>JAQFVV010012500.1:719260-3192809 GCA_028023455.1 Epiperipatus broadwayi
CTATTTTACATCGCTTGTGTGTGTGTGTTTACATGTACCGACTTTGTCTCGGTATAATATATATTTACATAGAACTTTAGTGGTATGGTAGGCAAGCAGAATCTGCTATTGGAGGAGGAAACTGCAAAGCTGCTGCACTGCATTGATGTAAATTTATTTCAACTATTTAAAGACATGTAAAATTCGCCCATTTGTTCAGTTTGGGAGACAATCAGATCCTGTAGGTTTGTTAGTGAAAAGAGAAAACTGCATTATAACAACTCACAACAATTCTGCATATATATACACACTGTTACCTTTAAATTGTCCTTCAGGAGAATTAAGTTTTTGTGCTCCACATCTGGTTTGATAAGTTGGATTGGTTTATCAATCAATATTGATTGGGCTATTGGGGAAGTTTCATTATCTAAAATAAATGAAATTTTAATTATATAGATTCCTTAGGGAAAAAAAATTCAGTTTTAGAATTCTATAAATAATTAACTCTTAATAATATTGTGTAATATAAGCAGAGAATTTTTTTTTTACATCATTATGGCAATTCGATAAGAATCAAAACTTTTGACAGATAATAGTTTCATAACAACAAATTATGTATAAAGTTAATCCAACTGACTAATCAATGATAATGAGCAAAATATATACGCACAGATAAATATCATCATTTACAGATAAAATTACACATTCTCACATATATACAAACATTTAACAATAACAATTCAGCAAAAAGCTTTCTACTCTAATTACATGTACTTTACATTAGATAGCACTATAATTTCTTGTTTTATCTATACAAATATTCTAGGCATCTTAAAATGACTATGTTCGTACAAGGATCAATAATTTTAAAAACTTTCGATGACGTCCTAAAAATAAAACTACCTTCATTTTAATTTCACATAAGTAATTGATATTTTTCTTTTTAAAAATAAAACTTATAAGTAGTGAATATTTTTCTTTTTGATCATGAAGATGATTAATCAGCTTAGAATTATAAATATATGTGAAATAATTCTGTTTTTTAAAAAATTTAATAAATAAGTTAATGAAGTTCAATGTAACTTTTCTTAAATTTTCGAATCAAACACTTTTCCCATTAACGAATAATCTATATGTTTTTGTAGATGAATGGAAAAAAAAGTAGCAACCCACAATCCACAGAAATCATATTTATATCGCGGTAATTTTGAAGTTTAATAAAACCATACTTTTTCTCGTTCTGTTTATATAACACAGGATTAATAAGTATTTGATATAAAATAAAAATAATAAATAGTATACTTACCATTGGAAATACCTTCGGCAGATGAACATCTATGAAAAATACAGAGATGTAAAATTAATGAATAAAAAAAATATTTCAAAAAATTCTTCATAGTTAAAAAAAAGTCGCATTTACTACTGTTCTATTTTCTATTGCATAAAAATTAGTTAAACTTTTTAATTAAAAAAAAATTAATTTATAAAAATTTAATATTATAATCAATATTATTTTATGTTTATTGTAAATTTTATTAACAAGACACACTTTTATTTTTATTCTTTCAATTCTTTGCTGCCGTATACCCAGGTCATGCGGAAACGTTATTTTTAGCGCATGCATTATAGTCGACTAAATAATTTACATTTTAGGCAGTTTTGTAGTCTAGTAGTATCTTATTGCTTATTGAAAAATAAAAGTGCCTTCTGCTTAAATTATACTTCTAACCTTATTTCTAATCAAATTTTAGCTAAAAGTTCGTTAAATCAATTTACTTCTCAAGTCAGCCCTTGTTTTATCACCCCATATTTTTTTTGGTTAAGGACAATAATCAGGATGGCTAACGAAGCGAGTTTATCTGCCGTCCCTGATGTTGACATAGATCCCAGTGGGAGATTTAAATATATATTAATTAAAGTGTTTCATCCCAGTAATAAAAGCGACTTCAAATATATAGTTAGAGGTTACTCGTGGGCGGCTTATCACGGTAAGTGAATGAAAAAATCCCATTTACTATATCATTTTGTCTTTATAATTTAAGATTTTCTTTTTGTATCCCAGGAATTCCATGCAAGTTTTTAGGCAAATATATTCATGCTAGTCTATATGCGAATAGATTCTGAAATGATTTATCGTCAAAATAATTTACGCAAATATATCCAGAATGCGCCCCCCCCCCCTTTTCATTCTGTGCCGTATTATCAAATGAGATGTGGTGCACTATGACTTCTCCTTACACGAACTAAGGAATCTCTCAGCAACTATGCCCAGAGAAACCTGTTAGCTATTTTAACTTCCATTTCCCGCTCTAAATTTTCCCATATTCTTTATCCTGCTCCATCCCATTTTCACAACATAATATTTGTCAACTCCATGGCTTTTATATCTAAATCCCCCTTATCTATTCCCAAAACAGCATAAAAACCAATAATCCACTTTCTGTATAATCACTTTGTTTATATTTATTCTTCCACAACTTCATTATTTGTATTCTTTCAGGCATTTACATTCAACTAACAGATTCCTTATACAATTTGCAGACTAAATCACCCACATTTGTGTGTATATCCCTTTGTTGCTAAAGATCTCGTTCGAGCATTAAACAATAAACTACTTTCCTTTAACATAAATTAACTCACACCCAATATTCTGTTTATTTCTATATACATTTAAACTTTTTACTCTCCAGACTAGTTAAACATCACATGATCACTATTTCTTATGCTAGCACATTACTGTTATTAAAACAGGCAAAACTCTCCATACAGTAGTGCCAACCAGAGTAATCAATGGATGCCAGAAGGCTTAAAATACCTATCTAGTGCCTACTCATCCAATATTACCAGACTAGTTTCTGGCTTGTAGCCTTTGTCAGTGAGGAGCTTTGGATCTGAGAGCACTGCACCTAGATGTTAGGATCTAATGCAACCCTCCAGCAGCTACCTTTTATCTCCACTTAACTACAAAACTATGTTGAAAACAATATTTTCAATCTAAGCTCAATAGCTTATATAGTCATATGGGTCTGAACCCTGTTCAGTATTCATACATTTTGGTGTCTTTGGCTCTTTAACAACCATAGCCACCACTACGACTATATAAGCTATTGAGCTTATATTGAAAATATTGCGATTTCAATTTTATTCTCATAGTTTTGTAGTTAAGTAGAGATAAAAGGTGGCTGCTGAAAGGTTGCATTAGATCCTAAGATCTAGGTGCAGTGCTCTCAGATCCAAAGCTCCTCACTGATGAAGGCTACAAGCCAGAAACTAGTCTGGAGGTATTGGATGAGTAGGCATTAGATGGAGATTTTATGCACAAATCTTCCTGCATCCATGGATGGCACTACTGTATGGAGAGTTTGCTATGGCCATTATTTTTGTTGAGTTAACTTTTATCCATGTGTTCAATCTTAGTAAAATAAATAATCGAATGACTTTATTGCTAGGAGTTCATAAGAAATTCCAGTATTGGAAGTGCCAGAACGTGAATCCATCTTAAGAATTTATATTTCGGAATCTGAAACTATTACACAGGACACATTAAATTAATATGTTGTTTATTTTTACTTCTCACTCGCAGTCTGATATGATTTAATAATTTTGTCAACTGTTTCATTTTCATTTACCCTTGATTTTCATACAATCTGAATTAAAAAAGTTTTTTTAAACAAATGCCAATTGTATAAATAATTCAAATTTAGAGGCTGAAGTTAAAGTATAAAATACTTCCATGTACTATATATCTTATGTTTTAAATTCTTTTATTTAATATTATTTCAATAATGTGATTCTTCACGATATTTATCAATTCATTTAAATTGAATTAGACAGGATTTGAACCCAGACTAACTTGAAATGAATGTTGTAATGAAACTCTATGTAAGTTAGTATGCAAGGTTCTGCGTCCATCAGATGCTCTTGCCCTTTAGCATGTACAACGATTGCCTATTACCTGCTTGTACTAAATTACCATGTATCTAATTATAGCTTTGTATGTGAATACAAGTTGAATGTTGCCAATTAAGTGTCTTTCAAAATGTGTTGCAACTAAATAGCTATTGCTCTTCATACATATTCTTTTTTTTTTTTAATTGTTATGAGTCTTAGAGAAACTACAATATCTTTTATTATTTAGTTATTTAATTAGTTTTTTTTTTTGTTATTGATTATCACAATGAATACTAAACCAATAACTTCTACTTTCTGTCCATTCAATCTGATTGAACTTATTGATTTAAACTAGGTGAATTAGAAAATTTATTAAAGCTTCAATGGGTTTACTACAACTTTCTTTGGTTTAATTTCATAGTCTTATTACCATATGTTAAGAAATAGATCGCCTGATTATTCTTCCCCAGGTTAATCATTCATGCTTCTCTGTGAGATGTTGCAGCTTTATTAGTGCTTTATCCATAGACTTAATTTATTCTGATTTTCTTTTGCCTTTGTCACATGAATATTGCTTGATGTGTTGATGTGAGTTTTTTTAAATGATAAATATTACTTTCCGCATTAATCTTAGATACATCATCTGATAATTTAGAAACAAACTTAATTAATAAGCTATATGGACTAATACAAAAGATTCAATAATGAAGAGCTGCTTTGTGGAAGACTAAAAGAATAATGATAATATTAATCTTTAGTTAACAGTTTAAGATATCTAAAAAAATCTAGGTGAGGGTTTATATTTACATAAAGACCCAGAAAGAGACCACATGTGAGATGGATGGATGAAATAAGAAAGTGTGCAGGGCTGATGTGGAGAAGAGAAACTAAAGATAGGAAAAGATGGATTGAACTTGGAGAGACCTTCATCCTGCAGTGGATTGATAATGGTTGATGATGATGATGATGCAATTATGCTTTGCACTATCAAAAATTTACTGTATTAAACATACGGAATTATATCATATCACTTGAAATAATGTTCTTTTCATTAAAATAGATATCATAAAAGTGTAGCGCAATCTGAAATTATGGATTTTGTATTGTAATATTGGACAGAGGTTTATATTAGGAGAATAGGCAGTATTCTTACTATTCCTATATTAATGCAATCATAGACTATAATAATGTTAGAACTGCAACATAGGCTTTCAGTTTAGGGGCTAATACCACATATCTATTGCTATATTTGTCAATAGAATGAAATTAATGCAGTTATAATTCTATTTGTGTGTGTGTGTGTGTGTACAGGAAAGCAAATTAGCTAAATAGTGTGAAAAAAATATAGGAGTTAATATGATTTGTTTATCATTTAATTCTTAGATCAATTCAGTAGTGGATGGAAAAAAACAAATTAGCAGTGGATTTCAATTACATAATATTCAAGCTAAAAATAACCCATTGTTATGTTTTATCAAATTTGGATAAGTCACTCACTAATTATTCCAGTACTAGTTCAATCATAATCATTAGTAAACTAGTCAGAAATTAAATCTTCCAAACATGGTGAATGTTTTGTTTAAGAGAATAACCAAAATGCTCATCAGATGGAAAGATAATTTATAAAAGAATAATAGAATTTAAAACAAAATTGACTCATTATAGATCCATTTTTATAATATGCTAAATCTTGCAGCATAGAATAAATTACGCAAGAAAAAATTTTGAAACATAGTGCCCTGTAGTTCGCTTAACAGTCTTTATATTTACTACTAGTCAGTCTATAAGGGGAACTATTTGAATAAAATTTTGGATGATTTGTACGCTGCAAATTAAAAAAACTAATAAAAAACATCATTGATAAGACCTCTATTCATTTTATTCAAATAGAGTATTATGACTGTATCAAAATAATGTTAAATTTTGCATAATAATAAAGTCTTTAATCTTGTAAGCTTCCATAAAACTGCGATAGTTACTTGTGTGAAATGTAAGAAGAAATCAGAAATTACTTGAATTACATCATTTGATTCTTGTTCTTCTGCAGTCTTATATCTATAACATATTAAAACACTTAGTAATAAATAACAGCTTTTAATTATAGATTTTTCATTACATATACTTGACAATCATCTTCAGTCTATTTTTAAAAAGAGATAAATATTTTACGTACCATCTATAATCCTTTATATATGTATAATTATTTTATATATCATTCGTTATTGTCCTGTGCAGTTTAATATAGTGGCAAGACTTGAGAGCTAAAGGTATTTGAATTAAAGCTCAACATGTTACTTCTGGTGCTCAAACATCACATGATCTGAATGCTTAAGCATTATGTTATTTTCTTACAATGGAGTCGCAAATTATGCTGTATTTAACTACACAATTTCAGTTAGATGCTATTCAAAGAAAATGTGGACAAACAAAAAAAAAAACATTAAAATTTGCAAATTTTATGATATTCAACAGCCTTTTTTTCATCTCTGAGCTTCATACATAATATATATATATTTTGTTTATGTTGAAAGTACATAGATTTAATTTTTCCTTTATTATCCTTTCCATATTTGATGTATTTTGCATTATAAAATATTTTCTAAGTGTAATGCTAAAAGAATTATAAAATTTTAGAATATAGTAAAAGTTGATTCTGTTTTTAAAACATTAAAATAATTATATCTTAATTTATTGATAATATGATCACTATTATGTTTCTATAAAAGAAAAGGCTATTTCAAAAAAAAATTGTCTAGAGTGTATTTCAGACATTTCACTATTTATTTGAAAAATAAAAATATTACTTAGTTTTTTCTTTCTTATTGCTTAAATAAATACATGACTGAACACTTAGTAAAATATATACAAATATGTCTTCTCAATTTATTATTTAAAACTATATTATTTTTAAAATTTTGTCTATACTACAATCCTGATTTATATTACTATTGTATATGTAAACAAGCACCCATATTGTATACATATATGTGTGCACATCAACAAAAGCTACTCTAGTCATTGTTTATCAGCAAAATGTGAGCTATTATATGCTATATATGTTGAACATGAAGGGAACTTCACTGTATTAAATGATCGAGAGTTCATAAGAAGTTTGAGCATCAGAAGTTCCAATATTGGAAATGTTTCGAGAAAATTACACTTCGATGTTTAACCCTCTATAAATGCAATAAATCAAATTAGCAGCCATTTTAAATGAATATAGTTATTCTAATGACAAAAATGAAACAGAGTCAAGCATTGGTGGTCGAGAGATCAGTACGACTGCCTTATAAACAGTTGCCTGGATTGCGGGTTCGCTTCCTGGCCGATACTATGACACATGAAAAAAAAAAATGAAACAGAAACAAAGAAAAACAATAATTTAAAAATGAGTTTTGGGATGATTGTACAAACCACAATGTATGGAAATTAAATTTATACAAATACTACTTTGTTAATTTAAAATATACTTAATTGTGAAATTAGTTTGTTCAAACATTAGAAGTTAAGCATTACATTATTAATATATTATAGGTACACAGATTAAGAATTATCATTATAACATTAACTAATTAGTTAAAAAGTTGATCAAAGTATGAATAAGGTCCTGATGATCTGTAGGCTACCTTTAGTACTTTTAATGGGTAGAATTTCCAGAAATTAGCTTCTTATGGGATTCTTTTTCTTAATTGTTTTTTTTTTTTTTGAGTTTTTTATATCCTAATCTCATGATATTGATTCAAGAGCTTCATAATTCATTGTCATTAATGGATTAATTTGATATTCTTACTTATGATTGTCTTCTGAAGTTGGTTGTTTTTACAGCCACAGTAATAATATGGGTCTTGTTCAGAAAACATTCTGAGTCTAGTTATTTACTAAACCCTATCATTATTTTAAAGTGCTATAGCTGACTCATTTAGTTGCTCTTTTATAAAAATTATTGTTATGATTAAACATATAATTTTAATCATAAAAATTAATATTTGTTTACATATATATTCTAACCATGTCGTTTGTAGTCTCACTTCCTGGCAGTATCGTATTAAACAAAAATGGGTCAGCTCAGTTACCGATTACGTTTGTTATAACACAAAAATTAATAAATGAAATATCCTGCATTAAAATTAAACATTCTACTAGCTCAAATTCAAAATAAGAATAAGGTTGAGTTTATAAAATAAATCAAATAAATATTTAATATTTCATGAGACTTGGAAGTGAAAATACAGATGACAAGAAAGATTACATTGAGCCAATTTCCCATAGGATACTACCTCAATGGCATAAGAACACTATCCCCCTATTATTATCTCAAATAATAAACTTATAGTATTCTTACAACTTTAATAAATCCTATTCATTAAGATTAAACTAATAATTAAATCTTAATCTTCTATTTTTAATAATTTAGCTCAATAAAATCTCAGGTTCATAAAATTATTCTAAGATAATTAAAATTACTGTAGTAAAACATGAGAAGGGATTTTATGTCATACTCTACTACACTTAAATTAATAATAACAAATGATAATAATATTCTTCATTGTCCTCAATTTACACCATTCTACATTTTTATTTCTTAGTTATTAAAACAATCTAGAATTTATTTAAGTCTTTATTCTGACTTAAAATAATAATAATAAAATAATACCATTTTATTTATCTCTTTCTAATTAAACTTATGATAAATTACATTTATTTATTTTTATTTAAAAAGTATATCCTATCCTTAAATATTATTTAACTATACTTTTTTTCTAAAAAACATCCATAGAAACATACTACGGAAAACATAAAAAATAACATTATCGTGAGTATGGATCTTTTAAAAAATAAACAATTTTCATTTTGCAATGTTAAAAGATGTCATATAAAATATCTACTAATAATTTATTACTAGATTTTGTGGATATCGTTGTTCACTACTCAATGACTATTAAATATAACATATTTAATATTACTCAAATACTATGTAGTTGTAATTACTGATATATTCTCTATTATTCAATAAATATAAAATTATACCTATGCTTATTGTTTATATCGTTTTACTTTATAACATTGTATTTTAAAAATATGCAGTACTCATTTTAAAATGAAATAAAATATTTAAAAAAATTATTTAATATTCCACAAGCAATTTTGCTTTACATATTTTATTCCTAAAGTTTATTTTATTTTCCAAATATAAAATCTAAAACATATTTTATGATTCTTTTCCTTTTGAATCCGTTGGATTTTCAATTCCAATTTATACCAATTATACTTCTTACAAGTAAATGAACTTATCTCATTCAAACCATAGCATATCTTGAATTCTAAATTATCTATTATTTCTTTTAAAATATACCATACTGTATGATGTAGTTACATTGGAAATCTAGATAGCGAATAGATGAGTAGGCAAGGGAAGCAAAACTAGAGTATAACTCATAGCACATATCAAAAAATATCATGGCACAGTGTATCTACAAGAAATAGAGGCATGACCTATTCTGTCTAATGACCTTCAATAATATTGATGATGTCAACCTATTCCTTCAGCTTTATTGAAATATCAATACTTAAAGAAAATAGACACTGTCCACAAATAAATATATCAGTCACAGGGCATTATTAACTATACTGTATATCCACGAAGATTATAAAATACTATTCATATCCCTTATTACATCCTACCATATCATCATATCTTGGGTTCATGTCACCATATTACTACCAAGCCACTATCTTATCATTATTTCCTAAAAGATTTATCACATCTTACATCGACAAATACTAACTTGCATATCCAAAACAATAAACAAAATTCCATTATAATTATAGTGATCTCACTGATCCACAAGAAAAGTTTGCTTTACTTCCTTATGCTATTTTCTAAATGCATACAAAACTGGTCATATAAATACTTTGAACATCCAATAATATGAAAGTTTTTAAAAGAATCACATAAATATTTATCATCATGTTATGTTATATTACTAGTATAAAATTATAGTATGCATATTCTCAAAATAAATCCTAATCTCATAATTTTAAAAGTGTTGTACAAAATGTGTTTACACATAATTAAACATTTATACTTCCATACATTACAATTCATAGGCAATCTGCAAAACAAGAAAAAAATATACATCATAAAATATATCAATATTCATTAACTATTACCAAGTGATATTAGCTGGTCATCACTTTTTGCAGTCTTCTTTTCCATCAATGAAATATAACATTGCATACATGAAAATACATTTATACTTTTACTTAAATGTTCTTATTTAAGCTATTAAATTATTATACTATAGGATTCTAATATTATCAATAAATTAATATTCATGTTCCTACACTTATAAATCTAAATAATTACATTTAAAATTAAGAAATGAGTTAAAAGCATATTTACTTATTCTTCAGCTGAGATGAATGTTCTTTATGAATTCAAAATGGTTTTTTTTTTTTTTATTTTCTCGAGAGTTTTTTTTTTTAAATGTTCTCTTCAAGGGTAATTCTACAACCTCCTCCATTGCTATGATGACGAACAAGACAATATGTTTCCTGCAGTAAGTGTTGTCCGAACTTCCGGTACGAAAATCTCAGGTTTTAAAAATGAATAATAAAAAAAAAATATTACATCTTAAAATCTTGAAAAATTAAATAAAATAATCATCGATCCATCCTGGAAAAGTTTTATAGAATAATAGTTTATGTTTCTATTGTCCAGAACGATGACTATTAAAACATAATAAAATTATAACTTTTAAAATAATTCCGTGAAGCTTCTATAGGCATATTGATGCATCATATCTCTTTAGCTTAGCTTGAATTATCCGGATAAACTTTTGCACAACATATAAAAGTATTTTTATAATTCCATACTTTCATTTATTCCTGTATTCCTTTTCATTGCAGGTTTCTTCTTTTAGTAAAATTTATTACCATTTATTATCCATTTACAGTTGTTTCATTATTGTTTAAATTATCAGCTTTAAAATAATTTTTCACGAATGCGTATAACCTATATATTGTTCACGTTTTAATAACACGCTTTTCTAGAATATCTTCATTAATCCTTACTTAAGATGATTTCTTGAAATGTTTTAAATGTTTCCTTCAAAAAGTATATAACATTTATTTCTATAGCATTGTTTCCATAAATTGTTATATACTATACTTGTCATTTTACCTATTAATCTTGGACAAGGCTATATTGCTGTTATATAAAAATAATGCGTCTTTACTTTTAATCGGCAAACAGTTTTCCTAATAAGTTTCCTATACAATGTCCACAATAATTTATTTATTGGAATAGTTCTTTTGTTCAATATTATTGAAACTGCATTAATAAATATTATACTCATTTTTAAAATATTATAAATTGAATACGTTTTACATATTGGTATATCCATTTTATTATTGCGAAGTTATATATTAGATTTTGACGAATACTACTAGCAAAAGACTTTTAAAATTAGCAAGGCATATTAAATGAAGTTATTATCAATATTTTTATTTTACACTTTTTTTTTTTTGCAAATACTTTTTAAAATAATAATAATAACGTATTAGCTTTGCAAATAAAATTGTACGAGAGCACTAAAAAATTGACTAAATAATAAAATTAAAAATTACTATCACCTTGATAGCTACTGATACACTCTATCACTGATACAATGCACCTCTGACACCCCCCCGTACAACAGTATTTATACTCTAGAAAATATGTCATTCTGTTGGTTGATTCTTACTTTTCGTTTGATACCAAATTTGCATAATATTACAGACTTACACAATTAAATTTCAAAATAAAAAATATGACGTATTAAAACTTTAAAAATATTATTTGAAATATTACTTTTAGATCAATTATTACTTTACTAAATTAATTAAATACCTTTAAACAACTTTTAAAAACTATATTTAATAAATTTATCCCACCTTTAATATTTAATTTATCTATTTTATTTTAACAAAATATTTAGCTTTTTTATTAACTGCGTTCGTCTTTATTACATTGTTTAAACATTTATAACAACTAACTTAATATTTGCTTTTATGTAGGTAATAATTACATCCAATTTTATAATGTAATTTTAAAATACTTTAAACTTGACTAATCTAAATACTGGGAAGCAAGTGTGTATAACCATATATTATACAAATCACATGACTAATAACCAAGACAGACTATCCGATTTTTTGTCTGGGAATAATAATAAATTGCTACACTTGTTGTATTAAATAAAATAATACAATTATAAAATTTGGAAGAATAATTTAGAAATTATAGAACTAAATATAACTTTCACTACCATAAAACTTTCTTTTAAAATATATGATATTAATTATAATTATTAAATATAATTTATAATTTTAAATATAACATTTATTTAATTATAAGTTTAAGACTATTAAAATTGAACTCTTTAAACATACTTTTAAATACTTATAGCTGTGTTATTTATTATGGCCAGCTTCTGCAACCATATGCAACAATATATGTTTAGCTTTACTTAACTATTTTAAGTGAATTATCATAATTCTATGCATTACGTAATTTCATTTAGCTTTAAATTGTACTTTAAGATATTATTAACAAAATGTAACTAACACATCAAGAGAACATATTCTAAAATTTAAAATTTTTAAGAATTTACTGTGATGAGCTATTTCTGACCTTCAGAAAAGGGCACAATATATAGATGCTTATTAGAACCTTTCTGAACAACTAATGAACAAACATAGCACAAACTAACCCAAGAACCATATTTGTCACTTGCTGGTTCTTTATTAATTTGACATTGTGTGATTTTTTTTTTTTCACTTTTGTTGTAAACTGCAACATATTCTCTAATTACAATTTTTTATTGTAATCTATTCTCTCAACAACAGTAATCATTAATGAACTTCTCTAGTGTCTGAAATAATCTTTATAAATAACAGATATGGTAATATAATCAATTCCTACAGAAACTATTCTTCATTCAAAGTAACTCTCTAGTGTCTGAAATAATCTTTATAAATAACAGATATGGTAATATAATCAATTCCAACAGAAACTATTCTTCATTCAAAGTATTTTATTAAAAATGAATTACTTTTCATTTCATATCCTGAAAACTTAGAAGGATTATATCAATTTTATGATTTTGCCATCAAATTTTATGAAGCATCTTCAATTAATTTTTCCCTTTTAAATTATTTTGATTGGATCTGTATCTCTCTTCATTACAATAAATTTTAATGAATAATAGTGTGAATGGTTTTTAACTTATAAATTACTTAAAAAATAAAATATTAGGAATTCATTATCATCATTTTCAACCATTATCTATCCACTGTGAGATGAAGGTTTCTTCAAGTTTAATCCAGTTTCTGCAATCTCTCATCTTTTTTCATGTATGTATTGTTCGTAATTTTTCTCTTATGTTGTTTTTTTATAATAATAATAATAATAATAATAATAAAATAGATATATTTACAAAAATTAAATGTTAGCCAAAGTAATAAAACAAAATGAAAATTATTTTTTTCTTTAACAGTTATTAAATATTAGAAGGTTAGTAAATTTAATTCCATTTATTTAAATGTTATAGTATAGGCATATAATTTATTATATTGTCTGTCATATAATGATAAATATAATAATATTTAAAAGAAATGTTTACAATAATAATATATACTTATAAAAAGCATAAAAATATAGATTGTATGTAAAGAATTGAAAGTTAATTATTTAAAATTAATTACAATTGGAACTAAATATTTAGACATATTTAATTTAATATGAATATGGAAAGATATTTTAAAATTTATGAGATATTTTGGTATGTTTAAAAAAATTTGTTTTGTTTGATATATATAGTTTATTCATCATCATCAACCATTATCAATCCACTGCAGGATGAAGGTCTCTCCAAGTTTAATCCATCTTCTCTGATCTTTAGCTTCTCTTCTCCACAACACCCCTGCACATTTTCTTATTTCATCCATCCATCTCACATGTGTTCTCTTTCTGGGTCTTTTACAATCTCTTGGAATCCTGTTTAAAATTTCAATTGTCCATCTATTATCATCTCTTCTAGCAATATGTCCAGCCCAACTCCATTTCAATCTTTTAATTTTTTCAATAAGGTCAGTAACACCTGTTTGTTGTCTTACCCATACATTGCGTTTTCGATCTCTTACTTGTTACTCCCAACATACATCTCTCCATACTCCTTTGAGTGGTCTGAAGTCTCTGTATTGCTCTTCTATTAAGTGTCCAAGTCTCAGATCCATAAGTAAGAACTGGTAAAACACATTTGTTAAAAACCATCATTTTCAAACACATAGGCATATTTCCTTTTAGTATCAAGTTATTTCTACCAAAAGTACTCCAACCAAGTTTAATTCTATGATTAATTTCCTCCATTATGTTTCCATCTGTATTAATAATCTGACCAAGGTATTTGTAACTGTTAACTTCTTCTAATTCTTCATAATCAGTCTTTATTTTCATATTTTGAGCAAATTGATTAAACATTACTTTAGTCTTTTTAACATTTATCTTTAGTCCTACTTTTCTACTTTCATCTGCTAACTCCTGCAACATTTCCTGCAGCTCTGAAGCATTATTTGCAAAAACAACTACATTATCTGCGAAAGCTAAATGACTTAAATACTCTCCATTTACTTTCACTCCTTTAGTTTCCCATTTTAATCCACAAAATACTTCTTGCAGCACTGCTGTAAAGAGTTTTGGAGATATGGAGTCACCTTGTCTTACACCTTTCTCAATGTTGATTTTTCCAGTATCATTATGTAATCTAATTGTTGCTGTTGCATTTTTATAAATATTCTTTAAAATATGACAATATCCTGGATCTATACCTTGATAATCCAATGCTTTAATCACTGAAGAAATGTGTATAGAATCAAATGCCTTTTCATAATCTACAAATCCAAAACATAATGACAACTCATATTCGTTTGTCCTTTCTATGACTTCTCTCAATACCTGGATATGATCTATTGTACTAAAACCACTGGATATGATCTATTGTACTAAAACCACTTTTAAATCCAACTTGTTCTCTTGGTTGGTGGAAATCCAAAGTTCTCTGTAGACGAGTTGTAATTATCTTGGTAAAAATTTTATATAAAACTGATAAAAGGCTGATAGGTCTGTAATTTCTAATATCTTCTTTATCACCTTTTTTAAATATTAATATTATTACTGCATTCTTCCAATCTTCCGGTACATCTTTATCATTTAGACATTTGGTATATAACTTTGCTAAAGTTGTTTCTATTTCTTCACCTGCTTCTTTTAATATATCAATTATAATTCCATCATTTCCTGGAGCCTTTCCTTTCTTCATACACTTAATTGCATGTCTCATTTCTTCATTTAAAATTCTGGGCAATTCGGAAGATGTAATAGATATAGGAGGTACTTGTTCTTTATTACTATATAATTCTTGATAAAAATCTTCTACCAATTTCATGATGTCATCTCTCTTTTTAGTAATAATTCCATCTTTTTTTCTTATTGCAGATATAAATTTCCTACCAATACCAAAATGTTGTTTAACATTTTTGAGACTTTTATTTTCTTCTACAGCTTTCCTTGCTATTTCACAGTTATACTTTCTTATATCATTTTCAACTCTTTTCTGTACCATTTTACAAAATTCGAGATATTCAGTTCTTTTTAATACATCATTTTTGTATATCTTCATATTCCTTCTTTTCTTCATAAATTCTCTAGTCTCAGTAGAAATTTTATTAGTCAATTGCTGCTTTTTTCTACCAGCTATGTTTGTTGCAGTTTTTAAAAGTGTATCAGTTATTTTCATATTAATTTCATTGAAATCTGAATCATGTTCAAAATCTCCTAACACTTGAAACCTATTTGTAAGTTCTAATTTAAATTCATTAGAATGTTTCTGAAGATTAGGAATATCAACTGTAAATATTGTTTTTCTTAATAATTTTTGTCTCTCTAGTTTTACATTAACACGTAACTTACACCTTACTAATCGATGATCACTTCCTGTGTTAAATTTATTAAGAACATTACAATCTTGAAATATGTATTTTCTGTTAGTCAAAATATAATCCAATTCTGCTGTACCTTCATTTGGATGCTTCCATGTCCATTTCCTTTTAACATTTTTTTCAAAAAATGAATTCATAATATAAAGTTTTTCTTTTTCTGCAAACTCCACAAGTCTATGTCCTCTCTCATTTCTATTACCATAACCAAAATTACCTACAGCAATTTCATCTTTCATTTGTCTACCAATTCTAGCATTAAAGTCTCCCATAACAATTTTAAAATGTTGTTTACTCTGATCAAAAGCCTTTTGTACATCCATATAAAAATCTTCTACTACTTCATCACTATGAGAACTTGTTGGGGCATAAACCTGAATTATCTGCATTTGGTATCTGCTATTAAGTTGTATAACTAATCTTGCCACTCTGTCCGATACACCATCAATCTCCACAATATTGTTCTTCCACTTTTTATTTATAATGAATCCTACTCCACTTGTATTTCCAATATGTGTGCCTTTATAATAGAGTATATGTCCACTTTTTAAATCAATTGTTTCTTCTCCTTTTCTTCTAACTTCACAAAGTCCAATAATGTCCCATTTAATATAAGACAGTTCTTCTTCCAATTCTTGCAATCTTCCTTCACTTGAAAGTGATCTGCAGTTGTAAGTACCTAAATAAAAAGTCGTCATCAAATGGCAACCTGGGTCCGCAATCAGGGGATTCTTAGCACCCTCCGCCTTCAGCCACCAACCGCTGCCTTGGTTGGGGACCTTACAGCCTCCTGGGAGGGCCATGCTTTATTTTTGTCTGTCATAATTGTATATATGTATTGGAAAAATATTTATCATTTACACAAACATTCATTCTGCCTTATCATGCACTGAGAAGAAAGACCATGGTGTTTCTTGATCTTAAACTCAGAGGTAAAAAGCCAATAAACTCACCACGCTGGCTAATGCGTGTTGGTGAGCAGCCCATCCATGTTCGTATACTATATGAATAATCACATAGTAATAACAGCTGCAACGACAAGAACATATGGAGTGGACATTAGGAATTTGCCCTGCTCAGTTCCTTTAAGGCCTCCAAGAGGAATCAAAGGGTCTCCTTTCAGTTAATAGCAAACTCCTTTCTGCAGCCATATAATTTATTATAAGAGAATATATATATATATGTAAACAGAGGGATTTGAACTCAGGATTTTTCAGTCTATATATCCTCCACTCTATCTAAAACAATCGATATACATGACCACTCATGTTGCAAAAAAGATACATGATCCCCAATATATGTATTTTGTGCAGAACCAGCACTCATCACTTGGATTAGATCATAATCTCTCACACAAGTGTACAATCAGTGCTCAGGTTTATATTAAGATAGCAATTCCTCAAACTTTAATAGACAAACTTCAATCTTCTTCCCTTTCAACTATTCAACCTTTCCATTTCATTGAAAACCAACAATGGAATGTTCAAAACCCTTATTGGATTTGATATTATCGTCATACCCATGTAGACATTACATCCATCTAACCCCTCGTTTTTATTATGTTTATGAATATATTGTATATATTACAGCTCTGGGGAAAACTGTTGAACATTTGAAACTAATCCATTGCAAGTATGAAAAATAAAGTGTTGCATTATAGCAGGTGCATAAAGAAGTGATTTCATTATTATTCTATATTTGTAATTAAAGTAAAGATGTCATTATCATGTGACATCTTTATTAAATGCTTATTGGAGTCATTATTACAACATCCAAGTGAGCATTTTTTTACTGCCAAGATATGTAAAGGGATCAACATTTCTAAATTGATAATCGTCTGAGATTAAACTTGTTGAAGACTTCTGTCATTGGCTAATAAAATAACTGAAATTTTGAACATTAATTTTTAAATCCTTCACGGGTTACATTCAAAACATTAAAAGTAATTTGTAACATCATCAACTTGTGAAATAAATAAATTGAAAATCTTGTTAATAGATTTATATGAAAAAAATCCATCAGAAGTATTGAGCGTCATGATCAATGAATAAGGACATGGATCAACTTGCTGCTATGAATTCGTAGAGAAAAATTAACCATTTCTGTATGATACATAATTTTTTAATATTTTTATTCTATGATTTGATTTGTATCACACTATACAGAAATATTATTCAAATAGATCAATATCAAAATGGTTACTAAAGATGAGAATAAAAATAAGAAAACAGTTGAAATGTGGAGCAGAAATATGGAAATAAATAAAAAGTTGTGATGATGAATAGTGGAAGAAATAAATAAAACACTACTAAAAAGAATGGAAACTAAATATTTATTAATGAAAAAATATAAAGAAAGTAAACAAAGAGATATCAGTAAGAAGAAATAGATATAATAATGATGGAAAATTATTAGAATATATATATTCAGACTTTATTCGCTTTAATTTACACATATTCATTGACGAAGTTACATCCGCACCTGATAATTCATTTATTTGAATCTTGTGAACATAACTTTTTCCTGGTCAAACAGTTCCACTTTATTATAATTAAGTTTTATAATAGTCGGAGCATTTGACAAATTTGCCAGTACTTCACGTACATTAGGTACCGGGTACGATCCCTTGTTGAGGTATTTATTTACTGTTGTATGGTAATCACCGCAGTCTAATTTCCCCATCAGGTTTACTTATTACTATGATCGGGGTGGCCCATTCTGCATCTTCTACAGAGGTTAACACGCTCCTTGTTACTAAAACTTTTAACTTTTCTTCGACTTTTTCTCTTTGTGCGAAAGGAATTTTCCGCGGCTTACATATCACTGATCTTGCGTTTTCCATTAATTCAACGTCCACTGGGTTTGTGTTAATTAATCCCAGATCATCCGTTAACAACTCCGGATATAATTTTAAAATTTCTTGTTCTATCAAAATTTTTAACTATGGAAAACTCTATTCCCAGATGAGTGAACCAATCTCTCCCAATTAAAGGGGTTATGTTGCGTTCTACTATATAAATTGGCAAAATATAAGATTTGCCTCTGAAACTGACAGGAGCATCTACCTCTCCAATTACGTTTGTCGAGTTTTTATTTACATCCTTTACTTTGATGTCCGTCTTTTGGGGTTTTAATCTTCTATGACCTTTAGACACTTCTTCTCATTTACTTTCTGATAGCAGTGAAATACCCTGACCCACTATCTATATGCATTTGCAATTCTGTATTACATATTGTAACCTTAATCATGAATTGGTTCTGTTTGGGAAAAATTATATTTTTCCTAATGGTTGTCTCTTGTTGACTGAATAAATCTTTTTTTCGTGGTTTTTTGCATATGGCTGCTAAATGACCTTTAAATCTGCAATTATAACAGTTTTCTTTCCTCCATTTACAATTTTTCGATATATGGCCAGTTTTCCCACAGCAGAAACATTTCATTGTTAACATTTTCTCTCTATTAATATTTTCATTCTTTGGCTGCTGACTTCAACCTGTTTTATAAACTGCCATTTTGCTGGTCTCTTCTGAGTTTTCTAAAAGCTAGGGCTTGTTTAATTACTGCTTCATATGCTATTCCTTTTTTAATAGCCACTTTGTATGATAAGTCACTTTCTGTTAACAATGTCTATCACAATCTTTCATTGTACATTCCACATAATAATTGATCCAGCAAAATTTGTTCTAAAAATTTGCCATAATCGCAGTTTTTTGTCAACTGTTTTAATATTATATCATAGTCTTTAATTTTTTTCTCCCTTGCTTGTTTTCTATTTCTAAAAGTTAATCTAGCTATGTGTTTAGACGGCTTCGGGCTAAAATACTCCATTAATTTTTTAACTATATCTTCAAACTGTACTTCATTGATTATCAGTCCGACCCATAATTTATTAACAATTTCTATGACTTTACATCCTGCTAAACATAAAAGTGAAGCCACTTTTTTTTCATTATCTTTTATCCCATTCAACATGAAAAAAATTTCCAATTGCATAATATAGAGAGGCCGTTCCTCGGCATTTTCAATACTAAATTCAGGAATACTGCTTTGTACTAATGACATTTTACTTGTTTCCAGTAGTATCGGTTGACTTTCTCCTCTGGCTTATTCTTTCAAGTTTCACTAGGTTTGAAAATTTTGACTGCGCCAATCTTGTAATGTTTTCGACCCTAAGTTTTTCAGAGGGGTAGAAAAGAACATACAATCCGATAGAACATAAGTGAGGACAAGAATTATAACTAAATATCTGGAACTCGGCTGAAACAATTCTTAAAACAGTTGTGCTGCAAATAGCTCTAATGGCTTGATACATATCCAACTTCTTCTGTTAAACCAAACTGTAACAAGTGTGCGATGTTTTCCTCTCGCAGTTTTTATATCACCCTGAGTTCTTTTGTTTAAGTCTTATCTGTTACATCTCTCCGAAATCTTAATTGCATGTTTTCTCACTACCTTTTGATTGTTCTTAACTTTAATTAGCTTGTTTTCAATTATAATTATTTCCATTATAATTATTGAACTTTAATTAGTTATTTTTATTTCAATTAAAAATAAATCACCACAGCTTGTTTTTCATTCTAATTATTTCCATTATAATTATTTAACTTTCATTAGTTATTTTTATTAAAATAAATCTCCACAGCTTGTTTTCAATTATAATTATTTCCATTATAATTATTTAACTTTAATTAGTTATTTTTACTTTCAACTAAAATAAGCGAAAACTTCTGGAGTAAATTGTCTCTTGTAAACTCGCCATTTTTTCTCAACAATGAATACAATAGGCTAAAGAAAATATAATTTACATTGTCAAAAAAAGTAAATCAACAGAATTTATAAAAATACCTATTTTGTCTTTGTAGGAAATGTAATACATTTTTTATTTTAATTCTAAAATGTCAATGCCAACAATCGTGTACCATATGTACACACATATATATATAGGGTACAATATAAAGTAGTACTTATAAGTCATTTGTAAATGAAAAAATTTTATTAGATAAATCTTATCTGTCTAAGGTCAGAGCAAAAAATATATTTTTTATATTTGTAATATTAATCTAGTTTTTATATTTTAGTTTTATTGTTGTCATTCTCTTGTTATTGTTTTTTTAGTATTAATACAATCATATGTATTGGCATTGTATATATTTTGTGTATTTGTTAGATGTTATGGCCCATTAGTTTAGAATTGCTCCTAACCAAATAAAGTTCTGCAAAATAAACTATGGATAGAGTGATTTATATTTATTTGATGGTGATGATGATTATGACATTTTTAAAATATATTTTCACTTAATTATTACTTTGTTTTCTTTCAATTATCAATTTGCTTTATTTTAGATTAGCATATTGTTTAGTCAAGGAGGAGCATGGGATAAGTAAACAACAGTGATGCGCTGTCTATGAAATGATTAGAAACATTTAGCAATTTCTAATAGGCGAATCCATCTAAAAATATTGGTTTTGTGAACTCTAAACACATTTGCTAATAAATTAATTAGAAGAAATATCTTTCTGCATTTAAACTGATATTTAAAAAATTCTATCCAAATATCTTTAAGTTGAATAATATCTTAGCAAAAATATACATTTTTAATTTGATTTTTTTTTTTTTTAAGGGGATATATTTGACAAAATTGAATCTGATTTGAAGAAACTCGGGTTAAACTGTGATTGTGTAGGCGGAGGTCGAATCCTTCATAAACCAGAAGATAAATCAATACAAGTTTTTGGTTATTCTCAGGTAAGTACCTTATAAAGTAATGGATTTGATTTATTATTAAAAGAATTGGCTGATATAAAAAAAAGAACCAATAATAGTGATTTTTACTGATAAAAATTATTTCAACGCATATCAACATTAGATATGCTGAGCACAGCTGTAGTCTGATGAATGATTTTTAATTAAATTGTTTAAATTAAATGGGATGAAATGTCTGAATATTTAGACATATTATCTGTTAATTTAGTTTCATCAGTTCTTGGTTTTATTTTTAGAAACCGGGGAAGGGGGTAAATTGGCTGAAATATTTGACTTTTGAAGTTTATTTTTATGAGTTTTATATGTTAATACAAAATAAATACTCTACCATTGGCAAAAAAATATCCATTGAAGCTATGTATATGGTTTTTTTAAACCTATTCACAGAACAAAATCCGAATTCATTATTAAGATAATCCACAGTCTAGATTCTCCAAGAATTATTTAAATGAATTTGTAAATAACATCCACTTTTTATTATATCATTACCAGTCTATTTTATTTGTTCCATGAATAGGTTTACATTCTTAGCATTACATATTTGAGAAGCTGTAAAATTATTTATGAGTTTCTTAAAATCATTAGAATTTTATGGAAATTAATATTTGAAACTAACTGGTTTGATTAATAGAAAAGAAAAATTGCTGCTAGTAAAAAGTTTCGATCTTTTCAAAAAAATCGATACTTGATATAGATCAGATAAAAGTGATCATCTTTTATCTGACAAAATATATTGGCATTGTTGTAACAAAAGATGTGAGCGTAATGATTCTTTGAAAGTCTAGCCTGTGAATTATCTTAATAATGTACGTGGGCTTGCTTGTTCCATGATAATTTATATTCTTAATGTTGTATTTGTAATAAGTTATAAAATTAGTTACATGATTATTAAAAATATTAGAATTTATGCTTTTATTCTTACATATAGTTATATAAATATAGATTTTTGGCTGATCTTTATGATTTGTATATATCTTCATATACATATCTGATATGTATTTAGTACTTGCTAATTGTTGGTGTTTGAGCAAAATTTTTATAATACAAGACGATTTTTATTGTTTTTATTTAGTGTTTACATATATTTGGTTGTAATTAAAGGAGATTTGAACACAGTCTTTCAAGTTCCCTTTAGTGATCTATTCCATCCACTATAACTATTTCACATGATTACATGTATGAAACAAAGATAAACGATCTCCAATATATATTTTTTGTGGTGAACCAGCACTTATCAGTTGGTCCAGATCATCATCTATGATATACATGTGTATAATCAATATTCGATTATATTAAGATAGCAAATCTTCAAACTTTTAATGGACAGACTTCAATTCTCTCCTCTCTCTCCAGCCATCCATATTATTGAAAATCTGATGATTGAATGTTCAAAGCCCTTGCTAATGCCGATATTGTTGTCATCCTCATGTTGACTTTAATCTGATCCCTCATATGTAGGACCTTAATATGTCCATTTAAATACACAAATTTCCAATGATATGGATGACTAAATGATTGGAGAGTAGAGAGGATTTAAGCATGACCATTAAAGTTTGAAGATTTACTATCTTAATATAAATTGAGCTCTGATTATATATGTGTGTCGGAGGTGATGATCTGGACCAAACTGATGCACAAAATATATGTGAGATCATTTCATATGTATTGATTATATAGGGTGGAGTGGATGTCTGAAGAGAGCTTGAAAGTCTGTGTTCAAATCCTCTCTAATTACATCTAAAGCTTAAGTATATACATTATACTTGTATTCAACTATTATATATTTGGTTGATAAAACATGTAGGTAAATTGTATTTAATAAAATATTTTTTAAAATGTTATAATACTTAATGATTTATTGGTATTTTAGGAATCAGAAGATTGTTTGTAATAATTTTTGATTTCAAAGCTGATTCTTGAAGATGCTTTATCAGATGCATTGTTTATAGTTAGATATCGAAGGAAAGTATAGAGGATTTGAAAATCTGAGTTCAAATCCTCTATACTTACAATTAAGCTCCCAGGTTTGTGAAGAGTGCCTGGTTTTCAAATATTTACATATCAAAGGAAAATAAAGACACTTTGGTGCAGCAATTATTGCTTCAATGTTTAAACAGACTCTTAGCTGATGAACTTAATTTTTGATGCTCATTTTTAAATTAGAAATTAAATTGTTTAGATAATTATTGAAAATATAGAAATAAGTACTTTCATCATCAGAGACCACTTAAAACTCAATTCATGAATCAATGAAATGTGTATAGATTTTCCCTAAAAGCTGTTAGATTTTAATATCTGAATATTATTTGCAACCACAAGAAAATTTATATGAAGAAGAATTCAAATTTTATTATATTTAAATTTGTGAAGTAAGAAATTGTACTTAAATGAAAAGTATAGCTATAAATTTTTGTTTCGTGAAATTATCATTTTCAGTCATTATTGACCAATGCAGAAAGAATATCTGTCCAAGTTTAATCCATTTTTTTTTTATCTATAGCCTCTCATCTCCATGTGAGAGAAAAAAATTTTTATCTATCCACCTCACGTATGATCTCTTTCCAGATCTTGTACCATCTATTGACATTCAGTTTAAGACTTCAACTATTCATCTCTTATTATCATTTCTAGCAATATGGTCAGTCAAGTTCCATTTTCAATCTTTTTAATGCTTTCAATAATGTCAGTAATACCTATTTGTTCTCCCGGTCAAGTATTTTGTTTTCAATCTCTCCTTGTTACTCTCAATAGTCTGAAGTTTCCTTATTGCTCTTCTGTTTCATATTGAAAAATCTTCCTTGTCAAATATATACACATATTTCCTATTAGTAATATAAATGTAGGATTAATTTCATTATGTTTCCATCTGTATTAAGAATTTGATAAGGTATTTATAGTTGTGTAATTTCCTCTAAATTCTCGATTTATCAATATTTATCTTCTTCTGAAAAAGACATTGAACTTTATTTTAGTCTTTTTGTTATTTATCTTTAGTCCTACGTTTGTACTTTCATGTGATCATTCTTGCAACATTTCCTGAAATTCTGAAGCATTATTTGCAAAATCTAGATGACTTAAATAATGTCCCTGTATATTTATTCCCTAGGCTTACCATTTTAATCTACAAAATACTTCTTGTAAAATTATTGTTAAAAATTTTGGAGCTATGGTTTCACTTTGTTTACATTCTTATATAATCTAATTATTGCTGTTACATTTAAATTAATATTCTTCAGAATATGACAGTATCTTGAGTCTAACATTTTGATATTCCAAAGTTTTAATTATTGCTGAAATGCTTATAGAATCGATGCCTTTTCATAATCTACACATTGAAAACATGTGGCAACCCATACTCTTTGGATCTTTTAATTGAAAAAAAAAAAAAATGCTCATGTGTAAAGCATATTACTACATACAATAATTTGGAACTTTTAAATATTTATAATCTGTGAAAATACTTTCATTAATCAATTAGTAATTATGAGACAAGGTATGATGATAGAGTTTTAATGATCATGAACATATGTGAGGTGTAATGTATGGTAAATATATTTAAAATATAGTTTGAAGATATTTTATGTTAGTCTTAAATAATAAAAGCAAGTAAGCCATATGAGATAGGATGACTGGTTGCTTACATTTGGTATATAATATAACTAATATTGAATGATGACATGGTTTACCCTCTTTGCAGCAGTCTGCAAAATTGTATGTGAAAATAGAAAAGTTTATAGTTATGTAAAGGAAGCAAATATATAATGACAGAGTCACTGTTTATTGTACTGATTTATGTTTCAAATTTCAGGAATCTCTCCCTTTTCTTCTCTACTCATTTGAAAAATATAGAGAGGTGCCATTAGATCTTTAATGAAACATAACACAGTGCAATATAGATATTTGAAATACTGACAGTGTTAGTCAGCTCTTTTTAATTTATAATTCTTTATAGATATGTCAGCATTGATTTCTGGCTATGTCATATGTTATGTAGTGCAATCAAAGTTCAAACATCCAGTTTAGGTGTTACATGACTTCCTAATCATATGAACAGCGTATCTATTTATGTTAAGTGGGAAACTTACGGTTATAAACAGGACCCACAAATGGCAGATAATGGAATGATTTTCAAACATGAGGACCAAATGTGAAAAACGAATAAACAATGTCTGACCTAGAATATTTCCTGTTGCCTTGTAGAATAAGATGTTGATCTATTTCAAGATTGTAATGTTCTTAATAAATTTAACACAGGAAGTGATCATCGATTAGTAAGGTGTAAGATACGTGTTAATGTAAAACTAGAGAGACAAAAATTATTAAGAAAAACAATATTTACAGTTGATATTCCTAAGCTTCAGAAACATTCTAATGAATTTAAATTAGAACTTACAAATCGGTTTCAAGTATTAGTAGATTTTGAACATAATTTGGATTTGAATGAAATTAATATGAAAATAACTGATACACTTTTAAAAACTGCAACAAAGATAGCTGGTAGAAAAAAGCAGGAATTGACCAATAAAATTTCTACTGAGACCAAAGAATTTATGAAGAAAAGAAAGAATATGAAGATATACAAAAATGAAAAAGAATTGAATATCTTGAATTTTGTAAAATGGTGCGGAAAAGAGTTAAAAATGATATAAGAAAGTATAACTGAGAACTAGCAAGGAAAGCTGTAGAAGAAAATAAGTCTCAAGAATATAAAACAACATTTTGGTAATGGTAGGAAATTTATATCTGCAATAAGAAAAAAAGATGGAATTATTACTAAAAAGAGAGATGACATCATGAAATTGGTAGAAGATTTTTATCAAGAATTATATAGTAATAAAGAACAAGTATCTCCTATATCTATTACATCTTCTGAATTGCCCAGAATTTTAAATGAAGAAAGGAGACATGCAATTAAATGTATGAAGAAAAGAAAGGCTCCAGGTAATGATGGAATTATAATTGATATATTAAAAGAAGCAGGTGAAGAAATAGAAAAAATTTTAGCAAAGTTATATACCAAATGTCTAAATGATAAAGATGTACCGGATGATTGGAAGAATGGAGTAATAATATTAATATTTAAAACAGGTGATAAAGAAGATATTAGAAATTACAGACCTATCAGCCTTTTATCAGTTTTATATAAAAAAATTTACCAAGATAATTACAACTCATCTACAGAGAACATTGGATTTTCACTAACCAAGTGAACAAGCTGGATTTAAAATGGATTTTAGTACAGTAGATCATATCCAAGTAATGATAGAAGTTATAGAAAGGACAAATGAATATGAGTTGTCATTATATTTTGGTATTTGTAGATTATGAAAAGGCATTTGATTCTATAAACATTTCTTCAGTGATTAACGCATTGGATCATCAAGGTGTAGATGCAGGATATTGTCATATTTTAAAGAATATTTATAAAAATGCAACAATCAGATTACATAATGATACTGGGAAAGTCAACATTGAGAAAGGTGTAAGACAAGGTGACTCCATATCTCCAAAACTTTTTACAGCAGTGCTGCAAAAAGTATTTTGTGGATTAAAATGGGAAACTAAAGGAGTGAAAGTAAATGGAGATTATTTAAGTCATTTAGATTTCGCAGATAATGTAGTTGTTTTTGCAAATAATGCTTCAGAGCTGCAGGAAATGTTGCAGGAGTTATCAGATGAAAGTAGGACTAAA
Source organism: Epiperipatus broadwayi (assembly GCA_028023455.1). Lineage (NCBI taxonomy): Eukaryota > Metazoa > Onychophora > Udeonychophora > Euonychophora > Peripatidae > Epiperipatus > Epiperipatus broadwayi. The sequence goes on from JAQFVV010012500.1 coordinate 746,624, forward strand.
GATAAATGTTAAAAAGACTAAAGTAATGTTTAATCGATTTGCTCAAAATATGAAAATAAAGATTGATTATGATGAATTAGAAGAAGTTAATAGTTACAAATACCTTGATCAGATTATTAATACTGATAGGAACATAATGGAGGAAATTAATCACAGAATTAAACTTGGTTGGAGTGCTTTTGGTAGAAATAACTTGATACTAAAAGGAAATAAGCCTATGTGTTTGAAAAGGAAGGTTTTTAACGTGTTTTACCAGTTCTTACTTATGGATCTGAGACTTGGACACTTAATAGAAGAGCAATACAGAGACTTCAGACCACTCAAAGAAGTATGGAGAGATGTATGTTGGGAGTAACAAGAAGAGATCAAAAACACAATGTATGGGTAAGAGAACAAACAGGTGTTACTGACCTCATTGAAAAAATTAAAAGATTGAACTGGAGTTGGGCTGGACATATTGCTAGAAATGATAATAGATGGACAATTGAAATTTTAAACTGGATTACAAGAGATTGTAAAAGACCCAGAAAGATACCACATGTGAGATGGGTGGATGAAATAAGAAAGTGTGCAGGGGTGATGTGGTTTAGAGAAGCTAAAGATCGGAGATGGATTAAACTTGGAGAGATCTTCATCCTGTAGTGGATTGATAATGGTTGATGATGATGATGATGATTTCTTATACAAATAGTCTTTTTTGATTTCTTTTTTTCTTTACCATCTTTGGTCACTTAATTTTATCAAGAATCTCCATGCCATCAGTCTTCTTCCTGTATTAGATAAGATGGTGCTTTTCTCAAGAACTGGACGAGCCACCAGGCGGCGCTGCAGAACCACCAAGAAGCCTGCAATTGATAATTTTTTTTTAATATTCGCTAAAAATTGCTTAATTTTAGAAGTCATAGACCCCCCCCGGCGCCAGTTCTTGAGAAGAGCACCGATAAGACAAAGAGCTTGTGCTGTCACATTTTCATCTTTAAATACATGCACTAGACTTGTTTTGTTTTTGTTTTTCATTTTTATTAAGCTCAAGTCCTTGAGAATTAAAAAGGCAGTGATGGAGCAAGCGTAATAGATTGGCAGTCCTTAGTTGTGATCTTTACTCAAGGCAGAAGAGTCAGTTTGAAACTATATTTAGGACAGAAATTTAAACTTGATATGAATTATATGTTTAGGCTTTCTGATTATTATGGAAGTGGAAAAGCCTTAGAAAAGATCTGCCTCACATAGTTTGATTGTCTTGTCTGATGTATTATTCATTAAAGTGATAGAAATAAAACATGAGTAGTGTTAATATTAATGTTAAGTATTATAAATTAACTTTTTTTTTTTTAAATATAGATACATAGAATGTACAAATTTTATTTGTGAAGAAACTTTTCAAGACCTGGATGGAGGATAGCATTGGTAGTTGAGAAGCTACTTAGATTTAAGATTGATGAAACAAATCTTAGTGAAACTTATCATTCAAAAGTTTAATAGAACAAGTAGATGGCTACAATTTTGGAGAAAGAATAGATCATTCAGTAAAAGAAAACTGCATGATGTGAGATTTGCCATAATATCTAATTTAATATCTTTTTTTTTTAGAATTGCTTTGATGTATCAATGAAAGTCTATTGGTATTAAAACTTGGTTTGCACAATAGTACCTGTGCTTATTTTATTTCTACATGCATTTCAATGTTAGATTCAGAGAAAGGAAGCTTTTATTTCTTACTAGATAGTATTATTACATCATACTATTAAACATTTATTGGTAAAAATAGTAGACTTTGACCAAAAATTGTTGGAAATAGTAGTATTGTAGTAATCTCCAATGGATTGCTTTTATTAAATTTTTGCACAACATATGGATGTATTCACAGTCAAAATATTAATTTTTAATAGATTATATTATAGTTAGGCATTAGAATCTCAAAGAAATGCAGCATTGATTGCTTTCATTGAAATTTGGTTGAAGATAGCTGACAATGAATACATAATTGTAGTCTTTCAAGAAGATTTGTTTTGTTGCAAAAGTTAAAAGGCAGTATCGCAAAATATCATATAATCAGAATAATGGATCAGCATTTCTGTATTTATGGTTCATAGATTGGTTATAAAGTTATTGCAAATTTAATCTTTAATGTTTTATTGTTATATATTTTTTTCTCCTGGAGTTGGAATAGCATATTTGTAGGCAAGTATCTACTGTTGATACCTATTTGTAAGATATAGTGTGCAGGAGAATTTACGATTGTGTAGTTTGAAATGGTATGATGACGTCATAGTATTTTAATTTAATAAATATATTTATTGTTATAATAGTGTTAAGTGATTGTGTGTGTGTGTGGTAAAGGTTAAATAGAAAATGATTAGATTATTGAAACTGATTTTATGGCTGAATAATTAAACAGCAAATTAAATTTTATTTTACATGCCTGTATACTAATCTCTATACCTCTGTATGTTTACTCATTTAGTTTGGTGATAATTATGTCATCTGCAGATTGGGCTAGAAATATTTTGTTGTATTTGGTTCTTCATTTAAGTTCCTTTACTGGTTATCATTGAAAATCATGTAGGAAAATACTAACGGTAGTGATCAGAAAGGTATAACAAAAAGAAATTGCCACAACACTTAAACAATGTAATTATATTCATATTGACAAAATTGTTTTTCGAATTAACAAATTTATACTGCACAATGTAGTAACATTTTAGAATCCTTTTGTATTTATCATAAAACTTGTTCAAGAATAACTTCACATCTACAGAGAAAATTGACTTGAATTAATATACATATAAGAAGAAAAGGTCAAGCAATAATTAATTAAATATATGAGAAAAATAATAATGGCGTCAAGAAACTTTGTGAAAGATTAAGATAAATGGTTTTAATATTTATAATCAAAGTTTATTATAAAGAAACCATCAATATGATATTTTATAAATAATTACTCAAAGAAAAATAAAAAATAGAAAAGACAAAAAAGAGTCAATAAATCATTAAAAAAATAAGTGGTGACAAAAAAAATTGCTGCCATCTTGTTCTCTCTGGTAAAAGAAATGAGCTTTCTCCTTTCCACTGTAAACTAAAATATTGTTATTTTGAATTAATTCTTCAATATTTGTAGAATATAGTAATAATGGATTAAAGACATTGAATACTTTGAATATCATCATCATCATCAACCATTATCAATCCACTGCAGGATGAAGGTCTCTCTAAGTTTAATCCATCTTCTCCAATCTTTAGCTTCTCTTCTCCACAACACCCCTGCGCATTTTCTTATTTCATCCATCCATCTCACATGTGGTCTCTTTCTGGGTCTTTTACAATCTCTTGGAATCCAGTTTAAAATTTCAATTATCCATCTATTATCATCTCTTCTAGCAATATGTCCAGCCCAACTCCAATTTTTTCAATAAGGTCAGTAACACCTGTTTGTTATCTTACCCATACATTGCGTTTTCGATCTCTTCTTGTTACTCCCAACATACATCTCTCCATACTCCTTTGAGTGGTCTGAAGTCTCTGTATTGCTCTTCTATTAAGTGTCCAAGTCTCAGATCCATAAGTAAGAACTAGTAAAACACATTTGTTAAAAACCATCCTTTTCAAACACATAGGCATATTTCCTTTTAGTATCAAGTTATTTCTACCAAAAGCACTCCAACCAAGTTTAATTCTATGATTAATTTCCTCCATTATGTTTCCATCTGTATTAATAATCTGACCAAGGTATTTGTAACTGTTAACTTCTTCTAATTCTTCATAATCAATTTTTATTTTCATATTTTGAGCAAATCGATTAAACATTACTTTAGTCTTTTTAACATTTATCTTTAGTCCTACTTTTCTACTTTCATCTGCTAACTCCTGCAACATTTCCTGCAGCTCTGAAGCATTATTTGCAAAAACAATTACATCATCTGCAAAATCTAAATGACTTAAATACTCTCCATTTACTTTCACTCCTTTAGTTTCCCATTTTAATCCACAAAATACTTCTTGCAGCACTGCTGTAAAGAGTTTTGGAGATATGGAGTCACCTTGTCTTACACCTTTCTCAATGTTGATTTTTCCAGTATCATTATGTAATCTAATTGTTGCAGTTGCATTTTTATAAATATTCTTTAAAATATGACAATATCCTGGATCTATACCTTGATGATCCAATGCTTTAATCACTGAAGAAATGTGTATAGAATCGAATGCCTTTTCATAATCTACAAATCCAAAACATAATGACAACTCATATTCGTTTGTCCTTTCTATGACTTCTCTCAATAACTGGATATGATCTATTGTACTAAAACCACTTTTAAATCCAGCTTGTTCTCTTGGTTGGTGGAAATCCAAAGTTCTCTGTAGACGAGTTGTAATTATCTTGGTAAAAATTTTATATAAAACTGATAAAAGGCTGATAGGTCTGTAATTTCTAATATCTTCTTTATCACCTTTTTTAAATATTAATATTATTACTGCATTCTTCCAATCTTCCAGTACATCTTTATCATTTAGACATTTGGTATATAACTTTGCTAAAATTGTTTCTATTTCTTCACCTGCTTCTTTTAATATATCAATTATAATTCCATCATTTCCTGGAGCCTTTCCTTTCTTCATACACTTAATTGCATGTCTCACTTCTTCATTTAAAATTCTGGGCAATTCGGAAGATGTAATAGATATAGGAGGTACTTGTTCTTTATTACTATATAATTCTTGATAAAAATCTTCTACCAATTTCATGATGTCATCTCTCTTTTTAGTAATAATTCCATCTTTTTTTCTTATTGCAGATATAAATTTCCTACCAATACCAAAATGTTGTTTAACATTTTTGAGACTTTTATTTTCTTCTACAGCTTTCCTTGCTATTTCACAGTTATACTTTCTTATATCATTTTCAACTCTTTTCTGTACCATTTTACAAAATTCGAGATATTCAATTCTTTTTAATACATCATTTTTGTATATCTTCATATTCCTTCTTTTCTTCATAAATTCTCTAGTCTCAGTAGAAATTTTATTAGTCAATTGCTGCTTTTTTCTACCAGCTATGTTTGTTGCAGTTTTTAAAAGTGTATCAGTTATTTTCATATTAATTTCATTGAAATCTGAATCATGTTCAAAATCTCCTAACACTTGAAACCTATTTGTAAGTTCTAATTTAAATTCATTAGAATGTTTCTGAAGATTAGGAATATCAACTGTAAATATTGTTTTTCTTAATAATTTTTGTCTCTCTAGTTTTACATTAACACGTAACTTACACCTTACTAATCGATGATCACTTCCTGTGTTAAATTTATTAAAAACATTACAATCTTGAAATATGTATTTTCTGTTAGTCAAAATATAATCCAATTCTGCTGTACCTTCATTTGGATGCTTCAATGTCCATTTCCTTTTAACATTTTTCTCAAAAAATGAATTCATAATATAAAGTTTTTCTTTTTCTGCAAACTCCACAAGTCTATGTCCTCTCTCATTTCTATTACCATAACCAAAATTACCTACAGCAATTTCATCTTTCATTTGTCTACCAATTCTAGCATTAAAGTCTCCCATGACAATTTTAAAATGTTGTTTACTCTGATCAAAAGCCTTTTGTACATCCATATAAAAATCTTCTACTACTTCATCACTATGAGAACTTGTTGGGGCATAAACCTGAATTATCTGCATTTGGTATCTGCTATTAAGTTGTATAACTAATCTTGCCACTCTGTCCGATACACCATCAATCTCCACAATATTGTTCTTCCACTTTTTATTTATAATGAATCCTACTCCACTTGCATTTCCAATATGTATGCCTTTATAATAGAGTATATGTCCACTTTTTAAATCAATTGTTTCTTCTCCTTTTCTTCTAACTTCACAAAGTCCAATAATGTCCCATTTAATATAAGACAGTTCTTCTTTTAATTCTTGCAATCTTCCTTCACTTGAAAGTGATCTGCAGTTGTAAGTACCTAAATAAAAAGTCGTCATCAAATGGCAGCCTGGGTCCGCAATTCAGGAGTAATTTATTCACATTCAGAGACAAATACTTTAAAATATAGTAATATAAAGCTTTTTGTACTAAAATTCTTTTATGCACATTCTATTTAGAAATTTGAGATGATATAAAACTTCTTTTATTTTGGGTGTCTCTAATAGATCTCTTAGTACTATTGCACTTATCACACCTTCGATTAAAAAATCAAATATCTGGATTATTCATTTGGAATCTCCTAAATCAATAAATGCTATAACCATAAGACTTCTTTTGCGTGAAGTCATTGATTACATCATAATTATTTCAAATTAGCTTACATCAAATAATTAAAATTATTGGATCATCACCATTTTGTAGGTTCAATTAATTAATGGTTTTTAATAGTAGTGTGTAATTCATTTGCAATTAGAGTAATATTTGTGGAATTCATCGTAATCATGAATGAAAAACATTTCAAAGCGTCTTCAAATGATTACATAAGGATATGGTCACTCTTAACTTCAATAAAGCAATCCTTTAAAATGCTCAAAAATTTTGGTATTTTAGAATTTGACCTTCTATTCATTTTGGCATACCATAAAACATTTACGCAAACTTTTCAATATTTTACTATTAATCACATTTTGTTAAGATCTCTTTCCAATGGCTATTCTGGCTAGTGATTGCACTTCAAAACATCAAGTAATTAGTATTTATTGAAAATTATTAATTTTTTACTATGTCTTATTAATATGTATATGATTTGTAATGATGAAACTCTATGGATTTTTTTTTTAGGGTTTTGGTAAAGCTGATCATGCTATTTCTACAGATTTAATCAAAAAGAAATATACAGATTACAGCAAAGTTACATGGTCTGATGAAGGATATTAATTAGAAATTAAAGGAAGAAGCATTTGTATTTTTTATTTATCGAATTCAATTATATTAATATTGACTGTGTTCTTTTTCTTTTGTGAATGATTTTAATTCACAATTTTTTATTGAAAATATATATATATATTTGTGTGTTATAATATTTTAGAGAAAAATACATAGAAGAAATACTGGAAGAAAAATGTAAAAACAAAAAAAAATGTATATACTTTAAAAATAAAATATATATTTTCCAATGTTGTGTCTTCATTTTTTCAGTTATACAGTTTGTAACATAAGGGAATTAATGATGTTTACAATATTTGTTCACAAAGCAATACCTTCGCACTTCAAAATTGTTCATTAATTTTGAATTATGTTGAACCAATTATTCTCCTCAGTGACTCTTGTCTAATTTTCTTATATACTTCTGTTTTTTTTTTTTCATTCATATCTTCAAACACTTGATAATTTTTCTTTTTTTATACATAATTAATTCTGTTTTTTTATTTGTCTACCAGGATAAAATATTGTAATTTAATTTTCACTCAATTGCTGCTCTAGTTAAAACTTTGCCTATATATATATATTATTGATGGCAGTATATTATTTAAGAATTTGTAAATAATTCTAGCAAAAAAAATTTTAATTTATATGGCTTATGGCACCATCATCTAGCAGTATTAAATTGTATCTAAATTTTATTCATTTCTAATTTTTAAAATTATATATAACTAAAAAGTTGAAAATAAAAAGTAAAAAAAAATTCTTCAGTTTTCACAGTATTCCTAATATTACACAACCAAAAATAAAAGCATGAGGTGAAGAATATCAAGTTAAAATTGTAATTTTTGTTTGATAAAAATTGATAGAATTTTTATCTAAGATTATATTTAAACACAAGCACTCACTTTTTGTTTTGACTGTTTATCGAGAATGAAACCTGAAAAAAAAAATTTTTTTGTTTTTTAGTGTACTCGTGAGAGTAAAAGTGTTTCTTTAATTTTTATTTATTTATTATACTTTTTGATTCTCTGATGCAAACCTGCTTACAGGTTTTTTCATGTTTGCTAACATTATCACTTCATGAAAAATATTAATTACCAGAACATTATTAAATAATGAGCCAAGTAATTATAATATATTTGTGTAAAAGGCAATTACTTGTCTTTAGATATTGTAATCCAAGAGAAATGCTAATTTGGAACAGTGCATTCCATTCCCTGTTACATATATACATAAAGATTAGACCTTTTAGTCTAGAAACAGTAATGCCATCTAAAAATTTCTAAAAAGTATAGATGAATATAAAGAAGATAGAATAACTTATTAATCCAAAAGGCATGTGTTGTTTTTTTTTTTAAATAATAACTTTTATTAAATTTAAGTGACCAAATCAGAGAGCATGTTAATAAAAATAAATAAGAAGGGGTAAATTAAAAATTATCACTTTAAAACAAAATTATGTCCATATCATGTAGATTTAAAATTATTAATAATAAAAGTTTGTGTAATAAAATTCAGAGAATGGTTTTTGAAAGAAAAATATATAGAAGTGGATTGCAATATTAGGAAATATAATAGAAAAGTATTTTGAAAGCATATATATCTACAGAATCATAATTTATTGACTTATAATAGCAAATTAAAAAATAAGCTTTATAAGAAATATGCTAATAAATGGAGATGGTTGGAATCCGACAAAAAAAAATAGTTGTTTTGTGATAAAAAATTGTAACAAGAAAGAAAATACTAATAATTTTGTTAATATATCTAATATTAGTTTTACAAATGAGGAATCACAGATTTTAAATAAAGGGGCTAAATATATACCATTTATGGATAGAGATATCCAGAAAACAATAGTTGTTAGTGTGGAAGCTGCAAGTATTAAAAATAGGCTGAAAGCAGAATTACAATCAAAAATTAATAATGTTACTAATAAAAACCATAAATGTAGTAAAAAAAGAATGGAAGAAAGTCTATTATAAGACAAATTATGAAGAAGATAAATAAGAGGCATTAAATACTAAAGTGAAAATAAAGGGTTAAAGGTATGTTTTAAATGAAATGGCCTATGAATAGAAAATAGAAGACATTGTAAAGTAGGCATACCAAAAGATAAATAAAGATCCAGGGAATGGAATTAAGATATAAGATTTTATTAAATTGTATGAAAAGGAATATAGATTTTTATATTCTACAGCCTTTGAACATCCATGTATATATGGATAGGTAAAAACATAAGAATGACATGCCAGTAAGAGTAATATTAAATTTTAATAATTATATTCTTAAAGATTTATGTGATATATAAAAAGATTCTCATTGCAATATGTTTTGGCAAGTATTGGATTAGGAATTCACAACTTATAGATAAATTAAATAAGGTAAATAGAAATGGAATGATTGTATCATTTGATATTGAAAAAATGTATCCGAGTATACCTACGGAAGTTAGTATAAGAATAATTATTGATAACATAAAAATGAGTAATATAATTTCAGAATAAAGGTTATATGTTATCAGATAAATATTATTATTGATTAAATATAATGAAGAATATTGGAATATAATGAGATGGATTGCTTTATTAGTGGATTTTATCATTGACTATAATGAAAAATATAATTGATAAGTATGTAAAAAATAAGGAAATTCTAGAATATTGTAGATATTGAAGCAGTAAATCTTAGCATAAGATTGTGCTTCATGTTTCTACCTACTAACCCGTATTCAAACCCCTATATCCCATCCCGCTCCTTTTTGCAGTATATATATTTCATGTATATATTTGAGATACGCGCCTAAATTATAAAATTTAATGTTTCAATAACATGTTTTAAAATTATTATTAATTCTTTTTATTAAAGTATTATAGATGCGGCTCAAATGTATACATAGGAGCAAAACTTACTAATAAAATATTGATGTTTTTAAATATTTATTATATGTCATTTTTAGCTTTTTCTTTTAAATTGCTTGTTTTTCTATTAAACTATATATTTTTTATAAAATCCAATATGGAAGATGCAAGTGTTATTAATTGTCTAAGAATAATTAGGGTTTGGAAGCACTATTGTTTTAATCTAGGGAAGGTATTTTTTTTATTAAAGTTTTACTTAAAATAAATGGGATTAAGTAGATTAAAGATTTACTTGTGTTAAAAACATGTTGTCAAATCTATTTCTAATCTGGAAATAGATTTGAATTTATTTTTGGACGTTATCTTACAATTGCATCTTCAAAAACAATAAAAAGTATAAAATGACTGGATTTTGAATGATAAGGGGATTAACTACTATTGAGAGAGATTAGCTACTTTTAGAGAGAGGTATTATAAACATTTCGTTTTGCTTGAAACTTAAAAATGATGTAGCAGTAAATCCACCACTCTTCAGCGGCCTCTGCCGCTACCGTAATATCCTGCTACCCTAAGATGAAGTAAAGGCCCGATGGAGAACTTTAAAAATGCTAATAGAGAAGCTTGCTGTCACCAAGAAGAATTCATTTTTGATCCTCAATTTGCCATGCATGAGCAGTACTTTGAAAATAGACTTATTAAATTTGCGCAAGGTAAACTTTTATGCTACTATTTGAAAATGAATCTAGCCTCACTAATCTCAAATTCTACTAATCAAGATTTCTCATGTATTATTTAACTTTGTTTTTTATATAAATCTGTGAATGTAAATTTGCTCTCAAATGATTTCGTTATATCTAATCTATTTCATATGCTCTAACTTTCTTTAATTTTGGTGTGGTTAGTTGTTTATTTCTTGATTTTATATGTATACTCGTATTATTATTAAATTGCCAATCTCACAACCTGGCGAGCTTAATTTATAAAAATCTTTTCTGTCTTTTAAGTAAACTTTCATGAATCAAGTTTATTAACGTTCCCTTAAAATATAACGTATTGTTAATTAATACGTTCGCCAGATTGTTTTATGAATCAACATTTTAGGTTCATTTTTAATATAAAAATTGATTTGTTTAACTCTGTAAATCCAGAACTTAAGCTAATTAACGCTTTGAAATCTTTTAAAATGTTTTGTTTTTATTCAATTCTGAAAAAGTGACCCATTAATTATTTTCTATAACTGCCAGTCTTCTTATATTTTCCATACTCTTAAAATTTCAAATCTTGTATTTAAATATTTCAGTTATTGTAAAATCAACGAAGGTGAGATTGATTTATTTTAACTAGCAGAAAAAGGATGGGGAAAAATCTTAATGTTTCTTTTACTAAATCAAATCTTAACGTATATTTTATTAATTTGAAATCTAAATCTTTCTTTTGCTAAATAAAATCTTCAAGTATATTTTAAGTAAATGAAATCTAAATATTCTCTCTCTCTATATATATATTATAATTGCATGGCGTATTATAGTATTCAAACAAGGGTCATTTATTTTTAAAGCAGTAAAATTTATTCAATGTTGGTAGAGACATGTATCATTACTGCGTTTCTGTCATTTAGCCTATCTTCATATATATATATATATTACATGCTTCTAATCTGGGGGTTAGGACAGGTTCGAACCAATAGATTTCTTCTCAAGTCTTCGTATAAAAATGCCTCTGGCGGTGATCCCCTAAGTCTGGCTCACGCTATGCATATTCTTTCTTCGTATAAAAATGCCTCTGGCGGTGATCCTGTAAGTTTGGCACACACTATGCATATTCACTTCGTATAGATAAAAGGCCTCACGTCGGTTATACCAGCAAAAGTCTGGGCCACACCATGCCTATCCACTTTTCTCTAAGCACTACCCATGTAAGATTTCGTTTTTCATCCAGAAGCACAACCTTTTCCTCTTAGTATTTTTAGGCTATTATGTCAGCACTGTAAACTTCTTAGTATTTATTATTCCTTTTGCTCCATGACCCAGTTTTAATGCTCTAATATTAAAATTAAGCTTTGCTTAAAAGATATATATATATAAATGCCAACTTTTATTTATTAATTAAGTTTATTTCAAGTATCATGCACTTCCACCTTCGTAATTTATATATCTATGTTTAAGAGTATCTATATGCCTTGGGGAAAATAAAGCGTTCGTCTTACTATTGTTAAATGATTTTCAGTAAATATTTTGTCATAGTTTCAAATATAATCTTTTAACTGTCTTTTGTTTATTTTCACAATCTTAATGGTGTGAAAATAATTTATATCATATGTATGATGAATCCCAGAACACTCCCTGAAATAATGCTAGTCACCATGTTTCAGAACCGTAATCCAAAGCGTTAATAGCAATATTATGTAATTCCTTTTATTAACTGATTGGCATTTTAATATTGGACCCACCAAAGATGTGTGTTTATTTGTAATATATTATTTAGCTAAGAAAGAGCATATGAGAACTAATAGTGTGAATGACACTATGTAACCGCTTGCTCATTCACGCACACACTGATGTCTATAATTTATTTATAAATGTATAATAATTTGTCATTATATTAAAATATATTTTATTGTCTAACTTATTTGAGTAGTTCGAATTCCTTCTTTTCTGCCTTCCAAATGTACAGCCTAATTGATATATATGTTAGTTTAGTTATAGTCAATAGATGTCTCATTGTCTTCTCCGCTCTCCTAGTCGGCCAGATTAAAATTAATTCTCATGGGCCATCACTATTATGTTATTCATTGGGTGTTAGATCTGGGGCTTAGAGAGTGGGTTCGAATTCAGGCTGGTCCCTGACCTAAATCTTGGGCTGGACTGGGTTTGAAGTACATTTTGTGAGTTCCAGCTCATGTTAGATGGATAAACATTTTGACCGGCACAATATGTTGATATAATTGTAATAGGTAATAGAAGTATTGAATCCCAATATGGTTTTCCAGAAGGGAAAATTAAATCAATGTGTATATGTAAAATAATTGACGTGAATGTTCAAGACAATATTGAAAGCCAGATAGAGTAAGGAAGAATGCACACACATGTACTAAGATGTAAGGGATAATTCACTTCAATGATACAATAATGTTATGATACAATTTGTAAATATATATATATACACACACAGCTGAATGTTGTGATATAAATGCTGAAGTAGCTAGGAAAAAGACCCATGAATAGCTACTTAATAAAGCAAGAATGAGATGAAAAATCCGTATAAATTTCAGATAAGGGACAGAATACTTATAAAGACTCGCCACCAAAACAAACCCCCAACAAAACTCAGAAATTTTACAATAAATATAGGGACCATATCTAATGCATTTTGGTTAGATATTAAGGGAGAAGTTAGAGGCATATACAATGCCAGGTTATTAAAACCGTATCTCAATCAATATAATAGTGAGATTAGTAATTTCATCACAAAATAATGTAGAGCTAGCAGTAGTAACGATAAAAAAGATGAGAGAACATCAAAAAAATGTTATTAGGGTATATCTTTGAACTGGCCACATTTTTTTTGAGTCAATCCACACATACAGTGATGGATACTCTGGTTCATGTAATCCTCAAAATCCAATGTCTCTAGAGGAGAGCAGATTAATGGACAAAAATGTGTATCATCTAGAATAGAGATACATACATGGTCAGGCTCCAACCATAAAGGTTAAAAAGAAAAAAAAATTTTCTTTTTACCCTAAACTAGATTCTCACTTGAGATATGTAATTTTTAAGAGAGGGAATGCCAAGATAGGTATTTACAAATGAGGGATTGAAAAGGAAACGTAAGAAAGTAAGTATTGTGATCTTTCACAGATAATAAGGGAATTAATATGCCCAAAAATGAACAGACTTTACACTCATTAGGAGTTAAAATTTTGAGCAATAAGTAAAATTTTAATCTTATGTAGGGAAGGGGAATTGTGAGGATAGCTTAAGATTGTACCCACACAAACCTTAACTGCCTGAAATATTGGATTGTCTTTTAATTAGAATGTAAATATAAAATAAATATTGTTCTGCTGGAACACTTAAAAAATATAAATGTATAAATAGTTATGACAGTGTATTAATTGTATATTAAATAGTCTGAATAGTAAGTCATTTACCATGAAATCACACATATTAGTAATAAAATTAATTCTAGTGTTTAATAAAAAAATATAAACATTGGAAAAGTCCATACAAACTTATATGTTGACAATTGTATTGTGTTGAATATGTTGTGCATCTATAATAAATGTAGACAATGACTTAAACGATGAAAAAACAGTCATAGCAATGGAAAAAAGGGTCAAGTATTGTATTAAGTGGCCGAATATAAGATGATAATATATTTTATTATTTTTAAATGAATGTAATGCAACAATAGAGCGCAGCGAATAAACAATGGAAATGATCCCGGGTATAAAAAGAAAAACAATTACAACTTGTTCTTTAATAATAGTGCATTTGACATGAAAAGTCAACTTTATTGAAGCAGTTAGTTATTTTAATATTTTTTTCTACAAATCTCAACAAATGTTATTTTTTTATTTATTTGCCATTTTAAAAAAATTAAGGAAGCAAACAGAAGATTTTTATACCAGCTGAATGATCAGATAAGTTTAAAATAACATAAATTAAAAAAAAAAGTTATGATTTTTTTTTAAAAAAAATTAGAACGGTTTATTCAGTTAAAAGTTTAATGACAAATGTGTTATATAGCCAATATCGCAAATAATAAATAACTATTATATATATATATTAAATGTGAACTGCATATATATATAAACCTATATATATATATTGCAAAATACGATATATTTTGGCTGGAACAATTGTCTTCAGGTGAAGCATTTGTCCACTATGGCCATGTGAAATTAATATTTATCTGTCTACATTGAAGTGCCTGATAAGCTGAGTCCACACATGATGGAAATCCACGTGAGGAATAAAACAAAACCACCCACTGCAATATAAATGTGCTATTCAAAATCAATAAGGAATCATCATTTGTAATGAAAAAAATGCATAAATTATAAGAACTGTTATGTAAAAAGGACTCTGATGAAGAATTGTGCCTGATCATATCGATTCATGAAATGTAAATATATATTTTTTTCTTTTGTATAGATATGTCTTAGTTTTTTTTATTTTATTATCCCAGTCTTATATTTCGGAAGTACTAATGGTCTAATTCAACAGTTTGGAACAGTCCAAAGTAAGAAAGTGTGAAGAGAGCAGGAGGGGGGGGGTTGAAAAGTCTGAATTTTTTCTTTTAATAAAATTTAGATAATTTTCTTCCAAAATGCTTTGTTTTTCGTCCATGACTGTCAAATCAAATGCTTAAACTGAATACTTAAACAGTAAGAACTTTTCTCTTTTAAATTCACTAAAATAACCAATGCCACAACATGACATGACCATTTATTATATGTGCTATATGTTTCACTAATAGTATTCCTAAGATCTTGTTAATGAGTAAATGATTAACCCTTTTGGTTGTCGTAGCCACCATATCCCACTGGATGGCGCAGTTATCATGCTTAAACTATAAAATATGATCATTCACGGGCCGTTAATTATAATCATTTTGATGTGTTTTTTGTAATGCGAAAATAAAAACAAAAGAAAATCATCTTTTTTAAATATTATTTAATTTTAAATATTATTTTTTATTAACGTATACAAATTAAATGATAATAATAAATGTAAAATAAAATAAACAAATTACAATTTGATTCATCTTTTTTAGTTTTCTTTTTATTAGAAAAATCAATTTTCTATCGGAGATTTTTTTACTGGTGTTACGGCTTTTTTTGTTGTTGTTGTTTACCGCTATTTTTTATTTCAAATAGAATGACAATTAAAAGTAAACGTTGTTACGGTTAGGTTTAGGGTTAGTTTTAGGGTTAGGTTTACGGTTAGTGTTCTGTTGTTTGTAATGCTAAAATAAAAAATATCAAAATCATATTTTTGTAAATATTTTTTTTTACTAACATCTATAAAATAAATGATAACAATAAACGTAAACTATATTCAACAAAGTATAACAGTAGTCGGAGAAAAGAAAGAAACTAAAACTTTTTTAAACAACGACAAATATATATATAACATGTTTATAATATATGCTTTTTATGACATTTAAAAAAACAGTGTACAATTGCACTTTTCTTACTGGATATTTTTGTGTTAACGCTCTTTTTTATTTCAAAAATATACACACGGTACAATCTTAAAATGTCTTGTGGAAATGTTGTGAACAGTACGTTACTTGACGCGTTACCTAATTCCAATTCACTTTATACATATATCTCGTCAACATTTACTACTTAAAACTTCAATATACTATGGTGTAAAAAGTCTGTTAATTATTACTTTACAAAATCTGAACATTTCAATACTTTAAAATAAAAAAAAATCCAATGAAAATAACATTTCCATCCAATTCAAAAAAACACACCCTCTCCCCAAGCCGTAATCATTTTATAAACTGTGCGAATTGGGAAAATGTATTAGCTGCGTAAACATACATGCTGTACTGCGATGTGACATAGAGGCTGGCAATCTGTAGTACAACAAAAAAGTTGTATTATAGGAAACGCGGGTTCAAACGTGTCGGCCGCAGAAATGGCATTTTTATGTGTTTTAGCGTGAAAACAGCACCATCCAGTGGAATTTGGTGGCTCATCAACGACAACTACCCTTTTAATTAATATTCTTTACTATGTACCTTGCTATCATATCATGTATTGTTTATTTAAATTATATTTCTTCCACGATATATAAATATGCAAGGTAATTATTTTAGATCAACCAACTTCCATGCCTAGAACTGGATACTGCATTTGGAGTTGCAATTAAATTTCTAATTATGTTTAGCAATTTCATTTTAGCCTAATAAATTTTTCATTACTTTTGGATATATAAATGTCTATATTATGTGTACCTATCATGGGGAATAAGAGATAAGTAACTTTAAGTTGCTTAAGTAACAATATGATAGATGCTCATCATAGATTTTAGAGTTGTAAGTATAGAAGAATATATCCAAATAATTCCTTGTAAATATTTTCTGAATTTTTTTACATTGATTGATAATTTGTTCTGTTTTTGTAAATAAATATTATGAAATTTTGTTTAATTGACAAAGTCTCTCTAGTTTGTTGATCCAGCGCACTTACGTTCAATCCTATAACCAATATTTTACACATGCACACACACATTATTGTTTGATGAGCATGAGAGAAAAATGTTAAATAAAGGTTATTCCTTACTAATAAATAGGATTAGATAATTTAGTTATTGCTTAACAGTCTGCATAGGTACGTCCCTGTTAAGAGAGTCGAACGCGAATTCTTCCTGAGTTTGAAATCTGAGGCAACAGTTCCAAAAGAGAATGGTGAGATATTAGATGAAATGATTTAAATTGCATGTAAATTTGATAGATAAGTCTTATAGTCTATTGAAGATAGATGTAATCATGAGTCATGTACTTCATCATGTCATCTCCAGTATCCTACATGAAGACCCTAGGTCCGACAGTAGTCAGATGTGATTCAGCTCCCTTTCTCCTGCACACGTGCTGGACCAGATTATTACAATATATATTTTAGTTGTATTTATTATATGTGTTGGTATATCAATAATTGATATTAATCGATTCACACAAAGATTCAATATCCTAGATGAGATTGGGGTGCATATGTGTATCTGAATGTTAATAGACATATATATGCAAACAAGTTCAAGGAAATATTTATTTCAAAAGTTATATATATATGTAATAATATTATAATTCTATGTCTGTATTTCTTCAAAGCAATGTATGTAAAATATAACTTTAAAACTTTTATCCACTTAGGAGTACTTTCAACTATCTTCATAGTCTTTGTCAACTAACACTTTGCAAGGCTAACCTTCCCACAATTCTGTGATATTAACATTTGCTGTCTCCCTGTTAATTAAGCCATGTTTGTATTTGTATTTTAGCATAGCTTCCTTTATTGTCCTTTTGTTGTTTTGTTTTTTTTCCATTTGCAATATTTTTATATTATTATAATTAAAGTTAAAATCATAAATACATGATTTATTATGGTCGTAAAAAACAGATGCTGAAACATTATTACCTACTTTGTAATTTTGTTTCGATTTCTGAACCCTTTTTAATAACAGCAAGTGCTCTTTAGTCCTTTTTTCCGACATACATCTCAGTTTACCTATATATCTACTACCACAACTACATATCCATTTATAAATGATACAAGTTTTATTTATAAATGAGGTTTTATCTTTAGAGTTATTTCTTAATTTGTTTAATGTAGGAGGTGTGTAAAATGCAATATCACATATACCTTTACAAATTTTCCTTATAAAATTTACTTCATCATTCAAAATATATGGTATTAATATCTTATATTTTTTTATTAGCAGGAGAATCAATATTATTATTAAAATTTTTATTCTTATATTTCATATTAAAATTTTTAATAACATTATATATATTATAATTGTAGCCAACATTTAACAATTCATTCGAATATATTTCAATATTTTTGCCTTAATCTGATGAATATTTGCAAAAACTATTACTTCTAAATAAGAAGGACTTCAAATCTACCATTTTATGTGACATTGGCACTCTTGATTTATTTGGAATATAACCTCTTTTTACTATTGGTTTAATGGACATACAGTAATCCAGCATTCATTGATTTCTAATTATTTTAAGATCAAGAAACTGAATGCACATTAAATTTTCATCTGTTTTTACTGTATATTACCAATATGTTGATGATGTTTTTGTATGTGGCATGTCAAATACAATTAAAGAATTTTTTAAAGAATTAAAGAATTTAAATGGATAAAAGCAGATGAAAATTTAATGTGCGTTCAGTTTCTTAATCTTAAAATAATTAGAAATCAATGTATGCTGGAATATTATATGACCATTAAACCAATAGTAAAAGAGGTTGTATTCCATATAAATCAAGAATGCCAATGTCACATAAAATGGCTGGTTTGAAGTCCTTGCTATTTAGAAATATTAGTCTTTGCAAATATTCATCGGATAAAGGCAAAACTATTGAAATATATTAGAATGAATTGTTAAATGTTGGCTACAGTTATAATCATACATATAATGTTATTAAAAATTTTAATACGAAATATAAGATTAAAAATTTTAATAATAATATTGATTCTCCTGCTAATAAAAAAATATGGATATCCATCCCATTATTTCAAATGATCAAGTAAATTTTATAAGGAAAATTTATAAAGGTATATGTGATATTGCATTTTACACACCTCCTACATTAAACAAATTAAAAAATAGCTTTAAAGATAAAACCTCATTTATAAATAAAAATTGTATCATTTATAAATGGATATATAAGTGTGGTAGTGAATATATATTGAGATGTACATTGGGAAAAAGAATTAAAGAGCGCTTGCTGTTATTAAAAAGTGTTCAGAAATTAAAACAAAATTGCACAGTAGATAATAATGTTTCAGCATCCGTTTTTTACAACAATAGTAAGTTATGTATTTATGGTTTTAACTTCAATTATAATAATGTAAAAATATTGCAAATTGAAAAATAACAACAAAAGGAAAATAAAGGAAGCTATGCTAATATTAATACAAATACAAACATGACTTAATTAACAGGCAGACAGCAAACATTAAATCACAGAATTGTGGGATGGTTAGCCTTTCAAAGTGTTAGTTGAAAAAGACTAAGAGGATAGTCGAAAGCGCTCCTAAGCGGATAAAATTTTTAAAGTTATATTTTATATATATATCTGATTACTGTATTTATAAATATTCAATTATATAATTACATATATATATTCCATGTGAATATAATTAAAATGATACAGATTTTCAAATTTAACTATATTGTAGCTTACTATAATTTTTTTTCTTTTGATGGTTGTTATTATATTTAAGGGTTTTTTTTTTAATGATATTGTAAATAGTACATGTAGTAGTATAATGCATTGTAAATAAACCATTAAATTGCTTAAAATATCTATCCTGGTATTCAGTTATCTCTCTATGTCACTCCTCACCAATAGAAATTGACTAAGCTAATACTATCAATATTATATGATTTCATATATGCCTCTCACCCTGAGAACTAGAGTGAAGTACTGAGGTTATATTGGGGATTACAGTATTGGGAAGAAGTGATTGATATCATTGCAGGTATTTATTCAGAGCATAATTTCTAATGAAATTAGCACTTAAGGCCGATATTATTCAGACCTTATAAATATGCTCTGCAAAGGAGAGGTTTTGTTAATTTTTACAAGAATAAACACATAGAAGGTGACCAGGGAATATAACTAATTATTATTGGTCTCTTCTTTTTTTGTGTGAAATATATAATTTGGATTGTGTCTGTGTATTGAGCTTGAAATAATACCACATGTGGGTAGTACATATTGTGAGGGTTGTGATCAACATACACAAATAAGTGTGGAATGTGAATGCTAACTACTTCATGGTACATTATATTCATAATTACATTCAAAATTTTTATTCATGGCTATTTGTTACTTTTAAATATTTTTTGTATGGACATTTAAGGTATTTGCAAATATATAAGCAAAAATTTCTTTTTATTTTATGATAACTGTAAATAAATTATATTCTTTTGTTTCCAAATATAATTATTTTGCTGTTTGAACTTATTCCAAACATATATAATTTATCTACCAATAAATATGACAATTCATGTAATCACCTGGGGGATAAGTTGGGGTGATGAATATATATTGAGAAGATGATTATCATAGATAATGATTTATTCAGAAGTATTTTTTCCACAAAGAAAGTGATACCTAAACTAATAATACAGACTGAATTTTTTTTGAAAAAAATGCTTTGGAAACAATTAGGCTGAATTTGATTCTTAATTAAGTGCTAATGCCCCTTTGGTCATTATTACCACAGTGTTTGTTATACTAATATGAACATTACATTTGGGTATTATAAATGTTCTATAGATAATAACTGTTATAATATATATAAATACACTCAGACTTTAGAACCATTTATTTTTTAAAAACAAAATTTTTGGAATTTAAAAAAAAAACATAAAATGAATTTTATGATCATAAGAGAAATCAGTTTAAGATATCAAAAATAAGTTTTCCTTTTTTTGATAATCCCTGAATAATTTCAATGTGGGCTTGAGATGCTTGGTTTAGAGAATATGACTTTTGGACGATAGGTTTTAGAACACCATCCTGCAGTCCTTTCCCAATAATATTCCCCATTTCTTTCATTTCTTCCTGAAATAAAAAGTAAATATTTTTTTGAAAAATTTTGACGAGTGTAATTATAGTAAAAAAAACAAACAAATTAAGAGCAAATCTCTTATGTAAATTTGACATATAGGGAAAGAAAAATTTTAATTAATATATGTTTAATTAATCCCTGAAAGTTCAGTACTATAATTTTTTTTTAAATAAAAGTACTTCAATATAACTCATTTTCAAGAATGTCTATCCAAAAATGATAAACTTAAATTAATACAACTTTACACTGCTCTTCATATAAAAATTAGAGAATCCAACATTTATTTATTTCTGAATTATTGAATTCTTTATTCATGGCATATACAAAATATCCTTTGATCAAAACACATTTTTAGTGTAATATGCATTGTTGGATTCAAAAATTAATCAAATCCCTTTATTTCTTGCAACTAATTAACTCATATCTTCTATTGTTCATAGAATGTTTTTTTTAATTACAAATTTCTAACTTCTTCATATTTATATTAATGTACAAAGCAATAACATCCATTTTTATTAATTTTGAGATTACTGTACTTAACAATTTTATTTAATCATATGTCACATGATCCTTTATTACCTTTTTCAAATTATTTTCTTTTTCATTTCTTCAAATCTGTTACATCATTTCATTATTTTCAAGCATTAGCAATTAACTGTGGGATGAAAATCTACGTTTATGCCAATTTCATTGATCCACAGTCACTATTCTACAAATCATAGCAGAAATCCATCCATTCCATATATGGCTTCTCTCTAAGTCTTTACAATCTTTCTGAGATTCAGATTAAAACTTCAACTGTCCATCTATTATTATTTTTTGTAGCAATATGTCCAATCCAGATCCATTTTAATCATTTAAGTCTTTTCAATGATATTAGCTTGTTCTCTCACTCATACATTTTGTTTTTGATCTGATACTTCATTGAGCATTGCGTGATCTCAAGTCTGAACTGCTCTTCTATTAAGTGTCCAATTTTCAGGTCCATACATAAGAACTGATAAAACACAAACATTAAGTTTCCTTTTCAAATACATAGGCTTTTTAAAAAAAAATATTAGGACTATTTCTACCAAAAGCACTCCAAGTTTAATTCTATGATTATTTTCACCCATTAAATTTACATCTACATTATTAATTTGATCAAGGAATTTGTAGTTATTATCTTCTAATTTTTGATTATCAACATTTTCTTCCTAGAAAATCCACTGAACATTACTTTTTTAGCATTTATCTTTAGTCCTACTTTCTTACTTTCACCTGATAACTCTTACAACATTCCCTAAAGCTCTCAATCATTATTTACAAGATCAGCCACATCATCTGCAAAATCTTGTATATAATCTCCTTTACTTTTACTTTTTTTAGGTTCCTATTTTAATCTGCAAAAATATTTTTTGACTAAAAAAAGTTTTAGAGACATGAAGTCATCCTGCTACATATAAAAAATAACTTTTTTAAGTATACATTTGTTGGTATATGCTGCGCTAATGTATGTCAATAAATGCAAATATGTGTGTATGTTGATTTGATTACAAATATCTAAAAAATATCATTCACACACATTCGCTCTTGCCTTCAAGTAAACTCGAGTGATGTTTCAATTAAGAACTATTAGATATCTAAAAAGAGAGATCATAGTGTTTTATGGTTTTAAACTCAGAGATAAGAACCAACAAGGATGAGACCCAAGATGTTCTGAAAAATATCAAAATGCAAAAACAATAATTAGATTCATGAGGTTAATATTGGTAAGGATGCATAATAGTGATTCCATATCTGCAAAACTTTTTGTGCGCAGTTTTACAAAGAAATTTATGGATTAAAATGGGAAGCTAAAAGATTAAAAATAAATGGAGATTATTTAAGTCATCTACATTTGATATATGATGTTGTTTTTGAAAATAATGCTTCATAGTAAATGTTACAAGATTTATCAGATGAACATAAAATAGGACTAAAGATGTTAAAAAGACTAATGTTTGATGAATTTTCTCAAATATTAATCTCAGTTTTCATAATTTGTTAATCCATTAGGAAATCATTTTAAAATTAAATAGTAGTAGTGCTATCCATTCTTTCTTCAATCTCAATTCAAATGCTTATCAAATAGGTTACTTATACATGTGATAGTGCGTCATGTAATGTGTGTAATAGAATTCCATATGCCACCCAAATTGTGTTAGACCATGGTAACTTATTATGATAGAGCAATTGTTTAAAAAAGTAATAAGGATATACAAGTCTGCCCTTTAAATCTTATCCTCAAAACAAATAAAGCTGATTTGTATAAAATATGGTTAGTCCAGATGAAGAAGTATGAGTGATTATTGCTAGCAAAATTATAATTAATCACTTAGGTCATACTTGGGAAAGTCATACCATATCAATAATGATTGGGAAGTCCAGCAATGATGCAGGTGTTGATCAATATTGTGCTGATTGAATAAGATTTTGCTTTTGAGCAGTTTGGCATTGATTCTTTACTTTAGTAGATGGAGATTTTATGCACAAGCCTTCTGGCATCCATTGATTACTCTAGCTTGCCGTGTGTGGCAATATATATAGTGAGTTTTGCCTGTTTTATTACTTTAGTAGTTGTTTGTTTGATAAATAATAACTGCTTAAACATGTGGTGTGATCATTAGATGATCATCTTGATCAGTATTGCAGTGATTATTAACCCATCTGTAAAATATATTTGCATTAATAATACCCTCATATAGAATATTCTGATTTCTACTAAAAGCAATTTGGAAATCTGCTGACGCATTGCATCTAAGCATTGTGGGAAGCTCTGTGATAATTTTAACAATTTATAATAATAATAAATACTGAAGATAATGAAAATACTTGTAATATTGTAGTAACAAACTTACAGAAGTAGCCTTTCCTAAAGCGACCCCTCTGATTGAAGATTCTCTAAGCATCAGAAGACGAGGATTGATCTCAATGTTGCCTCTCGAACCAACAATCTAGATAAAATAATTCATTCATTTAAATTGAAGCTAATCTACTTATTAAAGATAATAATAAAATTATTAAACTTACTGCTATTCTCCCACGCTCTGTGACCATTTTCATATCATTTGCTAAGTTGACATTAGATAACATTTCTATGATGACATCAATACCTTTATTACTAGTGGAAGCCTGAGACAAAAAAACAATTAATATAAATCAATTTTAAAAAAGAGTATACAGTAGTAAGAATTTTATATAATAAGTTATTTTCTTATAAAAAATTTAGATTAATGATGCATCATAGAGCTATAACTCATACATTTCCTATTCATTTATGAAATAATGATGCAATGCTAACTAGACTGCAGATCTACTTTTTCATCTAAAAAGGAATGATGCATTTTGCACTATAATTCTGAGATATCCTACTCACCTATGAAATAATGATGCATTATGGGTTACACATCTGAATTACCACATTCACCTTGGAGGTAAAGATGCATTGCCTGATAAAACTCGGCTCTTTTCTTTTTATCCATGAGTTAATAATACATTATAGTCTTGGAATCAATTTCTCTATTCATCTGTGAGTAACTCTTAGATATACTAAATCTTGTCGAGATAATGATAACTTGTGTGCTATAACTCGAATTTTCTACAATCGTGTGGTAACTCTGCCAAGTGCCTAAATTATTTAAGACATTGTCTCATTAAATTCTTCAGTTTTATTATTGTGTATGTAGATTTGATGATCATTAACTTGCAATATATGGCTTGTGTTTGCCACAACTTGTAAAAAATCAAAATATATTAAATTCCACATTTAAAGCAGATAAACACAAGAGCCATGGATGGTCTTGAATATATTGAAAAGTTCCAATAACATTTAAGAAAATCAAATCTAGTTTTTCTATAGGATTAATAATAAAAAAAAAAAGATTGTTTGGGGTCTAAGAAAAAGTCTATTTTTATACTTCTTCACTTGTTTGAAAAATTCTTGTTTGAGCAGCCAGGAAAGAGATCTTGATTTGAGACATACTTCAAATAGTAAAACTAGGTCTTGAATTAATTATAATATTTAATAGTTTTTTATATATTTTCTTCCTGGCAATCTATCTTCTGATATCTAATGGAGGAATACGTACAAAGACAATTTGAGTGGGTCAGTAATAGTTGCTATGGTAATATTAACTCCATATTTGAAATTTGGTGTACATTTCCTCCAAATAGGGGTATAATATTTATCAGTATGTTAGTCCACATTCCAAGGAGATCATTCCTAGTAATTAATTTAGTGCACAGTTTAAGATTACCTCCTAAATAGCATAGGATAGGACCATATTTTAATCAGTTATTCTGAAGGTTATTATAAGATATTTGTCTGTTGTTTAGATTAAATATCTGACCATATTGTTCTTGGAGGATTAGAAATAAGATGGTCTTTTAGGCTTTTCTATCTCTGGACTTTTTCCTCAAATCAAAATAATGTTATCGGCATAGATTAATTTTCTGAATTTTGTTTTTAAAAAACCACTAGTGAAGGTTATATAAAGTAAGTGATAGAAATCACCCTATTCCTTACTTTAATTTACATCTGATGAGGAAGAATGTATCAGTTTTGTTTGAAAAAAAAAAATATTGTTATAAGAAAGATACAGAATACTGTATATATATATATACTGAGAATACTATATATATATACTGAGAATACTGTATATATATACTGAGAATACTGTATATATATACAGTATTCTCAGTATATATATATATATACTGTATAGCATATTAATAGTTTTTATTAGTCATTCATTAGACTATAGATTATCCAATAATGAATATCTTGGGGATCATACATCTTTTTCATGTCAAGAGTCATATATTACATCTCTTCACAAGGTGTTAAAAGCAGATAGACACCAGTCCCTACCTTGTGTAAAAGTGGTATAGTGAAAATAACACTACAAAATTATTAGTATAATAGTATTTCTCTTTTTTATCTAGTTCCATTTTTCTAAAGCTTTATTTTCAGTAGTTATTAGATAGTAAAACATTTTTATCTCAGATCACTTTCTGACTTTTGCCTTTATCAATGAAGATTTGGGATTCAAAATCTGAACAAATGTTATGCATCTGACAGTCAACTTTAAATCTTCTTTTAATTCAAGAACCTCTTATAAAGATTTAATATTAAATCAGTAAATCCATATTTTAATAATATCTGTTCTTTTCTAACTAGGCATTTTTTTTCACAGGCAAGGAATGCTAATATCAATACAATGAAAATGGATTACTTAAGCAATAATTAAAACTTAAATCCTCAAGCTCTCATTAATAAATACAAAAGTCATAAACTAATGTCGAGATGGGTATTAAATTGTGCTTCCATCTGATAACCACTAATTAGTCAAGCTTACAATAGAGAGCACTGGAAAGGTAGGGAATGTTCTTTTTACATTGTAGGTAAAAGATTTAAGTGGTGGGGTGAAGTTAAAGTATGATTATTCAATCTTACACTAAATGGCATTACAGCAGAGGAAGAACTACTCTTGCTTGCACCATTGTAAGATAAATGTTGTGTTGGTAATATTGCCAATAATCACTGATTACTCAAAGAGAGCTCTTGTTAATAAGGGTTTTATTGTCAGAAAAAAATAAACTTATAAAACTATGCAAGCATATTGTCTTGGACTCAATTTCAGCTTACTAGAAAGAACTTAGAGGTTGGCTGTAGTCCTCAATAATAAAGGCAAAACAAAAACAGTTTAGAGAGAGAATTAGTCAAGCTTAAAACAAATAGTGCTAGAATAGAGAAAAGAAAACAGTTCTATTATTCTGTGGTAAGTAGAAAAAATTAAATGATGTGGCAGTAGTATAAACAGAATAGTAATATTTCCTGTTAACTCTACTTATAAGCAGAAAATAAATTTAAAATCTGTTAACACACATTACAGAAACAATATCATTACTCACGTGCTTCCAGGAACAGTTATTCCAAAACCATTTACTGAAAGCTTGAGTAATTAATGAACATGAAATGGTAGAATGCTATAAAATTCATATCTCCAAATCAACTGTTTTCTGGCACTGTTTTCATCAGTAAAGGCTAGGACTCAAAGCTGTAATGTATTTATACATCTAGTGCCACTTTTTATTCCTGTATACAATTCAAACTAATAATCTGAACATTTTTCAAAAAAACCTAAGATTTCAAACACAAGCTAACGCACTACGCCATTTGGTATTCATTGACTACTCAAGCCTACTATAGAGGGTTCTAGGGTAGAGTGAAGATAAATGCTTCTAGATAATACCAATACATCACTTGAGTTTCAAAGCTCATTATATTAAAATAGAAATTAATAAGTGGTGGTAAAATTGAAAGATCACATGACCATTCTTGGCTTCTTCAAAATATAGGAAGAGAAGGAGCGCCCAGTCTGATCTTCATATCAAACAATGAAGAAAATTTCTATTCCAATGAAATGGACGATGATGAATTCTGTTTCATTATTTATACTGCCATAGAATGCTGCAGAAAATGAAGCAGAAAATAGTATTAGCAGGAATATACACAAAATATAATAGAGAAACAAGTGATGTTTTGGGATCAATGTGACAGATTAAATTTAAAGTAAATTGACCAAATTGAACATTTTTAAATTCATTATCATCAATTAAGAATTCATCCTGAAATCTCTAATTCTGTATGCACCACTTTTGCTGCTCTTTTAAACTGGATGCAAAAAGGTCAATTATAAGTTTCAGTTAGTCATAAAATGAGAATTGATGAAAATTCTCACTGTCTGGAATATATATATATATACATGGCTACTCATTTGTCAGAGTAGTTTGTACATTCACACACCCATGACTTTGGTTCAAATCCAGATTTGATAGCTAATGCTCATCAATATAGCTCATCCAATTATTGAAATGTAAATATTAGCTAATAAGTAAAACAAGGATGAAAAAACTGGAAATTGGTTAATCTGACATATAATGCCATCTCCCCAAGAACATTTTTAATGGACTATTTTATTTATACAGAGTATGTATCAGTGAAAAGATAATTGATTATCTTCTTAATTTGTCTGCATTTCTGAATCAACATGTGTTATGCGTGACTAGTTTAGCTATTCATCCAAAAATTTTAAGGTGCTTGCATGTTGGATCGCAAATTACAACATGAAATGTGACAGTATATTTACAACATGAAATGTGACAATGTATTTTATATCTTCATTGATAGTTTTCCATGCTCTCCCTGCTATTGTGAATCTTATAAACCACTGAAAATTGTGACTCATGGCTTCACTGGCATGCATAGTTTGAATCATTTTAAATGTTTCAATAAATTTTTTCCAATTTAAAATAAAATTTAATGTTGGTACATTATGCCTCATGGATTAAGATATGAAACTTCTTACATATTTTATAACTCATGATCCAAATACATTAACATTTTTAAATTTTTGTGATCAATAGCTAAACTAAGTTGTTATGTAGTGTGTACATTGATTCAGAGATGATGCTGCAGATAATTGGGAGAGAGAACCAATCAGCATTAACATTGGAAGACACTGTGTTCATATAAATCACAAGAGAATTTAGAGGCCAATAAATAATACAGAAAGATTTATTCGAATTTTTTTATATGAAACTTTTAAAAAATAAAAATTTTTTTTTAGTTCTGTCAGAATGAGAAATATTTTTTTAAATAAAAAAACGATGAATACAAGTTTTAAATTTTAAAGATAAAAGCCAATGTTCAAATACTAAAGTTTTTACATTTGTACTAATGTAAGGTAACTTAAATAGATAAAAAAGAAATTACTAAAAGTAAAAATATTTATTAGTCAAATAATTTTATATTTCTCCCCCGTCTTAATGTGCATATGTGTCAATCTTTTAACAAAACTAACAAGTCTGAATATGTTATTAAGATCATTCAAAGCTAATTCCTAAAGAATTATTTAACATGTAATAACTACAATGTGGTATAGTAACATTTAGACTACAATTTTGTAACATATCGGTACTTAAATATGTCTTTATCATTTTAAATTGGATTTTTTTTTATAAACATTATTTATATGAAAGTATTTGTATAAAAGAATATTATAATAGTGATATTAGCGATTAAGCCAATGCACATGCGCTTTAAAGATAAATTATAAATGAATACTCTCACTTTTCCAGACACAAGATATAGTTTTTTAGAATATAAAATAATATCTCATTATAAAAGAATATTTTAAAATATAGTGAGAAAATGAAATAAAATTACTTTTGTTTAACTGAATTCAGTTGACAGGTTTTTTATATCAGATGATTGTTTTTATTTACAATCAGTGATTTCAATGAAATAAATTTACTACTTATTATTTATTGTTGCCATTATTTTCAACAAACTTTATAAAATTTGTTTCAGGGATAATAATAAAAAAAGTGGTCATTGAAAAAGATGGGGAAAATATTACAGCTGTGAAGACTACAACCATTGTTAAATGAGAAAAGAGGCAGGTATAAGATTAAAAACTACATGAGCTAATTCAAACTAATTTTATTTTTGCAAAACAGATACATCCTTAAAAAGATACTGAGAGGGACACCTGTTTAATTTTAAAATAATATGAAATTAAGGCATTTGAATTTTGAAGTGGATATCACATACTGGTAGTAGCTATTGCAAGTTAAATGAACTTGTGAATAAGACTCACCTTTTGTTATACCAATGCTAGTCTACTGTGTCAGATGAAAAAAACAACAACTTTAATTTGACCTACGGGTTGTTTATAGTAAACTCACTCGAAAAAGCTGAAGCTTTTTATTAGAAGTGAATATTAAATAAGTTAGCCTACAGTTTGAAATATTCAAACAGGCAAAATTCTCCAAACAGTAGAGCCACTCGGTGCAAGCCAGAGTAATCAATGGATGCCAGAAAGCTTATGCATAAAATCCCTATCTAGTGCCTACTTATCCAATATCCCCAGACTAGTTTCGAGCTTGTGGCTTTCATCAGTGAAGAGTCTTGGATCTGGGAGCACTGCACCTAGATCTTAGGATGCACCTTTTATCTGTACTTAATTGCAAAACTATGAGAATAAAATTGAAAACACAATATTTTTGATCAAACTCATTAGCTTATATAGTCATATAGAAGTGGTGATCATGTGATGTTTAGCCAACTCAGTTCAGTACCCATACATTTTTGGTGTCTTTGGTTCTTTAATAACCAAAGCCACCACTATCCTATTAGGCAGGATTGGTGTTAAACTACTAAACTTCATATGATAATCATTTCTTATGTTTCTCACAACTGTTATTAAAACAGGCAAAACTCTCCATACAGTAGTGCCACTCAGTACAAACTATCCAATGATTACTCTGGCTTGCACTGAGTGGCACTACTGCATGGAGAGTTTTGCCTGTTTTAATAACAGTTATGAGCAAATGATGATCATGTGATGTTTAGTTTGAAATATTCTAATTATTCTTAATGAGCATGGAAATAATTTTACAGCTCATCAAATATGTAAAGCTAAGAATATTTCAGACTTTTCGAATATCAATGCTTAATTTATCACCACATAACAAACAGAAGGTCAAATAAAAATGATCCATCATTTATCTAATAAAATAGATTAGCATTGATATAATAAAAGGTGAGTGTTATTTACAGGTTCATTTAAATGATACTTTGAGAATCTAGCCTGAAAATTATCTTAATAATGCATTTGGACTTGTTTATTCCATAAATATGTTTACATTTTTAGTGTTATATATTTTATAAGTCATAAAATTATTTACAAACTCATTAAAAATCATTAAAAGTACATACACATATTAAACCATAAATGGACATTACTAATTGGTTACTATATGTAATTTACATTAGTACAATGCTTACAATTAATCAATAGAATATCAGCAATCTGTTGTCGAGACGACACTGACATTTTCCATTCATTTTCTAAGTGTTGCTAAGAGTAGATTGCAGATATTCTATTGGTTAATTTTATGTATGCCTGGGATGATGTGATACATAGATATATTTACCATAATTTTATCTGTATAATCAGCTTCTGAATGATTAAAAACAAAATTGGCTCCATTTTCTTTTACAAGAGAAAGACCTTCTTCTGTTCCAGCAGTAGCAAAAATTGTTAATCCAAGAGATTTAGATAACTGAACTGCTGCAATGCCTACCTAATGGAAAAATCAAACACACATACAACAAATACTTCCAAGTAAAAATAAATCCAAGAGTAAAAGACAATTTTATTTTAACATATGCTTAATTTCAATAGGATGTGCCCTGCATTGATTATGGTAGAGTTTGTGGACTGTGATCAAGATCTAAGCCCAGTTATATCACTTCTAGTCCTCAAACTTCTTATGAATTCCTGAGCAATAAATCATTCCATTTATTTATTTTCAGTAGCAAGCGTTCTGTGAAGATGGATCAGTGAAATCATAGACTGGACTCTGTGAAGTCATGTGATATTTGACACTTAAATCCAAGTTTGAATAAAACAGTTATATTCCACTAGCTATAGTTATAGATTCCTACCTTCTTTAACTGATAATCAATTTAGGAATCTTTCATTCTTGAATCCAGTCTAATTTCAGGCAATCATTGTTAATAGATATTAATTTCTTTTAAATTCTCCAATCATCAAAAGATGGTTCAAATTTAATTTCACAACTAAATCAGGTCATGATTTGTTACACTTTATATGACAGGTAAAAAATCACATCATTCAAATATAAAAGTAACTATGTAAAGTCATAGATTTTTTCAGAAAAAAATGAAGATTGACAATCATGAATCAGAAAAAGTTAACTATTTCAAATACCTATTAATGCAGACAGAATCATAATGGATGAAATCAAGCATAGAATTAAAATTGAATGAAGTGCTGTGTTTGAAAATGTTTTAATAGAAATGTTTTACCAGTTCTTACTTATGGATCTAACATTTGGATACTTGATAGAAGATCAATGTAGAGACTTCAGAATGCTCAATGAAGTTAGGAGAGTTATGGTGGAAATAATAATAAGGGATCAAATGTAAAATACTCGAGTGAGAGACCAAACAGGTATTATGGGTATGATTAAAAGAATCAAAAAAAGTGGACTGCAGCTGGACTGTATATATTGCTAAAAAGATGATAATATATGAACATTTAAAGTTTTAAATTGGATCTCAAGAAAGAGACAACATGTGAGATAGATTGATGAAAGTTTGCTTAATATGATTAAGAAAAGAAACTGGATCAAAAAAACTGTATTAAACCCGGAAAGACCTTTATTCTGCAGGCGATTAATAATGGTTGAAAATGATAAAGATATAAAGATTTTTACTCATGAATTAATATTTAGTTTTAAAATTCTTACTTCTTTCCATATTTATTATCAATTGTCATATGATGGTCTTTTTTAGTAGAAGAAATATAATTTGTAGATGATCAAATGAGATGCATGTAAGAAATAGATGAAGCACAGAGGTATGTGAAACTGATTGAATTTCAGTGTATTTTTGAGGTAAATAAAGATTAGCATTTGAAATCCATACTATATTGTTTTTCTTTAAAATAAATTAAATAATCAAAAACTTTATTGCTTGGAAGTTCGTAAGATGTTAGAGTCCTGGAAGTATCAGAATATGGATGAATCCAGGATATTACACTCCAGAATCAGTTTGATATTCTACCACTGTAATTAAATCATGCATTACATTGATTTATTATTGTGCATTAATAATAATGAAGGTGTTTGTTTATTTGATAACAGTAGTTTGCTCGACTAATTACTCCATTTACTGGAAATCCTGCAAAAATTACAAGAAGTGCTTATAAAGCATTACTAATGAAGGCTTTGAAGGGGAAAAATCATCTCTCTCCAATATTTATATTTTGATTCTATGACAAGCTTGTGACAGTTAATATTTTTATTCTAGGTATATATCAGATTTTATAATGTCAGATAATTATGATTAAATCATTACCATTATTTTCATCTATTATAGATTCACTGCAGGATAAAAGCTTCTCCAAGTTTAATCTAATCCATATAATATCCCTAATCCCTAGCATCTCTTCTTCATAATACACCAAGGAGTTTCCTTATTTCATCCATCCATCTCGCATGTAGTTTCATTCTAGGTTCTTGTAATCTATTGGGATATACTTTCAATGATGTTAGCAATACTTGTTTGTTCTCTCATTCCTATATTTCATTTTCAATTTCATGTTACTCCTAATATACATCTCTCCATATTTCATTGAGTGATGTAACATCTCTTAATTGTTCTTCTATTAAGATCCATATGCAAGAACTGGGTGAACACAGTAAAAAATTGTTTGAACATGTTAAAAATCTTTCTTTTCAAACACATAGGGATACTATCTTTCAATATTATCTTTCCCAAAAGCATTTCATCCAAGTTTAATTCTATGATTAATTTCATTCATTAAGTTTCAATTATGTTTTAACAATCTAAGATATTTGAACATGTTGACTTCTAATTCATGACTGTTAATCTTTATTTTCTTCTCCTAGGAAAATCCATTCAGCACTAAATACTAAAAAGAATATAATCTATGCAGATCTTGAAAAAATTAAGTGTACTGCTTAAAGTATTTGTAGATAATTTTGGACCTCTATAAATGTTAGAAGATTATGTTTAAAGAATCTACAATTTTTTCATAATCGATAAATCCAAAGTAAAATAAAAGTTCACATTATACTTTTAATGTGTGGATAAGATTTATTGCACTTTAATTACTTTTAAATTCAATTTATGAGATTGTTTTCTTTAATATGTTGATTGCGAGATAACACTCTTTAGTTTTCTGTGCTTCCTGATGATATCTATTTATGGAATAACATATGAGCAACATTGACAAAGCTTATTCAAATAAATTTAAAAAATAATAAACAAACAGTCTTCTATTTCAATATATATACAACAAACCACATACAAACCTCTTCTTTATAAATCTTGATTTATTACATGAACTATAATAATGTACAAAACTATACTCCAACATTTCAACTATATCTTTTATAGTCCTTATCAAGGAACAATTAAAAAATACATAAAAAATAATAAATACAAATATTCTATAATATATATATATTATAACGATCCGGAGAAAGGTAGACTTAACATAATCTGCACTACAGGGCACCATCTAGGCATTTGAACCTAGAAAAATTTATAGAGTAGGCAGATATGTAAGTTAAAAAAAAATTTTTTTATATATATTTTGATTCTGGTCGTTATCCCATTGTCATTAGCTCATTGGAATAGCAGAGATTTATATTTATAATAAATTCTTATCTAAGAATATATAAAAAAGAATAAAATAAACCACTGCCAGTAATTATACACACAAACATTTATTTACGCACATATATAAATAAAATTTAACATTATTATTTTAGTATGTTTACTTTAACCTTTAACATTATTTTTATCTTTTATTTTTAGATTTTAATTTACATTTTAATTTTTATACTATTATAAGTTCGCACAGATGGATTTATAAAAGTTTGTTTTATAATGTTGAGTATAGATCGGTTACATAGATTACACGGTCAAAAATATTTCAAAATAAACATAAACGATCAAAATACAAAATCATTGATACCATCAATTGCATAGGGAATACAAGAAACCCAGTGGTACTCATCATAAGATACCACAGAGACACCAATAACTTAAAAGACATCTGAATAAATACATTTTAGATACTCACCGTAAGGTATCATTATTTACCGAAAGTCTATATATTTTGATCAAATATGAAAACCAAAAACATAATTAACCGATAACGAATCCATGCAACGTCCATACCCAACTTAAATTTAATGCATTTTTATTTAGAGTGTCGAGTATGAATAGACTACATAGATTTGCATTTGAAAGAAAATATTCTATCCTTATTTAACCTTAGGCCAAAAGTTCGCAGTCAAACTAACGTCAATTCATCTGATATATCGATGCATTCAATGTATTACGAAATACGGCAGCACAAAAGGTTAAGAGAAGAAATTGCCTCTTGTCAGATAGGAATACTACCATCTATCTGACAAGAAGGGCAATAAAAAAAAAACTCCATAGGAAAGGACTGCGGTCATTTTGCTGACTTACGAATCGCATTCCATAGGCCAAAAAGGAAATGTGTGGCATATAAAGCAATTCTGCCCGTAGTGAATCTCGTACTACATCTACTAATTACACCAATATATCCAATCCATTGACCTAATTTAACTATGAAACAAATAACCTAAGATTACCCTCCCCTAATATAACTTTACAAATCTATATAGCCATTCACGCCCGATTTAAGTTTAACATTTATATAATTTAATTTAACGAAAAACAAAACAGTCATAATAAAACTTAAAAGAACAAAAAAAATAAATGGAAATGATTTTACAAAAGAAATACATCAAATTAAAATTACTTATTAGTAAATAAAGTTGGTCAGATAGGATTCTATTGCAATTATTTTAAATACGGAAAGTTTTTAATTTAATGTTCATTAATTATAAAGTTCTTACGGTTTTAAACAGTTCATTTTTATCCATTGCTTGCCGTTTGAACGTGAATTCCCACGCCATCCTAAAGAGATTGGTTGAGTTAGCCGTTGTTTTTTTATTTATCCGGAGGTCTTTTAGTTTAGCTGGTCCTTAATGTAGAAAAAATGATGTCATTTCTTTTTTTTTTTAACAAAACTGAAGGGATTGAAGAGTGCGTCTTTTCAATCCCTTCTCCTTCAACTCCGCACTAACACATATAGTCACATCGTAATAACTACTAATAATTTCCAAACTTTTCCTTTTATATTAATTTTAAGGATTCAACTGACATTACGTCATCGATGTGATGGTCCTTTCACTGAGGTCCGATTCCATTGTTTTTCTCTCCTATCTGACCTTCGCTTATACATTTTAAATGCCCAAGGGTAGTTTACATTTAACTAATTAAAACAATCATTTCCATTTTCTGATTAATTAATGTGTTTTCAAACTTAAAGATATATTTTTATCTCCAAATCTTTTTTAAGTTTTTGCTTTTAAAATACTTTTTCTATTTTTAATAAAGTTTTATTTTAATATTTTTTTTCATCTGTGCGATTTTATATATATATGAGTTTAAGATAGATTTAATTTTCAATTTTTAATTCTTAAAAATGTTTTTATTTGCGAACTTTTATTTTTTTCATGTTTAACAATAAAAAAACAATGTAACGTCATCTGTGCCTGTTACAATATATTGTAACCAGTTGGGTTACATGGTACACCCATAATAATATAGTGTATGTGCATATATATATATACGTAAAATAAAAGAAAAGTAGAAATAAACACAGACAAAAATTATAGTAGATATTTTCTACATTTACTAAAATAGAAATAAATAAATAATAACTCTGATTCAAAATATTGTTTTATAAATTAAACTTTTAAAAGGTCTGAATAAATATAAATATTGTATTATTATTATTATTACTATTCTGATTTTGAAATGTAAAAACATCATACTTATTTTTGGAATTTTTAAATTAATTAAACAAATTTTTTATCTATTAAAAATCCTCTAAGTAAAAACATGTATAGAGATTCCAAGGGATTAGAGAGATAAAAAGAAAATTCTGTTTTTAATCAAGGTGTTGTTATAATACCTCAGATGATTTTATAAAAAGAGCTGATAAAAAATATCAGTCAGTCTGGATAATGATTTATAAGAGAGCAGTCTGAAAAGTTGGTTATAATATTTTGTTGCAGCTTGTTGAAGTTTGCAGCAGTTGGTTTTAGCTGACTGTAGAGTTGACAGAATAGCTACTATGAACTAATATGGCTGAAGGCAGGACAGCAGATCCAGGGCTGCTAATATTTTCCTTGCCAAGAGTTTTGATTTACTTGAAGCTGGGTCACTTCTAAATCAATAGCCTGAAAAAAATGAGGACAAAATAGCTAGCAGAGTTATACAAAGTTCCTATGAAGATCTAAGGACAGTCCACTGCCTTACAGTTTACTGCAGAGTTTTGATGCATGAAGCCAGGGTCACTTCAAATGGATCAACTAGCTGCTCAAATATGTTCTAGAAGACAGCTTGACAATTGCTTGGACTACAAAAGGAACCTCATGGTATGCCAACAAATTACCAGAATTATTTACTTTTACCTGATGATGACAATTGCCTGGATTGACCAAAAAAAAAAAAAACAACTGGCCCAAGAGAAACACCAGCTAAATAAAGAAGTAGTTATACATATGCTTCTGTGTCTACATATGGAAAGAGAAGCACAGATAAACATGTATACAAAAGTGAGTTGTTTTTAAATAATTCATTTGGGAAGACATTTTAAATCTATATTTATAAATTTAAAAACATTTATAATTAGTTAAGAGGTAACCTAATAAAAAGCTTTCTAACCTCTCGAAAATTGACTATACTTTAAAAAAAAAAAAAAAAAGAATTAAGAAAGCTGTAATAGAATTTGATAAACTGAGTGTTTTTTTATATTGATTAAAAATGTAAGTTTTATGTATATTCAAACGCAATTTGTAATTGTAGAAATTATTGTTATTTATTGTATTTTTATATTGGACTATTTCCATCATCTAATATGTGTGTTGAATGTCTTTAGAAAAGTTTAATTTTTAGTTAAATATTTCAAATGCATTCAACTGTTAGTAATATCACAGCAAACAGGTTAGTATATGCACCAACTGTTAGTAATATCACAGCAAACAAATGTTAATAATATCACAGCAAACAGGTTAGTATATGCAATAACTGTTAGTAATATCACAGCAAACAGGTTAGTATATGCACAACGTTTCGAGAGGTATTTTTCTCCCCTCTTCTTCAGGTGTTGCTGGCCTGACCAGTGACAGTACTAGCATGGGATTCGACCCTGGGTCCTTAGATTCTTGATTATTGAAATTTAAGGTAACACTCTAACCAACTGAGCCATCCTGCCAAAGGCAACAGTATGTAGTAATTTCATATACTTATCTATGAGGTTCCTCCTGATTTCTCCACTTTTCCCTCAGAGCAAAGTTGATTAGTGATTTCCATACATTATGTATAGTCACAGTAGGTTGGCTTATGGGGATTTTTGCCATTGTCATGTGAGCAGCTTCTTTAAATTTTCTTCTTTGTTACCTTTTCTTCTTTATCCAATATTTTTGTATTTTCCCAATTGAACGCATGTTCATTGGTCCATACATGGTCTGCTACCTTAGACACATCTGTTTTCCTCTCTTCTAATCATTAGTTTATGTTCTTGCAAGCGCTTTTTGAATGGGACGAGCTGGTCTCACCAATATATTTCCACATTCACATGGTATTTCATAGATGCAGTTTTTTCTTTGCAGCATTTCAAGTTTAGGCTTTGTAGATGTTAGAATTCCTCATAGTGTGGTATGGCTCTGAAAAGCTGTTCTGATGTTATACTGATTGCAGATTTTCCTTAATTTGTCTGCTATTTTTGGAATGTATGGATACACTACAGTACCAATAATTGTCTTTTCTCTTGATGGTTCTTTTTGTGGTCTGTTTAATGTTTTCATTAACAGCTGATGGATAACCATTTTTCTTAAGAGGTTTGTTCTATATAGATCTTTTCTTTTTTCCAAATCACCATTTCTGAACAAACTTCTTTTGCTCTGTTCCACAGTGATAGTATAACTCC
The DNA here is from genome assembly GCA_028023455.1 of Epiperipatus broadwayi. NCBI lineage: Eukaryota > Metazoa > Onychophora > Udeonychophora > Euonychophora > Peripatidae > Epiperipatus > Epiperipatus broadwayi. Next base: position 785,358 of record JAQFVV010012500.1, read on the forward strand.
ATGTTTTGTGTTTCTGGTGTGATTAGATGTATAGGCTAGGTATTTTCCTGTATGTGTAGGTTTTCGGTAAACTGTAGTTTTGATTTTGCCATGAGGGAGTCTTGTTACAAGAACATCTAAGAATGCCAATTTTTGTTCTTGTTCTGGTTCTATTGTAAATTTAATTGAAGGGGATATGTTGTTGATGTGTGTCCAGAAAGTTTGTAGCAATGCTTCACCATGTGGCCATACAACAAATGTATCATCCACATAGCGAAGCCAAACTTTAGATGGATAAGGAGTAGTTTTTATGGCTGTGGTTTCAAGTTCTAGAGATTCACCTTGCCAGAATTTGGCAAGATTTCTTCTCAAAGTTCTAAGTCCTTTGGCATGCAAGACCCAATCATTCGTTAGGGATTCTAGACACTTTGTAGAATTAATCAAGAACATGAAAATTGAAAGAACTGACTTACTGGTAAGCTTTGATGTGGAAAGTTTATTCACAAATGTACCATGTGAAGAAGCATTGTCTATTGTAAGAAAAAGGTTAAATGATGATAATAGTTTACAAACCAGAACAGCTCTTCCTATTGATAGCATAATGGAACTATTAACTTTCTGTATAAAAACAACCTACTTTCAATATAACACAGAGTTCTTCCAACAAAATCAAGGAATGGCTATGGGCTCACCATTGTCTCCCCTGATTAGCAATATTTATATGGAAGAACTTGAAACCACAGCCATAAAAACTACTCCTTATCCACCTAAAGTTTGGCTTCGCTATGTGGATGATACATTTGTTGTATGGCCACATGGTGAAGCATTGCTACAAACTTTCTGGACACACATCAACAACATATCCCCTTCAATTAAATTTACAATAGAACCAGAACAAGAACAAAAATTGGCATTCTTAGATGTTCTTGTAACAAAACTCCCTCATGGCAAAATCAAAACTACAGTTTACCGAAAACCTACACATACAGGAAAATACCTATCCTATACATCTAATCACACCAGAAACACAAAACATGGAGTTATACTATCACTGTGGAACAGAGCAAAAGAAGTTTGTTCAGAAACTGGTGATTTGGAAAAAGAAACGATCTATATAGAACAAACTCTTAAGAAAAATGGTTATCCATCAGCTGTTATTAAGAAAACATTAAACAGAGCACAAAAAGAACCATCAAGAGAAAAGACAATTATTGGTACTGTAGTGTATCCATACATTCCAAAAATAGCAGACAAATTAAGGAAAATCTGCAATCAGTATAACATCAGAACAGCTTTTCAGAGCCATACCACACTATGAGGAATTCTAACATCTACAAAGCCTAAACTTGAAATGCTGCAAAGAAAAAACTGCATCTATGAAATACCATGTGAATGTGGAAGAACATATATTGGTGAGACCAGCCGTCCCATTCAAAAGCGCTTGCAAGAACATAAACTAATGATTAGAAGAGAGAAAACAGATGTGTCTAAGGTAGCAGACCATGTATGGACCAATGAACATACGTTCAATTGGGAAAATACAAAAATATTGGATAAAGAAGAAAAGGTACAAAGAAGAAAATTTAAAGAAGCTGCTCACATGACAATGGCAAAAAATCCCATAAGCCAACCTAGTGTGACTATACATAATGTATGAAAATCACTAATCAACTTTGCTCTGAGGAAAAAGTGGAGAAATCAGGAGGAACCTCATAGATAAGTATATGAAATTACTACATACTGTTGCCTTTGGCAGGATGGCTCAGTTGGTTAGAGCGTTACCTTAAATTTCAATAATCAAGAATCTAAGGACCCAGGTTCGAATCCCATGCTAGTACTGTCACTGGTCAGGCCAGCAACACCTGAAGAAGAGGGGAGAAAAATACCTCTCGAAACGTTGTGCATATACTAACCTGTTTGCTGTGATATTACTAACAGTTAGTGCATATACTAACCTGTTTGCTGTGATATTATTAACATTTGTTTGCTGTGATATTACTAACAGTTGGTGCATATACTAACCTGTTTGCTGTGATATTACTAACAGTTGAATGCATTTGAAATATTTAACTAAAAATTAAACTTTTCTAAAGACATTCAACACACATATTAGATGATGGAAATAGTCCAATATAAAAATACAGCTAGAACACCATCATCACAAACCTTCAGAAAAACATTGTTATTTATTGTTTGACAAAATTAAATTTATAAATAATCTGTGCACACATATATCTCAATGCTTGTCAAATAGAACATATATGCAAATTTAAGCATTTTGTTATTGAATATTAATTGTATATACCTAAATCATGCATCTGTGCGCACATACATGTAAAGTTTAATCTTTTTTTTATATATAATTATTTTATGTTAATTGAAATGTATTCCTTGTATATTATAAAACGCATGTCTGTATACGGATATATATATATGCATTTATAGAAACTAATTAAGAAATAATGCAATTGATGTAATAACTTGAATTTTGTAGTAACATTGTAAATTACAGTGTAATGACTTTTATTATTGAATACTTTTCAAAATCAGAACCCTTATAAGACCTTAATCATTTATTTATTTTTGTTATTAATAAATGTATTTAATTGTTAAAAATTGTTTTTATCATCTCTTGGTCACATACAGTAATAGAGCTTGTGTTCCTGAGCTAGATTTCGGACACGTATAAATGGGGGTGTATATTTAGTGCTTTGGGGCATCCAGAGATGATCAATCATTATCCTGGTTGGCGCAAAAGAGGATACTCTTTAAAGCCCATGCACTATTATTTTTTATTTTACTTTAGTCTTATTAAAAATTTAAGTTTATAGTTGGCCAGTACAAGTGGCCTGAGCATTGATGATGATCAGCATATTTTAATGTCCCAGCATTATTGTTTAGATTTTCTGCTTATGTATTCTAATGAATGGGCACTAAGCAGGTACATCCAAGTTATGTTTAAATAATTGCCCAAGCTGGCAAAGGCTCACTAGTTAGCCTGGTCTACAGAAGATCCATTTTCAAATCCAGTCACAAGGTTGACTGTTGATTTATATTTTTTATTGTGAAAATCCAGCCACAAGATGGTCTGTTGATTTTATTCTGATTTATTGTACTAATTTTTTTATTCCCATCAATGATGATGATGGATGGTTCTCTTAATATTTACTTAGACTTACTTTGACTTATTATAATGCTGGTTGAATTTATAACTATGCTTTTACTTGCTCTTTTTAATTGCTGGCTGATCTCATCAATGATCTCAGAGATTCTTTAATCTCATACTTTTATATCTTTAAATATTTACTAATAGATAATTTTTCAAATTATTGATATTTGTATTTCATTAAATGGACTGGTAGTGCTGATTGTTCCATCACCCAGTTCAAACTTTGATACCGATACCCCATCCCGTTACAATATATATATATATATAACTAATACAATACCTCACCTTAAAATTCTTCTAACAAACAATCTTTTCACTTCATTTGTTTCTTAAATACCTTTTTTAAAATAATCCCCTATAAATATTTAATTAAATCAACTTATTTTTTCTTTTTTCCGATTGTTGGAGTATAGTTTTGTACATTATAATAGTTCATATATAATATCAAGATTTATAAAAAAAAAGTTTGTGTGTGGTTTGCTGTATATATATTCATTGCTTACAATATATATGAAATGACCTGGACATACACTTCAGTATACTTCTTGTGTATCATAATAAATAAGAAGTGTACTTCCAATACTCCAATGTATGTCTGTATATGAGATAATGGGATAGAATGTATTTACTGGTACACATAACACACACACACACATTTTGTCATCAATATCATTAGACCTTGCCCATTATTTAGATTTGAATCTGGTTCAGGTGAAATTTAAAAATTTTTTCAGGGTTACAATCAAGCTTAAAATTTTTCTTGCAAATATCTCTAATTCAATTAACTGTTGATAAAAAGATATGTTCTATTTTTATCTAGAGACAAAATAATGGCTGACTTTGCCATTTTCAGTTTGAAGGCTGTTGGAAAAATCTTTATTCTGCAATCAAATTAATTCACAGTGCTCTGAATTGCATTCCATAAACCAACTAGCAACCAATTATGGTGTTTATCATTTCTGATGACAAGATTCAGACATTTAAATCTCTAGGTCACATGATGAATGAAGATTTATTTACATGAAAAAATTATCCATATTGATCCATTATATGGTTGAATTCAAATAAAATATCTTACATCTGTTGCCTATAAAAAATTTTGTGTTAATATACAAACAATGGGAGAAATTAATCTACCATCTTTTTCAGTAGTTAGTAGCTAATGAGATGGAGAAGTGCTAAGAATTAATCTGATTGGTTACTTTGATTTTCAAATTTAAAAATTGATATAAAAATTAAATATGTAATTAGGATGATAGATTATTCTTTACAGATAATAGAACACATGTGACTCATTATGTGATTAATGAATAGTCATGTGATTAATTGCGATTGCTAGAGAGTCATATGACTAAATATAATAATTGCTGGATAGTGCTGTGACTGACATTTTTGGACAGTCGTACAATTCTCTACATGATTCATTAGGTAATTGCTGGTTAGTCATGTGATTCACAATGAGTTTGATGGATAGTCTTGTGATTCAGTGTAATTGCTGGATAGACATGTGACTCATTATGTGATAGGTGGATAATCATGTGATTGCTGAATACTTATGTGATTTATCACATGATTGCTGGTTAGTACTGTAACTTAATATCTGGATAATTATGTAATTCATTATGTGATTACTGGAATAGTCATGTGATTCAATATATGATTGACGAATAGTTTTTTGATTCACTGTGTGATTACTGGAAAGTCATGTAACTCACTATGAGATTGCTGGATAGTCATATAATTCATTGCATGATTTCTGGATAATTCACTATATGATAGCTGGAGTCATATGATTCACTATAACAGATGCTAAATAACCATGTCACTTATTATGTGATTGCTAGACAGTTGGGTGATTCCTACATGACTTATGGATAGTAATGTGATTTATTATGAAATTATTAAGTAGTCTTGTGACTTACTATTAGAATGCTGGTTAGTCAATAGATTCATTGTGGTATTTCTGGATTATCATGTGATTAACTTTGATCTTATCCTGCAGTGGATTATTCTACAGTTTAATAAATACTAAAATAACATTTAATATTTTATAAAATAATTTGTTCCAAATTTTACCCCACCACTGGCTCCATGAATTAAAATTGATTCTTTAGGCTTTGCTTCACATCTGAAAATTAAATATAATAATAATATATATATATACCAATAAAAAAGCTAACTAATAGTTTAAAGTCCATTAATTTCTTACTTTGTTACTATGGCTCTGTATGCTGTGAAATAAGGAACGCTAACTGCGGCTCCACCTGCGAAACTTATATTACTTGGCAGTGGAAATGTAAGAGATTCATCAACTGCTACATATTCTGCATATGTTCCTCCAGCAAAGATTGTATAAACACGATCCCCAGGCTAATAGAATTTATAAAAATGAGTGCACATTTAATATATATATATATCAGTATGTGTATAAAATATCTAACTTGTAAAACATATAATTAAATAAATTATAAGAAAATCCATACATTTAATTTGAATTGATCCAGTTATTTAATAACCTTGCAAATCTTATTTTTTATTTTATGAATCAATTATATACATACATATATATAATATTTAATACATAACACTAACTAAAGAAATATGCAAAGAAATACCACCCTAATACTATAAACCAGGGGTGGGCAATTGTTTTGGCTTGGGGGCTGCATAGGTTGGTGGAGGGCCGCATCGGGGGCCACTTTGTGAAAGCGAAGGTTAATGGAGGGCCGCATTTTTTTTTCATGACACAATAAACACACTGCTTTATTCCCTGTATTACCAAAGAAATATTTGTTTATCCATTCTTCATTAAACACATGACATTCATTACCAATTTTACATTTTTTTGGAGCATTCTTGGTTTCACAAAAGTTGAAAATATATATATTTGCTAATGCAAAGACAAAATTGAAATTAATCCGATCAACTGGAAAAGCACTGCACATTGTATCTACATTGCGCATGTATATTGATGTGGCCATTCTAGTGGAAAATATGAGATGAATATTCAGTCATGCTGCAGGAAGGAAATCTCAGTCCAAGGTGGATTTTTCTGATTGTCTTGGAGGGCCACATAAAAACTCTTAGCGGACCGCATGTGGCCCTCGGGCCGCTATTTGCCCACCCCTGCTATAAACAATTATCTAATATATCTCCCAAATTAGTTATTTACAATTGCTTAACAACAAAATGATGATTCCCTCTTTCTGTAGTTTGTAATAAATGTTTAAAGACAATATATATTTAAAGAATCATAAATAAGAACAAAATTTAAATTAATAATCTAAATATAATTACAACTCCAAATTAAATGGACTAAACTTAAACTGCAAGGATAGAGTAAACAATTATTTCTTTTAGCATTATTATACCTTCTCCCCTCACATTCTTTTAGTCATTAATCATGAAATTATAAATAAGTAGCTTCGAATTGTACTGGATAGTTGTTATTGATTTTGTAGATGGGTAATTCTATATATATTATCATATAATCTACCAATATATAAACACATTTTCAAGATTATTTTTTTTATAAATATAATTTGTCCAAACTTCAAACACTTTTTAGCAAAACTCTTTATTTGTACATACACATACACCTACATTTCAACTGACCTGCAGTCTTCTTCAGAGCAAGTTTATTTTGATCTTCTAAAAAAAAAAAAAAAAAACTTGCTCTGAAGAAGACTGCAGGTCAGTCGAAACGTATGTGTATATACAAATAAAGAGTTTTGCTAAAAAGTGTTTGAAGTTTGGACAAATTATATTTATAGGATATTACGGCAAACATAAAGAAAAGTGTGATTTTGGTATTATTATTTTTTAATATTTGTATAAACACATACAATCTATATATATTTGTTTAGATTACATTGTTATACTAAAAAGATTAACATTGAGGAGAACCATATCTCCAAAACATTTTACAGCAGTTTTATAAGCAGTATTTTGTGAGTTAAAATGGAAAAACTAAAGTTAAGTCATCTAAATTTTGCAGATGATGTGGTTATTTCATCAAATAATGTTTCAGGAAATGTTGTAAGAGTTATCAGATGAAAGTAAGAAAGTATGTCTAAAGATAAATACTAAGAAAATTAAAGTAATGCTCAATGACTTTTCTCAGGAAAAAAATAAAGATTGCTAATAACTACAGATCCCTTGGTTAGATTAATGCAGATGGAAACACAATGGATAAAATAAATCATTGAATTGAATTTGGGTATTTTTGATAGAAATAATATTAATAGGAAACATGCCTATATGTTTGAAAAGGAAGATTTTTAATAGATGTGTTTTACTAGTACTTATTTACAGATTTGAGACTTAAGGACTTAATACAAGAGCAATTCAGAGATTTAAAATTATTCAATAAAGTATAACGAGGTGATGTTAGGACTATCAAGAAGAAATTAAAAATGAAATGTGCAGGAGAGAGAACAAACAAGTATTACAGAAACAAGTGAAAGAATTAAGAGATTGAAATGGAGTTGGGTTGAACATATTGCTAAAAGAAATGAAAATAAATGGACAGTTGCAATCTTAATCTGGATCCTAAAAGATTATAAAAGTTCTAGAAAGAGACTACACATGGATGGATGGATGAAATAAGGAAGTTTGTTGATGTACATGAAGAAAAGAGACTAGAGATCAGAGAAACTGAATTAAACTTGAACAAATTTTCATCCTGCAGTGGATCAATAATGTGATGATGATGGCACATATTTGTTAATATATAAATAATAACTCTCAAAAAAATTCATAAATCTACATGTATAATTATTGCCATTGAAAGTTGACACAATATATGGATCTACACTATTCTTTAGTTTGCTGACATAAGATTGGTAAGTTTGTTTAATTATTTCACAACTGGTATTTCAATTTATTTCATATATCAATACTGTATGAATTTAATATATATTATATATTAGAAAATAATAATAAAAAATTCAAAATAAAAGAAGCTTGGCACATAATCAATTCTAAGAACTCCATAAATATAAAAGCCAATAGCCTTCCTCTCAACAAACATAACTGCTGGGTCTGTTTACATAAACAAATAGGCTAATCTATGGTAATTAGCAACTAGTTTCTGTGCATCAGGATATGCTAATGTAATTGCTCATTTTCACTGTAGTTATGCTTTGACAAAGCTCAGCAAAGTAACAAATATTGTTTTGTACCAAAGATTTATTATTGTAATTGCTGATAATTGTCTACTTACTCTGGTAGAATGTATTTTATTATATATATCCTAAAATTGTTGTCATTGAAATTCCTTTTAAAAAAAATATTACTAACCTTAAATCTTTGTACTTGCTCTCCAACTGCTTCAACAACTCCAGCACAGTCTCCCCCAGGAATATAAGGGAGTTGGGGTACTATTGAGTATGTTCCATTTCTAATGTAAGTGTCAACTGGATTAATCCCTGTTGAATGTATTTTTACAAGAACCTTAAAATAAAAAATACAAAAGAAATTGTATATTAAAATTATTTGCATGTAGGATAACTTAGCAAAATCATACTATGACCAAATATTAATATTTGTTCAACATGTTAACAGCTTGCTTTTGCTTGGTACTGCCTTAATGCAAATTATTATATTTCAATATTAACTTTGATGAATCTTTACATTATTAAGATGCATCAAATAAAATAAATTCATATAGCATATATTACTATTCTGTGTGCACACTTCTTTCAAGTAGCAAATTTATTTCTCCTACCAGTTATGCCATCTAGTGTAATCTTGAGTAATCAACAGATGCCAAATAGTAGTGTTTAATATATCTTTATTTAATATAGTTCCATCCATGTTCTAAAGTTTATGATTTTCATAAGTAAGGACATTATACAAAGTGGCAGAATTGAAGTAAGCAAAAAAGATTTACTACTACTATGTATATAAAATATCAATCACTCCACCTAATATTGTTTTTTCAGTAATGCTACCTGTTTGAAATTCAGACTTCTTTATTTACAAGATAGTATTGTTGAAAAACCATAACATTGAAGGGAGTGATTGGCATTTTATATTTGAATTTTCAGCTAGCAATATGCACTGGGTCTATTTCATATATATATATATATTCCTAGAATTACACAAATATTCACCAAGTTTTTAGAATACATTGCAGATGAAATTTCAGAAAATTAAAAAAGAAAAGCATTAATATATAAATATGGTGGTCATTATTATTATTATTAAAAGTGTTTTATTTAAACATTTGTTATTTTCATTATTTAACAAATTATTCAGCTGACAATAGCCTGCCTGGCCCTAAATAGATACGAAATATGACAGTGTGTTTTCTATCTTCATAAATCATCTTCAATGCTCTCCCTGCCATCACAAAATCTGTAAACCACTTGAAAGCATTTCACTGGCATAAAATTTTGAATCATTTCAAATGTTTCAGTAGCAGTTTACTGAATTTAAAACAAAATTTAACATGTTCCAATCTGGGTTAGAGGATGAAACACATTTCATGTCATAACTTGTGATCCAGAAACACTAGCTTCTTAAACTTTTTGTGGGGAATAGCAAAATTATGTCTATATACAACACTTGCTGATTCAGATAGGGTGGTATACAAGCAGTGTAGAAAATACCAGTATTTTTAACTGAGACACACTGTGTATTTGCCAATAATTCTTACTAACAAATGTAGATTAAATTAAATGCAAGAAGCAAAAATCATGTTTGAATGTCTGTGTTTATCTTATACAGATATAGATTATAAATAAAATGGATTTCATAATTATGTAAATATATGCAGACTGTTTTTAAATTAATTATCTTAATTTTAATATACTCTAAAAAAATCTACATATGCTAATATTAATAACTTGTAAGTATAATCAACAGATGTAAATTAGTTTTTATATTCAAAAGATCAGATTCATATACAAAAAAAAAATCTGTTTAAAATTAGGATTGTTAGACAGATGGAAAATTGGGGCATAAAAAGTGTACATGCTATGTAAGCATAAAAAAAACTTTGAGAAAGCATGATTCATCTACTTTGATGACTAAAGTAAAATATTGATTTTCCAGAAATCATATGAACATGTATATAATTATAACAAGTACATATGTGGGAAAGAAGTTGCAATTATACAAATAATGTTGTTTAGAAAATTATTCCTATGTATGTGTGAAAAGCTAAACATGCAACTAGAATATTAATAATAGACTGTATTTATTTTGCATAGAATTCCAAATTATTTATTTGCATTGATTATTGTCAAATAAATTGTTTTGTTACTAAACTTGTGTTAATTTATTCAAAATTATTGATATTCTCCCAATTGGGGTCAAATGAATATCTTCGGGATATAGCAAAATGGGTGCAGTCAACAGTTTGAGAAGATCCTGTGCAAAGAAAACTAATAGCAGTCTTTTGTGAGAATAATAGTGGTTGTGATAATACCAGTATCTCCAAGATAGAAATAATGGTGTCATTATGTAATAATACAAAAATATTTGATATGAAGAATGTCATTTCATGAAAAAATTATGTAGAACATGTGCAATGCTACATGCTCATAAAAAAAATTGATAAGGAATGATTAAAAGTGTCTATTATGTATTTGTGGTATGTGGGACAGGATGTTGCACAAGTGGCAAATAAATTGTGTGACCCTAAAATACCTGAGGAACTTCCACACCATGAATAGATTGGAAAATTAAATGGATATTTCAATCCAATAACAAAATGGGTAGCACAATTGAGGTTAAAAAACAGAAAACAATTATTTCTGAAAAATATATAATTGTGGCAAAACATTGAAGAATTTGACAAAGGATTGTGATTTCATACCAGAAATTAATAATATGTTAGACCAACTTCTGTATGGCATGTTAAATTCAAATTTCAAAAAAATATTGTTGAGCAAACCCAACCTCAACTAGAAATGTGTTGCAGAGAAAGACATCATGTTAGAAACCATGATTTACAATGCTTCAGAAATTTTCATTATCACAACATCTGGATAAAATATCTCTCTTCATATAGAAAACAAACTATATTCCATTAATATATAAGAGTTTGGAAATACGAATGCATGCATCAAAGCTAGGAATGATATCTCTTCATTAAGAAAATCTTGCAGGAGGTAAGACATTTTAATTTTTTTTATTTTACATTTCTCTATTTTAATTTTTTCATTATTTGTGTTCTTATCTGAATCATCCTTGAATTTTCAAGTTTAACTGAGGTAAAATAAAAGCAATGTAAACATTACTGATATTAGTAATTAGGAAGGCATATAGATGATTAAAAAGCATTGATAAGTGCTATGTATTGATTATTAATCTAGCACAATAAAAATAAGGGACACAAGCATATTTAATTATTTCTTATTTAATAATGTTAGCATTAATTTATACAATTAGAATTGATAGCATTTATACAATTATATACCTATGGCAATTTGATATAAATAATAATAATATATCATATTATAAATTATAACAGTACAATAATCATTATTTACAATTAGAGCTATAAGCATACAAAAATAATAATGTAGACCAAGGCAGCCTCTTTAATACCTATATCACCTTTCTTTACTTTCAGCAGGGATTCTACTGGATAATGACTGCAGGATCAAGTATTTCTGGATGCATGTTGATGGCAAAAAAAAAGACACAGGCTAATTTTCTAACAGGTACTTATAGTACATACATAGTCCTTAGAGAAAACTTCTATTCTTCTATTATTTATTAGTTCATTATTTTCCTGTTCAATCCATTTTCTATTTGTTTGTTTGTCATTTTTTAATGCTTCCGGTTTCAAGGTACACACACACAGCAATAAGTACGTATAAAATTAATTAGACATTGCATTTAAGATCATCTCAAGGAAATGCAAAACTGGTGATAGAAAATTACATATGCATTTGCAATTAAGCAACAACATATACTTTTCTCAATGCTTCTGAGAGAAGTTCACTTCAGTCTCTTCTAAAGCCATCTATTGTAAACTTGTGCTATAAATTTATACCAAAGATTATGGTAAAACTTTATTTTAATTAAAGCCATGATTAATCTAATTCCTAGTGTGGTTTGGTACAATGACAGACTTTGGAGTCCGAGGCCATAAATCACAGCCAACTCTGCCATTTCTGGTGCCAGAATTTTTGTTACAAACTATCAAACAAGAAATCATTTGCTTCATTGTTTATTACTATGTCAGAGAACTCAAATTAATGCCTTCAGAAAAAGAAACATAGTCTTAATCTTTGAAAATGTCAAGACATTTCTTTGGCTCATACCTTTAGTTTTCTCTATGTAATCCTTAGACTCTCACAAAGACATTATTTTCACTTTGCAAGCACTGCATTCATTAACAAGTAATACATTTCAGCTAAATAATACTTATTCAGTTCTATAAGATAAGACTCCTTGTTACCCTTGACAATTCCAGATATATTCATGGAGAGGAAATACATTGGTTTCCTACACAGAATTGGTTGGTTATCTTTGCTGACATATCCAAGAATTTCTTATGTTATTATTCACTCTTTTTTGTCATAGTAGATAAATTATTTAAACAATCTGTTTTTATTCAACTTAATTAATGGTTCCGAGCCTCACTGATCATCTCAATCCATTAGTAATAATTTTTTTGTCCATTACTATATTTTTAAGAGCTCTCATTGTCAAGGTAAGTTGATTATGTTTCTAAAATCTGGCTAGTCTGGAAAACCCTATAAGTAGCAAAGTTAGTAGCCAAAGATAATGAACTCTATTTTTAAACACTTTTATTTAACTTAGAAATTGTTTGTTTATCCGGCTAAATCTTGTAACCAATTTTTAACATATTTCTATCAAACAAATTTTCTTCAAATTTTGTACATTTCAGGTATCAATGACAATGCAATATTTCATGATTTTCCAATCATTTATTTAATCTAAAAGTGTTGACACGTTGAATTTCAAAACATATTGATATCAGTTCAGTAAGTTTTCAGTGATGCACAATAGATGGCGGTATACTTTTTTCAAATATGCTTTCGTTGACATTCATAATTAATTTACTAAAAAACATTTACAATTAATTAAAAGAAAAAGAAATGATGGATAAAATTTTAATTTTTCTTGATTGTCAAACCAAAACTTGCTTTTTTTAAAAAAAATCCTACCTTCATAAAAACAAAAATCTTATAAACAATTTTTAATACGAGCATTTCATTTTAAATTCCAGAAATACCATGACATTGGTTTTTTTTCTGTTTTAAATCTTATTATTAAAAAATCCATTGCAAAATATCTGAATACTAAACAATAAAAAATAATGTATAAAATATATATTAAAAACTGATCAGTAATGCACTAAGAAATAAAATAAAAAAAATTTTCTCCAATCTCAATTTTAGTTGTTTCGTGTAATTTGAAATGAAACCATGCAGCATCCATTCAATCACTAGCTTTAAAAATAGTGGTTGAATTAATTTATAGATCCTCTGTGCTTTTATATTAAATAACATATAATAACCAAAATTTGTGATTGATGAAAAAAAAACATTTTTTTGATTTTTAGAGCATTATTAATCAAATTAAATAAAAGCATTTTTAATTAAATATTTTATATATGTATTATTAATATTTTTCCTAAACCAGGAACTTCTGCTCACTCCCTACTATTAAATCAGTTTAACAATATTATAAAATGTTCAAAAAGTCTATGACCTATACAATAGTGTTTCAAAAAAAAAAATTAAAATCATGTCCTTTTTTATTTTCTATTGTTTTTACCTGAGATGGACCTGCAATAGGGGCAGGAACATTAGTTTCGTATTTCAAAACCTCAGGACCACCAAACTGATAAACTCGTATAGCTCGCATTACTTGAGGCATGACGGAATATAGTCTTCTCATCTAAAAAAAAAAGTTTCATTAACAAAGTATTTGCAAGCTAATACAATGTTTACAATAATAAATTATCACATGAGTGACAGCAACCAGAATAGTGAAATAGTAATAATCCTATTACTATACGGACAACTATTATGATGGACAGATAATAAAACAATGAAAATTATGAATTCAAAGTTCTCTCATCTAAAAAAATTTTGTCACAACTGAAAAGTCTATTTAAAATTAATAAAAATGCAATAAAATCATTTTATGATTTAATATATAGAATAAATAATCATATGGTCTTATTGTTCAGGAGTTCGTAAAAATTTTACCATTGGAAGTATTATGATCTGAAGATTTTACACTCCTGAGTCTGTCACTGTAAATCATGTGCAGCATTTTATTATTACTTATTTGAAGGGAAAAACAGCCTGAAATTAATTCAAGTGAAGTTATAAAGCACAGACAACCTTCTGTTCTACGCCAAGTGATGAATATATTACCTCATAACAAAAGACACAAAATATCAAATGATCTTTGCCTACACATTATTCTTATCAGCAAATCTGTTTTTCTGTAATCCTGCCACCTAGTATAATTTTGATTAATCAACAGATATTAGACAGTAGTGCTTAGTAAATTACCACCCAGTATTGTCCTATTCATTTCTAGTTTACAGATTTCATCAGTGAAGAATTTTGAGACCCTTTCCTTCAGCAGTCATGAATATGGATGTCTACAGTTATTAAAAAACTGAGAATACTAATATATATAAATACTGAACTTGGTAAGATCTATATAGGTATACAAATAAATTGATTTAGATTCAAAACAATAAGATTGTTTTGAATTTCAGGCTGATAATTTGATAATAACAAAGGAATAAATGATAATTGCACGAATAAAAATGAATTAGATAAAAAAATTACAGTCAAATTAAATGATCCCAAATTCATCATTGATGGTAGTCACAGACTAGAAATTTGTTTGGAGATATGGTAGGACAGCCCTGGTTTGAAATTTATTAACTACTATTACCTGGAATCTAATCTGGGGTTATAGCTAGGATAACCTTGGATAGATATTTATTAACCATTACTATCTGGATTCTGTTAGTTATTAAAGTTTACACAAGGTGGCAGAACTAAAAATTTGATTTGCTATTTAAAAGAAAAAGATAATGACAAAAAGAATTAAAATAAAGTTAAAACATATATAAAGTACACAATCAACTTAATTCCATGAATAACTTATACCTCCCAATCAGCTTAACCATAAAAAATAAAAACCAACTTAAACTACAAGCCAGTTCAATATAATGTAGATCTTATTAGAATATATGGTCAACCTAAACCATATTAAGTAAGGTTATTTTTTTATTTTGCATACCTCTTCTTGGTTATGAGACTATCTTAATTTTTATTTTAATACAGAAATAATAATTAGTTTAGTCAGCAAGAATTTTTATCAATTTTGGTCCATCATCATTTTATTATTTTCAGCCATTATCAATGCATTGAAGAATGAAGATTTCTCCAAGATTAATCCCGTTTTTCTAATCCGTAATCTCTTTTCTCCACTTCACTCTAACATATATCCATCTCACAAGCTCCTTTTAGATCTTTTACAATTTCTTGGGATCCAATTTAAAACCTTAACTATCCATTCTAGAAATATGTCCAGCCCACTTCCATTTCTGTCTCTTAATTATTCCAATGATAGCTGTATGTTACCTCACTTAAGTATTCTGCTTTTCAACTCTTCTTGTTATTTCCAACATGCATTTTTGCATACTTTGATGAATAATCTGAAGTCTCCAAATTGATCTTCTGTTAAATGGAAAAGATTCAGGTTTATAAATAAAGAGTGATAAAACATATCTCTTAAAAAGCTTTTTTTTTTTTTTCAAACATATAAGCATATTTCCACATGATCTTAAATTCTTTCTGCCAAAAATATTTCATCCAAGTTTAATTATATAATTAATTCATTATGTTTCCCATTGTTTTAATAACCTGACCAAGATATTTGCAATTAATTTCTTCTAATTGATGATTATCAATCATTATCATTTATTGCCATTATCTGTAGAAGCACAAATTTATAAAAAATAAAAAAAATAGTGATTCACAAAAAAAGATGTTGCCATTAATTGAAAGAAGCTCTCTATCACTTTGAGATGTTAAAGAATTCAAGCACAGAAAAAATGTTCACTCCATACATTTTTGTCATTGCAGTGATTATTACTACATGATTATTCATATCAAAGTGACTCACCAATGTATCAACCAGTATAGTGATTTACCAGATCTTTGTTTTCTGAATTTAAAAACATGATAATAGGATCTTTCTTCTTGCATGTTTGATAGTTTTGAACTGAAACATCAACTGAGATTTCTTGAATGCAATATAAGTATGAGTATGTGTGAATTGTTCACTCTTTTTTCCATTTACTGAAGAAAAAGAATGCCAAAATCACCAGATTATAGATGTAGGTTGCTATTCAATGAAGATATTTCATTTAGCTGAATACAAATGCAGGTCACTTTCAAATGAAGAAAGATTGTATGAATTGGAAAAAAAATATCCAATACTAAGTGGGATTTTATTAGATTTTATAAAAGTAGAAGATAAAGAAGCAAGTGATTTGAAAAAAATGGCATGTATAAAGAAAAATATTGGAAGCATAAATTGAATGGAATTCATTAGAAATAATAAATGGAAAAACAATGTTGTACAGATGGATATCCTAACATTCAGAAATACTTTAATGAGTTGAAGTTACAATGAGAATCAGTTGAATAAAAAATAATTGATAATAATAGAATGATTTAATACAGTTCATAAGAAGTTTGAGCACTGCAAGTAACAGATTGGTACATGATCTATGGATCATGAGCTGCAAACTCAGCCATTTAGCTACTGCACCAAATGACACAGGGCAAGAAGATAACTGACACTCTACTAAACCAACCACATGAATTCATAAAAAGTTTGAGTACTGGAAACAGGCACATGATTCATTAACCTTGAGGTTGGGAGTCAAAACCACTGTATCATTGCAACAAATCATACAAGACAAGATGTCTGATAGTCTGCTAAGGTCAATCATATAAACTTCTTTTACAAAAAAGGAGCAGTTCATTAGTAAATTTTCAACTAATTCAAAAAAGACAATAAGTTATATAAAAATATTTATAAATAATTTAGTTATAATAAATGAATATCTAGAACTCTGGAAAATACTAAGAAAAGGTAGTCGTGAATTAGAAAGCAAACCTTAAGAAGAGAATAGAAATCTCAAAAATAATGGAAGAAATTTTGTTTTAACAGTAAGAAAGAATATGACACTACAACAAAAATGAAGCATGACATAAAATGTGTGAAAGAGTTCTATAAAGAACTACATAGTAAAAAAAGAAAACAATTTTTACAATTACAAACATTTTTTGAAATAAAGACATGCAACTGAATCTTAACAAATGGAAAAGCTTCAGAAAATGATAGAATTAATATCTTAAAAAAGATGAAGAAAAAGAGAAGCCGTATATTAGAGTTCTAATTGACAAAGAAATTGAAAAAAGGTAGTAATGATGTTTAAAAAATAATAAAAATTACAGACTTATCAATATATTATTAATTTTATACAAGTTACAACTCGTCTATGGCAATCTTTAAACTCAATCCAACAAAAAAAGCAAAATGGATTTATAAGTTATTTTTGAAAAATAAATCATGTCTAAATATTGAGAGAAGTAATAAAAGGAAACACTTTTTTGTTGCAGATTACAAAAATATATTTGACTGAATAGAGTTTCATACTGACTAAAGCTTTGAAACATAATGCCTTGATCTAGCATATTCTTATATTTTGAAAAATATTTATAGAAATGATTAGATTACATGATCACAGTATTACAATTAACATTAATAATGGTGAATGATAGAATAATTTAATATTTCCAAACTTTTTACAGCAGTTTCATAAAAATATTTTTTTAAAATTAAAATGAAAATATAAGTGAATAAAAATAAAGACTAGTTAAATTATCTAGCTTTTGCAGATGATATCATTGTTTATATAAAAAAAATACTTCAAAATTTCAGGAAATTTTACAAGAATTATTAAATGAACCAATAAAGGAGAACTAAAGATAAATGCTAAAAGACAAAAGTATTGTTCAGTAGATTTTCTCAAAAGAAAATAAAAATTGATAACCATGAATTAGAAGATGTTAATAACTATAAATAATACCTTGGTCAGGTGATTGAAATTAATCATAGACTTAAATTTGAATACAAGGTTTTTAGAAAATAACTTAATATTAAAAAAAGATATGCCTGTGTATTTGAAAAACATTTTTAATAAATGTGTTTTACTAGTTTTATATAAGGATCAAAAATTTAAACACCTAATAAGAGCACTACAAAGATTTCAGATCATAGAGAAAAGTATGAAGAGATATGTGTTGGAATAACAGGGATCAAAAGTGAAATGCAAGAATGGCATAGCAAATAAATATCATAATCCTTATTAAGAGAAAGAAAAGAGATTTTATAAATGAGAAGAAAATTTAATAATCTTGTCAGAAAAAAACCCTTCAAGTATTTAAATGTAATATTTAATCAAGAAACTCATGGTTATTAAGTGAAAAACATAAAAAAAATATGAGCAAGGAAATAAATAAGTTGTAGGAATGAACTGGTTTCAGATCTATGTAATTATGCAAATAAGCTTAAATTGAAGAAATTAACAAGTTTCTCAATTTGAACTGATAACTTGATAGTATAATTGCTATGGATTGAGACCACAACTACTGCAGTCATGATAAAAAAGACCACACAAACAGAAATAAATTTGCTACACAAACAGATTTAAACTAAATATTATCTGAAAGCCAGCAAATTAACAATGAAATCAAATTAAGGTACTAAAATAGCTAGAACTTACAAACATATGAGCCTAAAACTTACAAAATAATAAGGCCAATGAGGTCTGCAAAAGTAATTGATCTAATGTGGAACCTTCAGTGATGGATAGTTACTGAGTAATCCATCGTCTTACGTACCCAAGAATTTCGATCTTGCAGTTCATGCTTGTTTTCATCTTGTAGCAACTTCTGCAATGTGTGTGCACATATATACTTTACGCTCCTGTTGTATGTACCCTTTATTTGTTCCAGATCATTCCCAAATAGTAATGCCATAATCCTTTAATTACATTTTTGTACACTAAAAAAATTTTGAGACTGATTATCAGTCTAATTAATTATTATTTAATGGTAATTTCTATTTCTGGAGTAGGAAGAAAATCTTTTTTTTAAATCATTTTAACTAGATCTTTTAAGATATCTAATTCTCTAATTATTCAATGAGTAGAAAATATTTTCTATCAAAGAAAATATCAAGGCACAAAATTATCATATACAGTATACATATATTATTTTTCTTAAAGTAAAAAAAGTACATAACTCAGTTATAATATTTTATTCATACTTGATTACAACATTAGATTCAAAAGTTCCAAGTGTACTGTTCAAAAAAATCAAAAAGCTCCTCATAAATGAAAGCCATAAGCAAAGAAACTGGTCTGGGGATATTTAAAGAGAACAGCTGTTGAATAAGAATTTAAGTATTACCAACTGACATCTACTGATTACTAAAGTTTACATTAGATGACATAAAATTACTGAAAATAGAAGTATTTATTAATAATAAAAAATTAAAGAAAAAGATATATATCATGTTTTCCTGAAAATAAGACTGGATCTTATATTAATTTTTGTTCAAAAAGACACTGTAGGACTTATTTTCAGGGGATATTTTATTTTTCATGTACAAAAATCTACATTTAAAGTACAAATATGTACATTTATTCAACCACTTCTCTTTACAGAAAGCTGTAAGATTCGTAACCCATGAGTCCCTCACATTTCCTTTCTTGTATTTACCAGAATTGCTCTTTCCTTTTGCACTCATCTTATCTAGCGATCAGAAAATTATTCTGTTTAAATTTATCATTAAATCAAGTGTTAATTGAAGACTTGTGAGTCAGGAGTGACAGTAAAATAAGAATGGTTTGTCCATACAAAAGCAACAAAAAAATGAAAGCACAAAAATTCAGAAAATGTTCCTACATTTCACATGTGTATATTAAGTACATTCATTATAACATGGAGAATATTGAATTACAATGATTCACATATGACTACTATGTCCATCCATTATCAAGTGCACACATTGGTAAACACTTTCCAAATTTCTTGTAATAGCCCTGCCTGGGTATTCTTTATATAACTTTTCTTTAGAAGAAATATTGATGATTTAACTTAATCTAAACTTTGATTGTTAAAATCATTGTTATTTTAATAAAATCTTGTAGGAGGAAAAAAAAATGTTTAAGATATTGAACTAATTTACCTTTTACCTTGAATATTTAAAGGCTATCATGATGAAACCTTAAAACTAAATCAAGCATTCTAAACCTAAGTATTAAATAAACTAAATATCTAAAAATATATGAATGAAATTATAAATTGTACAATATATTGAGTTGTGGTAGATAAATTGTTTCTCTATACAGATAGAATTACATTTGTCGAAAACTGTCTGTGAAAATACAAAAGAACCATAGAATTTATATGACCATTTATTTAAAGCATTAATGTCATTAATCATCATCATCAACCATTATCAATCCATTGCAGGATGAAGGTCTCTCCAAGTTCAATCCATCTTTTCCTATCTTTAGCTTCTCTTCTCCACATCACCCCTGCACACTTTCTTATTTTATTTATCCATCTCATATGTTGTCTCTTTCTGGGTCTTTTACAATCTCTTGGAATCCAGTTTAAAATTTCAATTGTCCATCTATTATCATCTCTTCTAACAATATGTCCAGCCCAACTCCACTTCAGTCTTTTAATTTTTTCAATGAGGTCAGTAACACCTGTTTGTTCTCTTACCCATACATTGTTTTCGATCCCTTCTTGTTACTCCCAACATGCATCTCTCCATACTTCTTTGAGTGGTCTGAAGTCTCTGTATTGCTCTTCTATTAAGTGTCCAAGTCTCAGATTCATAAGTAAGAACTGACAAAACACATTTATTAAAAACCTTCCTTTTCAAACACATAGGCATATTTCATTTTAGTATCAAGTTATTTCTACCAAAAGCACTCCAACCAAGTTTAATTCTATGACTAATTTCATCCATTATATTTCCATCTGTATTAATAATCTAATCAAGGTATTTGTAACTGTTAACTTCTTCTAACTCTTCATAATCAATCTTTAATAGTAAACATTACTTTAGTCTTTTTAACATTTATCTTTAGTCCTACTTTCATCTGATAACTCCTGCAACATTTCCTGTAGCTCTAAAGCATTATTTGCAAAAACAACTACATCATCTGCAAAATCTAAATGATTTAAATAATCTCCATTTACTTTCACTCCTTTAGCTTCCCATTTTAATACACAAAATACTTCTTGCAGCATTGCTGTAAAAAGTTTTGGAGATATGGAGTCACCCTGTCTTACACCCTTTTCAATGTTGATTTTCCTACTATCATTATGTAATCTCATTGTTGCTGTTGCGTTTTTATAAATATTCTTTAAAATGTGACAATATCCTGGATCTACACCTTGATGATCCAATGCTTTAATCACTGAAGAAATGTTTATAGAATTAAATGCCTTTTCATAGTCTACAAATCCTAAGCATAATGGCAACTCATATTCATTTGTCCTTTCTATAATTTCTCTCAATATCTGAATATGATCTACTGTACTAAAACCACTTTTAAATCCAGCTTGTTCTCTTGGTTGGTGGAAATCCAGTGTTTTCTGTAGACGAGTTGTAATTATCTTAGTAAAATTTTTGTATAAAACTGAGAATGCAGTATTAATGTCATTAATATAATATTTTATTTATACGCTAAAACTAATTGCGTTACGGTGAAACTATTAAGTTTATTAATTAGTAGGCTTTTTTTTTTTATCTATTCTATCTTTTAGACTTCCATATTCATAGTCCTTTTCATATTGTTAACTATATGCAAATTGCTTATATCATCCATTTTTTTGAAATCACAAAGCACATGTCCTTTCTGTTTATTGCTCTGGCATCGCTGGTGATGAAACATGCTTCTTTGACCTTCCTCTTGACATTGTTTCTTTCTGTGCATACGATGTCGGCTTTAGAGGGCTCGAATTTGTGGTTGTGTTCCTGCTGATGGTCAGCAAATACTGAGCTGCCTTCTTTTTTGTTTGTGGCTCTTGTGTATACATATTCACGCTGAGCCAGTCTATTTCCCACTGTGGCCCGAGCTTCCCCATAATAAACTGAATCACAACCTGTCTGTGGGCACACAATTCTATAAACTACATGGGGGGTTTCTTTTATATTTCTTTTGTCTTTAGTATTGTTGATAAGCCTATTGGTGTTTGGAGTTTATAATTCAATATATCCATCGACTATCTAAGTGGCTGATGATCTTAACTATTGGGTAGAGCTTATATTATAAGCATCCTGAAAAATCATACAAAAGTTTATTTTCTGGTTAGGTCTTATTTTTAGGAAAACAGTATATTTACCTGACAAATGGAAAATGATTGTGAGAAATAATAAGAAATTAGAGGCTGAGAAGATAAGTAGAATGTTAAAAAAAATATTAGTAAAAGACAGAATTAGTAATAAAACAACAAATGGTGTGCAACAATTTTATGATAGATAATGTAATGAGAGTTCAATAAATAGTACATAAACATGCACAAAAGATAGGTGGTAGTAGCTTAAGCAAATCCAAGAAAAAAAATTAAAAAACAAACAAACAAAAAAGCATATATGCAAAGAAAGCTACAGTCAAGATAGTTGAATAACAGGAAATAAAAGTTAAGCAGTAAATAACAGTAAAAAAGGTTCTAAATTAAATAGATGAAGATGAGAAGAAAAATACAAACAACCAAAGTCTAATTCAAAAGACTAATGTCAACTTTAATTTCCTAAATAAACATGTTCTATATTGAGCAGTATTAAATGTAAAAATAATCCTTATGGTGAATTACAATTAAATTCCATTGGGTAGATCTTTGAAAAATGCAAACAAAACTTATGAAATGATAGCTTAGCAATAATAACATCACATGACCTCTCATAGGCTTACTCATAAGCTTCCAAGATTAATTATAGTCATTATATTCCAGAGCCATCTATTATAAGCTTCAGTAATCAATGGGCACCCGATAGCACAGTGCTATGAAATCTTCATCAGCAGACTGACTAGTTTCTGTTTTTTACATTTATTAAAAGACTAGATTTCAAAGCTAGAACTAATATTCGAGCTCACAGCAGATGCCTCTCTTGCAAGCACTGAGAAATCATGTGGTGTTGTTGATGTTCATCTTCCTAGAAAAAGAATAGAAGCCAGCAGTTATTATAAAATAGATCTCAAAAATATATTAAAACTGATTTAGAGTCTAAACTATATAGCTCTGCAAGTGAGTTAGCATGTGTTTGAAACCTTAGAATTTTTTAAATTTCAAGTTATTAATTTGAACAGTTAAAGAATGGCTACTAAATATAATTTGAAATTGTAGTCTTCATTTATAAAAGCAAAAACCCTAAACTGCTAGGTTTTGAAATTTAATAGCACCATACCATTAGTTACTCAAGCTTACAGCACATAGCTGTAGAATAAGATGAAACCTACTGATCTTGATATTAGATCAATTTTAGTACATGTTTACCTACATTAGTTGTTATATGTCATGTGTTGTATAAAAAAAAATAGATGAATAAAAAAATATATTTAAAATATGGTGAGTTCAGGACCAGCTTAAGCTCTTTTACTTATCCAAGTAGAATTAGCGGTCCCCTCATCCTTATAATTAGTTATAGGATATGTGTCAAGTTCCCCAAGTCAGATATAAAATTTCATGCCCCGCGCCATGCTGTAGTTCTGCACAGATTGCTCAGCACCCATATTTATACAATAAAGCTAAATAAAATCACAAATATAGATCAATCTTTTTTAATCATGAGCTTACTATGGGTCACACCTTTTTGCCCTCCAATGTAAGAACAATATTTGTTGAGAGGAATAATAAAAAACAAAAACATAAAATGGCTTGGGATATTGCAAGGAATCCACATTCCATCAGTAAAAAAGAGTTCTGTGAAACATCTAATCACTTCATTTATATATCAAGCCTAATTTACATATTGGATCATGCTAATATAAAGATATATTTCTAACGGTGCATTTTTATTCAGCATTATGATTCTGGCAGCAATTTATTGAAAGCTGGCTTAGTGCATTTAAGACTTTCTTATAATTTGATTTATTTTTTCAAATTAAGTTGAACAATATAAGTTTGTTAGAATTTCATAATTGTAAGAGTATAGGCTATTGAGAATTATTAAAAGTTTGTATATCACTAAATAGATTAAAAACTGAAATAGCTGATCTAAGGCAATAAATAATTAACTAAAGTCTTAACCAATTTTGAAATGAGGGAATGCTAAAGATATGAGAAACTAATTATATTTGAAGAGATCTTCACCCTATAATAAATTAATAATGGCTGGAAAGAATATTTATATATTTATAAAATTCCATATATTAAAAAAAAAAACTATTTGGAATTTTGAACTCTGGTTTATTTAAGAATTAAACTATAAAATTTTTTAATTTCTATTTAAAAATCTTATTTAAATGCTACAATTAAGTTAAAACTTTTAAGTCACATGATCACCATTTCCTATACTTACACAAGCTGTTAAAACAGTGACAAACTCTCTATATAGTAGTGCCACCCAATGGAACCCATATTAATCATTGGATGCAAGAAGATTTTTACTTAAAATCCCTACTCATTCATTATCTCCAGACTAGTTTCTAGCTTGAGGCTTTTATCAGTGAGAAGCCTTTGATTTGAGAGCACTCCACCTAGATCTTAGGATCTAATATAAGCCTCTAGCAGCAACCTTTTAATTTTTTTAGTTAAATATCCAAGTTATAAGTTCAAATGAAAACACAAATAATGTTTGTAATCAAAGTTCATTTGCTAAAAACTAGTCTGGGGATATTGGATGAATAGGCACTAGTTGGAATTTTATACAAAAACCTTCTTGCATCCATTGATTGCTATGGTTTGCACTGGGTGGCACTACTGTGTGGAAAGTTTGTCAAAGGGTACAAATAATGAAGTTATGGAACAATAAACATGAACATAATGAAGTTATGGAAGAATAAATATGAACAAAGTGATTATATAGAAAGTGGGTTACTGGTTTTTATGCTGGGTTTGGGAAAAGATAAGGGGGATTTAGATATGAAGGCCATGGAGTTGACAAAGATTATGTTGTGGAAATGGAATGGAGCAGATTATGGGAAAACTTAGGAAATGGAAAGGTAAAGTGGCTAACAGGTTTTTCTGGGCATAGTGGCTGAGAGAATCCTGACTCCATATAAGGAGAAGTCACAGTGCGTCACATCACATCACTATTACAATAGCTTGTGAAAGCAAAAGAAATGGTGATTATGTGATATTTAGTGTTTTAATACAATACCTGCCCATGGGATGATGGTGACTATGGTTATTAAAGAACCAATGACTTCAAAATTTATGCATACTGAATTGGGTTCTTATCTATATGAATATACAAGTGAATGAGCTAAAATTGAGAATATTATCAAACATTATTGTGTTTTCATTTCGACTCATAGCTTTATAGTTAATCAAAAAGTGGCTACTGGAGGGTTGCAGTAGATCCTAAGATCTAGGGGTGTCCTCTCAAATCCAAAACTCCTCACTGATGAAAACCATAATCTAGAAATTAGTCTGGAGATATTGGAAGAGTAGACATTAGATAGTAATTTTATGCAAAAACTTTCTTATTATCTGTATGGAGAATTTGTCAGTTTTAACAGCTGTGTAATTAAGCAAAGGAAATGGTGATCATATGATAATTATTGATCATTGGATGGTGGTGACTATGGTTATTAAAGACTCAAAGACACCAGAAAGAGTGGATACTGAACTGGGGTCAGATACATATGATTATACAAATGAATGCTGGGATTGAAAATATTATCAAACATGATCCTATGTTCATTTGGACTCATAGCTATATAGTTAACTAAAAAGATAAAAACTGGATGCTAGAGAGTTGCATTCGATCCAAAGATCTAGGTGCAGTGTTCTCAAATCCAAGCCTTGTCATTCATGAAAGCCACAAGCTAGAAACTAATCTGGGGATATTGGATGAATGGGAATTTTATGCACAAACCTTCTTGCTTCCATTGATTACTATGGGTTACATTGGGTGGCACTACTATATGGAGTGTTTGTTATTGTTAAAACTTTCAAGTACAGGACATATTTTTTATTTATCAATTTTAAGTTAGTATGCGCCTTTAAATGCTGTCACCCAAATAATTATTGTTTTAGTTGCTTATTTACTGTTTTTGGGAAAATACATTTGAATTGTTTAAAAATAAGCGATTTAATCAGCGCATTTACTTAACATGTGTGCTATAAACCAGTGATTTTAAAACATTAAAAGAGATGTTTATTACTATTATTTTAAATGCATTCACTTTAACTCAACCCTCACCTAGCACCCTCTGACCTTATGCATGCATTTTGAAAACAATCTTCGCTTGTCGAGTGATCTAGATATCAAAGCCTCGAACCCCCTTGCCATGTGTTGAGAATTTCATTCATTACACTACTCACACTCAAGATAGAAATGGGTTTCTGTCCGCTTTTAACACTTTGTGGAAGAGTGAATAATAATTGTAGCGCAGAGATTTTCAAGTTATCTTTTATTCCGTGTTGTTGCTTTTATCAGTACATTCACCATCTTAACTTTATACTCCTCTTCCAGAGCAGACATTCAAACCACCTTCTTCCAAATCTATATAATTAATGAGGAAACACAGTAAAAAATTAATGAGAGAATAAAACAAAGCAAACTAGAAAAAAATTGCTCCGACAAAATATGATAGATTTCAGATTCATTTTATATAGATTATTATAATGTATAATTAAAAAAAAAAACATCGTTACCATGATTGGGTTAAGGGATAATACGTAAGTATCGATTATTATAGTAGTGAATCCTAGTGAGAAACATACCTTTTGCCCAGAAAAAGCTGAAAATATACACATATTAAATATAAATAGCGAACTTTGTATAAAATCACTTTCAATCATTATTAATACACCGTAACATGAAAGTCTCTCCAAATTTAATCCAGTTTCTCCGATCTCCAATCCCTCTTCTCCACATCGCAATAACAATCATCTTTATGCCATCCATCCATTTCACAAATAATATGTTTCTAGATTTATTATAATATCTTGGGGATCTATTTTAAGATTTCAATAGTCTATCAATTTATAATTTTTTTCAAGCAATATGTCCAGCCCAGCTCCACTTCGGTCTCTTAATTCTTTCGATGTCAGTAATACCTGTTTGTTTTCTCAACCAAAATATCATTATAAATTAATATATATAAAATAATCAAATCACAAAAAAATTTTATTCCAAATTTTTTTTTTTTAATGCGTTCCTCAAAAATTGCGCCCAGAACTGCTATCCTAAATCCGCCCACAAATAGAAGAGATTAGAGCTTTCTTTTAAAAATTTCCCAAATGCATGTCTCTTATATTCTACACAAGTTAAATATTGAAGACGAAAACAGGTTCATTTCTCAAACAGAAATTCTGAGTAACTTTATAACTTGGATTTTTTTTTAAAACATACCTATTTTGTCAAGGGTAGTAATACTATATCATAATTATAACGTAAAAGTTTGTTTTAAAAGTTTTTTTTTTTTAAAGAAAAAGCGTTCAAAATATAATTATTTCCAAACTATATAATAGAAGTTAAAAGTATTACTTACAAAAATGAAAGAAAGATAACGGAGTTGAATTTTGATCAGCATGCGCTGTACAATTTATTAAGAAAGAACTTATCTCAACAATAATTATTCGGTATTTTCGATTAGGATTCAATTATGCTTAAAAGAATGTAAGGATAATGCGATCCTGTCATGAAAATAAAATGGATATTTTTTTAATTATCATTACTTTCTTAACTATGTGTTCTTTTTGATTAAGGTTGGCGGCAACTTATTACCTTTTTGTATGCTGCTTATATTTCAAACATATACTGCTGTAGTAATCTAAACTATCCAGTTATTCGATCTTAGAAATCGTCTACTAATTACAAATCTAGGGGTTACGGTAAATCAGCCATCGTTTACATTTTTATTTTAACAGTTTGTCTTTAATAGTGTCTTTTTTCATCTTTAATAATCCCCTTCCTCTCTCATTTTTTAAATATTTGACCTGTAACTTTTCCCCCAGTCATATAACTATTCACAATTATTATAAAAGAATTCAATAATCTCTCCCCCCCACCCCTTTCCTTTCATTAATTAACATTTTCTGAAGTAGGTCACATCTTCAATAGAGTTTCTATTTCAAATGTTATCATTCATCTAAATAAATATTGAAAAGAACAGGGAACAATATCCGTTTTCTTGTATCTCCCCCATGTAGCTCCCTTCTTTGAGATTATTCAACTCTGGTCTTAGAATTATGTTCCAATTCATATATATTTTTCTAATAAATTCATTCCTTCCAATCTAGATTTTTTTTTGAAAAAAATATCTAACAAACTAAACCGTTCACTCATAAAATGCTTTTTCAAATTCAGAGGATAAATTCTCCAAACAGTAGCACCACTCAGTGCAAACCAGAGTTATCAATAGATATAAGGTTTGTGCATAAAATCCTCGTCTAGTCACTACTCATCAAATATCCCCCAGATTACTTTCTAGCTTGCGGCTTTCATCAGTGAGGAACCTTAGATCTGAGAGCACTGCACCTAGAGCTTAGAATCTAATGCAACCGTCCAGCAACCATCTTTTACCCTTTTAGTAAGCTATACATCTCTCAGAGATGTTTCATCCCTCTTGTCTGTCTACTAAAGAAAATCGCCCTTCAGATTGAACATGTCTGTTATTACAACACTTCAACAGCACAAGATTAAAACAATTATATTAAAATTCTAATTTTATTTGCAGAAGAATCTAATCACAAATTATAACTAATTTGCTCACATCTTATTCTCCAAATCATGCTTAATTAATCTGATTCATTAATTATTTGTGCTTTATTAATCTTCAACTTAGCGTTTACAATTTTTTCATTAATTACCACAAAACTATTTTGTCCCTATTTACTTCACTTGTTTATTTAGAATATGTATTTTATAGAGTTTAACTATTAACAAATTATTATAAAGAGATTCCAACCATATGGATTCAGTAGTGGCTTCATTAAATCCTTCACTTTTGTCATTGTAAAGCTCACAGAAAAGTAGTTATTATAGATTTTTCTAAATCTGTTTACTCAAAGTGCATCTAGAAAAATCCAATCTATCTGATGCTATTGTAGGATTTGGAAAATAAAGTTTTTTGATTTTTTATAAGAATTCCATATTTTTATATTATAATTCTTTGATAGAAGATTTTTATTGAGTATCCAAAAAGGGGGTCTTGATTTGAATCAAGTCTTAGGTGGTGAAACTATATTGTTTTTTTCTCCCAGTTACTATAAATTAAAGCCAGTTATCTTTTTTCTTTTAAACACATTCTTCCAATGCTTCAATGCACCCATTTTTTTAATGAATAATTTATTACTTTCTCGTTTTAATTATTTCTTTATTCTGCAAATCTTCCTTTACTATTCAAACTGTACTATAATTTATTAAAATCGAACTTTTCTTAGTAATTCATCTTCCAACTACTCTATCTTAATAGTGCTTTCCATCTTAGTTTGTTGTTAAGTTTTATGTGTTTAATTAAATAGCAAATAAATTAATCTTCAACTGGATTTAAAATTTGTATCTGGATTAGAAATGATATGATAATTTCTAATCTAATAAATGATTAATAATAATCATTAATATATTAATCTAAAATGGATGCTACCAAAGTTATGGGTGCAGAAAGTTTAAAGGTCATTAATCAAATTGTAATACTTATATATCTGCAGAATTAAAATTTTCCATTCTTTCTTTATTGCAATATGCTTAAAGTTTAATCATGACCCACTTTTTGGATTTTTATTTTCTTAAAAGCCAATCCTACTTTTTTTTTTTTTTTTACAAAAATTTATTAATCTTTTATCCTTATCATTTATTACTTAGTACTCATAATTTTATTCATGGATAAACTATATCATTATAACAATTTCAGATTATCTAAAGAATCATTTTTTAACAAACTTACAATGTCCACTTTCTCATATCAATTCCAATCTATTGGTTAAACAATAGATGACCATTTGGATATGACTCCTATATTGCTATATGGTAAATAAATCAAACATTGATATTTTAAATATTAGTCATTGTTTTTGTATCTATTAATCAAGCCATCTTACTTTGCAAGTAATAATAAGGATGTAGTAATTAGATAAAAATGACAATCTTCTGTATGACCAATAAATTAGCATTGATACAAAAAAATTAGGTGTTATTAGTAAATCTGTTAAAGAAATGATTGTGATTTGTTATGGTAATGTTTCTAGACTTAGTTGATAAGCGTACATAACTTTGTATTTTCACTGATACATTTTTAATAACAGTAATAGTAAAGATCATTCTTTTACAATTCTCTTTTCTCTATCCTAACAACAGTTTCCACTTTTGGAATATCATTATAAGGTTTTTTCTGATTCCTTACTCAAAGTTTCAGTTACTTTCTCTATCAGCTTTTGATCTCTTGAGTTTAGCAAAAATAAAAGGTACCAGATGGATCAACAGGCTTACAGATTATATATTAAGTTGTTAGCTGTAATCAAGCAGTCACTAATAATAATGGCATCAGCATGGGAAATGAATTTATCAACAGACATTATTATTTACATACATTACCATGTGAGCTTAAAGATAATACTGTATAATAATAAATTTAAGTTGCCAAATATTTAAAGTCAGATACCTGAGACCATAGCCAGGAATGACAGCTAGAAATAGATCATCCTGAATAATTATTCCATTATTTTTATGAGATTATAAAAGAATGCTAAAATAAGGCACAAATTATCTTAAATATCATTAGTATATCTAGGAATTATAATGATTTAATTTTAGACTTCAGAATAAAATACTAGGCACTTTCTTTTTACAGAGGCAAAACTCTTCATACAATAGTGCCACTCAGTGCAAGTCAGAGTAATCAATGGATGCAGGAAAATTTGTGCATAAAATCCCTATCTAGTGCCTACTCATCCAGTATCCCCAGTTTGTGGCTTTCATCTGTGAGGAGCTTTGGATCTGAGAGCACTGCATCTAATGCAACCCTCCTGCAGCCACCTTTTACTTTTTTAGCTAACTATAAAGCCCTGAGTCCAAAATGAAAGCATAATGTTTTCAATCTAAGCTCATTAGCTTGTGTAGGTCTGAACTCAGTTCAGAAACTATGCTATTTGATGTCTTTGGTTCTTTAATAACCAAAATCACCATAATCCTATTGGGCAGGATTGATATTAAACCATCAAACATCACATGAACACCATTCTTTATGCTGATACAAGCTGTTCTTCACAGAGGCAGTGCATGCAAGAAGCTTGAATTGAAAACATTATTGTTTTCATTTTCAACTCAAAGTTTTATAGTTAGCTAATAAGGTAAAAGGCAATTGATGGAGGGTTGAATTAGATTCTAAAATCTAGGTGCAGTGCTTTCATGTCCAAGTCTCCTCATTGATGAAAGCCATAAGCTAGAAACTAGTTGGGGATATTGGATGACTAGGCACTAGAAATTTTATGCACAAACTCTGGCTTGCACTGAGTGGCCCTATTGTATGAAGAATTTTGCCTGTTTTTAACAGCTTGAGCTAGTGGTTTAATGCTAATCCTGCCAAAACCATGGTGGTGACTATGGTTATTAAAGAACCAAAGACACCAAAATGTATGGGTACTGAACTGAGTTCAGACCTATATTAGCTACTGAGTTTAGATTGAAAATATTATGTTTTCAATTTTAGACTCATAGTTTTGTAGTTAAATAGAGATAAAAGTTGGCTGCTGGAGGGTTGCATTAGATCCTAAGATCTGGATGCAGTGCTCTCAGATTCAAGGTTCTTTACTGATGAAATCCACAAGATAGAAACTAGTCTGGGGATATTAAATAAGTAGGCATTAGGTAGAGATTTTATGCACAAACCTTCCTGCATCCATTGATTACCCTCTTGCACTGAGTTTTGCATCTGAAAAACAGCTTGTGTAAGCATAAAGAATGATGATCATGTGATAATTTCCTTTTTACTTAATTTGACATTCTGAAATGACTTGTAGAGATCTATCTGATCAATTAAATTTCCGTCCTTGCAAAATATACAAAGATCAATATAACAATCTTAAATTATGATAACTCCTTAGCCATATTAAACTTGAAAAATTCTCATCAAGTTCACATATTTTGATATTTTCTGGTTTTCTGATCATTACTGATATTTTATCTTTTTTTATTAGTTTTATGAACAATTTATCAGGCACAGTAATCAAGCCAGAATTGGACTTTTGTAATAGGCAAGATGAAATCTAATTAGAAGTGAGAAAAATATATACATTTGATGATCACTAGCAAATTATTTTTCTCTCCAAGCTTGAGTAATCAATAGATGCTAATGCTTAATAAATCCCTATTCAGTGTTACTCCATCAATATTTCCACATTAGTTTCTAACCTATGATCATCAAAGATCACATGTTCACTGTTTCATATGCTTATACATGCTGTTCATAAAAGTACCAAACTCCATACAATAATGCCACCAAGTGCAAGCTTTTGTAATCAATGGATGCAAGAAGATTTGTGCATAAAATCCCTATCTAGTGCTTACTCATTCAACATTCCCAGCTTGTACTTTAATCAGTGAGGAGATCTCCAGCAACTACTTTTTACCTATAAAGCTAAAAGCCTAAGATGAAAACATCACAATGTTTCCAACACAAGTTCATTCACTTGTATAGTCATATAGATCTGAACTCAGTTCAGCATCTATACATTTTGGTGACTGATTTTTCAAAAAATTATAGTCACCATTATCCAATGATTACAAAAGCTTGCACTTGGTGGTATTACTATATGGAGTCTTGTACTCTTATTTCTAGCTTATGGCTTCAATAAAAAGCTTTTTGTGAATAGTGCACCTGGAATTTTTGCATAAAGCACACCATTTCTTTATTTCACTATCAAGCTATAAAGCCAAATTTAAAAACATTAAAATTTTCAATCTAAAACAACTTGCTTACATAGTTATGCAAATCTGAAAACAATTTGATATGTATGTATTAGTCTTTTTAATTTTTTGTAATAACTATAGATCTCCATTCTTTAGCCAGGATTGGTATAAAGCCAATAGGTGGGACAGCACTTGATAGTAATTAATTAAACCCTATGAGCATTTATTGATTACTCAAACTTCCACTAGGTGGCACACCTGAAATGAAAGAAAGGAACTTACTATTCAAAGTCATTATTTATATTGGGATCATTTAATGTTTTATCGGTTTCAATAATCTGAACAATTTATTGTATACTAGAAAACAATAATCTGATGAATTATTTTAATTTTACTGATTGCATTACGTCATGTAAGATCACAACCAAGAATTTACAACCCCTGTTTGATACTCTTGCCATAATTTTTTTCTCGACAATGCGAGAAACGTTGCATACAGAAAACAATGAAAATAAAGATTAGAGTCAGCATTTCTGAGCGTATACTAATAAATCATAGAAAGATGGCTACAAACACGATCTCACCATCATCGTTAATCCAAAGATAATCAATAACACAAAGCTCATGACAAATGGACCCTGTACTAATCTAAATGACTGAAATCGATGAGAAAAAAAAAAAATGAAAGAAAAATATAAAAAGAGAAAGAAAAGACTATGTATCTGAAACTATATCTAGCTTTCGATGTACCCTAGTTCGGACTTTGTTTACTCGCAGTTGACACTTGTAACTGAATACTATTCTATATTATTTGTTATTTATCGATCCCGTCAATATTCAGCAATTAGAAATGCGATTTAGTTAGTGTTACAATTTTCAAGGAAGTTAATTATTACTCTATTATTAAAAGAAAATGAAATAGCAGTAATAATTTATGTTTCGTAACAATTATTTTTATTATATTAATAAGTATTATTAAAAAGTATGCAAATTTTGTCCTTTAATTAATAGAGATCCCATATTATAACATATATTCAAGATTTAAATTAAATCATAAGAATTTTGGTTCTACTTTTAATTTGTTAGTTATAGATTTAAAAAAAAAAAAGGTATATTTCTGCGGGCTTAGTTAACAATTAAAATAAAGTAATGAGATTAAAATTATAATGGACAATATCAACAGCTTACACCCAACCGCCTAATTAACTCTTTTCCACAAAAATAGAGTTTCCGCAGCTTCTCACACCGGATACACTGTTGCCGAAAATGCTTAAGCATACAAAAATAAACAAGACGCTAAGCGGATCTATTTTGACATCATTTTAATTAGAAGTAAATATAGAAATAAAATAAAAGTAATTAACTATTAAAAAATGTATCTGTATATGATTATTATTATTTTAATAAAACAAAAAAACTTTAAGTAGAAGTATTTTAAAAATAAAAATATTTTTACGACATCTCGTAAGTTGGTTGTTTTATTAATATTTAATTAGGTGGCGAATGGTGCGATCAACTCTTCAAGATGATACATAGTTTATTTATTGTTAATACATCTGGGTATGTATATTTGCTTATACAATTTAAAATATATATTGGTAATTTGACAATTTACTTTTTGAAGTGATTTATTATCTCTTACATATATTTGTCTAAATGTTTGTGTTAACTTTGGTCTTTCGAATTAGAATCTTATCATAATAAAATAATCTCGGAGAAAATTTTATGTTCGATAACTCAGTTTATTTTTGCATTGATTTTATTATTTCATCATAAAATATTAAAAGAGCTAATTGCATATGGGTGTGAATTTCATTCGTCAAATGCTACTGTTGTGTTTGGCTTGATTTACAGGTTCGGTTCCAAACCAACAGAAAAAGTAATAACAAACTACTCAAGAATTATATTTCTGAAGGTTTGTAATGATGGTATATTATAAGATATGATATGTTGGACTATTTCCATCATTTATGAGTGAATGTTGAATGTATCGAAAATTACTAACCTGTATTGTCTATTTGTGTGTTATTACTAACAAGTTGTTTATATTTGGAAAGTTTAAATAAAGTTTAAAATTTTCGATACATTCAACATTCACTCATAAATGATGGAAATAGTCCAACATATCACATCTTACTCAAGAATTAAAATGTATAATTTATTAGTTACAAAAATACACACACGTTAGTTAATCAATAATATAAATATAGTTTATACAATTA
This sequence comes from Epiperipatus broadwayi, assembly GCA_028023455.1. Taxonomy (NCBI): domain Eukaryota; kingdom Metazoa; phylum Onychophora; class Udeonychophora; order Euonychophora; family Peripatidae; genus Epiperipatus; species Epiperipatus broadwayi. Next base: position 820,869 of record JAQFVV010012500.1, read on the forward strand.
ATGATAAGATAATCGTACCAAGTGACGGAACTCATTTCTAGCTATATGATTAGCTGCCTCGCGAGTTCAAGTAAAACTTCCGGCTGTACTAGACAGTTTACTTCGAGTCGGCTCTAGTTCGGACTTTTCCAGCTGCACTCAGACAAGTTGCCTCGAGTCGACTGCAGTCGTAGCAGTTTCCAGATTTTACGGAGAACACATTCAGTGGCTCTGGTTGACAGAAGTTAACGTTCTCTGACTTGCCTCCAAAAAGGCTGACTATTTATTGTCAGATCTCTTACTTTACTGGGAACACTAGAATTAAGAGCATGCACCCCAACGAAGGATTTATCCCCATTGGATAGCATCCAGGTGCTAGCCAATCAGACAAGGAATCTGGACTGGTCCACTTCTGAAGGCAAGATCAGATATGACAGCTACTCATACCTTTACAAAGTAAAAAAAAAAAGAATTTATAAGTTAGTAACATTGTTCATGAATTTATGTATGTAAGGTTTTAGTTTGGTATTTGATTAATAGAACACTATAATTAAATATTAACCCTTGAATCATTGTTTTACTGTAACCATTTTATGCCTTCCTTTGGATAGAATTGTTCTAGCACAGCAGTTCCCAACCTTTTTGGGATGAAGTACCGATGAATTTTAGAAAGAGTACGCCATACCATTAGATAAATATTTTTCAAATTTGTATATGATGGAATGTAATAGAATTTAATACAGACTTTGTATTTGACCACTAAACATCACATGATCACCATATCTTATACTAGCACATAATTGTCATTAAGCAAGGCAAAACTCTCCATACAGTAGTGCCACCCTGTGCCAACCAGAGAGCCTTCTGGCATCCATTGATTACTCTGGTTGGCACAGGGTGGCATTACTGTATGGGGAGTTTTGCCTTGTTTAATAACAATTATATGCTAGTATAAGAGATGGTGATCATGTGATGTTTAGTGGTTTAACACTAATCCTGCCTAATAGGGTAGTGGTGGCTATGATTGTTAAATAGCCAAGGATACCAAAATGTATGAGTGCTGAACTGAGTTCAGACCCATGGGACTATATAAGCTATTGAGCTTAGATTAAAAATATTATTGTGTTATCAATTTCATTCTCATAGTTTTGTAGTTAAGTAGAGATAAAAGGTGGCTGCTGGAGGGTTGCATCAGATCCTAAGATGTAGGTGCAGTGATCTCAAATCCAAGACTCCTCACTATATAAGCTATTGAGCTTAGATTAAAAATATTATTGTGTTATCAATTTCATTCTCATAGTTTTGTAGTTAAGTAGAGATAAAAGGTGGCTGCTGGAGGGTTGCATCAAATCCTAGATCTAGGTGCAGTGATCTCAGATCCAAGACTCCTCACTGACAAAGGCCACAAGCCAGAAACTAGTCTGGGGATATTGGATGAGTAGGCACTAGATAGGGATTTTATGCACAAGCCTTCTGGCATCCATTGATTACTCTGGTTGGCACAAGGTGGCACTACTGTATGGAGAGTTTTGCCTTGTTTAATGACTATTTGTTTTGTTATTTATTTATTTAGGTATCATAGCATTTTACAATAATATATATATATATAACATACAAAATTGTAACATCGATGTTAAAATATAAAAAATTTAAAAAAATAATTTGAACATATATATCACAAAATATAAATTATATAAAAATATAGAAAATGAAAAAATATTGAACATAAATATTACAAAGAGTAATTGGTTAATAATCTTTGCATAGTAACAAATTATTTTAATTAGTGTAAGTTTTGCACCTGTTTATTTTTAACAGATCAGAAATATCTGGCTCAGTTTTGCTCAGCTTAAGGAGGATATCTGATTCAATATTGAGCAAATTTCTATATTTGTTTTTTTATTGCAATCATAGCTGAAAATCCATTCTCACACAAGTATCTGGTATTGAATGGCATTAAAAATTTTAATGCTTGTTGAGAGAGTTCTAGATATTCTATCCAGGTAGATAGCCAAAATAAAAACAAAACGATACTCGGAAATTTTAATCCACTGTCACTAATAAGATTTATAAAAGACTTTTTTACAATTACATTATCTGGAACATTCTTTGTAAATGCAAAGGGATTGTGAATCCAACTTTGAGCAGTAAAATTTTCAGTGAAATATTTTTGAAAACTATAGTATAAAGATTTTAAATGGTTATGCATGGCATTAATGGCAGTCTGTTACTTCTGAAAAATTATATAGGGTGGAAAACACCGAAATTCCTTTTCTCGATTTGTTTTTCAAGAAAGGGTAATTTATTTTTAAATGAAATTTTACCAAAATCACCCTTTCCTTTATTTTGATGTATTATCTTATAAATACAATTTATCCAAACCACTTTAAAAAACTTTTTAGCAAAATCTTTTATTGTACATATATACATACACTTTACATTTCGACTGTCCTGCGGTCTTCTTCTCTTTCACAGAGCCAGTTTACTTTAATCTTTTCAATATAATATTTTTTTATTTTGAAAAGATTAAAATAAACTGGCTTTGAAGAAGACTGCTGGATAGTCAAAACATAAGGGGAAAAAAATATTTTTTTTTGTTAGAAGATCAAAATAAACTTGCTCTGAAGAAGACTGCAGGTCAGTCGAAACCTATGTATATGTACAAATAAAGAGTTTTGCTAAAAAGTGTTTGAAGCAGTTTGGATAAATTGTATTTAACTATTCTTACAATTTCATTTCACAGGGATATATTTTGTCGCTAAAACTTTCCGATGAATTATACAGTTCGTAGATTTCACTATGGTGCTACTCCTTTAATTTTCATTACATCTGATAACTGTCTAATCATTGTGCGAGCACCATCTGTGCAAACTTCAAATTTATATCAACTTATATCATTAATTATTTTGAAATATTTTGTCTAATGTTGTCTGTACAGATAATGACTTACAAAATAATATTTCTTCTTGAATTTCATTGAGGAAATCAAATCTTACATATATAAATAATTGCGTTAATTTAAAGCGTCTATGCTTTCGTCTACTTGCAAAGAATAAAACTGGCATTCTCTTAATTTCTTAATTAAAATATTTTGAATATTTGATGCCATATCATCTGTTCTTTTTTTTACTATGTTATTTGATAATGATATTCTATCAATTTTCTTGGCAGCTTTTTTCCCAAGTACAGATTTCACAATATGTTTAGTTATTGGTAGCAAAAAGTTTCTCCAACTGTGTGTGCTAAACACTTGGCTATATGCAAACTTGCTAAATATGATGCCAGTACACAATTGGCGTTAACACCTGTCAAAGAAGACCCAATTGCTTTTTGATCACAAAATTCGCATAGTTTTTTTTTAAAAATATCACTTGCTTTATCTTTTAAATTTTGATGTTGGGATAATAAATATCTTTTCAAAAGAGAAGGCTTCATACATCCATTTGATAAACATTCAAAACATATAACTCACTATGGAATAGGTTCAGTTTCTGTACCAGATTTCATGGAGAATCCTTACTTTATATAGTCAGATCATAGCCTAATCCAATTATAAAGATAGTTCATCTTTGTTTATATCTGGCGATTTATTTCCTTTTGCTTTGGAATAATTATATCCAGTTTGCTCTAAAAATCTTTTTATATTAAGGCCCTTGATTTTTCTATTTTAAATAATTAAAATAATGATAAAAACAAATAAATACAATTTAAAACTTATGTTTAATATTACTACGTTAATTGTTAAATGTATAATGTTTTAAAATTTATTAGATTGCACTTCATGGAGTTGATAAAAGTCACTATATAATTCACAAAACAAAGAACAACTTATAATTATTTTCAATACATTCATTCTGAATATAACACTTCAAATAACTGCTACAAACAGATTTTATGATGGTACAACCACCATATAGGAAAAAGTGTGGCTAATAAAAATGCGGAATATTACTATTTTTCATTGAATTTTTACTTTGTTTTACTTTTTACTTAAAAAAAATTGTTGATATAAAAAATTAACCAATTATATATTGTGATGATCGCACATACTGGGATCACACATATAGATATTTAACATTTAAAAAAAAAATTAAATATTGTGTTTTGGGATACTAGCAAAGGAATTTAAATTTATGAAGAAAGAATGTTTTAATTAATAAAAGAGAGGGAAATAGAATTGAAAGATTCTTATCTTTTGCCCTCCAAAGTCAAGATTTTGAGAAATAAAAAATAATTAAAGTGAGAAATATTGAAATTGTATATTAGTCAATTAATAGTGATAAAGAAATAGAATTGAAATATGAACTAAAATATGATTTAGAAGAAAAGGTAAAGTTTGAAGGATTTAAGTCAGAGTAAAATAGAAATTTAAAACATGGCCAAAAGATAAGGATCTGGGTTATAAAAGTACACATTTGACGATAAACAAAATGCATGTATGGAGTATGTATAAAGTATGATAAAGACAGCAATAATTAATGCTTGTCAAATTAAAAAAAAAACAAAACATTTTATTAAAAATATGTTTAATTAAAAAGAAATAAGAAATAAATGTACAGAGTGCTATGAAATTATGTAAAAGTAAATCTATAGAAATGTCCAAAGGCATAGTAAGAAAAGGAAAGGTGTGAATAAAAGCTAAAAACAAAGGATCGAAAGAATAAAGGACTGTGGAATTTTTTTTTATTGAAAAGTATTAGTAGAGTTGGAGACCTCTTGTTGAGACATTGGTGGAAACACTGCTCCGATAATAAGCATGAATTGAGAGAAACAAAAACTTAAAAAATCTTTAAAGTTTAAGAGAGAAAACAAATAAGAGAGAACCCAGAAACATAGTGGAAGGACTCCAATGTAATAACAGATAATTAAATGAACAAAATATGATTTCTAACATTGGTAACTCATCAAGAATGGCTGGCTAAGGGCTGTCGTGATTGCTAGCCGATTCAAGCTTCCATGCTCTAAAGGTTCCCGTCTACATGTAACAACTGCCGACGTAGCACCTGCTGGAGGGTTTGTTTTGCCTTGTCCTTGATGTCCTAAATACGGAGGAGTTCCCACAACCAAATCTAACCAAAGAGCAACCGTTCCCTGCTAAAGAAGTGGAGAAATTCCACGGGGTGGTCAGCAAGACTTCAAGTTACTTCAGAGACTCAATAAACCTATGTAAAATATGTATACTACATTTTATATTTATATGTGCACATACCTTTAATTTAGACAATGGCCAAATTCTTACTTTGAATGATACAGACATTCTTTAACTTTTTTATATATACACGGAGTGACGATTATAAATGTACAATCATTTATAGGATCTTTTTATTTTGTTTTTACTCGTAGCATTATAGCATATAATCTGTTTTTTTATTGTGTGTAAATGATTTAAAGTATTTCTTTTATTGTTTAATTTATTGTATTAAATATTTTTTATTGATTTAAATCTGTTTCGTCTCGTTCTTCGCCACTCCAAACAGTAATATAGTCGTAGGGTTTGGGAAATAACACGTGAAGCTAGTGGTGCAGTATTTTGATCCCATTAAAATTTATTAAATATCCAAGTGCTGTAACTCTGTAAATCTTACAGTAGTCGAGAGACAGTTGACCAGGAAAAATAACCTGGGGCTATACCCGTATAGTTACAGGTTCGGTCAAGTACGGATATAGACTCTTTATGTTCGTATGTTCTCTCTGCTTGTGGTAGCGGAAGGTGGACGATCTTGAATTTTAAGAATTCCCCATTATACATAAATAAAAGGGAAGTTAAGCATTTCGATCGGCGGGTTTCCGTTACAATATTATACATAATATATTTTATTATTATTTTACTTGCTGTATAACGGTACCAGTACATATACCAGTGGTTAGGAACTGCTGTTCTAGCATAAAAATTGATCAGATATTTTATGTTAGAATGCAGGGCATATCCAAATAAAAATAAAGAAAAACATGCACTTTTCTCAGGGTAACATTTTTTTAGTTTATTTAATTTAGATCACTGAAATATCTTGTATCCTTCTTTTTGAATTTAATAAAAAAACAACAAACTGCTGATAAATTACTAAAAAATATATTACAACTTCACATCAAAAAATTAACTATATAGAAAAATGCAATCTCAATACAAAAAACTGTACACACTATCAAAAATAACTATAAATATTAATATAAAAACAGGCAAAACTTTCTGTATAGTAGTGCCACTCAGTGCAAGCCAATGTAATCAATGAATGCCAGCAGGCTTGTGCATAAAATCCCTATCTAGTGCCTACTCATCCAATATCCCCAGACTAGTTTCTGGCTTGTGGCCTTTGTCAGTGAGGAGCTTTGGATCTGAGAGCACTGCACCTAGATGTTAGGATTTAATGCAACCCTCCAGCAGCCACCTTTTATCTCTACTTAACTACAAAACTAAGAATAAAATTTGGAAAACACAATAATATTTTTAATCTAAGCTCATTAACTTTTATAATCATATAGATCTGAATTCAGTTCAGTGCCCATACATTTTGGTGTCTTTGGTTTTTTAATAACCATAGTCACCACTATCCTATTAGGCAGGATTGGTGTTAAAGAAATGGTGATCATGTGATGTTTAGTGGTTTAACACCAATCCTGCCTAATAGGATAGTGGGGGCTATGGTTATTAAAGAACCAAAGACACCAAAATGTATGGATACTGAACTGAGTTCAAAACTATATGACGATATAAGATAATGAGCTTAGATTGAAAATATTGTGTTTTTAATTTTATTCTCATTGTGTTGTAGTTAAGTAGAGATAAAAGGTGGCTGCTGGAGGGTTGCATTAGATCCTAAGATCTAAATGCAGCGCTCTCAAATCCAAGGATCCTCACTGATGGAGGCCACAAGCCAGAAACAAGTCTGGGGATATTGGATGAATAGGCACTAGATAGGGATTTTATGCACAAGCCTTGTGGCATCCATTGATTACTCTGGCTTGCACTGAGTGGCACTACTATATGGAGAGTTTTGCCTGTTTTAATAACAGTTATAGGCAAGCATAAGAAATGATGATCATGTGATGTTTAGTGGTTTAAATATTAATATAAAGAATAATATGAAATAAATATTATATATATATTTCTGCGGAATGGTTTTGAAATATTGTTATACAATTTTTCACAGGAACTGGAAAAATTGTATTTGTAATATTACTTTCAATTCTAAATGTCTAATTCCTTTAATCTACCATTATTGCATATTATAATAATACAGCCCATTATAACACTAACATGCATTAGTAAACTTGCATATTAATTTCCACTAAATTTATATTACTAAATAAATAAGAAAGTTTATTTGTTTCTGACTTATAACTCAACAAATATTGCACCAATCCTGAAGAATTTTGTATGATTTTTTTTTTTTTGTAAAGAATTTTACTAGTACATAAATTTTTGCCTTAATTGTTTTTAAAAAATTTATAATTTTCAGCGTAAAATGCTTGGGAAATTTATATTGTAACTGTTTTCGAATGATGATAAATATATTTTAAATTAATTAAATTATCTTTGTAACATACATTTAATTTCTCATTTGAATAATGACAATTTATATCATTTATAATGATGAGTTTGATAAACTTTTAGGATTTTAGTTTAAACATGTATTTAACATGTGTTAAAGTAAAATTTAAAATGGTGTAGGTATAGCAAGAGAAATATTACTGAATTTGATAAACTTTTATTATGAAATTGATCAATTTCTAGGGATGTCAGTTTAAATATATTTAATATGTGAAAAGTAAGTTTTAGAGAGCCATGGGTATAGCAGAATTACTATTGAATTTGACAAACTTTTATCATTTCCCATTAAGTATGTTTTCACATGATAACGTATGTTTTAAATATATTTAATTAACACATGAGAAAGAAAATTTTAAAATGGTATGAGTATTTGCCTAATTGTAAAAATAGACTTCCATGAAGTAATTAAAATACTAATATAAATATAATAATAAAAAGATAGGTTAAATATATGAAATAAAAAAAAAAGGGCTCCCATTATTTATCTTTTAAAAAATGTCCACTTACAATAAATAAAATAAAAAAGGTTAACTTTTCTATAGTATTAAAGAAATTTTTTTTCTTCTATCCATTTATCCATTATCTACCTATCCTTTATATTGTAACAATCTGTATATATACACGGTATATAAATATGTGTATATATATGACTTACATGATATTATTAATAAAGTAAGGAAAAATAAAATTATATTTCAATATTTTATTGTTCGAAAAAAGATTAAAAGAAAAAGAAAAAAAAAAGTAAAAATCTTTGGGGTTTAATTAAAATACTATTTATAACTCATCTTTCTTTTCTTTTGTGTATTAAAATTTAACATATAATTGAAAACAAATTTGTACAGGATGTAATCAGTTTCTGGACATAAATTCCAGACTGATTAAATAACAATAGTCACTAAATTTCTGTGTGATTAAAAATATAAGATAATTAAAAATATAACTAATTAGAAAAAAAAAAGGATCAAATGAGTTGATAGCATGGGTAAGAATTTGAACAGTGGGTGCAATCGGAGAATATAAAAGTTGCAAATGCCTATTGTCCAAAAAGAAGGAACAGCACCAGCCGCAGAAAAGCAAAAAACAAGGATAGTTGATGGAAGAATATCGAGTTAAGTGACTAGAGAGTTGACCAAGGTTAGTTGGCAATCCACTGAAAAGTCTATAAGCCAGTTAAAACGACTGAGTTCAGCAAGATGAAGCAATCTTTATATGGTCATGTTGAGAGAAAAATGCATTGTTAGACCAAAGCTGAGTGTTTGTTCATTTTCTATTACCCATCTCCTGAACACTAATAGTCAATGTAGTAATATATCTCTGCCTTATCTTTGCGTATGTTTTTACCTGCCATGAAATAAATCTACAGAAACAAACCTTGCAATAGTACACTGAGCCGGAAGGAAATGACCAGCTACTATAATAGATGCCCACTATAAATCTGACAGGATCAGAAGACAGGGGTGATCACCCAGATATTGTATTAAAATCTAGGTAAATATGTCTAGACATCCTTGATAGAACTTCTAAATTTTATTTCAAGTATGAACTTATATATTTTATTTCTAGATAGAATTTTTAAATGTCATTTCTGATGTTAACTTTTAACTATATATAAATAAGCAAATGATTGTTTAAAATATTCTAGTTTGAATAAGTGCTCATATTTTTTTTTTTTATGTTTTAAATATTCCTTATGTTTTTTTTTTTTTTAATAAATATGGTGTAACATTGATGTGGTTTAAGTTTCTCTCTCTCATTTTACCAATGGGTAAATATATATTCTTATTTAGATAGTCAGTGTTATACCGGTCTCATATATTAATAGCTAGCCAAGGGTCAAGCGCTTGAAGCATGTTAATGTTGTCCCCTAGGGTCCATCTAAGGCTGGATGCTGCTCATAAGGTTAAAACCCATTATAAATATTCCTGTGAGATGTGTCACACTTCTTGCAGTAATGAAGGTTGTACCTCGGTCTGGAAAAGTAATTGCGGTTTGTACTTTTTATTCCATTTCGGTCCAATCAGTGGTATGGTTAATATGTAAGCATTGATCATATTTACTCCTCTGTTTGAGTAACAGGGTCTTAAAATAAAATATTTAAGATTAATATGAGCTAATAATGTAAAATAATAAATAAGTATAATAGCTATAGAATAAATCATAAAAGAGGATAAATCTCATCACAATATATATATAGACTATGGATTTTTGCTTTGTAGTATTTAGATCAATTTAATCAAGAAATTAATAAAGGTAAACGCAAGTGGTAGCTTCGCATTATTTATATTTGAAAAAATATTGTCTTAACATAATTAAAAAATACTGACTTCCTCTACAATGTTTTATAAATTACTTGAAACAATATTAAAAATTATCAAATAGAATAAATTATTTACTTTTAAAAATAAATCATCAATACAATATTTTAAAGAACCATTAAAATATATTTTTATTATTCTTTATATACAATACATGTTAATAGCTTGCAATTTTGGGGGGTGAATAGCTAAAGTATGTTATTATACAATACATGCATTGATTTTGAGATGGTGCTTCAGGCTTCTTAGAGAGAATATCAGTTCCTTTTTTTACTTGGATGCACATATTATAATTACTGCCGTTGTCAATAATAATATTTATTAATGAAGTTTATTAATCAAACCATACACAAGCATGAAAATGAATATATAATTAGGCACTTATGTCAGTACATAAAAAAAATCTGACCATCTCATAAATTTACAGTATTTTAACCAGGAACAGGGACATCATCAGGTGACCTTGGAGATTAAATCAGTCTTATCACCCTTTGCATATGTCAACACTATGATATTTATTAGATTAGAAATGCATACTTCTGTTCAAGAGAGAGATGGATAAATATATATATATTGAAAAACATGTAAATACATATGTATCAAAAATAAAAAGCTAAGAACTGTACCTCTTAAAACTTAATTACCATATATAAATGAATGTTATATACAATTATTCAAATTAGAAATGCATGATTCAGATCAATAGAATAAAATTTAATGATAATAAAACTTAAAAAAAAAAATAGATATTTAAATATAATTCCTAAATAGCATGCCAGAAATAAATTCCATAAAACTGATTATTATTTGTAATTAAGCACTTTGTTACATGCTTTTGTATTTTGTCATGTCTTAGATATATAATATTTATAATCATCATCATCAACCATTAGCAATCCACTGCAGGATGAAGGTCACTCCAAGTTTAATCCATCTTCTCCGATCTTTAGCTTCTCTTCTCCACAACACCCCTGCACATTTTCTTATTTCATCCATCCATCTCACATGTGGTCTCTTTCTGGGTCTTTTACAATCTCTTGGAATCCAGTTGAAAATTTCAATTGACCATCTATTATCATCTCTTCTAGCAATATGTCCAGCCCAACTCCATTTCAATCTTTTAATTTTTTCAATAAGGTCAGTAACACCTGTTTGTTGTCTTATCCATACATTGCATTTTCGATCTCTTCTTGTTACTCCCAACATACACCTCTCCATACTCCTCTGAGTGGTCTGAAGTCTCTGTATTGCTCTTCTATTAAGTGTCCAAGTCTCAGATTCATAAGTAAGAACTGGTAAAACACCTTTGTTAAAAACCATCCTTTTCAAACACATAGGCATATTTCCTTTTAGTATCAAGTTATTTCTACCAAACGCACTCCAACTAAGTTTAATTCTATGATTAATTTTCTCCATTATGTTTCCATCTGTATTAATAATCTGACCAAGGTATTTGTAACTGTTAACTTCTTCTAATTCTTCATAATCAATCTTTATTTTCATATTTTGAGCAAATCGATTAATCATTACTTTAGTCTTTTTAACATTTATCTTTAGTCCTACTTTTCTACTTTCATCTGCTAACTCCTGCAACATTTCCTGCAGCTCTGAAGCATTATTTGCAAAAACAACTACATCATCTGCGAAATCTAAATGACTTAAATACTCTCCATTTACTTTCACTCCTTTAGTTTCCCATTTTAATCCACAAAATACTTCTTGCAGCACTGCTGTAAAGAGTTTTGGAGATATGGAGTCACCTTGTCTTACACCTTTCTCAATGTTGATTTTTCCAGTATCATCATGTAATCTAATTGTTGCTGTTGCATTTTTATAAATATTCTTTAAAATATGACAATATCCTGGATCTATACCTTGATGATCCAATGCTTTAATCACTGAAGAAATGTGTATAGAATCAAATGCCTTTTCATCATCTACAAATCCAAAACATAAAGACAACTCATATTCATTTGTCCTTTCTATGACTTCTCTCAATACCTGGATATGATCTATTGTACTAAAACCACTTTTAAATCCAGCTTCTTCTCTTGGTTGGTGGAAATCCAAAGTTCTCTGTAGATGAGTTGTAATTATCTTGGTAAAATTTTTATATAAAACTGATAAAAGGCTGATAGGTCTGTAATTTCTAATATCTTCTTTATCACCTTTTTTAAATATTAATATTATTATTGCATTCTTCCAATCTTCCGGTACATCTTTATCATTTAGACATTTGGTATATAACTTTGCTAAAATTGTTTCTATTTCTTTACCTGCTTCTTTTAATATATCAATTATAATTCCATCATTTCCTGGAGCCTTTCCTTTCTTCATACACTTAATTGCATGTCTCACTTCTTCATTTAAAATTCTGGGCAATTCGGAAGATGTAATAGATATAGGAGGTACTTGTTCTTTATTACTATATAATTCTTGATAAAAATCTTCTATCAATTTCATGATGTCATCTCTCTTTTTAGTAATAATTCCATCTTTTTTTCTTATTGCAGATATAAATTTCCTACCAATACCAAAATGTTGTTTAACATTTTTGAGACTTTTATTTTCTTCTACAGCTTTCCTTGCTATTTCACAGTTATACTTTCTTATATCATTTTCAACTCTTTTCCGTACCATTTTACAAAATTTGAGATATTAAATTCTTTTTAATACATCATTTTTGTATATCTTCATATTCCTTCTTTTCTTCATAAATTCTCTAGTCTCAGTAGAAATTTTATTAGTCAATTGCTGCTTTTTTCTACCAGCTATGTTTGTTGCAGTTTTTAAAAGTGTATCAGTTATTTTCATATTAATTTCATTCAAATCTGTATCATGTTCAAAATCTCCTAACACTTGAAACCTATTTGTAAGTTCTAATTTAAATTCATTAGAATGTTTCTGAAGATTAGGAATATCAACTGTAAATATTGTTTTTCTTAATAATTTTTGTCTCTCTAGTTTTACATTAACACGTAACTTACACCTTACTAATCGATGATCACTTCCTGTGTTAAATTTATTAAGAACATTACAATCTTGAAATATGTATTTTCTGTTAGTCAAAATATAATCCAATTCTGCTGTACCTTCATTTGGATGCTTCCATGTCCATTTCCTTTTAACATTTTTCTCAAAAAATGAATTCATAATATAAAGTTTTTCTTTTTCTGCAAACTCCACAAGTCTATGTCCTCTCTCATTTCTATTACCATAACCAAAATTACCTACAGCAATTTCATCTTTCATTTGTCTACCAATTCTAGCATTAAAGTCTCCAATAACAATTTTAAAATGTTGTTTACTCTGATCAAAAGCCTTTTGTACATCCATATAAAAATCTTCTACTACTTCATCACTATGAGAACTTGTTTGGGCATAAACCTGAATTATCTGCATTTGGTATCTGCTATTAAGTTGTATAACTAATCTTGCCACTCTGTCTGATACACCATCAATCTCCACAATATTGTTCTCCCACTTTTTATTTATAATGAATCCTACTCCACTTGTATTTCCAATATGTGTGCCTTTATAATAGAGTATATGTCCACTTTTTAAATCAATTGTTTCTTCTCCTTTTCTTCTAACTTCACAAAGTCCAGTAATGTCCCATTTAATATAAGACAGTTCTTCTAATTCTTGCAATCTTCCTTCACTTGAAAGTGATCTGCAGTTGTAAGTACCTGAATAAAAAGTCATCATCAAATGGCAGCCTGGGTCCACAATCAGGGGATTCTTAGCATCCTCCGCCTTCGGCCACCAACCGCTGTCTTGGTTGGTGACTTTACAGCCTCCTGGGAATAAGGGCCATGCTTTATTTTTGTCTGTCATAATTGTATACATGTATTGCTGCAGAAAGGAGTTTGCTATTAACTGAAAGGAGACCCTTTGATTCCTCTTGGAGACCTTAAAGAAACTGAGCAGGGCAAATTCCTATGTGATTATTCATATAGTATACGAACATGGATGGGCTGCTCACCAACACGCATTAGCCAGCGTGGTGAGTTTATTGGCTTTTTACCTCTGAGTTTAAGATCAAGAAACACCATGGTCTTTCTTCTCAGTGCCTGATAAGGCAGAATGAATGTGTAAATGATAAATATTTTTCCAATACATATATACAATTATGACAGACAAAAATAAAGCATGGCCCTTATTCCCAGGAGGCTGTAAAGTCACCAACCAAGGCAGCGGTTGGTGGCCGAAGGCGGAGGGTGCTAAGAATCCCCTGATTGTGGACCCAGGCTGCCATTTGATGACGACTTTTTATTTAGGTACTTACAACTGCAGATCACTTTCAAGTGAAGGAAGATTGCAAGAATTAGAAGAAGAATTGTCTTATATTAAATGGGACATTATTGGACTTTGTGAAGTTAGAAGAAGAGGTGAAGAAACAATTGATTTAAAAAATGGACATATACTCTATTATAAAGGCACACATATTGGAAATACAAGTGGAGTAGGATTCATTATAAATAAAAAGTGGAAGAACAATATCGTGGAGATTGATGGTGTATCGGACAGAGTTGCAAGATTAGTTATACAAATTAATAGCAGATACCAAATGCAGATGATTCAGGTTTATGCCCCAACAAGTTCTCATAGTGATGAAGTAGTAGAAGATTTTTATATGGATGTACAAAAGGCTTTTGATCAGAGTAAACAACATTTTAAAATTGTTATGGGAGACTTTAATACTAGAATTGGTAGACAAATGAAAGATGAAATTGCTGTAGGTAATTTTGGTTATGGTAATAGAAATGAGAGAGGACATAAACTTGTGGAGTTTGCAGAAAAAGAAAAACTTTATATTATGAATTCATTTTTTGAGAAAAATGTTAAAAGGAAATGGACATGGAAGCATCCAAATGAAGGTACAGCAGAATTGGATTATATTCTTACTAAGAGGAAATACATATTTCAAGATTGTAATGTTCTTAATAAATTTAACACAGGAAATCATCATCGATTAGTAAGGTGTAAGTTACGTGTTAATGTAAAACTAGAGAGACAAAAATTATTTAGATAAACAATATTTACAGTTGATATTCCTAATCTTCAGAAACATTCTAATGAATTTAAATTAGAACTTACAAATAGGTTTCAAGTGTTAGGAGATTTTGAACATGATACAGATTTGAATGAAATTAATATGAAAATAACTGATACACTTTTAAAAACTGCAACAAAGATAGCTGGTAGAAAAAAGCAGCAATTGACTAATAAAATTTCTACTGAGACTAGAGAATTTATGAAGAAAAGAAGGAATATGAAGATATACAAAAATGATGTATTAAAAAGAATAGAATATCTCGAATTTTGTAAAATGGTACGGAAAAGAGTTGAAAATGATATAAGAAAGTATAACTGTGAAATAGCAAGGAAAACTGTAGAAGAAAATAAAAGTCTCAAGAATGTTAAACAACATTTTGGTATTGGTAGGAAATTTATATCTACAATAAGAAAAAAAGATGGAATTATTACTAAAAAGAGAGATGACATCATGAAATTGGTAGAAGATTTTTATGAAGAACTATATAGTAATAAAGAACAAGTATCTCCTATATCTATTACATCTTCCGAATTGCCCAGAATTTTAAATGAAGAAGTGAGACATGCAATTAAATGTATGAAGAAAGGAAAGGCTCCAGGAAATGATGGAATTATAATTGATATATTAAAAGAAGGAGGTGAAGAAATAGAAACAATTTTAGCAAAGTTATATACCAAATGTCTAAATGATAAAGATGTACCGGAAGATTGGAAGAATGCAGTAATAATATTAATATTTAAAAAAGGTGATAAAGAAGATATTAGAAATTACAGACCTATCAGCCTTTTATCAGTTTTATATAAAATTTTTACCAAGATAATTACAACTCGTCTACAAAGAACTTTGGATTTCCACCAACCAAGAGAACAAGCTGGATTTAAAAGTGGTTTTAGTACAATAGATCATATCCAGGTATTGAGAGAAGTCATAGAAAGGACAAATGAATATGAGTTGTCATTATGTTTTGGATTTGTAGATTATGAAAAGGCATTCGATTCTATACACATTTCTTCAGTGATTAAAGCATTGGATCATCAAGGTATAGATCCAGGATATTATCATATTTTAAAGAATATTTATAAAAATGCAACAGCAACAATTAGATTACATAATGATACTGGAAAAATCAACATTGAGAAAGGTGTAAGGCAAGTTGACTCCATATCTCCAAAACGTTTTACAGCAGTGCTGCAAGAAGTATTTTGTGGATTAAAATGGGAAACTAAAGGAATGAAAGTAAATGGAGAGTATTTCAGTCATTTAGATTTTGCAGATGATGTAGTTGTTTTTGCAAATAATGCTTCAGAGCTGCAGGAAATGTTGCAGGAGTTAGCAGATGAAAGTAGAAAAGTAGGACTAAAGATAAATGTTAAAAAGACTAAAGTAATGTTTAATCGATTTGCTCAAAATATGAAAATAAAGATTGATTATGAAGAATTAGAAGAAGTTAACAGTTACAAATACCTAGGTCAGATTATTAATACAGATGGAAACATAATGGAGGAAATTAATCATAGAATTAAACTTGGTTGGAGTGCTTTTGGTAGAAATAACTTGATACTAAAAGGAAATATGCCTATGTGTTTGAAAAGAAGGGTTTTTAACAAATGTGTTTTACCAGTTCTTACTTATGGATCTGAGACTTGGACACTTAATAGAAGAGCAATACAGAGACTTCAGACCACTCAAAGGAGTATGGAGAGATGTATGTTGGGAGTAACAAGAAGAGATAGAAAACGCAATGTATGGGTAAGACAACAAACAGGTGTTACTGACCTTATTGAAAAAATTAAAAGATTGAAATTGAGTTGGGCTGGACATATTGCTAGAAGAAATGATAATAGATGGACAATTGAAATTTTCAACTGGATTCCAAGAGATTGTAAAAGACCCAGAAAGAGACCACATGTGAGATGGATGGATGAAATAAGAAAATGTGCAGGGGTGTTGTGGAAAAGAGAAGCTAAAGATCGGAGAAGATGGATTAAACTTGGAGAGACCTTCATCCTGCAGTGGATTGATAATGGTTGATGATGATAATGATTGGAAAAATATTTATCATTTACACAAACATTCATTCTGCCTTATCAGGCACTGAGAAGAAAGACCATGGTGTTTCTTGATCTTAAACTCAGAGGTAAAAAGCCAATAAACTCACCACGCTGGCTAATGCGTGTTGGTGAGCAGCCCATCCATGTTCGTATACTATATGAATAATCACATAGTAATAACAGCTGCAACGACAAGAATGTATGGAGTGAATATTAGGAATTTGCCCTGCTCGGTTCCTTTAAGGCCTCCAAGAGGAATCATATTAATTAGTTTATGACAGAAGAAATATATTTAAAATAAATCATATAATATAAAATAGCCTTGTATAACAGCAATAATATATTGAAATGCTTCATCATTGTGTCCCAAGATATGAAAAAGATAGAAATTTATATTCTCCAAATATCAAGTCGGAGAAGGGTTAAAGATCATATTTAAGTTGTAAAATTTTAAATTTTGTTGTTAAAACTTTGTATTTTGTAATTTTTAAATATGCATGATATGATCTACACACAAATCAGTGTGTAAATCATTGTGTAAGAAAAAAGAACTTTAATAGGAAATTATCTATTTTAAACAATGCCTAATGTAAGGGACAATGTTTTTAATCAATTACCTTATTCTGAGATCTATTGTCCTTACAGTGGACAGTGTTAAGATTAAATTTCGAAGTAATGTCAAATTTTTGTTCTTTTTTAAAAAGTAAATTTTATTAATAAATTACTTATTTTTTTATATAAGATTATTTCAAAACTGTGTAAAATAGTGCCTAATCTATAAATAAAATTTTAATTCTTGTAATAAAAAGTTAGACATTATTAAGAAGATTGTAATAAAAGTAATTAGTTGGAAATGTTAAGAATTTAATTAATAGGTTAAAAATACTAGATTATCTGGAGTTATTTTTAATAAGATCGATTTTAGATGTTTCCAAGAAAATAGGTGGATGAACAATAGAACTGGAGACATCTAAAAGCTAAAAGTTTTTAGCTCAGGCAGATACAGATAGATTCACTATTCACTTAGATTTACTTTCGCTTACTTTTCTTCAATTCATTAATGAATGTGAACTGTTATTATTCTACACTTTTTCATGATCAAAAGTTCCAGTTATTTAATCTACAATGGTTATCTGCAATTAACATGCAGTGTATTACTCGTTTAAAAGCTACCAAGCAATCTCTAGAAAATGAAAGGATCAACCAACTTCAGCATTTGCATTAATAACATGTGTGACTAAAGGACCCCAATGACAAATTCATCTCTTCAGACATAACTCCAATTCATATCATGATATAAAGTACTGACCCGACTGACCTGCTGTTTTTGCTGATCAACACCGAAGCACCTTTCTCAACTATCTACTAAAGGAATGACATGCATTTGAACACTCAATTAAAGTACATACTCCAAAATCTGCAGCATAAAAGTCTCCCAATAAAATAGTATAACTTTATTTATCTAGTAATCTAGTCTTTAGTTATTGTAATCCATCTGTTTTGTATAAAATCATTTCTGTTAGATACATTTAAAATAAGTAATTTATAACTGATGGGTATAGTTAATATAATATTGTATGAATTTTCTAATTTCTTCATGAATGAGTTTTTGGTTTTATTATGATAATTTGATTTAAGTAATTCATAGACCTTAAGTTAATTTAAATAATTCAGACTGTTGAATAACAAAATTGTTTTTTTTTTAAAAAAAAATTCTATGCTATTTTGTTCTGATGCAATCAGTTTCATGATTCACTGTTATTAGTGACAACAGCAATCAAAAGCAAATGAAATTTTTATTTAATAAAATAATTAGAGACATTTATAGATTAATGTTTTCTTAGTAAAATTATTTCTACAGAATATTTAAAGTCTTTAGTGATATGCGTATACAACAAATATTGAAGTGTAAAATCAGACTTCTGTGGGCTATTGTAGCCTACATATAGTAAAATGCTTTTGGTTATAAGTGTGTAGGCAATAAGACAGCCCAGTGGAAGTCCACTTTATCTCTTTGGCATGGCTTGGTTTCGATCACATCACACTGCCATAGCAAACTGTATAAATCTGTATAAGTTAGAAAAGATATAGGAAAGTTAATTTAAATCTTATACAATATCACTATCTCTTAAGAATCATTGGTTTTTGTTTTGATTGTTGTTACTTTTGCTGGGGTGTTGCCCTAGAGAAATATTGCGGTCTGAATCAACTTTTCACTTTAAGCCTTATCTGATGAGACTCGTCCATGAAGGAACATAACTGTCTTTTATTTAATTTTATTTTGGGGGAGTTTTTTTTATATATTTTAAACTTTGTATATGATTATATAAACTCTGAAAGAAATGAATAAACAATATTATTGTAATTATTGAAATTTGCCTGCCGTTTGTTGCTGATATCTATCTATCAGTTGCTTAATAGTTATATACCTCATGTTCTAAACTGAGTTACTATCAGGAGCAATTATTATATCAAAATATGTCTAGATTATCCTATATTCATTCACACAAAATAAGTTTTCCAAACTGGTAGACTAGTTTGGTGGTACCCTCAAATGATTGTGTGTCCTGTACAATATATAATAATAATAATACACATAAAAGCTCTTTTCGGCAAATATTAATTTTTGCCTTTTTCAATGTGTTGGAGCTCTTTTACAATTATAATCTACACAGCAATATCTCTCTCTTATATAAAATTAACTATAACCTGTTATAAATTAACTATAATCTAGTTCTTATAATAGGTTATAGTTAATTTTATATAAAAGTGATAATATAGTTATGTATCCATTGTAGATAGTAATTGTAAAATGGTTTCAACATGTTGAAAAGGGCAAAAAAATAATATTTGATGAAAAAAGTTTTTATGTGCATTATTATTGTTATTATATTTATTATTGCTGTTATATATATTATATTGTATGATTTATTTAAATATATGTAAAAGCAGCGTAATGGATTAAACTTCT
The DNA here is from genome assembly GCA_028023455.1 of Epiperipatus broadwayi. Classification (NCBI taxonomy): domain Eukaryota; kingdom Metazoa; phylum Onychophora; class Udeonychophora; order Euonychophora; family Peripatidae; genus Epiperipatus; species Epiperipatus broadwayi. The sequence continues at coordinate 840,796 of JAQFVV010012500.1, forward strand.
TTCCATTTTTGATGATTTAAAATAAAATACTAAAAGTTGATTATTCAGTAATATAATTCTTCATAAAAAGTTAAATTTTTTGTGATATTGCTGTTGATAATTGATGTATTATTATTTTATTTAAATAATATGTAAATCAAGAATCTGTGGAAATACTCAAGTAACATGAACAAAGCTGCGAGTACAACTATTATGTATTGTTATTGGAACTTTTGAAAGCTATTAACTAGTAAAGTATACTAAGTGAATATTATAAGAATATATAAGTATAATCTATAGTTTAACATAATGATTGACTCATAAATTAAAAGTTCCTGGGTTGATTTTCAATGAAGTGAAGAAAGCTATTGTGCTCAACCAGTCTCTTTTATGCTTGAATGTCATTTGATCTCTAGCAACTGACCTTTCAATCATTATTATTATTATTAATACAATATTTATAATATCACATGATCATCTTTTACTATCCTTACTCAAACTATTAAAGTAGTAGGAATTTTTTTCCCACAATAGTGTTAACTATTGCAAGTTGTAGTAATCAATAGATGCTAGATGATTGAGCATTTTAACCTCTATTTAGTGCCTTTTTATCCAATTCTCCAGATTAGTTTCTTGCTTATGGTTTTTAATCAGTGAGGAGCCTTGAATCTGGGAGCTAATAGTTTTATGGTTAACCAAGGCAGTAAAAAGTGAATGCTGGAGGTGTGCATTAGATCCAAAGATCCAATTACATTGCTCTCAGATCCAAAGCTACTCCCTGATGAAAAACCATAAATTGTAAACTGGCTTGGGAATATTGGATAAGAAGGCACTGGATAAATATTAAAATGCACAACCTTCTAGCATTTACTGATTACTATCACTTGTACCAAGTGACACTATTATTGTGGAGAAATATTGTTTTAACAGCATGTGATGCATATGAAAGGCTGGTCTTTGTGATCTTTTAATGGTTTAAAAACATGGATATTACAAATAATTTAATGCATTAATTATATAAATAGAAGTTATTTACTTTCACTTGAAAACTTTTGTAACTGTTATAGAAATGTTGCAAATTAAGAAAAACATAAACAAGATTGATAGTTCATCCAATAAAAATCGAAAATTGAATTTTTTAAAATATGAAAATGGGGGATGAAGTAAATGAGAAACCCAATATAAACAGTGTATCCCAGTGAAAAGACGATTTGTAACTATTGATTTTTTTTCCAAGCCTTCTGCGTTGCCATCTCTGAATCGTGTGTTATGTAATGACATGATCTAGCTCAGGGGTCACCAACCTTTTTGCACTTAAGAGCACATTCTATAATACCGGCCAGGTGGAGGGCACCATTTATTTTTTCAATGTAAATTTATAGTTGGATATTGTTAATAATACACATAATGTACAAAAAAATATTTATTTCAAAAATAAAATTTTAACATATAATTAATGTTTATATTTTTATGCTGTAAAAGTATAATATGACCTACAATTTGATTCCAACATAATACAATAACTTATAAGAAATTTTAAAAATGAAATTTATTTGTATCAGATAAATAATTTTTTATCATGTTCGGATAGCGGCGGGAACACATAAAATGGTCTGCGGGCGCCATGGTGCCCACAGGCATAGGGTTGGGGACCCCTGACTAGCTATTTATCATCAAAATTGTTAAATATAAAATATGACTGTGTGTTTCATAACTTAACCCATAATATATCGATGCACTAATATTAATCTTTTTTAATTGGAAAAAAATACTACTAAAACTTTGAAATTATTCAAACTATATATGGCAGTGAAGCTATGAGTCTTAAGACTATTTTCAAATAGTTTGCAAGATTTCACGATAGCAGGGAGGGCATTGAAGATGATCTGTAAAAATATGAAACACATCACATTTCATATCGTAACTCATAAATTCAGAATGCTAGTGCTTTAAATTTTTGTGATGGCGCTGCAGACAGTTTGGAGAGAATTAGTTTCCTTATCACTGGGGCATACTGTATAAAATCAACAAGTATTTTGATAAGTGAACAAGTATAATTTTTTTTCCCCCAAGTTAGAAATAATTTACATCTATCATCACATTTGCTGATACAGTCTGGTTTTTAAAAATCTTGATGGCTTCGCTGATTTTTTTTGATGATGAGGGTCACCTCAGAATCCTATCAGATATAATACCATGAATGTAAAAAAACAGAAGCTATTAATTCAGCAAATGAAATAATGCATGTAAATTTCTTGCTATTTGGGAAGAAAAATTAAAACTCTTTAATCAAATATTCCTCATTTTTATATTTTTTTGAAAAATTCGGTTTTTGTTTTTTGGTAGATGAACTTTTAAATCTTGTTCTAAATAATTCTTTAATCCAGCTGAAATGTCAATGCAATAGGACCATTAATTATATATGAATGTAATTTATAACTTATTTGCATTTCATTTCTATATTATGTAATTGTAAATGAATAAATTGCGATTTGATTGTGATGTTATTATTATATTATCATATGACTGATCATGTGTTTGTTCTAGGGATGTGTTTATGGAGAAGCACTGGAAGAGCGTTGTTCATCGTTCAGTCTGTGATTATTTTTTTGATGCGCAGCGCAAAGCAACTTCTCCTGACGATATCCCTCCAGTGATCGCAGCTCCACACCACTACTTAATTAGTATTTATCGAGCTCAACTGTTCTTTGTTGCTGTTGTTACAACAGAAGGTAATTATTATTAAGACTTGTTTGATGTTGTAAAAAAAAATTTTTTTTCATATGTAATTTATTGGTCGTTTAAAAGAGTTACTGAATAATTATACCACTTCCTGTTCTACTTGGTCCACAAATATGGATATTTTTCTTTATGTTGGGTAATTAGTTTTGTTGTCAGTTACTGAGTTGATTTAAGAAATGTTTACCTACTGCAAATATTTCAGCTACCATTCTGTCACTTAACTATTATATTGTGAGCCACTTGATAATTGTAGTCTTAATTGTTTTAAATAGTTGTATTTGACTCTTCAGCATGGTTTAATGCAATAATAGAATATAGACTCCGATGTGAAAGGTCCACATTTCCAGCATTCAAACTTCTTAAGAACTATTTAGCAATAAAACCATTTAAGTATTATATTGTTTTGACTTTCTTATCTCTTGGTATTGCTTTAAATCAAATATTCTGCTAAGCATTACATAAATCAGTTTCACACATAATAAAAAAGGTTAAAAGTAATTGAAAATTTTATTTAAATATGCATTTATATATAAAAGCAAGCTAATGGTCAGTTTCTCAGCTCATATGTAAACAATAGAAGAATTCACCAATTCTTTCAGCTTTCAATCTTTATAACTTTCATTTGTTAATATTGCTGGAAATTAAGAGTGGAAATTATATATTAGCCCAATTTAAATATAGCATTACTTATTTTGAACTGAATCTCATTTTAAACAAGCTTTATAACTGTAATTTCAAAATGATTAATCCCATATTTAAATCGGAATAATATATAAATTTCCACTCCCAATTTCTGGCAATGTCAGCAAATGAAAGTTTATAAATATTGAAAGCTGAAGGAATTGACATATGAGGGTTGTTAATCCGTAGCTTACTGGAGTGTTGATTTACTTCTATTAGGATTTTATATGCAGATATTTAAATGATATTGATTGTGGATACTCAATATCTGTTTAATATTGTGTTCCTGTAGGAAAAATTTGATTTTTTGTTTTGCTGTTGAATATCAAAATATTGGAACTTGACAGAATTCAATTTTAAGTAGTGAACAAAGAGGAAAACAAAATCAAATCATCATGGAAGATTTATCAGCATTGACCCCAGATCAATGACTTTATTATGAAGTTAAAAAAAAGAGGACTTTCAGATACCCCTACCTGATACTCCTATTGAAAGGAATCAATTGATTTATGAACCACTTTTATAGCAATAAATGATTGCAAAGTTCATACCAAAATTTTTACTCTGATTTATAATGGATTTCAAACAGTCATTGTCCAACATTTCAGAAATTTTGATATGACTGACTTGATTAAAATCCTTGCTTACATTATGATTTATCTCATAATAAGGTTTGCTTTGATCTTCTAAAGCAGAAAGACGATAATATTGACTCCTGCTGAGCTGCCCACCATAAATCCCATTGTGGTGTATAGAGTGAAGGAATAATACAAATTTATTGGATTTGGAGACTATGTGATCATATGAGCAATCTCATTCATAATTTACAAATTTAAATGCTTTTACAGAACTTTTTAAATTTTTGAATATTACTTTGTGTCTGACAGATGCTGCTGAGAAAGTCCTTATTTTAATTTCAGATATATGCTGGAGTAAAGACATTGCAGAAATGAGTTTTGAAGAGAGTTTATAAAGTTAGACTATCATGAACGCAGTTTAATTAGATAAGTAGATAAGGAAAAAAAGCCAAGAAAAAGATAAAGGGTTTGTAGAAGCATTACATTTTATTGAAATGAATATCTAAGATGTATAAGAAAAGCAAATTAAATGAAGAATTAGAGTTTACTGTGAAATAATAATAGTAATAATAATCACATGATTAGTTGCTCAGAAGATTCTATATAATATTCAAGTGAAATATCAGACACCTTTAATTTAAGAACCTTTAGTTCTCAACTTTAAACTATCACTGTAGTTTATAAACAGCACAGGGATAGGAGAATTGATGGTAAAGGAGATGATAACAATCAACCCTTAAGCTAGCAACAATCTCAACTTGTAATCAAGGCAACCTTCTATAACAATAAAGACAGATGATTTACACGAAGTCAATTTTTCTGGTTCAGATGTTGTAAGAGTTTAGAGCAGAATGTTAAATGTATTAAAGTTGGAACCATCTGAACAAAGGAAAGGAGTTGAAACAATTTTGCCAATGTATCCATAAAGAATGGGAATATGAAAATTGGGCATTGTCATAATGAGAAAGGGACTGCAAAAAGTTCCTTAAAGAAAAGAAGGTGATTAATTATTAATTATTTTTCACCTAAATTTATTTGTAAGATGTAAATAAATATATCTTTTTAGTAACATATTCTTTAGGAAATCTCAAATCCTTACCAAAGTTATGATCTTTTGCACTGAAGTATATTTCAGATGCATAATATTATTTTACAATCCAAGAACTGCATCATTGAAATTCTGAAAAAAAAACTTTTAGTTTAAGAATTGTACTTCATGACTGTTCATGCAGACACAGTGTAGTTGGAATTGATAATTATTTTACCACATAGAGTTCAACATTCAACAAATTGATATAAGCAGATTTTTCATAACAACCAGATTATGATGTTAAGCAATTTATTTTAGTGATAGATTGAACAGATAAAACGTTCTGAATCAGTTCCCTGCTGAAGAAACAAAATCTCAGTTTGGTTCAATTAATAGTAGAACTTGGTCTATTAATCTCTTGTTACTTCAGAGTTCCAATGTTACTTGACCTTCTGAGCAACTGATCATACAATAAACAAAAAGAGAAAAAAATAATAATAGTTAAAAGAATTCTGATTAAAGCAACATCCAAAGTTCATTTAATAGAATTATATTTAGTAGGAATTTCTTTAAATAGATACGTAAATAATTTTAACTTGAAAAAGTAAGCTAACAGTTTTTAAATATTTATTAAATGCATTTTTTGGTAAATACTTTTAGTTTCATTCAAAAATGAATGTATAAACAAATCTGTATAAGGGATAAAAAGGCATTCTATAAATGATATTATTATGTTTAAAACAAAAACAATTATGCACAAAAATATCTGGAGGAAAACTTTTTTGATTTTGCAGATTTAGATGTTTTTAGGAGCAATAATAAAAGACAGAAACAATTACTTGAATTAAAAATTATTTACTTTTAGAAGCTGTTAAAATAGTTCCAGTACCAGTTGATATATATTTTGACTACTCAGTGAATCCATCTCATGCTTGAAACATATTGATCACATGATCTACTAAAGGAGTCAAAAGTCTTCAGTTAATTTACTGCCCATGCATTATTGGAAGGACAGCTATTTAATTATTTTTTATCAAGGATTATCCTGGCTGTACTGGAAGAAAGATCCTTGAAATGTCATTAATAAAAACCAGGAATAATCGGGTATTTATGCTACAAAATTATTAAATTTGGGTTGCCATATAAATAAAAATAAAAATTACCCCCCCCACTCTACAACATTGGATATAAATACATACCTCTATTGATTTTGTAAAAAAGACATCTCTAATTACTCAGATAAAGTCTTAACCATATTTATAGCTTTAAGTTCATTTAAATCTCCCAATTTAAGTATTTAAAACAAAGAATATTTAATTGTCAGTAATTGTATTAAAATTTTGATATTTTCTTTTTATTCATCTTAGTATGTTAAATATATTCATTCAATTACATGTATATATGTTCAGATGAACTCAATAATTTAATTTAAAAGAAAATTCCTTTATTAATTGTTATTTTTAATGTTTTTTTTTTTTTGAGATTTAATTATATAATCAAAAAAAAAAGAAAAGCAAAAATGAATAGAAGAGAATTTTATAAACTCTACAATAAATTAATCTTATCTTGACTTGTCAGGGTTTTTTACGTAATCTCGAAAAAACCATAAATTGATTGCATGTAGTGTTATTGAAATAATTATATTTTTAATGAATTATTAGTAAACTATTAATAAATGTGTATTTATTATTTATTACTTATGTGATCGGTTGTGTGTAAATTTATAGAACTGTATAATACACAATAGGTCACAGTGAAAAGATAAATTTCCAAGCTGTTTGCAGCGACATCTCTGAAACTGCATAGGTTATGTAATGATATGATTTAGATATTCACTACAATAATTGTAAGGATTTAGTATATCTGGATCACAAGTTACGACATGAAATATATAACTGAGTTTCACACTTTAATCCATGATGTAACAATAAGCTAACATAAATTTTGTTTTAGTTTGAGCAAAACTGCTTTTGAAATGTTTGAGAGTGAATATGGTAATGAAGCCATGAGTTGCAAGAACATTTTAAAATGATTTGCAATATTTATGATGGTATGAAAATTTATTGAATCGATAGAAGTATGAAACACACTTTGATATTTCATGCCATAATCTGTGATCTAGACATATTAGCACCTTACAATTTTTGTGGTGCAGGCAGGCAGTTTGGAGAGAGGGAACCAGTTACCTTTTTACTGGAATACACTGTATATTTTAAAGTGTCTGGGTCTTGTTTTACTCAACCTAGCTTTAGGCATAAGGAATGATGGATATTATCTTGGAAATTATGAATAATGATATGACAACTGATTTAAAGTATTATTTAAGAAAGAATGTCATAGGTATATAGTGCAAAGCAACCACATATTTAGTGCCCTAGATGGATAATACATCCTCTTTGTTTTCCTTCCAATTATTGGATTCAATATTATTTTTATTTTTGATGTTTCCATTTTAAATAATCAGCATTGGCACAGTTTTATATATATATTAATAATATTACAAATCAATGTTTGTATTTCTTCAAAATAATATACGTAAATTTATAAATAAATATTAGAAAATACAGTATTTAAAAGTTTATAAAAATATATCTATAACTGTCACTTAGAAACACTTTCAACTATCTTTGTAGTTTTTGTTAACTAGTACTAGTTGACAAAAACTACAAAGATAGTTGAAAGCGCTTCTAAGTGACGGTTGTAGATATATTTTTATAAACTTTTAAATACTGTATTTTTTAATATTTATTTATAAATTTACATATATATATATATATCTGTTTTTTCTCATAATTACACCAACATTTATTCTACATCTAAAATAGAATACTAACATCTGAAGCCATTAATTTGTTGTTGAATGTCCATGTCTGAACTTCTTTGATGATCTTTATCAGCAGATGGCTTTCTTTCATTATTCTCCATTACTTTATATATTGTCATTTTCTACTATTATCAATCCACTATAGGGTGAATGTTTCTCCTAGTTTAATCTATATTTCTTTGATTTGTAGCTTCTACATATCTTTCTAGAAAACTTACCCAATCATCTCATATGAAATTTTTTTCTTGGCCTTATACTATTTTTTGAGAACCTGTTCAAAAATTACATCTTATCTCAATAAACATGAATTTCAGAAAAAATCATTATTGGTATTGAAATAGAAATTGGTGAAGCAAGTAGTTGAATAATTCAGGCTTATCAGGACGTCAGCCTCTGCAAATTAAGTTATATTTATTCTTATGCATCATCATCTTCTCTTTCAACTCTTATCAATCCATTGCAGGATGAAGGTCTCCAAATTTAACCCCATTTTTTCAAGCCTTAACCTCTCTTCACATCACATCAGCTGCCACCATTCATCTCATGGTCTCTTTCTACATCTTTTATATTCTCTTGAAATTCAATTTAAGACTTCAGTCCAGTTCCATTTTAGTCTCTTTTTGCTTTCAATGATGTCAGTGAATTTATTGTCCTGTTACTTATGTATTTCATTTTTGATCATTTCTTTTTACTCCTAACTTAGCCCTCTCTATACTTCATTGAGTAGTCTAAAGTCTAGTGCTTTGCTGCGAAATGCCTAAGTCTGAGATCTAAAAAAATCCATTGAATATTAGTTGTTTTAGCATTTACCTTTTGTCCTATTTTTTATTTTTATCTGATTTCTGTATGTATCAGATAGTAAATAAGGACAGAAGTCATCTTATTGCAAATTTAGTCAGATTTATCTGTATACAATAGTAAATAAGGATAGAAGTTAGCTGATATAGAAATAAATTAAAACTCATAACATATTTAAAATATCAATATTGTAACGATATATAAATATGTCGTTACATTAATTTAAAATAAAAAACTTGTAAGTTCGCATATAAAAATAAGTGTATTAAAAATAGAAGTAAAAAAAAAACTAAACGCTAAAATTAAAAATGTTTGTTATACGTATATACATTCGCACAGATGTTAAACTTTAAAAGTAGTTTTTTGATAAATAAAAAAAAAAGGTATTTGAATGTGTTTTTTATAAAAAAAAGATTTATAAAAGTATTTTTAAAATAAAAAACAGGTATTAATTAATTCCTGTAATCTATAAATGGAAATGATTGTTTGTTAATTGTTTAAAAACTGTTTAATTAAAATCTCAGATGGAAAGGCAGATAAGAGAAGAAAGGAATTTAGCTTGACAAATGGAAGCACTGGGCCTTGGCTCGGACCAGAACGGAAAAACAGAGCAGTGACGTTTTGTTCAGTGAATCCTGGTGGATAATATAAAAGAGAAAAAATATTGGCAAAGAGAGCTTGCTTTTTCCAACTTGATTTTGGTGGGTCTGGAGGCAAGACGCACTTGCCGTCCTCCCTCACTGATTTAAAAATGCAAAGACTGTGATACCAGGACAGGACCAGCAACTGCCACCTCCAAAACATCAGACCGGTCTTCCAGGAAAGTCTGCGTGGGAATTGCCAACGGGACATGGACTTCTCTACCGTAAGCAATAGAAATGAACAATTGTTGAAAAACTGAACATTAATTAAGAACTTTAAAGATTGATAAATTTAATTTTATAAAAAGGAACTGTTCTCTGACTTATGTGTCAACTAAATTTATAATGTGGAATTTTATATATATGCATGTTTGATAAAAAAAATCATTTCCATTTGTTAGTTATTGTATTAATATTTATTGTTAAATTTTAAATGGTTAAATTTAAGTTGGTTATAGACGCTTGCATGGATTTGTTTGCGGTTAATTATATTTTGGTTTTCATATTTGATCAAAATATATAGACATTCGATAAATAATGATACCTTACGGTGAGTATCGAAATGTATTTATTCGGATGTCTTTTAAGTTATTGGTGACAACGCAAGTATCTTACGGTTGAATACTATTGGGTTACTTATAAGTTTCCCTCTGCGATTGTCGGTATCAATAATTTTGTATTTTGATCGTTTATGTTTATTTGAAATGTTTTTGACCGTGGAATCTGTGTAATCGATCTATACCCAACATTGTGTTAAATAAATCTGTTGCGAACGTATATAAATGTTAAAATTAAGTCGGGCGTGAATGGCTATATGGATTTGTAAAGTTATATTAAGGGAGGGTTAAATAGGGATAGAATGTTTTCTTTTCAAATGCGATCACTAGTCTATTCATACTTGACAATCTAAATAAAACAAAATTAAAATCATTGAAATTTATATAAATTAAAAAAGATAATAAGAATATAAAACCTAAATGTTAAATTCCTCGGTTTAGTATTATTTTATATATGGTAAATAAATATTTTTATTGTTAATTTCTGCAGTGTTTATTATTTTTTTTATATGTATATCTAAATTTATAGATTTTTTTTTTTTTTATCTCAGCGTCTCCACTGAGCTAGTGACAATGGGCTAACGATCTAAATATGTAAATAAAGTGGAATCCTAACAGCGCGTATCTGCCTACTTTATAAATTTTCTAGGCTCAAATGCCTAGATGGCGCCCTTTGGTAGTGCGGTGCGGTGCGATGCGATCTACCACTTCGTAAGTCTCCTTCCATGGATCGTTAAAATGAATTTCTGCCCCCTCCCTTCCAAGTTTCGTTAGCCCATTGTCACTAGCTCAGTGGAGACGCTGAGATAAAAAAAAAAATCTATAAATTTAGATATACATATAAAAAAAATAATAAAAGCCACTGCCAGAAATTAACACATAAAAATATTTAACCATTTAAAATTTAAAAAAATATTAATAAATAAAACAATGAAATGATTTTTTTTATAAACAATATATATAAAATCCACATTATAAATTTAGTTGACACATAAGTAGAGAAAGTTCCTTTTTATAAAATTAAATTTATCAATCTTTAAAGTTCTTAATTAATGTTCAGTTTTTCAACAATTGTTCATTTCTATTGCTTACGTAAGAAGTCCATGTCCTTGGCAATCCCAAATTTCTGAAGAGTCTGATGTTTTGGAGTGGTTGTGGTCCTGTCCTGGATCACAGTCTTTGCATTTTTAAATCAGTGAGGAGCCAACTCTTCCCAGACCCAAAATAAGTTGAAAAAGCAGCCTCTTGCAATATTTTTTTCTCTTTATATTATCCAGATTCACGAACAAAACCACTGCTCTGTTTTTCGTTCTGCTCTTCCATTTTCAGAATTCCTTTCTTCTCTTATCTACCTTTCCATCTCTTTTAATTAAATTTTTAAAAATTAAAACAATCATTTCCATTTATAGATTACAGGAATTAATTAATACCTTTTTTTATTTTAAAAATACTTTTATAAATCTTTTTTTATAAAAAAAATTCAAATACCTTTTTTTTATTTATAAAACTACTTTTAAAGTTTAACATCTGTGCAATTATATACTATAAAACTTTTTAATTTTAGTTTAGTTTTTTTTTACTTCTATTTTTAATACCTTATTTTTTATACTTAATTTTTTATTTTAAATTAATTAATATTATATTCGTTACATACAGTAAACTTCTAAAAAAAAATTAAAAAAAAAATAAATTTACTTAGTGTTAGTATTATATAAATGTTATATAAAATTTAAAATTTTTTTCTAAATTTTCCCTCCTTATTTGTTTTCCTACTTTAAATATTATTTTTAGATTAAATTTTAAAGTTTTAAAAAAATTATGATTTATATTTATTATTTTTATTTATATTTTTTATTCCGTTTTTTTATATATTTTTTTACATTTTTAAAATTAAACATACTTCTTTATAAAAAAATTTAAAATTTAATTAGTTTATTTAAGATAGAATCAGCATCAATTCCCTTCTCATCATTTCTAGGTACACTATTTATAAATTTTCTAGCTAATCTTTGTAGTGGTGTTGATCTAATGTTTGGATGTTAAAATCCCAATGTCTTTCAAAATTGCTGAGAAGAATTGTGAAATTTCTATCTTAAATAAACAAGTGTAAATTTTAAATGTCTTAAATTTTTTGGAAATATATATATATGTTTTGTATTAAAGTAAAGTTATAGTTTAAATTTTGTGTAAAAAGGTAATAAAATGTATTAGGAAATAGGAAAAATAATAAATAAATAATTAATAAATATAAATATAATTTTTTTTTTAAAAAGTCTTTTAAAATTTATCGTTTAATAAAATATTTAAAGGTGGGGAATTGGAGGGGGAATTTATTAAAGAAATCATAACTTTGAAATTTATATATAATTTGTATAGTAATTACTAAAATAAATTTATTTTTTTTTTAATTTTTTATTTTTTTTGAGTTTATGTTTCGTATATAATTTTATTAAAAAAAAAAAGTTGAAGTGTAAAAAAAAATATAAAATTTGTTATGATATATCGAGTTTATTAAATTTTTGTGTTTTTATAAAAAAGTTATAAAGTATTTTTAAAAAAAATATTAATAATTCTGTATAAAAATTTTGTATGTTAAAAGTTTAATTAAAAGTGTAAAGAGAGAATTTATGATTGAAAAAAATTTTTTATAATTGTGGTAATATAAAGAGAAAAATATTAAGAGAGTTTTTTTTTTTATTTTTTTTTTTTTTTAAAAATTATCTAAATTCTTCGTGATTAAATATTTGGAATAGAATTGTTGAAAAATTATTAGAATTAAAGATTTAAATTTAATTTTATAAAAAGGAATGTTCTCGACTTATGTGTACTAAATTTATATGTGATTTATATTTGTGGTTGAAAAAATATTTCCATTTGTTAGTTATTGTATTATATTTATTGTAAATTTTAAATTTAAATTAAAGTTGTTATGGTTATGATTTGTTTGGGTTATTTTTGTTTATATTTGTAAATATATGTTCGAATAAGTACTAGTGGTGATTTTATTGGTTCTTTTGTTTTGGTGTCTGTTTTTTTTTTTGGTGTGTTTTTTTTTTCTTTTGTTTTTTGAAATTTTTTGGTGGATCTTTCGTCTTATTGTGTTAAATAAATCTGTTGCGGATATAAATTTAAAATTAAGTCGGGGTGATCTATTGTTTAGTATATTAGGGGGGTTAAATAGGTTTTTCTTTCATGTGTATCTATTCATATGTCTAAAAAAAAAAATATTGAAATTATATAAATTAAAATAGATAATAAGAATAAAACTAAATTTAAACTTCTTCTCGGGTTTAGTATTTTTATATATAGGTAATATATTTTTATGTTTAATTTTATTTTATTTTTTTTTATATGTTCTAAATATTTTTTTTTATCTCATCTAATGTCTGTCTAAAATGTAAAAATGGCCCTAAGTATCTCTATTTATAAATTTTCTAAATATCTTGGTGGGGGGTCTAACTTTTTTTTAAATGCAGCATGAAGAGTTAGAAGTGTACGACTAAAATCTACATTTACTAAAATTTATAAAGTAGATTTTAGGTTCCATTTATTTAATATTTAGTCTTAGATTTCATGGGGAGTAAAAAAATTATAAATTTAGATATTATAAAAAAATAATAAAAGCACTGAAAAAAAAAAATATTTATTTAGAATATAAAATAATACAAACCCGAGGAGAAGTTTAATTTAGGTTTTATATTCTTATTATGCTTTATTTTATTTATATAAATTTAATATTTTAATTTTTTTTATTTAGATTTAAGTATGATAGTGATCGTTTAAAGAAAATTCTATCCTATTTAACCCTCCCTTAATAACTTTACATCCATATACCATTCGCCGACTTATTTTATTTATTTTGAAAGATTATTTATTTGTATGAGAAATTGTAAAAATTTAAATAAAATAGAAATAAAATATTATTCGAGAGAACTATATAAATAGTATTCCGTAGTACTTGGTTGTCATAAGGAAAAATATTTGATCAAGTATATTATTTTGAATGTCTATATATTTTGTAAAGAAAAAATATAATTAGAAAAAATCATAAGGTTCTACTTTAAATTAATTAATTAAAATAAAAATGATTTTTTTTTATCAAGATGATATATAAAACACATTATAAATTTAGTTGACACATAATCAAACATTCCTTTTTATAATAAATATAATCTTTAAAGTTCTTAATTAATGTTAGTTTTTAAATTGTTCATTTCTATTGCTTTAAATCATTCGTTAATTAAATTTCCTGGAAATTGATGTTTTGAGGTGGAGTTTGTCCTTCTTATCACAGTCTTTGCATTTTTAAATCAGTGAGGGAGGACGAATCCTTCCTCCAGACCAAAAATAAGTTGAAAAGAACCTCTTGCAATATTTTTTTTTTATATTATCCCAGATTCACTGAAAAAACTCATTCTGTTTTTTTGGTCGAGAACATGTTCATTTTAAGCTAAATCTTTTTTCTTATCTCTTTCATCTGACTTTTTAATTAAAAGTTTTTAAAAATTAAAAAATCATTTCCATTTATAGATTACAGAATTAATTAATACCTGTTTTTTATTTTAAAAATATTTTATAAATCTTTTTTATAAAAAACACATTAAATATTTTTTTATTTATAAAAAACTACTTTTAAAGTTTAACATCTGTGGAATGATATAGTATAAAAACATTTTTAATTTTAGGTTTAGTTTTTTTTTTATTATTTTTAATACTTATTTTTATATGAATTAGTTTTATTTAAAAATGTAGACATATTATATACAATATATTGATCAATCTGTTAAAAGTGTTTTTTAAAAACTATTAATTTTTTTTAAAAACTTGGTTTACATTGTTAGGTCTATTATTAAATAATACTATCATTACTTTTTTATTTTATATTTGTTTTATTCTCATTTTTAGTGCCTCCACTATTTGTGATGGAGTTTTTGCATCGTGTTGTAGATACGGTGGAGGATTACTTCAACGACTGTAATGAGAGTATTATCAAAGAGCATTACGTCGTAGTTTACGAAGTAAGTTTTGCCAGATCTTTTTTGTTAATGGTATAAAGTTTTTAATTTATATTTAAAAATATTCTAAAACATTTCTTTTAATTAGTTAAGAAATGATGGTGGTGTCATTAATTAAGGGTTTCAGAGATAAAATTGTCAAAATAAATTTAGTAATATTTTTCCATGGCTGTATGATTTTATATATATTGTAAAATAAAAATTAAAAAATCATTATTTACTATGTTATTCACCTATAATAATGTCTTTTTTATAGAATTTGTATCTCAAGGTATTTTTTTTTCTTCTATCAGTTTTTATAAAATTGCCACACCTTTTTAAATTATCTGGTTTCTCTAAATATCAGCAATACAATTTAAAAATATTTGAGGCTAAAATATTTTTTTTAATGATTGTTGGCAATAAAACTTATCTATTATCATGGCAATAGCTAATGGTTACTATAATCAATCTTGATCCATTGTTTATTTAAGGTAAAAATAAACATACCTATAATCAATTACAGTAATGGATGGTGTTATAATCCAAATCAAAAGTTCTTGTTATTATTCCAATTTAGACAAGACAAATTTGAGTTACCATTTAGAGTTATCAGGTTTTCAAAAAACGTAGTACAATTACTGAATACTCCACTTGTGGTAAATATTGTTGACAAAGGCCAATAATGAGAAATTAATCAGGAATTTAAATATGGCATTATTTTCAGATGATCATTGATTACTCAAATGCATTATAGGTAACTCAAAAGTAGAATAAATAGAATGGAATACTGCTTCTGGTGTAGAAGATTCTATTCTATTCATTTGATAATCTTCATGAATATTCTAAATTATCTAAAAATTATAATTTATTTTAATAATGCTTACTATATTTTTGTTTTAAAAAAGAGATTCATTTTTATTAAAAACTAGTCAAGGTATCAAGACATGCCATTGCTCTATTAGCCGATATTTTATCAATAAATGTTAAAGTAGTAAATTAGAAGATAAAGACCATATCATTCAAGTTATTAAAAATAAAGCAATGTAATTAATTGTAATAAGAGCAGTGCTTTTTTTTTACTCAAATATAAAACAGGATCATGTATTTACTATAAACTAAGATCATATTAGTGTGAACCAAGGTTATGCGGTCATGGTTAATCAAAATCATGCATATAGTGTGAACTAAGATATTTTATTAGTGTAATCAATACTATGTGTTTAGTGTAAAATCATGTGACCATTGTAAAATAAAATCATGTGTTAGTGTAAACCATGATCATATCGAGTGTGAATTATGATCATATGTTCAGTTTATCTACTCAGTATAAATTAAGGTCATGCAGAACGTGAACAAATGTTATGTGTTCAGTATAAAACCAAGATTATATCTAATGTGAACAAAGATAATATATTCTATGTAAAATAAGATGTTGTATCTAATGCATTCCAAGATTATACATTTGATGTAAATCAAGATCATGTGTGTATTATAACCAAGATGATGTCTTCAATGTAAAATCAAGATTATATTTAATATGAACAAACATCGTATATTTATTGTAAAGCAAAATCATGTGTTTAGTGCATTATAAACCAACGTTATATCTAATGTTTTTTTTTATTTATTAACTATTTTTCTAAACAACCCTACTTTGACTAAATCCCTATTATATGAAATCCTTACTTTAAACCAGGGTTTGAATACGACTGTGACTGCACCAGGTTTGTTGTGTATTCAACTATGATGCTGAATGCCAACAATTATTACAAACTTATTAACTAATACAATTTTCTTCTTCTTCCTTTTTTTATGTATTGATTTCTATATTTACATATGATACCATTTCCAACTTTCTTATACATTTAACAATACTATTTTTTACACCAAAACTTTACTCTAACAGTTTCGACTGTCCTGCAGTCATCATCAGAGCTACAATATTCAAATATATAATTATATAATTAATACACTTATACACATATTCATATACATAATTTAATACACAAAATAAAACAAAAATAAGATATACATTTTAACCTGAGCATTATAAATAATCATTTCCCATTTATTACTTTATTCTTAAATAATTCTATCCACATTTATTTTATATCACTTTATTTATTTTTTTTAATTATTCATTTATTATAATTATAAAACTTTAACATTTATTCTACTATTTAATATATATTATTGTCGTTTTAGAAGTTGATTTATAATATAAGTAAAATGACAACAATATGTATTAAATAGTAGAATAAATGTTGAAGTTTTATGATTATAATAAATATTTTTAAAAAAATAAAATAAAGTGATATAAAATAAATATGGATAGAATTATTTAAGAATAAAGTAATAAAATGTGAAATAATTATTTATAATGGTCAGGTTAAAATGTATATTTTATTTTTGTTTTATTTTGTGTATTTAATTATGTATATGAATATGTGTATAAGTGTAATAATTATATATTTGAATATTGTAGCTCTGATGATGACTGCAGGACAGTTGAAACTGTTAGAGTAAAGTTTTAAAAAAATAGTATTGTTAAGTGTATAAGAAAGTTGGAAATGGTATCATATGTAAACTTATTAACTACAAGAAAACAACATTAATAAAGATTAAACAATATTTATTTACATATATATACACATTATTATATATACATAGTTAACCAGTTGCTGTCTGTTAAGTTTTTCTATCTGGCTGTCTTTCATCTACTGAGACATGGACTCTGGAAAACACATCCCTCCATGCAGTAAACTTGGTAAATTTTTCCTTCAGCTTTTTTCTCTAGGTTAATTCCTGAAACTGCAATCACAATAGCATTATGACAAGTAAAGCAAAGCTGACATAAAAGGCATTTGCTCTTATCAGCACACACTATTTATACTTCATATCTGCTAATATCATTATTAACATTCTAATAGGGTAATGGCAAAATCCATCAGACGAATATAATACGGTAGCAGCAATCCATTAGACTAATACGTCTTTACAACAATTATTATCTGGCATTTAATTTGTGTACGTTCACATTTCTTTTTCTTGTAATTAGTGCTTTAGATATTTATTTCTTTGCTTGCTTCGTTAAAAATAGCTTAATGTTTAAAATTAAACAGTAACAGTTTTTTCTGTATTTAAAAAAATCCATTAAGCGTATCGGGCATTATAATTCACAACCCAGTTTATCTTCTAGCAATCTTTTGTGTATTTCTTTTAACCTGCAATCTCTATCTAATTTTAAGGTTATTTTATCTATATGCAATATTTTTTCGTTGCTTTAAACTTAAAGTAATCTATCTAAAGTAAAGTTTTCTTTATTTTTCAGGAATCTTTTTTTCATTGTTTTTAGAACTTAAATATCTTTTTATATCTAAGTTTCCTTTTAACTATTAGCAATCTTTTCTCTTGCTTATAAAAGTTACTATCTCTATCTATTATTAAGTTTCCATTACTATTTTTCTCTGGAGTACAAGTTAGCTTTATAGCTTATATCCATATAGTTACTAAAACAATATATTTACTGAGGCTGTAACCTCGAGAATATGCATGTAAAATGCGATAGTAGGGACCTCTACAGGTGTTTAACCACAAGCTTACGCTATGGAAGAAAAGAGGGGAATCCTTCTGTACTTCAACCTACTTTCTATTTAAATAGGTGAAGCTGAAGCGGTTAGATCTGCGAGCGTGAAGCTATTCAATACATCACTGATTAAGTCCACATTTCTTATTACACATTAATACTCGTGAAATCTTTTGATTTACAACAAGTCAATGGAAAGATTTTATAGTTAGAAATCTATTACAGTAATTTAAAGTTGTAATTATAAATTTATTAAACGCATATTGATTACATAAGTAATATTTACTGAGGCTATAACCTCGAGAATATGCGTGTAAAATGCTATAATAGGGACCTCTACAGGTGTTTAACCACAAGCTTACGCTGTGGAAGGAAAGAGGGGAACCCTTCTTTACTTCAACCTACTTTCTATTTAAATAGGTGAAGCTGAAGCGGTTAGATCTGCGAGCGTGAAGCTATTCAATACTTCATTGATTAAGTCCACATTTCTTATTACACATTAATACTCACAAAATCTTTTGATTTACAATGAGTCAATGGAAAGATTTTATAGTTAGAAATCTATTACAGTAATTTAAAGTTGTAATTATAAAGTTATTAAACGCACATTGATTACGTAAGTAATTCCCCTCTATTCTTCCATAGCGTAAGCTTGTGGTTAAACACCTGTAGAGGTCCCTACGATCACATTTTACACGCATATTCTCGAGGTTACAGCCTCAGTTAATATTACTTACGTAATCAATGTGCGTTTAATCAATTTATAATTAAAACAATATATATATTTTTTATAAAATACAACGACCATAAACTAAGATCATCTTACCAGTCTAGATCAACCTGATGTGAGCCAAAATCATGTTCAGAATAAGTTGTTAAGGTGAACCAAGATTAAGTGCCCAATGTCGACTAAGATTGTATTTCAAGATTAGATTAAGTAAGTATGAACCAAGATCTTATGTTCACTTTAAGCTAAGATGATGTCTGTCATGAACCAAGTTTATGTGTTCAGTATAAAATAAGATCATGTTTCCAGTATAAACCAAGCTATGATCTTAAGTTCATTGATAAACAGAACGTCTAGAATATACCCCAAGCGACCATTTTATCACTCATCGTATTGATAATATTAATTTTTTTATCAGGTTGATATAAATCATGATTGTGATTGATAAATCAGATTATTTTATTCTCCTGAATATTAAAGAAAGATTTTGAAATGAAGTTGTAATGGAAAATTTTACTATGAGCCCATTTTTATTTAATACACTATTTAATGGGTCAGGATTTTTTTCTAGGTATGTTAGAATAAAAAACAAATTACTCATATATTTGATGGTTGGATGTTTAAATTGACTGCTTTGAAGTAATAAGAACAGTTCTGACTGGCCAGAGAAGTGGAGTAGGTAATGTAAGGGAAGGTGAAACTGCAATTCACTCAAAACATTATTGCCATAAGTATTACCATCAGGGTATTGTTTCAATTGGAGTGAACTTTATGAAAGTGCAACTTTGCTGATTGACAAACTTACAATGCGCAGGACAATCATTAAATCTGATTTTATAAAAGTATCAAAGAAAATCAAATTGGTTTTCCAAATCAGATCAGTAAATTTCATTTTCGCAAATGGAACTTTTATTTCTCTATGGAAAAGCTTTGGAAATAGTCTTGTGGCTTTTATATCTGATTTTCATAATTGTAGGATTTTAAAGTTGCTGGTGATTCGGTGAAAAGTTAATTACTTAAATAGATTGTCAGCAGGTTCGGTAGGTTTTATTTGGCCTGTGCATGGACTCATCTATGTCTGACAAAGCAAAGCTGTAATTATTGGTTTATGCAGCAAAAAAATTTAGATGGTTATAATAATCTCTGTAACACTTCATTCATTAATCAAAAGAATCATTTATTTAAAAAAATAATCTCTCAAGCGTTTAGCCAATCAGATCGCAAATACTGGGACAGAGAATTTAACAAGAAAAGAGAGTTGCTCTTTTCTTATTAAATTCTCTGTCCCAGTAATTGCGATCTGATTGATTTAAACACTTGAGAAGTTTGCACTCTCTCAGTTTATTTCAATACCGTCTGCGTTTGTAGAAATAAAATATTATTTACATATATTGCTGCAAGTTATAACATCTAAAAACTACTGCGTAGTAAATCGAAAGATTTCACGCTGTATGTTTATAATTAGAACTCAGTGAGTTAAGTGTGAAGATATTTAAGATTCATGCTGGCAGATCTAAGTACTTTGAACTGGCTTGGATATATAGACAGACAAGTAAAGAAGAGAGTGGAACCACTCTTTTCTTATTAAATTCTCTGTCCCAGTATTTGCGATCTGATTGGCTAAACGCTTGAGAGGTTTGCACTCTCTCAGTTTATTTTGAAAAAATAATCCAAATTTGGCTATCCCAAATCTAATATTTCTTATTTTGAAATCATTTATAATTTTTACACTGCCAAATTTTATAGAATAAATATGGTGAAAAGGACCATTAATATAACTTTTAATTTAAACACAAATGCTCTGCATGATTTTGGATAATGGAGGAATGTTCAGACCCTGTATCATAAATTTATAGATTAAAATGCAAATGTTATGAAACTTCATTTGACCCTAAAAGTTGCATTCACAATGTGTACCAGAGAAATGATAACTGGGTTTCTCTTGAAGCTGTCTACAGCCTACTTCTGAATCAGTATTTCTGTTATCTAACAACACGTTTAGCTAATCACTACAATAAAATTTAAGATGCTAGCATGTCTGGATCACGATTTATAACATGAAATGAGTCTGTATTTATACTTTTATGAATCACCTTTAATGCTCTCACTGTCATCACAAAATCTTGCAAATCACTTGAAAATATTTGATCGCACTGCCATACATAATTTGAAACATTTCAGTAGAAAGTTTGCTCATTTTAAAATAACATCTGATATTATTGCAGTGTTCCATCTTGGCTTAAGATATAAAACACACTGTCACATGTTATGTCATAACTCATGGCGAACACTTTAAAATTTTTGTGGGAAATAGTTTAATTATGTCACTACATAGTACATGCACTGATTTTGATATGGCACTGTTAACAATTTAGAGAGGCAACGAACGCACACATACTTCATCTAACATTTGATCAAGATTGTAGTAATCACAACTCTAGCAATATACTTTTTATTTCTGAGTTGGCTTTATGATGAAAGGGCTTATGGGAGAAATTTAAGATTTTTTTTTAATAGGAAAATAGATTATTGTAGCAGTTTTTATAATGCCTGTATAATTTGATTAGACTCCAACCATCAGTCAATCTTGTTCTACCATTTTTCTTTATTACTTCATGAATCTATTATATTAATAAATAGAATAAAAAATGATTTTCTAAAATTTTAATTACAAAGTTGGAAGCAAATTCATGGGAAATGATTTTTTTTTTTTTAAGTTATTAGATGAAATGTTAGATAATGGTTTTCCGCTAGCCACTGAGTCCAACATCTTGAAGGAGTTGATCAAACCTCCGAACATTCTCCGGACCATTGCCAACACTGTCACAGGACGATCCAAGTAAGTTCTTTTTAACTATTTAATATAACAGTAGTGTTTAGGTGTGTGTGGTATATATATCAAAATATCCCAGTGCATATTGGTAGCTCAAAATTCAAATACAAAATGCTAAATCATCTTTCCAAATGTTATTTCAGCAATGCCCTCAGTGAATAAATATAAAGTTCGAACTTTTTTTTTGAGTCTGCTGTTGAAGTTCGAACTTTTATATTTACTCACAGAGGACATTGCTGAAATAATGACGTTTGGAAGCATGATTTATCACTTTATATATATGAAGACATTTGGTATATAACTTTGCTAATATTTTCTGTTTCTTCACCTGCTTCTTTTAATATATCAATTATAATTCCATCATTACCTGTAGCCTTTCCTTTTTTCATACATTTAATTGCATTTCTCACTTCTTCATTTAAAATTCTGGGCAATTCGGAAGATGTAATAGATATAGGAGGTACTTGTTCTTTATTACTATATAATTCTTGATAAAAATCTTCTACCAATTTCATAATGTCATCCCTCTTTTTAGTAATAATTCCATCTTTTTTCCTCATTGCAGATATAAATTTCCTACCAATACCAAAATGTTGTTTTACATTCTTAAGACTTTTATTTTCTTCTACAGCTTTTCTTGCTAGTTCACAGTTATACTTTCTTATATCATTTTTAAAAAGGTGATAAAGAAGATATTAGAAATTACAGACCTATCAGCCTTTAATCAGTTTTATATAAAATTTTTACCAAGATAATTACAACTCGTCTACAGAGAACCTTGGATTTTCACCAACCAAGAGAACAAGCTGGATTTAAAAGTGGTTTTAGTACAGTAGATCATATTCAAGTATTGAGAGAAGTTATAGAAAGGACAAATGAATATGAGTTGTCATTATGTTTTGGATTTGTAGATTATGAAAAGGCATTTGATTCTATAAACATTTCTTCAGTGATTAAAGCATTGGATCATCAAGGTATAGATCCAGGATATTGTCATATTTTAAAGAATATTTATAAAAATGCAACAGCAACAATTAGATTACATAATGATACTGGGAAAGTCAACATTGAGAAAGGTGTAAGACAAGGTGACTCCATATCTCCAAAACTTTTTACAGCAGTGCTGCAAGAAGTATTTTGTGGATTAAAATGGGAAACTAAAGGAGTGAAAGTAAATGGAGATTATTTAAGTCATTTAGATTTCGCAGATGATGTAGTTGTTTTTGCAAATAATGCTTCCGAGCTGCAGGAAATGTTGCAGGAGTTATCAGATGAAAGTAGGAAAGTAGGAATAAAGATAAATGTTAAAAAGACTAAAGTAATGTTTAATCGATTTGCTCCAAATATGAAAATAAAGATTGATTATGATGAATTAGAAGAAGTTAAGAGTTACAAATACCTTGGTCAGATTATTAATACAGATGGAAACATAATAGAGGAAATTAATCATAGAATTAAACTTGGTTGGAGTGCTTTTGGTAGAAATAACTTGATATTAAAAGGAAATATGCCTATGTGTTTGAAAAGAAAGGTTTTTAACAAATGTGTTTTACCAGTTCTTACTTATGGATCTGAGACTTGGACACTTAATAGAAGATCAATACAGAGACTTCAGACCACTCAAAGAAGTATGGAGAGATGTATGTTGGGAGTAACAAGAAGAGATCGAAAACGCAATGTATGGGTAAGAGAACAAACAGGTGTTACTGACCTCATTGAAAAGATTGAAGTGGAGTTGGGCTGGACATATTGCTAGAAGAGATGATAATAGATGGACAATTGAAATTTTAAACTGGATTCCAAGAGATTGTAAAAGACCCAGAAGGAGACCACATGTAAGATGGATGGATGAAATAAGAAAATGTGTAGGGGTGATGTGGAGAAGAGAAGCTAAAGATCGGAGAAGATGGATTAAACTTGGAGAGACCTTCATCCTGCAGTGGATTGATAATGGTTGATAATGATATATGAAGATAAAGTTTATGCAAAGCAGAAGATACCAAAATCTTTTGTTGTAAATATGACAGATCTTTATTCTAAGATTAACTTTCCTTTTTTTTTTTTGTTATTATCACTTACATTCTGCACAGCAGTAGGACAGCTTTTTATTTTTTTTCTCCAAGTACATACCAATACAATTTCTTTTCTGACTAAAATAATTTTAATATTCTTATTTATTCTCTTCAGGGCATTTCCACATTGATAAAATAATTTTAATATTCTTATTTATTCCCTTCAGGGCATTTCCACATTGATAAACCTATTCTTCATCTTTTTTCCCCCCTCCATTTTCTTCAAATGCACATTTTGAAATTCGCCAGTCTTTTTTTTTTTTTTTACTCTTCAGAGTCTATTCCATATCAGATCTCTAAACCAAATATATAGCAAGTCTTTCATCTTAATTTTTAATTACAATAGTTTAAAATTCTTTTTCTCATAGTTAAATTTAAAATCATTTTTAGAGATAACCATCTTGGAAAACTAGCTGGCACTATCTAATGGTATGTTGCAAGTACTTTATGGAAAACTTCTATATTCTGCTTGTAAATTTTGTGTCCTGTATGAAGAAAAATTGTGAATATTAAACTGCTATCTATTCAATTTTTTAATATTACCATAAAATATATTATTGATTTCCTTAATCTATTCGTTTGAAATAACGTCCTATTCTTTCATGTATTGATCTATCAGATATCTGAAGGGAATTGATTTCACACAAAATATAGAAAACTGTTAAGTAGATCGAACTTGCCAATAATTCAAAAATTTAATTTCATTATTAATATTCAAATTAAGATCTATCTTAATGTTTAACTAAGAATTTCCACCTGAAAAATTATCATCTAAAAAAATGGGACTTCTTATGAGATTCTAAAAAGTTTTTTCCCCTCTCGCATTCAACAGTAAAGACTTCTAGATTTGACTTCTATAGGCATTTCTGGAATATCACCAAAAGGTTTAGGATATCCCTAGACATTGTCCTCATCTACTTTGTAGATGGAATTTTACAACCATTGATCTGCATTAGATAAACACAAATCATGAAACATATAGTGTTAGAATTCAAGGATTTAATAAAGCTACTAGCGAATATTTCTCCTGATTGGAATCTCTGCAGGTTCCTTTATGACATTTTCTTAATAGATAAGCTTTCTTAATAAAAAAATCCATACAATAAATGAATAAATGATTCAAAAAACAGTAATCAGCTATTATCAGAAAAAGCTTATGTAGCCATTACAATTTTCTACAATATCTTTGTCACTGGTTCAATCATTAGATAAACTATTTAAAAACTTAATCTGTTCTTAAACCATTAACATCACATGATCACTACTCTTTATGCTTACACAAGCTGTTTACACTGCCTAAACTCTCCATATAGTATTGCCACTCAGTGCAAGCCAGAGTAATCAATAGATGCAAGAGGGTTTGTGTATAAAATCCATATCTAGTGCCTACTCATCCATTATTTCCAGACTAGTGTCTAGCTTATGGCTTTCATCAGTGATGAGCCTTGGATGTGAGAGCACTGCACCTAGATCTTAGGATGTAATGCAATCCTTCAGCAGCCACCTTTTAGTTTATTAGCTAACTATAAAGCTTTGAGTCCAAAGTCAAAACACACTAATGTTTTCAATTCAAGCTCATTAGCTTACATAGTCATATAGATTTGAACTCATTTCAGCATTCATACTTTTTGGTGTCTTTGGTGCTTTAATAATCACAGTCACCATATTCCTATTGTGCAGGATTGGTATTTAAACCACTAAACATTACATGATCATCATTTTTTATGCTTAGACGAGCTATTTACATAGAGGCTAAACTCTTCATACAGTAGCGCCACTCTGTGCAAACCAGAGTAATCAATAGTTGCAAAGGGGATTTGTGCATAAAGCCACAAGCTTGAAACTAGTCTGAAGATATTGGATGAGTAGTCGCTAGATATGGATTTTATGCACAAACCTTGCATTTATTGATTACTTGCACTGAGTCGCACTATTATATGGAGAGTTTAGCCTTTTGAGTAAAAAGCTTGTGTAAGCATAAAGAATGGTGATCATGTGTTGTTTAGCAGTTTAATACCAAACCTGCCCAACAGAAATATGGTGACTGTGATAGTATGGATGCTGAACTGAGTTCAGATCTATATGACTACAAGCTAATGATCTTGAATTGAAAACATTATTGTGTTTTCATTTTGGACTCAAAAAAACTTTATAGTTAGCTAGTAAAGTCAAAGATGGCTGCTGGAGGGTTGCATTACATCCTAAGATCTAGGTGCAGTGTGCTCAGATCCAAGGCTCCTCACTGATGAAAGCCACAAGCTAGAAACTAGTCTGGGGATATTGAATGAGTAGACACTAGGTAGGATTTTATGCACAAACATTCTTGCATCTATTGGTTATTCTGGTTTGCACTGAGTGTTGCTACTGTATGGAGAGTTTAGCCTCTGTGTTAATCTGTTCTTTTATTTCCCTTCCCAATTATTCTTGTATTATCTTTGCTCATAATCATTATAAGACTCAACTGTATTTATTTCAACTTTCTTCTAATTTTATTAATCCTATTTTTGCTCATATGTTTTGTTAATGATATTAGTCTGGGTGGTATTAGGTATACTGAATAAGTAATTTAAACACAACAAAATGTGCTTTTACAGATTTTAAAAAAGTAGTCTAGGCAACGAGATTGCTTTTAGTTTCGCAAGAGTTTGTTTCATATTCTTTTATTGGTTCGAATCAACAAAATTTCAAGTTCTTAACAGTATACATGAGACTACTACAACAATGAGAGAATGCAAAAAAAAAGGGACATAAAATGGTCTTAAATAGCCTATCTCAAGGAAAGTTCTTGCCAGTATTCCTCTAAAGTGAAAAAATGAACTGCTCATGCTTATTAACTGCTGAATCCTAAAAGCTGAAATATTTTAGGTGGTTTTTTTGAATATTCTTTCCAATGGATAGCAACACTTCATTGTAGTATCTTTATAGTAGAAATAAAATAGTCATCTGATCTAATTATTTGTTGTGTAACTTTGTAATACAATTATCATGTTATATTTCATCTGATACTATTTAAAGATAATGAATTACTTAATGGTCTTATGTTCAAGGTTGGTTTTACCTAAGAGTATTATCCAGAGATAGAACACATTTGATATGAAGAGTTAAAACAGTAGCAAACTCTTCCAGTGCAAGCTATAGTAATCAATGGATGCTAGAAGTTGGGTACATAAAATCCCTGTCTAGTGCTTATTCATTCAATATCCCCAGATTAGTGTTCACCTTGTGTCTTTTATCAGTGATGAACCTTGGATCTGAGAGTACTGCACCTAGATCTTAGGATTTAATGCAACCTCCCAGCAGCCACCTTTTAACTATTTAATTATGACATCCACAACATGGCAACAACAGCAGCTTACGACGAGTAGAGAAAAGCTAATGACTGACTTCTCTTTTTTAGTGCGCATTATTTATATTTTTTTTCTTTTTGCTTAATATCAATAAATTCTTAGCATTCCAAGGTAATTGTACTTCCATTTGGCTAATACATCTTTACGATGATGATTAGGATCCAGCTTTTAATTATATCTTTTAATTATATCTGTTCACATTCCTTTCTTGCAATTAGCTTCAAATATTTATCCTTTTGTGTGCTTCGCTAAAATTAGCTTAGTGTTTAATTTTGGATAACAGTTTTCGCTATATTTTAAATACATTAGATATATCCGGCCTTGTAATTAACAATTTGGTTTATCTTTCAGCAATCTTTTGTAGAATGCTTTTAATCTGCGATCTTGTCTATTGAAGTTTAATTTATCTGTAAACCATCTTTCTTTGTTGTTATAAACTTAAATTATCTAAAATATATTCTTACCGAATCTTTTTTTATTACTTTTTTAAACTTACATATTTATTTACATTTATGTTTTCTTTAATTATTAGCGAGCCTTTTTCATGCTTTTTAAAAGTTAGATATGTATTTACATTTCCTTATTATTTTTCTCTGGAGTAAACTTAGCCTTATAACTTATAACTATCAAGTTATTAAAACCTATATATATTTTCTGCAAATATAGTCCCTGTCCCCACTCCGGAGAAAAATCCATAAATCTTACACTTAATCATGAAGTCTATTTGGTTTACATTTTTCATGAATAGGCCTGGATGATTTTTTCCTCTCAGCTGTGTCACTCTGTTCTGAAAATGTTTTGTGAGTTTTTGATTTTTTCATCCAATCCCCCCCCCCCCCATGCCATTATCATTTTTATTTCATGACTAATGTCTTAGGGTTTCTCATTTTCTTTTCAGAATTTTCATTCCACCTTCTATATTCAACAGTGACTGGACTACCCCACCCTCTAATGTGGCTCTTGTGGCATCTTTTTATGCCATCATTGTCACCACTAATCATTTCTGTTTGATTCAATAGATTCTTTACTGATGCCCTTTTGAACCAAGTTTTACTTGACTTCTCTCTAGCACGTACTTTGGCTTCGATTCTGAAACTAGCGTTAACCATTTTTTCTTTCTCTTCCTTAGTGTTTTGTGCTAGTGGCCATAGCTTGCCCTTACTGCTTGTAGGCTTTCCTTTTCCTATTGGACCGCCTACCACATTATTCACAGCGTTAACATTAATGGTTAGGTTTAACTTTAAAAACCAGTCCTGCCCTATTAACGACTGATTTTTCCTTTTACTATGTACAACGACATTTTAACTTTCCAATTTTTGTGCTTTATACATACTATAGCATAGCCTAGCATACCCAATTCGTTGCC
The DNA here is from genome assembly GCA_028023455.1 of Epiperipatus broadwayi. Lineage (NCBI taxonomy): Eukaryota > Metazoa > Onychophora > Udeonychophora > Euonychophora > Peripatidae > Epiperipatus > Epiperipatus broadwayi. The sequence continues at coordinate 869,554 of JAQFVV010012500.1, forward strand.
ACTGATGTCTACAGTTCTTATATTTATCTGTCTAATTGGAAGTCTGTGCGTTTTCCCTTAATCTGTTTCCATGATTTTTCTGTACACAATGAAATGCCCAAGCCATTGTCGATTTCCATTTCGATATCTTTATTACAAATTTCTAATTTTAACAAATTTATTTCCCAGCTTGCTTATGCTCACAATATCATCTGATACAATTACTTTTCAATTTGTATTATTTTGCCACCGACGACTGGATTTTGCCTTATACACCTTTTATAAATTTCTTTTACATTACAGTTATGGCACTTCTCACCCAGAAACTTATACTGGCTTTTTATGTGCCCCTTTTCACTGGAGCAAAAACAAAATCATTTTTTTTGAGCCTTTGAATGTATCTCCTTTTTTACACCTTTTATAAATTTCTTTTACATTACAGTTATGGCACTTTTCACCCAGAAACTTATACTGGCTTTTTATGTGCCACTTTTTACTGGAGCAAAAACAAAATCATTTTTGTATCTCCTTTTTTATGATCAGTTTTTCACAATGCTAAATTTTCGTTTTCAGTTATTTTTTTAATACAAGATATTAGCTCATGAGCTACTCCCTTTTTGATAGCTGACTCAAATATGTATCACACAAACGGATTTTTTCTCAGATTATCATCAAGCAGCCCCATATTAACTAATCGAGCAATATTTCATCAATATAGTTATCATATAAACAATCTTTTGCTAATTGTCTTAATGCTAAATCATAATCTTTTATAGATTCGCCCTTTGCTTGTCTTCTGTTGTTTAGATTGACTGGGGGTAAAGTGATCATTTAACTTTTTCACAATATCCTTGTATCCTTTATAGGTAAATTGTAATAGCTATTTATTATCATAATTATCCCTCTGCCTGATAGGCACAGCAATGCTGCTATTTTTTCCTTCTCGTCTACAATACCATTGAGCAAGAGCTGAATAACATAAAACGGCCATTACCCAGCATCCCCTACATCAAATTCGGCTATTACTAACTGTCCCAATGACATTTTTTTTATTTTTATATACTCTCAGGACAAATAATCCAAGTTTATACTGAACTCTTCTAAACAACCTATTTACATGTGACACACTATTATATGACAATCCCTATTTTCACACCTGGTTCGGATGCGACTGTCCAACTGCACCAACTTTGTTATGTATTCAGCTATGAAGCTGACTACTAACAATTACCACAAAATTATTAATTCCCAAAACATTATTAACAACGATTAAATATATTTATTTCCATATTATGTATCACATAAATTAACATTTAAGTGAGTGGCAATTGTATTTACTTTATTTACACATATTGCAAGTAGACCTTGATTTAAAGTTTTAAATCTTCAATGCTAATATTGCCACCAAGCAAACTAATACTGCCACTAAAGCAGTGATGGACCTAAGTGAATACTAAAAGTTATACTCACAGTCACTTTAAAACACAATTTATTTGGGTCTTCTCATACGTGCCCAAATAATAAGACCGGTAAGGTCTATTAACCAGCTATCTTTCATCTTCAGAGGCACCAGCTCTAGGACACATTCATGGCAGAAAAGTCAGGGCACTTTTCCCTCAGCTTTTCTCAAGGTCCTTATGAAATTCACAACACAGCAACAACAGCAGCTTACAATGAGTAGAGAAAAGCTGATGATCGACTTCTTTTTTAGCACACTATTTATATTCCTTTTCTCCTTGCTTAATATCATCAATAAATTCCTAGCATTCCAGTAACTGTACTTCCATTTGGCTAATGCATCTTTATGACGATGATTAGAATCCAACTTTTAATTAAGTCCACATTTCTTTCTTGTATTTTGTTTGCTTCACTAAAATTAGCTTGGTATTTAATTTTAAACAATAACAGTTTTCTCTATATTTTAAATCCATTAGGTATATCTGGCCTAATAATTAATACTTTGGTTTATCTTCTGGAAATCTTTTGTAGAATGCTTTTAATTGCAAGCCTGTCTGTTAAATTTAATTTATCTGCAAACTATCTTTTTTTGTTGTTATTAAGCATAAACTAAAATTATCTAAAATAAAGTTCTTTCTATTTTTTATTACTTTTTTAAACTTACATATCTATTTACGTTTCCTTTAATTATTAGTGATCTTTTTTCATGCTTTTTAAAACTTCGATATGTATTTACATTTCCTTATTATTTTTCTCTTGAGTAAACTTAGCTTAATAACTTATAACTATCGAGTTACTAAAGTCTATAATATATATTTTCTGCAAAATATAGCAATTTATATTAGCAAAAAATTTGTGTGTCACAGTAAAACATCAAATCAAAACAATAATTTGTAATTTTATTTAAATAAGAAAAGTTTTTTGAATTAATGTTGTTTGGATTAATAATAGTTTATCTGTATATAAAATCAAATTAATTCATTATTCCATTTTTTGGAATAAATTTATTTGTGAAAGCAGTTTTTTTTTCCTGCCAATATATACACAATAAATTAAAATATCTTTTTTAAAAAGTTTGATGTGGAAACTTATAAGGGAATAAACAATTTTAAAACATTAGGTAAAATCTTTGTAAAAATATGGGGATTCTAGTCCTAATCTTGTTTGAAAAACACGGGCTGTTGTATTCACTATTTATTCTTTTTTTATATAAGTGATCTATTGTTCTGGAAAAGTTATTCTTTTATGCTGTAATCACTGAGAATCAAGTTACTGGTTTAAAAATTGATATTCCACAAATAAATTTATTTTTACGTAGTGGAATAATAAATTTACTTTTATTTATTTTGAATTTACTTAATTTGGAATTCCATATTTATATATCTTCTTAGTGTAAGTTCTACATTACCCACTGGGCAGTTATCGAATGTTCCTTGGCGCAGAACAGGTGTCAAATACACTAATAATGAAGCCTATTTTGATGTCGTTGAAGAAATTGATGCTATCATTGATAAGTCAGGCTCAACGGTGTTTGCAGAAATACAAGGCTATGTAAGTTAGTCTTTTTTCTCTTTTTATTGAGTAAAGACTTCATTATTTTTTTATACACTTTTTATTTAACTTATTCTATTTAATTTTTGGATTGTTTATCTGATGATTTCATCACTTCCCCAATTTCTCATCTAATTGAAATGTTATATACCTATGGATTTCTGATGGCAAAACATTTTTTTTTAGTCAGCAAACAATTTTAGTACAAAAATTAATGAAAAATTTACGTTTAATTTTATATGTGGTTTAATACTCTTTATTGCCATCTAAGCAATATTAAATTATATTTAAGCTTAATTTCTAGAAATAAAAAATATATAACAAAAAGTTTAAAGAGAAAATAAAATGCAAAAAAATAAAAAATAAATTTTCTACAGCTTTCACAGTTTTATATTCCAAAATAAAAGCATGCAGCATTCACGTTCAGAAATATTCTTAGATGATTTCTGAATATAAGTGCCGCATGTTTTTACTTTGTCACACAACGTCAATATCACTGATGAAGTCACAAGTGAGAAACTAGTCTGGGGATGGATGTTGGATGATAGGCATTAGATGAAGATTTTATGCACAAACCTTGTATCCATTGATTACTCTAGCTTGCACTGGGTGGCACTATTGTATGGAGAGTTTTATCTCTGTTTTATTTGTGTAAGCATAGAAAGTAATGATTATGTGATGCTTAGTGATTTAATATTGTGAAAGCTGAAGAAAGTTTTATTATTTTTTTGTATTTTTTTTTTTTTACTTCTTATTGTATTTATGTCAATAAACATTTTTTTTTTTAAATTTTTATATTTTTTAAATTTTGTTGATGAAAATTGTTGATATGTTTTAAATTTTAATAAAAAAAAAAATTAATTGAAATCTAGCCTTTTAAACCGTTAATAATAGAGCAGAAATAATTCAGCTGTAAAAAATTTTTACTATTATTTTTTATGTTTAAACACAAGCATAGTATATATATTTTAAACTAGATGTAATTAGAAGGGATTTGAACCCAGATTTCTAGGCTCCTTTTAGTCATCCTCTCCATCTTATACAACCAACACACATGACCACATACATGTAAAAAGATAAATGATTTCCAATATATATATTTTATGCTGAATCAGCGCTTATCATTTTTTTTAATTTGAAAAAAAAACATTTTTTATAAAGTTATAATTAATTTTTTAATATAGATCCATTTTTTTTTTGTTTACCCTTTCAGATTGACTGTTGTATCAAACTCAGCGGGATGCCTGATCTCACTTTATCCTTTATGAATCCTCGTTTATTTGATGATGTTAGTTTTCACCCATGTGTTCGCTTTAAGCGTTGGGAGGTTTGTAATCTAATCTGTATTCACTTTGAATATATGCAATTAAAATTGAATTTTTTTTACTTAGGCATACTATGTTTAAATTACGAACATATTGAATTATATAACAACATCAAGCTACATTTAGTTAATATACGTTGCAACAAATTATAAACCGATTTAAAATATGCATAGATTGTGATTTTTAAATAATCTAAGGTACATAAAATTCATAATAGGATTTACAAGGTTAATTAACCTCATAATTCCAAGGTAATTGTTCACTGAATATTTGTTGAGTACTGAATTCTGAAAAAATATGATTTAATCACACTTTCAGAAATATAAGGTTGCCAAATTCAAAAACTAAGGACTTATTATTTGATAGATCCAAAAATAAATTTAATTTAATATTTTCAAATTTCAGAATACTTTTGTATTCTTCTGCCAGGTTAAGAATTCAATCAGAAAAGATGATTTTTGGTTATCTTTGAAGCTGCTTATTTGCTGCTTTTTACATATTTTCTTTTTTTTTTATTATAAATTTCAGATTTTATATGATTCTAAGCATTTTATGTTAGCATTGGTTTCCAAAATTAATAGCATGATTTTTCTGACTAAAAGTAAAAAATTTAAATTCTTGGTAATTTCCTTCTAACTCATTTCACTTATCACCTTACTTTACTATTATTTATTTGGGATTTTCACTTGGTTAGTCATTTTGTGTTTACATAAATTTATTGTAATATAGTATTCGAAAATAATGTTCTCAAAGAAAGAGAATTTTTCCTATTTAAGCATGTCCTTGTATTCCAAACAAAGCAATAGTACCATTTTGTGCATGCAAATTTAAAATTTCGAATTCTTGTTAAAGCTGATTAGTGGTGTTTGCTTATTGTTCTTTATGTTATAATTTTATTAATAAATTGCTTTTATTTTTTTCTTTCATCTAAGATTATTTATTTTTCTTCAACATAATAAGTATTAAAAATATAAAATACTGTGTGTTTTTAAAAAAAAAAAAAAATAGCTGACAAAAACTGTTAGGTAATCAAAAGTGTCAGCTATTTTTCGAAGTTTGGATACACTAAATATTGTATTTCCATTATGTAAAATATATAAAATATTATGTTAGTATTATTTGTTTATATTAGACAATTGTTAAACTGAAACAGTGGTTTTTTTTACTTCAAAACGGGACAGTTGCTTCAGAAGTAATAATCATAGTTTTGGTACTTAATTTAGGAAATAATGTTCAACATCAACACCCATCACAAATTCTATATTAGCTAATCCAGGGTGATACATTAATCCAATTCAGTTGGTAATTGCATCTTGTAACCATCAGTCTATGTTGCTTTCAAACATTGAATCTATTAGAGTCTCTAATTTGACAATATTCATTATCAAGATATAAAGTATTCATTAATTTCTAGTTTCTTTTATACAAAATTCTGCATTTGGTGATTCACTTCAGATTAGTCCAAGAAATAAACACCCTTCTTAGGCTGGGATTACTTTTTAATACTGAGGGAAGCATGTCAAAGTTCATCTAACAAAAAGCAGCCCAGTCTTTATATTATAAGATATCCATAGTAGAAATGAAAATGAATCACATTTAATAACACTTATATATTTTTGACAACACTGAGGGAATCAATGAGGAAAAAATGGAGGACCTTTCATTCCCATATAGAGTGAATATTATGTAACTTAGAAAAAAAGTCACAAACCCTAACGAGTTTTCTACTTTCAAATAATTAAGTAAATAAATAAAATTTGTATTACTTTAAATATATAATTTCTCTTCATTTTAATTAACTTTATGTATTGATTGTATAACAATCCCGATCATTTGACTAATAAAGAAATATAACTTTTTATGATTGTATGTTTTAAATCCAAATAACTCGGGGGTTATACAAAATATGAGGGAAATATAATTTAGTTTAATCATAAATTATACTAATGGTCAGACCTCGATATATTTATAAAAATATTATAGACCATAGCCACTTTTCCAGACCATTAAACCACTCATAATTAATTGAAGAAAACTTATTATGCTAGTTTAAACCAGGACACCACCCAACTATTGGGAAATCCTTGTGTGGAGATTATACACCATCAGCATTGTTAAATGATACCATGCCTAACTGGTTGTATGAACTCTTATCTTGCATACTATTATGAAGTTATTAAAACAGGCAAAACTCTCTATACATATTGCCACTCAGTGCAAGCCAGAGTAATCAATGGATGCCAAAAGGCTTGTGTATAAAATCCTCATCTATTGCCTACTCTTCCAATATCCCCAAACTAGTTTCTGGCTTGCGGCCTTTGTCAGTGAGAAACCTTGGATCTGAGAGCACTGCATCTAGATCTTAGGATCTAATGCAACCCTCCAGCAGCCACCTTTTATTTCTACTTAACTACAAAACTATGAGACTTAAATTGAAAACACTATAATATTTTCAATCCAAGCTCATCAGCTTATATAGTCATAGGTCTGAACTCAGTTCATTACCTATACATTTTGGTGTCTTTGGTTCTTTAATCACCATAGCCACCACTACATATAGAGAGTTTTGCCTGTTTTAATAACAGTTAAGAGCAAGCATAAGAAATGGTGATCATGGGATGTTTATTATGAAGTTACTTTCTTATTTCAATCAAACAAAATATTAATACAAGTTATTCATTCACCTTACAGTAAATAATTTATTAATATTCAAATAGTAAGAATTTATGAGAAGAGAGACAGGAGTGTAGATTAACAAATATATATATATTGTAGATATATGACTCATTTCACCCACATATATATTATTTAAATAAAAAAAAATTTTTTTCTTTTATATATATATATATACATTTATGTGTGTATTTATTAGTATATAATTTATGAATAGTTAATAAATAAGCAGTTGTAAAGAGAGAAGGTAATAAGAAACAATATTTAATATAGGGATTTATTATATTTTCTTATTAAATAATGTGTTAAATTATTTAACATTAATTTTTGTTAAAGCAGATCAGAAAGAAAGTGTAAAATAAGGCGATCAAGATTAGTAGATTAGGATATGAAAATGTACACGTGTGAGTATGAATGTTTTAAATATAAAACATTTTTACACAAATCTTTTAATGACTTAGATTGCAAGCTTTGTTGTTTTTGTATTATCTAGATTGTAGATATCTAGAGAGGGAAGTGTTTTTTGGAAGGAATAAATGTAACAATTAATCCTAAGTTTTTATTAATTGCAACAGACCGTCAAACTTGTGAAGCTTTGATCTTTATCTCAAGATAAGATTTCCAGCGGTCCTTTTCTGTGATCAAAGATTTGCAATATAAATGAATGAAACAATATTTAAAGGCAGTCAGTTTTTTTTTTCAATGTTATTGAGGTAGAGATGTGGCTGTCAGTTTTTTTTTAATGTTATTGAAGAAGAGATGTAGTGATCAGTTTTTTTTCAATGTTATTGAAGAAGAGATGTAGCTAGAAGTTTTTTTTTAATATTATTAAGGAAGAGATGTGGTGATAGTTTATTCATTATTATTAGACAGATGTAGTGATTGAGTTTGTGAAAACCAAAAGAAATGGACAGTTTGCATATTTTTTCAAAAGAGAGTGAGCGATTTTTTTTCACTCTTTAAAAATTGAGGAAGGGGAAAAATGACTCTTGTTTTAAAGTCAGTATAGACGAAGATGTGCATATATATAAGTAATTCCCAGCAAGATTAAGATAAAAAAGAAATGGAACAAAATTGAATTTCTTGGAAGAAGTTATTTACAGTTCTATAAAATGATATTAATATATTTTGCTGTGTAGTATACAATGAATTTGCATTGCTAAAGCCACTTCTTCTGCTTCCTGGAATCTGACAGAATGGGTTAAATCACTGATCTACTATGGACTCATATACCAGTCCATAGTAACCAAAAGAATGGACAAATTTAAAGCCAGCCACAAACATAATCTAATCATCATTTTGGACAAGAGAAGAAGAAAGGAAAGATGAATAAAAGCCATATATATAGCCAAGTTTGATGAAGCTATGAATCAAATTTTTGTTAAAGTTTTCCTCAGTCATCTAAAGTGTCTACAATGATTTTTTTTTTTAAATGGTAGAGACAAGCAAATCCACCAGTTCATATTTATCTAAAAGTATTTGTAATAACCTTTTTTGAAATGGTAGAAGCAAGCCAGTCAATGAATTCAGCGTTATCAAAAGTATCAACAATAAATAATTTTAAAATTGTGGAAATAAGCAAGTCAATTAATTCATGTTTATCTTAAAAGTATCTGCAAGAACTTTTTTTTTTTTTTATGGAGCAAATCAACTTATTGAAGCTATATGTGAGACAAGCAGTCTGAAAATTCAAACTCGAGACATTTATAAGAAGTGAAAATAATCGGGTAACTATGAACTTTCATTAACAGATCTTTTATTCTTACTTATTAAAAGTAAACCTTAATTTATTGGTCAAAGCATTTTTTTTTTCTTTTGATACAGAAACATTAAAGGCTTGTTTATCGATAGTTATTTTCAATATCACATAACATAACACAAACACAGTTTAAATCTTTAAACTTAAATTTTTATTATTTTTTATTATTTTTTTATATTATATAATGGTAATATTGAAATGGTTTTTTTTATTGTTCTTCATTTGTTATGATGATGAGCAACCTATAAATATATGCATTTATAATGTTTTTTTTTATTTATCTTGATGCATATTAAAATTGATATAATGTATTTTATTTTCTTTTGCTCAAGGTTGCAAGAATATTTTTTATATATATGATTTATGTATTAATCTCTAATATAAGGGAACACATTTTAAAAATATATGTTGACATATCACAGGGTGTGTGTGCATGTGTAACTGCTTATACAAACACGTCAAAAGAATAGGTTATACATGATTAGTTTAAATATGGTAAATTTAAAAGCAAGGCTTACATTTGAATGGAAGTGAAATAAAACACACAAGTTACACATGAAATTTATTTTTATGATATAATAAGTTAGGAAAGTCTTAAGTAAGCATTCAATGAAATATTTTTTTTTAAAAAATGTCATTTTAAGCCAGCTTATTTTAAAATATCCAAAATGACAAACTTGTATATTAAATTTATTTGATTGTGCTTATATAAATTTTTGTATTAATTCTATATTTAATCAATGTAATAATAAGCCATTTATCTAATTAGTAAATTTGATTTAAAAAATAAAAAGAAAGAAGAATAGTATTAATAAAATATAATTATATATATCTTAATTGGTTTCCGAGTTCCGAGTTGTTATTAAAATATCATGTTTTTCTTGTCTTGATTTTATTGTTTTAAATGATCATCATCATCGCTCACAGATATTAGGAATCATCAGCACTAGCAAATATTAAGCGCTCGCAAAATGTTAAGTAAACTAGAATGTTGATTTACATTAAGTATTTAAGGATTATGCTTGATAATAACCAAGTTTTAATAATTATAGGTCAATAATAGAAAGCTAATATTGTGTTAAGCCCATGAGCTTTGATCATCTTCATCAAAGATGGATATCGTATTATTGATTAAAACACTGTTTCAAATAATACTATACAAGAGTTATGATCGCCATCATCATCATTAAATAAATTATAATCAGTAAATCTAATGTTTCACATAATTAATATGTTTAGTAAATAGGGGTTTATAAAAAGTTTAATACCATGCATAGAGATGCATGATGATCAGTCATCATCACTAGTATTATTGAATCCTAGTTTTAACCATAAAAGTATTTTAGTAAATAACCATAAACTTATATAAATGCTAGTGAATGTAATATTTAAATCCCATTTTGACAAAGGATGATTTTAAAAAGTGGCTATGAGTTTATAAAGATAAATTTATTGTTGTGAGTTCATTATAAAGCTATGGCTGGCATCATCATTATTATTATCATCATCACTATCATCTTTATATTGAGATAAATAATTAAGTTAAGTAACTAGTTAAATGACCATCAATATCAATAATGGTCTTTACGATGCTTGTTTGGAAGCCATTAATAAGATTATACTTGTCTGTTCATCAGTAAGAGTTTTGATCTATATAAATTTTGGTGATATTGGGATCTTATGATTTTATTGACATAAATAAAATATAAGAATGTCATTTTTTTTTGTGCATTAGTCATCCAAGTCATATGTAATAAAAATGTACCGAATGAGTTTGAATTCAGTACACTCTAAACAGATATTTATCTAGATTTAAAACAATCTAGTGGCGCTCATGGGAAAACACATATACTTAGCTAAACTGAATAAAGAGTGATTTAATCCCTTTCCAACTTCAAAATATTAATTTTATATGACATTTTTTTATAAGTTGTTATAAACAGCACCAGTGTGTGCGTGTGACCATGAATGGTTGTATATATATACATGGAAAGAGGAATGAGAAGGATTCTCAGTTAAAAGAACCTATTATTGGAGTTGAGCATAAGGCACTCCAGGAATCTCACAATGGGTAATTTTATTTAGTGGCTATATTTAATATTATTTTATTTGATGACAATGGCCAGTATGTTTTATCGTTCAAATGACTTCCCCAATATCTAAATATTTTAAATCCTTAATGATGACAGTTTTAATTTTCATTTGGTTATTTTATATGGAAAAATGAGATAATTTATTTATTTCAATATTAGCGTGACAGAATTAATGTTTGAGATAGTTGCAATCGGGCTATAATGTTATATTTAATTAATTAGAAATAGACACCTAAATAGAGCGTGATATGCATATGTTCTTATTTATGTGTTAGCGTCATCCTTATTTAATTATAAATTGTATTTTAGCTAACACAGTAAATTCATTTCTCATTTAATTTACTCGGTTACAAATGATGAACCACTAGAGAATATCATATATCATGTTTAGTGTTTAGTTATTGAATTATAGCAACTATCATTTTGTCACTCATCTATATATTTATAATCGTTACAATATAGCAGCCTTTTTCATCATTACAGTAATTGGTAAGCTGTTACAAAGTTTTCTTACTGTTCAAATGAATGACAGATTATAAGCATATTTTAATAAGTAATAATTTTGTCTATATTTTTATTTTTTGTTACAAAATGGTATCTATTCTATTTATTAATTATTTCCGTTACAATATATATATAATGCAGTAATATTTATTAATTAACCTGGCCTACATTATTCTGATAAGCTTAATATTATACATCAAGGCTTACAAAATATTATTACACTATTGTTTTAAATTATAAAATGTAAATAATATCAAAATACATAAGAAAATTATTAAAAATGTTACCATCCTTTAGGTAATCACTCTTTCAATGTTAAAAGCTTTGTTAGATTCTCTGGTTATAAATCCTTTTTTTTTTTTGTTAAGCTTAATATTTATCAATTCGTTGTTTTTTTTTCTTTTGTTTTATTTTTATATTAAGGAGTCTTTTCTGGTATATTTTTTCATTTTAGTTTACTTAATTTAAACTGTATAGAATCCATTCTTGTAGATTTAGAAATATTAAAGTTTTCAACTTCTTTAGCTGCTTTACATTTTTAAAATATTTAGGTCATGATTCTTCGCCTCACTAAAGACACAGCTATTCCATGAGAAAGGGCTTTCATGTAACAGGTATTCTTCCAGGCATGATTCTAACATAGGTCAAACACAACTCAGGAAATGGCAGTTCAAGTTTGATCGCATATCAGGCTTTGAATAGATAATTAATTAGGACTACATCATGTCCAGGGTAAATGGGTAGTCATCGTGAATTTAGCAACACACCGTCAGGATCATTTTACAATATTGATTTTTATTCATAACTTGACTGCTAAATAAAACTAAAACTTTAAGTTTTTACGAGCAGCTAATGAAGTCTGCTAAACAAAGACAGACTGAAAATGCACTAGAGAGCGTGAGCTTTTAATAAAAAATTTAATTACACTTTACTTGAACTGACCATTGTTTAAATAACATTTTCTCATCTTTTTTTTTTTGTTTAAGTTTTATTAATTACAATAATAAAAAATATTTATTGCAGTACAAAACTCTTTTTATATAATTATGATATTTTAACTAATTAAACTTGTATTTTTTTTTTTAAAATCATATTTTAATCTCAAACTTTGAATAATCAAATTTTAAACTTTGTACTCTGAACATTAAATTTAGAAATAATACAAGCAGATTTTAAATCTGAACTAAAAGAACCACACACACTCACATTTTTTAAAACTTACTTATCAGCCCTTATTATTATTATTATTAAAACTGTTATAATAAAAAGTAACTAGCATTTAGCTATTCTTTTATTTCTCACATGTGATCAATTATGTATCTTATTAACACCATTTAATACACTTTGTATATTCATTTTTTACAGTGCATTTATTTCATGATAATATTTTCTAACAGTTTGAAACTGTTAGAAAATATTAAGTAAATGCATTATAAACAGAGATTATAGAAAGTGTATTAAGTGGTATTATATACAAAGTAGTAGTTTTAAAAAGAATACGATAAACAACGGAAATGGGATGGGTAGGATGAAAGAAAAAATTTTGGTAAATAATAAACATTTGATAGGTTTTGTTTATAATATATCTAAAGTAGGGAAAACATTGGTGAGAATTTTTATTAAATGGGATAGAAAACAAAGAAGGTTAGGTGTAAGCAGGCATATCCTTTAATTGTTACTGCACTTTTAAAGTCATCTTCAAACAGGAAAAAGTTATTTATGTTGTCACATGAGTGCAATATCCTATAATTGAAATTTGTAACTTTGAGAAATATTTATTATCAAAGTGGTTTAACATGTTCAAAAAGCCTTGACTGCATTTTGTTATTATTAAATAAGGGAAATATTTATTTATGGAACAGTGAATCATACTTTTGGGGAATACCAAGTATCTTTTTTTAGTAAAGAAGCTTTTTGCTAAGATGTGGAGTTTATTTAAAAAGCTGCATGATTCGAAATGAATTACTAATATTCTTTAAAATAAGCAATTTTTTTATTTAATACTCATAAAGTATTGTGTAGGTAGCTAAAAATCGCTATCCAACAACCTACCTAAGCAATCTGAAATAATGAAATATCTTTTTTTTAATTGGCAGGTAGAAAGATAAAACGATTTTGCTAGAGCACTTTTGGATAATGTAAAAAAAAATACCCACATATATATATTAGTAATACAATTTTATTACTAAGAAAATGCCAATCTTAATAAAAAAAAAAAAAAGTTGTACATAGTTATATATATATATGTTGATTGTTTGTGTTGTGTTAGTTGATTTGACAATGACTTAAATAAAAAACAATAATTATAACAGTAGAAAATAAATCAATATTTCAAATGTGAGATAAAAATATTATAAATTTATTTTAGAACGTGTTGTATTTTTTTTTTTAATGAATCAATGTAAAAAAAAAAAATTTTAAAAGCTGAAACGCTTGTTTTCAAATAATAGAAATAGCGCCAAGATAAAAAGGAAACAATTAAGAAATCGTCTGCTTTTTTTTCTTGTTGGCAAAAGAGATCGGTCAAGCTAGTTAGATCAGAAGGATTATATTTTTATATTGTTCTACAAAATAGACAATTTTTCTTAATTAATTCGGCATTCGAATAAAAAAATAAAAGAAATGGATGGAACATTAATCTGATTTATCCGATAGAGAAGTGGAAATCATTGTTAATTCAAATTTTTTAAAAAAGAAAAGTAACCTGATGTTTGTTTAACAGGAACTGAAAAAAAGAAATTAAAACAGTTAAGTTTTATTCTCTATAAAAATATTTTATTAGACTATACATTTATGTAAAGTTGTATATATATATATATAGTTCAAGCATGAAATATTTTGGCTAAAGAGCATAATTGTGTCGGGGTTGAAGCATTGTTCCTATCGACTATGACCATATAAAAATATCAAGATGTGACTGTCTACAGTCTGATTGCCTGAGGAGTTGACATTTACATCGGATAAAAATCTATGGGATGAATAACACACCTAACTACACACAGACTGCCCACTGAAATACTTCAGGATGCTCTGTAAATCAAACTGGAGTTCTACCAACATTTATTTAACAAAATACATCAACCATAAGGACTTTGTATAAAGGAAAATTGTAAATTGTTTTATTTTATTTTTTATATCAATTTGTATTTTTTTGTTTTTAATTTTTATCTCATTTTATATTTGGAAAAAGCGGTTGCTAATTATATAGAGAGAACAATCCAATATGGGAAAATATCAAGAGAGTAAGGGGGGGGATAGGTTGAAAAGTTTATTTATTTTTTTTAATAAAATTTAGATTTATTTTCTACTGACAGATGTGAGATTGAAATATGCACAAACAATTAAGTGCTTCACTAAACTATTTATGGTAAGATATTTTATTATTATTATTTTTTTTAAAAGCCATTGATATAAAATATGTACCACATGACACGACTAATTATATATATGTTACTAATATTTCTTAAGATAAATTGAATAAATGACTAACATTTATCTTTTAAATAGTATTCTTTATCTTATGTTGTATCATATTCTGTGTTGTGTTATCATTATATTTTTTCACGATTATTATATCTGAGGTTGCAGTTGGCAATCTCATTTTGAATTAATCATTAGTTTTATTATTATGAGCCTAGACAATAGAAACTGTAAATACATAGAGATATCCAAGTAATTTATGGGCATCATCATTTTTTAAATATTTTTCTTTATTGAGATTTATATATATATATATATTTTTCTATATAGAAATTTTGTTTGCTTTTCTAAATTGTTTAAGAATTTATATTTATGTTTAAATATGTCCTATTTTCGTTTGTAAATAAATATTATGAGGTTTTATAAATTAACAGGTCTCTGTAGTTTTGTTGATCCAGCATTTACATTCAATTAAGCACTTACATTACATTTAATGGCCTAGGTTTTTAAACATGTACACATCCACATAATTGTTTAATAAGCATGGGAGAGAACATTAAATACAGGTTATATTTTATTTGATAGATAGGATGTATTGTTTAGTCATTGATTAAGAGTATACATAGATACATACCTGTTAAGAGAGTCGAATGCGAATTCTTCCTGAGTTCGAATATCTGAGGCAACGGTTTTGGAAAAGAGTGGTGAGATGTGAGATGAACTGATTTGGATTGCATGTAGATTTGATGGATTATGCTTAGGCTGGTTTATTGAAAATGGATGTAATCATGAGTCAGGTGTTTCATCGTTTTATCTCTAGCATCCTACGTGAAGACCCTAGGTCCGACAGTAGTTAGATGCAAGCTTGCTCCCTTTCACCTATATACGTGGATGAACCGGTTTGTTGCATGGGGCACTAGAAACTTTGGGATATGGCAGATAAGTGCACCAGCACTTTTAGATTGGAAGTAAGTTGGTATATATTATGGAAGAATTAGCTGATTGTTAAGGTTGATCTGTGTGTGTTCAAATGTATTTGCAGACTGGAACATCCAGGTATATATCGGACCATACCATTACAGTATATTTATTTATTTTGCTGATATATGATTAAATGACATGCTTGATAAGTTTTTTGCATTATTTGTTGATTCTACACACATTAATTTATTTGAAATAATTACATTTTATTATAGTATTATTACCTGGTAATTACTGTTTATTTGCTGATTTGACCCTGAGGTCATGTGATTCATGGATTACATAGGTGGCACTACTGCTGCAATATGACCATCCTTAAAGATGTGTCTGGTATTATTTCAAATCATCATTAAAAATTTTACATATAATTAAGGCTATTTAAACATTATTGCCATTCTAGTTAACATTTCATCACTGTACTTTCTCATTGTATTTACAAAAAAGCTATGTTTTGGTACAGTCAATTTTCTGTTATTTTTTAGAATTACTTTACGATTGTTTTTGGCTCTAATATTATTTTTAATTGATAACAACAAATATTATTTTTAGTTTACACAATATAGGATATAGTGATTCTCTCTTCTATTGCCATGATGTTCCTAGTTAGGAAAAACATGCCTGCAATTAAAGAATTGAGAGTACTAAAATATAGAGTTATTGACCTGGAATCAAATCTTTATAACTGTTTAAACATGTTGGTTTGAGTTTAGAGTTTTATGATGTTTTAAATTTCAAGCTTTTATCTGCATTATTTTCAACATTGTATCCAAGTCTTAATCTAAAAAAAATGGTCGGGGAAGGGAATTTAAATGGGTGTTCACTGATTAATCAAACTATAGCTAGCAGTAGACTAGATAGTTGCTATTATTTGTCAATCTTTCTAGTCTTGGAACTCTAACATTTTTATTATCTAATGATCATAGCTAATAAACCTTTGGCAAAGAGTTTTGTGTTGCTTCTCACTTTTTTTTCAATCTTTCTCAAGATGTCAGCACATATGCTCTTTAATAGCATGCTAATTTAAGTACCTATTTATGAGATTTTTGTTCATGAATTTGTTTTAATCGAATGTACTGTTTTTTTTTTTTTTTGATATGTCATGTTTGCTATTATGTTTAGTCTGAATTATATATATGATTTAATAATTACAGACTCATGTAAATACAAACACTTCTAAATATGTTTTATAATATATATTTATTACAGAAACGTGAATACAAATATACACTCATATTTACAATGGCTATACCCTGCCTGCTACTGTTGGCGAGGTACAGCTTCTAGTTCTGGGATGAACTATGGCAGAAGGGACTGCAATTGCCCTTGTATGTTTCTTACCACTTCCAGCTGTATCTTGGCCAGTGTGCCTCATGAATAGGTCTGATAACACTTCCCACTGTACTATAACAGCTTGTCTCATATCAGTGTGTGGTTTTAACAGCTTCTAGTCATGAAAGTGAACTTGCCTCATTGCTTCAAGTGTTTAGCTTAATTGTTATTGTCTGGAGAATTATATACTGTCTTTCAGGTTTTTACAGTAATTCTCTGGAGAACGTATATACTGCAATTATTTGATAGTAGTTCTCTGACCTTACTTTCAAAAAGTCTGACTATTTATTGTGAGATTCCTATCCTTAATGAAAACATTCGGATTCATTGGCTCATTCTTGCCAATGGTTATGTGTTATCTCTTTATATGTACGTAAGTTCATGGTGATGAATGTTCAATCCAATCTAGATAAGATAGAATCTGGACTAGTTCATTATATGAAGGCAAGGTGCAATATGACATTTGCTTTATTCGTATATTCAACATTTCTTCATTTTTTCTTTTGAAGTATATTTACCTTGTAAGGAAGTTGGACTTTCATTTAAGATAGGTAGAATATATGTGGCTTCATAATTAAAGATAATTAGAAAGGAAAACCAGTATCAAGTCAGATTGAATTCTTCTAATATTAATTATATTAAAATAGTTTATGATTGAGACTTTACTGCTTTAGAAATTTTATTCGCTTTTGGAAATTATTTTATTTATATATGCTTAATTGTGTGACATTAGTTATTAGGTAACAACTTTGTCTTAGATTATGCTTACTCATGGTCTCTAAGGAAAATAATAATGGCCTTAGTAGTTCATGTGTTTTATTACCAGTAGTAACAAGAGCTGGGTCTCGGTTTATGAACCTTGAATTCAAGTGCCTGCTACTTTATCATTGTATCAAATCATGCAGAGCATGGTCTCTGATTTAACCTTATTCAACTATGCACATAAAGCATTATGCAGGATTCATCCAAATAGTAGAATTATTATGACAGTATCAATTTGCAGGAGTTATATCAGATATTAATATCTTTTACTAGGATTGGACCAATTATTCATTTAAACTTATACTTTCTGACAAGAAAGGCTTTTATGCTATTAGAACGGATTAGAAGATTAATGTGAGGAAAATTTTACTTTTCTTTTTCAAAGGAAGTTCCGTATCTAAATGATGGATAAATGATTATAGTTACTTTCACCAAAGATTTCTGTTTGAAGCTCTTTTGGGCTGAGTTATAGCTTATGGGCCTAATTGAAGTGAAAATTTATCCTTAAGACATTGGTTCTTTACATTAATAATAATCTCAAGGAAGTTTTAACTTAGGGCAAACCTAAGATTTGATTATTATCTCAAGTGACTGTTGAATAGACATTCAGTGCTTCTGTCTGCTATTGTCTAACAACTCATATTTTTATGATTCATTATCATTTTCAGTCATTATCTATCCACTATAAGATGAAAGTCTCTTCAAGTTTAATACATTTTTTCTGATGCATAGCCTCTCTTCTCAACATTATTTAGTGAACTTTCTTATCAATCTTTTTTATATATGACCTCTTTCTAGGGCCTCTAGTCTCTTCAGATCCACATTAAAACTTCAGTTTTTATCTATTATGATCTCTTTTAGCTAAATGTTTAGCTTAGCTTCATTTCAATCTTTTAATTCTTTCATTGATATTAGTAATCCTTGTTTTTCTCTCACTATTTTTATTTTCTATCTCTTATTATCATTCTTAGCATATGTCTCTCCATACTTCACTGAGAAGTGTGAACTCTTGCTTTTCTAATATCTGTCCCAAGTTTCAAATCCTTAAATAAGAACTGGTAAAATACATCTATTAAAAAACCTTTTTTTTAATACATATACATGTCTTTTTAATATTAAATTATTTCTATTAAAAACACTCCCAAGTTTTAATTCAATAATTTAATTTTATGCATTATGTTCCATCTATATTATAATAAGAACAAGGTATTTGTACTGTTAATTGGTCGAATTCAAATTTATATATCTTTAAATCCATTGAATGTTCATTTATCCATAATCTTATTTTCATCTAATAATTCTTGCAATATTACCTAAAACCTGAAGCATTGTTTGTAAAAACAGTCACATCATCTGCAAAATCTAAATGACTTAAAATAATGTCTATTTATTTTTATTCTTTTAACTTTCCATTTTAATCCACAAAATATTTTTTGTGAAACTACTGTAAAAAGTTTTAGAAATATGGGATCATTGTCATATATCCTCTTGATGTTAATCTTAATATAACTATTTATTCTAATCATTGCTGTTGCATTTTGACAAATATTCGTCACAATATGACAATATTTCAGTCAAAGTTTTGTCCAAAGCTTTAATTACTGTAGAAATGCTTTTAAAATCAAATGTCTTTTCATAATCTATATATCCAAAAACTATTATTAATTCATAATATTCATTGAACATTTCTATAATTTTACTGAATATTATGTTAAAATCACTTTTAAATCCAGTTTGTTCTTCTGGTTGATTAAAACCCAAAGTGTACTGTAAATGAGCTATAATCATCTTGGTAAAGATTTTGTATAGAATTGATAGAAAACTTAAAGTTTATCAATTTTAATATATTCTTTATCATTTTTTAAAAATATCAATATTGCTATTGTATTCTTCTAATCATTTGTCTGTTTAGACATTTGGTATGTAGCTTTGATAATAATTATTCTTTTTCTTCACGTGCTTTTAAAATATAAACAATAATTTCATCATTTCTTGGACATTTTCCCTTCCTCATAGATTTAATTGTATTTCTCATCCCTTCATTTAAAATACTTGGGAATTGAAAAGATATAGAAATTATGAGATAAATTTATTATTTTGTTCTTTATTACTATGTAGTTCTTTATAGAATTCAATCCATTTCAAGATGTCAACTCCCTTTTGTAATAGTTTCATGTTTTCATCTTATTGTTCAAATAACTTTTCTTCTAATAGCAAGATGTTTCTTGCATGTTTGAGATTTTTATCCTTTTCTATAGCTTTTTTTTTTGCCAATTCACAATTATATTTCTTATGTCATTATTAACTCTTATTTTGTACTATTTTTCAAAATTCTAGATATTTAGTTTTTCTTAATGGATCATTTAAAAAATTTTTCATATTTCTTTCTTTTCTTCATACATTGTCGTTTCAGTAGAACATTTATTGGTGAATTGCTGTTTTTTGTTCCAACTATCTTTCTTGTAATTTTTGATAAAGTATCAATCATCTTCTTCAAAGTCTGTTAATATTTTAAATGTTTTTCAAGTTTTAATTTGAATTCATAGGAAAGTTTTTAAATATTAAGAATTTTTAATAATTTCATTTTTCTAGTTTTGCTTTAACATGTATCTTACATCTCATTAATTGATGATTGTTTCCTTTGTGGAATCATGAAATGCAAATTTTCTGCTAATTGAAATATAATCTAATTCTATTATATCTTTATCTCGATGCTTCTATGTCCATTTCCATTTAAAATTTTTCTCAAAGAAAGAATTCATAATATATAATTTTTCTTTTTCAATGAATTCCACAAATCTGTATTCTTTTTCAGTTCTATCACCATAATCAAATTTACCCATAACACTTTCATCTTTCAATTCTAGAATTAAAGTCTCTCACAAAAATTTAAAAATGTTGTTTTGTTTGATCAAAACCATTTTGTACACCCATATAAAAATCTATTTATTTATCACAATGAGAACTTGTTGGGCATAAATCCAAATAATCTGTGTTTGATATCTCCTGTTAATTTGAATAACTAATCATTTCATTTTGTCTTATATACCCTTAATCTCTACAATATTGTTTTTCTATTTTTTGTTTATAATGAATTCCACCTTGTGTGCTTCCATTATTAATGCTTTTATAATAAAGTATATGTCCACTTTTAAAATCAATTGTCTTGTCAATTCTTCTTCTAACTTTACAAAGTCCAATAATATCCCATTTAATATTAGACATTTCTTCCAATCCATGCAATCTTTCTTCACTTGAAAGTGATTTGCAGTTATGGGTACCTAAATGAAAGATCATCGTTAAATGGCAACTTGGGTCCACAATCATGGGATTCTTAGTGCGCACACACTCCCTTTACCATGCCAGTCACTGCTTTGGTTGGCATCTTTATAGCTCCTGAGAATAAAAGCCATAATTTAGTTTTGTGTGTTATGATTGTAAATATATACACACATTCATCCGGCCTTTAAGAAAATTAATATTTTAGTAGGCTTTTGATCTTAAATTCTGAGGTAAAAAGCCAGTAAACTCAGCTGATGTCATGTTGTTGAGTCAGATCCATGTTCGTTTACTATATGAATAATCTCTTTATAATAACAGCTGCAATAACAAAATCACAAGAAATGAACATTAGGAATTTGCTTCATTCAGTTCCTTTTAGTCCTAAAAGAAGAATCAAAAGATTCTCTCTCACTTAACTGCAAATGCCTTTTTACAGTCTGTGAATAATTACATATCTAAATATATATGCTTAGTATATTTCAAAAATAAAAATAATTTTGCTTCAATAGGAAAAATCGCCAATGTAGTTTAATGCAGCAGTAAACTTCAAAGCTAAAATGTTTTGAATTGTTTTTCAGCTGAATGAAATAAATGAAAAAAGTAATTTGGTTACATGAATTTAATAACTTGTCCTGCTTGATGCTTGTAAGCTAGAACATCACATGACCTCCCAAGAATTAATAATACAATAATTTTTATTTAAAGCATTGATTAATAGATTTAAAGTATTCGGTTTTTGTTAGATGATTAATGTGGTAAAGAGCTAGTTAATGTTTATGATGTATATTATAATAAATTATAGCAAGAATGGCAAATTACTATGAAAGGGTATTGTTTTATTGTAGTATTCCATCGACTCAATTACTATTCCCAATATGCTCTCCATGCAACTTCATTAGACATGAATAAGTGTTCCTTGTAAATTATTACAATCAGTATGATATGTAGGATTTATATATTGGACTATTTCTATCATTATATAAGTATTAAAAGTCTTTAGAAAAATATAACTTTATTTAAATATTCCAAATACATTCAACTATTAATAATAGCATTCAGGTTAGTATGTGCACAATGTTTTGAGAGATATTATTCTTCAGGTGTTGCTGGCCTGAACAATGACATTATTAGCTGGAATTGAACCTGGACCCTTAGACTTTTGAATACTGAATTTTAAGGTAACAATATAACCAACTGAGCCATCCTGCCAAAGGCAACAGTCAATAAAAATTTTATATACTTATCTATGAGGTTCCTCCTGATTTAATTACTTTTTCCTAAGAGTAAAGCTTATTAGTGGTTTCCATACATTATGAATAGTCGCACTTAAGTTGGCTGATGGGACTTTTTGCCATTGTCATGTGAGCAGCTTCTTTAAATTTTCTTCATTGTACCTTTTCTATCCAATATTTTTGTATTTTCCCAATTGTGTACATACATAATCTGTTACCTTAGACACATCAGATTTCCCTCTTCTAATCATCAGTTTGGGTTCTTGCAATCGCTTTTCAATGGGAATATTGGCCTCATCAATATATGTTCTTTCACATTTACATGGTATTTCATAGATGCAATTTTTGCTTTTCAGCATTTCAAGTTTAGGGTTTTCAGATGTATAATTCATTGTAGTGTGATATGGCACTGGAAAGCTGTTCCAATGTTATACTGATTGCAGATTTTTTTTGTAATTTGTCTGCTATTTTTGATAGGTATGGATATACTATTGTATCAATAATTGTTTTTTCTTTTGATGGTTCTTTTTGTTGTCTATTTAAGGTTTTCTTAATAATAGTTGATGGATAACCATTTTTCATAAGAGTTTATTTTATATAGATCTTTTCTTTTTTCAAATCAATGGTTTCTGAATAATTTTTTTTGCTCTGTTCCATAGTGATGGTGTAACTCCATGTTAGGCAGCAGAAATATGCTTGTGAATAAAAAGAACTCTTGATAAGCAACAAAAATTTGAAGTCAAGCATATCTTATGATAAGACAAAAGCAATTAAATTTCTCAAAGTAGATAAATCTACAATTATTCTCCTTGCTGACAAAAGCAATGCAATAATTGTAATGGATACAACTGATTATGACAACAAAATACTTCACAGCAGGCCAATACAGAAAAGGGGCAAGAAATCTGATTCTGAATACAAAGTTACAAACATTACTCAGAAAGCATCGCAGATACTTCGGTGAGTCAGAAAAAAGTAAACTAACATCCTATTTCAGGAAATTCCTCATCTTTATGATCTACCTAAAATCCATAAAGATAACATATTCCATTAAGACCTATTGTTAATTCTAGGAATTTCTCCTTGCCAAAGTTTGTCAAGATTTCTTCTCAAAGTCCTTATAGTTTGCTTTGGCATACAAGATCAGTTCTTTGTCAGGGATTCTAGTTGTGATGTGATGTGATATATTGTGACTTCTTTCTCCCTAAACTGAGTCAGGAATCTCTCAATAACTATGCCCAGAGAAACCTGTTAGCCACTTTACCTTCCCTTTCCATTCCCCACCCTAAGTTTCCCCATAATCTGCTCCTTCCCATTTCCACAACATAATCTTTGTCAACTCTATGGCCATTATATCTAAATCCCCCTTATCTTTTCCCAAACAAATAGCCCACTTTCTGTATAATCACTTTATTCATATTTATTCTTCAAAGACGAATAAGTGCATTTAAGCGCCATCTAGTAGCTCATTGTGAAAATAGATATTTAGTTTTAAAAGAATTTTATCTAGGGAGAATATTGTTTTTTTAATACCTTAACTTCTTACAGTACATTGACTAAACAGGAGTCTGTAATGTCACTACTGGGTTGATAGTGGATGATTTATGGAGAATAGATGTTTAGTATGTATAATTACCAAATTCTACAATATAAACATTCACTAATGGATGATGTAAAAAAATAATAAATAATTAAAAAAAAAAATCTTTCATGTAAATTATTGATGGAACATTAACTGTTCAATATTAAGTAAGTTCTAATTTTAATTTCCTCCTTTTCTTTTTTTTTTCAGTCTGAACGGATTTTGTCCTTTGTTCCACCAGATGGCAATTTTCGAGTCATGTCTTATCATATTGGTTCACAAAGGTAATTTATCATTTATTTATTTTTTGATTCTGTTTTTTAGTTGCAATTCTAAGTCTTCACCTTATTTTTTTTTTAAGTATGGTTGCCATACCCTTATATGTGAGGCATAATATTTCTTTCAAAGAAGGAAATGGTGGTCGATTGGACATAACAGTAGGACCAAAACAAACCATGGGAAAAATGGTGAGTATATTACTCTAGGAAAAAAATAACTATACTTACATTTTTTTGAGTGTCTGTGTGTATATCATTTATAATTCTTAAGTTATTATTTCAAGACACTCTCTTTGTTGTGTTTAAAATCTGATTTAATGTCTATGAAATTACCTTTCATGGATCAAGTTTTATCATTTCTAATAATTTTTTTTAGACAATCTAGCTTATATACACATTACATTTTACCTCTTGAAAATAAACCATTCCAATAAAATGAAAGCCCTTTACTATTATTACTCAGAATTGAAGTCAGTTTAAAGTCATTTTTGACTTACAGCATATTCACCCAATAATTCATTATGTGTGAATTTTGTTTTGAAGATTTAAAGTAATGAACAATTGTTGCATAATTATATATAGGGAGTTTAAATTCTCTTAAATTTTTTATATTTATATTACTCAATTAAATAGCTCTTAAAATGAAAAGGCAGTTTAGACTAGATAAGTTTTTGTAACATGTCAGTGAAGTGTAGGAAACAGACAGTTTTCAAAATTTGACAGAACAGTAATAAATTAAGAATCATCATGTTGATGTGATAATTAAATATTTATTTCATTAGATGTAATCTGTAAAATATATGTGTGCTTGGCACACAGATAATGAAGTTAGTAAAAGCAAACAATACACTGTAATTTAATAAGCTGAGCACTTTCAGGAGGCTTTATGCTCCCATAATCATAGCTACTAAAGTGTGGAGAACTACACAAATGTAATATGCAAATTAATGTAAAGTGATTAAAGATACCATTTTTGTGCAAGAGAAAAACATGCATCTTGTCTATTGATTGATGTTGGATCACTTGCTATATAGCATGCTTCTCTTTAACTTCTGTTTGGTGTCATTTCTCTCAGAACAAACAACAATTGCTGCAGTTGGCTGATGTGATGCGGCTACTTCTTTATTACAGTCAGAAATCTCGCAGCCAATATGCCCAAGAAAAACCTGTTAGCCATTTTACCTTTCCTTTCCATTCCTCCACCTTGTTTTTCTCATATTCTTCTCTATCCTGCTCTATACCATTTACACAACATCTTCTTTGACCCACTCCATGGCCTTTGTATCTATATCCCCATTATCTTCTAGCATCAGCATAAAGACCAAGAACTCCTTTTCTGTATAATCACTTTGTCTACATTTATTCTCCCACAACTTTATTATTTGTATCCTTTCTGCTTGTAATTATTTACAATCCATTA
The DNA here is from genome assembly GCA_028023455.1 of Epiperipatus broadwayi. NCBI lineage: Eukaryota > Metazoa > Onychophora > Udeonychophora > Euonychophora > Peripatidae > Epiperipatus > Epiperipatus broadwayi. Next base: position 895,182 of record JAQFVV010012500.1, read on the forward strand.
TCAAAGGTCTAATATTTTCCATGCCTTCCTTACATAACCTGCAGACTAAACCCCCCCATATTTCTCCATTTATGTGTATTTTCCCTTGTTGCTAATGATCCTGTTCGAACCTTAAACAGTACTCTACTTTTCCTGCTATTATCATATATTAACTCACATCCAATATTCTGTTTGTATTTAAGCCCTTTTTACTCTCAATACTAATTCTCCATTTCTCCAGCTCTTGTTTTTTTTATTAATGTCTCAATTCTTCTATCCCAGCGACAATTCTTCTATCCCAGTCTTTGTCGCTATAACATTCAACAATCATCCTATACTCTGTCCAAGTATACTGATACAAAATCTTTATCCAAATCTTTATATCATATTATTTTTCTCACCCATCTTGGTGCCTGCCCTTTACTCATAACCTAATTAAATACTATTTTGGCTATGATCTTACTATCCACAAATTGCAATCTACCACATATTTTCATTTTGCTTTTTTGCATCTCTCATGTTGATGTGGTATCATGTGATGTCGCTACTCGGAAGTCAGTAATCTCTTGGCCAATATGCCCAGAAAAATCTGCTAGCCATTTTACTTTTCCATTCTCCATCCTAGGATTTCCCCATATTCTTCTCTTATCCTGTTCTATCCCATTTTCACAACATCACTTTTGTCCACACCATGGCCTTTATATCTTAAATCCCCCTTACCTTTTTCCAAGACTAGCATAAAGACCCAGAACCCACTTTCTATATAACCATTTAGTTTATATTAGGCATCTGTTAATTAAATGTTTCCATGCCTTCCTTACATAGCTTGCGGACTAAATCATCACATTCCTCCATTTACGGGTATATTTCCTGGTTGTTAACGATTCTGTTCCAGCCTTAGACTCTTCTTTTATTCTCAACACTAGCTATCCATCTCTCCAGCTCCCTATTTTTTATTAATGCATCTATTCTTCTATCCCAATCTTTGCTACTATAGCACTTAACAATTCTTCTAACACTATCATGTTATCTTTTGTACAAGTATATGGATGTAAAGTCTATGCAAATCTTCTGCATACCATACTACCTTTCACACCCATCTTGTTGCCTGTTCTTTACTTGTAACCCAATTAAATACTATTTTGGCTATTCTTTTACCATCCATAAATTGCAATCTACTGAACATTTTCATTTTCTTTTTTGCATCTCACGTATAAAAACTTTACCATCTTCTTGAATTGCCTCCTTTGCTGTCCACACATCTGCATTCAATGCATGTCTTCCTACTTCTCTTTGTACTTTTTCTAAGTAGACTAACACGCTTTTACTAACACTTTACCATAAATGAACCCTGCTATTGTCCGTTGCATACAATCCTTGCTACATCATATTTATTATATGAAAACTGTTACTTTCTTTATCAATCCTTTTTTTTTGCTTAATGTATCAATTTTTTTTTCCATTCATCCAAGCAATTCCTCTAATTACTTAAGACGATTCCATTATACTTATTCATCACATTTAACTTTATATCCCCCCAAGAAAAATTGTTTCTCTTCTCTTACCCCAGCATTTATCATCATTACATTTGAATTTTTTTCAGTAAATTTTATCCCCATCTCTTTAAAATTGTTTCTCTTCTCTTACCCCAGCATTTATCATCATTACATTTGAATTTTTTTCAGTAAATTTTATCCCCATCTCTTTACCCATCCTTGTGCAAGTCTTCAGCACAACTTCCATATCTTCCCTACTTCCTATGCATAAGAAAATATTATCAGCAAATAAAAGACCTGATAATGTATATACTCCCTTGCCATCTATTAATCGTATTTCTACCTTTCCTCCTAATCTTTCTATTACCCTCTCCATTTCTCTCAAATTTAAAAAAAGAAAATAGGTGACCTAGGGCATTCTTGCCTTAATCCCACCCCATTTTTTAACTCTGATTATATATTTTCTAACTGATACATATAGTAATTATTTTCACACAATCAATAAAGCACCTTTATTCCCAAATTTACTAAACTAACCCATAATCTATTTCTATTTTCTCTATCATATGACTTCTCTATATCTATGAAGACCATATATAACTCCCTAATTGTATTCCTACTCATATCTATAAATTATGTGACTAGAAATATATTATCTCCTATGCATTTCTCCCGCTATATTATTTTCTTCCATCCATTTTGCCATCCTTCCAACCATCATATATGCAAAAACTTTATATACTACACCGACATTACCACTACTAATCTATAATTGTTAATCTTTTTATGGTCCTTACCTTTTCTTTTAAAAGTAGACCCACTCTTTTATTATTCCAGCTATCTGGAAATTCTTCTGTGCCATCTTATTAAAATATGATAATAGATTTAATTTTGCCCTATTTCCCGAATATATCACCATTTCTGTGGACCATTCATTTAAACCTCTTGCCTTTCTGCTTTTCAACTTTTTTTCTGCCTCATTTAATTCATTTTCCAGAAAACTAATATTTCCATTACTATGTGCTTTTATGTTTGTTATCATTGTGTCCTTCACATCTAGCATATTTTCTATATCCTATTACATACTTATTTAAGATTGTCTCTAATTCTTGTCTAGAGCTACATTCTTTCTCCTCATTATTTGGTAATACTATTTCTCTTTGCCCTACATTCTTTTTTTTTCAATATATTTTCAAAATTTTATACTCCCATCTTTTTCACTTTTATTAATATCCTCCAATAATTTATTATTTACTTTCATTCTTTCTATAAATTTTAGCCAACTTTTTAATTAAATAGTTTTCCCATTTAATATTTACATCTTTTTCACTTTCTTTGTTTTTAATAGCACATTTATATTCTTTGCATGCTTTTTTCCTCTCTTTTACACCTATTTTGTTTTTGTTGTATTTGAGAGAAATGGAGAGAGCAATAAATAGACTAATCTGAGATAGGAATGATTTGATAAAGTCTAGTCTAATAAATGATTAGTAGTAATCATTAATATATTTATCTGAAGTGGATGGTATTAAAGTTCTGAATGGTAAAAATTTAAATCAAATAGTAATATATATATGGTCAACACTTAGTATGGTCAACACTTAGTTTTTATAATAAGCTTTGTCACTTACATATTAGTCCTGCAACATGTATTAGACCTGGTATGCCTTTTCACATTTGTATCAATCCACTGATAACTTTCTAATTTTGTGATCTGACGTACATTTCGATCTTGTACAAACTTAAGTTGATAAATTTGTCAAAATGGACCAGATATGCATGATATTTTTGCAAGATTTACAAGGTTATTAGCAGTCTGAATACATATGTGAAAAGACGTAGAAATTCTAATATGTAACAAATTGCATCAGATTAAATCAACAATACTAAAAACATGAATTTCTAACAATACTAAAAATATGTGTTTTAACCAAGAAGCAATCTTAAAAAATGCATTTTTAACAATAGTAAAAATATTGATTTGACATAAAAAATGTAAAATGTGACACACCATTATACAATTTCCAAATGTTACTTTAAATACGGATAAAACAATCACTAAATTACAAAATATCCTAAAATATTACAAAATAAACCATAAAATATACACATACAGTATGTACCGTGTAATATATAACAGGAATTGTCACGTTTAAACAATTAATTTGCCTATTTTATTTTAAGTGGATAAATTTTTTTCCCAAAATTGAGACTAAAAGTAAAATTTTTTATTTTTCCCAAAATGTACACTTACTTAACACATGATTGTATTTGTGGTTCCATGAAAATGATTGTAACTGTCACTTTGTAGTTCAGCACATTTATAGGCCTTCCAACTGTCAGAATAAATCGTCGATCCCTTTTCCACATTTTGTTTGACAGTTTCCATAAGAGTTTCCACTGATCTTTCATTTATTGTCATGATAAAACACTTGTCAGTCTTCCTGTACAAGCCACCAAACATCCACTGATCAGGAAGAATTCGTCCAACTTGGTTTTGAAAAAGCTCTCATCACTTTTGTTAGGGCTTCCAATTTTATATTTTCTTGAAAATATAAAACAGCATTCATTTCAGTAACAGCTAAAAAATCATTGAATCAAGACTACGAGTAAAACTAAAAGTTAAAATTGTTGAATCAAAACTATGAATACAAATGAAGTAAAAAATTAACTAAAATGCAATTGACAGCACTAAAGATCTTGTCAGAGTGAAATCTGGACAATAACAGGTACAAAATTATCACACAAAAAAAATCCACATTACTGAACAACATTGGATCAGATTGAATGATTTATTTGATGTGTTATTGCGGATGTGAAAAGGCGTGCTATCTCCTCTACATTGTAGGATTAATATGTAAGTACCAGTGCTTCTACTGAGGAAGCTCAAGGATTAATAAATGAATCTCTGGTTCTGTTTTTACATTATTATCTAATACCTATCTTAATTGGGATTGAGTGCAATATGTTTGAATATTGCCATCAAATACAGCAGTCATCTATTATTTCCTTATGGTATATACTTTATGAATCTCTATAAAGTTAAACAACCATTTTTAAGTGCTGTATAGCAAATAATATACTCTCCTATCTCAGTACATGATAATACTGCAATAGGAAAATGAAATCACTTTCCCAGATGGTCCTCTTTATATATAAAGGAGATCATCTGCAATACTTATGGCAGAGAGCATAAAATTTCATCCTTCCAGTTATTTTTATTGTTTTTATGAAGATCACACAGATTGATTTTTATTAACAAATTAAAGGAATTCCTTCTTATTTTTTTATTTTAATTTTATAATAAACATTAAACGATCTATATGTCATAAAGTATCGCACAACATGTATATACATAACGTTAAATGCAATTAGTATATGTACCCCATTTGTTGTTTTTATTCTAAAAAATAAGTAATCAAATGATTTTATTGCTCAGGAGTTTGTAAGAAGTTCAGCGCTAGAAATGTCAGAACTGGAATCATTCCAAAGACCATATACTGCTGAGTCTGATACCCTACCATTATTTCATCAACAAATTCTGCCTTGAATACATTGATTGACCATTTATCACATTATTATGAAGTCCAATCATAATTTTAAAAATCAAATGTTATTTAAATGATTTCTCATTAAATATGAATCTTTTCTTATCGTAATTTATTACTCCAGTCAATGCGGATTCTTCTTGACAGAAGTTTGTAGCTAATTACATGTTCACATTTAGATATTCTCGTTAATAATTAGTCCTAAAGTTGCACACTCTAAAATTATATTTTACTCAAACATTTGTGGTAAATAAACATGAGTTAAAAATATAGACAATAAATTTTGTTTTTTAATATAGTTTGATTTTTCATTCACAAACAGCAGCATTCATCTAATCATGCTTAGCCTTCATCAATCAGCTACTGAAATATTGCATTTTTTTTGCCATACTGATTTTTTTTATATGCCCGTTTTCTGCACATATTTTAATAATAAAAATTAATTTTGATTTGGAATTTTTTTGTTACCCACATGAATTTCATTTTGTCAAACATATTTTTAAATATCTGTCAGAATTGACATCTCATGAGATAAAAATTCCTGGTTTTTTCCAACTGCAATCACATTATAGAAAAATCCGTTTGATTTTTCAGTAAAATCACTGTTCTCAGATTGGTCAATGATGCATATAATAAATATCATCTTAGTGATTTATTCTCAGATTTCTTATGTTTTTCAGTATTAGCAGGATTGTATGTATTTATACCATATTTTTCTTAGAAATTGTGTTAAGTTTGTTGATGTTTTTATAGATAAAATTTAAATACAAATTGTAAGTTGTTGTTTTCTTTTACTTTGCTTTAATTTATTGGATCTTTTATATGCCATTATTGTCTATATGAATGACATGATGGCCATAGTGATAAATAGTAATGTTGATATAATTTCTAAAGTGATTTTGATACATTAAATGTAATGCTAATATTGCTTCATACATAGAGAAAATATTGATAAACATTAAATGTCATCTTAATGTATTTTCCACACAGGGGACTGCTATTAAAGTCTATGGTTACATAATGATTGTCTTTAGTTACATTTAATGTTTTCATTATTTTCTTTAATGTACAAAATGCTACAGCTTTAACTTATTATATATCATTGAAGAAGTTTTCGTAGTTTATTTAAATGTGGTTTTTAGTGCTGCCTAATAATAATGCTAAAAATGTTATTTGGTATATAAAAAAAGTCTTCAGCAAAATTTTTATATCAGAGATAAAAATTATTTTAGATACTTCATTTTTATTTCTTTAGGAAGATTTCCTTATTGTTTTTTAAAACTTTGATCCTAATATCATAATATGTGTTTGTACCAAATTGTCATCGCTTTCTTTTTGAACTCAATCTGTATTTGTGTTGTGAACTCTCTTCATAATGTTTACAAGTTTGTGATAGCAATATTTAATAATCATTATATGTTAGACTATTTTCATTATCTAATAGTAATTGTTAAATGTCTTTAGAAAAATTCAAATTTTATTTAAACTTTTCAAATATATTTAGCTCTTAGTAATATTGTAGCAGTCGATCTTAGCCCAAGATCGAGCTTCACTGTTCTATCACTTAACCCACATTTCATCCTGTTTTTTTTCGTCACATGTATATAAACTATATGTATATTTCTGAGAAGCATCTATAAAAATTTATAAATATAAATCTCAAATAAAAATTTTTTTTAATTTTAAATATTAACTTTTATGAATGCGACTCAGATATATACATATATTAATGGAGCTTTTATATATATAAAAGCACAAACAAATCTTGTAAATAATTTTGTATTTTTTTTCTTAACTATATGTTATTTATTTTATAGATATTTTTCTTCATATAATTACACAAATATTCAAGATGGAAGATGCAATCGTTAACTGTCCAAGAGTAATTAAAGGGGTGGGATTCATGATTTAAAAGGAATTTTTTAATTAAAGTTAATGAAAGTAAAATTTAAAACAAAGCTAATTGATTTTAGTTAGCTATTAACATTTTTATCAAATCTATTTCGAATCTGGAAATCGATTTGAATTTATTTTTGATTATCTAACAATTGCATCTCCACTAACAATAGAGAAAATATTTCTGTAAATTAAGAATTAATTAGAGTTAAGAAGTTTAATTGAAAACATTCTTTGAATACCTCAAAGTTTGCATAAATAGGGCCAAAAATCTATTGTGTAAGAGTTGGGCCAATAGTTGCTAGTCGACTCCATGTCTGTTTAATTTTTGAGGGGCCTCAGCCACCTTCCCCTCCGTCTTCAGCTCCACTCTTCGCCATGCAGAGATGTAGCTCCTACCGTCAAGTGCGCTCATGCTGTCAAAGAACCGCTGAGGCCAAAAAACATGTTAAAGAATGTCGTCTGCCATAGAAGACTCGTACCTACTTTATTCCATACAATTCTGCGGTAACAAGTCTAAAGCCATTACAATTGTCTTACACGAATCTTATCTCTTTAAATTGTTTTCTGTATATTTAATCTAAAACTAATAATTAAAACTTCGTCCAACTCACGCTTCTTATTTTTCTTATAATTTAGTGCAGTTATAATTTATTTTTATTGATATTTTTATATTTTTCACTAAACTTTTATTTGTAAATGCCAATCAAACCTGATCTTACGAATTTACAAGTGGGGAGGGGGGATTAATGAGTTCCTATTTATTTATTTCTAAATAGTTTGTAAGACTGAGTTTTTCTTGTAAAATGAATATATATATTTTAAAAAATATATTTTATCGTAAAATTATGCAAAATGATATAAATACTTTTTAATCTGGGGTGGATATTGGTGTCCGTTAATTTTATAAATTTTTTTATTGAGCATCATCGCCAAAAGGCTGGCGACTTTATTCTATTTTGTTATTTGCACTTTAAAGCACGTGAATTTTAGTTTTTTTTAATATGTTAAACAAAATAGGATTGATTCAAGAAGGGGAAGTAATGCACGCTTCAGTAATTATAGTTTTGATTCTAACTTACAGGGGTCATTATTTTAACATGTCATTACATATTTGTTAAACTACTTAAGGCTTTATATTTAGTCTTTAAATCCAATGATTTTATATTATTATAATAGCGTTGTTAGCATAGGCCACTCTTCATATTATTAAGCTTTATCTAGAGACGTGCGTCGGAATGCCTGAGTCGTCTCATCTTTGTTTCAGGTCGTAAACAGGGCGATGAATATCCCTGGACCATATACATATATATATATACTCACGTAACAAGAGCAATGTATGAAATAATTCTGACAAAGTTTTGCCATTGCATCTCCGTTCGAGGACCCTTTGTCAGCCGATTCCACAAAATGTGGGTGGCAAGTCAGCTAGACTGTTTTCTTCTGTAATATGATAGAGCACCTAAAAAAATCTTGGATCTTCAAATATTTGGCTATTATGCTAGCACTGCAGTTTCTTATAGTTCGTTTTCATTTTAGTCTATTTGACAAAATAAATCATAACGATATGTGATAATGAAACGTTTTTCTCTTTGTAATATTTTTAGTTGGAGTTTAGATCCAACCTCTCATGAAGTTGCCTCCCCTTTATTGAAATAATCAATTCCCATATTGATAGAGTTCTGCAATATTTTCTAGTTTAATGTCGAATAAATAAATGTTTTAAGTATATTTTGATCACAATGTATCCTTATTTTATTATTACAAATAAAGTCTATAAATGAAAATAATCGTATGTATCCACTGCCAAGGGCATCCCATTAAAGTTGTCCCAAACAGTGAAACTCTATTATTGTCATATCTTAATATATGTTTTTCTTAATGTATAAACGTCCACCAAAACACCCAGATAAATTTGTTTTTGTAACATTGAATAAAAACCTATTTTAAATATACGTTCAGTATTGTAACTGCCGCACTAAATTGATATCTATTAAAAGAAAATAATTGTATAAAGATTGTCAATGATTTGTAACCAAAATAATAGTTTAAACTGCATGATGTTGATTATACCTATATAAAACTCATCTTGAATTTTTGTCAAAATAAATATTTATATTTTTAAACTTTAATCCAGTTGTTCGAATCTCATTAATATATTTATTTATGTATGTTTTAACTTATCTCTTGGGTTCACTCAATCTCTTATCATCATCATCAGCTGAATTCTCATGCAAAATGATGTAGCACCGGGCCCGGAGATAATTAATTTATGTAATATCACCGTAGGTGTTGTCCGTAGTGTTATAGATTTGGGGAATGAAAATAGGTTAGAGTTCATGATTGCTCCTGACCTGTGTATCTTGGGCATGATTGGATTCGGGGTACTTTTGCTTAGATTCTAAATCTTGTTGGATGGATATACATTTTCGACCAGTACAATATCATACAGGTTATTACATAATGCAACATTTTGAGTAGTATTACTTTCTTCTTTAGATCTTGCTGGGTGACCAGTGACAGTACTAGCATGGGAATCAAATCTAGATCTTTGGATTCATGAATATTGAATTTAAAGTAATATTCTAACTAGGCTGTTCTGTTAAAGGCAACAGTCAATAGAAATTTCATATACTTATTTATGATATTAATAAAAATCAGTCACATATCACATGACTTATATAGCTTGCATTACCAATATGTAATATATAAATAGCCTGTTAATAGCTCTAAACAAGCTTATTTATTTTATATTTTATGATAAATGCTACAAAAGAAAATACCTGAAGCCTTTATCTATGATGGTCCCCATCCCCAGAATCTAATGACTTAGTTCCTCACTGACAAGAGCCATAGCCCAAAACTGGTCTGGAGATGGGGACCATCATATAGATAAAGGCTTCAGGTATTTTCTCTTGTAGCATTTATCATAAAAAACAAAATAAATAAGCTTGTTTAGAGCTATTAGCAGGCTCTTTATATATTACTTATTTATGAGAATCCTCATCATTTCTCCACTTTTTTATAAGGGCAAGATTAATGAATGGTTTACAAATGTTATGAATTATTACCCTATATTCTCATATGGTCATTAGATGATAGAAATATGCCAAAATGTAAGAGTCCATAAGAAGTTTGATCTCAGGAAGTGGCAGTTTTAATCATGGTTACTAACTTTGGGTGAACTCCAGAATCTGACTACCATTGCGTTAAACTACAGATAATAATACAATCAATTAAACTTATTGATTTGTCATTATTTCCATTATGAGCTAATAGAGGGCATTGCACTATATTTGCACAATAGTACTATTATATTAATATTATCAAACAATGTAGCATTAATAAACATTTACTTGTTGCAGCAGAAGATGAAGTTTTAAACTAATTCACAAAGAGTATAAAAGTCCAGAAAAAAAAACAATGTAATGGGATAGATGAGATAAAAAACCTTGCTAGAATAATGAGGAAAACAGAGGCTATGAATTGGAGAAACTCGGAATATTCATCTTACAGGAGGTTGATAATGATTGATGATGATGACTTTGCTCATTTAATTGCCCTCCACAATTAGTTCAAGTCTAATCTGATATTTAATGAACGAAACCAAGTTTCTATATTTGTTATTATTATATATAAAATATAATGAATCGTCACATTGAAAATCATTCTGAAACTTATCTATAATTTATTTCATTTGTAAATAAGTTATTTTAGTGGTTTCTTTTATAGACTAAAATAGTTTTAAATTGAATGTGGCTGGCATAGTTTAATGCAGTGATAGAGGGTCATATTCTGGAACTGAAGGTCCTCGAATTGATTCCAATTCTGGCATTTCCAGCACTCGATTTTCCCAAATACTAAAACCACCTTCTTAGGGGAGAGGGAGTGACACTAATGATTGACAGTATAATATTTGCTGCAGTAGAGAAATAAATGTTTATCTTTTTGAGAAATGTCTTTGAAAACATTTTCTTAAAAGAGTATCACTGATCATGTGACAGCTTTTGAATGACATTATAGGAGACAAAGATAAATATTTTAAAAAAATCTGCATTCATATTTTTTTACTATGAAATGGAAGTTTTTAAAATCCATCTTACTTTTATTTATTGAAAAATTATTTTTTATTTATTTTATTTGTATTTTAAAGATTTTTTTTTTTTATATTAGAAGATTAATTTTCTTTTTTAATGTGTAGATTTTCTTTTTTTTTTTCTAGGTAGAGCTGGTTGTTTTAGAAATTCCTCTTCCAAAAACTGTATTAGATATTACATTGACCCCTAATCAGGGAAAGTATTCTTTTGACCCTGTAACTAAAATTTTAACCTGGGAACTTGGGAAAATTGATCCTCAGAAACTCCCTAATATTAAAGCAAATTCAGTAAGTTTTGCTATTGTATTATTTAATACGTTGCCTTGATACTTATGAATGAAAAACTATTTTTATCAGATTCATAATTTTTATCAGATTCATTTGATGTTATGTCTTTTACAAAGTGTAAGTGAATGGATGCTTGAAGAGAGGTGAAATGTGTATGAGTAAAGAAGAGTGTAGGATTTGTCAATGACGTTTTACACTAGACATAAACAAAAGTAAGGATATTAATTGTTTGAGCAGTTCATTGATTTGTGCAATGGAGAATGGTGGCAATCCATTTCAAAAACTTTTATTATCCAAACAGAATTTCAAAGGTGACCTTTAACCTTTATGCAATATATACATTTGTTTTTGTATATATTTTAAACAAAATGTTTTAAAAAAATAAAACATTTAGTAAATACCTACAATTTGCAGTGTCTAGTTTTTTTTTTTTAACGCAGTTTGGGTTTGTTATGAAGGAGTAAAAGATCTATTCCCAAAATCTGAAAAATTCACAAAACCCTAGAATTAAGAATTTGTGTTAGTGGTGTTTTATTGTATTGGAACGATGAACGACTTCAAAAGTATATTAGAAACAGTAGAATTATTACTTGTGAAATAGAAATTGTTGAAAAAGAAGTGAATTCAAAAAAAATTTATCTGATCATTATTGGTTCTAATTTGGGTCAACACATTTCAACATCCAGTGTTAGTGGTACTTTATGGAGTAATGGTGCAATCTTAAGACGTTAAAATACAGGGAGCTTTCTTAAACAATGCTTCAAATGGGTCATCAAGGTTATACTCATCACATGGTCTTAGTTACAAAGCTATCTCTGGGTGTGTGTGGTAATGAAGATGGTGAGAGATACTATTAAAGATATTTATTCTTTATTAAAGATAAACTTTATAGTAAAATTTATTTTTAAATGGAATTCAATTTTTGGGAAAAGACATTTTGAAGTTTCAGAAGTCACTGTATTTAACCTTTTTTATACTTCTATTCTCAAATATAATTGATCTTTAATTATATATGCATAATTCCAGATATTTATTTATTGAATGTATAAATAAAATTTTATATTCCAAAAGCTTGAGGTAACTCAAGCCACTATGAAAAGGTAAAAAATAGGTACAAAATGACTTAATAGCTCTGAGTCAGCTTTTGACAAATTATCACCAGAATCATAATACAGAAAAAGTTTTTGGAATATTTCATTGGTACATGAAAAGAGATTAATTGGATAATTACAAATAAAATTCTAGAGAAAATATTTAAAATAAATTTATATAATATATTAAAGTTAAGTAATGTACATTTAAAGTTTTTTTATTTTTAATATAGTAATAAAATATTATGCAATATAAAATGACTTCTCTTTAAGCAAAGTCAGAAGTTTTATATATACATCCAGAAACTCCTTTATTTAAATTGAACCTTCTATCCCTCTGAAACCATTATATATATACTTCAGTAAACTCCTCTGCTTTTTATTCCTTATTACAAAATAAGTTGCAGAAAGAAGCTTGCTATTAGTGTTTTCCTGAAGGTTTGTGATGATGATGTTCTAGTTGTATTTTTATATTGGACTATTTCCATCATCTAATATGTGTCCACATATTAGATGATGGAAACAGTCCAATATAAAAATAAAAGCTTGCTATTATTCTTTGAGGCCTCAAAGGAATCAAGCAGGACAAATTTCTAATCTCCATTTTAGAAGTTTTTATTACTGTAGCTGTTATCACTATGTCATTATTCATGTGATAAATGAACATGGAAGAGCTAATTACCAATAACCATTAGCTAGCATGGTGAATAACCAAAAAATATCATATTTCTTCTTACTTAAAGAACTGAAGTATCTTGAGTGTGTATGGGTGTTTTTTTTTTAAATTAGATATTTACAATCCATATTAGACAAAACTAAATTAAAACTCATTACTAGGAGGTTGTAAAGTCATCAGCCAAGGCACTGGTTGGTGGCTGAAAACAGAATCTATTAAAAATCCTTAGATTGCAGTCCGAAGCTGCAATTGAATTATGGCTTTATGTAGACACATACAATTGCAGATCACTTTCTAATGAAAGAAGATTATATGAATTGGAGGAAAAACTTTGTAATATTAAATGGAAGTTTTTAGATTTTGTAAAGTTAGAAGAAAAGGTGAAGAGACAAGTGATTTGAAAAGTGGACATTTATTTGGCTGTAAAAACACACGTATTGAAAGCACAAGTGGATCAGAATTTAAATCATTAAACATCACATGATATTTGATTATTAGGTATTAAATAGGGATTTTATGCACGAACCTTTTTGCATCCATGGTTTGCACTGGATGGCATTACTGTATGGAAAGTTTTGCCTTTGTTGTAGAGAGAATTTATTATAAATAAGAAATGGAAGAACAACATTATGAAGATTGTTGATATATCATCCAGATTGGTAAGATTACTTATTCAACTTAATGCAAGGTAATATTTATTAAGGCTACAACCTCACTATGCACCTGAAAAAACTACAGTAGAGACCTCCGCAAATCTTTACACAAGATTTATTTAAAAGACAAGAGTAGCCACTCTTAACTTCAAACTACTTTTTAAATAAATAGGAGAATCTAAAGCATTTTGATTTGAGAGCGTAAGGCTATTAAATACCTCACTGATTAAGTCCATAAATTTTATAACACACTAACATTTGCGAAATCTTTTGATTTACAACAAGTCAATGTTGAGATCTTAAACTTGTTGTAAATCGAAAGATTTCGCGAACATTAGTGCGTTATAGAATTTGTGGACTTAATCAGTGAGGTATTTAATAGCCTTACACTTTCAAATCAAATGCTTTAGATTCTCCTATTTATTTAAAAAGTAGGTTGAAGTTAGAGTGGTCGCTCTTGTCTTTTAAATAAATCTTGTGTTAAAGATTTGCGGAGGTCTCTACTGTCGTTTTTTCAGGCACATAGTCTTAAGGTTGTAGCCTTAATAAATATTACTTTATGTAACAAATATGCACTTTATAAATATAAATATTAATGGAAGATAGGAAATGTGGATGATTTGTGTATGTGTCCGACAAGTCCTTCTTGTGATGAAGAAATAGAGGATTTTTATATAGATGTACAAAAGACTTTTGATCAAACCATACATTTTAAAATTGTCATATGGGAGATTTAATGCTAGAATTGGAAAACGATTGAAAGGTGAAAGTGCTGTGGGTAAATTTGGTTCTAGTATTAAAAATGAGAAAGGACTCACAGTAAAAAGAAGAGTTAAAATATGAATTTTTTGAAAAAAATTCTAAATGGAAATTGACACAAAAGCACCTATATGAAGATAGAACAGAATTGGATTATGTTATGACTAACAGAAAATATGTATTTTAAGATTGTAATATTCTTAATAGATTCAACCCAGGAAATGGTCATTGATTAATGAGATGAAAGATATGTCTTAATGCAAAACTAAAGAGAGAACAATTATTAAGAAAAACAATATTTATCAATTATACTCCTAACCTTCAGAAACATTCTAATGAATTTAAATTAGAACTTGCAGATTGTTTTAAAACTTGAGCAGATTTTGAAGAGGGATCATATTTAAATGATAAACTATTAAGATGCAACAAAAATAGCTTGTATAAAAAAAAATAACAATTCATTAGTAAATATTCAACTGAGATAAGAGAATGAAAAAAAGGAAAACATTTTAAAATAATCATTAAGAAGAATTGAATATCTAGATTTTAATAAAATGATATGTAAAAGTGCTAATGATACAAGAAAATATAAATATGAATTGATGAGGAAAGCTGTAGAAGAGAATAAAAGTTTCAAAAACATAAAACATCTTGGTATTGGAAGGAAAGTTATTTCAGCAATAAGAAGAAAAAATAAAAGGGATGACATCATGAAATGTGTGGAAGAGTTCTACAAGGAATTACATAGAAATAAAGGACAAGAAAACAAAATATTATAAATGTATAATGGCTACATCTTTTAAATTGCTGTGTATTTTAAACATAGAGAGGTCATACTATTAAATCTATGAATAATGGAAAAACTCCAGGAAATGATGGAATTATAGACTATCTAATAAGAAATCAAAGCCTTTCATTCTTTGAGCTTTTATGAATTTGACTTTGTAGGAAATAACATGAGTGTGAATATTATTATTCAAATTTATTTTGATAAATTAGCCTTTTATTGATATATTTAGAAATTTCGAACATATAAGATGCTAAGTGAGATCATAGAGCAAATACAATATCACCCATCCCCTTTTTGTCAGTGAATTGCCTTTTCAAAAGAAAAAAAATTACATGCTGTAGATTATTGTCACTTCTATTAATTTTGCTTTTTATTTTTTATTGATGTTACTACTATTTCTCCTGCCTAAAAGAGCAATCCACCAGGCATGGAGACCTATCTTTTGTGATT
This sequence comes from Epiperipatus broadwayi, assembly GCA_028023455.1. Taxonomy (NCBI): domain Eukaryota; kingdom Metazoa; phylum Onychophora; class Udeonychophora; order Euonychophora; family Peripatidae; genus Epiperipatus; species Epiperipatus broadwayi. The sequence goes on from JAQFVV010012500.1 coordinate 910,904, forward strand.
ATCTACATTTGTGGATGCAGAGGATTCCTAAATAGAGCTTTGCAAGCATGTAATAAGGTTATCATCGATTAACCCCCTGCACACCACCTAATGTCGCTGTTGCTAGTCAAAAACCAATAGATATAACATTTCCGGGCTGATTTACAATTTACTTTTTTTTTTACACTACTACATGTCAGAACGTAGCACTGGAATTCGTAGGGAGGAGGATCCGATGTCTTTGCCGAACCGAAGGATTGTCCGTCACATGCGAGACAATTTTTAAAACATTATCCATCTCAGCACGTAGCACTAGAATTGACAGGGAGGGGTATCTGATGTTCTATAGGCCGCATGAGCAGTATATTTCTGTGCTTTTGCATGGAAACAATGACATCAGGCAGTGGGCGGGGGCTAATCTACAACAACTGCCCAGGTGCAGTTCAGCATGGTTCATTGTTAATTATTGTCTTATGCAAAATTACACTCAAGAATACTCAGTCTGCTAAATGTGTTCTCGTTGCCATTTTCTTAACATTGATTGTTATTATTAATGTATGCATTCACTTGCATACAGAAAAAAAGAGAAAAGATTGGAATTAAGAAATGGACATTTAGTTGCACAATATATAAAATCACACTGTCATAATGCAAAGAGGTGACTGATGGCATAAAAAGATCATAATGTCTGGGTCCTGTATCCACTAATGTGGCTAAAGATAAATTATAAAAGAAAAATGAGAAATAATAAGAGAAAGTATGCAGGGATCAGAGTGAAAAAACTGTGTTTATTGGAAATATTACTTAGCTTTGATAAACCAACATATCCTTTTCAAGCAACATGAAATACTATTGATTAGGCATTGATTATTGATTATTCATAGTTGACTCTCACATCTGAAGGCCTTTCACTATTCTCCAATTGTGGAGTTCATAAATAGTCTGAGTGCAGCACCAAAATACACTTTTTATATATATTTAAATACATAAAATTAATTTATGTAAGCAATTGACTTGTTTAAAAGTCCTTTTAATATTAAAGATGTCTGGAATGCAATTGGGAATTGTGGGAAATGTTGTTAAAATATATTGATACAGTTTTTTAGTCCTTTGCACTTGAGAAGTCTGCTTTGGCTGTGAAACCATTTGTTTTCCTTTGGTTAATTTTGAATTTGGGGTCATTTTAGTTATTTTATTGACAAGTTTTAATATTTATATACAATACATATCTACAATGGAGTAGATTTAAAATATATATTAAATTACTACAATATGATTCACAGGAGCCAAACTTCCTGCACCCTTTAATTCAAATCAATACATTATTGATATTTACTAATCATGTGTTAGACTAGAAATTATCATATCATTTCTAGTCCACATATGAACTTATTTCTTGTTTAAGATTAATATATCTTCTTTTTTTAAAAAAAATTAAATACTAAGATATGGAATAATTTACTTTCTTTTTTCATGTGTTACAACTTTTTTTAGATATCCTTAAAACATCCATTCCATCAGCACAAATAAAAGTATCTCCCATGATGCAGCACAAGTTATAACATGGGCTAATTGAAGAGTATTGGTCCAGTGTAAAATGCATTTTGAAGATCATTTATCTTTTTTCAGGTGTCTTTATTCATATTTCCAGAATATGTGGTGGAGTGGATATTTTATATATATTTTAAAAAATAAATATTATTTAAAATTTTATTGTAATATATATATATATTAGTAAACTATATTTGTGTGTGTGCATATTTCTTCCTTTTGAAGTCTCTGACTGAAAATGTTACTTTTTATGGTAATTTACTAACTAATATTTGATAAAAGTCTTCATTCCTTTAAAGAAATAATTATACTCCTCATTATTGTAAATAAAATATTATCACAAAAAGGAGGATCAGAGAGTTACTTGATGATAGTTTTTATTTATTTATCTGAAAAGAATGTGTTAAAGAAAAAAGAAATAAAGACTTCCTTCTTAACACCTAAAAAGATCAAAGACTTACCATCTGGCCTGGAAATGATTATTAACTAAAATAGTCATTGTTTAAATGGATTTAAACATCTGTTTGTTTTTTATCTTACACCTATTACACTTTGATTATCTCATCTGAACTTCAATCAAAATAGAATTTAAACTGAATGATTAAAAATTCAATTGATACCCTATAGAATTCATCAAACCTTACAATTGATCCCCCCCCCCCACTGAGTTTTATTTGTTGGTTATTACTTAGCTATATTGTTAATATGTTTTAAAGATATTAAATCCTGGACAAAATCCTGCTTTCTTCTTTATCTGTTTATTATAAATAAGAAGTAAATTTATAAAATAATAATTACAATATTCAGTAAGTTTTGTTTCATAACTTAATTGTAAATATAGGGGATTTGAACACAGTCTTTTAAGAATCCTTCAACTATCCACACTATCTCATATCACTGATACACATGGCAACACACATGTAGAAAAGATATAATCACTAATATAAGTATTTCGTGCTTAAAAGTCTTGTGTTCAAATCCCCTATATTTCATATGCTATGTAAAGGAGGTTCCAATTCTTATCTGTTACGAATCTATATTATTATTCCTGAGAAAAATATTTGGTTATAACATGTTTGTTCTTGTATATCAATTTTACAGGTTATATATATTTCATACGTCACATGTGTTGACCGGGAAGCAAACCCCGGCCAGCTGCTTGGAAGGCAGCTATGCTAACCACTAGGCCACCAACACATTAATTTATTACAATTTTGAGCATACTTTACTATCTCTAGAATGGCAGACCTTGGGCCTCAATGTCTTTGGGTTGCAACCCAAATTTGTCACTTCTGAGCTCAAACTTCTATGAACTTCCAACCAACAAACCATCTGAATATTTTAATATTTATTATTCATTCGACATTTTATGTGTGTATGCACATATGTGTACAGCATCTTCATATAATTTCTTGTGCTAATAATGTATCATGCTAGCATGTTTCTTTTAACATAAAAAACTTCCATGCATGTTCATTATTGGCATGGTAAATTGCTGACGATTCATGGTCAACAATCTGTCAGAACCTGAAGGGGATTATTAAAATTTATCAATAATTATGTATATTAGTTGAATACAAATAGAGTAGGATTCATTATAAATAAAAAGTGGAAGAACAATATTGTGGAGATTGATGGTGTATCTGACAGAGTGGCAAGATTAGTTATACAACTTAATAGTAGATACCAAGTGCAGATAATTCAGGTTTAGGCCCCAACAAGTTCTCATAGTGATGAAATAGTAGAAGATTTTTATATGGATGTACAAAAGGCTTTTGATTCGAGTAAACAACATTTTAAAATTGTTATGGGAGACTTTAATACTAGAATTGGTAAACAAATGAAAGATAAAAGTGCTGTAGGTAAATTTGGTTATGGTAATAGAAAAGGACATAGACTTGGGAAGTTTGCAGAAAAAGAAAAACTTTATGTTATGAATTATTGTTTTGAGAAAAATGGTAAAAAGAAATGTACATGGAGTCATCCAAATGAAGATACCACAGAAATGGATTATATTTTGACTAACAGAAAGTATATATTTCAAGATTGTTATGTCTTTAATAAATTCAACACAGGAAGTAATTAGGATTAGTAAGATGTAAGATACATGTTAATGCAAAACTAGAGAGATAAAAATTAAGATAAACAATATTTACAGTTGATAATCCTAATCTTCAGAAACATTCTAATGAATTTAAATTAGAACTTGCAAATCATTTTCAAGTATTAGTAGATTTTGTACATGATTCAGATTTGAATGAAATTAATAGGAAAATAACTGATACGTTTAAAATCTGCAACAAAGATAGCTAGTAGAAAAAAGCTATTAACCAATAAAATTTCTACTAAGACTAGACAATTTATGAAGAAAAAAAGGAATATGAAGATATATAAAAATGATGCATTAAGAAGAATTGAAAATCTCGAATTTTCTAAAATGATACGAAAAAGAGTTCTAATAATTTAAGAAAATATAATTGTGAACTAGCAAGGAAAGTTGTAGAAGTGAATAAAAGTCTTAAGAGTGTAAAATAACATTTTGGTATTTAGGAAACTTATATCTGCAATAAAAAAAAAGATGAAAATATTACTAAAACGAGAGATGACATCATGAAATGGGTAGAAAAGTTCTATCAAGAATTATGTAGTAATAAAGAATAAATACCTTCTACATCTACTATATCTTCTGAATTGCCCAGTTTTTTAAATGAAGAAATGAGATAAATTAAATTTATGAAGAAGAGAAAAGCTCCAGGTAATTAATGATGGAATTATAATCGATATAAGAAGCAGGTGAAGAAATAGAAATTTTTTTGGCAAAGTTATATACCAAATGACTAAATAATAAAGATGTACCAGATAATTGGAAGATTGCAGTAGTAATATTAATATTCAAGAAATGCAATAAAGAAGATATTAGAAATTATAGACCCATTCATCTTTTATCAGTTTTGTACAAAATTTTTACCAAGATAAATTACAATTTGTCTATAGAGAACACTGGATTTCAACCAACCAAAAGAACAAGCTGGATTTGAAAGTGGTTTTAGTATAGTAGCTCATATCCAATTATTGAGAGAAGTTATAGAAAGGACCAATGAATATGAGTTGCCATTATGCTTTGGATTTGTAGATTTTGATTCTATAAACATTTCTTTAGTGATTAAAGCATTGGATCATCAAAGTATAGACTCAGAATATTGTCGTATTCTGAAGAATATTTATAAAAATGCAAAACAACAATTAGATTACGTTATGGTACTAGATAAATAATACTTCTGTATATAATATAAAAATAATATAAAAAATAACAATTTGTCTCAATTGTTAATACAGAGTTTAATATAAATAAATAAAAACAAATAATATTTCCAAGCGCTTTCAACTCTTACAAGTCCTTATCAAGGCAGTGTAAACAATTCTATTTTTTCCTAGGTGATGAATCTAACATTTCATTGTATTGGCCAGGAACAACTAATCGGAAAGCTGGTTAATTTTGAATTCATAGCACAAGATGAATTTTGTATAATATATGATTCTTTAATCTTGCGTTTTTTTATCATGTGTTTCATTCATTAATATTGTAAAATCCTTTGGACTACATATATGGCCTGTATTATTTTGGTGAACATAAAAAGCTGAATAAACTGTATCATCTTCTCTTGCTCTATTATTAAAACAAATATTAAATATCACCTTCAACAACATAAATATACTTATAATAGAGCAAGAGAAGATGATACAGTTTATTCAGCTTTTTATGTTCACCAAAATAATACAGGCCATATATGTAGTCCAAAGGATTTTACAATATTAATGAATGAAACACATGATAAAAAACGCAAGATTAAAGAATCATATATTATACAAAATTCATCTTGTGCTATGAATTCAAAATTAACCAGCTTTCCGATTAGTTGTTCCTGGCCAGTACAATGAAATGTTAGATTCATCACCTAGGAGAAAATAGAATTGTTTACACTGCCTTGATAAGGACTCGTAAGAGTTGAAAGCGCTTGGAAATATTATTTGTAATGGTACTAGGAAGGTTAATATTGAGAAGGATGTATCTTCAAAACTTTTTACATCAGTGCTGCAAGAAATAGTCTGTGAATTAAAATGGGAAGCTAAAGGAGTAAAGATTTTGCAGATGAAGTAGTTGTTTTTGCAAATAATGCTTCAGAGCTTCAGGAAATGTTGCAAGAGTTATTAGATGAAAGTAAGAAAGTATGACTAAAGATATGGAAACATAATGATGAAATTAATCATAGAATTAAACTTGGTTGGGATGCTTTTGGTAGAAATAACTTAATATTAAAAGGAAATAGGCCTATGTGTTTGAAAAAGTTTTTAATAAATGTGTTTTACCAGTTCTTTTTTATGGATCTGAGACTTGGACACTTAATAGAAGAGCAATATAGAGACTTCAAGCCTCTTTAAGAAGTATGGAGAGATGCATGTTAGAAGTAACAAGAAGAGATTGACACTCAATACATGGGTAAAAGAACAAACAGGTGTTACTGACATCATTGAAAGAATTAAAAGACTAAAGTGGAGTTGGGCTGGACCCATTGCTAGAAGAGATGATAATAGATGGACAAACTGGATTCACAGAGATTGCAAAAGTCTTAGAAAGAGATCACATATGAGATGGATGGATGAAATAAGAAAGTGCAGGGATGATGTGGAGAATAGAGGCTAAAGATTGGAAAAGATGGATTGAACTTGTAGAGACCTTCATTCTGCACTGGATTGATAATGGTTAACGACGACGATGATGATGATTAGTTGATTCAAAAATCAGATTTACGGTCCCTCTAAAACAGTGAATATGGAAGTTTTAATATGCTTACTAATGAATTCTTTCTGTTGTATTAAAAAAAAAAATAGCTGAATAGTTTATTAATAATATTTGCAAGAATGGCTGCCACGTCCCAACAGCTATCGCGCAATGAGCGCAAATAATCTTTATAATCTCTTTAATAAGTAGCCTTAGCAAAATTTTGTATTTATTTATTATTTGATTTATCCTTAACAATGTTTTATATATAATTTTTTTTTGGGGGTGGGGGTTAATGGAAGTTACTAATTACCTTATTAATAATCGTTAAAAAAACTTTTCTCTTTGAAGTTAATGTTTGAGATGTAATTTAATGTCTGTGTTTGTTTAAAGCAAGGATTTAGTTATCTGCTGAAAACTTTTATTAATTACTCTGTTTCTACAAAGAAATGTCTTAGTTAGAAAGGTGGGGAAGGAGTTGCTAACTTTGATGAAGTCTTAATCGTCTAAAAATAAAAAACTAATGGATTAATTGGAATATATATAAACATACTCTTATTTCTATTTATAAGTTATTTATTTTTATTCACACACGCATAAAGACGTTGACAGTTATCATTTTTGAACAAATATCTCATAATCTGTTTTTCATTAATCCCATTTACATGATGTGATGTAAATTTGCATCATCATCAATTCAGTTCAAGCACTAATAGACCATCTTCTTTAAGTCATAATTTTTTCTTCTATCACCCCCCCCTCCTTACAATATATTTTTAATAATTCTTTTTATCATTTTCATTTATTATCAGTCCACTGTAGCGTGAAAATCCTATTAAGTTTAATTTCTGATTCCTAGTCTCTCTTCATAACACAATAACAAATTTCCTTATTTCAGATTTTTTACAATCTCTTGGAATCCAGTTTAAGACTTCAACTGTTCATCTATTATTATCATTTCTAGTAATATATCCACCCCAGCTCCAGCTCATTTGCTTAATTCTTCCCATGGTTATCAATGATTCCTGTTCGTTCTTTCACTCATGTATTTCATTTTCAATTTTTTCTTATTACTTCTAAGATACATCTCTCCATACTGTATTGAATAGTCTGAAGTCTCTGAATTACCTTTTTTTTAAACCTGCAAGTCTCAGATTTATAAGTAACAAATGATTAAACACATCAAAAATTTTCCTTTCCAAACACATTGGCATATTACCCCCGCAATATTAATTTATTTCAAACAAAATTCATTCCATCTAAGTTTACGATTAATTTCATCTATTATGTTTCCATCAATATTAATAATCTGATCAAGATATTTGTAATTGTTATTCTTTTTTTAATTCATGATTATTATTTTTAAATAAGACTAAAGTTAATGTTTAATGGATTTTCTCAGAAGAAAATAATTTTTTAATCTCGGAATATACGACTTTTCAAATTCCTTTTTTTAAAATAATTTTCTCACTAAATATTTTTTTTCTCATTTATTCTTCTTAACATTTATACATTTTTAATCCTATTCTTCCACCTTTTATGTTTTCCTTCAAATCCCTAGCTCACAAGCCTCCAATTTTTTATGTTTATTTATAGACTTTGTAGAATTAGTCAGGAACATGAAAATGGAACAAACTGACATATTGTTAAGCTTTGATGTGGAAAGTCTGTTTATCAATGTCCATGTGATGAGGCATTGTCTTAAGGAAAAGGTTATATGATGAGAATAGTCAACAAAATAGAACAGCTCTATTAATAGTATAATGGAATTATTACATTCTGCATAACAACATACTTTCAATATAACTCAGAATTCTTCCAACAAAATCAAGGGATGGCCATGGGATCATCACTGTCACCTTTACTCAGCAACATTTACATGGGAGAACTTAAAAACCACAACCATAAATACTCCATGTCCACCTAAAGTGTGGCTTCGATATATTGATACATTTGTGATATGGCCACATGGTGAGGTATAGTTACAATCATTCTGGATGCACATTAACAACATATCTCCTACAATTAAATTTACAATGGAATCAGAACAAGAACAAAAATTGGCATTCTTGGATCCTCCTGTGACGAGTCTCCCTCAGGGCAAAGTAAAAACAACAGTGTATAGGAAATCAACACACACTGGAAATTACTTGGCATATACGTCCAAACATATGAGAAGCACTAAACATGAAATTGTACTGTCACTATGGAGCAGAGCAAAGGACATTTGTTCAGAAATCAGTGATTTTGAAAAAAGAAAAGATTCACATTTAAGAAATGCTTATGAAGAATGGTTATCCATCAATAGTGATGAGAAAAACCTTCAATAGACAACACAAAGAGAAAACAGTTATTGGTACGGTAGTGTATCCATACATACCAGGAATGGTAGACAAAGAAAATCTGCAGTCAATATAACATTAGAACAGCTTTCCAAAGTCATACCACACTTTGAGGAATTCTTACTTCTACTAAGTCTAAACTGGAAATACTGAAGAACAAAAACTGCATCTAAGAAATACCATGTGATTGTGTAAAGGAAATACATTGGTGAGACTTGTCACCCTGTTGAACAGCAATTGAAAGAGCGCAAACTAATGGTTAAGAAAATGGATGTATCTGCAGTAGGAGATAATGTATGTAGTAATGACCATATGTTTAATTAGGAAAATACAAAGATATTGGATAAAGAAGAATAAATGCATAGAAGAAAATTCAAGGAAGCTGCTCATATGCAGTGGTAAATCTATAAGTCAACTCAGTGTGGCAATACACAATGTAAGGAAGCCTCTAATTAATCTTCCTCCTAGGAAAAATATTAAACAATAATTAAAAAATTAAAAAAAAACAACTAATTAGCCTTGTTCATAAAAAAAAAAATTGAATGACTCAAGAGGATTTGAACCAACCCTCATATATATATATCCAATTTCTACTATATGTTGCCTTTCATTGAATAGCTCAGTTGGTAGAGCATTTGCCTTAAAATTCGATATACAAGAATCTAAAGGTGCGAGTTCAATTTTTAAGTGAATATTGTCACTGTGCATATAGGCCAGCAACACCTGAAGAAGAGTGGAGAATAATACTACTCGTGTAATTACTAACTTGTTTTTTATTTGTGTGTTATTACTAACAAGTTGTTTACAAATGTAAATAAAGTTTAAAATTTTCAATACATTCAACATTAAATTATTGATGATGGAAATAGTCCAACATATCACATCCAAAATTAGCAAATTTAATAAATTCTATATGACAGTAGTTATTTTCCATCTCGCATGATCGTATATATTAATATTTCTTTATGTCTTTGCTTTATTATCATTTCTAAATGTGATGCTAAAAGTCTTAAAACATCAAAATAATTAGAGAAGATATATTCTGCTGAAAATGAGGCTTATTATGTTTCTGTCAGCTAAAATATTATTGAAGAAAAAGGATATCAGCCAGAATATATTTAATTATGATGGAAGTCAGAATTTCACAATTCATTTTATTTTTTAAAAAAAACCCAATACATTAGTGTTTTTTTATTTTTTAAATAGAAAATGTGAATGAGGGAAAACACCCACAGTGAATGTATTTGTAAATGTGCCCATCAGTTTATTATTAAAACTTATTATTTTTAAAAATTTTGTTTATACTGTAATCTTAATTTATATATGCTTACTATAAATGTATACGTGCATGTTGAAAAGGACTGTAAACCGCAGTTCAATAAACAAAATGTGAGCATTATAACTGATATACACAAGGAGAGTTTGGACAATCTAACTGATGTTGCAGCCTCACTATAATAATTTTTGACCCAAAATAAAATAATTAACACTCATTTATGATAAGAATATAACAATGGAAAATTAAATTTGTGGAATACATTTATGTAGATGATTAACTGAACTTAACAGGTACTTATCTTTAAAAGGTGAAAAAAAAAAAAATTGAAAAGATCATGATGAATAAAAGTAAAAGTTTAATTCAATCTTTTTTGTTTATTATTTAATGACTTAAATTATTTATGTTTTTTGTTTTCTTTTAATAAATTTCAGATAACATTTCAAACCGGGGCTCCACCTCCCGATTCCAATCCCACTATATCGGTAAGTTATGTTCTTATATCTTTTACTGTTATAAGAAGTGCCATTCATTTGGAATTTGTTAAACTGTTTTAGGTTCAATTTACTATCAACCAGATGGCAGTATCAGGACTTAAAGTTAATCGATTAGACATGTACGGAGAGGTAAGACAAATCTTATTTAAATGTGTATGTTTGAAATGTATTCTTTTGGTGAAGATGTAAATGTTAATCTAAGAAGAAAAAATTAACATAAATATGTTTTGACAGAAAGGCAAACAAGCATGATGGCCCAAAAGGCTTAGTCATTTATTAAGCTGCAACTTGGTATTCTTGCTCATATCACATTGTTTTTTGTTTAAGCTCATCATGAGGTTCTATTCACTTTATCTGGTACCCCCCCCCACACACACACACATTTTCTTTTCTTCAAATCAGAATCATTGCTAAATTGCCTGTGGTTTAATGCAGTAATGGAGTATAAAACTGTGTAGAACATGAAGACTTGAGGTTGATTCTAGTTCTGGCATTTCTGGTCCTCAAACTTCTTATGAATTCCTGAGTAATAAAACCATACTATTATTTATCGCTGTATGTAGTTTAGTGCCATGGTCAGAATACCAGTCTTTGGATTGATTCTACTTTTGGCACTTCTGGTGCTCAAACTTTTTACGAATTCACTATACGTATTGCCGCTCACAGCAAGCTGAGTAATCAATGGATGCCAGAAGGATTGTGCATAAAATCCCCATCTAGTGCCTACTCATCCAATATCCCCAGACTAGTTTCTGGCTTGTGGCCTTCATCAGTGAAGAGCCTTGGATCTAAGAGCACGGCACCTAAGATCTAGATGGGGATTTTATGCACAAGCCTTCTGGCATCCATTGATTACTCAGCTTGCTGTGTGCGGAAATATGTATAGTGAATTTTTCCTGTTTTAAAACAGTTATACACAAGTATAAGAGGTGGTGGACATGTGCTGTTTATTGGTTCTTATGAATTCCTGAGTAATAAAACGATTTAATTATTTATTTTATTATTAAATTTACATTTTTTATTTTCACCATCTTATGATGTTTTCTAATAAAGCATTCAATCCAAAATATATTCCTTTACAGCTTATTCTTTTTTCTCATTTTTTAAAAAGAAAACTCAAATATTTCTTTTATTTTCAGTCTTTATCTCAGCTTCACATATTAAAATACAATTCTTTCTAGCATGTATTAAAAGCAATGGATTGCATCTACTTTTAGTGTCTCAGTTTCTATCCCCTTAGGCATTTATGTTGTTAGTATATTATATCTTGCAGTGTTCTTCTGGAACTCTTACTACCATTCCAAACCTTTTTTTTTTTTGGTTTTATTGGTAGAATCAGCTGGGATAGGTGGTGGTTTCTCCAGGATTCCTGCATATTATACAGTAACCTAATTTAGTTATTCACTACAAAAGCTTTAAGGCATTAGCATGTCTTGATCTTGAGTTATGACTTGAACCCTTCGTAGATTGTCTTCATTACCCCCCCCCTGCGACCATGAAATCTTGAAGACCACTTGAAAACATTCTTGTTATTCATGGCTTCACTGCCACACAGTTTGAATATTTCAAATATTTAATAGCAGTTTTGCTCAATTTAAAGCAAAATTTAATGTTAGTGTTTGCTTGACAGTGGATTAAGGTATGAAACAATCACATTTTCCATCATAATTTATGATCCAGGCATACTAGTGATTTAAAATTTTCTGGTGACCTGCTGAACTATATTGCTGCATAACATGCATCGAGTCAGAGATGGTGCTGAAAGCAGCTTAGAGAGAGAATCAGTCATTTTTTCACTGGTATATACTGTTTGTATATAGATATATATATTGAATGGTCATTGTTTTGAGAAATCCTGTGATATTCAACCATAGTAAGGGACAGTTTAACTATTAACCAAAATGTTTAAGGTGCTAGCATGTCTGAATCATGAGTTATGAAATGTGATAGTATTTCATGTTTATCAATCATTTTCAATGACCTCCCTGCCATCATAAAATTTTGTAAACCACTTGAAAACATGTTTGAGACTTATGGTTTCATTGCCGTTATTCCATATATTTGGACACATAATTCAGACATTCTAGCACCTTAAAATTTTTGTGATAAAGAGCTAAACTATGATTTTATGAATAGCACAGCAATTAACTAGAAGAGAACCAATCACCTTTCACTTGGACATATTGTGTATATAGCTGCATCTAGGGATCAGCAATATCTGAAAGTATATAATGCAATCAGATGCCACATATAGTGGCTAGTTTATTGATTACATTTTAATGAAAATATATATAGATGTTAATATCAAAATGCCTAATAGAAACTGAAATGTAGTAAATTCAAATCACCGTTCACAATGTTATTTCAGCAACGCCCTCTGTGAACAAATGTAAATGTGCAGTCAAATTAAATTCTTTTTATAAACTTATAATTTTTGTTTATTTTATTTATTAGGTGAGTAATTTTGAGAGCTTGATGTGCTATATATTATATTTAAATTTCATAGCTGAATATTGATGAACTGCCACATAAGGGCCTTACTGTTGTAATCTTCTTTAATTGGGAGAGTGGGGTAAACAATTGATAGTTGGGGAATCTTATTTGACTCAACATTTGAAAGTTTCTAGATTCAGTACCATGATTTATTAAATATGTCAGGTAAAATAAGTTTGATAAAAAAATTAATTAAAAAATAAACAAAAGATCTCTTTCAGTCTAATTTTCATCTACAACAAAATTTATTTCTTAAAAGCCCCCAAAACCCCATTTGTATCTGACATTGATTTTCTAAGTGCAGTGGAATCAATATTTTGTCAAATACTTTAGTTATATTACATTGAATGCACCAGTTTTTGCTTGATCAATGAAATTAAGCAATGTTAGGCTCAGTTAGAACTGTAGTTTAGTTGATTGGTCCTGTGCAGTTTTTTCATTAGTAATGATGAACTTGAGAGCTTAAGATTCTTAGATTGAAAATCAACTTGTCACTTCTGATGTTCAAATGTCAAATTACCTCTCACACAACTAATCAGTTATTATTTTTAAATATATTTTCAAAACAAAAAGCCTGCTGATTTTGTTAATTCCAAAAAATACAAAACCAACAGTTAAATATAAGACACTTTATGCTATAAATATTCCCCAGTCGGGAACTTTGTTGTTATATTAATTAGATCTTGACCAATTGTATAATTGTAGGCACTAATAATTAACAGGGGAAAACCCATGTCTCTGAATTTTTATTATGAAAAATTTTCTGGCATTTTAGTATTAATCTTTTGGCTTTGTTCAATTAATATTGCCTGCAAACTATTTATATGTTGTTTGTATAGGTGCTATTTGATTTTTATATTATGTAGGATTCTTAAAGGTAGAAACAACATGATAATTTTATATAGTTAATACCTTTTGTAATTCATTATGCATGTATTTTAAGTTATGTAATGCATTTTCAAAAAAAAAAAAAAAAAATGAAAAAAGATTTAGCACTAAGAAATTCTACCTATTGTTGGCTTTTCATTAGTAAAGATGAATTACATTTTTATTTTGAATATATAATATCCCTTGTTTTTTTTTTTTATATTTATTTTATCTGTTATTAATATACTTAATTATCACAATTTCAACTTACTAATTGTTGTGGTGGAGAAACTGAAGAAGAAAAAAATTCTCTATTCAATCGATATATGTGTGCAATTTAGATTATTTATAGAAAACATATGGTCTTATTTAAAGACAATGTTCAATGAAAAATCAATTAAATTGATCTTATATATGGCAATATTTGATATAAAATCAACTATTGCTAATTATAAGATCATTAATTTCTGCAAATTTATATAGAGGGCATAAAAATCATTTAAACCACTTGCAGAGATTTACTTGATTTTTGTGAAACATTGCCATATATAAGATTGTACATTTTTACAGGTTTCTATAAAGGGCGTAAATAAATAATGTTAATAGATTTCAGATTTGTATGATATTTAATTAATATTTATATCTGATTAATGCAATAATAGCAGAAGATAGTTTTATAGAGAAGATATGGTCTAATATTTTGTATTTGTAAGAAATAAACAAAAATATATCTTGCTTATTAAAATTTCAGCCAAAGAAGAAAAAAAATACCTAATTTAGAATTGCAGAGTTTGCATCCTCATATATTTATTTAAAAAAAATAATGTTTTAGTTCATCTAAAATTTTCAGAACTTTGTGAGAGAGTGACATAATAGAAAAATATCAAACTGTTAATTCTGATGTGGAAATAAAGGTTTTGATACCTTTAGATCACCTGACCAGTGAAAGTTATTCATGAAATGCTTGCATAAGTGAGAGAGGGTGGTTTGAACTTTTATATTGGTAGTTGCGATATGGTAGTGAGATGAGAATACACTGATAAAAATATAAAAAGCATATATCTAAATATCATCTATATCTAATAAACCTTAAGTGTAAAAAATCATATTAACTGAATTCTTATATATTTATTTATGAATGAAAAAATCAATTCCTCCCTACACATATGTATACCATGTTTGCAAGATAAATTTGAGCTTAATTTTCATGAGACAGATAGGTCCCATCTCCTTTATAAGAATTATCTCAGACCTTTTACAGAAGTGCAATATTGTTTGTTTCCATTGGGAAGATATTAATTCATTGGAGAGGTACATTTAGACATTGTATTGAAGTATTTCAGGAAGGAAAAAAATTCCCTTGATAAAACTAAAAGACAATATTAATTAAACAGAAAAAATAGACCTCTATGTTCTATATGTGAATGCATTTGTGATTCACTGATTAGTTTGTATAGTCATTGCAAAACTCATTTCTAGAGCAGTTTTTTTGTTTCTTTTCTTTCCTTAGAGTTGGAATGGCATGTTTATTTAAAACAGTTTTTATTTATTTATGTTTGTATCCTTGCATTAACATGTTATATGCATATAACATAACACGTACTTGTAAATCCAACTGTTTTTAGTATATTAGTGCATGCAAAGATGTAATGGCACCTGTGTTCTGTTTCATTGATATAATAGTTTAAGCAATTATTGTATTCTATTAAATATATAAAAATTTATTTTCACTTGATATTGTTGAAAATATGCCACTTAAATTTGTTTCTTTGACTATTTTTATAATTATAATGTTTGTATATAAGTTAACATTTTCCTTGGCTCCATAAGAAATTATTAGTCAGTTGTTTTTTATTAGTCTATTATTATATATTTAACATCTTCTAAAGATGACTTTAAATGGGGTGATGAGAATAGTTTTTAAATCATCCATGAAAATTACTGTATTTTAGCAATTAATATTGGGAGAAATGCTATTAAAATTAGCTTTAATAGAAGAATAACCCAGTGATGGGTTTTTTCATTGTCTAACAGACATTTATTTTCAAATTCTAATGACTTGATAATTGTTTTACCAGATTTGGCTGGTATATACTGTATATTTCTAGTCATTGCTAATTTTTTAACCATTTCAATTAAAATTGTCTGTGTTGAATACTAACTCCTGAATGATTTTGGTAGTTACTATCAAAATGATGATAGCTGTGATTATCTGTTTCATTGTAAGAATATTAATAATTAAATAAGTAAATCATAGATATACATATCCTGCTTGAATTATAATAGTAAATTAATGTTTTTATTTCAGAAATACAAGCCTTTCAAGGGTGTGAAGTATATTACTAAAGCTGGTCGTTTTCAAGTACGCACATAAAAAGGCAGTAATAGTTCTGTTACCCAAGAAATAAGATCTTTTTTGTATAAAATAAAACTTTGTAAAGTCATTTGTTCCAAAATAAATTTACATATATATTTACAAAAACATACTAATTAAAATAGTTTCTATTCTTAAACCATAGAATAAGTGATATACGCCGCATTGATTTAAATTTTTAATTATGAAGTTTATATATGTATATATTTATGAATATATAAACATATATTGTGGATTTATTTTTTTTTTTTTTATTAAGGTAAAAAAACACAGGTGGCTGATCACCAGCTACATGATATTACAGTGTTCAATGTTACAAGGTAAAAACAAAGTATATACGCTCGATAAAAAAACATATCCACAAAAGGGTTGTATAACCTTACTCAATATGTATCTATATATGGACAAGCACAGATCTGCACTGCCCAAAAACAATCCATCAAGGGAGTGCAGCATCCCATCAGAGCAGTAGAGGCGCTGAAAACTTTGACCCTGTACCCTCCCGGCAGGTTTTCCGGAAGTGGCAATAATCGTCAACAGCCCGCACCTACAAACCATATGCAATGTCAGCATTGCAGTAATGTTTCAATCACATCTCCTATTGGTTGAATTAAAATTTGATGTATTCTGACTGAAATGATAGCATAATACTAATATTAACAAATGCATATACAGAATATATCTGAAATTTATGTTTACTCCTTTTTACCCATGAAAATTTTATTCTATGTATGTAGTCGTATCGATGACATAAAGTGCTGTATCATAAAGGTATGACATACATGATTACAACTAAACATGATGTATGTGAGCAAGATAGAATGAATACAAATAGTTCTACTCATAGATAATGGAAGTCAAAGAATAAATGTTGCAAAAGTGAAAAAATTGCATATACACTGTGAAGCACAAAAACTGTTTTAAGAAATTTGTTGACAAGGTTTACGGAAACAGGATTTATACATACTACATCTCCATTGAAAAATTGATTATTTCCCCAAACTGCTTGAAGTCGCATCTCTGAATCAATGTATGTGTCATATAAAAACATAAATTAGTTATTAAACACATAAATGTTAAGGTGCTAATGGGTCTGAACTATGAATTACGACATGAAATGTGTGTTTGTATCTTCATAAATCATCTTCACTGCTATTATGAAATTTTGAAAACATTTTTACAACTTATGCTATGAATCATTTCAAACATTTCAGTAGCGGTTTTGCACAATTTAAAGCAAAATTTAATGTCAGCACATTTTTCCTTTATGAGTTCAAGTATGAAACATCTTGCCATAATTCTTGATCCAGACCCATTAACACCTTATAATTTAATTATGTCGCTACATAACAAAAGCATTGTGTCAGAGATGGCATTACAGGATTCTGTCCTTTTTCATCAGCATAAGAATGGTAGATATAAGCTTGTATACTACCTATTTATTATCTCTCTGAAACTAGACTTTAAAAAAAAAAACCAGATTTTTTATGATTTGGAAAAACATCTCATATCTGATTGGATGATTTAATCTCAAAATATTTCAGTTTTTTTTTATTGGTTTTTGAATGTATAAAAGCTCTATCAGCCCCATATAGCTATTTGAGTTGGATAGCTGGGTTTGAGACATGTTCTTTCTGAAAATTTTTGTTTTCCTTTAATAAATAACTTTTTTACCTGGTGTTTGGTTTGGGGGGTGTTTTTTTTGTTTTTGGTCCCCCTCCCCCCCTCTGAGAGGGGCAAACCCCAACCACCGGGGGGGGGGTGGGGGGGGGGGTTTTTGAGGGGGATATTTTAGGTGTGGGTTCTGGTTAACATTTTTTATTAAAATTGTGGAGAAGTATCTCCTCACTTTTTATTTTTAAAATATAAATAGGGAGGGGGGTGTGATTTATTAATTATTTTTTTTTTTTTTTTTTAAAAATTTTTTGATGGGAAAACAATAAAAAAACTATCTTGAAAAAAATATGATTCAGATTTAAATGCATGATTTCAGATGATAATATGAATTCAATACTTTTAGAAAATGAATAAGTGAAATGAAACATTCAAAAATAATCAAAGAAAATAAAAAATTTGATAAAAATTCATATAGGGAAAATTGTGTGAATTAGAATTGAAACTGAAAGATTGCTGTTAGAAAAAATCTAGTAATGTAAAGAAAAAGATTTCCAAGTGGAAAGATCCAGATGATAAGAATAGATAATACTAATTCAAAGAAATCAGTATGAATATACTCCCAGACCTAATGATGACTGAATAGAATTGAAAGTAATGTAAATAGATATATGAATGTTTGATAAATTGTTGGAGCACATTAACAAAAAATTGAAAATTTATTGTATAGGATAATAAATTTATTACGAAAAACTAAATTCACATAAAAGGAATTATTTTAGAAAAATATAAAAGCTACAATTTATACAATAACACAAGTCATTGAAGTAATAATGAAATGATTTGCACATGATGAAGAGAAGAAAATATAAAAACTGAACAATATAAAAAGTTTACAGTAAATTGAAAGATAAAATAGTTTAGTCAAAACAAAACTAATTAGAATATAAATGGAGGAAGGTAAATAAATTGTAAACAAAAATTAGATTTGATATGAGATATACCTGTCACAGAAAGTAGCTTGATAATAAAATAACTAAACATCACATGATCACCATTTTATGCTTGCTCATAACTTATAAAAACAGGCAAAACTTTCCATATAGTAGAGCCACTCAGTGCAAGCCAGAGTAACCAATGGATGCCAGAAGGTAGGATAATGGTGGCTATGGTTATTATTCAGACCTATATGACTAAATAAGCTAATGAGCTTGGATTAAAAATATTGTGTTTTCAAATTTTAGACTTGCAGTTTTGTAGTTAAATAGAGATAAAAGGTGGCTGCTGGAGGGTTGCATTAGATCCTAAGATCTAGGTGCAGTGCTCTCAGATCCAAAGCTCTTCACTGATGAAAGCCACAAGCTAGAAACTAGCCTGGAGATATTGGATGAGTATGCACTAGATAGGGATTTTATGCACAAGTCTTCTGGCATCTATTAATTATTCTGGCTTGCACTGAATGGCACTATGTATGGAAAGTTTTGCCTGTTTTTATATTTCAGATTCTGTTCTGACCATATAAACTCTTTATTATAACGTTATGAAAACTGCCAATTTTTAATCCACTTTTTTATATATTTTATTACTCTATTCATATTCTTCATTCATCAATTTTATTAATATTACCATAGTTAATTTTTATAATTATTTTTTTAGATTCATTTATAGCACTACAAAACATTCCCAAATACTCTCCATTCTTTTGCATATTTCCCATTTCCAGTAGCTAAACATAGTACATCTCACATCCATTTTACTTTATCCAATTTCAATCTAATCTGCATATATTGTTTACAATTTCTTTCTAAGTTGCCCTCCATAACAGTAACACATATATCCTCTCTTATTTCCATCGCATATACTTCAAATTTTTAAAGATTCAATTCACTCTGTCTACTCGTATCTCTATCACTTTGCATATTTATAAATCAAGTTTTATATTAACTTTCTTGGTCATTATATATATTCTTTCCTTGTAAGTGTTAATATCATCCATCATTCTATTATCATACATCTTTTATACACATCCCTAAATATCTTACCATTTCATATATTTACAACTTTGCATCTTTACTCATATATATATATTTTACTTTTTGTTAGTTTAGCAGATAATAAAAGTAATTATTAACTCACCTAATATTTTACCTTTTCTAATAAATTTAATCCATCTTTTAAATAAGTCTGTATTTGTAATGAGCTCTTCCTCTTACAAACGTTTTAGCCTCAAATCAACTCCAGAATTGTTTAAATTTATTTCATTATCAAACCTTGATAATAATTTTATTTCGCCTTCTGCTCATTTGTCTTTCAAAGTCATATTCTTAAAACACCTTACTGTTTCTACAATAGCCCTTTTCTCCACTAACACTATTTTTATTTTTTTTTCCTAACACCTTATCAATATCTAAAATCCTAGCACTGGACAAGTATTCTATCACTTCCAGTTAACTGTAACCAAATCATTCAATAACAAACTTCTCCCTTTTAATTCCCATAACTATCCTCCTTATATCTTTGTTTTATAAATCAATTTTCACTAGCAGTGTATTCCTCTCGAGATCAATTGATCACAGAATTATTTCTTGCACAATGCCATCTATTAAAAATATTTAATTCATTGCAATTCAACCATTCTCTAATTTCCAATACTAGTATCTAAAATGATAGAGATGTCCCTTCTGTAAAGAGTAATACTAGTGGTTTAAGAAATAATTTTGCTTTCAGTAATAATCTTCATCACAACTCTCCAATTTTAATTTACAATCTAAGATTAAATAAATTTAAAGACTGTTACTTCAAATAGTAGCTGAAAAAGCCTTTTTGCATTTTCCTTACACTTTATCTTTATGGACATAGTATTAGCCATATGATGATAACAGTAAGAGATGTATGATTGCATCTTCACCAAATAAGCATCATCATGTTGTAATAGATGAAACTAGAGATAATTCCTTTATATAGAATATATACAGTATAAAGAGAACTTATTCCCCAAGATAGAACTCCCGTCATATTCTAAAGATTTAAACATGACTTGCAAATATTAACACTATACCATCTGTTCTAGCTCTTAATATCCGCGATTAGATGCTTTAAAAAAAATCAATTTCTGATATTCATAGTTTTAAATTAGTAAGGCAAATAATATTTATTTTAAAGAAACATTTATTCACCAAATGCATTTAAAAAATAAATTTTTTTCAGATTGTGCAATTAGAATAAAGGAGTTCATGTTGCTCATGTTCAGAAATAATTATTTTTGAATATGATTACATGCTTTCTTTTTGGATGCTTAATATCAATACTCAGAAAGTAAAAGAAATTTTATAATTTTTAGTGGTTTTTTTTTTTTTTTTACTTTTTAAAGGAGAAATCGGGAACTGGCACTCTCTTTAGTGGAAAAAGTGTGGCTCTTATTTTAGATAAAAACAATTTAATATATTTTATTTATGTATGCTAAAATAAAATTTATAACTAATTGTATTAATTTTATTAGAACTTAATATAATTAATACAAAAGTATATATTATTATGATGAGTGGTTTAAATTTAAAATAGTGTACCGCGCATTATGGTATGCAGTAGAAATGTCTTTGGAATTTCCACTTAATTATTTTTATTGTTTAATTTATATTCTAATGTGAGGAAATTTGAACATCAATTTTTTTACAATCTTATATCTTTGAAAACCAATGAATTGATTTTTCTATTTAAGAAGCTGCTGCATACATTACACTTCAATGAAATTAAATAATTCAGTAAGGACAGGAATTCATTTGATTTAATTTTTAGTGGATAATTGTAAAAAAAATTCCAACACAGTTATTATTTTCATATAAAAAAATTTAACCAATAATAAAAATGGTTACAGCCATTTAGCATTTGATATAAAAAGCAAATAAATGGGTTAAAAGTATTTATAAGTTAATAATAACCAGTAATCAAATACTGCAGAGTTATCATTTATTTTCATTACTATTTTTGACGTATATCGTGAATTTTCTTCAAAGTTTCAAAATACCAGCAATGTCACACATTAATAAATGAAGAAGTTTAAAAAACAGCTTTCACTTTTTTGGAACAACCTCACCAATCCAATCCAAATAAAGTTGATTCCCTTTTTCTATCTGCAAAATGACAAAAAAAAAAAATCAAGTATAGATTTATTATCTGAATATACTGTCAGAAATTTAAGTATAAAAAATACAAAAAAACTACAGAAAAAAAATTAATTTTCTTTTTTTCAAGTTTTGACTTCTTTTTTTATTTTTCATGCTTATTTAAATTTATATTTTATTTTTCCAGATAACTTGAAACCAGAATGTATCTTATTTCTGAATGTGAAGACAAAGATTTAAAATAAGATTATCCTGCTATAGCTAGGAATGTTTGGTCACTAACAAATACACCCTTTTCAATAATTTGGACCTTGGCAGGCAATTGTTCTAATACTTTAGCCTGGAGTAGTTACTTGGCTGATAATAAGATTTAAAATAAGTATCTTTAGACAGTGAAATAATTAATTTCATTAGGTTTTACATAATATATTGTGAATGTTTTGTGTATATTGAGCGAAACTTACCGGCACAGAGATGACTTCACAAACTTCATATGGGTGATGCTCTCTAGATATATATAAAAGATACTAAACATTTCAAATATCAGCAAAGATTAACCAAAACAAAAGTAAAGTATAATAGAAAATAAAACAAAACAATTTGAATCAAAGATGATTCAAGTCATTAACTAAAAGTTTGATATTTATGATTATTTATAGCAAACAATAGTATATCTAATCTACCAATCCAAAATTGCTGAGATATGATCTCATACCAATGATGCAGCCCATTCAATGCATGATGAGATAAATATAGCTTTACTTCCAAGAGCATTTACCTTCACTCTACTCTAGCGCCATCTTCTTTAATCTTGGAAAAATCAATGGATACCAGATGGTATAGTGCTTTAAATCTCCATTTCCAGACAAACATATACCATCAATATCCATTGATTGCTCAAGTAAAAGGCTCTAAGAGTGTAGATAACTGCTCTTGGAAATACAGGAGATCATGCATTGTGTGGTGGTACCATCACTCATATATTTTATTAATGTCATATAATCTTTTGCATTCATTATACAACAGCTTTTATTTTACTATCCTTTATGTCTTAAAACTTTTTCCTTATCACTCAATTTCTTTAATATTATTTCAGCTTTTGAAAATTTCATTAATATCTTTATAAAAGAATCTTCAGGTTTGAGCTA
This sequence comes from Epiperipatus broadwayi, assembly GCA_028023455.1. Classification (NCBI taxonomy): domain Eukaryota; kingdom Metazoa; phylum Onychophora; class Udeonychophora; order Euonychophora; family Peripatidae; genus Epiperipatus; species Epiperipatus broadwayi. Next base: position 933,946 of record JAQFVV010012500.1, read on the forward strand.
ATATATAACAATAATAACTCTGTCCATATAGTAATGCCATACGACGTTTTAGTGATTTAATATATAACAATCATATACTGTTTACAAAGCATTAATTAATATTTCTTTAAGAAAAAAACTATCTTGTAGATTGAAATCTTTTGAAGTTAATAAATATCCTCTTTAGATTTAGTATACTAGAGATTATTATATCACTTTTATCCCAGATATTTCTCTTTTTTCCACAAGTACTATCTTAGATATATTTAAATTCTTATCCACAACTTTAACATATTACTAACAGCCATCTGAAAAAGAAAAATAACTTCCAACATGCATTTCCTGATGAACCAGGACTCTTCAGCTGTCACAGGTCAGAATGTCTTAAGTCTCATTAGCTTTATTCAGTAAATGGTTGGCAGTAATCACTAATGTTTTATTTTTGTCAAGAGACCGAACAATAAGGCAGTTATAGGTTAAGTTGTATTAATTTGATAATGATAATGAAGATATGAAAAAGGTTGTGATCCAGACATCTAAAGAATAATGCTTCGGTCAGAAATGCATTTTGGAGTTACTTACTATTTTCAGATGTATATTCATTTTGGTGAAACAAAAGCTTTGAGTATATAAAAAATAAAACCCATGGATAAAAAGATGTGGAATTGGATTACTAATAACCATGTCTTTGTATTTAACAAGAATCAATATATTAACCTTTAATTAAGTTTAAAATTTATATCTGGTCTGCAAATGATTTAATAATCTTTACTAAATGATTATTATTTAACTGAAATGGATAGTGTTGTGTTTACTTGTTAATACATATAAACACACTTGTGAAATATATTATAATATTTATTAATGAAACAAAAATATAACTGTGCATACCCTATATAACAGTAATGCCACTGCTTGATACCGTTGGCTAGGGATAGCTTCTAGTCACCATACAACTATAGAAAGAAGGGACTTCAGGTGCCCTTATAAGTTTACTTACCACTTCCAGTTATACCATACAGATTGCTTTGTGAGTACTACAATACTCTAACAGTTTTGTCTTCTGTCCAACTTAGGTTCTAGCAGTTTCCAATCCTAGGGTGGATATGTCTTACTGTGTTAAGCCATATAACGGATAACCACCATACTGCCGTTCAGTTTTGACAGTTGTTGTGTGTCTTTACTTCCAAATAGATTGACTATTTATGGTCAGATATCCACCCATAATGAGATCAATCAGATTCGGTGAGCATCATCACATTTAGCCCCGTTCTAGCCATTGAACGTATGTTATCTATTTGCACCGGGCTCATGACTGCACAATCTAATCAAGTGTAACGATCCGGAGAATGCGACTTAACGTAAACTGCACTACGGGGCGCCATCTAGGCATTTGAACCTAGAAAAATTTATAAAGTAGGCAGATACGTAAGTCAAAAAAAAAAAAAAAAAATTTTTTTTTTAAATATTTTGGTTCCGGTCGTTAGCCCATGTCACTAGCTCAGGGAGTAGCAGAGATTTGATAATATCATATCTTATCTAATTAGATTACAACATTAAAAAATAAATAAAATAAGCCACTGCCAGTAATTAACATACAAACATTTATTTATGCACATATATATAAGATTTAAAATTATTTTAGTATTAGTTTACATTTTAACATTTAACATTATTTTTAACTTTGATTTTGATTTTAATTTACCTTTAATTACTATTATATTCTAATTTTACATTTTAATTAAGTTCGCACAGATGGGATTATAAAAGCTTGTTATAATAAGTTGCTATAGATCGGTTACATAGATTACACGGTTAAAAACATTCCAAAGTAAACATAAGCGATCAAAATATAAAATTATTGATTACTGACAATTGCGGAGGGAAATTTCTACGTAACCCAATAGTATTCATCATAAGATACTTGCATTGTCACCAATAACTTAAAAGACATCCGAATAAATACATTCTAGATACTCACCGTAAGGTATCATTATTTATCGAATGTCTATATATTTTGATCAAATATGAAAACGCAAAACATAGTTAACCGATAAACAATCCATGCAAGCGTCTATAAACAACTTAAGTTTAATGCATTTTTATTTAGAATCGAGTATGAATACTACATAGATTTGCATTGAAATTAAAACATTCTATCCCTATTTAACCTTAGGCTAAAATTCGCAGTCAAACCGGCATCAATCCATCTGATACATCGATGTATTCAATGTAATACGAAATACGGCAGCACCAAAAGAATTAAGAAAAGACATTGACTCTCAATCAGATAGGAATATTACATCTATCTAACGAGAAGAACAATAAAAAAAAAAAACTCCATAGAAAGGAACTGCGTTCTCCGTCTTATAATTCCTTCCATAGGCAAACGGGTGAGTGCGGCGTATATATAAACGATTCTGCCCATGGCGAATCTCCGATTACATCTACTAACTACATCAATATATCCAATCCATTGACCCAATCTAACAACGACATAAATAACCTAAGATTACCCTCCCCTAATATAACTTTACAAATCTATACAGCCATTCACGCCCGACTTAAGTTTAACATTTATATAATTTAACTTATCGGAAAACAGAAATCATAATAAAACTTAAAGAACAAAAAAAATAAATAAATAAATGGAAATGATTTTAAATATATATAAAAAAAAGAAATACATCAAATAATATTATTAATAAATTAAATTGGTCAGATAGGATAAGATTGCAATCATTTAACTCTGGAAAGTTTAATTTAATGTTCATTTTTTATAAAGTTCTTACGGTTTAAAATGTTCATCTTTATCCGTTGCTTGCCATGAACGCAAATTCCCACGCCGTCCTAAAATTGGTATCCATTTAGCCGTTGTTTTATTTATTCATTCGGAGGTTTTTTAATTTAGTTGGTCCTCAATTTAGGAAACGATAGTTCATTTCTCCTTTCTTTAACAGCTGAAAGAATTGACCGTGCGTCTGTCAATTCCTCCAACTCCGTACTACTACATATAGTCACATCGTAATAATCAATTTCCAGTCACTGATTAATAATTTCCAAATTTTCCTTTTATATTAATGTGAAGGATTGAATTTACATTACGTCACCGATGCAATGGTCCTTTCGCTGCGGTCCGATTCCATAGGGATTTCTTCTTATTTGCTAACAGTTTCTATTGTTTTCTTAACTGACCGGTGTTTTTACATTTAAATGCCGAAGGCTGGTTTACATTTAACTAATTAACAATCATTTCCATTTCTGATTAATTAACCTGTTTTCCAAATCAAAAATATATTTAAAGATAAATTTAAAGATATAATTTCATCTCCAAATCTTTTTAAAATTTAGTTTTAAAATACTTTTTCTTTAATAAAGTTTTATTTTAATAATTTTTCATTATCTGTGCGATTTAATTAATATATAAGAGTTTAAGATGATATTTAATTTCAATTTTTAATTCTTAAAGAAAATTTTTAAATGCGAACTTTTTAATTTACTTTCATGTTTAATAAATTTAAAAAAAAAAAACAATGTAACGAACGTCTATGCTCGTTACATATCAGTAAAGTTACTTAAAAAAAAATGATCAAAAAAAAAAAATATTTTACTTAGGGTTAGTAATTACGGTACACGATTGACGAAGACATTTACAAAACATCCGGTTAATAATTTTACAAAAAGACTATATACAAAAAGAAAAAGAAAATGTTGACCATCGCTTTCCAAGGACCATTTACGTTCACCTCTTCCCGACCAGAGTTCTAACTTTTTTTTTTTTTATCCATTTTATTTTTACACACGGCATGACAAGCAAATTTTATAAATTATTTATTTAAATAAGGTTGCATTGAGATAAATATGTTTTAAGAAATAATGGGTTTAAACGTGTATATTTGCAGCACAATTATAAACACCACCAACTTATTTATGACTGATTAAAATGCTTAAATAGGATTACACTGAAGTAAATTCCCAACGGTACTCATCGTAAGGTACCACATTTCGATCATAAACTTACGTGGCTGTGCGCGCCTATACACGTTAAAGCATAATTTATATTACAACAACAACAAAAAAAAACATATCAATCGCAACCTTTTGACTTTCTTTTTAACGAAATACAGTTTAAAATTATTTATACTTTCTAGTGTTTAAATATATGTGCTATTTCATTCTGGCAGTGCTTTTATAAGATTTAAAGTATACGACTATATGTAAACAGATAAAAATATTTCATTTTGATAAAATTTGCTCAGGGTATATGTGGTTTATTAAAGATCGGCCCCAGATTGGGAAAGCCAGTTGTAACGATCCGGAGAAAGTGACTTAACGTAAACTGCACTACGGGGCGCCATCTAGGCATTTGAACCTAGAAAAATTTATAAAGTAGGCAGATACGTAAGTCAAAAAAAAAAAAAAAAAATTTTTTTTTTAAATATTTTGGTTCCGGTCGTTAGCCCATGTCACTAGCTCAGGGAGTAGCAGAGATTTGATAATATCATATCTTATCTAATTAGATTTCAACATTAAAAAATAAATAAAATAAGCCACTGCCAGTAATTAACATACAAACATTTATTTATGCACATATATATAAGATTTAAAATTATTTTAGTATTAGTTTACATTTTAACATTTAACATTATTTTTAACTTTGATTTTGATTTTAATTTACCTTTAATTACTATTATATTCTAATTTTACATTTTAATTAAGTTCGCACAGATGGGATTATAAAAGCTTGTTATAATAAGTTGCTATAGATCGGTTACATAGATTACACGGTTAAAAACATTCCAAAGTAAACATAAGCGATCAAAATATAAAATTATTGATTACTGACAATTGCGGAGGGAAATTTCTACGTAACCCAATAGTATTCATCATAAGATACTTGCATTGTCACCAATAACTTAAAAGACATCCGAATAAATACATTCTAGATACTCACCGTAAGGTATCATTATTTATCGAATGTCTATATATTTTGATCAAATATGAAAACGCAAAACATAGTTAACCGATAAACAATCCATGCAAGCGTCTATAAACAACTTAAGTTTAATGCATTTTTATTTAGAATCGAGTATGAATACTACATAGATTTGCATTGAAATTAAAATATTCTATCCCTATTTAACCTTAGGCTAAAATTCGCAGTCAAACTGGCATCAATCCATCTGATACATCGATGTATTCAATGTAATACGAAATACGGCAGCACCAAAAGAATTAAGAAAAGACATTGACTCTCAATCAGATAGGAATATTACATCTATCTAACGAGAAGAACAATAAAAAAAAAAAACTCCATAGAAAGGAACTGCGTTCTCCGTCTTATAATTCCTTCCATAGGCAAACGGGTGAGTGCGGCGTATATATAAACGATTCTGCCCGTGGCGAATCTCCGATTACATCTACTAACTACATCAATATATCCAATCCATTGACCCAATCTAACAACGACATAAATAACCTAAGATTACCCTCCCCTAATATAACTTTACAAATCTATACAGCCATTCACGCCCGACTTAAGTTTAACATTTATATAATTTAACTTATCGGAAAACAGAAATCATAATAAAACTTAAAGAACAAAAAAAATAAATAAATAAATGGAAATGATTTTAAATATATATAAAAAAAAGAAATACATCAAATAATATTATTAATAAATTAAATTGGTCAGATAGGATAAGATTGCAATCATTTAACTCTGGAAAGTTTAATTTAATGTTCATTTTTTATAAAGTTCTTACGGTTTAAAATGTTCATCTTTATCCGTTGCTTGCCATGAACGCAAATTTCCACGCCGTCCTAAAATTGGTATCCATTTAGCCGTTGTTTTATTTATTCATTCGGAGGTTTTTTAATTTAGTTGGTCCTCAATTTAGGAAACGATAGTTCATTTCTCCTTTCTTTAACAGCTGAAAGAATTGACCGTGCGTCTGTCAATTCCTCCAACTCCGTACTACTACATATAGTCACATCGTAATAATCAATTTCCAGTCACTGATTAATAATTTCCAAATTTTCCTTTTATATTAATGTGAAGGATTGAATTTACATTACGTCACCGATGCAATGGTCCTTTCGCTGCGGTCCGATTCCATAGGGATTTCTTCTTATTTGCTAACAGTTTCTATTGTTTTCTTAACTGACCGGTGTTTTTACATTTAAATGCCGAAGGCTGGTTTACATTTAACTAATTAACAATCATTTCCATTTCTGATTAATTAACCTGTTTTCCAAATCAAAAATATATTTAAAGATAAATTTAAAGATATAATTTCATCTCCAAATCTTTTTAAAATTTAGTTTTAAAATACTTTTTCTTTAATAAAGTTTTATTTTAATAATTTTTCATTATCTGTGCGATTTAATTAATATATAAGAGTTTAAGATGATATTTAATTTCAATTTTTAATTCTTAAAGAAAATTTTTAAATGCGAACTTTTTAATTTACTTTCATGTTTAATAAATTTAACAAAAAAAAAACAATGTAACGAACGTCTATGCTCGTTACACAAGATAACATGAAATCTGAACTAGCCCATTATTTGAAAGCAAGATGAAATATGACAGATGATGTTAAATATGTGAATACAAGCAGTTGATGATTAAGTTGTAGTAATTTAATATTAATAAATACTGAATCAAGATGAAGAAGATGTGAGCAGTTGTGACTTGGGCAAATTGAAAAATAGTTTAGCCAGAAATTCATCTAGAGTGTTATTTATATTTTTCAGATTCATGTGTTAAAGAGTGAATATATTTGATGGTAAAATGAAACATTTTAAATATCTTGGAACATTAGTTCCTTTTAAGAAAATTAAAAATGAATTATTTTTCTCTTTTACAGCCTGAAAAGGACTGAAGTCAATATATAAATGAATGTTTGTGTGGATTTATTATAAAAGCACAAAATCAAAAAAAAAACAAAAACCTAAAGGTGAGTGTTAATAATCCAAATGCAAAGATGCTGGTGGCAAACAGTGTTTCAAAAAGAGAAATTAATACATTTCTGTAAAGAAAATAGATTAGCCATTTTGAATCTACATTTTATATATCAAATTAGATTATGTATCTGGAAAACTTCTGCATATGTACATAAAAACATACTTTATTCTATATTATTATAAACCAATAGTTTCAAAGAGTATTACACAAAACAGTCTGAGGCTGATCAAAACTCAAGCCATCAAAAAATATCTATCTTCTGTAAATTCGTTATTGATAATATCACAAGAATTAATATTTGATACAGAAGTATCTAAAACCTGGAAAAATAGATGAAACAACATGAAAAAGAAAATTCTAAAGATTGAATTAAAAAAATAATAATCAATTGATTATATTTCTCAGGAGTTCAAACATGGAAATGACAACTGAGCTATGATCTATGAACTTTCTGAGCTCTAGAATTTGTTATTCTATAGCCAAGCAGGAAAAAATGAGTATTTAAGTGATTATTATAAGCAGACTAAAATGATAATCTGAAATAATCTAATGTTTCTAATATTTGGTAATAAAAAATTTCCCTGTGGTTTTATTATAACTGTCACAAAAGAGCAGCAAAAAAAGAAAATAAGTCACTTTAAGAAAGTTTAAGTGGAAAGATTAAAAACATTCCAGAAAAAACGTCCATAAATTTAAATAGTAACTGGATAAATAAAACAAATTTATGGATAAGTAGATACAAAAAGAAAATATCAGTGTGTACCAGTGAAACAGTGAGTGGTTTTTTTCTCCATGTTTCCTGTAGTGCCATCTGTGAATCAATGCACATATTACATAGTTTTAACTATTCACAAAAATTTTAGGATGAGTGTTTAGATCATGAATTATAATATGAAATATGATAATGCTTCATACCTCAATCAACGATAGAATAATGCATTAACATTAAATTTTGTTTTAAATTAGATAAAACTACTAAACATTTAAAACTACTCAAATTGTGTATGGTAGTGAAGCCATAAGTTACAAGAATATTTTCAATACAGTCACATTTCATGTTGTGACTTATGGTGAATATCTAAACTGTCACTAAATAATCTGTGCATGGATTCAGAGAGAGCACTGTAATTGTGTTAAACATTGGAACCATTTATGAAAGAAGTATAAACATGAGTAAAAAAACTTAAATTTCTAAATAATAACTAAACTTCTTATGCTTTAGAACACTATAATTATCAGCATTGGCAAAATACATTAACAGTTTTTAATATACATTTTGTCTAACATTATTTTCAGTTGATCAAACCATCCATTTCTACCTTATATTCCAAAGATATGTTTTCAAACTGCTCCATCACTTAACCAATTAATAACTCTAAAAACACTATCAAATGAATTAGCACATCATGTGGTCTATAAAATTAAGTGCAGCCAATCAGCTTGCAATGCTGCATATTATAAGGAGGCATCAATTTGTTAACAAGACTTACCCAACACAGATATTTATACAATAAAGCTCTCAGAGACAAAGAACGCACTTCAATATTTACAGACCAGGAACAGCAAAGGGGTCATACATTTGAGTTAACAAAAGCAGAGATAGTATACAGAGAGAGAGGGATAGAAAGCGGAAGATTAAAAAAGTGTGTGCAATAGATGATGACCATTTTTCTATTAACAAAAAAAAACAACAAGTGTACCAATTTCAAAGAATTGAGTTATTTATATTTTTATATTAAAATTGAATACATGAACAGCTAATTAAATATTGATATAAAGAACCATTTAATCACACTACTATATGCCATGAATGTCATATAATAAAAATATATTGAAAACATGCTAAGCAGTAATAAAATTAAATATTATTAAACAAACTACCTTCTCTGTATGTATTTTCATTTTATCAGATATTACATTGGCTCAGAAAAGAAGAAAATTAGTAACAATTGACTTACATAATACACAATTGATTTTCACAACTCACATAAATAAATATGTAGCAAGAAAACTATGACTAATGGACATATAGGTGTCTTATCCCAATTAAAAATAATCTGATTGGTTGAAATGCAGATTAGAAACCATTAATATATTTTTCCAATGTTCAGTCATTGCATTATGATATGTAAAAATGGTAATTAATGCTTTTAGAAATATATTATGCACATGAATAGAAAGAGAAAAACATTAGGAGGAATAATTTGTAGAAGATATCTATGATCTTTAAATAAAATTTAAAGTCGACATCTAAGACTATACATGTAACAACTTCTAACTTAACAAAAAATACTTAATAATCAAACAGGAGTAATTTGGAAGGAATAGAATTCATGCATCTTAAGCACAAGAATCTGCCACTTCATCACTGCATTATTTATTATAGAACTATTATTATAAATAAATTTCGATTAAAGATAAAGCTTTGTAAAGTAATTTTTTGCAATAAAAAAGTTTTATTGATCATGAAAATTCTTTTGATAATCATCCGTATAAAATTATTTAAATAAATAAATAATAAAACATCATCAGGAATCATGGGCTCAATGTCTGAAGATGTATTTTCTACCATACGTACTCTGTTTTGTATCGATCAAGAAAAGGCTGAGTGAAGGTGAACTCTACCATAATGTTCTTCTATCTTCTGTTTTTGTTTTGTGAAATATCAAAAATTAGATACTAATAGAAACAATGAAAAACAAAATCTGATTGAAAGCGGATCACATTAATGAAAGCTAGTACCAGATGACAAAAAATACATGAACTGTTTGCTTTACCAGTCTTTATTCCAAACATTTGAATACTTAAAAAACAAGCATATGCTGATATAAAGCTGTGATATATATGTATATGCTTAAATGCATGCCCATATATAGGTATAAACTTAATGAGAAAATCTAATAAGTTTAATAAATTAAAGAATTTTAAAAGACTGATTCTTTTAAAATAGTAAGCAAAAGATTTATAAATTTTAAGATTAGAAAAAGATTATTTTCTAAAAGTAATAAATCTAATTAATGAGAGTAGAATACATCGATAATGCGCCATTTGTAACAGGATTCAAAAAAACTTTCCTTTGTGAATTATTCTTATTACTTATTATATTATTTTATTAAATCATATTAATCTTTAATATGATTTTCAAGATCCCATTATTCAAGCAGAGGAGTAAAATATGATCAATCCTTACATATTAATCACACCCCTGGCCAGACTGAGATTTAATAAAAATATTAAAACAACAATCACTTTTCCAGACCGAGATATCTCTTTCTGGTTGCAAGGAATGTACCTCATCTCATGGAGATTCTTATAATGGGTTTAAACATTAGGGCATCATCCAATTCTTAGACTGGATCCCAAGAGATGATATTAATATGCTTCAAGTGCTTGATCCATGACAAGCTGTGAGATCGGCATCACAAAATATCTAGATATGACCATTTATTTCCTTAGATAAAGAGAAATGCAAACCACACTAATAATTTACACATTTTTATTATTATTAAAAAAAAAAAAAACATAAAGAATATTTAAAACATTTAAATAAAAAAAAAAAGAATACTTATTCCAATTACAATATTCTGAGACAATCACATGGTTATTTACATGTATTTAAAAGTAAAAATGATATTTAAACAGTTCTAACTAGAAATAAATTTTAAAAGTTCAGTCTTGAAATAAAATTTAAAAAGTTTTATCATGATGTCTAAACATATTTACCTAGGATTTTTGTATAGTGTCTGGGTTTTAACACAGCATTTGGATTTTAACACAGTTCATTTGTGTGATCACCCTTGTCTTCTGATCCTGTCAGTCATAACAGGCTTCTCTTGGTAATTGGAAGCTTCTTCTTAGTTAAGAGTGCCAGGGCTAGATTTGATTCCATAGATTCAGCTCATGGCAGGTATAAAGATCAGCAAAGGCAAATCGGAGATATATATCACTGCATCTGGCTAATGATGTTCAGAAGATGGATGGTGAAAAAGAATGAACACTCAGTTTTAGTCTAGACATGCATTTTTGTACAAACATGACCAGATAAATATTGTTTCATCCTTCTGGATTCAGTCTCATTTTAGTTGATTACAGGTTCTTTGGTTACTTACCTAGCTTTCTTCTTTTGCTTCTGTGCTTTCTGCTGCTGTTCTTTCTTTTTTTTTCTCTTTTGACATTTTGTATATGTCTGGTATTAACCTTGATCAATAGTTTTTGGACAATAGGAGATTTTAGTATTTATACCCTCCGACTTCGCCCACTGCTCAATCTGAAACTCACGTTATCAATTCATTTGATCTTTATTTTTAATTAGTAACATTTTTTCATTCCCTTATTTTTCAATTTTAATTAAATAGAAATTAGTTATATATTGTTTATTTAATCAGCCTGGAACCTCGATCTCCAGAACCTGATTACATACTATACAATATTTGTTTCAATAAATTATAATAAACCTTAAAAGTGCTTTTAATCAAAAGTACTTTGAACGAATTATATGTTAAAATAGAATACAAAAAAGAAAGATAAGTTATAATTAATATTTTAACCTATTTCCCAACATTTGTACTTTTCTTTTTATTTTAACTTTTTTTTTTCTTCAAACTATTAAATATTGAAATATAATTTTATTTTCCTATTTTATTTTTTAAAAAATCATGTAACTCGTATATATGCAAAAAAAAATCCACAATTTCAAATGTCTTTGGCAAAACATCATTAACAAATTCCTGACTATTCCCTTATAGATAAATAAACATCTAAATTTCTTTTCCATGCATAATTATTTCTCATATAAATAAACACACACATATAAATCTGATTCTTCCAATGCTTCATGCAGACATTCTTCTGACTCTTTTAATACTTCATGCATAATCAACCCTTTTACAGATAAACACACATGATAAATATTATTTTTCTAATGCTCCATGCATACATAATCATTCCTCTTGCATATAAATACATACAACATATATATTACTTTTTCAATGTTCCATGCATAATCAATCGTCTTGTAAATAAATGCACAGAAATTTCATAATTCTTCCTCCTACAAATAAACACACAGATGCAAATCTCAGTCTTCCAATGCTTTATGCACAGTCTTTTGCCTCCCCACAAAAAACATTTTACAGTCATAAGAAAGAAAATAATGAAGTTTATTTGATAAAGACCTTTGGGTAACCTCTATCCAAACTTCATATGCAATGCAGTTTTCCACTAATTTATATCTAAACCTATTAAATTATTAGTAATATAATATGTTGAATTAAAAAATTTTTTAGATCCATATGCTGGATCAGGTCCTTACCGAATATATTTGGTCATTTCTTCTACTCTAGAAGACCTTGTTTTAATTATCTAAAGTAAAAGAAAAAATTAGATATTATTTAAGAAGTCATAAATTATTTCAAACATATCTGTGTTCATTTAATTAAGATTAGCTTAAACTGTAGTAGTTTTGTCATTAGTGACATTCTGTTGTTAACGACTGCATGCTTTCAATTATTCAGACATTTCTCAATTGTCAGATCAAATATTACTCATAAAAAATGTTCAAATTAAAAATATATATTTTTTAAAGAAATGCTTTTATTTCTATAAATGAACTAAAAAGTAATTTTTTTTCAGCTTTCACAAATAAAAAAATGGAGTGTTCATGTTTAGAAATTGTATCAATACCAAATGAGTAATCGTTAACACAATGAATACATTGACATTAGTGGAATACCTAGGCATGAATGACCCATGTTTTTATTTGTGAAAACAGAAGAAAAATTAATTTATATTTTTTACTGTATTTTGTGAATAAAAAGTGTTTTTTTTTTTTTAGATTGTTTTTTATTTTTAAATTTCTACTTTTTAGTTTTTATATAGTTCCAGAAATTATGAATGGAAAAGGTTTAGTTACAGCTTAATATCACTAGATGGCAATTTAAGGAGAAATGGGATGGTCAAGTTTTCATATGAGAGATGCAAAAAGTAAAATGAAAATGTTTGGTAGATTGCAGTTTATGGATAATAAAAGAATAGCTAAAATAGTATTTAATTGGGTTATGAGTAAAGGGCAGGTAACAAGATGGGTGAGAAAGGTAATGCGGTATGCAAAAGATTTGGATAAAGAATTTATATCAGTATATTTGTACAAAAGATGGGATGATTGTGTTAAGAGGATTATTGAGTGTTATAGTAGTAAGGAATGGGATAAAAGAATAAATTTATTAATAAAGATTAGGGAGTTAGAGAGATGGAGAAATAGTATGGAGAGTAAAAAGTGTTTAAATATATATAGAAATAAACAGAATATTAGATGTGAGTTAATATATGATAATAGTAAGGAAAGTAGCTTATTGTTTAAGGCTCGAACGGGATCTTTAGCTACAAAAGAATATACATGTAAATGGAAAAATATGGGTGATTTATTTTGTAAATTATGTAAGGAAGGAATTGAAAATATTAGGCATTTGTTAATTGAATGTAAATGTTTGAAAACAGAAAGGGTACATATAATGAAGTTGTGGAAAAATAAATATGAAAAGAGTGATTATACAGAAAGTGAATTATTGGTTTTTATGCTGGGTTTGGGAAAAGATAAGGGGGATTTAGATATAAAGGTTATAGAGTTGACAAAGATGATGTTGTGGAAATGGGATGGAGCAGAATATGAAAATTTAGAGTGGGGAATGGAAAATAAAGTGGCTAACAGGTTTATCTGGGTATAATTTCTGAGATATTCTTGACTTCGTTTAAGGAGAAGCCATAATACATCACATCACATCCCATATAAAATTAAAAATGTAAATTTTTTGCCGAAATTGTCTGCCAACTCTAAAAAAATATATTATCATCGAGAATACATATGTATGCAAAGTTACAAGTAGATTAGAAATTGGAAAATAGGTGAAAATTATATTTTACAGATAGACAAAAAAAAAAAAACAGATTAAATTAAATAAAAGGATAGGTGATTCTTAAACAATGTTTCTGGTTTTAGAAATGTAAAATCGCTCACCAGAAAAGTAAAAGAAAGATAAAGTGAATAACACTGACTCTGAACTAAATTTCTGAATCTACCTATGACTTAAGGATTGATAAATGAAATCACTAACCATATACCAAAAAATCATCAGACTCTCATTGGTAAAGTTAAAGAACAAAAGAAAGAAGCAAGATTATGGTTCTATATGATGAAATTAAAAATAACAATTATAGTATTAGTGGCAGCTTAAAATTTTGGTTGTTTTCTCATCCCTGGTGTTCGCCTTGAGATGTCGCTATTTCTAGGTCAATTCCTAGAAATATACCGTTTCACCGGCATTCACCCAATAAAAGAGGAATTTTTCTAAGTTATAAACGCAGAAAAGAGTCCTCAGGTTATGTTGGACGGAGGCGGTGGCGGCGACAGAAGCCAACACAAAGAGACTTCTTTCTATGATAAAACACAGAAAGAGTTCCCGACGGCTGCCGGTTAGGGCTTATTTTCTATGCTAAAAGCAAAAAGAAAGAAATGCCTTGATTGGCTGCCATAGTAGTTAATTTTGTTCATCATTTTCTCGTAATAGTAGAATATCTATTTTCTCTGTAGTTTCGTGTGAGAGTGTGTGTATTTGAAGCAGTCGTAGTTTTTTAAAATTTGATAAGACGTCTATTTTTTTTAATGTGTTGTAACTTACTTTACTGTTGTAAGTTTAGTAATAATGTCCTGAAGATTCCATTACGAATGGGTAACCCTCAAAAATTGCTTTTAAGAGTGCGGAACGGAAAAAATTTCCAGGATCACGTGAAAAGTACCGTTTTCGCGAGAATTCGTCCGTGACCAGTTACTTTTGCTATATATATATATGCACAAACAAAAACAAACCAGTGTCTAATTATTAGGAATTACTTGTCCAAAAAAGAAAATTAGTCGGGTATTATTATTTTTTTTTGTTACATTTATTATTTCAAAATAAGATTAGTTTTTATATCTACACACTAACAAAAACAACCCAGTTCCTGATTAATTACCGTCTTAAAAAAAAAAAAAAGAAAGCAAATTCAACGGGGTTTGATTTTTTCAATGGAGTATTTGAATTACGGTTTTCTTTTGTTTTTATATATACACAAGATTTACCAAAAAAAAAGAAACCCACTTTCTGATTAATTACTGTCAAAAGAAAAGCAAATTAGTCGGCTATCATTTTTAAATTTGGTATTTCAATAACGGTACCCTTTTTATATAGACAGACTTAACAAAAATAACCCACTTTTGGATCCATTACTGTCCCCCCCCAAAAAAAAAAACGGAAATTAGTCGGGTATCATTTTTCAATTGAGTCTTTCAATGACGGTCCTTACTAATAGTAGTCGGGTATCAATTCTAAATTGTAGTGTATAAATTACGTTACTTTTGATAGATTTAGAATTACGTATTGCTTTTTTAATAAAATGATTGATTTACTCTTGACCAAAAATACCGTAACTTTAAAAAAAGACACACATAAAGTCCAAAAAAAATGAGAAAAAGCCCTGTAACTTTAAAGACACACACCCACAAATTAAAAAACAATCTAAGATTAATAAACATTGACTTATTATGTATTGTTTTGAATCAAATTATTGATTTACTCTTGCAAAAAAAATACCGTAACTTTAAAAAGACACACATAAAGTCCAAAAAAAATATTAGAAAAAGCCCCGTAACTTTAAAGACACACGCACAAACTCAAAAACAAGATAAGATTAATAAACATTTACTTATTACGTCTTGCTTTTGAATAAAATTATTGATTTACTCTTGCAAAAAAAAGACCTTAACTTTAAAAAGACACAGATAAAGTCCCAAAAAAAAAATTAGAAAAACACCGTAACTTTAAAGACACACACACAAACTCAAAAACAATATAAGATTAATAAACATTTACAAAAATGAAAAAACTAACATCATATAATAGTATTAGTTAGTAGAATATTTTATTACAAATCTAAGAAATCAGATCTTTTTAGATCAAATCGATCATTTAGGTCCGGTCCGGAATCGTTATATGTATATGTTTTTGATTAGCATCAATGCCATCCCGTGGCGAACACCATGGATGAGAAAACAACCAAAATTTTTTACCACTTTGGATAAGTCATCAATAACAAAAAATCCTTTAGTTGAACGATTCATCACTTGCTTTCACTATACCAAAAGAATATCCAGTCATGAATGCCTGTAAGATATCAGTTCAAGTATCATACTGAAAAAAGATTATCTGTTTGAAAAACTGTATTGACATTCATCAGATGTGTAAATAATAATTCATCTCATAGTTTTAATCAATGATATATTCTTAACATGTTCATTTTTATGCAAGTGGTTTTAAAATGCTGTCATATATATTCTGCTTATAAAGCTTATGAGATTGTTTTAGTAAAATTCCACATATATTTCATCAATTATAAAATGAATGGACAATGAAATATGGAATACATATATAATTTTACACATTAAACAAAGAAAGGACAAAAAGATTTCTTCAGTAATTGCAGAAGTATTCTTATAGAAGTTGATCTCCATAATGGCTTTGTTTTACTGTCAAAAATCTTTGGAATGTCCATTGCTCATTGTATTGATTTTAATCCTAATAAGTTCTAGCTAGATTCGCTTTCCTATTTTAATGGCTTCCCTTGGGAATATTAACCCTAAAACATTAAATCCTTTGTATTTTAATTAATCAAGCATCAAAAATTTGATACATTTTGAACTTATATATGTCTAACATTTTTTCTAAAAGATTTATAAAATCGATATGAACATCCAAAGTTCTACTGTGTATTTTAAAAAAAATTATAATTGTGTGAATTTCCATTTTTGTGAAGCACATAATAAATTAATACTGCAGATAATATTTTAATTAACTCCTCTATATAAAGTCAAATTTATATACCTTAATATCTTGTAAACAATTGTTTGTATTCTTAAATTAATTTTTTTTGTCTAATTTTTCAAGTATACATTAAGCAATGAATTTTATAAATATTTTCTAATTCTATTTATTAGAATTATGATTAAAATGTTTCTTAGTCTTATTTTATATTATTTTTAAAGTTTGTTTTTAAAATATGTTATTATAATAGAATGCTTCTCCGCACAGCTAGATTATGGATAAACTCTTGAAACTATAAGTTAATTAATGGCATAATGAATACCATTAAAGTCCTTACCATTAAAGCTTCATTGTCTTCATTGATTTTATCCTGCCACATGTATCTGAAAAAGGAACAGAAACTTTGAAACATAAGAAAATACCTGTAGCAATATTAAAACTTTTATACTTTTTGCATTACATTTATTAAATCTCAACTTAAAAAATCACACTTCTCATAATCAATATTTCACAATGTTTTAGTGATAGTTTCGACTGACCAACAGTCTTCTTCAGATATTTGAAATAGCTTTCATCCATTTTCTTTCAAATATTTGAGGAAGATTGCTAGCCAGTCAAAACTTCAGAAAGAAAAAGATATTTCAAATTTTTGAAGAAGGCTGCTTGTCAAGTGAAACTGTCATAAATTAAATAAAGCATTGTGAAACATTATGATAAGGTGCTTGTTTTGTAAAGAAGCAGTCTTACAAAGTGCAAATATTCATTTTGGTTAGAGGAACAATGGGCTATTATTTTTATTATTTATTATAGTTAAAAGTTAAATACATAAAATACTTTACATATTTTTTTCTTTTCCAATCTTGCTTTATTAAATGAACCATTTAATATTCTTATGTAATATTTATATCATAATATCTCTCTCATATTTTGATTGTCTTCTATAGATATGTGTATAAATCAACTCAATTAAAAATAAAGAATGATCCTTGAAAATAATCAAGAAGATAGATTTTATATGTTTAAAAATAAAAAACAAATCTTTTAATTTCCTTTTTTCCTCAATTCTTCTTTTTTATTTTATGAATCATCTTTCATTTCAGTTTTCATCGAACATTTTGATCCTATTATACGATCATTGTCAAGAAACAATTATTCCTATAATATATATATATTTACAAATATATGTTTACCAAAAATTTCCAAAACATAATAAAAAATATTCTATCACATAAATTTCATTTTTTAAACTTACTTCTTGCTTATTTGCATATGCATCTACATCCATGTACATTTTAATTTTTTTTTTTTTTACATTTTTATATAAAATACTCTTTGCCGTGTATTCAACTATGAAGCTGAATGCCAACAAATAACAAAAACATATAGATTATATGTTGAAATAAAATCATTAAATAAAGATGAAAATTATATTTATTTACATTATAATACATCAACATTATATACAATTTGCCAAACCTAGTTCTCAATAAATGCTAATACTTCCTATTGTTTAAGACTAAACAATGTCTTAACTATTCTCAGACCCGAGTAAATACTAAAAAAATTGTCTATACTCATAGTCCGACTCTGTACATTCTCCTGAGAGCCTTATCAGGCATAAACAAATAAAAATAAGACCAGTGTGATTTGTTTAAATTCTCTATCCAGCTGCTTACACCTACAGAGACTGGGTCTCTGGGATGATGTCCCTTGAAACAGAAAAGTTGCTACTTTTCCAATAGGTTTTTCTCCTGATATTCAGCACCTCAACAGCACTGTCACGCAAAGAGTAAGAAAAAGCTATTGCTCTTTTACGCACACACTATTTACATACTTTTTCGCAGTTTAATATCTGGTATTAATTATTATAAAAGGTAATAGCTATTTACATTAAGCTATCCCCTCCAGCAATGCATCTTTTCTCAAATTATCGACAAGCTTTTAATTGCGTATGTGCACATTCCTTTCCTCTGCAATTAGTCCTTCAAATATTTATTGTTTTGTTTGATTAGTTTTAAATAGCTTAATGTTCTAATCTAAACAATATTAGCTTTTTCTATATTCAAATTCATTACGCCTTTCCTGCATTATTATTTATATTTCTTTTATCTTACAGCAATCTTTTTTCATTGCTTTTAATTCACAATATCTTTCTATTTACATATCTAATCTTTTCTCTTTTTTCTGGAGTCATAAATCCTAGCTTTATATGTATTCAAATTACAGTTACTAAAGCCACATTTTTTCCAAAATGTAACACTCTTCAATTATTATAATTACACTTGTATAATTATACCAGATTTCTAATACTTTATATTTAACTGGTTTTCTTATTTCTGTATATAAACTTTCTTTGATTAATCTTTTTTTTTCTTTGTAAACATATATTTTATAGAAATAATCAATCCTTGACAATGATCATTAAATATGCTTAAAACATTGGAGTAAAAGTGAAATAAAAAATGATTCGTAAAATAAAAAAAAAAACCACGATTTAACAAAAAAAAAAGACTGTTAAGAATAGGTTTTTATTTTTAAATATATAAAATCTATCTTATGTTTCAATTATTTTATTAATCATTTTCAAGGATCATTCTTTGTTTTTAATTGAATAAGTTTATACATATATCCACAGAAGACAATCAAAATGTGGAAAAGATATTATGATATAAATATTACATAAGAATATTAGATGATTCATATAATAAAACAAGATTTGAAAAGAAAAAAGTATACAGAGTATTTTATGTGCTGAAATCAATAAGCCATTTTGGAAAAAAAAGAAAAAACACTTATTAAGAAAATAATTACTAATAATGCATAAACTTATTAAAAGTTTAATTAGAAAGCAGTCAATTCTAATTGTAATTCAGAATATTAAGAAGCCAATAAGCTAATGCACATGCGCTTTGTAGATGTAACTATATAAATGAATACTCCCACTTTCCAAACACAAGATAAAGTCTTTGGGAAAAGATAGAATGAATCCATCTATCTTTTTGACCCAAACATTCACGTTGTAAGTGATCAATTAAGATCTTTACGCTCTCATTTACAAACACTTAAGATTTGCCCATATATAAACATTTGGGTCGAAAAGATAGATGGATTCATTCTATCTTTTCCCAAAGACTTTATCTTGTGTTTGGAAAGTGAGAGTATTCATTTATATAGTTACATCTACAAACTGCATTAGCTTTTTGGCTTATTAATGTTACAGTTTATAAAACATCACAATATATAAAATAAATGTCTTGTTTAATTGTAATTAATAATTTTAAAAATACAAAGATTCTTCATCATTTATAGATTTTTAACATTTTGATAAAAAAAATATCATTTAAATATGAAAGTAACTTTTTAAATGCCTTTTAATGCAATAGAATATTTTCCTTGGACTAAAAGTTTGAAATAATACTGAAAAAAAAAAAAAGAAAAATTATTTTCCCATGACAATATAGAGTCATAACCTTTTTCTCTCAATCATATCAAATTATTTTCTCATTTAATAAAATTTATACTTTCTTAACATTATTGTATCTTTCAACATAAATTTAATATTAAACGCCCCTTCACAGTGAATATTTTCTTCTTTCAATCTTCACATGACCACCACTTCTTATGCTTGTGCATAACTGTTTTAAAACAGGCAAAACTCACTATACGTATTGCCACACACAGCAAGCTAGAGTAATCAATGGATGCCAGAATGCTTGTGCATAAAATCCCCATCTGCCTACTCATCGAATATCCTCAGACTAGTTTCTGCCTTGTGGCCTTAGTCAGTGAGGAGCCTTGGATCTAAGAGCACTGCACCTAGATCTTAGAATCTAATGCAACCTTCCAGCAAACACATTTTATCTCCACTTAACTACAAAACTATGAGTCTTAAACTGAAAACAACGTTTTCAATCCAAGCCCAGTAGCTTATATAGTCAAATGGGTCTGAACCCAGTTCAGTACCCATACATTTTGGTGTCCAGTGCTCTCAGATCAAAGGTTCCTCACTGACGAAGGCCACAAGCCAGAAACTAGTCTGGGGATATTGGATGAGTAGGCACTAGATAGGGATTTCATGCACAAGCCTTCTGGCAACCATTGATTACAATAGCTTGCTCTGTGTGGCAGTACGTATAGTGAGTTTTGCCTGTTTTAAAACAGTTACATACAAGCATAAGAAGTGGTGGTCATGTGATGTTTATTGGCTTAAAACCAATCCTGCCTAATAGGATAGTGGTGGTTATAGTTATTTAAGAACCAAAGACACCAAAATGTATGGGTACTGAACTGGGTTCAGACCCATATGACTATATAAGCTAATGGACTTGGATTGAAAACATTAAGGTGTTTTCAGTTTAAGACTCATAGTTTTGTAGTTAAGTGGAGATAAAAGGTGGTTGCTGGAAGGTTGCATTAGATCCTAAGATCTAGATGCAGTGCTCTCAGATCCAAAGCTCCTCACTGACGAATGCCACAAGCCAGAAACTAGTCTGGGGATATTGAATGAGAAGGCACTAGATAGGGATTTTATACACAAGCCTTCTGGCATCCATTGATTACTCTAGCTTGCTGTGTGTGGCAATACGCATAGTGAATTCTTTCAATCTTCTCACGAGACAAGATTGTACTCACAGTCCAGTCTACAATACTTTCATTAGTTCTCTAAATATTTTATTGTTTTTCTATTGGTATTTATTTCTCACACTCTACCAAGATAGGCATCTTGACTTAATCAACTCAAAAACTAAATATCAACTGTTCAAGTTATTAAGTTGACTCCAAGTGCTATCTCCTCAAATTTCAATGTATATAGTACAAAACATATGGAACCATAAAATTATTTACTATTTGTCTTGCATTCTTGGAAGATTAATATCCATAGAGACGTCGGAAATGATTTTAAACCCTGTTTTATGCTCCACATTGAGGGTACAAAATTCAATACGTTAAACTTTGTACATCATAAGATATATTTCCAAAAAAAGGGGCTCGAGTCTTGTTAAAAATAATTCCAACACAGGCAATTCTCCAAAGTAACGTTCACAATATATCCCAGTGAAAACATGTCTGCTTCTCTCTCTGAGTTGCCTACAGTGCCATTTCTAAATTAGTACATGTATTACATAGCAACTTAATTCACCTATTCATTACAAAAATTTTAAGGTTCTAGCATACCTGAATGGTGAGTTAGTGTGTAAAATATGAAAGTGTGTTTCGTACCTTAACTCATGAAGAAACATTACACATTAAATTAGGCAAAACTGTTAGTGAAACATGGGAAATGATACAAACTGAATTATGATAGTGAAGCAGTGAATTGTAAGAATATTTTTAAATACTTCACAAGATTTTGTAATGACAGGAGAGATGATCCACAAATGTATGATTTTATGTTATGACTTGTGATCCAGAGATGGTAGTATCTTACATTTTTGTGGTAAAAAGTACAATTATGTCACTACATTATCGATATTTTGAATGGCACTGCAGCAGCATCGAGAGAGAAAGAGTCTTTTTACTGCAGCACAGCAGTTCTATTGGTCATTTTCTATGTGAGGATTCTCTGAAATAAATATTAATTATTACAAAGAAATGAACTGATTATTAAATTATAATTTATTTATTTTGCTTATGAATTAAGACTGTTTAACTATTAACAAGACACTTGTGTGCTGTTACTAACAGTTGAATGCACTTTAAAAATTTAAATAAAGTTAATTTTTTCTAAAGACATTCCCTACTCAATACTAGATGATAGAACCATAAAGAAACCTCTAGAGATTCCAACTAGGAAATAAATTAACTAATGGCATTATTAAGTTCTTCAATTCTACCACTATAGCCAAAAAATTCAACAGACATCAAGTTTGTATTTGACCAGAAGTATTTTTCTTATAGCCAGCCCACCTGGAACTCATAACTGATCATTTACATGGAAAAAACCATAAGAGAAGTTATTATAAGTTAGCTAATGATTATCAATGACAACTTAGTGTGATAAAAATAATAAGGAAGGAAAGCCAAAGTTCCATAGTCCATAATGGGTGAAAGTTTGCTCTGTGTTATCTTCAAGAAAAATGAAAACTGTAAAAGAGTAGAAAAAGGATGTAATCCTAGGAATGTGGTATTTTTCTAGAAATGTTACATTCATATGCACTCTCAATTTATCAGGCTCCTCAATCAAATAATCATTTCTATCTCATAGACCAAACTCTTCTTCTATTGTCTTCGACTTTTCAAGCATTAGACTGTTTCCCAATGAAACAGATTATTTTGAAAAACCTCAACTAGGTAGATACAATTTCAAAAGCAGAATGATCAAATTATCTCATAAAGTGCAAAATTCTAAAACAAAAATTAAGGTGTGAATCATTAATACTCCAAAACCAACAGAAGACTAAAAATGATTCATTTTAGGATTCACAGATTGGTCAATGATGTTGAGACTACATAATAAATCTACACAATGATGAAACAGCATGGCTACTACAGCTAAAGGACCTTGTTAGAAATCTAATAATTCTGTTTCCAGTCAATTATTAGATTCACTTTTTGGCAATAGTAATTTCAGATAAAGATTATACAAAAAGAAAAGGGAAGAATCCACTTTTAGAGATTTGAATAATCATTATCAGAGAGAAAATTTTGCTTGTCAGAGAAGATTTAATCACTGATTGGGATTTTCTTATAAAATCACTACATCATAAAAATCTTAAAACTAATTGGAAAATGAACAATTATAATAGCAGTTTAAAAATGTGTTAAAATCTTACTATAAAAAAATGATTCTAGAATGTATAAAAGAAACTCAAGACAAGAATGATAAAAAGATAATGAGACTTGTTAAAAAAACACACACACGAACAAGAAAGAGTAGTTCAACTAAAAAAGAATAAGTGCATTGAGTGAAAAGTATATTTTGTAAACATTTGAAAAATAAATAAGACATGGTGTGTTGTGAGATATAAAAAAAAATTAAATATTTATAGAAGAAAAGATTAATGTACAAAAAAAATAAAAAAATTCAATATAGCAAGTATAAAGAACAAATACATACAATGGAAATGGTTAAAGATGTAATCAAGCATGGCAAAATGTTTTGGAAAAGGAGAAAGGCCACCCTGTAAGACAGTATGAGAATTTCATCAAGAGAATATTAAAAATAGTAAAGAGAGATGAACAATTTGAATTAAATTAAAATTGATGTATCATCTGATTTTCTGTACTGACATCAATGATTAAATCATACGTCCATTACACCAATATGCATCTAAATTCAAGAATTCTTCCAGGGAATGTAATACAAAATGAGATTAAAGACAATATATCAAATAATAACTGGTGATATTCAATCATGATCATAAAAATATCTCATAATGACATAAAAATGCAATATAGTAAAAGTTGATTGCCTTGCTTAATTAAAAAGACATCCATTCCAATGATTAAACAGCTGCAATTAAGTTTTTGCAATTATTGAACACAATCATAATGAAAAAAAAAAAGAAGACAGAAGAAACTAATATTTTCTCAAAATAAATTGCCTTCCTCCAGCAGGGTCATTTACAAAACAAAAAATTGAAGAACAAATTTAAAAAAATCTTGATTAAAGAGATATAAGACTGATAAATAACAAAAAGTGACATGATAAATAACAAAAAGTGACATCAATAAGGAGGAATAAAAATTTCAAGCGTCACAGCTTTATGTAAACATATGCAATATATTCTTCAATGCACTTTACATAATGCAAATGCAATCTATATACATAAAATCCATGTGAATGTTTGCCTGTAACTCCCAACTAATTAAAAAACTATTGTTTGTCCGTAACACATATTTTATGTAAAGGAATTAATTTCGTATTTAACAAACCGTAATTTTTATAATTGTCCACAATGCTACCAAATTCATACATCAAAAATAACAGGTATATTTAACATTTTTAATTTAGCTTTATTAATACCTTGCCAGATACATTTTTGAATTGTCCCAAACAGATTGGATCATTTCAAACGTTTTTTTTTTTTCAATTTTTCAGTTGTGAATTTCTCACATTTATTTATATAATATTAAAATCTTTTATTAAATCTTAAAAATAATTTGTTAAAACAACCAATTAAAAAAAAAACTGCTTTTTCATAGGTACAGGAAATATAAACTGTCACTTACAAGCTTATATTAAATAAGATATTTGAGTACTAAAACTATAATTCTAAGCTAATGAAAGCAAACATTAAAATCTTTATGGGACATTATAGCTACTTAAGCAAACAATTAAAAAAAAACTATTACAAAAACAACGGCTTTTCAGGCCGGTTACATTTCTCATATTATTTAAATAATATTAAAATCTTTTGTTTAATTTACATTAAATCTTAAAAAAAAATTGTTAAAGCAACCAATTAAAAAAATGCTGACCTTTCTACAGGTCGGATACAGTCTTGTATTCTATTATGTCACACTTTTAAAAATAGTTGAATTTTGATAGTTCAATAGTCTTCTTCAGAGTTATAATATATAATTTAAATAAATATTCTATTACAACAAATTACACATAGAAAGTTTTTTATATATAATAAAACTATAAAATATTTAATTAAACTTATTTTTTTATATTAATTTAATATTTATATCAAATTCGTTAAGAATAATTCTCAAGATAATTAATTTTAGATATGAAAAGGTAGCACAAATAGTTCAATTTAATCTACTAAGTTCATCTCAAAAGTATAAATGGGTAAAATAATAATAATAATTAGTCAAAAGGCCATTATAAGAATACACGACAAATGTTTTTACATAAAAAAAAAGTTTAAGGCTTAAATAGGCAACTACATATTTTATGGTTTAAATATTTAAAAAAAGTTAGAAATGTGGAAGTTAAATGAAATAAAAAAAAAAGTTAATCTATTAGGACCATGGAACTATAAGATGAAGGTAAAGCTAACTACTTTTAAGCAATATGGTCATAATTAAGGATAAATATAACATTAACAAAGTATCATACAATCTCTGGGTACACTTTTACATAAATTGATGTGATGTGATGTATTATGGCTTCTCCTTAAACGAAGTCAAGAATATCTCAGCAATTATGCCCAGATAAACCTGTTAGCCACTTTATTTTACATTCCCCACTCTAAATTTACCCATAATCTGCTTTATCCCATTTCCACAACATAATCTTTGTCAACTCTATAATTTTTATATCTAAATCCCCCTTATCTTTTCCCAAACCCAGCATTAATTCACTTTCTGTATAATCACTCTTTTCATATTTATTTTTCCACAACTTCATTATATGTACCCTTTCCGTTTTCAAGCATTTACATTCAATTAACAAATGCCTAATATTTTCTATTACTTCCTTACATAATTTACAAAATAAATCACCCATATTTTTCCATTTACATGTGTATTCTCTTGTAGCTAAAGATCTCGTTCGAGCTTAAACAATAAACTATTTTCATTACTATTATCATATATTAACGCGCCTAATATTCTGTTTATTTCTATATATATTTAAACTCTTTTTACTCTCCATACAATTTCTCCATCTCTCTAACTCCCTAGTCTTTATTAATAAATTTATTCCTTTATCCCATTTCTTACTACTATAATACTCAATAATCCTCTTAACACAATCATCCCATCTTTTGTACAAATATACTGATATAAATTCTTTATCCAAATCTTTTGCATACCACATTACCTTTCTCACCCATCTTGTTACCTGCCCTTTACTCATAACCCAATTAAATACTATTTTAACTATTCTTTTATTATCCATAAACTGCAATCTACCAACCATTTTCATTTTACTTTTTGCATCTCTCATATGAAAACTTGACCATCCCATTTCTCCTTGAATTGCCTCCCTTGCTGTCCATACTTCTGCATCCAATGCATGTCTTCCTACTTCCCTTTGAGTTTTTTCTAAATAATATAATATCTTTTTACTAACATATAATGCATCATTACCATATGGTTAACCCTGCTACTGCAACTCCTTTCCATATAATTTTAGCTACATCATATTTATTATATGAAAATACTGTTAATTTCTTTATCAATCCCTTTCTTTTCTTCTATCCCATTTCTGCCACCTAGTGTGAGATTGACTTATTACATGTTAGATAGTAATGCTTAATATCTTATCCAGTTATCTTATCCATATCCCCTGTTAACTATAATCTAGAAATTACTCTTGAACATGGACCATGCTGGATAGATTTATTAAATATTGCTGTCTGGTATCAATTGCTTACTCAAAAAGGAAAATGAAAATGTTTGGTAGATTGCAATTTATGGATAATAAAAGAACAGCCAAAATAGTATTTAATTGGGTTATGAGTAAAGGACAGATAACAAGATGGGTGAGAAAGGTAATGCGGTATGCAAAAGATTTGGATGAAGAATTTATATCAGTATATTTGTATAAAAGATGGGATGATTGTGTTAAGAGGATTGTTGAGTGTTATAATAGTAAGGAATGGGATAAAAGAATAAATTTATTAATAAAGACTAGGGAGTTAGAGAGATGGAGAAATAGTATGGAGAGTAAAAAGAGTTTAAATATATATAGAAATAAACAGAATATTAGGTGCGTTAATATATGATAATAGTAAGGAAAATAGTTTATTGTTAAGCTACAAGAGAATAGACATGTAAATGGAAAAATATGGGTGATTTATTTTGTAAATTATGTAAGGAAGGAATAGAAAATATTAGCATTTGTTAATTGAATGTAAATGCTTCAAACAGAAAGGGTACCTATAATGAAGTTATGGAAGAATAAATATGAAAAAAGTGATTATACAGAAAGTGAATTATTAGTTTTTATGCTGCGTTTGGAAAAAGATAAGGGGGATTTAGATATAAAAGCTATAGAGTTGACAAATATTATGTTGTTGAAATGGAATGGAGCAGAATATGGGAAAATTTAGAATGGAGAATGGAAAATAAGTGGCTAACAGGTTTATCTGGGCATAATTGCTGATATATTCTTGACTTTGTTTAAGGAGAAGCCACAGTACATCACATCACATCTACTTAAGGATAAATATATGAGTAAAAACTCAAAAGTGAAATAGTATAAGAGATTATAAAAATCAGTCACACAAAATACAAGAGAAATTAGTATAATACCATGAAGTTTTATTTAACAAAATAAACTCAGATAGCAAGAAACTTATTCACAAATTAATAAATATCTACTTGATTGTGATTACACAGAAATATTACAGTAAAAACTACATGCACATTGAGATGCTTTTTCAAAGGTGACTAAAATTTCAAATAATAGAAGCTTATAAAATTATTTTAAAATATTAAAAAAAAAAACAAATTACAAATCATAAAAACAGTTTATATTTTACACTATTACTATTTTAATAAGGTTAGTAGAGAAACTATTATACATTGCAGAGAAAACTTAAGATATTTAGTATATATTATCTTTCTATATACATTCAGAGGATTATAAAATAGATTCTGAACTAGTATTGGAATTAAACTGTTGGAAAGGCAGAGGGCCTAAGTTCAACATCATAAGATATACTTTAAGATTAATAGTTTTAATAGAATGCCTTTGAAAAAAGAAATTCATTATATAATAGTTTCTCCCAACAAAAAAACCTGAGTTTCTTCACAATAATGAAAGACTTTACATAACAAAAAAATGAATAAATTAAAGACAATATTTAGAGAAAACATTGAAAATACTAAATACAACCTTCATGTACTTTCCTGTTTAGCATCTTTCTAAAAATTCCTTTAAAAAAACACAACTTCATATTCAAAACAAACAACAAATGAAAATATTTGCAGTGCATATGCTCATTAATAACATAGATCAGAAAAGAATAGAAAATTTAAAAGTATTGACTTGAATGCATATTGGAATGTGTACAATTTCATATTTCCATTTGATGTTTTCTTTTTAAATGAATTTAACTGTTGTTTTTGATGAAAATGCTTGGCATAAAAAAAACAGCATAACGGTTGTATTTATTATTTTCGATGTTTTCTCTGAATATATGGTATTAATATTGCCTTTAATTTATTACATTTTAATGATAGAATGATCATAATTATCAACTAAAAAATTATAAAATGATCACTTTAAATAAATATAATAAATGCAAAACTGTATATAAAAAAATTTACTAGTTTTAACAATTTACGTAAATATAAAGAAAAGGTGATCATGTGATGTTTTAATGGTTTTTAAATTAATTATTGTATTGAAAAAGTATTTATTTTTCAAAAAACATATTTACAAAATAAAAATTGAATAAAGTATTTTTATTTCTAAATGTACTTACACAGATATTATCTTTGGAACAATATTCACACAAGCTACCATCTTGGTTTCTACAAGACCACTGGGTAAGAACAGGATATAATTAAACAGAAATTTAAAAAATTTATACATAAAAAATGTTAAAAGCATTGAATAAAATTTATTTCTGCATCTTCTTCTATAAACTTTATTATACTAATTAATTAAAAAAATATAATTAAATGGCTTTATACTTCATATGTAGAACTTAAGATTCATTAGCAATAACTATAAAAAAACTGAACTGGTTTCCGACCTATATGACTATGCAGGTAAACTGGCTTAGAGATTTTCAATTTGGGATGGTAGCTTGATAATATAAGAAAAAGTACAAAAATAGTTATTACAGGAAAGGCACATAAAACCCAAAAGATACAAAACACTGTTCAAAAATCCATAAGTATCTCACTGATGAAAGTCATAAACTAGAAACTATTTTGAAGATATTTGGATAGATTACCACTGGATAATGATTTATTAAACACTACCATCTATTGATTATTAAAGCTTACACTAGATGGGATAATCTTAGTGAGAACAGAACGAAGCGCAATGTATAAGCTAAAGTCATGTGATATTGTTGACATTATGCTGGAGTTTATTACTGTCACATAGAGCTTACCATTCTATGATGCAGCATCACATCATATACAGGTAGTATATAAACAGTATTTCAAGTTTAGTCACAAACTGAAACAAACATTAAACAAGGTAAAATCTCAATGGAACTTCAATATCTATGTTAATAAAAATGTGTTGCACTATAAAAAAAAGTTTCTTTATATATATATTAATTCATAATTATCAAAAATGGAAAAAAGTTAAATCCATTATGATGCTGTTACATATTTAAATAAGTCGTACGATGTAATATAATATATCTTTATAACAGCAATATTATTAATAATAATCATACACATAAAAGCTATTTTCAGTAAATATTAATATTTGCCAAAAATTTTTTATGTCTATAATTATTCTACATATTATTGCTGTTATATAAAGATATGTTATATCACATCATATGATTTATCTAAATATTAATTCATGTTGATTGGCATTTATTAATTGTAAACAAACAATCTAACATATACAAATACCAGCAACTGCTCCCTAGTATTATACGATCCAAATTACTAGCAATAAAAAAAATGGTCCACTTTCCTTCTGCTTATTTAGGTTCACAGACTAATTAAAAATTTCCAAATTAGTCTATTCATGAGTTTAGACAAACCAAAAGAAAGTGGCCCATTTCTCCTAATGCTAGCAATTTGGCCTTAGGAGTATTAGGTAGCATTTGTTAGTATATGTATATGTTAAGCTTTGTTATATGAAAATTACTGGATTTCTGGAAGTGGCATCGTGTGGTTGATGAGGTTGTGATATAGCATAGTTGATGGGAAGTGTAATATAGCTCACTTCGTAAAAAGATGATGGGTTTTGAAGGTATGGTTGTGCATGCTCATGTTTTACTATTTGAGTGGATGCGATAGTAATTAATTTTGGGCTACTATTGAATTGTGGAAAATAATGGCAATGCATGATTGAGAAGTGATGAAAAGATATTGGTTTTGAACTTAGTTCTATGTGCTGACATTTCAATATTTGACTGAAAGATGCTATGCGATAGTAATTCAAATTTTGTTCACACATAATGTCTGATTACCTTACTTACAAAATAAGTTAGAGCAATGTATTGAACGCAAACTTCTAAATTTAAAAAATTAACGAAGAGTAAGTCTTTACAGCTGGCTAATTGAAATGCCCAAGAATACCTGAAGTCTACTTATATTTTAAAATTTTAAAGCTTCTGTTTAATTCCAGAATATGCATCAGAGCAACAAGTTTTTATACGAGACTAGAAATTTTTAAACAGCTGCATACTGTCATTCTAATTACTTAATTTGTAAACTTACAATAATAATAAAAAAAATGGAGATTTTAATACATTTTCAACTACAATGTTAATTGCATTGGAACAAAAATTGTTTGTATGCTAATTAAACACATTTAAAATGATATTGTTTTTAAATGTAAACAATTATTTTGCCCTGCCTGATTTGATGTGATAGAAAAATGGCAGATTTTAGAGTTCAAAATTCATTGATTGCAGCCCAGCCTTAACACTTCCAGTGCTAAAGTTTTTCATGAACTTTCAAACAATAAGTCATTCGATTAATTAACAATAATAATTATTCTGAAAATTATTGCTATTAGCATTAATTTATTTGTTGAAGATAGACAGAAAAAATCTACTTATAAATTAATAAAAAATAAAAGTTGGAAAAAAACTCTTAATTTTTGGTTGAATTTTCTTATTCAACTTTTTTAATGGAACTTCATTTAATTCAGGGTTGTTCTATTTAGTGCAATGGCAAAGTATCTGACTATGAAATAGGTGACCTTTGGATTAATACCAGTTCTGCTATTTACAATGCTCAAACTTTTTATGAACTCTCAAGCAATAAAGCCATTTGATTATGTGAATTAGTTAAAAGAAAACTTATTTTTAAAAAAGTATTAATTACCGTGCAATTGTTTTGGCAACATCTTCATCTGGAGTCGTAACAAATGAAATAGAATAAAGGCCTGGAATATTTTTCCCCAGAAGCCAATAAAATGGCCGCATGAGATAGGAAAACATGTAAGGAGTAAATCCAATAACCGCAGCCTGAAAAAAAAAAAAAAAAAAAAACTCAACTTTATTTGCAAATTTCAAGTATTAGTGCACAAGCATAATGCCAGAAAAATTATACCAATGTATTAAGTAACAAACACTAAATTAACTGAATTATTAAACCACTAAGCATCACATGATCATCATCTCATGCTAGCACATAACTGTTAGTAAACAGGCAAAAACTTTCCATATAGTAGTGCCATCTTGTGAAAACCAGAGTAATCAATACTTCTGGCATCCATTGATTACTCTGGTTAGCACACGGTGGCACTACTATATGGAGAGTTTTTGCCTGTTTATTACTGCTTTCTAAATATTTTTTTAGGATTCTCATATTCTATTGCAAATATAAAAATGTAATTCAATTTATAAAAAAATCTAAAATTTGAAATGACAGATTTTAAATGTTTAGAATTAGAAATACATCCTTTATATTTGATTCCTATGAGCCATCATATGATTGATGAATGTCACTGAAAGCACAGTAGGTGTTTACCAAATCAGGAAATAAGATTCCATTTGAATTGTTAAAGTCTAGGAGAGATAAGACTTTGAGAGAATTAGTTGTTTGTATTGCAATTTATGATTTTAAAAATCATCACTAACCTTTCCTTCAAAGAATAAGATTTCAGTTAAATGTGAGAATTTTAGTCCAATTAATGATTTCAGAGTCTGCAAAGATACCTTTCTTATTTTATTTTAAAAGCAGATTAGGGATAGCAACTTTAATTGAAATGGGGACAGTTACTGAAGCATGTAGAAAAAGAAAGCTAATAATATATTGATCTTGAAATGGCTTTTGTGGGAATATTATTTTGTTAGCTGTTTTCAAAAGAAAAAGTGTAGATTGGGGTCACCTGAGAAATTTGTACACAAATTTAAAGATATTTGTGAAATATCTTCAGGAAAAATAGGAAGCATTGTAACGGTGGATATTATATTTCTCAGTTTTGTTTAATATTTATTTCAATGAGTTGCTATTTGATAAACATTAAGTTAACATTTGGAGGAAAGAGTTCATTATTTATTTAGTAAAAATGAAGTTTGTTTTTCTTCTTGAATTAAAATGTCCATTCTAGTTTGCGAGTGGCTGCTAACGTTGATAATAAATGCTAAAAGTTAATATAAAAAGGAAATCTTTTATTAATAAAATCTACTGGCTCAATCTCTTTAAAAAATAATTAAAATTTTAGGTTTTAATCATATATTGATGACTAGGTTAACAAGTGATGTATTATCTATAAATAACTTTTTAATTTTTCATTATCCTTTTTAGCATGCAAAATAGGAAAAGCTACCCCTTTCATTTGTTACCAAATAGTTTATTTTGATAACACTTCAAAATCGACTACATACAGCTATCTAAAAACATAAATAGGTACATAAATTTCTAACTCAAGTCTCACCTCTCCTTTATTGAATATCAGATAACAAAAACTTTAAAAGTTTATTTTTTAAACCAAAAATATACACGAGCTCGAGATTAAAACATTCCACAATGCCAATTCTTTTGTTCGACTTAATTCAAAACTTTCAATCAAATTTTTAAAAAATCTGATATCACAAAATATTTTTAGATATAATTACTGTATATTATACATTAAAATAAAGATAAAAAAAAACCACTCAAGTTTTGGCTAAAAATGGGGGGAAAGAATACCGCTAATAAGACACTGGCAATACTAGTAGCGGACATTAACTCTTCCAACATAGTCGAGTAAACACGATTTCATTGGCTGGTTCAAAATGTATCCACAATTTAATTTCCCAGAATTCTTTTACTACAATGGCAGTACCCACTAGGAATTAGAGATGTATATCAAAACAAAAGTCTCATGGTTGTTATTATGCTAATATTTACTCTTTTTTTTTTTTTGCTAACATTATAAAATGGAAAAGTTAAAATTACCCGAGAAAATTAAATTATTAATTCCAGTTAATAAAGAATCACTAGAATTAAATATTTTAAATGTAAATATTATGGGTTCGAGTATTTTAATGATGTTAGAGAAATGCATTGATGAATTCTATAATGGAAATCATCTAAGATGTTCTGAATGTTCGCAATGCTTGATTGATATAACTTGGGAGAAGTTAAATACTGGATATTGGAAAGATGTTGACATAACGTGGCGAATTTTATATAGTTATGCCAGTTTTTTTAAAACTCTTAGTCAGTGTGCTAGGATTGAAAATGGAGATTTTACGGTAAGGAATTCTTCAGTAGTCTGAATTATAAATAAATATGGTTGTACAAAGAAGTACATGGAAATTTAAAAGATAATTTGCATAAGTTTTTAATTTAGACAGGATTTACAAATGTAAACTAAATTTAAAAGAAATGGTAAAAGACTTTAATGAATTCAATATTACCTGATTAGGGCATCTACAGTGTTTATATATATATTTCAAATTGTTGATTTAAAGAACTCAAGATTTTAAGTAAGAAAACAAACTAAAGATCAGATCTTTTTATATATATCACATTACAAAGATAAAATGTTTACCGATCACACCACCGACTACTGTATGTAAATAGAAAATATAAAAACATTCATGAAGCAGCAAATAATATTATGTTTCAGCTTTTTTTTTTTTTAGAAATCTATATGTAAATTAAATTATATTTTTCCTGGAACAATTTAGCGTTGTAGAAAACGTGTCGGTCACTAATTTTTTTACACATATGTAAATTTTGGAGGCCATTTGGCTTTCTTAATTGTTTTCATGAATTTGTTTAGCGTTCTGCATCTCTAGGAACAATTTATTATGATTCTGCAGTTGTTCAAAATTTTGTTTATTCTTAAAAATGACTGGTTATTAACTATCTAACAATGTCACATTGCTATTTCAAATTCATATCCTTCTTTAAGACACTTTATTGTATCTTAAATATTTTAAAATGAAACATTTAAATTGTCTTACTATACAAAAGCACACAGTAGTGCAAGCCAAAGTAATCAATAGATGCAAGAAGGTTTGTGCATAAAATTTTGGAATTATATTAAAAGGAGAAATGTAGGGGAGAGAGAGTTAGTATTAGTAGATGATGAGGGAACAGAGTGTAGCTCTAGAGAAGATTTAGAGAGAATCTTAAATAGTTATGTAATGAATATAGAAAAGATGTTAGAAAATATGAAAGAATATGGTAATGGGAATATTAGTTTTTCAGAAAATGAATTAAATGAGGTAGAGAAGAAATTGAAAAGTGGGAAGGCAAGAGGTTTAGATGAATGGGCAGCAGAGATGGTAATGAATTTAGGATATAGGGCAAAAGTAAAGTTATTATCCTGTTTTAATAAAATGGCACAGAATAGAGTTTTCCCAAGTAGTTGGAGTAATACAAGAGTAAAGTTATTATTTAAAGGAAAGGGTAAGGATCATAGAAAGTTGAATAATTATAGACCGATAATGGTAACAGTTTTATATAAAGTTTTCTTGTATATGGTGGCTACTAAAGTTATAAAATGGATGGAAGGGAATAATGTAGTGGGGGAAATGCAAGGAGGTTTTAGATTAGATAGGCGTATAGGAGATAGTTTATTTGTAGTTACACAACTTATGGATATGAGTAGGAATGCAGGTAAACAGTTATATATGAGTTTTATAGATAGAGAAGGCATATGATAGAGTAAATAGAAATAGATTATGGATAAGTTTAGCAAATTTGGGAATGGATGAAGTTTTAATAGATATTATTAAAAAATTATATGAAAATAATTATTATATATATCAATTAGAGAATATAGAATCAGTTAAAGTTAAAAATGGTGTGGGACTAAGGCAAGGCTGCCCTATGTCATCTATTTTGTTTGTGTTGTATTTGAGTGAAATGGAAAGAGCAATAGAAAGATTAGGAAGAGGGATAGAGATACCGTTAATAGGTAGTAAGGGAGTATATATTTTGTCGGGTCTTTTTTTTGCGGATGATATTTTTTTGTGTGCAGAAAAAAGAGAAGATCTGGAAGTTATGTTGAGGACATGTGCAAGGGTGGGTAAAGAGATGGGGATTAAATTTAGTGAAGAAAAATCAAATATAATGATGGTTAATACTGGGGATAGAGAAGATGTAGAATTTTTATTGGGAGATATTAAGTTAAGTGTGGTGAATAGATATAGTTATTTGGGAATTATTTTAAATAATCAGAAAAATTATTTGGATGAATGGGAGAAAAAATTGATAAATGAAGCAAAGAAAAGAAAGGGATTGATAAAGAAATTAACAGTGTTTTTATATAATAAGTATGATGTAACTAGAATTATATGGAAAGGGGTTGCAGTAGCAGGGTTAACATATGGTAATGATGCATTATATGTTAGTAAAAAGATATTAGATTACTTAGAAAAAGCTCAAAGGGAAGTAGGAAGACATGCATTAGATGCAGAAGTATGGACAACAAGGGAGGCAATTCAAGGAGAAATGGGATGGTCAAGTTTTCATATGAGAGATGCAAAAAGTAAAATGAAAATGTTTGGTAGATTGCAGTTTATGGATAATAAAAGAATAGCTAAAATAATATTTAATTGGGTTATGAGTAAAGGGCAGGTAACAAGATGGGTGAGAAAGGTAATGCAGTTTGCAAAAGATTTGGATAAAGAATTTATATCAGTATATTTGTACAAAAGATGAGATGATTGTGTTAAGAGGATTACTGAGTGTTATAGTAGTAAGGAATGGGATAAAAGAATAAATTTATTAATAAAGACTAGGGAGTTAGAGAGATGGAGAAATAGTATGGAGAGTAAAAAGAGTTTAAATATATATAGAAATAAACAGAATATTAGGTGTGAGTTAATATATGATAATAGTAAGGAAAGTAGTTTATTGTTTAAGCCTCGAACGAGATCTTTAGCTACAAAAGAATATACATGTAAATGGAAAAATATGGGTGATTTATTTTGTAAATTATGTAAGGAAGGAATAGAAAATATTAGACATTTATTAATTGAATGTAAATGTTTGAAAACAGAAAGGGTACATATAATGAAGTTGTGGAAAAATAAATATGAAAAGAGTGATTATACAGAAAGTGAATTATTGGTTTTTATGCTGGGTTTGGGAAAAGATAAGAGGGATTTAGATATAAAGGTTATAGAGTTGACAAAGATTATGTTGTGGAAATGGGATAGAGCAGATTATGGGTAAATTTAGAGTGGGGAATGTAAAATGAAGTGGCTAACAGGTCTATCTGGGCATAATTGCTGAGATATTTTTGACTTCGTTTAAGGAGAAGCCAAATACATCACATCAAATTATATGAAAATAATTACTATACTTACCAATTAGGGGATATAGAATCAGTTAAAGTTAAAAATGGGGTGGGATTAAGGCAAGGATGCCCTATGTCATCTATTTTGTTTTTGTTGTATTTGATTGAAATGGAGAAAGCAATAGAAAGACTAGGAAGAGGGATAGAGATATTATTAATGGATGGCAAGGGAGTATATATTTTGCCGGGTCTTTTTTTTTTTTTTGTGGATGATATTTTTTTGTGTGCAGAAAGAAGAGAAGATATGGATTATGCTGAGGACATGTGCAAGGGTGGGTAAAGAGATGGGGATTAAATTTAGTGAAGAAAAATCAAATATAATGATTAATAATGGGAAAAGAGAAGATGCAGAATTTTTATTGGGGGATATAAAGTTAAGTGTGGTGGATAGATATAGTTATTTGGGAATCATCTTAAGTAATCAGGAAAATTTCTTGGTTGAATGGGAGCAAAAAAATGATAAATGAAGCAAAGAAAAGAAAGGGTTTAGTAAAGAAATTAACAGTGTTTTCATATAATAAATATGATGTAGCTAGAATTGTATGGAAGGGAGTTATAGTAGCAGGGTTAACATATGGTAATGATGCATTATGTGTTAGTAAAAGAGTATTAGATTAATTAGAGAAAGTACAAAGGGAAGTAGGAAGACGTGCATTAGATGCAGAGGTATGGGCAGCAAAGGAGGCAATTCAAGGAGAAATGGGATGGTCAAGTTTTTATATGAGAGATGCAAAAAGTAAAGTGAAAATGTTTGGTAGGTTGCAGTTTATGGATGATAAAAGAATCGCCAAAGTAGTATTTATTTGGGTTATGAGTAAAGGGCAGACAACAAGATGAATGAATAAGGTAATGCAGTATGCAAAGGATTTCGATAAAGAATTTATATCGGTATACTTCTATAAAAGGTAGGATGATTGTGTTAGGAGGATTGTTGAGTGTTATAGTGGTAAGGAATGGGATAAAAGAATAGATGCATTAATAAAGAATAGGGAGTTGGAGAGATGGAGAGTAAAAAGAGTTTAAATATATATAGAAGTAAATAGAACATTGGGTGCAAGTTAATTTATGATAATAGTAAGGAAGGTAGTTTATTGTTTAAGGCTTGAACAGGATCTTTAGCAACTAGAGAATATACATGTAAATGGAAAAATATGGGTGATTTAGTTTGCAAATTGTGTAAGGAAGATATAGAAAATATTAGGCATCTGTTGGTTGAATATAAATGCTTGAAAGCAGAAAGGGTACAAATAAAAAAGTTATGGGAGAATAAATGTGAGCAAAGTGATTATACAGAAAGTGGGTTATTGGTTTTTATGCTGGGTTTGGGAAAAGATGAGAGGGATTTAGATATAAAGGCCATAGAGTTGACAAAGATTATGTTGTGGAAATGGGATGGAGCAGATTATGGAAAAGCTTAGGGTGGGGAATGGAAGGGGAAAGTAAAATGGCTAACAGGTTTCTTTGGGCATAATTGCTGAGAGATTCCTGACTTCGTTTAAGGAGAAGTCACGGTACATCACATCACATCCTCTGTAAACAGCTTATGTAAGCATAAACAATGGTGATCATGTGATGTTTAGTGGTTATACAAAAGCATTTTATTATTATAATTATAAAAAGTAAACTTCATATATGGTCAACAACAATATGTCATAACTTTATTATATTGCTTCCAATTGCAGTTATCTTGATCCTATTCTACAGCCACCTATTGTCACTTTGAGTAATTAATAGATACCAGATGGTATAGTGCTATAAAATCCCCACTTGTCAGTGAAGATTAGGATTTAAAACAGGAATTAATGTACTTATATATTGGAACATAATAAAATGAGTTCAAATAGAAATAACTAAGTAAAGATTCAAACAACTCATTGTAACCCAATTAAAAGGAGTTCAAATTATTAATAACCAGTATTATATGAAATCACGTGAGGTGAGTACACTCGTAATTTCAATAAAATATAGCTCAGGTATACAGACAGTAATCTTATCCACTTTCATTTCTTGGTTTGATGTTAAGTGCATGTTTAAACAAATACTAAGTGAATATGGTCTAGCAGGGCGCCACTAGATTATCTGAATCTAGACACGGTTATATCTAATAACCTTTCACATGTACTGGGTTTGATCCCTTTTTGGTACTTTATTTCTAATAAAAATGAGAGATTTTGCTTTTGAGCCATATCACTATAAGCACTAATAGTTAGGTAAAAGTAAAACATCTTTAAACCACAGTGGAGTTCATTGAACATAAATCATTTCTCAGATCTTAACATAACAAATGTGTTTCAATATTTTTATAAGTTCACTAGCTCAGATTATATATAACTAATTTAGGATGGCAATTCACTCATCCTTGCATGAAATAGATGATGGGATGTGGTTATAATAATACTAAGAAATCACTAAATATTATAAAATCAATATTTATTTATGGCCTTTAAACAGTTAAACAGATCATTAATTAAAACGTTGATGACGATGATGATGATGATAATAACGATAATGACAAGGGTTTCAACTACAGCTCTAGGACTAAGCCTAAACATAAAACTAAATTTTATAAAGAAATTCATAATTATTGCTTAATTTTAGCATATTTACTTATATCTTAAATAACTAATATTCAACCATTGATGATGATGAATAATCACACTTAACAAAGACTATACTTAATGAAATATATCGCCTCGTTTAATAAAACAAACTAATATTTATTACTACATTTCTAACATATACATAAAAATTTCTAGATAAATATGAAAATTGACATGAATAATAATAATAATTGATTATATAACAATCCTCAGATTAATTTTAAGTTCTTCCCCCTTTCCCTTCAAATGTATTTTGTATTAAGTTGGACGTCACATTGACCATGATTTTCACTCCATGAGAAAAGTATTTAAAAAAAAAAATATTATCTGCTCATTAGCACACATACTTTAAAAATCCAACATGTAAATAGAATGTAAAAAAAAAATGTTAGTAAAATTGAAAGAGCAAGTTTTAGAAAAGAGTTTTAAATTATTTTCTCCTCCCCCGTTCTTCTACCTCTGAAATGCTATACTTAACTTGAAACAAAATAATCCAATATTCTAATACTACTCATTATTTCACATTCACTCACAATTATACACATATAAAATATCATTATGTATGTGAGTGTTTTATCCCATGATAACAAAATATTATTTAAAACCAAAATAATAATATATTAGTTAAAACTAAAATCATAATACCATAAAAAAAAATTGTTTTACACATTAATATTGTAAAATTAATAAACAAATAATTTTCATACATTCAAGATCATTTATGAAGCTCAACGTTATTTTTAGTAAGACATTCTTGTTTTTAATTGATCTGAATAGTCTTTAAAAGTTCTTTAAATAAAATATACCACTTTATTGCTAAAATGTTTATTAAGACTGATATCATAAAGAAAATAGATATAAAAAGTCATATTACCGATCTTTTGTTTGTGGCAAATTTCCAAGGGTTCAAACTTGTCTTGTATAATGTTTATATTTCTGCAGCTACTATTTCCGTTTTATGTGGGAACAATCTCTTTCTTGAGGTGTATAACTACTTGATGCTGATGACTCTATTGAGGTTATTTGCTTTAGTGGACAATTTGGAAATCATTATATTAATTTTTCTTCTCTTCCTGTCAAGCATGTGGATGAAATACAGCAGTTGTTTTCCCATTTGTAAATTTTCTTGAGTTTAAAATCAGTTGTGATAACAATTAATTGGACTTGATGATTAATATTTATCAGTAGATTAATTCATCTTCTTTGAATGCAGGTGAATGCTTTCTTCCTTCTATTAAAAACATTTTATTTATCTGGTCAGTTGAAAGGTGTAGAATGTTATTTTAGACACAACATCTTTTCTTTCCTATGTGATGTGCAGCTTCCTCCAGATGGTCCAGCAAATGGGACATACATATAATTTTTCTAGCCCGCCATTTCTTATATTTTCAGCATTCAATTGGATAGTTTAATAATCTGAATCATAAACAATAATCCTAATAATAATTCAAGACAGCTTTTTATATCCAATTTTTAGCTAACTTAACCAATCAGAGATAGCATCACTTGCTATTTTTGGACAAATTTGTTTTAATCAGATCTCTAATTTATTTTCAACTATATTATTTTTCAACTGAAAAGTTTAATCCTTTTTCCAGACACTTTTGTTTAAAAAAAAAATAGACTCGATCCTTATTTCCTTTTTTTTCTTTCTTTTTAACATCCAGGTAACACTTCAAATCTTTGAGCTTCCTTCTTTAGATCTTGAGATAAGACAAATTCAAAATTAGAGATCTGACCCATTATAAGCTTCCAAAGTGGAACAATCATTTACAAAAAAAAAATTGCTACAAAGATCGATATCTGATTAAACAGATTTCCTCTTTTAACAAAAAATTGTACAAAAAAAATAATTTGACAGATTTAATACTTCCTTTTCTTTCAATATTTAGGAAATGTAAATTTTTGTATGTAATGTACACACATCCTTCATTCTTTCAAATCATTCATAAACTAACCTTAAATAATATGATTGCTAGCTTAGTAATTATAACCCAATTATTTAATTAAGTCTGTAACTTTTAAATCCCAATTATAATTAAAGAAAAGAAAAATAAAGTATAGAATAAAAATATTAGAATTGATCAAGCATAGGTTAGTTTTAAAGAAAGTTAAAATGTTTAATATTTGAAATATAAAACAATTAAATAATTTACACATACATTGCCTATATGTATGCATTATAACTTTGCTTTTTAACAGGAAATTTAAATATTAAATAGTTTAAATGTGTGTATTACCTTTCTATCAACACACAAACAAGTAAAGCATATAATTGTTGTCCCACTCTCTTTCTGTTTAAAGCTTTTGAAATTTTGATCTGGAAGGGTTTGAACTTGGATACCCTACAGCTTCTTTTATGGTTATATAAAATTGTGATGATGATTTTTGGTTTACCTTTTCTACATGCACATTACTATAAATTTATCTAGTGACTAAATTGTAATGGCACAATATTTAGTAGCCACTTTTAGTTTCTCTATAATGTTCAAGCTAATAACCTAAAATTCAAAAACTCTAAGGTTTTGAACCTAGACTAACTGGTTTGCATAACTAAATATTTCTGATACTAAATCTTAGGAAGATTATTTTCTCATATACTTACTTATATGCTTCCCAAAGTGGTTATCTTCATCCTTCTCTAAGGCTATCTATACTTGAGTGAATAATGAATACCACACGGTGTAATGCTATAAAATTTTTATCTCCAGATGATTTCTAGTTTTTGTCAATGGAGACTAGGATTCAAAAAACTACAAAACTAATGCATTCATGCATCTAATCGCCATTTTTTATTCCTTTCTATTCCTCAAAAATAATATGAAATTCATCAAAGACTAAGGATGGAGGATCTTTTATCACTCTGACATCTGATGTCTATTGATTAGTCAAGTGTCCAATATATGTCTAGAATAGAGTGAAGATAATTGCTTTTGGAGCATATGAGAAAGTTGTGATATCTTTCCTAATCAAAATATAACACTACAATACTAGCCAAAAAACAAAATTTTAGTGCAATTCTTCCACAACTATGGTTTATCTATTAACAAATAGACCTTTTTAAATGAAATTCAATTAAACATATAACACACACATATAAAAAACAAAATATCATTCCCATGATTCACTTCAACAATCAACTTCCTTTAACATTAAAGGATGTCTTCTTGAAATTGATACATTCAGATTCAGAAAATGTTACCATCAAAATTTTCTTTGCTCTTCTTTACAATTCACTTTTTTTTATAAAAGATAACCTCTGCATTGTCAAATGATATTTTATTACCTATATTCAGTTTATGAATATACAAAGATGAGTTTTGATACCTATGTTTAACTCTATTCTTATGAACTTAGTAACTCTTTCATTAAGACATAATTTACTTTGACTTATACAAATTATAGAACAACCATAAGGAATCTTATAAACTACCCCAGGATTTGCTATCGATTGACTGTTTTGAACAATTTAATAATGAATTTAAATTCCGGCCTTTT
Source organism: Epiperipatus broadwayi (assembly GCA_028023455.1). Lineage (NCBI taxonomy): Eukaryota > Metazoa > Onychophora > Udeonychophora > Euonychophora > Peripatidae > Epiperipatus > Epiperipatus broadwayi. The sequence goes on from JAQFVV010012500.1 coordinate 977,137, forward strand.
TTTCTAGGCCATATTCATACCATCCTATAAAAAATTGTTCTTATAAATCAATTTACAAATTGATGATTTATGTTGTAGAAGGAGTCTACAATTTCCATAAATTGAAGCCTTCAAAATGATTTGGTGTATGTCTATATATAACTATACAAACAAGTCAGCTTGGGTTCAAAGCCTTAGCATTTTTTGAAATATTAGCATGAGTACTATAAAAGATTAAAAATAACTGCCAGATACTTGAATGCATTTGTTTCAGTTTTGAATTGCAGTTTTGATGAAGACAAAAGCCGGAAACCATTCTGGAGGGGGCATTTTATAGCACTGTACTATCTGGTGTCCATCGCTTTATCAAGGGTATAGTAGATCTCTCTAGAGTAGCATAAATATAGTTGCTTTTGGTTACCTGAGGTATATATTAAAATTCAATAGTTTTACAGGCAATGGGTCATTTTCATAATTTCTACTGGTTGGCCTTTAATTCTGTGATTAAAAAAGTAATGGAATGGTTTATTGCTCACATATTCCTAAGAAGTTTGAACACCTGAAATGACATCTCGAGTTGTGATCCATGAACTTTGAACTCCAGAATTCATTTCTCTATTATTGCAGTAAATCAAGCAGAGTAATTCCTTGGATTTGTACATGAGTAATCATAATCAAGTATAAGTGTAGAATTAAAAGTATTTTCACAATCAATCAAGGGGACAGTTGATATTTATTTTTTAGCTATGATAAATCTATTATATAGAATCACCTCTTCTAAGCTTATCATAATCTGACTTTTCTTTAAGTTTTGAGAGGAAAATTTATAAAGAATTCAGTTATTTTGAGCATAATGATACAAATTATTGCACTTAACTGATAAGATTTTGCTGACATATTTTTCTACTAGAATCAATTTCTTAGTAATTTCCTTTCTGCTCTTTTAATCCAAAATAAATTTTATTAGAAATACATAATTTTAACTTTTCAATGATATCTCCAGTTTGACATTTGATTAGTCCATATAGACTCATGCCAGCAGTAACATTTCTGAACAAGTCTTCGTGGCATAGAAGCTACATTAAGTCTGCATGACATGAGGGTAGCAGCACTGCCATGCTAATCTAGATATAAAGATAGTAGTAAAATCCAGTATAAGTGGAATATCTTTTAATGATTACGATCTGTTAAGAAGAACGGAATAATAAACTTCATAAAAGATCATTAAGTTTTATAAAAATACATGAACATAGAATCTCCTAGTTGAAAAACAATTTATTTTATATTGGATAAAGGCAGAAAACTTTTTAATATTTTTGTTGCGAGAAGAATATTGGTGTTATACTAAAGTTGTTATGAAATTTGGAAAAGTTTTTTTTGAATGGAAAGTCAGAAGCTTAATAAAACTTTTAATATTGTTTTAAGGAATATTTATAATATCAATAATGGAAGATTGAATATTGTCAAAAGGGAATGATGAAAACACCAAATACTGATGAATCAAAATGTATTGGAAGTGAATGTATTCCAGTAATAAATATTTTAACAAAAATGAAGTTATAATGATTGCTATAAATTGTAAATGGCAGGTTTTTTTTTTTTCAGAATTCAAGATTGTCTGATTAATATGATGGGGATGTGGATACTGTATCAAGTATGGAGGTTGATTAAAGTGAAGCCAAAGAGTTGTATAACAAGTAGTGGATAATATCGAAAAAGAATGTTCTTTTGGGTACCAATAATTTATTCCAAGATTAAGTGGAAAACATAGTCTAGATAGTAATAATAAAACTGACAAACCTTTAAAAGATTTAGAAAACTTTTCATTCATCAGCAGTGTGTATTTCCAAAAGACTGATTGCATGCTTAGAGAAGCTCTGGCATGTAATAACTAATCAAATAAACTAGAGTTTATGTAGGATCATGTGAAGATGTTAATCTCCAAAATCATATCAAAGATCTAGATTATGAGATTTCTCATCAGTTATTTATATTGAAGATTATATAAGATTCTTCATGAAAATTACAACATATTTCATTAATATTTTTATTCTTTATTATTAATGTAATAAATTACTTAAAAATATGTCATTCTTGATATATAGATGCCATTCTCTAGAGATTAAAAATTGTAAAAATTATGACTAAAATTGCTGCAAATAATCCTCATCTCTCCAAAACTTTTCATTGCATTTTTCAAATTCTTACACTTAAGATATTCTTAATGAAAACTGAATAAAATAAAAAAATAAATGAGATAAAATGTAAGAATGATAATGAAAATAATAAAAAGAAATATTTTTTTTATTAAAAAGATCCTAATCTTGTGAGTCAAAGATTGTTAGAGAAGAAATGTCATCATCATCATTGACCACCATTATCCGTCCACTGTAGTATAAAGGTCTCTCCAAATTCAAACCATCTATCTCTAGCCTCTCCTCCACATCACCCCTGCACACTTTCTATTTCGTCCATCCGTCTCACATGGTTTCTTTCTGGGTTTTTTATAATCTCTGGGAAACTGGCATCTCTTCTAACAATATGTCCAGCCCAACTCCAGTCTTAATTCTTTCAGTGATAGTAACACTTGTTTGTTCTCTTACCCATGTATTGCATTTTCAATTTCTTCTTGTTACTCCTACTTCTTTGAGTTGTCTGAAGTCTCTGTATTGCTCTTCTAGTAAGTGTCTAAGTCTCTGATCCATAAGAAAGAACTAGTAAAACACATTTATTAAAAACCTTCCTTTTCAAACACATAGGCATATTTCCTTTTAGTATTAATTTATTTTTATCAAAAGTACTTCAACCAAGTTTAATTCTGTGATTAATTTCATCCATTATGTTTCCATCTGTATTAATAATCTCACCAAGGTATTTGTAGCTGTTAACTTCTAACTCATTATAATCAATCTTTATTTTCATATTTTGAGAAATTCCATTGAACATTACTTTAGTCTTTTTAACATCTACCTTTAATCCTACTTTCTTATGATAATTCCTGCAACATTAGCATCATCTGCAAAATCTAAATGATTTAAATAATCTCCATTTACATTTAGTTTCCCATTTTAATCCACAAAATACTTCTTGCAAAACTGCTGTAAAAAGTTTTGAGATAAGGAGTCACTCTGCCAATGTTAATCTTCCTAATATCATTATTTAATCTAATTGTTGCTGTTGCATTTTTATAAATATTCTTCATAATATGACAATACCTGAGTCTATATCTTGATAATCCAATGCTTTAATCACTGACAAAATACTTATAGAATCAAATGCCTTTTCATAATCTATAAATCCAAAACATAATGGCAACTCATATTCATTTGTCCTGTCTATAACATCTCTCAATACTTGGATATGATCTACTGTATTAAAACCATTTTTAAATCCAGCTTGTTGTCTTGGTTGGTTGAAATCCAATGTTCTCTGTAGACGAGTTGTAATTATCTTGGTAAATTTTTTGTATAAAACTGATAAAAGGCTGATAGGTCTGTAATTTCTAATATCTTTTTTATCACCTTTTTTAAATATTAATATTAATACTGCATTCTTCCAATCACCTGGTACCCCTTTATCATTTAGACATTTGGTATATAAGTTTGCCAAAAATTTTTCTATTTCTTCACTTGCTTCTTTTAATATATCAATTATAATTCCATCATTACCTGAAGCTTTTTCTTTCTTCATAAATTTAATTGCATGTCTCCCTTCTTCATTTAAAATTCTGGACAATTCAGAAGATGTCATAGATATAGGAGGTATTTGTTCTTTATTACTATATTATTTTTGATAAAAGTCTTCTACCCATTTTATGATGTCATCTCTCTTTTTAGTAATAGTTCTTTTTTTCTTATTGCAGATATAAGTTTTTTACCAATACCGAAATGTTGTTTATACTCTGAGACTTTTATTCTCTTCTATAGCTTTCCTTGCTAGTTCACAGTTATACTTTCTTATATCATTATCAACTCTTTTCACACCATTTTACAAAATTTGAGATATTCAATCCTTTTTAATACATCATTTTTATATATCTTCATATTCCTTTTTTTCTTCATAAATTTTCTAATCTCAGTAGAAATTTTATTGGTCAATTGCTGCTTTTTTATACCAGCTATCTTTGTTGCAGTTTTTAAAAATGTATCATCAGTTATTTTCTTATTAATTTCATTCAAATCTGAATCATGTTCAAAATCTAATAATACCTGAAACTGATTTTCAAGTTCTAATTTAAATTCATTAAAATGTTTCTGAAGATTAACGATATCAATTGTAAATTTGTTTTTTTTTTAATAATTTTTGTCTCTAGTTTTGCATTAACAAGTATCTTACACCTTACTAATAGATGATCACTTCCTGTGTTAAATTTATTAAGAACATTACAATTTTGAAATATGTATTTTCTGTTAGTCAAAATATAATCCAATTCTGCTGTATCTTCATGTGGATGCTCCCATGTCCATTTCCTTTTAACATTTTTCTCAAAAAAAGAATTCATAATGTATAGTTTTTCTTTTTCTGCAAACTCCACAAGTCTATGTCCTCTCTCGTTTCTATTACCATAACCAAAATTACCTACAGCACTTTCATCTTTTATTTGTTTACCAATATGGCATTAAAGTTACCCATAACAATTTTAAAATATTGTTTAGTCTGATCAAAAGTTTATATCCATATAAAAATTTTCTACTATTTCACACTATGAGAACTTGTTGGGGCATAAACCTGAATCATCTGCTATTATGTTGTATAACTAATCTTGCCACTCTGTCCAATACACCATCAATCTCCACAATGTTTTTTCATTTTTTATTTATAATGAATCCTAGTCCACTTCTACTTCCAATATCTGTGTCTTTGTAGTAGAATACATGCCCACTTTTTAAATCAGACACTTCATTTTTAAATCAATTGTCTCTTTATTTTTTCTTCTAATTTCACAAAGTCCAATAATGTCCCACTTAATGTAAGATCTAGCAATGTTTCTTGATCTGAAGTTGTAAGTACCTAAATAAAAAATTGTCATTAAATGCAGCCTGGATTCGCAATCAGGGAATTCTTAGTACCTTCGGCCACCAACCGCTGCCTTGGCTGGTGACTTTATAGCCTTCTGGGAATAGGGCCATGATTTCTTTGTGTTTGTCATAATTGTATACATCTACTAGAAAAAAAATTTCATGCATATACACTTTCATTCTGTCTTATTAGGCAACTAAGAAGAAATACCATGGTGTTTCTTGATCTTAAACTCAGAGGTAAAAAGCCAATAAACTCACCACACTGGCTATGGCATGTTGGTGAGCAGCCCATTCATGTTCGTATACTATATGAATAATCACATAGTAATAATAGCTGCAATGACAAGAATGTATGGAGTGGACATTAGAATTTGCCATGCTCAGTTCCATTAAGACATCGAAAGGGTCTCCTTCCAATTAACAGCAGGTTCCTTTCTGCATCCAGAAGAAATGTAAAACAGTATAAATATGATAAGTGGCATGATAAATAAATAAAAAATGATTACATCCAACCTCTTTCTCACACGCAATCCTGTTATCACATTTATTCAAAAAGATAACCAATGGAATGAGAGATTTACTACAGCCAGACGATACCAATCTAACTGATTGAAAATAATGTAGTAAAAGGAAAATAAAGATTACGCAGAGGCAAATTTGCATCTGAGTCAATATTTTATTCTACAAGATTAGTCAGATCCTCCTTATTGATACAATTCTGTTATTAGAAACCACCATCTTCCAAAGTTCTGCTTTTTATTTATAATCTGAGATTTGCATCCAAAATTTTTTTTTCATTGATTTTAATTATTGTAATTATATATTGAATGATTTCCATTATTTAGAATTAACTGTTAAATGTCTTTAGAAAAATTCAAACTTTATTTAAACTTTTCAAGTATATTCAACTGTTAATAATTGTTCCAAGGTTTAGTATACAACATAATACTTTGCATGAAATTATTCTCCTTTCTTCTTAAAGTGTTACTGGCCTTACCATTGGCAGTACTAGCATGGGGATCACATCTAGAATCGTTATATTCAGTATTAGTGAAATTAGAATACCTTAATTGGATAGAGTATGTTCATAAATGTAAAGATTCCAGGTTTGATTCCCATGCAATTACTATAAATGATCGACCCAGCTGTTGATGAAGTGAGGAACATCATTTTAAACAGTATATAAAAACATGGATCATATTATCAATAGTTGAATGTATTTAAAAAGTTTAAATAACGTTTGAATTTTTCTAATGACATTTCTAGATGCTAGAAATCATCCAACATATTACAAGTGAAATGCCATTATCAAATTTTCAGACGAGTATTGAAATTATTATTTTGGATTAATCTGATTTTAGTTGATGTTTAATTTTGTGTTAAATTTGAATGTTTTTTTTAGGAAGTTCTTAAGTCATGTGACATGGGTCTTCTTATGGGAGCTCCTATTTTAAATAATATTTTAAGTAAAATAGCAACCGAGCTTCATCAGCTAAACCCTCTGACAACACTGGAAGAACATCGAGCTGATGTAAGTCTTAGCATCATCCCCACCCCTGTTATAATAATAATATTAGAACTGATAATTACTATAGAAATTGTCATTATATTCATTCTTTTTAAGATAATTTCATTATTAAAATAAAAGAATAATTATTTTAAAAACAATTTTATTTTTTTAAAAAAGTTAATGTTAACTCTAATAAAATATCTCATGACTTCTACCTATACATTACTTTTATGTTGCAAATCTATTTCTTGTACTAATCCTGCCACCTAGTGTAATATTGATTAATCAATCTTATGCAAAATAGAAGAAGTAAGTAGGAGAAATAGAATAGATTTGTTCATTACAATTGATTTATTATTGTAGGAATGCAGGAACCATCACTATATTGTATGGTAAAATAATAATTTATCAAAGAATATACAATGTGTCCCAATGAAAAGATGATTGCGGATTGTTTTTCTCATCATCTTTGAATCAATGCACAGTTCACTAATATGTTTGAATTTTAAATTGTGACATGAAATGCAATAGTGTTTGTACCTTAAACAATCATGAACAACATGCTTATTTAGATTGGGCAAAATCTGAAATGTTTGAAATTGTTCAAACTGTTATGGCAGTGTAGTCATAAATTGCAAGAATGTTTTTAAGTAGTTTGCAAGATTTTGTGATAACAAGGAGAGCATTGAAGATGATCTTTGATGGTGCCAGTTACATTGTCACATTTTATGTTGTAACTTATAATCCAGATATATCAGTACTTTAAAATTTTTGTATTGAATAGATACATTCTATTGCTACATATTATGTGTTGAATTAAAGATGGCGCTGCAGGCAATTTGGAGAGAAAACCAGTCATCTTTTCACAGGGCATAATGTGACTGTATATAATTTAATGCTTATTTCCAACTTTTAACATTAGGTGTTTTAATTATTTGTTTACTTATGCTTTATCTTTGTATATTACTTATTATTTTGTTTATTATTCTAATTCCAACAAAAAAAAAGAGAGGAAAAAAACTCTAAAAATGGGTTTCGCAATAACTATACAATTTGTGAAGCAGAAATAAGTTCACTTCTGTAATATACTAATCCATTCTTCTATTTATTTGATATTTTACAAGTGTGTTTTAATTTCTTCAGCAGAAAATATATCTTTATAAAATATTTCAGCATCATATCTTTTCGTAGCTCTCCAATATATTCTATTATCTGCCATATTTTGCCAATAAAAACAATTGACATTACATTTCTTTAGAATGGTTTTGAGAAAATGTTTATAATGTAAATGTGGTTAAAAAAAGCAATCCTTACAGCATTCAGAGATCCATATAATCATCCATTCAAATACTGAGTCTAACATTACTTAACTGGGATGATTGGACTAGTACTGGTCTATTCAACATAGCAATTTAAGAAGAAACAAAGGTTTAGGAGGGAAAATGATTTTAATTTATTTTATTTACAAGATATAATTGGACTTGATATATAGCTGAAATATGTCAAGCAACTAAAATAAAATCATTTTTACTTCCATGAGTTTTGCTTTATTAAGTGCTTTGTGAAAATATGTTGATTGATATCTTTGTGGTGCCAATCTTCCATTATAATTTATCGTGGGCATTTTGCATTTTAAAGCAGAAGTTGTGATGGCTGAAATTTTAATTTTTTAAAAGATAGATATCTTTTGTTTGTCTGAAAGTGTGTGTTGATGATATTTTAGTAGTAATTACCTATAGGACTATTTCCATCAATTAATATTAATTGTTAAATGTCTTTAGAAAAATTCAAACGTTATTTACACTTCAGATACATCTAGCTGTTAGTAATAGCAGTTAGTGTATAACATTACAAATATATTCATCTATTTTAATAGCACACAAGTTATTATCAGTTGTCTATATTTGCTAGGTTAGTATATGTACTTCTAATAGTTGAATGTATTTGAAAAGTTTAAATAAAGTTTGACTTTTTTGTTAAGTTATTTAACAATTAATATTAAATGATGGAAATAGTGCAATTTATAATTATTACTAAATAGATACATTTTGGTTTTTGCAAGCTTTTGTCATTTGCAGTATCTATCTTTGCAATTATTATTAAAAAATTTTTTATCTTTGTCATGTTTTGGTATTTTTTATGTAGTTTTCTTAGATATTTATCTTTTTTAATTTTGTTTTTCTTTTTTCTTTGCAGTTACTACTATATTTTCTGATATTTATTTTTATTACCAACAAGAACATTACATAATTTTTATATATTTACTTATATGCTTCCAACAGCACATTATCTCCACCTCTACCCTAGAGCCATCTACTTGTAAGCTGTAGTAATCAATGGATACCAGTGCCTATAAAATCCTCATCTCCTGTTTAATCATTTTCTGGGGTTTGCCTTCATTAATGATGCCTGCACTTATTGTGGACCTGAGATCGCAAAAATATATTAAAACTGATCTGGTGTCAGATCTATATAGCTATGCAAGTGAATTAGCCTGAGTTTGAAGTCTTATGGATTGTATTTTAATTTCTGGTTGTTTACATGAATGAAAGTTGGCTGTGAGATGCATAAGTATATTATGTCTAGCTTTGAATCATAGTCTTCATTGATGAAGCAAAATCCAGAAACCTATCAGTCTTAAGATGGAGATTATGTAACAAAATATCTGGTGTCCATTAATTTACTCAAGTCCCCAGTAGATGGCTCTAGAGTAGAGTGAAGATAATTGTGTCTTTATATTTACTTTTTTTGTTATTTCATTTTACTGAGACTTTTGTCAGATCTCTTTTTAATTATTGTTTTCATCTTCACTGACAGTTCATCAGAGGATTTCTGTTGTTACTTCTAAAAGTAGTATGTTTTCTAAGTTATATCAGTGACATTGGATAAACTCTTCTTTTTCTGTTTCATACAATGTTTATACATGAATAATTTGTGATCTCTTTTTAGCCAAGTTAAGTCTCACATCATTAGCTATCAAGAATATAATCAAAATGATTCCTATAAAATTCTATTTGGTGATGTTTCTATTCATAATCACTGCTATGGTTTTTTTATAATTAAGATTATTACAAACTAATTTAGGACAGACATGGAATTTATTTGTGACTCTAATTTTAAATTTATATGTACATGTGGGCAAATTTTTTAATTTGCATATAACTCAGAAAAATAGAAAATAATTATTCAGTTGTTCTAATTAACCTATTCAGTTTTGTTTAATTGTGATGTGGGAATAGAAGAAGGGATTGAATCAAAAATAGAGCCAGAAATATTGCAGTGTTGATAAATTTAGTAGGGAAAACAATTTGGTCAAGATTTAGGAAATAAATTACTTGAGTATTTGTAAAAAAATAAAATAAAAATTTGATATGTATTTACAACTTTGAGAAAGGCTATTGGACAGTCAAAACTGTCAGCTATTTTAGTTTAAATATAATAAAATATTCTTTTGCATTTGGGTTATGTAAATCAAAGAGTATGTATAAATTTATCTACATGAAGTTTGTGTTAATTTGCAATAACATTACTGTATATATGATAAGGTATTGTTATGTAATTAGGGTGTCCAAAATAGCTTCTATTGCCTTCTTAACCTCACAAATGCGGATAATCCTGAATGATTGGTGTAGTTTTGCAATTACTCAAAAATATGCATGGAGTGCCAAAACTTTGATCTATTATTTTGTTTGAAGATGAGGATGTTTTTATACAAAAGATGCAATAAATTCAATCAAATATTTGCATTGATCTTAGATTTGTGAACATGGAACATTGTGGCTGATACTGGGCTTAAGTGCCGCCCTCCATAATTTTTATAATTATTTATTAAATTCTTTGCAAGCATGCCTACTGGAAAACAATTGCAGGAATTAATTTTTTAGACAAATTGCAGTGGTTGATTATAAGTTCTTACCAGGTTTGTATATATTGAATGTAATAAATTATGAGTTTATCTCAACATTAATGAACATAATCTCAAAACCATTTTAATGAATAAATCTTTATGCTTTAATGTAGTAGTAGAATAGCAGACCTTGGAGTTCAAGATCTATGGATTAGGGCTTTAGCTTTATCTCTCGTGAGGTCGAACTTTTATGAACTACAGAAGTAACCAATCCATTATGAAATAATTTGGATTATTATAATTTTTGCAAAAAATCTAAAATATATTATCTTCATCCAATTTTATGTTTATTAAATTTTATTAATGCATGAAATAGATTCTATTAAGTTTTAAATTTTACTAATAAAGGGAAATGTAAGCAAAAACCAAAAGAAATAGAAAAATAGGACAAATTGGCTTAGTTCGGACTTGTATTAAATAAGACAACAAATCTATTTTTTCAATTTTGCCACCTTGTGTAAGCTTGAATAATCAGTAGATGCATGAGGGTTATGCTTAATAAATTTCTATCCAGTGCAGTTCATCCATGTCCTCAGAATCCAGCTTACACAAAATGGCAAGACTGGGGTAGCCACTTGTGCTACTTAAAAATAATGTGTAGGCAGAGATCATATGACATTTTCTGGTGCTATAAAAGATCATGTGATGTTTTGCTAATGTTATTAAGGGGTCATGTGATGTGCTAATGTTATTAAGAAGACATGACATTTTTTTAGTTTTCTTAAGAGGTCATATGATGTTTTGCTAATATTATTAATAGTTATGTGATGTTTTGACTGGTGTTATCAAGAGGTCGAGTGATCTTTGATCGTGTTTTTAAGAGGTCATGTGCTAGTGTTATTAAAATGATCTTACTGTTTTGGTGTTATTAAAAGATCATGTGATGTTATTATTTGATTTTAGTTAGAGATCATATGATATTCTGATATTATTAAATAAAATAACATCCTACAAAATTGGAACAAGTAAAAAGCTGCTATATTTTGCCCAGAATTTTCCTTTTTATCATTTTGTTTGGAATAATATTTTTGACTTGAACATTTACGATCTCAATTTCTTAACTTTTTTTATTTCAATACTTCAAAGACAGTTCTTTCATTTGCAGCACTGTGAGATTTGAACTTGATCTCCTAACTAACTGAAGAAACTGTTGGATGTATCACAATTTTTTTAAATAGTTAACGTTTAAACAATATTAATTTGAAGACTAATAAAAAATATTTCAAGACTACAGTTGGCATTTTAATTAATAAAGATGAAGTAAGTTAATCACAAGTCAATAAAAATTGTGCTAGAAAAATTAAGAATATAAGATAAGAAGTCATATTTCCTTTGAGAAATGTATTAAACTTCCAGTGAAATTATATATATATTGATTGACTAAAATTAACAGTATGAGCAAATGTGTTAGAACTGGCAAATTGAAAACTCAGCAATAGAATAATTATTTTTAGTGATACCACATAATACTAAATCATTCATGCACTTTATTACTGTTACACAATGCTTTATTTACCAACCTCTTTTACAGTTTACAGTTTCAATTGCCCAGAAATCTTCTTCAACTGGGGCATCGAAACTGTAAACTGTAAAAAAGGGTGGTAAATAAAGCATTGTGTAATAGTAATAAAGTGCATGAATTATTTAGTATTATATAGTATACATTAGTCAATGCAATAAGAAAGAGTAGTTATTATTTTTAGTGATCTGCCTTATTTTCAGTTCAAAGAGTAATCATACAACCAACTCAATTGCTACCTCATTTTATTCTAGTCAAAATCTAAATCTTTCCTTCGCATAATTCTTTCAATTCTTTATATTGTTTATTAATATCATTCTCTATTTTTTCTTCTATTAACTTCCACCATTCTGTTTAAAACATCTTTTATTAAACAATCCTCAATATATGTTCAATTCATTTTCTATGTGTAATTTTTCCAATCTATCACTCTCACCTGACTTTCTCAATTGTCACTGTACCCATGCAACTTATCTTCTCCATTCTTTTCCACATTCATATCTCAAAAGATTCCAATCTATTCTTATTGTTTTTTGTTCCCTGTCATACAACAATTCGATCCACATGTAGCATTTTACCATTCTCTCAACTCTCTTCAACAATTCAAAGAATAATAGGATTATCAATTCACTCTATATATTGCACGTGACCAGTCTTTCTCTCAACTCTTTTCTGTAAAAATTTTCAGAATAATAGGAGTATCATTTGAAATTTCTTTTCTTTGCAATTTGAGGGGCATCATATATTATAAAATTAAAATTCCAACATCTTCTTTCTTACTGTTTGTATTTAAAATGTTACAGCAGTTTTCGCAAATTTATATGAATAACTATATTATAAAGATTTATGAATGAATCATATCTTGAGACTGAAATAAGAAGTTATTTGAGTGTACTTCCATTCAGACAACTAAAAACAATCCTTCACGATCTGATCTCGATTTAAAATTTTTTGTTTCACTTACATAAGGACTAGTAGCTGAAATATTTCAGTTTAACATTTTGATTTTTTTTAAATGTTCAGCCATTGATGTTTTCATATTGAACATACATACAGTGGGATTCACATTCGAACCTAAAAATGAGTTTTAGAATATTTTGGATCATTAAATTTAATGTCTTTACTATTAGATATAGTGATTAAAAGCCTATTGAAAATCAAAATTTGGAATATGATACAAGGAATTGAAAGTAACTGGATAAAGGAATAGGCATTGAAAATGTCCATAGGATATGATAAAAATGAAGGCAAATCTGTATGAGAATATATATAAATCACATTACCCCAGCCATTGCTTTAAATAAATCAATGGAAAATCAGCAATCTATTGTCATGGCAACACTCAAATTCTCTTGGTTAATTTTTAAGCATTGACTTAGGTGATATGATAACCAATTAGCTATATACTTTTATGATTTAAAATATATATTCAAGTATTTTGGTTTTTATCAGTGCGTCTTTCATGCCAACTCAGACCACCATCTCACAATGCATGCATTTTGGAAGCACTTTACTTTTGAGTGACAACATGGAATAACTTCTTACATGTATTATTTTTGCAACTCATGGCTTTATTAGTATATACAGTTTGAATCATTTCAAATGTTTCAGTAGAAGTTTTGCTCAATTTAAGAAAATATTAGTGCATTTTTTCATCATGGGTTAAGGTATGAAATATATTGTCATATTTCATGTTGTAACTCATGATCTGGTTAAAAAATTTTATGATGAGGAGCCATACTTTGTAGTTATATAACTCAGGTTGACTCAGAGATGGCGCTGCAGGCATCTTGGAAAGAAGTCACAGTGCATCACATCACATCATTTGATACTAGGTATATGCTTTTTATACTTCATATATATTTAGATATATTTAAAGTTTTCATTTTACCACAGATTAATGAAAAAAGACCCAATTGATCTGGAAAATATTTTGATTCATACAGAATTTGTAAAGCAAATGAGTACACCGAAGATAATTTATATATTTGAATTAATGAACCAATTTTGAAAGAAATAAAAATATATATGTTATAATAATTTCATTCCCAGAATGTATCTTAAAAAAAATATTCCTTATAAACTGTATACTAATGATTATGATCATTTTCACAGTATTTCTCTTGTGCATTTATATATTGCTTGTGCTTTTCCATTTTTGGAAGTGGGTCTGATATTCCTTTTCTGGAACACTTAAGTACTTGCCTCACATTTTGTTAGATATGATTATATTAGAAAATCTGTGTTTCCTTCACTGCAGTTTTTAATTTTGGAAATAGCCAGAAATCACAGAAATATAGGCATAATGAAGTAATTAAGTAAGCACGTATTTGTCCAGACGTTTGTGATTGCAAAAGCACTATGACTTGGTGCAGTATTGTAATGAATAATAGACTTGATAAGCCCCAGTTCAGGTCTTTTCCTTTGAACAGAATCTTATATTCTCTTCAGCATCTCTAAGTAGCATTGTTAGTTCAATAAATGCATAGTGGTCTATTCTCTTGGGATCAAAGAAATACATCAGCATGGATTTAAATTGTGAACATGACCTTCATTTTTTTGTACATTGCAGTGAATCAGAGATTTCCTCTGCCATGTTCTGACATTTTATTGTTTGAGTCACGTGGCAAGCATCAAGTTTCATCACCCATAATTGCTCTTGAAGACAGATGTATATTTGAACAAAGGTAAACGTCAATTTTAAGCTGAAGTGACTTCTGTTCATTAATCAAGAAACAAAACTTAGACATCACAGAAATCTTTCTCAAACCCAATTCTTCAGGTAGAATTTGTTTGTTTCTCAGTTAATCTGCAATTTTTCAGCTATTAATCTCACACTTAGGTCATATCACTTCTTTCTTTATTATTAATATTAATGTTACTTTTTGTTTTTGGATATGTGCTTCTGAGGTTATCATATCTCACTCATCTCTGAATCACTTTAACATCTTCACCAACTGTAATATTTCAGTAGTATTTTTTCTGATGTTCACAAAATTTGATATTAATATGCTGCTCAAAATTTCATTTGTTCATTTTACACCAAAAATGCACTCATGGTGTTTTTATTACCTTCCCAATAACTTATTAGATTGAAATTTGTGCAAGCATGAATACTTACAAATACTTTATGGACAAAACTATATGGTCATTCCATGAATTAAATAGTCAGTTTTTATTATTATTTAATTATAGACCAAGAATAAAACCGCTAAAGATTCATATTAGCTCAGTACTGGGAAAAATGTATATACAAGTAAAACATCATTAGTCTGAAATCTCTGGAAGTTTTTTGGATTGGTGAATTTTTCAGTTTCAAGAATGGATTTTTTATCCTCTCATTGTAAATTCATTCCCTGCTAAGATAGAAAAAACAGGCAACTCAATACAGTTAGGTTTATTAATTTATGGATATTTGTAATATTAATTATTAAATTGGCTTTAATAAAATTCAAAATTTATTTAAATTTTTCAAATACGTTCAACTGTTATTAATAGTGTAGAAGCTAATATATAAAAATGTTTCAAGTGATATTATTCTCTATTTTTCAGATGTCACTGAGAATAAATGAGAATAGAACCTGGATTTTTGAATTTTGAAATAATGACTTTAAAATGATGATATAGAAAAGAACCTGGACCTTTAGGTTCATGAATATTTAATTAAAGTGAAGCTTTAATCATCTAAACTATTTTGTCATATGGAAATCAAACCTGGACTTTTAGATATGGAATTGAAGATGATGCTATAACCAAGTGTGTTACTTTAAATTCAATATTTTTGAATTTAAAGGTCTAGGCTCAATTCTCAAGCTAGACTGTCACTGGTCAGGCCAACAACACCTGAAGAAGAGGGGAATAATATCACTCAAAATGTCCAAGATCCGAACTTCTCATTGATGAAAGCCATGAGCTTGAAACTAGTCTGGATATTGGATATGACATCACTGAATAAAGAGTTATTAAGCACTATCTGCATCTGCTAGTGAAGCTTATAGTAAATGACATAGTTGTAGTGAATGAAAAAAATATGCCACTGAAACAACATCTAATAAGCCGAAGTCATGTGATAGAGTCATGTGATAGTTCATTGGTTTTATAAACAATAATATAAAGGTTTTTCTTTAAATATTTAGAGATGAAGGCTTCCAGAATGCACTGAAATAACAATAAATAATAATAATAATAAATCAGTTTTAATTATTTAATTTTAGCTTATTAAAATCAGTTTGGTGAAGGTGTTTAAACACACTATCTTCTGGTAATCATTGATTACTCATGCTGTAGATGCCACTAATATCAAGTTAAACCATCTTCAAACTGGAACTTTTAAAATGACAACAACCAAAAATTACCATCACAGCAAAGATATTGTAAGCTTTTGATTTCACACATTTTTATATGTTGGTTTGTAATCATAATACACAGTATTCATTTGAAACATGACCGACTGGTTCTCTTTCTAATCTGTGTTATCTCTGAATCAACCTATGTGTTAACATAGTGACATAATTTAAGTCACTAGTGTATCTGGATCATAAATTCAGATATGAAATGTGATAGTATGGATTATATCCTAGCGCGTGTTGCAACAACATGCAGTAAATTTTGTTTAAATTAGTTAAAGTGATACTGAAATATTTAAAAAGATTCAAACTGTGTATGGCAAGTGGTTTACAAGATTTGTGGTGATAAGAGAGCATTAAAGACTATTAACAGGGTATAAAACATAATGTCTCATTTCATTATAACTTGTGATCCAGACATTTTATAATAAATAGCTAAATATGTCACTATATAACTCATTCATTGTTTCAGAGATGGCGCTGTAGGCTGCTTGGTGAAAAAAAACTACTGACCTTTTTCACGAGGATACATTTCACATATTAAAATTGTTGAATATAATTTTTGAAGAGAACATGGGGTAGGATTGACTAATTTATAATCAATTCTTTACCCCATTTTATAAATTTCTAATATTGTTGTGAGGATGTTTTATATAAATTTTGCTTCTATTGATATATGTAATAAAAATGCGTATTTATAAATTTCAGCCTTATGTAGAAAGTTTCTCCTCTGATAGAAATATTGAATATGCAAACTGCCCCTCCTTACAGTTATTTCAAGATCAGTTTATGAATCATCAACACCCTGTAATAATACAAAATGCCATGGATTTCTGGCCTGCAATGTCATCTAGGAAATGGAGGTGAGAATAAAGAAAACTTTATATTAAAATAAAATATTACATATTTTATCTGTCATAAGAATGTCATTTTCTAATTGATTACTCTTGATTAGTTTAGATTATCTTTACCAAATTGCTGGTCAAAGAACTGTTCCCATCGAGCTTGGGAAAAAGTACACAGATGAAAATTGGTCACAGCAGTTATTGCCATTAGGAGAATTCATAAACAGATTTATATTGAAGAAAGTAAGTAAATATTAAAGTCTTATTTTTATTACTTTATTTTTTGCTTCATATCTTGTTTGGGTGTGCATACATCATTCTTTATTGAAGAGTTCAATCTGTAGGACAAACTGCTGATATGAAAATTAAAAGTGTTTGCATCATTTTTCAATGAAGTAATTGAGAAAAAAAAAAAAAGGGGGGGGGGAGGGATAGTCTAATCAATTAAACTACCACCTGTACTTTGGTAGTATGGCAAACACTGGATGTCAAGCTCCATCACTTCTAGGGTTAGAACTTCTGATGAACCCCAAACAATAAAACATTCAATTATTTTTTTATTTTTAATCAATGTACCATTCTACTTTCTGAGTAAAAGATGCATGATAAATAATTCTTAGCCAAAGGCTGATCAGAGTAATAGTGAATTATAAATGCTAAAATTGTTTCAAGGTCACTTTTGTAAAATGTTGCAAATAATAATTATAAATTTGGCATAGATGTTTTTTTAATCAATGGCCAGCTACTAGTTTTGGTGTTAATAATGTGTGTTCATCCCAGTCCCAAAATTTGATAATGAAAATGTTTTGACAACTATTATCTCTGGAGCTACGAAGTTCAAATAGGATGTGTAACTTAAAATTTTGCATAGCATGGATTCAGGAAGTTAAATTATAAAGTTCAGAGGAGTATTCTGTAGTATAATGTATTTGTTGCAATGTGAAAAGATTTGATATTGTAGTGTAAATTACTCTATTCATCACTACTGAGTTCAAACCAGCAGATAAGGTAGAGCAAAATAACATTTCACTAATTTTATTGTTAAAAAGGGGATTAAACTGACAGCCATCAGTTATATCTCCCAATTACTCTATTTGGAAAACCATCTCCACTAGGGATGACCAAGCTTAGCCAAAGTGAAGCATTTTATAAAGCCCCAAAAGCTTTAAATGCCACTTTCACAGAAAAATGCCTTACAAGATCTTTATCGAGAGATACACCCAACATTTTCTTACAGGATATCTCCTGTGCTAGTTCTATCACTCTAATTCTCAAGATGAATAGGATATCTTACAATGAATACACCTTATTTATATTGAACATTGACTAAATACAACAAAAAAACTTTATTTTATTAATTGTAATAAGAATTTAAAAAAAAAAACCAACCAAACAAAAAATAATTATAATAATGGTAACATAAAAGAAGAAAAAAAACTTAATCTGTAATACATTACTTAGCAATAAAAGAACACCATCTCCCTTTTATTTGTTTCTTACTGTCTAACCTAATACAGCAGACTATGGACATATAAATACACATATATATATATAACATAACAAACAAATATAGGTGTATACATAATACCCATGGTGATCAGTAATATTACACAAACCAAAAAAAAAAAAATCAGCAAGATAGATTACATTATAACTTCTGTTTTTTTAGACATTAACAAATACATATATACATCTTGATCTAACTATATGCATACTTACGTTCTGGTATGTATAGCTTAATTTAGATAAGATATTAATTTTTTTAAATTGATATATTTCTAAAAATAAGAAGAAAGAAAACATAAGACCAAAAAAAAAATAAATGTTCTTTTCTTATTTATACCAAAGTGGAGGGGTGTGTGTGCACATTTTCTTTCAGCTCTCTAAATATTTAAAAGACTCATATGACCATTTCCCTCTGTTCTTCATAACCCAAAACAAAACTTCCCTGACATGTTCCAACTTGCAAGGCCTTGTTCAAATGTGTGGCAACAAACAAGAGAATTAGACAATTTTGATTCTGTTATTTTTTCTTGCTAGGCATGATGGTCCAGATCACATGGTAATTATTTGAGGATTAGGTCTGATGCACTTGGTGAACTTTTATTTCATTTTGATTACTGTTTTTTCTTTTACTGGATCACAAATGAAAGTTCCCACTAAATGATAGCTTTATAATGTTTTTTTAATTAACAGATTCAAATTTATATCCACTCTTTCAGAAATGGCTTCCAGTAGTTTTTCAATAATTTTATTTTTTCTACTAATGAAAAGATTAAAATATTGGTACTAAAGCCTGAATGCAGAGCCACATGCTTTAAACCATATGAGTGAAAGCACTCTTTCAGAAACTCAGCTCAGATTTATAGATCACTACCAAAAGACTAGTTTTATCATTTCAATGAATAATAAATAAGCTTCATAGCTTATAGACTATGTTTTGAACCCTGCGAAAGAAATAACCTATCACAAGAAAGTAGTATAAGATATTGTTAATAGAATATTTACTTTTTAGATTTATTCTTAGCTGAACTGTTGTATCTCATAATTTTGGTTCATGTGTCCAATCCGTACATGAATGCTGAATGTATATCATTTTAGTTTCTTAGTTAAGTAAAATCTATGTTAAATCTGTCACTAAATGTAATAAAGGCAATACTAATATCATATATTTGTAGAAAACGTTCAAACTATTAAATGCGACTTTAATGCATTTTCGATTATCATTAACAGAGGGCGCTCAGCACTGATAATGCATTAAGGTTATATTTAATTTTTTTGCCTTTAATTTATTACTTTTGCAAATAACTTTAATCAATTTCATCAATTTGATAAAGGGAAATATATTTTCTTTTCCAGGATCCTGGTGGATATCTTGCGCAGCATCAGCTTTTTGAACAGGTGAGCTAATTAAATTATACCTTTATCCTGCTTATCGAGGACACTTGATTTCTCAAAACTTATTATAAATTTATTTCCCCTCTTTTCTTCCATAGCGTAAGCTTGTGGTTAAGACCTGTAGAGGTCCCTACCTTCGCATTTTCATGCACATATTTTTAAAGTTTACAAAACTTATTGTAAAGCAAGAAGATCATATAAAAACAAGGGATTATAATGGTTTTCTATGGGGGAAAATGTAACTCATTTCTGCAGATAAAAATTATACCATGAATGTATTAACAAATAACGTACTCTAGTATATATAGTAATTCTAAAAAACCCTAATGTACAATATATGCATGTGTAAACTGTGTTATGTGTGTGTTATGCAGGTATGAACTTAAAATATGCATGTATGTAAGATAATGTAACTTAAATTTATGTAAAAAAAAAAATCTTACTTAACTTAAAGTTGTTATAATAAATTGGCCGAAACATTTCTGACATTGGCTAAAGAAAAGGTTTATTATATGTAATTATTTTTATTAAGTGTAGCTGAGGGCACTTTTGGCTTAGAAAACAGATTCATAGCACTCATGGGCTGGCTGGGTATGCTGCAGTATTTACTGACGAGCATACCCAGCCAAACCACCAGTGCTACGAATCTGGCTTTCCAAGCTGAAAGCACAGTCAGATACATTTAGTAAAAACAAATACATATAATAAACCTTTTCTTTATTCAACATTAGAAATATTTTGACCAATTTATTACAAACAAGAATGAAAAGGATAACAACAAATTTATATTTGTTATTTCTTATAATCTATCCATTCATCCAGTTTTCTGAACCATCAGTTGCTCATTCTAAGAATCTATTGTTAGTTTTGAAATCATTTGATGATATTGGCTTTTTTGGAGGAAGTATACCAGGAATTGATGATTGAGGATCTTTTTAGAGAAAAAGTTTATAATGAATGTTCATCTTCTTCTTTGATTTTTTTTCCATGCAAGATATAAGATTTCATTCAGTGATTTAAAGTATTTTTAGATTTGATGGAATGATCCAGAGTCAAATTCTTTTAAAATTCTGTTTAATGGCAAATGAATTCCTCAAGTTTTTTGATGTCTGGGTTCTTGTCTACAGGTTTGTTAATTTTCTTTTCTTCATCCAGTTGCATTCATTCCTTGTTGGTTAATTCTTTCATGTGTGATTTAATGTTGTCATCATCAATTTCTTATGGGTCGCTTTATCCAAAGTGTTGACAAAATACTGCATTAATTGTTGAATTTAATACATCTTGAAAGTTACAGTGATTTTTCGATCTCTAGTTGAAGAATTAATATGGTATTTAGTGGTATTAGTTAAAGATATGATTCCAGTTGAAAACATGTAACTGTAAACTTTAAAAAAAAATTCAATATCGTTAGGAAAAAAGCCACTAAGCAAACATCCAGAAGATGCCAATTTTTTGTGTTTTTCTGCAACATTGTAAATTATTGCACTGAAAAAAACCCATACTGAAGTTTCATTTTTTTAAAATTCATAATCTTATATTATTTATATGAAATTATTTAGAATTAAAAGAGAGATGTTTAATAATATATCTTTAATAGTATTATTGGGATCATAAAGACTTGTTATTTATCAGTGGTATAAGAGTAGTTAATTTATAGAACTGCTCACTACCACAACCTAATCACACAGTTAGCAAATAGAAAAAATAGTCCTGATGTACTAAAAAGTAAAAAATGTATCTAATGCATTGTGTGTTTACTTTTTTTATATAATAAGTATTATGCAGGTATAAATAAACAACACTTTATATACAAATATGCTACCTGCTGTCTTTTTTTATAGCATGAGATATCACATTTTATTATGCTTGGTAGCAATTTTTTTGAAATGATTTGAATAATACAGTATGTTATATTGGCAGAAATATGGGTGATTTAAATAAAAATTAAAAGCATGAAACTGCTTCAATTTATTGTATTGCATTTTCATCATTTAGAATTTATTATTAAATGCATAATCATTACCTTCTTTTTTTTTATTGGAAATATGTGTATGATAAGAAGCAGTTTTGATTTGACTTTCATAAAGGTTTTAATTTAAAATTGCTTGACAGCATATTTTATCTAATACATAGAGGTATACAATTTAAAATTATTAATAATAGATGACCAAAATTTATTTTTAGTTTTATGCTGAATGAAATTTATATATTTTTTTCTACTATAATTCTTTTAACTTTAGTATAACTTCACCATTGCCTTGCATGTGTCTGAAACAAATTATGAGATTAGGATTTAAAATCTAGCAAAGAAATGTTATTTTTTTAAATTTAGATGTAGTAATTTTTGATCATATAATGTTGATTATTTATTCATAATTCATAAAATCATTTCCTTCTTCCCTTGTTTTTTTTTTTTTACTGAAAATATCTTAGATATAATAGCAATTTTAATTTGACTGAAAAGTTGTATTCAAAATTAGTTGAATGAATATTTTAGTTAATATAATAGACAATTTAATTTTAATTATTAACAGTACAGTTTATGACCAAAATTTATTTTTGGTTTCACTTTTAATGAAATTTGTATTTTATCAGTTATGATAATGCTGCCTGCTTTTGGTTGAATATCTCTGAAACAAATTGCAATATTATGAATGAAAATTAAGCAAATACTATACTATAAATAATATGTTATTCTTCTATTTAATGATTTCGATTGCATAATGCACCAGCCATTTTTGTTTAAACAAGGCAAAACTCCATACAGTAGTGCCACCCTGTGCCAACCAGAGTAATCAATAGATGCCAGAAGGCTTGTGCATAAAATCCCTATCTACTCTTCTGGCATCCATTGATTACTTTGGTTGGCATAGGGTGGCACTACTGTATGGAGAGTTTAGCCTGGTTTAATAACAATTATGTGCTAGTATAAGAGATAGTGACCATTTTTGTTTCTTAAAATAACATGCAATTACAATTATTATATGATGATTGTAATTTTTGCCACAAGAAAAATACCATTAATAAGAATTGTGTTCTATAAAAGTGAGTGAATAGACAGTTTTTAAGTTAATGTACACATTTTAATATAATATTATTACATTTGATTATTGTACCAAAGTAAACTTCCGATTATTTATTCTGCTGAATGAAGTGGGGTTTTTTTACTTACTTTTGTAAACGTTTATACTTTATTTTGGATATGTCATTAATGAATGGATTGATGGACTTGTAAGGACATTAGATGAAAAATAAATAAGGTAATATACATTAATTGTATTTTAATTTTATAATCAAAATACTTTAATATTGTATACTGTATTCTGTATTGTACAATTTTAGCATAAATTTTTTTTTTTTTTTGGATGACCTAAAGTCATTATCCTATGATGTCATCAATCTTATAAAATAGCTGCCAAAAAAAATTGTAATTTTTTTTTTATATCATTATTGTGAATAATCAGTTGGAAATCAAAACAGGGGATATAGATTGATGATGATTTCTAAGGTGAATCCTCATATATAAGTCCTTCACTAAGTGGGGTATAAGTGTATATGTATTATTTTGTTTAATGTCAAAATACTACTTGATAATACAAAAAAAAAATGTGAATCATGTTTAAATTTTTCTTTAAAAGCCCATCTATTTTTTTGTTATTGAAGTATTTTTAGAACCTTATAGTAATCTGTAAGTAATATGAAGTATTTTTGGAGTGATTACATTCATATCTCAGGCAGCTCAAGATAGTGATCAATAATCTTTATTTAATTGTCTCCAGAATTTACTTCCATCTGACGATCAGAATATTATTATTATTATAAATTACATAGAATCCTGTAGATTTATAATCAAGTCTTTGTTTGATTGCATACCGCTGTTAAAATCACAAAAGTTTAACCCCTGATATAAACTTGCCTCATTAGATATAGTGGAATTATATAGTTCAGTATCATGTCCACAATTCATAGACATCCACAATGCATCAATCGAATCAAGCTTTGATCTGAACAAGACCAATTTTATTATTGATGCCCTTAAATGGATGGATGGTGATATCATAGTTCTTTTCAACAATAGATTTTATACAATTGAGCACTGTTCGCTCATGGGATTGCCACTTAGCGGTATGTTACATTGTGTTAAATAAATTTGAGAAGACCGTTATTTCCAGATATTTTGTTACAGTTTTCACATTTTTATATATATACTATGTCGATGACATGTTAATTTATGCCGAGAAAGAAATTATAATTAAAATAGAGGCTAAGTTGACTCATTTATTATCTTTGGTGTGGACCATAGAGTATGAAGATGTATTTAAAAGAATAAAAATTTTGGATATGTATATATAACAATCCAATAATGAAATAAATTATAAAATGATCATTAAACCTTTCAGTGTCCACAGTGCTGTTCATCCTAGTTCGCATACTCCCACCTCATCAAATTAGCTGGCTTCAAGTGTTTTCTTCACAGAAACCAAAAGCATTGCAAGTTTGAGGCAGACAGGAAATATAACATTGAAAATTACATCAAAGACTTAGCCAGTGTAGGTTATGATCAAAATTGCTTAATAAGATCTTTCAAAAAATTTTATTTCACAATAAACCACCAGGCCTCTGGACCATAACAATATTAATGCATGGATTAGTCTTCTAGTTATCCCTGATATATCACAAAGATTAAAAACAATTTACTCTGAAGAATTTAATATTAGCTTCAGTATCCCTCCTAGTCTAAAACAGTTATTAAACAATACTAAAGATAAGTTGTCTCTGGACTATGCCCTCCAGATCATCTACAAAATTAATTGCAACAAATCTACTTGCAGTGCAATTTATTACAGTGAATTCTGCACCAATAGCCTTCTAGGTTAGCAAAACATAAATATGTATTGTATGTATATGACTCATTTCAAACACACAGATATATTATTCAATTAATCAAAAAAGAAAAAAAAAAATTTTTTTTTATATATATATGAGGATTTATATGTGTATTTATTATTATGAATTTATAGATAGTTAATGAATAAACCATTATGTAGAGGGTAATAATATTTGGTAATGATTTGTTATATATATTTTTATTAAATAAAGTGTCATATTATTTAATTTTGGTTTTATTAAAATAGAGTAGATCAGAAAAGTGTAAAATAAGGCGATGGAGATTACTAGATTAGGAGATAAAAAAAATGTACACGTGTGAAAGAATGAATACATCTGTACAAACACAAAGATGCTTTTACACCTATTTCTGATGGCTATAGATTCCACGTTTGTTGTTGTCTGTGTCTTAAGATTATTTTTACAAAAGAGTTGCTTTGATGTAGATAACGATAGCGATCAATTTTAAGTCTTTATTGATTGTGACCGACGTCAAACTTGTGAAGCGTTGATTTTTTTTTTAAGATAAGGTTTCCAGGTGTTTTTTTTTTTTTTTGGTTGAAGTTCGCGATATAAATGATTGAGACAATTTTTTAATGGGTTAGTCATGAATTTTTTTAGAGAGATGAGGAGTTAGTCATTAACTTTTTTTAGAGAGATGATCACTTAGTCATTAAATTTTTTTTTAGAGAGATGATCAGGCAGTATGATTTTATTTGAGAGACTCAATATGAATATTTTGGAGAGACAGTCACTCAGATTATTATTATTAAAGTGAGATGTAACTCAGTGAGTATTATTTTGAGACTCAACTCAGTCGGTCCTTCCTTGTTATTAATGTTAAAATAGGAAAAAGGAGAAAAGTAAGCGATTTGATTTTTTATTCACTCTTTAAAAATTGAGAAAGGAAATGAAGTATAAGACTCTGGTATAAAGTCAATATAGACGAAGATGTGTGTCTATATAAACAATTTCCAGCAATATTAAAGAAGAGAGGAAAACATTGGAACAAGATTGAATTTAATAGAAGTTATTAACCATTATATAAATATGATATTAACATATTTGGCTATGCATAATACTATGCCTCTGCATTGCTAAACCATTTTTTTCTGCTTCCTGGTTAATACAGAATGAGTTAAAATCGCTGATCTATCTATGAAGTCATGTATCAAGTAATAACCAACAAAATGATAGAGTTTGAAGCCAACCACACAAGCTATATGGTATGCTTTGTTTCTAGTTCCTGGCTTATTAAAAGCTCATTACCTTTGAATGAATGGAGAAGAGGAAATAGAAGGAAAAGAAAATTTATAAAAGCCATGTAGAACCAAGTTTGAAGCCATGAATCAAATTTTTGTTAGTTTACCTCAATCATCTAAAGTGTCAACAGCAATTATTTTTTTAAAAGGAGAGAGACAAGCAAATCCACCGGTACCTACTTATTCAAAAGTACTTATAATAACTTTTTTTTTTAAATGGTAGAAGGAGGCCAATCAACAATGAATAATAATAGAATTGAAGAAACAAGCAAATCAATTGATTCAGCATTATCTTAAAAGTATCTGCAATAACTTTCTTTTTTTTTTTGTTGTTGGTGAGCAGAGAAAAGCAGTCTGAAATTTCAAACTCAGGACATTGATAAGAAGTAAAAAGTAAACGGGTAAATATGAACTTTCTTTAACCGATTTTATTCTTGCTTATTAAAAGTAAACCTTGATTTACAGGTCAAAGCAAATTTTTTTTTTGATACAGAAACATTAAAGACTTGTTTATCTATAGTTATTGGCAATATCTCACAACATAGCACAAACATAGTTTAAATCTTTAAACTTAAATTTTTCATTGTCTTTTATTATTATTTTTTTATATTATATATATTGTAATGTTGAAATGTTTTTTGTTTTTTTTTAAATTGTTCATCAGTTATGATAATGAGCAACCTATAGATATATGCATTTATAATGTTGTTGTTTTTTATTTTGTCTTGTTGCATATTAAAAAATTAATATCATGTATTTTATTTTCTTTCGCTATAAGGTTGCAAAAGAAAAAAGATATTTTTATATATGTAATTTATGGGTATACATTTTAAACATATATGTTAACATTACCGAATGCGTGCATGTGTAACTGCTTATCCAAACACATCAAAGAATAGGTTATATATGATTAGTTTAAAATGGTAAATTGAAAAGTAGGGCATTACATTTGAATGGAAGTGAAATAACATATACAAGTTACACCTGAAATTTATTTTATGATATGATAAGTAAGAAAAGTCTTAAATAAGTATTTATAGAATATGTATTTTTTTCTAATATTGATTTAAGTCAGCTTATTTTGAGATATCAAGAAAAATGACAAACCTATATGTTAGATTTATTTGCTTATACTTATATAGATTTTTTATATTAATTTTTGTATTGAATTAATATGGTAATAAGCCATTTATTTAATTGTTGATTTGACTTTAAAGAAGGAGAGAAAGAGTAGTAGTGTTAATAAAATATAATTATATATCTTAATTGGTTTCCGAGTTATTATTAAGAATATTGTGATTTTTCTTGTCTTAATTCTATCATTTTAATTCATCATCATTGCTCGCAGTTATTAAGTATTACCATTCGTATATATTGAACAATCACTTGCAAATAATAAGCGCTCGCAAAATGTTAAGTAAACTAGAAGGTTGATTTACTTTTAAGTATTTAAGGATTAGGCTTGAGAATAACCAAATTTTGATAATTATAGTTCAACAATAGAAAGCTAAAATTGTGTTGTGTCCATGAGTTTAGATCATCCTCATCAAAGATGGATATCAGGTTATTGGTTAAAAATGTTTCAAATAATACTATATAAAAGTTATGATCGCCATCAATCATCATTAATAAATTATAATCATTAAATTTAATGTTTAGCGTAATGAATATATTTTAGTAAATAGGGGTTTATAGAAAATTGAATATTATGCAAAGAGATTCATGATGATCAATCATCACCACTAGTATTATTAAATCCCAGTATGAAATAGGATAATTTTAATAGATGCCTATGAGTTTATAAAGATGAATTTATTGTTGTGAGTTTATTAATAAGCCATGGCTGGTATCATCATCACCATTATAATCATTATTATGATATCACTATTATTATCATTATTATTATGATATTTTTATCATCATCATCATTATTATCTTTATTGTGATAAATAAACTAGTTAAATGGCCATCAATATCAATAATGGTCTTCACATGCTTGTTTGGAAGCCATTAATAGGATTATACATGTCTGTTCATCAATATACGTTAATGAGCTAACAATGTCTATAAGAATCTTTGATCTATAGTATAAACTTTGGTAATATTGGGATTTGTAATTTTATCAATATAGATAAAATGTAAGAATGTCATTTTTTTTCATTAGTCATCCAAGTCATGTGTAATAAAAATGTACTGAATGAGTTTGAACTCAAGTACACTATAAACAGATACTTATCTAGATTGAAAACAATCTAGTGGCGCTCA
Source organism: Epiperipatus broadwayi (assembly GCA_028023455.1). Taxonomy (NCBI): domain Eukaryota; kingdom Metazoa; phylum Onychophora; class Udeonychophora; order Euonychophora; family Peripatidae; genus Epiperipatus; species Epiperipatus broadwayi. The sequence goes on from JAQFVV010012500.1 coordinate 1,005,576, forward strand.
TGGGAAAACACATGTACTTAGCTAAACTGAATAAAGAGTGATATCATCCCTTTCCAACTTCATAATATTAGTTTTATAGAATATATATTTTTTATAAGTTGTCATGAATAGCACCAGTGTGTGCATATGACCATGAATGGTCTTATATATTTGGAAAGAAGAATAGGAAGGATTCTTTGTTAGAAGAACCTAGTATTGGAGATAAGCATAAGGCACTCCAGGAATTTCACAGTGGGTACTTTTATTCAGTTGCTATATATTTAATATTATTTTTATTAGATGACAATGTCCAGTATGTTTTATTGTTCAAATGACTGCCCCAATATATAAATAAATACCAAGAATCTTTAATGCTGATATTTTCAAGTGGCACAGTGCTATGATGAATTAATATAGTTACAAATGGTACAGATTGGATAGGCATATATCTAATAATTAATAATTTCCCCTATCTAAATATTTATTATGGTTACAAATGTGACATATTAAAATAGTTACAAATTATAGTTACAAATGGCATGCCAAATAGGGATTGAAATATGCCACACACCTGAGAGAGGTGTATTTCTATTATTATGTTAATTTAAATAGTTACAAATCTTATATTAATTTGAAATTGTTACAGTATATAGTGGTGCTAAAGTAAATCCCAACATAATATTGGTATTTCTGGAGCATGAGATTGATTCTTATCATGACTTTGATCCACTTAATGTCAAAGTAGTTTGCGCTGAGTGCAACGATCGAAAGAGAAAATTTAAAATGGTGTGGTTTATCGCTAACAACATCCACGTGATAAATAAAAAGGATTCTTGTGTTGCTTTATCTCACAAGTGAAATATGTAAAAATATCAATTTACATATTGATAACTTTATATATTTGTTCACTGCTTCTTCTCCCTCACAAATCTGTCTTTCTCTAATGATATGAATATGACCTGCCCGGTCGAAAGTAGTGCTAAACTATAGCTAATTTATAATATTGTTAATCTTTACTTTATAGCAAATTAATTACACTCATTATTGAAATATGTTAATGATAATTATTAAATGAAATAAACTATTTATTGCCAGCTATGATGTAGATCTGGAGTTCATATCAGGATGTATTTTAAAAAATGTTTTAAGGAAGTTGAAGATTTTCAAGTATGTTTTTAGTTTTTTTTAAAATGTTGGCTTATAGACAAACCTATTCAACCATCCCTTCTTAGTCAGTAAATAGATATTCATCTATTCTATAGTTAGATAGTTTCAAGATAACCTGATCAATTATAAAATATAGAATTATAATATTCCAGTTATTTTCCTTTTCCCTATCCTATTTGTAATTAGTTTGCCTTAATGTTTCAAACATTGGCTAAGTAAAAGTTTATTCCATATATTAATTTTGTTGAAAGTCATTGAGCGTGCTTTCAGCTGATGAAACCAGATTCACTATAATGAAATCTTCACAAATATCAAAGTAGATATAATATAGTTGCAGGCCTGCTGTTTATCTTTAAGTAATTTAAATTTTTTACCTAAATTACACTTTTATTGGGTTTATTCAGTTTTTTCTCAATTAAATACAATATTTTAAAAATCTTCTAAAGAAAAATAATTAAATAATATAAATGGATAAATTAGCAATAGCAAAATGTATTTTATAGTGTCTAAAGTAAAAAATAAATAAATTGTTTATTTTGTTTTATATATACATATGTGTGTGTATTTGAAGATGTTTGCAGCAAAATGGGTAATCCATCTATCTGCATTTCTTATGTCTTGAAATTTGAATCCAGTTGAAAATTAGAGATTAACAGATTGCTTTCTTATTGATAGTCATGGCCGACCTAGATCAACTGCTATTTTCAAGTGCTGTTTGGTTCAATCAATTTGAAAAAAATGAAAGAAAAACTGAAGAACCAAAAATAGCTGGAAAAAACTGGAATAATTTCAAGCTAGTGTGGAAACTGTCAGAAAATTTAAAATTTTATGCAAAAAAATGATAGTAGGAGTTTGTAGATTCAGTCTCATAATTTGTATCTCTATTTACACTTTATGATGGTGGAATGCTAATTAATTTTTATAAAGGGATAAAAGAATTATTTGGGGTTATAATGGAGATGGATAACTGTTTAAGTGCATGGTATTTTGACCTATGATTACTGTATTTAAATAGAAGAACCACTAAACATCACATGATCACCATCTCTTATACTAGCACATAATTGTTATTAAACAAGGCAAAACTCCATACAGTAGTGCCACCCTGTGCCAAACAGAGTAATAAATGGATGCCAGAAGGCTTGTGCATAAATTCCCTATCTAGTGCCTACTCATCCAATATCCCCAGACTAGTTTCTGGTTTGATCTGAGAGCACTGCACCTAGGTGCAGTGCTCTCAGATCCAAGGTTCCTCACTGACGAAGGCCACAAACCAGAAACTAGTCTGGGAAAATTGGATGAGTATGCACTAGATAGGGATTTTATGCACAAGCTTTCTGGCATCCATTGATAACTCTGTTTGACACAGGGTGGCACTACTGTATGGAGAGAGTTTTGCCTTGTTAAATAGAAGAAGGTAACTAGCTTATATATTACATATGCTTTAATCCCAGAATTATGTAAAGCAATTGAAAATTAACCAAAATCAAAATTATCCCTAGTTTGAATATTTGTGATCAGCCAATGTTCACAGAATATTTATTGTAAGCCTTGTGCATAAAAATTTGGTCCATTGAGGTCTGATGATGAAAGTCATCTGTAGAAAAATAGAGCTACAAAAACTTTATGAATGGAATTTGAAATTTATTCTTAATGAAGTCATGAGGCAAATGTTTTGACACAAATCTGCACACTTGAAAATTTCTTATTGGAAATAAAATTAAATGCTTTTTGGGCCTATTCTGAATAAATTTGGTCATAGAAATCAATGTGCTGAGAATCCAAGTTTTTATCATTTATATGTAATCATTTATTTATTCATTTATATTTATGAACAAATTTATGCTACTGCAATAAAGTATCACTTTTATTCCTGGTCCTATGCATGAAGATGTTTTACTTTGGAAGTTTTATTTCTTGCTTTAAAATGGGCAGATTATGTTAGTCTTTAAAAGATTTATGCTGTAATAATAATCACTATTTATGTTAATGCTGGGTATTTTAGAAACGCTTATATACTGCCTTGGACTTGGAAAGATTTATTAGACATTGTTTTCTCATATGAACTCAGTTTAGAAATAAAATAACATGAATAGAATGAAATAAGAATATTAAATATTAATATTAAATCTTTTTTTAAAAGGAAGAATATTATTGGCTAAATTTTAGTTTCTTCACAACTTGAATTTATTGGTGACAAAAATATAGCAGAGAGTTTATATTGTAATCATTCTATCTATTTGTTTTATAAAAAAACAATGACAAGCATGAAAAAAGTGAATTTTTATTTTAAGGGCGGGATAATGAGATTAGCCCATTCCCAGGTATGAGTAATAATAATCGAATAGTTTTAATGCTTGAAAAATTTTAAGTTTGAGCATTAGAAGCACCTACACTAGAACCGATCTTACATTCCAGAGCCTCACATTCCACCAATACACTGAAACACATAGGCAAAAAGATCACTATTGTCTTATGCTGGGAATCAAACTAAGCCTCCTGAGTGGGAGTAAGGTATCTTAAACTTTAGACAACATTATTTATGATGAATAGCTTTAATGACTTCAATATACATAACAATAGAATGTAATTATAAAATTCACACTTAGATATAAATAATATATCCAAGATATATGCCAAAACATACTTAAATATGTCCATCAAAGTTGGTTAATGTAACCACATACAAGGGTGTAGATGATTACATAGCTATCAATGATATCTTTGCATAGAAAAAATCAATCAGGTGATCACTATAGAGTATTTTATCCCAGAACAGGGGTCTCATTAGATGATTCTGGAAATTATCATGTCCTCTCAGCATCCATACATATGACATTTAATATATGTGACATTTAATATCTAACTCAAAAATGTAATTTTATTTATGAAAGAGAAAAAAAAATTAAAACTCTCGAAAATGCATATTTGCATATATATTACAGAGTACATTAGGGACCATCTCCATAAAGTTAATTTCTATATATATAAATAATAATTCTAGCACATATATCTGATATAAATATCAAATCATTTCAAACATTAAGAAATTTTCAGCTGTGACCTCTATGCACCCTTTAATATATTTATTCATAGAGAGCAGAGCTGAAAATTTCTTAATGTTTGAGGTAATATGATGTGTTTATATAAATAAGTGTATCATTAAAAACCAGTCAACACTGAGACAGTATCAGTAACAATCAACCATTTCCAACTGTTGTCAAGGTAACTTACTTTTAACATAAAAGTGAAGTCCCACTTTTATTAATGGTCTAATATACTTGTATAGACACTAAAAATTGCAACTTGACCACAGAGATTGAAATTATCGATACAAAGAAGTTTAAATAAACCTCTTTAAACAGGTAAATATAACCTATGCTGAATGCAGACTAATAAATGGTCAATTATAACATTACAAACTACAATTATAAATTTCAAATAGCACCCAAAGTATTACTTAATTAATAAGTGTAATAATGCTCAAAGCTAAATATGGTTATTAAATGAAAATGTGTGAATTTAATCAAGAGACTAATAATAAATAAATAACAATATTAAATATACATATATTGTTAGGATCCTTATGCGGTAATTTTAATTGTTGTAGATTTATAAATTTTAATAAAATTAATAATAAGGAATTGATAAAAAAATTTAAATTGATAAATTTTCCTATAAATAATGTTAGTAACAACTCCTATTCTTGTTCTTTAGAGATTTCTGTACAGTTTTTTGAATTATTGTAGGCTTACAAATAAGTCTTTTACTAAGCTTTAGAAAATACAATATTTAATTAAATAACTCAGACCAACGATATAAAAGCATTTTCATAAACTTAAATGGAGTATTCACTGGGCATAACATTGGCATCTTTAATTAAAGTCTATATTCCAGGTTTTTACTAAGTAAATAAAATTTTGAATTAACATGGATACAATCCATTTCAAATTATTTGTATCAATTAGGAAATATAGAATCAGTTAAAAATGGGGATGGAACTAAGACAAGGATGCTTTATGTCATTTTTTTTTGTTTTTGTTATAGTTGAGAGTAATGGAGAAGGCAATAGAAAGACTAGGAAGAGGGGTAAAGATACCATTAATAACTGGCAAGGGAGTATATATATTATCAGGTCTTTTATTTGCAGATATCTTCTTGACACAGAAAGTAAGGAAGGTATGGAAGTTATGCTGAAGACTTTTGCAAGGGTGGGTAAAGAGGCGAGGTCAAATTTAGTGAAGAAAAATCAATCAAAAGTAATGATGATAAATTCTGGGGAAAGAGAAGAGGAAGAAGTTTTATTGGGGGGTATAAAATTAAATGTGATGAATAGGTATAACTATTTGGGAATCATCTTAAGTAATCAGAGGAAATGCTTGGATGAATGGGAGAAAAAAATGATAAATGAAGAAAAGAAAGAGACTAATAAAAGAAATTAACAGCATTTTATATAATAAATATGATGTAGTTAGAATTGTATGAAAGGGAGTGGCAGTAGCAGGATTAACTTATGGTAATGATGCATTATGTAATTAGTAAAATGGTGTTAGATTACTTAGAAAAAGTACAAAGAGAAGTAGCAAGACATGCTATAAAAAAGGCAATTCAAGGAGAAATGGGATGATCAAGTTTTTATATGAGGGATACAAAAAGAAAAATGAAAATGTTAGATTGCAATTTATGGATAGCAAGATAATAGTCAAAATAGTATTTAATTGGGTTGCTAGTAAAGGACAGGCAACCAGATGGATGAGAAAGATAGTATGGTGAAGATTTGAATAAAAACTTTATTGTCAATATATGGGATGATTGGGTTAGGAGAATTATATTGCGTTATAGTGACAAGAATAGGATTGAAGAATAGATGCATTAATAAAAAAATTGGGAACTAGAAAGATGGAGAGTAGAGTCTAAATATATATAGAAGTAAACAGAATATTAGGTATGAGTTAATTTATGATAATAACAAGGACAGTAGTCTACTGTTTAAGGCTTGAACCAGGTCGCTAGCAACAAGGAAATATACACATAAATGGAGAAATTTAGTCTGCAAGTTATGTGATGAAGGCATGGAAAATATTAGGCATCTGCTAATTGAATGTCAATGCTTACAATAATGAAGTTGTGAGAGAATAAATATAAACTAAGCGATTATACAAAAAGTGGCTTCTTGGTTTTTATGCTGAGTTTGGAAAAAGATAAGAGGGATCTAGATATAAAGGCCATGGAATGGACAAAAATGACATTGTGAAATTGGGATGAAGCAGGATAGAGAAGAATATGGAAAAATCTTAAGGTGGGGAATGGAAAGAGAAAATAAAGGGCTAACAGGTTTTTCTGGGTGTAGAGCTGAGAGATTCCTGACTTCAATGAAGGAGTAGCAATATCACATGACATTACTGTTTTAACAGTTTGTATGAACTTAGGAAATGGTGATCATGTGATGTTTAGTATTAACTTATTTAATGTTTACTAGTACTGGAAGTTTTGGAGAAATATGGAAGTATCTATAAAAAAATAATATTATAAAAGTTAAACTTATAAAATGTTTATTATTTGGATCATATCCAAGGCCTATATCGATATTCTAATAATAATTCTATTTTTTAATTTAAAAATATGCTTAATTCTTTTTTATTTACTAAAAAATAAAATCGAATGGCTTTATTGCTCGGGAATCCATAAGAAGTTTAAGTTCTGGAAATACCAGAACTTAATCGGTTGGATGATTTTCTGTTCCAGAATCTGATACCACATTAAGTCTTGAAGGGTCTGAACCTACCCTGACACTTCTCTGAGGAGTACCAAAGCACGAAACCATGGTCAGGGGTGGGGGGGGTTCCTGACAGAGATATTTTAAGTGCTGGCTCTGGCTAAGCCTTTATCATAAAGCTTGTAGAGGAATTGGCAATCCTCATTGTTTATAACTTACAAGCTTAAGAGATAGGGTCATGTGATCTATGACTCTTATTTTGACTAAATTTATAAATGTCTAGTTTATGCATCAATTTTTGTTATTCTATTAGTTAATTAATTAATTATTTTGTTTATTTCACAATATTTTTTTTATTCCCTGTTCATCATAATCTTGATTCCTCTCATAATTAGTATCATTTTTTATTTCTATGCTGGTTATTTTTACTGGAATGTTGATTGGGTGTGCTTGGTTGATTGCTTCCCATATTTACCCATCAGTATCATATTGTGGTGCTCTTTAGAACAGATTATATTATTTCTGGATTAAAAAGTAAAGATGATGTTAATATTTATAAAAAGAAACTAGTCCATGTGAAAATACGAATTTATTATTTTTTGCATAGAGTTGACTTTTCAATATGAGACCTAATCATTTTCAGGCTGCATCAAAAAAAAATCTAAAATGACCGATTAACAAATGATTATATTTTGCAGTTTTAATCGTTTTTAAGTCTTCTTGATAATTATCTAATCTTTATGAAGCTCCAGATTCATTTTCTTTTTTCTTTTAATGATGTCACTAATAATAAATTCCTGTCAGAAAGCCAGCCATTATTCTTTTTTTTTAATGAATCCATATTCTTATTCAGTATATACTCATTACACACATGGCAATTTTAAGGTTTAACAGCCATTGATTTTTAGCATAAGTAAACAGTTGTTTCTAAAAAAACAAATGTCAAATTTCCTATCAATATGTTTGGAAGATCTGTTGTTTCAACATATTCTTTTAAGTATGGAATTTATGAATCTATTGCTACATCGAAAATTCACATTCATCAAAGTTTGTATTTCATGTTAAACCAGCATTCATCAATTGGTCCAGATCATCATCTCCCATACATATATAAAATCAGTGTTTGGTTTATATGAAGATAGCAAATCTTCAAACTTTAATGGACAAGCTTCAATCTTCTCCACTTTTCAACTCTTCAGCACGACATCCTTATATTCAAAATAGATTATATAAATGTAACTTTTTTCAAAAATCAAACCTCAGTACGCAATCTTAAATTTGCTCTTCTTTCTTCGCAACATGTGACTTTAATAGCTTAACAGCTTGCTTGAAAAGATTTCTAAATTTTTTAATGACTTAGCAAGTAGAATTTTTAAACTTTCATTCTTTTAAACTGGAAATAAAGCAAGTTTTGAAACATTTTCTTTTTTGAAAATAACTTACTACTAAATATTTTCTTTTCATCATTTACAATGATTTTCACACACTTTGTTTTGCGGATATAATAATGTTTATATATATGCAGACTAATATATTGTGATGCTTGAATCAGCTGTTTGTAATTTTAAGAAACATTAGGGATTTCAGATTTTCAGTGCTAACTGGTTTTAACATATAGATGGAATCCAAACTATTTTTAGTTGGCAGGATCAGTTATATTATCCTGTCATTTTGCTATTTGCTAATGATTATCCCAATTGGATGATTTTCTGATTTAATTAAGATACTATAATTCTTTTCCTAATATCTACATGTTCATTTTTTAATGAGGCTGAATACATGAATCATGATAACAAAATGAAATTTATCTTAAGAAAAAAATATCTATTAGCACTTGGTTCCAATTAATAAATCTTGGCCAATGTGGTGTGCAATGATAGAATGGCAAATTGCGGAACTTGAAGCCTGTGGATCTCAGCTAGCATTGTACTTTTGATTCATGAACTTGTTATGAACTCCTGTACCAAATTCTTTTATCAGCAATACCTTTATGCCATCTAGTGTAAGCCTTAGTACTCAGTAGTTGCCAGATGGTAGTGCTTAATAAATACTCAGTGCTGTCCTATTCAATCATCCCCAGACTAGTTTCTAGTTTATAGCATTCATCAATGAGGCTCTTTTAAGATTTTTTGGAATCATGCACTTGGACCTTTTGGATCTAATGCATCTTTCTTCTAGCAGTCATTTTTTACTTTTATCCTATTAAGTTAGCAGCTCAAAATGAAAAACTTTTTTTGTTTTTTTAATTAAAGCTTATTTTCTGGCATAGTATCAGAAAGTTCATTTTTTAGAAAAAACTAGTTCAGTTACCAGAGGAAAGGTGCATTAGATCCAAAAGGTCCATGTGCACAGTCAAAAAATTCCAAAAAGTTTCTCACTGATGAAAGCAATAAACTTGAAACTAATCTGGCGATTATAAGAAAACAGTGGATAACAATTTAGCAAGCAGCACCATTTGGCATCTACCGTTTCCTAGAACTTATACTGGATGGCATAAAGATTTAGGGAATAGAAGAATTAGCTGATGAATAGTAGTTTGTAAACTAAAATCATGTGATGTCTTGTTGATATGTGATGTAATATTTGTTTTTTGTGAACTCTTAAATAATTTTTCCAAAACATTTTCAAAATGATATAGGTTTTGAAAACCATAACGACAATAACTTATTCATTTATATTCTCCTTCTGTTTTATTTTTATGGCTTAGTATTTTTTTCCCTCAAGTATTACTTAATAATATTAACTACTATTCAATATATATATATATATCATCATTTTCAATAAATGTTAATCCATTGCAGGATGAAGATCTCTCCAAGTTTAAAGATTCTCTAATCTCTAGTCTCTCTTATCCATATTGCACCAGCAAACTTTTGTATTTCATCCACTTATCTCTCATGTCTCTTTCTAGGTATTTTATAATCTCTTGGGATTCACTTTTAAGATTTCAATTGTCCATCTATTATCATCTCTTCTATCAATATTTCTAGCCCAGCTCCATGTCAGACTTTTATTTCTTTTAATGATATTAATAATAACTGTTTATTCTCTCACATATGTATTTCGTTTTTCATCCCTTTTTCTTATTGCTAATATACATCTCTGCATACTTTGTTGAATGATCTTAAGTCTTTATTGTTCTTCTGTTAAATGCTCCAAATCTCACATCTATAAGTAATAACTGGTCAACCACATATATTAAAAATTTTCATTTTCAGAACATATAGACATTTCTTTTAATATGCATGCAATAAAATTGCTTAACCGTCATTTTTTCTCACTGCTTTATTGTTTAATTAATATTCAATACGAACACTGTGTGTATATATATTTGTTTATATCATTTTCATATATGAATGTATTCCCCAAAATATATCGCACCTTTATAGTAAAATAAGAATGCTCTTTCTTAATGATATATTGGAATTGCGGCCTGCATAATTTGATATGTTGGCATAGTGGCCGACTTCCTGTGTTCGAACTTTTTATGAACTCCTTAGGAATAAACCATTTGATTATTAAATGGGACTATCAGTGTGAATGATAATATGTTCAACATTCTTCGTACGCAATTAAATTTGTTTCTTTAAATCAGATAAATGGAATTTATAATATTTTTCAGGACTGTAATCGATATTAAATGTAATTTTATAGAAGTTAAACATATAATTAAAGTTTTTTTTTTTTTTGATAAAAAATAACATATTTTTTTCTAAAGTATAAGATTTGCTTTGTAAATATGAAACAAATAAAAAACACAACTCTAGGAGTGGTGGTCACAGTGCGTGTGAGTTATTAATGATGTTTTTAAACTTGATAATCCCTCAACATCTGAAATGACAGGTTTCTCATGAATAAGTTGCAGATCTTTAATTAGAACTAAAAAGATTTATGGCTTAGCAAAATGCCACTTGGTACGAGTTGATTTGAAATTAATGTGTTTCTTACCGAATGAAACTGAGCGCTAATTATAGTTCATTTCATAGTACATAAGTCCTTGCGAAATTGATTACATAAGCCCACTCCATTCTACAAAAAGATATATATTAAAACTGGTTTGTTTGTTTGTTTTTACTGATACGCGGTTTATTTTCAAACTAGATTACATATTAACCTGAAGATGAACGATAATTCTTAAATATAAATCATTTTAAACTATTGATACCGACAACTATCTACCTGTATTTGTAGGTCAATAGTGTACGCTCCCCCCCCCCCCGTTATTTTTTATTTATTACATAACATAGTGTTCACTAGATGGCAGCGTTATTTATATGTCCATGCGAAAGAAATATTAAGACAAATTGTGAAATAAAGCCTAATGCAAAAATATCTATTACATTATATTCAATTGGAAAAGTAAGATAACATTATAAAAGCTTTTTGGTTAGAAAGATTAAAATTGCCTTAAAGCTTAAGATCTTGGGATCGCGACCCGAGCTTTGTTACTTCCGTTCCTCCAATTTATGAACTTCCGAGCAATAAACTATTTGATAAGTGGGGGGAAACGAAAACATTTCAACTGTGCTAATCAGTTAATTATTAATAGGGATAACCAATATGTAAATGATTAGTGGTGCAGTTACTCGACTAAAAAAAAAAATACTAAGCTTGCTTGGAAATTTTTAATTGCTTGAAAAAATTTGCATATTCTAGCCATATTCGAACCTGAGTTTGTGCAGATAGATGTGTTAATACCTTATTAATAGTGAAGTCTCCCTCATAATTATTTTTCTTTTATGGTCATTGTGTCATCATTGATTTGACTAACCAAGATTATTCAGTTGCTTAGAAATTCTCAGATATCTGGATAAAATTCAAAGTTGTGCCTGCATTTGAACTCCAGATCATAATAGACATGGCAGACAAATATATTATCTCAACAAGACTCTAGTGTATGAATTATAAATAACTAATAATGACTGGTCAATTTTAGTATAATACTTCAGAAGAGGATTAGAAATGTTGCTTTTGACATGACATAATTCAAGCTAAGATTGTCATGAAACAGATGGCCAGGATTATTAGTCATATACTTTAAACAACATCAATATTTATTTACAAACGAAAATACTTTAAATCTATTAATAATTTATCGGCAAGTTGGTTTTTTCAGTGTCACTAGAGGAAAAATTAGACTGGAGAATGTAAAATTAAGTAGCTAACAAGTTTTTCTTGGTATAATTGCTGAGAGATTCTTGACTTCGTTTAAGGAGTAGCTACAGTACATCACATCACATCACATTGAAGTAAGCATAATATAGTTCCACATAGAAAATCTCAGCTGCTAACAATAATACTTTATCATATGACTATTGAGATGGCTATGTGATTATTTTATTTCTCTTGTAAATTGAAACTGATATCAAGAGAAAATATCTATAAAATTTAACATCCAGACAGGGACAATTGAGAGCTCTCTAAGAACATATTTACAAAGTATATAGCCCCTAAACAAGTATCATAAGGTATCTCTGCAGTATTATTTCTGCACATTAGAGATGTAAATACTTTTAAGTGGGCACAGGTAACAATAGGCAAAACAAGTTTTAAGGTCATCAGCCTTTCATCAATGCATCTATGATTTCCAGGAGTAGAAGATACCCAATTGGACATTGAATACATTGACCACATTTCTATCACATCCTCATGATTATAACTCATTTGATCATATCAGTGAAACTTGTTTGGAGTAGACAATTTTTTCTTTTCTAATTTCATTTTGGTAATACTACTTGGCCCAGTAGAAGCTTGATGGGAAAAGTTTGTTTTTTTGTATACTCTTTGTTGGAATTCATCAGCATGAATCCATATTATATTTCAATAACTATAAATTATAGTCTAGTATTTAAAATGTATATATTTCTAAACCAATATAAATAAAAATGATTTTTAAAAATTGAAAAATATGAAAAAGAAAGACATTTAAAAATATTTTTGACTTTATAAAATTGAACAATAAACATCAAGCCCCTGGACTATAACGATACCAGTGCATGGATTAGCCTTTCATTTATATCTGATGTATTGCAAAAATTAAAAACAATTTGCTCCTCAGGAATGTAATGTTAACTTCAGAACCCCTCCTAATCTAAATCAACTATTAAACAATACTAAAGATAAGTTGCCTCCAAACTAGGCCCCTCCAGATCATCTACAAAATTAGTTGCAATGAATTTACTTGCAATGCAATTTATTATGGTGGGTTCCATGTCATTAGGTTACCACAGGGGTGGGCAATTGTTTTGGCTCAAAAACCACATTAGGGGCCACTGTGGAAGCGAAGGTTAGCGGAGGGCCACACCGTTTTTTCATGACACAATAAACACACTGCTTTATTCCCTGTATTATCAAAAAATATTTATTTGTCCATTCTTCATTAAACACACGACATTTATCACCGATTTTACATTTTTTTGGATGGTTCCTGGTTTCACTAAAGTTGGAAATGTATATATTTGCTAATGCAAAGACAAAATTGAAATTAACCAGATCAACTGGAAAAGCATTGCACATCATATCTACACTGCGCATGTGTATTGATGTGGCCATCCTAGTTGAAAATATGAGATGAATCTTCGGTTGCACACAGAAAGGAAATCTCAGTTCAAGGCAGATTTTTCTGATTGTCTTGGTGGGCCACTATTGCACACCCCTGGATGAGCACAACATAAGTATATATATATAGTTGTACTAAAGCAAATCCCAATATAAAAGCAGTATTCTCTGAGCATGAAATTGATTCTGATCACAACTTCGATCTGCTTAACACCAAAGTACTTGATGCTAAATGCAATAATCGAAAAAGAAATTGAAAGAGACATGGTTAATCACCAACAATGCCCACATATTAAATACGAAAGATTCATGCGTTGCTTTATCATACAAATGGAATATATAAATCCATCAATTTACATATTAATTTATATGTTGGTTCTCTGCTTTCTCTCCTTCACAAATTTGACTTTATCTAATGCTGTGAATATGATTTGCTTATTCGAAAGTAATACTAAACTGTAATTAATTTGTAATAGTATTAATCTTTCCTTTGTAGCAACTACACTCTGTATTGAATTACAAAATTAAACAAAATTTTTGAGATTGTATTGTTTTTCCTCCTCCCCCTTCCCATTGATAATTCTGTAATATTGGCTAAGTAAGTAGTGTAGCTGATTGAAGTACAAAATACCCCTGAGTCAATTTCAAATTAAGCCAAGTGACATCATGGGAACCATCAATTATAATTTTCAATCTTTATTAATTTATGGCAGGATAAATATTTTATTTTAATTAGTTTTTTTTTTATAGCCATAATTAGTCCACACTTTCACAAACTTTTGTATATCTATCTATCTTAAGTATAATCCCTTTCTTTGCCTCCCATATTCTTTTAGAAACCAATGTTGATCTTAATTTTAGTCATATTTTTTTCAATATTCTTCTATGTATTCATTTTTTAAATCTTAACATATCTTTATCCATACTTTGTTGTGCAGTCCTGTTGTACCTATTTATTAAGCATCCAAATCTCATATCTATAATTAAGCACCAATAGAACACATTGCTTAAAAAAAAAAATTTTTTCAGACACTTAAGTATTTTTTTTTAAAATATTAAATTATTTCTCTTAAAAGCATTTCTTCCAAATCAAATTTTATTATTGATTTCATCCATTATGTTTCTATCCATAAATAATTTGACCAATGTATTTATAACCATTGTCTTTTTCTGATTCATTCTATTACTCTTTACTTTCTATTTTTAAAAATTCATTGAATCTTAATCATTGTTTTTCTTTTTAGTATTTGTATTTGGTCATATTTTATTTCCTCCATTGGATTATAACATCTCCTGAAGCTCTGAAGTATTATTTATGGATTACTAAAAGTTATATAAATTATTTAAATAATCTTCATTTATTTTTATTCCCTTTGTTTTTCATTTTAATCTGCAAATTATTTTCCATAAAACAGCTTTAAAATGGAATTATTCTGCCATACTTCCTTATTATTGTTATCTTAGTAATCTATTATCTGTTGTAGGAATAATTTTCAATTTGATAATATTCTGCGTCTATATCATGTCATCCTAAATCTTTAAACATTATAAGAAATATTTAAAATCAAAATTGTCCGCAGATTATCTAATAATAAATCATTACTGCACCACTCTTATGAAAGGTAGGGACAAAGTGTTAAGAATGGATGGAAACCAATCCCTACCTTGCATGAGAATGGTGTAGTGAAAATTTCACCACAAAAATATTATTCATTATTGGATAATCTCTAGTCTAATGAATGACTAATAAAAGTTAATATATTCTCAGTAGATTATTTGTATTGATTTTATATAGAAGTAATATATTTTTAACTTCTAATGCCTTTTTATATGAAATTTTTAATATTATTTTGTAATGTTATTAATATCATTATTGTTACATTTTTATTTACAACTGTCAAACTCCCTCCACTCACAACTTTGACACCTTCCACCTCAGATAAATACAATAAAGATTATTACTAATCATTTTCTAAACTAGAGATTATCTCTAGCACAGATATAAACTTTAAACCTCAGTTAAAGATTAATATATCTGATTTTTTAATATTAAACATACACATCATTATGTTTTTCCAGTCATTTATTAGGAGTTCAGCTTATAACTTTTTATATAGTTTATTTTATTCTTCACTTGTTTGTTTTAAAATATGTATAATGTTGCTGTTATTTCCTGAAACCTTTCTATTCTTCATAAATGTAGTTACAAGTCTTGTCTTAGTATGTCTTATCAAGTGATGTTTCTATTGTATGTAGAATTCTTTATTGTTCTATTTTGCATCACTAAATTTTTTTATAGAATTTCTTCTCAACATTTCACAAAAATACCCCTGTTATTTATCACTTTTCTCCTTATTGTTCAAATAACTTTCTTCTTAAAATCAAGTTGCAGTTTATATCTTGATAATATTTTTTTTTTCTCTTTTGAACTTTTCTCACATTTCACAATTAGATATAATTGAGTTATTTTAGATATTATACTTAGTCTTTTTATGTGAATCGTTTGTTTTTTTTCCTGCTTTTGTGAATTATTGAAGCTTTTTTTGTTCAAGTCTGAATAAATTATAGCATGAATTCATTGGATTATTTCCAAAGGTTAACGATCCTTATCATTTGCAACCAATAAAATGTAAGATAAAGATCTATTTGAGTTTAATTCAATTTTTCTGATCCATGGCATTTCATCCATCCATCTCACATGTGGCCTCTTTGAGATTTAGTTTAAAACTTCAGTTATGCATTTCTTGCCATCTTTTTAAGTAACAACCCAATTTCACTTGAGTTGCTTAATTTTTTCAGAAATATTAGTGGTATCTGGATTTTTTTTTCTCATTCATTTATTTTACATTAAATTTTTCCTTGGTATTCCAATATATATCTCTATACTTCAGTGTCAAGGCTGAAGTCCTTGTATTGCTCTTCTAGTAAGAGTCCAAGTTTCATATCCATAAGTAAATATTGTTAAAACATTTGTTATGGATATCAACTGTTATTACATTCTTTTCAAATAGCTTTTTTAAAAATATTTTATTGATACATTTTTTTTATAATCCAACTATTCAATGGTCAAAACGTAGTTATCTCACACTTCTCTAACACCACCTAGTATGAGCTTGAACAATTAATGAATACCGGATAGCACTAGCATTAAATTCCCAGTTTTATACTGATTACTATCTGGATTTTGTTAATATTCAGTAATCATTTTTATATTAAATCAATTTAAGCACATTACAATCCCAAAATGTTTATTTTATGTTAATCAAAACTTAATCTAGTCGTAACTTCACTTAAATACTTAAATATAGACTCTATACATATATTATTTTTCTAATTCCTTGCCGACGTTCTATCTTATCAGTTTTCATATCTAAAGAAATTCACAGTAGTTTCATTTTCAATTTTTTCACAAATCTAGCATTACCCATGTCAATTCCAATGTTATTTGGTTACCTCAAAAGTATTCTCTATATTTTCTGTATAAAAATGCTTTGCTTCATCAAAATTAAAATGTTTTGGATGTGAATTTGAATTATCTACATTTTGTATCTTTTATTAAGTTTAATAATTAATTTTGTTACTTTGTTGATATTCGATCCATTTTCAATCTTTACAATGTTGTTCTTCCATCTAATCTCATTTCATTTATATTGTCAATATTTGTGCGTCTGTGTATTCTTAGTTTTCAAAGTAATTGTTTTTTTTTTAGTATATTGGACTATTTATATCATCTCAAATTTTATTTAAACTTTTCAAATAACATTTAACAATTAGTAATGGTACACAGGTTATATATAAATAACATTTTGAATCATATTCTTCTCCTCTCTTTTTAACCTGACCAGTGACAGTACTGATATCGGAATCAAACAAATCTTTATATTCATGAATATTGGATTTAAGGTGATGGTCTAAACACATAGATTAACACCTGAAAAAGAGGATAGAATAATACCATTCAAAATATTGTGTTTTGTAGCTATTACTAAGTGTGAAGTATATTCAAAAAGATTAAAATTAAGTTTGATTTTTTTCTAAAGACATTTACATCAGATGATGTATATAATTACTATTAAATGCTATTATCACAAATACAGACTAAGATTTTTTTTTTTTTTTTGGTCTGGTTTTACAGTATTTAACTAATGTTTAAATTTTTTCAGTACCTACAGATCACCAAACACACAGCATGTTGGTTTGAGTTCAAAACCTTTGGCTGATTTCAATTTCAAGTTTTTAGTTTGACAGATAAATTGGAGTTAAAGGTTGCAGTTGGATATAAATCTGCATTCTTTCCAATTTTGAATCCCGGGCCTTATTGACGAAAGTAAAAACCGGAAACTGTTGTACATATGGATTCATATATAAAAGTTAGAGATGCAACTGTTAATAGCTGAGTACTTGAACTTACACTAGGTGGCAGTACAGTGGAGAGTTACTTTTATCTACTATTTTAGTAATACTAATTTGTTAATTCTTAATCAAATAGTCATCATATCTTTAAAAGAAACTCTTATGTTCTCCTTGTTCTATTATACTTTTCTCCTTTGATTTTTTATAGTTGTTTTTTTTTTTTATGTCTTCCTTTACTAACTAATTATTGCTTTTTGTAGTATTTCATTTATTTTTTTAGGGTATCATGATTTTATATAGTTTGCTTCTTTCTTACCTCCCCCCCCTCCTGTGTTTTAATTTTTTCTTTAAACTACTGATTTAGAAAGATCTCAGAATAAATGAGATTCAAAAGAATAGAAAAAATATTTTCTTGTCACAATGTTTTGTCTCTCATATATCATAAACTGTTATTTAAATTCAGTTTTTTATTTTATTTTAAAAGTATATGACTTGAATTTTTTTTCCAAATGACAGTTTTTTTTTGTTTGTTTCATAGTGTGTATTTGATTTATGGTTTAATTGAATTCAATTCATCAATGCCAAAGTCTTTAATTTTTAACGTTCCCTTAATATTTGAAGTCTAATTTATCTTATTAATTTCAAAGAGACTCACTTATAATATACAATATTAATAATTGTTAGAATGTGATTTTTATTATTCATTGGTGGTATATAAATGAATCTAGTAAAAATAAATAGTGTAAATAAAAGCATAACTTAAAATGAGGCAAAACTTCTCTAGTTTAAAGTAGTGATTCCACTCTATTCCAGAAACATCTGTTGCTAGCTTGAGTATTTATAACTGCAGTTACTAAAATATCTTGAATTTTAATTCTTAAGATGTTTGAAAATTTCAGGAACTTTAATATGGAAGAAATCAATAAATATATATATATATGCTTTGCGGACAGATAATGAAGCTGTTAAAAATAAGTAATATTATCTAAAAGTTACTGCCAAGCACTTTCAGGACAGTTTATAGTCCCATATTCATGGCTACTGGAGTTTAGTTAATAACTATAATAATGTTAATGCAAATTCCTGTGAAGATGCTACATAGACCATTTTCGAGACAGAGAAAAACAGGCTTCTCTTCTATTGATTGCTGCTGGGTTCAAACGCTAATGAAGTAAAGCCTTAACTATTTCAATATGGAAGAAATAAGAGATCATTGTTGAATAGCTGATAATGGTCTTGATTATGAAGTCAAAGAGATATTGGCTCAATTTTTTATGTGGAGGGTTCATTGTAATGTGAGTTACTTAAATCACCATCATCACGATTTTTAAACATCAGTCCACTGCAGGGCAATATCTTCAAGCTTAATCCTGTTTTTCCAATCCCTAGTTTTTATCTTTTGTAACACATCAAATTTATTTATTTCATTTCTTGGGATCAAGTTTAAGAGTTAAGATATCTATCTATTGCTATCCTTTTTAGCATTATGTTCAGCCCAGTTCCATTTCAATCTCTTAATTCTTTCGTCAATGATATCTGTTTGTTCTCTCACCCATGTGCTATGTTTTTAATCTTTTTTTGTTATTCCATTTTTTTACTGTCTTAAATGCTATTATGTGGCCAACTTTCAGATTCATTAGTAAGAACTGGTAAATCCCAAACAATTTTCTTTTTAATATGAGGTTATTTCTACCAAAAGCACTTCAAGATTAATTTTGTGATTAGTTTTATTCATTAAATTTTTATCTGTATTAATAAACTGGCCAAGATATTTATGGATTTTAATTTCATCTAATACATGATTATCAATCTTTATTTTATCTGTGTGAGAAAATATGTTGAACATTAATCTTTTTAGCATTTATCTTTAATCCTATTTTTTTACTTTCATCTGATAACTTTTGCAACATTTCTTGAAACTTTGAAGCATTCTTTGCAAAAACAACTATAATATCTGCACAATGTAGATGACTCAAGTTTCCCATTTTAATCCATAAAATATTCTAGTAAAATTGCATTATGTTTTGGAGAAGGGGCCATCTTGGCAGACACCTTAGATTTCCTACTATTAATCCAAAATATCTTTTATTCTAATGGATGGTTTTGGACTTGCAAATTTTTTGAATTTCAGCAATAAACCTCCCGGCCTCTCCTGATTGTTAAACCAAACTTTGGTGAAAATGTAAATAAACACTAATTTTATTACACATATTGAAGTATATTTTATATACTGTATAACAATATTATATATTCAGTCTGTATTCTGCCCATCCTTCTGTATATTTAAATGGACATATTAAGGTCCTATGTGTGAGAGGTCAGAGTGACTTAAAGTCAACAGAGGTATGACAATAATATTGGCATCAACAAGGGCTTTTGAACATTCCATACTCAGATTTTCAATGATATGGATGGCTGAAGAGTTGGAGGGTGGAGAAGATTGAAGTTTGCCCATTAAAGTTTGAAGTTTTGCTATCTTAATATAAACTGAATACTGATTATATATGTGTGTATGGGAGATGGTGATTTGGACCAACTGGTGAGTGCTGGTTCAGCATGAAATATCTATATTGGATATTATTTGTCTTTTTCACATGTACGTGGTCATGTGTATCTGTTGTATAAGATGGAGTGTTTAGCAGTAAGGAGCTTGAAAGTTTGAATTCAAGTCCCTTATAATTACATTAAGTTTAGTGTAAATAATATACATGTATTTAAATATTGTATAAATATAATCTATACACTTTTACACACAGAATATATGTATCTTTATGTCAACACAAAATTTTTATATTGTAATAATTAAAACAATAAATCAAAACACTTTTATAAATTTATTTGGATGATAGAAGTTTTTGAATTATTGCTGTTTAGATTAATGGTAATCCATCTGTATAACTTTTAAAATCAATATATATATACACACATAGATGTTACAATTTTGAATTAGGGTTTATAGCTAAGTAAACCTTTGACAGTTGTTAACCAATTGAATCAACTAAGATTACTAGTTGTCTTTGATTTAGCCTCAGGTTGAATGACCAATCATGTAAGATTACTAGTTGTCTAATTTTACTCAGGTTGAGTGACCACCTTTTTTTAATGTCTAATTAAAGAGATAAGATAGTGATATAATTAGAAATTTAAAAAGTTGGAATAATTTACTAATTCAAGGACTTGCACTAGATAACTTATAATAGATACACACACACATGGGTGTGTAGTTGCATGCAATATATACATTAATGTGAAATTCTAAAACATAGTCTGATTATTGTAATTTATATATAAGCATAAGCACACACACACATTCATAATAGAAATTACTTAATTTAGCTTATTCTGATTGTTTAGAGCAGAACTGGGCAACCTTTCCTAGTTCAGGGGCCAAATTATCTTTCTGTCTTCGAGTCAAGGGGTCAGACCAAATAATTAAATAACACAAAGTAATAGTGAATGATAAAAGGCTACATAAATTGCATAATAATAACAAAACAATTTAATGCGAGAATTGGCCTTGTACTTCAACAATGAGACTATCAATATTGATGGGAATATTGCTTAAGGACAATCGCATAGAATTTTCAAGGTTTTCGTCTGTTATTCTTGTCTGAATTTTTGATTTATTAAATTTCATTCTAGAAAAAAAACTGTTCACTTATACATGTGCTGCCAAAAAGACAAATAATTCTTCTTGGAAAGCACATAAATTTCTATATTTTTCTTCCACCAAATGTTTATAAAATTCTGTCAAAGCAATGTTGTTAAACTGTGATTTTAGCACTAAATCCGCTTGAATCTCAATAAGTTTCATCTGTAAATTTTCTGGCACATTACTTATATCAGCATCTATCGGACAAGGAAATATAGTGAATATGGAGCCTTTATTTTGGAAGTCAGCAAACCTTGTATCAAATGGCTCTATTAATGCCTTCAGTTCATTTCCATAACAATTATAAGGGATATTTTTATGAGTTGCTAGAGTAGGAAAGTGACAACAATATTTAGCTCTTATTTGACTTTCCAACAATTTTAGTTTATTACAAAAAGCACTGTTATGTCCATACAGTTCATGAATCAGTTGTCCTGCTTTTTGCAATTTAAGATTAAGTTCATTTAGGTATCCAGTGACATCTACAAGGACTGCTAAATCACACACCCACTCATCATCTCTTCCTTGGTTAATTGTTTTTTTTCTTTTATGTCCATAAAATCTGCTATGTCTTGTCTCAGATCATAAAATCATTTTAACATTTTACTCAACCACCTCACTTCACAATAATAAGACACATTTTCATAATCTGAAAATAAGGTTGCCAAATATTCCTTAAATTGGCAGTGATTAAGTGTATGTGACTTAATAGAGTTAATACTAGCCACTACAACTTCCATAACATTTCTAAATTTATTTTGTTGGTGGATAATGCAATGAAAATTTGTTAAATTTTTCAGATGGATCTGTAATTCTATTGCTTTTTCATGAACTATTTCAATAAATCCCTTCCATGCACTAACCATTGCAGGGCTCCATCAGTGCATATGCAACTCCATTTAAGCCCAAATATCTCAAAGACTGTTTTGATTTTTTCAAATATATCTTCACCAGTAGTTGTTCCTTTTAGTGGCCAAAATGCTAACAATTCTTCTGTGATATTAAAATCCACATCAACTCCCTGAATAAATATTGCTAGTTGTGCTGTATCAGAGGCACCAATACTGTCATCCAAAGCAATTGAAAATGCTTTGAATCTAACAATCTTCTCTTTCAAATTTTTTTGGATATCATCAGCCATGATTTCTATTCGCCAGACAACGGTATGTCTCGACAAACCAATATTCTCAAAATCTTTTTTTTCTTTTCAGGACATCCAACAGACATTCTTTGATAAATTCTTTACCAAATGATTTAGAATGCTTAGCAATTTTTTTGGTTAACACAAAACTGGCTTTCACAATGTTTCCATGTTACAGTCATTGCTTTGTTCCGAGTTCTTCAATTTCTCTATTTCATCTTTTCATAATTGTCCATCAATTTTTTGGTGAGCCGCATGTCTTGAAGTAAAGTGTCTCTTCAAGTTTTATTCTTTGTTGACTGATATAGATTCATTGCACAACAAACATATAGGCAAACCTTTATTCAGAATAAAATAATACTTGTCTGTCCAGTTGTCTTGAAATTGACAATTCTCTGTATCTACTTTTCCTTTTTTTTTTTTTTGAGATAATCCTTGACATTGTTCTAAATTTCAAAGCTATATATTCGGAACTGTCAATCAAAACTGTTTTTAACACTGCAGTTACTGAACAAAAAACAATATAAATGCAGGCATTTAACAAGGCGCAACACCAATGCAAATATTAAAATAAATAAAAAAACTGCTTTTTACACTGCAAATAGAACACAATATAAATGCAGACACTGAACAAGACATAACCCCAATGCAAATATCAAAATGACATGTTATAACATGTTCACACACTGCTAGTCAAAATGAGAAAAAGGTCTTGATGGGAGAAAACGAGATGTGTTTTGCAGTGTCATATGACATCAGCTTAACTATTCAAAATATTAATTCTGAGAGGAGCTAAATAAGACAAAAAATGTGATTTTCAGTAATTGTTAATGATTATGACATAATAATTTTGTAAAACATTTATTATTAAACCAAAAAGTACATCACTAGTAGGGATTTGTCTTTGAAAATATTTTCTTTTAAAAAAGATTGCTCGTAGGAAATATGTTATGAGAAAGCAGAAATCGCCATTGCTGGTTTTACAAAAATTGCTTTTGCACAAACAGTAGGGAATAATTTTTTAATAACAGTAAATAATTTATTAACTTTTATAATTTTTTTTGTTTCTTTGATGATAATTAATTATACCATTTTTTTAATGTTAGAACATTCTAATATTTGTTCTAACCTTTTCAATATATTCTGTGCAGCTAATTAAGACTGCTTTTTTGTTATGCTAAGAACTTCATTTTCCCATTTATTTTCACTATTTTAAAATATTAATAATTTTAGTTTTTAAAATTTTATCATTAGAAGACTTAAATAAAGATATTGGTAAAGGTTTACTTTAGCGACCACATCATATTCGCCCTCTAGTTTTTAAAATTAGAACTAAAGTATTCTAAAGTCTTACGTATATGCTCCTATATTACAATTACAGTAAATATTTATTAAAATGTAAAAGATAATAAAAAAAAAAATCATTTACCTTTTCAAGCATAATTCTGTCCTATGCATACTAGGAAGTTGGAGAAAAAGGCGTCAGTCAGTGCTGTGTCTACTCCGGAAGGAAAATTCTTGGAGGTACAATGAAAATAAAGCTCTGCTGGTATTAGATTGGAATTTCAGCTTATGCTTCACTCTCATCCACATATTTTCAATATTCTGGGTATGTATGTCTTGGTCTTATCTTCACGGCAAAAATTAGCCCAGTCAACGACTTTTTTTGCCGATGCCGATCTCATGCACAATGTATTCTTGGGGCAAATTATGCAAACAAAAATACACTATATTTATAATTGTTCCCAGAAACAGATGACTTTAGGAAAAGAAAGACCCCTTTCTGATTGTGCTGCACCGGTAACATATTCTGCATTGCCATCTACACCCATCTATGCCTACAGAATACATCACCAATGAACACTGCACTGTTGGCATGTGGGATAATTCTTCAAGTGTCTTCTTGCAAGACATTTGATGGTCACTATAAAACTGTACACGTGCGTGTAATTTGAATTTTTGAACCCAGAGGGTGTTTTTTTTTTGTAATAAGTGCTATAAATCTAGATAGTTTAAATTCTTAAGTTATAAATGTGTAGATAGTTTAAATTCTTAAGTTTCAAATAATTTAAACTAATTATTTTAATTAATCTAGTGTAATTATTTCAACTTCTTTAAGATGGTAAATATTTTTTTTACATTTTAATAAATTTTAATGTAATTGTAAAATAGTGGCATATACGTCAGATTTTCGAATAATAATTTACTTCTAATTTTGAAAACTAGAGGCAAACATGATTTTTATGATGTGGTGGCTAAAGTAAACCTTTACCAAGATATTATAAAATATAAATTTATTAAATAACATAATTATTTAATTGCACGAAAAGTAAAAATCAAGTGTAAATCTCACTAGGCTCTTTTCAAAAATTTGACAATTGAAATCAAACATGGCTGAAATAGATTAGAGGCAGGCTGGATTAAAAGTCATAAAGGGCTGGATCTGGCCTGAGGGCTGGAGGTTGCCCATATGTGGTTTAGAGGTAAAGTTGTGACCAAAATAAAAATTCTCTCCTCTTTTTTTCGTCTTTATAGAGAGTTGATCCAGAAACCACAAGCTTTTGAATTTTTCCAGCATAAGTTTATTTATCTAAAACTAAGAATTATGATTTTTGTAAGCATTCATAATGTAGATTTTCTTTGGTTTTACCCTACAGTTTATAATATATTTATTTCACCTATTTATTTTATATTGTATGTAAATTGTTTGATGAATATTAAAAATAGAAGTTGCCTTTACAATATTACAATCCTAATCTACTCGAAAGTCATTCATCAAAGGCTTTTTTTTAGTCTAATCATCATAAAGATAATGATGGACCTCATAGATACACATATCAAGGATTTTGTGCATAGGAACAAAACAATAGAAAGATAATTTTAACCTTTTTTTTTGTTTGTTTTAATTTGCATTGCCTGACTTTGTGCAGATGTTGGTTAACATATATTATTTTTACTGGTGTATGAGTGAATGCATTCTTTATCCTACTTTTAATTTATATTTCTCATGTAAAAGCATGCAATTATAGTCTAAAAAGGATTTTTTTTCTTCTCAGCATTAACAATGGAGTGGTGGATGCTCAAACTTCTTACAAATTCCCAAGCTATAAACGATTCCATTATATTGTGGGAATATATTATGAATTCAGTATTTATTTATTTTTTTGCAATCTGGATGATTTTATTTTTTTAAAGATTAGTTTAGTTTGTATTCGTTTTTTTTCTTCTAATCATGGGAATATACCATATCTTGAATCTCATCTGGTTGTTTGAAATAGAACACTAGTATATATTGTAGCATCTTTTTGCTGCATATGCATTGATATATAGTCTGTAGAGAAACATGTCCCAATGAAAGGATGGCTGTTTCTCTCTTCATGCTGTCTGCAGGACCATCTTTGAATCAATGTATGTGTAATGCAGTGACGATTTAACTGTTCACGACAAAAAGTTTAGGTTGCTAGCATATATAGATCATGAATTACTACATGAAATGGATAGTGTGTTTTGTACCTTTATGGATCATCTTTAGATTCCTCCCTGCCACCATGAAATCTTGAAAATCATTTGAAAAGGTTCTTGCAATTCATAGTTTCTCTTCCATAAATAGTTTGAATTATTTTAAATATTTCGATATAAATTTTGCCAAATTTAAAACAAAACAATGTTGTGGATTGTTTGATATGAAACACAGTGTGACATTTCATATAATTCATCATGTATTTTGGTGATGAATACTTACTGGGACACACTATATATATGAATGGTAGTTACAAACTAAAATTTTAAAAATATTATCTTTTTTTATATCTTAAAAAATTTATCTTTTATTCTTAAAAATTTGCAATTAATTATTTGTTCTTCTCCTTTTTGTATATAAATTCTTAACGAAATTTAAACACAACCGTGAAAGAGTACAAAGAATTAGATTTCATTAAGCTAAATATTTGAATTAATAAGCCTGGGCAAAGTATATTCTTATGACTTAGCATCTACTGTTTCAGTTAAAGCAAAGATTGGATGTGATTTCAATAATGTTCTGTTTGAATATTGCTGATATATTGATGTTAGTATTAATGTTTTTTTAATCTTTATGTGTAGTTTTAGACACCACTCATTGTCTGTTTTATTTTGATCTTCATAATAAATCATCACACACCCTCTCTTTACATAATGCTGTTCAGTAGCAAATTCCTTTTCTTTTACCATAATAATCAATAGATACCAGATGGTAGTTCATAATAAATCCCCATCCAATGCTGTCCTATCCAATATTCCCAGACTAGTTTCTAGCATATCGCTTTCATCAGTTAGAAGTTTTTAGAACTGGGTGCTTTGTTATTTTGGATCTAATAAACCGTTCCCTCTGGCATCCATTTAATTATCTTTGGTTTTATTATCATGCTACCAGCCCAAATTAAAAAGTTTATTAATGTATCCAATTTAAACCAATTTTCTTGCTGGATAATGTTTTATTAAGCAAAACCATCAAGCATCTATTAATTGCCAAAATTTAGACTAGGTGGCATAACAGTGATGAGAGAAAAAGATTTTGCTACTAGACAACATTGAGTAAGCTAGCGTCATGTGATGTCTTACTGATTTTATACTAATCCTTGTCAAAGAATAGAAGGGTCTATAGTTATTAAAAAACTAAGAATGCCATAATATGTAGTGGCTTTAGATTTATATGACTATATAAGCAAATTGGCTTAGATTGAACAGATTAATGTTTTTTTTAGTTTGGGCTCTTGGTAACAAAGCAAAGAAGTAAAAGATAACTGCTAGAGGAAAAATGAATTAGTTTTAGAAGGTTTAGATGCACCCCAGATACAAAAGCTCCCCACTGTGAAAGCCATAAGCTAGAAACATAGGACAGAACTATATAGGGATTTATTAAGCACTATCATCTGTCATCTATTAGTTACCAAAGTTTACACAAGGTGACAATTATGATGAAAGAAAAAAAGTATGATGCTGAACAGTATTGTGTTAACTGCAGTTATATGATGTTTTATTGCTTTTTAAAATCAATCCTAACTACAAGATAAAAGTATCTATACTTGATAAAAAAGTAAGGGCAATATAATATATAGCTACTGAACTGATTTCAGATTTATATGATCATAAGAGCAAGTTAGCTTAGATTGAAAACAATATGTTTTTCAATTTGTGTTGATAAATTGATCATAAATCAGAGAAATGAAAGATGGTTGCTAGAGGAAAAGTGCATTAAATTCTAAAGGTCCAGATGTACTGTTCTAAAATCCAAAAATTTCTCACCGATGAAAGTAATAAGCTAGAAACTAGTTTGGAGATATTGGCTAGGATAGAATTGGATAGAGATTTATCAAGCATTGTCATTTGCATCTATTAATTCCTAAAGCTTATACTAGGTGGCATTACCATGATGAACAAAATAGATGTCAAATAGACTGTTTAAAGTACTTTATGTGATATAGGTGGACAAATTTATAGTTTGGTCACATCCAAGTATTGAGAGAAGTTATATAAAGGTTTAAAAGACCAACATTTTAGTCATTAGCTTCTCTAAAATTCAGTTGTCATTTTTCATGATTATTGTTTACACACAATGAGCATCTGACATCTTGAAAAGAGTTTTTAACTTTTATGTTTATATAAAAAGAAATGGCTTTAAATACAAGTGTAACCTGAACATTTTTTTCCAGGTAGCAGGGCCATAATGACATATTCGTCCATTCAGTTATTGACTGGGAAATGGGTATGTAGCTCCTTTTAACTGGAATACAAAACAGAGGGGTAAAAACCCCACATAAAACTCCTCACTAAGAAAAATCATAAAATTCCACATTTTCCTGATTGCAATTAGCTTCAACAGTAATTGTGTTGTTCACTGTTCCTGTACTGTGTATAATTTGTTGCAGTGGTAGAGGAATGTTCTGGTGCCCAAGATCGATGGGTCACACCCCATGTCTGTTACTTTCAGTGATCATATGATTTATGAACGCTCAAACAAAAAACATTCAATTATTATTTATTGTTTTTTTATGGAAGTATTTATCTTTCAGCAAGCTGTTTTATCCTTATTTGTAGTGGCCAATTTATTTTATATTTGGGTGTGTTTATGCATAAGAATGTTTTTTTTTAATTTAATATGTGTTTGAAAGTGAAGATTTTTAATATTTATCTGTTTTTACTTATGGGTGTATGACTTGGACACTTAACAGAGGAGCAAATCAAAGATTTCAGATCGCTCAATAACTATGCAGAGATGCATGATAAGAATAATAAAGATCGAAAACAATCACTTGGGTAAGAGAGAGAAAAAAAAACATTGACATAAAAAGACCGAAAATAGTACTGTATATTGCTAGCAGAGATGGTAGTAGATAGTTAATTAAAGTATTAAATTGGATCCCAAGAATAAAAGATCTAAAAAGAGATTGCATATGAGATGAATTGATGAAATAAGAAAGTCTGAAGTAATGTGGAGAAGAAATGCTTTAGATCGGAGAAACCGGATTAAACCTGGCGAGATCTTCGCCCTGCGACGGAATAATAGCTGAAAATTATTATGTAGACCATATATATAAACAATCCTAAATCTACGTTTACGTGCAAGCACACATAGCTTTAATGAAGATTGAGTTTTAAATTGCCTCGATAGGTGTGACCTTTTAACGAACAAGTTTTTGCGTATCTTTTATTAAATAAGGATACTTTATCTACTTTCTTAAGTGTTTGCTTTACCAGCTTCATAAGTTGACCCGCGACTATTAAAATAATTTGTTACTGTAATTATTTCTTTCTTTTTTTTGTAATTCATTTTTTTTAATAACTATTTATTATATCAATTAAATTTAAAAGATCTTCTTTAGCTTTTATTTAATGTAATTGCTTGGAATTTTGATAGTTCGAGGCTATTCTAAGGAAAGTAAAAGCTTTTGGCACTTAAGACGTTAGCCTTGTCACTATCGTAATCACAAGCTGCCTCGGGTCATCAACTGACATTGTGGGAGGTCGCAACCATTAAAGTTTAATTGGGAGGGGGTAGTTAAAATAACATCTTTTTAATGCGCAGTAATTATTAACTTGATATCGTATTGATTCGGAACTGATATTAAGTGTAAACAAATTCTCTTTATAGATTCCCGAATTGAGAAAAGATATTTGTATTCCTGCCTACTGCTGCCTCGGAGAAGAGGATCCCGAGATCAATGCTTGGTTTGGTCCTAGTGACACGGTTTCACCGTTACACTTTGATCCTAAGCACAATTTATTAGCTCAGGTTTGAAGTCTTATGTCATTTAAATTGTTATATATATTCGAAAATAGTAACCAATTTATTTTAGTGAAGTATATATATGTATAGATAATATGTGTGTGTTTCGAAAATGCGTACATGTGTAATTTCATTTCATAAATTTCGTATATTAGCTAAAAATTATTTACCTCATTTTTTTTTACAGAGCGTTTTTTTTTTTTTTAAGAAAAATAAAATCTGACTTCATTGTCTTTTTTTCTATTTTTTATTTTCCTTTATGCATATATCTTTCTTTTCTACAATAAATTCGGAAGAATATCAGCCCTATATGGACCAATTTAATTGAAGTAATTATATCGCTATGATGACCCCCCCCCCATTTTTAAAAAGCATCGTTACATTAGAAACACCAAGTCCTCATTTAAAATTAATACATTCTCAAAGTAATAACTATTCACACAAAAAATTGTGGAAAATATTTAATCTCCCTATTATCTAATAAGACAGCTGAAGTTTTTAATTACTGTATTATAATTCGGAGTGATTATAAATTGCATCGAAACTATTAAAAACTGTTTGCAGATCATTCTTTGGATTGACAAGATTAGCACATTATATATTTATTTAGCATATGGTTTTTTTTTTTTTTTTGACAGTTTATTTTTTAACAAAATATAGTAGCAAAAGAACCTTAAAAATTTCAACCAGGAGATATATTCATCAGTGGCTTTATCAAATCATTTAATTCTCCGCTGCAGAGATCGATTCACAGTCATGAATTATGTAGTTTATAGTTTGGATTTGCTCATATTTACATAGATCAATGGTTGATTCTTTGATTGTAGATTCTAGGTTGAATGTCCAAACTGGGAGTCTTGATTTGGGACGAGTTTTAGGTAATGCAATTATCTCTTAAGTTATTGGCAAGACTTGTCTTCTTAATAATAACTTATTATACATTTTCTGTGAAGCAAATTCTGATATTTTGTAAATAAATAATCCTTATTAAGCCATGAATGTAGAAATCAAACTGAAATTCTTGCTTTTGTTTTTAATCTATCTAAATTAAAAAATCCTTTATTGCTCATTGATGTCATCTCATGATGCCAGCTATAAATTATTTTAAAGATCATTGCTGTGCAAATAGAAAACTAATTTGAAATCAGTTTACATCCATGTTTAACACCAATTTACATTTAAATACTCATTTATCCTCTGTCAATAACAGTACTCCATCTCTTACCATCAGATGTTTGATCAAGTTGATGTAAGCAATATATAAATCATGCTTTTGTTTAAAGCTCTTCTATTTGACTGATTGTAAAAAATCATATCTACTGCTGTTTAATTATTAAAGTAACACTAGGTGTCTCTGCTTAGAACTCACTTATGACTAGATCATCTATTCAATAAAATCCTTGGAAGTAATTTTCTATTGTGGATAACAATTGATATTCCATGATCATTTTTGCAATCTCTTCTATGTATTTTTTTATTTATATTAATCGGAATAGAAATATCAAATTGCATAAATTCAATAATCCATATATTTTTAAGAAATTCCAATAGTTTTGATACTAATATATCAGCACTGTATCCTCAGCATCTGCAATCTTTCCATGTTTACGGTTAGAAGCAGTTGTCTAAATTCTTGTATCGTCATTCAAAATACTCCATTCAAAATATTAACATTATATAAAGAGCTGTCTACTCATTGAAAGGGATTATGGTTTTGTTTTTCAGGATTATATATTATTTTTGGTACATCGAAAAAAAGGATCAAAAATGATTCCAATCAATTTTAATTCAACCCATCATTTTTATGTTTTTTTTTTGTCATCACTCATTGAACTTTGGCCTTTACATTTCTACTTTGCCATTGAATCTCTACAATAGTCATTTCATTGTTCTTTCAAATATAGAAAGCTGCTCGTCACTAATAATAGTATTGCTAGAGAACTAATCAAGATGTTTTAATGTATTTTATTCATATCCACATCATGAAAATTTTATGCTTTATTTTATGACAAGCTTAAAAATCAGCAATTTTAACGTCAACATTTAACATAAGTAGTAGGAATCATTTTTATTTATTTCTGTTATGCCTGGTCATAGCATGTTCCTATGATAAAGTGACTGATTCTTTCTCCAAACTGCCTGAAACACCATTTCTGAATCAATGTATGTATTATATAGGGATATAGTTTACCTATTGTCAAAAATTTTAAGACATTAGAATATCAGGGTCATGCATTATGATATAGATGTGTTTTGTATCATAAACCACTGTAAAACACTGCATTAACATTAGATTTTGTTTTAAAATAGCTGAAAAACTGCTACTGTAATGCTTGAAATGATACGACTGTGCATGGCAGTGAAGCAGTGAAACCACGAATCATAAGAACATGTTTATGTGGTTTGTAAAATTGTGGTGACAGGGAGAGCATAGAAAATTTACCAGCATACAAAATGCACATACCATAACATGTGATCCAGACATATTAATACTTTGATTAATAGATAAACAACATCGCTGTGTAACTTTTGCATTGATGCATAGATGGCACTGTAAACAGATTGGAAAGAAAACTAATCGCTCTTTTACTCAGACACACTATGTTCTTTTATTGTTAAATTTCTAAAACTGAAAAATATCAGAATATTTCATTGTCTAAATTATAAATGCAATCTGCATATCCAAGCATGTTTGAGTATTAAATTTTTTATTACACCAAAACTTTGCCTTTATATTTGCAATGGTAAAATAATTAAACAACTTGCTTCTATTAATATCATCTAGTTATATATCTTGCTTTAAGAATTATTTTTTTAAATGATTCAAACTCATCAAATTACGATATGTGCCAAGATCTGATTTCATGCTTGTATCTGATCCCTTCTGCGGATTTATTGGCAGAGAGTTAACCTAAGCCATTTTACAGTGTATAAAGTTTAACACACGGATATTCCATGAATATAAAATATATTACTGCATGAATGCTCCATGGATAGAAAACATATATCAATCAAAATCATGTTTTGGATACATGCAAAGAGAAGAAAATCAGATGTTTATCTATTGAGCAGAGAGATTCAACATCATAACCTACCCTCAAACAGTTTACCCAAATGCTGTTTTTTTGGATATGTATCAAAGCTCTTTTTAGTAGTAACCAAAAAGTTGTTTGTTGTTTTGGTTACTCTCATTTTAATATATTTATAGTTATGTAAGTTTCATTACTGTGATTTTTTCTAATGTCTGAAAAGATTTTAAGATATGGTATACCTAGCTGAGGATTAGTAGTTTCCATATGAAGTGTATGAGTAGATTTTTTTATTTTTATATTTTGTAAAGATAAAGGCAATTCTTCTGATATTAAAGCTAGGCATTGGGGAATTCCCTAGCTGCCTCATTACGTTCATGCTAGTGGTATTCAGGAGCTTGCAGTGTTAACTGCCTCTTCGGTCAAGAACATTATATCAAATGATACTATATAGATTTTATCTCAAGTAACTGTAACAGTTATTTATTTTTTGTTTTGTTTTATTATTTATATATTGTTATTTTATATATAGAATTATTATTTTTTTTTTATTTTTAAAAGTTATTTTGTTGATTAGTTTTTTTGTAAATTTGTTATTAAAAGATTTACTTTTAAGAAAAATATAACGTTCGAAAAACGTTATTTATATATAGAAATTTTTTTAAAAAGTTATTATTTATTTTTTGTTTTGTTTTATTTATATATTGTTATTTTATATATAGAATTATTATTATTTTTTTATTTTTAAAAGTTATTTTGTTGATTAGTTTTTTTGTAAATTTGTTATTAAAAGATTTACTTTTAAGAAAAATATAACGTTCGGAAAACGTAAAATTAAAAAAATGGATTATATTTGTATTTCAAAATGTTTATATAATCGGGAAAAGGAAATTAAGCGTGCTGTTGTAGAATGTACTATATGTGATGGGGTATATCACTTGAAATGTTTAAATAAGACTAGGAAGGATGTAAATGGTTTATGGTTATGCAGTCAGTGTATTAATATGATAAAAGAGGTGAGAAAGTGTTTTCAAAGTGTAGATAGTCGAAGAATAGTGGGTGGAGAAAGTAATAGTGTAATGGAGATGATTAGTCAAAGAATAAATAAGATAGAGGAAGAATTGAAGGATGTAGAAATAAAATTAAAATCATTAGAGATAAAATGTGAGGAGATAAAGGAATTATTGAGTAGGAATGATAAGGAAGAAATAGATAAGGAGGACCAGAAGGTATTAGAATATGTTATAGATAGAGCAGAAAAAGTAGATTATGAAACAGTATTGATAGGAGATTCACTAATTAGAGAATGTGGGGATATAATTGCAAGGGAAAATAGAAGTAGGTATGTAAGAGTATGTTTGCCTGGAGCTAGAATTAGGGATGTAGCAGATAAAGTTAAAAAACAAGGTAGTAGAGATGTATATGTTATGGTGGGGACTAATAATTTATTAGAATCATCAGAGAGAATAATGGATGATTATGTAGATTTGATTAGGAATTTGATTATGATTAAAGGAAGAGTAGGAATAGTTGGATTATTACCAAGGTTTGACAAGAGTTATTTGTTAGATAGGGCATGTTCTATAAATGAGAGATTGAAAAAATTGTGTGAGAGAAATAATGTTATGTTTGTGGATGTGTGGGATTGTTTTATTGGAAAGAGAGAGTTATATAGTAAAGATGGGTTGCATTTAGGAAAACAAGGAAGTGAAGTTTTAGGGAGTTTGATTTATAAAGAATTTTTTGGGAAACTTATAAAGGGGGTGGGTTTTTAAATTGTAATATTATTAAAAGAATGGATGGAATATAAGAAGTAAGCAAAAGGAATTTGATTTTGATATAAATATAGATATGGAGAAGGAATGGGTTTGTAAAATTAATGGTAAGAAAGTAATTTATAAATGTAATGGAGAAGAAAGAATTAAAAGAATTTATAAAAGAGTAGTTAGGAAAGAAGAAATTGTTAAAATTGGGTTTTTGAATATGCAAGGTGGTAGGAAACCAGAAAAGTGGATGGAATTAAATAAAACAATTGAAAATGAAGAGCTTGAGGTATTAGCAGTAGTGGAAACACATTTAAGAGAAGAAGAAGAACCTATTTTGGAACAGTTGGTATGGCAGGGTATAAATAGAAAAGAAAAAGAAAAAAGGGGTGGTGGTATAGGTGTTATATCAAAAAAATATTTAAATATTGTTAAATGTCAAGAACACTTGTGGTTTGAAATAAGGTTGGGTAGACAAGAATAGATGGTGGCTATAGTTTATATAGCTACTGGAGATAGTCAAATTATATTGGAGTGGAATAGTAACATATACGAATGTTTAGTTAAGGATATACAAAGTTTTAAAGAAAAGGGGAAGAGAATAATGGTTATAGGGGATATGAATGGACATATTGAAGAAATTGATGATGTAGATAATAAAAATGGACAGCTTTTGAAGAATTTTTGTCAGAAAGTGAATTTGAGTATTGGAAATTTATTAAATATTTATGAGGGACAATACACATGGTCCAGAAATAATATATTTCACACAATAGATTATGTATTGGTAGAGAAAGAGGGAATAAATAAAATACGGAAAATTAAGGTATTTGATAATGAAGAAAAAGTATGCACTAGTGATCATAATTTCATTGTAATTGAAATGGTTAGTAATGTGATGGAGAATAGAAATAAAAGTAGAAATAATAGTGAAAGATGTGGATGGAGAGTAAATGATAAGAATAAGTTGGAAGAGTATAAAATACAAGTTGAAGAAATAATGGAAGAGTGGGTTGGGGATGAGTATAAGGATTGGTGTAAGGAAGTAGAAAAAGTTGCAAATAGGCTTTTAGGTGAGAATATTGAAAAGAATAAAAGTAATAAAAAAATTAAAATTAGTAAAAGTGTAAAAGAAAGGAAAGAAGCATGTAGAGAATATAAGTGTGCTATTAAGAATAAGGAAAGTGAAAAAGATATTAATGCTAAATGGGAAAAGTACTTAGAAAAGAAGAAGTTGGCTAAAATAGATATTTATAGAGAGAGAATGAAATTGAATAGTAAATTGTTGGAGGATATTAATAAAAGTGGAAGAGATGGAAGTAAAAAATTTTGGAATTATATTAAAAGGAGAAATGTAGGGGAGAGAGAGTTAGTATTACTAGATGATGAGGGAACTGAGTGTAGTTCTAGGGAAGATTTAGAAAGAATCTTAAATAGTTATGTAATGAATATAGAAAAGATGTTAAATGTGAATGATAGAATATTAGAAAATATGAAAGAATATAGTAATGGGAATATTAGTTTTTCAGAAAATGAACTAAATGAGGTAGAGAAGAAATTGAAAAGTGGGAAGGCAAGAGGTTTAGATGGATGGGCAGCAGAGATGGTAATGAATTTAGGATATAGGGCAAAAGTAAAGTTATTATCCTGTTTTAATAAAATGGCACAGAATAGAGTTTTCCCAAGTAGTTGGAGTAATACAAGAGTAAGGTTATTATTTAAAGGAAAGGGTAAGGATCATAGAAAGTTGAATAATTATAGACCGATAGCGGTAACATCAGTTTTATATAAAGTTTTCTAGTATATGGTGGCTAGTAAAGTTGTAAAATGGATGGAAGGGAATAATGTAGTGGGTGAAATGCAAGGAGGTTTTAGATTAGATAGGCGTATAGGAGATAGTTTATTTGTAGTTACACAACTTATGGATATGAGTAGGAATGCAGATAAACAGTTATATATGAGTTTTATAGATATAGAGAAGGCATATGATAGAGTAAATAGAAATAGATTATGGATAAGTTTAGCAAATTTGGGAATGGATGAAGCTTTAATAGATATTATTAAGAAATTATATGAAAATAATTATTATATATATCAATTAGAGAATATAGAATCAATTAAAGTTAAAAATGGTGTGGGACTAAGGCAAGGATGCCCTATGTCACCTATTTTGTTTGTGTTGTATTTGAGTGAAATGGAAAGAGCAATAGAAAGATTAGGAAGAGGGATAGAGATACCGTTAATAGGTAGTAAGGGAGTATATATTTTGTCAGGTCTTTTTTTTGCAGATGATATATTTTTATGTGCAGAAAAAAGAGAAGATATGGAAGTTATGTTGAGGACATGTGCAAGGGTGGGTAAAGAGATGGAGATTAAATTTAGTGAAGAAAAATCAAATATAATGATGGTTAATACTGAGGAAAGAGAAGATGTAGAATTTTTATTGGGAGATATTAAGTTAAGTGTGGTGAATAGATATAGTTATTTGGGAATTATTTTAAGTAATCAGAAAAATTATTTGGATGAATGGGAGAAAAAATTGATAAATGAAGCAAAGAAAAGAAAGGGATTGATAAAGAAATTAACAGTATTTTCATATAATAAATATGATGTAGCTAGAATTATATGGAAAGGAGTTGCAGTAGCAGGGTTAACATATGGTAATGATGCATTATATGTTAGTAAAAAGATATTAGATTGTTTAGAAAAAACTCAAAGGGAAGTAGGAAGACATGCATTGGATGCAGAAGTATGGACAGCAAGGGAGGCAATTCAAGGAGAAATGGGATGGTCAAGTTTTCATATGAGAGATGCAAAAAGTAAAATGAAAATGTTTGGTAGATTGCAGTTTATGGATAATAAAAGAATAGCTAAAATAGTATTTAATTGGGTTATGAGTAAAGGGCAGGTAACAAGATGGGTGAGAAAGGTAATGCGCTATGCAAAAGATTTGGATAAAGAATTTATATCAGTATATTTGTACAAAAGATGGGATGATTGTGTTAAGAGGATTATTGAGTGTTATAGTAGTAAGGAATGGGATAAAAGAATAGATTTATTAATAAAGACTAGGGAGTTAGAGAGATGGAGAAATAGTATGGAGAGTAAAAAGAGTTTAAATATATATAGAAATAAACAGAATATTAGGTGTGAGTTAATATATGATAATAGTAAGGAAAGTAGTTTATTGTTTAAGGCTCGAACAGGATCTTTAGCTACAAAAGAATATACATGTAAATGGAAAAATATGGGTGATTTATTTTGTAAATTATGTAAGGAAGGAATTGAAAATATTAGGCATTTGTTAATTGAATGTAAATGTTTGAAAACAGAAAGGGTACATATAATGAAGTTGTGGAAAAATAAATATGAAAAGAGTGATTATACAGAAAGTGAATTATTGGTTTTTATGCTAGGTTTGGGAAAAGATAAGGGGGATTTAGATATAAAGGTTATAGAGTTGACAAAAATTATGTTGTGGAAATGGGATAGAGCAGATTATTGGTAAATTTAGAGTGGGGAATGTAAAAGAAAGTGGCTAACAGGTTTATCTGGGCTTAATTGCTGAGATATTCTTGACTTCGTTTAAGGAGAAGCCATAATACATCACATCACATCCACCCGTAGTATTGAGTTCGAACATAGTTTATCGGTTCCACAATACAATCTACGAAACAACACATCTGATGTCACATTAATAAATACTTCTTTAGGCATGGTGGTCAGGGATATGCAAGAGATTCATGATTTTATTTCGAGTTAGCTAATCAGAACATTAATCTTACACATTTATATTTAAAGAATCGAGGAAACATATTGAATGGGTATCGAATAAATGAATAAAGAAGTAACGGCAGATATATAGTTTGACATTATTTATTGAAACATTTAATAATAAATCAATTACTAATAATACTTGGTAATATTTAAAATTGAGTAATGGAATTTTTCGATACTGTTATATATTAAAGAAATACATTTATTTAGTTAGAAACATTTATGCGAAATCATTTTACCAATAATACTTTATATTTAAGATCTCAGTAGTGGTATTTTCTGATACTGTTATGTTTACAAAGAGAAATACATTTATTTGATGATGTAATCTAGCTACCTAAAATTCTCGAGCAAGTATTTCTAAGGCATGCCTTTAGGGATTTATACTTTTGCAATACAAGAGTCTAAAGTAAGATTTATAATAGTAGCGGCGGACATATATTTATTTAATTAAAGATATTTACTAATAACTAGGGGCAAACATTTATTTGAGAGTGAATTATGTCACTAATGCAGGGACGGAGTTATACATAGAATAATAAAGTTAATAAAAGAAACATGTGGTACGTTTAGAAAGGCGATATGGAATGGCAGTATATTGAAACTGCAAAGCCGTGAATGAGTTTATAAGAACGACGGGCTGGCATTTGCCATAGGTCCAAAGAGGTAAGGTGTCACATAAGCATAACCAGGGACAAGTGGTTCGTGCCATGATTGCCTGCTGGCTGCATGACTTTCGTCAAGCCCTACGGGAGCATTTATTATGTCCGCTTGTGTAGGACGACTGGGGTTAATTTCAACCCTATAGAATCCGGAATATTCAAGGCTTGTAATGGGTCATCGCATCTCTAAAACGTAACATGTGTATAATGTATAGATGATTCTGTTAAGATTTAAATTATATTTTATAACTCGGCCCTACATCAACATTTAATAAAGAATGCTTGCGTCTCTCAAAGAAATGCAATTTTATGGAATTATTAATCAAAATTTAATAAAATATAAACAATATGTAAACTGGTTGATTATTATAACTAATATATCAAGCATTTGCTAAGCAGTAGACCCCTGCATTACAATAAATGAAGCATTGAATGCGTGTCGATTTATATGAAAATATTAAGCTATTTATGAAAGTAAATATTAATGAAAATTTGACACGCATCCACTGTTTCAAGCGATCATAGATTTATACTTAGAAAATTATGAGCATGCATTAATTATATAATAAAATATAGATTTTAGAAATACGCACCCAAGAAAGATAGAGTTAGGCAGGCTAGATTGTTAAAGAAATTTACATAATATTAATTATGAAATTTATAGTTTTACAAATGAGAATTTACAGTTTATAGTTTATAAGTTATAAAAGATGAATGAGCTATAGCGGGATATTAGTAGAGTACTCTAGAGAATTTGGATACAGGTACCTGTTTTATGAGAGGTTTTCCGATTCAGTGATCAGCAGCAAATTGTTCATGATTCTAGCATTAGCAGTTCTTTCCTGTATTTAGGTGGTTCATTTAATTTAACAGCAGCAGCAACTTTCTAATTGTTCGGGCAGCAGATCTTGGTTGGTATTCTGGAGGGCATAAGTGAAAGTTCACGGCATACTATAGACCATCTCCGTGGAGAATAGTCTTTGGTGCTTTCTACTCACACATACTGTGGTAGGTAAATTAATATATATCTGGAGACTCTCTGATCGAGAGCCAAGCTAAAGGTCAACTGAAAGTTTCTAGAAAGTCTAAAATGGCCTCCTTTCTTAGATCTTATCTTTTACATTTTTGTTATAGTTTATTTTTGGATTCCACTTAATCTGCCCTGAGGATAATCAATGCATTTAATTATAGAGAAAGCTGCCTTTCTATTGTTTACATTTACATTTTACATTTTATAATTACATTTTGGGGAATTTTTCTTTAATTAATCTATTATCTCTCACCGAACCGTTGCTTTTAAAATTTCAAATACAAAAGGGAACATATGATTATTTTTACTTTTAATTAAATATTACAATCTATTTCTAAAATTATTACTAAATGAAATTTAAACAAAGCAATAAATAACGGATTTTACAATTCACAATAAATAGTTAAAATTATATATTTTATATAACTAAAAGAAGAAATCTAAA
Organism: Epiperipatus broadwayi; assembly: GCA_028023455.1. Taxonomy (NCBI): domain Eukaryota; kingdom Metazoa; phylum Onychophora; class Udeonychophora; order Euonychophora; family Peripatidae; genus Epiperipatus; species Epiperipatus broadwayi. Next base: position 1,046,112 of record JAQFVV010012500.1, read on the forward strand.
TTATATTATTTATCTTTATTTATTGCCTTAAATTTGATATCAAAATGTGTGCATGTTTATGGTGAATTCTACATATATCTATACATTTTTAATATTGCTACACACACAATTCGATACCAAAAAGTTTAAATTTGGGTAGGATAGAGCGGTGAGTGAGAGACGATAGAAAAAGGTGAAACTTAAGATTCGAATACGAATCTTACTGTTTCATAACATGCACATGTTTTTGAATTAATAATATTCTGGGTCCAACTTTGGCTTTGATTTTGTTGAGATGTTTTTGTCAAGAGAGGCTTTTTTCCACAGTGATATCAGAATACCTGATAAAATTAATGTTTAGTCTACTTTACAAAAAACTATATTCATTTTTTTCTTTGCATCTTTTTTTTTGTAATGTAGAAGAAACTGATTATTAAGCATTATGATTATCATATAGAAGAGATTTTTTTGAGTTGCTATGGTTACCAGAAAGCAATTTTTGGTTTAAATTTTTATTTTATCACATATTTTAATCACATTAGTAAATAATCTGAAAAAGATAAATGACTCAAAATGCATTCTGAATAAGCACTCTTCAATTGACCCAGATCACAACTTCTCAACTGTCTTCTATAATATGGCTATATTTATCTGTATAAATCATATACAAAAGTTGAAAAAGAACTATAGTGCTATATAAGTAAAATTTTCAATTAAAACAAGCAAGATATGCAAAAACATAGGTAGTTTCTCTTTAAGTTATTTTAATCGATATCAGATTGTAATGCCAAACAGACTTTGTGTTTGGCTAACTGATCTTTATCAGAGTGAAAGTTGATGAAACTGTCTAAATAATAATTAAAAGCCTTATGAGTTTAATCCCAATTAGTGTGTTATTTTAGATGTTTAGAAAGTGTATATTTTAATAGTTTGTTAGAAGGATGAGAGATAAACTGTCAGATTCAGGAGCATTAGCTTCTCAGATCTACACTCTAGGGTTCAAGTTTTTTATGAAAACCCAAGCAATAAAACTTTATGATTGTTTATTTGATAGAATGCGAAAGAGTTGTATTTACTGAACGCAGAATTACATTGCTTTCTTCCTCTTTTAACTGCATTAAACATGGCAGCCACTTCATGTACACATCATTAATATTGATATCCATTGATTCACTTGGGGTTTCATGTTAATTGTAATAAATGAACAGAGTGGTGATAATCGCCTTTATTTAAGGGGTTGCAAGTGATTCAAAGGGTAATTGTATTCTATACTACATTTAACACCATTAAAGATAAAAATATTGGTTTATTTCTCATGAGTTAATAAGAAGTTTGAATCCTAGAAATGATGGAGCAGGACCATGATTCATGTACTTCGAATTCCAAACTTTGTCACCCTACTGCTGCAATAAACCATAGGCAACAAGTGAAGAGAGGTGTTTTGGGACACCTTTTACAATAAGCAAGAATACTAATCATTAAATTATCTTAAATTAATCTTCTCAAATATTCATCACACAGTATATCATGTATGGATTCTGGTCTTTTAAGAATCACCGCAACAATTGCACTCTTGGATCACTTCATTAGTTTATGATCTGTTAAATTTTGCTGTGGCTTCTTTTTGACTTTGATTTCCTATTAATAGAATTATCTGGATTCATTCTAGTTTTTTCTAATTAATGTGTAAATGTGTGAAATAAGAATAGGTTCTGATTAAATAATCTCATTATTATCAGATCATAATTATTAATTAGTCAACTTCTTGTCTGATCCAGAAAATTAAACTTTATCTCAGAAGACAAATTAAAAAATAGAATTTTAATTCTATAATTTGTTTTGGTTTGTTGTCTCTGTGTTTAGCCCAATAATAGAATGGTCAAATTGGGAGTTAAATAATTCTGAATTGAAAGCCCATGGGCCACTTGATTCTAAAAGGACTTCTCATTACCTCTGGAATAATATTAAATTGTTGTTATTGATAAGCCTGTAATAGTATTTGATTTGTTTCATAATGGTAATGAATTTATTTTCTAAATATTAATATCTACATTCTTATTCCTGTTATATATTTATTTTATATAACTATCTATATTTTTTCTTTACTAACCGAATTTGAATTTACTTGTCATTCGTTCCTAATGAAAGTAATAATATGTTATTTTTACAAAAGCACATAATCATTTGTTCATCAGAAACCAAGAAGTAGATAATTCATTATTTATGCTGTAGAATGTTGCACATAATCAAATGGTTATTATTCTCCCCCTCAATCCGTGGACTTACCATCTATGGTTCAAATTGATAGAAATCTTAAAAAATATAAAATTAGAAATTCATAAGTTTGAATTTATAAATTTTGTGTGTACACCCACTTGTATAAGCAGCTTTATGAATTATTATCATTTCACACACTAAATCAATTACAAGAACACCCTCTCTTGATGCTTCTGTTAATTCATTTTATTGGCATTTTAATATGTATAAGTTTTAAAATAAATTATGTCATAAGTATTTATACATTTATTCAAAACAACATGAGTTCCTCTGTAGTTAAGATAGAGTCAAGCATTCACTGGAAGATTAGCACAAAATAAGCCATGGATTTGGGCATATCTATATGGATTAAAAAGTACTTTATCTATACAGTTTCAGTAATTTATTTATTTTTTTGTCACATGCAGCTTATGAATTATGTATAAATATGTGTGTTAAATAGTGTTTAAGAAAAGTTTAATATTTAAATGTTTGTTTGATTCATTAGGTTGTTGGTAAAAAATACATCCGGTTGTATTCAGAAAAATTCAGTTCGCACTTGTATCCTCATAACTCGCATCTCCTGTCTAATACAAGCCAGGTAAATTATGACGACTGTTAAAAAATTCATAGTCTGCTGTAAGTATTTGAGGAAGAAACAAATTAAAATGAAATTAAGCACATGTATACATATATATTATCCTAGTGAAAAGATGACTGGTGTCTATTTCTCTCTCCAAACTGCCTGCAGCGCCACCTTTGAATCAATGCATATGTTACAAACCTACATAGTCTAGCTAGCTATTAATCACAAAAATTTTAAGATGCTCGCATGTCTGGGTCATAAGTTAGAACATGAAATATGATGTGTGATTTGTACTTTAACCTACAGTGGGGCAACATTAAATATTTTCAAAATTTTATTGTAGTGAAGCAATAAATTGCAAGAATATCTTTTTGGTAATTTTTAAAATTTTCTGATAGCAAGGTGAACATTAAAGACGATTTATGAAAGTATGAAGCACATTTCCCATCATAACTTATGATCTAGATATGCTAATACCTTAAAATTTATGTGGTTAATAGCTAAACAATGTGAGTATGTAACACATACAATAATTTGAAGATGACACTGCAGGCAGAATGAATCCCATTTTCACTGGAATAAAATGTGTATCTATCTCTGGGAAGTCATTTTGATGTAGTATAACTATTATAGCAGATATACAAGTGTACAGAAAAGATCAGCCCAATTTTTTTTTCAGTTAAATTAATTTGGCATTCGATACCTCAATAGAGATGAAAGCTGGAATGTCTGATTAGATTTCTACCATGTTAGTATGTCTATGTTTTGTTAGTGTTTGGCCTTTTGCTAATTGCATGACTTTTGTGCTGAAGCACTCTAAAATTAGAATGAAAGAGTATGTTGCATATAGTCTATCATTTGCATAGATGTAATTGAGAAGAAGTAGAAGTCTCCTCCAGTGCAGCTGTAGTCACAGCAGTCAGGGAATAATGAAAAAGGAGACAGTTGCTAAATTGTATTGATAGCAGCGAAGCATAATAAGTTATTGGTGCTTTATTTCCTAGAAAGAATGATACACAATCATGGAGGAGGGGAAGTAAAAACATTTTTATAGAAATATTAAAAATAAAATATATAGATGTAAAGGATTTTAAAATATAAAAATTAAAAAATGGGATAATAAAGTTAAAGAAATTGATAATAGAGGGAGTTACATAAAAAATATATGAAAAAGAGACTAAATTAAAAAAAAAAAAAATCAGTTACAATTGTAAAAGAGGAAGATGACGATTAAAAAGAGGTAGGTTAAATAGTATAAGATAATAATAAAAATAAGAAGAAAGCTAGGAATAAAAATAAGATAAAAAATTATTAATAATAAGAATAAAGTATATAAAAGGATGAATAAAGATATAGAAAATTATAAAGAAATAATAAAGAAAAATTAGGCTAAAAGGAATAATAATAAAGAAGAAAAATAGAAATGTTATAATGATATATTAATGAATAAAATGATAATAAAATAATAGGTGTGAATTAAAAGATGTAATAGTATATAATTAAAATTAAATATGATTATGAATAATAATGTATAATATGTATATAAAAATAAGGATTATATGATTATATACTTAAATGTTATATCTCTGATAAGACTGCAGGACAGTCAAAACTATAAGGAAAGGAAAGGAGTAATTATATATAAAAGTTACATTAAAATGTATATGAGGTGAGCCTAGAAGAGTTTTAATATACATGAATTGTATTCAGTGAGTTGTTCATCTCGTTACTGTTACTTGGACTAAGAACTAATTAATATTTTAATATATTTCCTTTGTTGCTGTTTATTACTTTGTTAGTAAATAAATGTAACTAAAAAAGTTGTATTTGGATCAATTATATTCACAGTCTGACTGGTTATTATTAAACCCTCAGACACTGCAGAGTGGTGCAGTTGATAGTTCAGAGATACAGTGGAAATATGAAAATTAAAAAAATGATGTTGTTAAATGCTTTAATTCAAGAGTCCAATGTATAATTTCAATGTGTGGAAAAGCTATGTGTTACATACTGAGTATTATATGTTGAACAGTAGGATAGAGGAAGATTATCTTAAAGTTTCCATACTTCTCTGTTTTGTGGACAGGAAGTAACACAGTTGGCTAATAGACTCATGGACCCATAGCATCCAGAGGACATTTTATATGGAGAACTTATATAAATTTTGAGTGCTTATTTTGCCCAAAACTTTTGAAATGGGTAGCATGGCTTAGACTATGAAGAAGAAAATAGTTGTCACAGGAGATTTATGCTGATTATGATTTAATCTGATGTAAATTGGCCAGAGATTGTGATTTTGGCCCAGAGATAGATCATTCCCTGCTGCAACAGTTTTTATATGGTATGTCTGATGATACTTTCAGAAAAGTGTTCTAAGTGATTGGATTTAATCTCCAAAGTGGCCATAGAGAAGTGTGTAGCTCAGGAGACTGTTAAATAATGCTTCGGAATTTATGGTGTCTTAGCCTTTGGAAAGGATTTTGTTTACCAAAGAAAAATCTAAAGAAGATGTCTGGGTTTTTGATATATGAAAAAGAAAAATGCAAAAGTGTTATTGTTGTGGAAAAAGTGGACATTTAAAAATGAACTGTGTGCATTAAAAAAAAATATGCAGAATTTGTGACACTAGAGGCTGCTATATCTGGAAGCTGGATTCTTGCCGCGCAGACAGCATGAAGTTAAAAATTCTTCCCTGGTAAAAACTGCAACTACTAAATTCAGTTATAAGTATTTAATATCACTCTAAACAATTGATTACATTATTAATAGGATATATTCAATTTACAATATATAAATGATCCTCAAAAATGATAATAAATATCTGCATGACCTATTCGGTCCCTAGGCTTGCTTTTCACACATTCAGAGGCAACTTCTCCATAATAGAAGCTTAAGATACATACAATTAAGTTCAACACAGATTAAAAATTCATCTACACACGCATGAAGCTTCGCCACACAAGTGTCTCTTTGCATTTGGCTACACTAAGGTTAAAAGTCCATCCGCACACATGAAGCTTTGCCACACAAGTGAGTCTCTTTGCACTTGGCTGGCATAGATTAATTGTCCCATGTTTCTCTACTTATTGGTTCCAGTTTCCAATCTTGCCAATAAGATAATTAATTTATTCATGATACATCCTTGACCATAGGATTTTCTAATTAGTTCTATTGACTTATTTTTAGATTTTTAAATGGTGACTAATGACTGAATCTGGAACTCCCAATCATTTAATTATTTTAGGAGTTGTCTATATATATATATATTGAAGGAATTTCATTATTTATCTCTAGAGATTTAACTTAACTACTTAGGAATTAATCTTTTCTGATCTCATTTTAATATTTATTATTTTTTAAGTTTATTAATCTTAACAATACTAGATTTTAATTTGATGAATATATCTTTATATATATATCAAAATATTAATATATAACAAACTAACCAAAGGAAATACATATAAAAACAAAAAAAGACTTATAAATCCAATAAATAATATTATTTATTGGATTTATAAGTCTTTTTTTGTTTATATATATATGCTTATATACATACATAACACACACTTAACCCAAGTTCAGATATTTATCTTTTCTCTGGACTTAATAGTCACGAAGGTACTTTGGAATCTTTTTTTTCCTTTTAACTCATTGAGGTGGATTTATCTCAACTTCACTTATTATTTTTTCCTCAGCTATGCTTAATTGGTCTTCATCAATGTGGGTAAACTTCATTTCCACTTTAATTATCATCATTTAGTACATTGTCTTTGGTATCAGTTTTCTTGAATAAATCAGGCATTTCATCCACACTTTATCTTTACGTAGTTGATTGATGTATTTTTGTAATATCTTTTCCTCCACCTGCTTTGATAGGTGATGTATAATTACAATCTGTGAGCAGAATTTTTTCAGATTATTTTTTACCCATACTCTTTCATCAGATGCAAACTTATAAGTACTCTCAGTCTATTCATTAAGATCCTCTGTAGGTCCATTGTTTATTAATTTAATATGCAGCTTTTGACCTAATTATTTCAGCAGGTGATTTTCCTGATTTGGCCATAAGAGTTGAATACTGATAAAGTAGTGCAATAAAAACTGCTTTCTGTATTCTTGTTTTCCCAGTTTTGTTAATGGATGACTTTAGGTTTTGAATGGTTTTTTTGGCCAATCCATTAAATTGGGGGTGTCGTAAGGAAGCATGAGTCAATTACCCTCCATTTTTGCATAGCCTCTTCAAACTTCTCTGATACGAAGCCCAGTGTCTCATTCAGAATTAGTAAAACTTTTACATTTAGCCCATCCTGATTGTGCATCAACCACTATGAAGAATAAATGTCCATCAATTGGGCAACAGTGATTGATGTGGATGTGCTGTCACAGCCTCTCCACTTTTGGCTATGCTTCAAAACTTTGACAGTAGCACTTTAGTGCATGATTGACAGTTACTGCATTTTAAAATATAACTTCCAATATGGTGGACACCAGACATAACTATGGGCTAATGCCTTTGCTCTGACAATGCCCAGGTGATCTTCATGCAATAACTTCGGTATTTGATTTCTACCCTTTTTTGGGATTAACACATGATCACCCATAAAAATGCAGCCTTTACAGACATATAATTTCTCTTTAGCATTTATTAACATTTTATGTAGAAAAGTTGGATGATGATTTGGTCAACCATTAAAAATTAGGTTTATAATCAATTGATAGCTACAGTTGTCATCAGTCTATGGGTTTACTGTTTTGCTGCTAAGGGTTTAATTCTTTAGCATATCAAAATAGTTAATTTCCTTTTGATAGGGTTCAGTCTGATCATATATGCAACAGAGCATCAGCATGCCCTATTTTGTTTCTCTTCCTATATTCCAGTATGTAGTCATAATCTGCCAGAATGTTGAGGCTTTTTATCATGTGAGGACCAAGACATTCGGCAACCTGTTTGTTTCCTAAAATTCCCAGTAGAAGTTTATGATTAGTTATTATAGTAAATCCATGTCCATATACAAGTATTGATGAAATTTTCAAATTGGTTATTATAATGAATTAGTAATTTATTTGAAATTAGCAATGACTGTGTATGCAAAAATGTTTGCTCTTGCTCAGGTTCCCATTTTCACTTCCAGTTCATTTTAAGTAGATCATATAAAGGTCTGGCTGTGTAGGCTTTACCTTCCAAAAAATTTTCAAAATAGTTTATGAGTCCTAGAAAAGTCAGTAATTACTTAACATTAATAGACATTGGGGGCTTCTGCTACAGCTTTAACCTTTTCTGGGGCTGGAGATGTACCATTTTTTGAAATGATATGACCCAAAAACTTAATTTCATGGGCTTTCCAAATACATGTATGCGTATTAAGCTTGGCTCCTATTTCATCAAGTTTTTTTGCATACTCTAATTACATGAATTCTAAGTTTATTTTCAGTAGTAGTTGTAACAAAAGTATTGTCAAAGAATGGAATAACACCCTCAACTCCTTTAATGAGAGTTTCAATTTTTGACTGAAATATGCTAGGGGCTGAAGTTATCCCAAAGGGAAGTCTGTTGCATTTAAATAACCCTATATACATGTTTAATATTAATAATTCAGCGGTATTCTCAGTGACTGGTATCTGGTGGAAAGGAGCATTTAAATCTAATTTTATGAAAAAATTAGATTTCTGCAGAGATGCTATTATTTCTCTAGCATTGGGAACAGGGTATGCATTTTTACTAATAACTTTGTTAACCAATACTCAGCAGTCACTGCACAAACAAATTTGTCCATAGAGTTTAGTAATATGGTGTAGCCTAATATAGATTTTTCTGCAGGTTCTAACAGGCACTCTTAACTAATTCGTTAATTTCCTTCTGAGTGAACAGAACCTTATGCAGTTTGCAGATAATGGGTATGGCCTTGGGGATTATCTCTAATGAAATGGGTATTGTTTTAATTTTACTCGGTTTCCCATTAAACAACCTAGGAATTTTGTCTATAAATTTCCATTTCTAATTCAATATTTTTTATGAATGTGAGTTTTATGCCAAATTTTCTGAACTATCTGCACCCGATAGTGGGTTAATTGAAGCACAAACTAAGTATAGGATAAGTACTTTTCCCTCTGTTTTACTCCAAGAGTTTTGACCACACCTTTAGTTTTAATTGCATCATCATTTAAATCCAAGGCTTTTAGTTCAGTTTTCTCAATTGCCAGGGGTTTTGTACAATTTGTTACAAACAACCATTCCCAAGCTGATATTAGGAATACCCCACTCCTGCTGTCAACTTCCATGGATATGGACTGGCAACACAATTTTAATTTTAGCATTATTTTATCTCCTTTGAACATCAACATATTTTTAATATTGATTAATTGATTTCTCTGACTATTAAACATACCTTTCTGACTATTTCTGTTTTTACCAGGTTACACATTGTTTCAATGTGACTTTTTTTCTTGTAAATCTTGTAATAATGTTCCTCCTTGTGAAAACAGTTGCTGGCCTTATGGCCATTTTTATCACAACAAAAACAAATACATAATTTTTTTCTGCTATCATTATTGTTTTGGAAATTATTTGATTCTTTCCTGCTTGGGTTATGCATTTTGCAATCGTCAATTTGCACTTTGCCATTTCCGCAAAACTCCATGAACTTACAAGATTGTTTGAGAAGTAGTTCATAAGTTATCTCCCATTTTAAAGCTTCATTATAATTTATGTCACTATCGACTAATAATTGTAGCTGTAAACTGTTGCTAATCACCCCCCTCAAAAATTTGTTCCAATAAGGTCTCATAAAGAAATGAGCCATAGACACAATCTTTTGCCAGCTCATGAAGGGTGATATCATAATTTTTTACTTTTTTTGTTTCTACCCTGGTAGCAGTCATGGAAATGAAGTCTGGAAATATGCCTAAAGGGATGGGGATTAAAATAATATAACAATCGTTTCTTAATCTTCAGGAATATCGGGTTGAGGTCCTATTTGCTATCTCTATCATCATTCCTTTACTGGAAAAACATAATAATGTTGCTATTTTAATTTTATTATCTTAAATTTTGTAAATGAAAGAGATATATTTCTACATGTTATACATACAAGCGCCAACTACTTGCCTCACTGACTTCAACTTCCTCAATTGATGATTGCATGTTAGCAGATCGTTCTATATCTCTAATCTGATTCAAGGTTCGAAATACAACTGTGCCAATTGCTATGTCTGGTTGCTGGATTCTTGCTGCCCAGACAGCATGAAGTGAAAAATTCTTTCCTAGTAAAAACTATAACTACTAAGTTCAATTATTAATAATTAAAATCACTCTAGACAATCGATTATGTTATTAATAACATATATAAAATTTTCAATATATACATGAATCCAAAGGCATACAGAAATGATAATAGAGATCTATATGACTCATTCCATTCCTAAGCTTTCTTTTTATACATTCAAAAGCAAGTTCTCTGCAATAGAAGCTTAAGATACATACGGTGATATCCAGCACCAAGATTAAAAGTCCATCCGCACACATGAAGCTTTGTCACATGAGAGAATCTCTTTTTGTAATTTGGCTGGCATAGATTAATTGTCCAATTTCTTCTCTTCTAATTTGTTCCTATTTCCGATCGTGCTGATAAATAATTTATTTATTCATGATGCATCATGGAATTTTACTTCTAATTAGTTCTTTTGACTTATTTCTAGATTTTTGATTGGTTACTAATGACTGAATCTGGAATTTCCAATCGTTTAATTATTTTAGATCTATATATATTTATTAAAGGAATTTCGTTATTTATCTCAAGATTTAACTAATTATTATTTCACTCTACTTAGGAATTAATCTTTTCTAATCTCATTTTACTTTTTAATAATTTTTTTAAGTTTTACTAATCTTAAAAATACTAGATTTTAATTTAATGAATATATCTATTTATCTATACATAAATATCAGAATTATTTAGCTATCATTTGTCATTTTAAAAATCGAGAATCACTTAAGGAAAAAAATGTATTACAAATTTGGGGGATAGGCAGAGCACAATAAATTAATAATAAAGAGAGTAAATAACAAACAATGGATCATATATTTATTGAAATACAAGTTTGTGATAAATGGGTAACAGTGGAAGTGGATAGCAAAGCAGGTCTATCCTTAATGCCATACAATGATTGGATTCTGATTACTGAAAATCAAAAAGAAATTTACATTAAAACGATGGATGAGATTGTGTCAGATATAAGTGTAAATAAGGAGGATATTCATGGCAAGGTGATAGTTCTGATAAAAATGAATTCTAGGTGGAAATCCCTTCTACTGTGCATAGTAAATAATGTAAACTCATTACTGGGTAGAAATTGAGTTGAATCTTTGGGTATGAGTGAATATATTAAAGACGGTCCATTTGAAATGGTCAACCAATTATTTGCAAACCTTGAAAAGTGCTATTTGCTTTAAGAGAGAAAATGGAGAAAACTTTAAATGGCTTGTTGCTAAAAGTGTCTTAATGCCAAGGGAAGATTCATCATGGGCTTCATTGAGAGTTACAATAATTAAACCAGATGGAACTCTGCATTCTTGTGATGATTAGAGGATTACCATCAGTAAATATATAAAGACAGGGTCATATTCAGTATCTGAATCCATAAAGTACTGATATTTTTTAAAAAAGCTAATTATTTTGCAAAGATAGATCTGAAAGCAGTTTTTCTCCAGATGCTTATACTGGAAACTACAGTGGAATTGTTGTCATTGACTCTACACATAAAGGATTGTTTAAAGCAATAAATTGTCTCATGCTATACATATCACAATGTTTTCCAGACAAAAATTGATATATTGTTTAGATCCATGGGTATAATACTTTATCTGGATAATTTATTGACTATGGGTGCTACAAAATCGAAATTAGAAAACATGTAGATTTAGACTGCTCAAAATTACTGAGGTCAAAAGCAAAAATAAATGTTAACAAATGTATTTGGTCTGCAAAAGAAATAAAATTCCTTGGACATGTTATAAATGTACAGGGTTGTTTTCCAGATATTAATATGGTTAAGGCTATTAAGAATGTTGTTAGCCTAGAAATATGAAAGAATTATAAGCATTTTTAGGATTATTTGTCTCCACTATATCATCTGAAAAAGGAACAACATTGGGCCTGGAACAGTGAGCATGAAAAGACTTTTAACATCGCAAAAGAGATGTTAACCTTAGAAAGTTTATTGGTTTATTAATGGAGCGATTTGGATATTGGTTATAATGACCGATACATCTGAATATTGTATAGATGCTGATATATTTACACCCATGCTTCAGAAGTGAATGTCTAATAGCTTATACCTTAAGAATCCTTACATCAACTGAAAAGAATTATGGCAAATTGACAAGGAAGCATTGACTGTCGGACTTGCTTTCAAGAAGTTCCACCAATATAATATTTATGGGAGTAAATGGGAATTTTCAGTTCCAAGAAATAAATTCCTGATCAGATAAGTTCACAAATGTTATGCTGGGTAAATATATATCCCATTATGATTATGAGCTCGCTTGTAAATGGGAAGTGAAATTGGACATGAGATGTATTGTTGCCGTTACCTGATCATAAAGAATATATGCGGTTAAAGAAATAAATTGCATAGATTCAATGAAATTGCAAATAATAATTAGTGCTGTAGCAGAAGACTGGATTAAACAGGATAAGGGTCATGAGCAACTGGTGAAATGGTTAAAAAGGGTTTGGCAAAATACCTTTTCTAAATTAGGTAATATAATTTGGATTTTTAGGCTGTCACCTTGTTGTGGATGCTTATTGAACATGAATTGTGTACCACTGCCTCTCACTGATAGAATTCAAATACTAAATTTGTCACGTAAGGAAGTGCGGAATATTCTATAACTGCCTTAAATGAAATCTGCCACTTGGTGTTTCCCAGAGCTCATTGAGACCAGTAATGATACAGCTTTCATTTCTCAAAGATTTATAATTTTCTTGTGTGATATAAGGATTATGCATACTCTTACTCCTTCTCATCATCCAGAAAGTAATAGAATTGCTGAAAAAGCAGTACAAAGTTTAAAATATAGTTTGAATAAAATGAAATTTAAAAACATGTCTGAAGTCTTGATAGAGACAATGTATGGCCAACATGTTACACCTAGCATTACTGATGGGTTGGTTTTGTCCTACTCATTTAACTCAATTATTACCCACAGTTATTAAGAGAAATAAAAACCAAAATTTCATGAATTTCTTAGTGGGGGGGGGGGTATGGATATGAGATTTTCTTAAATGTCAGTGAATAACTGGAGTAATCACAAAGATACTGTCAAACAAATAAGACTTGTAAAGTTGCCAAATGGGAAAGAGTTTAGAAAATATCTAAATCACATTTGTCATCACTATGGGGATCCTATATTCAAGATTGGTTAAAAGGAATAAGGTAATAATCCAAGAAAGAGATGATAGTAACTGATACAGAAGGTAGTTTAGAGATGCAGGTAAATGGAGAAGAGGTCACACTTGATCAACAACAAGATTGCATTACTGCAACGATTGAAGTTCTGATGGTAGTTTCTAGAACTTCCAGAATATACCAACCACATGCTGAATTTGAAGATTTTGTTTGTCATTAGACCTAATTTTGGAATGGGGGAAGGAGGGGAATATCTGATAGATTTTCCTAATTGTGTGCTGAAATACTCTAAAATTAGAATAAAAGAGTATGCTGCATATAAACTCTTGTTTGCATAGATATATATGGGAAAACTCCATGAAAAAAAGTAGAGTAGAAATCTTTTCCAGTGCAGCTGTAGTCATAGCAGTTAAGGAATAATGGAAAAGGAGACAGTTGCTAAATTATAATGAGTTATTGCTTTACTTCCTGAGAAAGAATGATACACATTCTATCGAGTGAGTTGTCCGTGTCGTTATTGTTGCTCACACTAAAACTATTTAATATATTTCCTTCGTTGTTGTTTATTACTTTGTTAATAAATAAATAAATGTAACTAACAAAGTTGTATTTGTGTCAATTATATTCGCAGTTTGGCTGTTATTATTAAACCCTCAGAAACAGCAGAAGCAATTAAAGATAATTATTATCTATATTTATTCACTTATTTGCCTATTTTCATTTTAGTTGTATATATTCATTTGGAGCATATAAGCATATATTACAAAATATTTGGAGATGATTTTGATTTTATAACTTTAAATAATTAATTTACGAATGTTTTGAAGTTTAGAACTGCATTGAAATGAAATATTGATATTTATCACAGTTTTATGATCTTTTTTTAAAAAAGTAAATGAAAAATTATTTTACATAATATCCTTTTAAAATCTTGTTATAGAAAAAAGATTAATTATATTTAATCTATTGATTTAAATAATGTTGTAATATAAAATTAAATTTAGCAGGTAATTCTTTAAAACCCAAATTAGAATAACTGTAGTATCCTTTGCATTAATGAATGATGAGTGATTTTTATGCTTTAATGAATGGTTGGCAACGGAGAAAGTTTTGCTGCAGTGATTTAATTCTGTTTATTTCTTTCAGGTGGATGTTGATCATCCTGATGAGAAGCAATTTCCTTTATTTTCCCATGCAGAGTATCAGGAGTGTGTATTAAAGGCTGGAGAAATGCTATATATACCGCCCAAATGTTGGCATTATGTTCGTTCTTTAGAAGTTAGCTTCTCTATTAGTTTTTGGTGGATATGAAAAAAGAGGGCAGCATCAGTCATTTTCCCCCAGATGTTCTATACATTATTTAATTTAAAAGATATTAAGCAGATATCTTGTTATGTAATATTGAAATAAAATTTTGGTAAATTTTCTGTACCATTTTTTTTAATTTTTATTTATAAAAAACCTAAAAGGATTTTTTTTTAAACTGTTCTTTTAATAATTAATGATTGTTAGGGATATAATAAGGTTGTCTGGATTGAAATACTACAGGATTTAATTTAGGTTACAAAAAAAAAAATGTTGCTCTTATATATATATATCAATCCCATTCTGGTAAAGCAAATTTTCCACAGTAAAATCAAAATGGATTTAAGTATGGGTGTTTATATGTTCAGCAATTGTTAAAGTGCTATTTCTAATTACAGACTAAGGCCTAAAGAAAAGGAACATTTATATACAGTATAATCTATTTCCTGGACAAGATATCTAATCAGTAAGTCTGCACATACTTCAATATTCATTATAATTTAGACAGAATTCAATGGAAAAAATTGATTTCTTCACCTTAGGAAAAAAGAATATATTCTTTCATAGCATCACGTATAGATGGAATATTGAACTCAAATGAAGAGTTAAGACTTTGTAAATAACAAAATATAATTTTAATGTAGAATTAATAATAATGATTTTTATATGCAATAATAATTCATTTAAACTTTACGGATAGTATTTTCTTGAATATGAACCTCTATATATATATAAAGCATGAATCAACATATATATTTTATTACACACTTTCCAATTTCCAGTGCCTATAATTTCATTATTATTAAAAATGTTTTTAATATTAAATTTATTTTATTTTAGTATGCAGTGGAAAAACATTCTGATTTAATACATATTTTAAAATACTGTGTAAAATATAAGTGTGTATGAAGAATATTAAATACATACAATGTATAACAGAAACTGTTAGACATGAAATTAAAAATAAAGAGCTCTGAAATTTCTTATCTTACCTGGGATACATAAAATCAGTCTGTTCCTGCATTTAACATTTCATTCTAAATTCTGAATGCAAGAATGTGATCCACTATGTTCGCCTTGACTTTCATTCACTCTCCTTGTGGCTAATCGTTAATATTCAATTGCCATTTTTGCACTCATTTGATAGCAAAAAGTGGAATTAAATTAATATTACTAATTCTAAAAAAAAATCTCAAGATGTCAAAACTGTGCACAGGAATCTTCAATGTATCCAACAATATTTCTGATTACAGTTTCTTATTGACATTTTGAGAACACTTCACAAAAGCTTTTGAGAATAGTTCCTTTCTGTAGATCTTGAAAATAAAGTGTATATTTTCTGTAGTTTGCTTACATATTTGTGATTATTTTCACAAAATATTTATAATATTTTTAAGAATAATATGATCAGAAGAAGACAAGTCAAGAGAAATCAATAACATACCATAATTTTAATTGGCCAAAAAACTAATGCATTTATATTGACCATGGCAGTTTTGTGTCATTTTTAAAAGTAATTATAAATATAATTTTGTTAATTTTTTTAATGTAATCTGATCAATAATTCATCCAGATTTTAAAAATTGAATTAAAACATCTAATTTTAATTTTTTTTTAAATTGTCCTATAAAAAAGTTATGGTTTCAATTACATATTTCAGTTGATTAATTCTTTTCTATATTTGCAAAGTTGAAATATTATTCTAGAATAATTTTTGTTTGTAAACTTATATTTCTAAGAAATAATTTGAAATTTATGAAAATATAATATAGAATTAAAGTAAATCGGATAAAATAAAAAGTTGGAAATTCAAGCAGCTTTCAGCGATTGTCAAAGAAATTTTCTTTGAATGAAAATTTTCTAGTGTTTTAGGGTTGTGGTTTTGCTTATTAAAGTCCTTGATTTAATTTGATGGCTTTATCCTTTAGAAAAAAACAGCTCACTTATACTTTAGGTTGGCATTAAATTTACATATATGTAATTTCCTCAATTGTTAGCTGAAATCAGGGGGTGCTGAGAATTCCCTGATTGCAGCCCCAAACTGCCATTTGATGATGACCATTTATTTAGTTGCACACTTTTAAATGAAGAAGATTGCACAATTAGAACTGTCTAATATTAAATGGTACATTTGATAGGCTGTATGAAGTTAGAAGAAAACATGAAGAAGACAATTGATTTAAAAAGTGAACATGTACAATACTACAAAAAGCACAAATATTGAAAGCATAAGTGGAATAGGATTCATTACAAATAAAACATGAAAAAACTAAATTGTGGAGATTTCAAGATTAGTTATTCAACTTAATGGAAAATGTCAAATGAGATCATTCAGGTTCATGACCCAACAACTTCTCATCATAATGAAGTAGAGGACCAAAGGCTTTTGCTTATATCTGTCTTGAGATACTTTGCTAGAGATAGTAAACAATTGAAAATAAAAGTGCTGTGGGTAAATTTAATTATGTTCTAGAAATGAGGGCGGATATAAACTTGTGAAGTTTGCAGAAGAAGAAAAACTAATGAATTTTTTTAAGAAAAATGCTAAATGAAAATTGACATAAAAACACCCAAATCAAAGTACACAAGAATTGAATTATATTTTCAACAGAAAATATGTACTTTAAGATTGTAATGTTCTTAATCAATTCGCCACAGGAACTGATCATTGATTAGTGACAATATGAAACGACAAAGACAAATTATTATGGAAAATAATATTCACAGCTGATTTTTCTAAGCTTTAGAAACATTCTAATGAATTTAAATTTTAACTTATAAATTGTTTTAAAATATTAACAGTTTTTGGTTTAGATGTGAATGAAATCAACAGAAAAATAAACAATATAATATTAAGAATTGCAACAAAGATAGCTAATACAAGTAAGTACCAATTGAGTAGTGAATTTTCTCATAAGATGAGAATTTATGAAAAAAAGGAGTATGAAAATGTATAAAAATTATGCATTAAGATGAATATTTAGAGTTTTATAAAATAATATGAAAATGTTAATGATAAAATATAATTGTGAATTAGCAAATTCTAAAAACAGGAATGACATGAAATGTGTAAAAAAGTTCTATCAAGAATTATATAGCAATAAAGAACAATGAAAAGTATTTCCTACAAGTACTATATCTTCTGAATTGCCCAGAATTTTAAATGAACTGAGATATGTAATTATATTGATGAAGAAATGAAAATCTCCAGTAATGATGGAATTATAATTGATATTTTAAAAGAAGTAGGTGAAGAAAAATTGTTGATAAAGTTCTATTCCAAATGTCTAAAATGATGAAGATGTGACAGGTGATTGGGACAGTGCCTGCAATAATATTAGTATTCAAAAGTGGTGATAAAGAAGATTAGAAATTATAGACCTATTAGTCTTTCATTAGTTTTATACTAATTTTTACCAAGATAATTACAACTTGTCTACAGTGATCTTTGGATTTTAATCGACCAAAAGAACAGGCTGCATCTCAAATGATTTTAGCATAGCAGATCATGCCCAAGTATTGAGAGAAGCTATAGAAAGGATGATTGCCATTATGCTTTGGATTTGTTGATTATGAAAAGGCATTTGAAAGCAGCTGGTAATTAAATAAAATTATTGAAGAGAGAGAACTAAAGAGATTATTTAAAGAAAATTGTCTAGAATTTTTAAATTATCATGTGGGATAAAAAGTAATACATTTAATGAAATAAAACCCATTATTATTATAAAAAACACATAGGAAAATTAAATATTTCCCCTTAAATTAATTAAATAATTCTAAACTAAGTAGCCACATAGCTAGACTATATAGATAAATTAATAAATGAATGGCAAGGTGGGTGGTCAAAAAATCAGACACCCTTAGATATGAAGGTAATCAAGTAGACAGAATGGATAGGTAAAAGATAAATGAAGGAATGGATGAATATGTAGATATAAAGATATATGAATAGATAAGTAGAGGGTTAATGAATATAGATGGATGGATGGATGTATAGGTAGATAATTGTATGAATGAATACTGACATAGGTAAATGGATAAAAATTGCAGGACTAATACTCAAGTACTGATGACTTAATTTATACTTTTAACATAGAATGAAGAAAATTTAATTTTCTCAGATTTACTGATAACAAGGAATCTACAAACAGTAATTAAAAGATAAGAAGTCTTCAATTTATTACTGTCATTTAATTATTGATCTATTGTTTACTTGTAATTAAAAAAATATGTAAAAGGATTGAAAAGAGAAATAAGAGCACCCATTTTGGGAAGATTTTATTCTTTTGTTTTAATTGGATCTGAACGGGAGAATCAAGCAGTATAAACTGTTTAACTTTTGTGAATTCTTAATGTGGTTAAGAAATTATTTTACAGATTACTATAGTTTATGAAGAAAAATAATCATCCTTGTCAGAAATATGGAACCCATATGGTCAGAGAATATCACTTTAAACCCTGAATTAATTTTAAATGCTTATGGGAAATGTGTGCCTCAATTGTCTTTATTTTATTTTGAAAAATGGAACAATTAAAAGGAAACCATTTGACAGAGAAAACATTACAATTTTAATGCCATTCTGATCAGTAATAGAAGTACTAAAAAAATAAAATAATATATTGACAAAGCCTTAAATAAATACAATCTGATTTTTTTTGTTAATATTCAATTTATATGTATTAGTTGTTTAATCATTGTTATTCCTTTATTTTTATATGCTTTGCTGTATGAATAATGCATTTTAAAATAGTTTTAATTGTGTGTGCGTGCATGCATATATATGAATTAATTTTAATTGTGAAATAAATTGTTAGTTTTAATTCAATTTGTCAGTGCTTTTTTATTTAGCAACTTTCATTTCTAAATGGTCATTTTAGCACTTATCAATTAAGAAAAGAATATATTTTAATTAAAGAGTCTGTTTAACCATTGAGCAAAATTGCTGGGATATTTTGTCAAGTGAGGGATCCTGGTTTTTGAAATTGATTCTTTTAGCATGGTGCCCTGATAAACGAATAAAATGTATTATTTTTTATTTAAATTAAATTATTGCTAAGTGGAAAAAAAAACTATTTCAAAATACTAGTGTTGACTTTTGGGGAGTTGGTTGGGAAATATAACCTGATTTCGGTTCAATTATCTCCATTATTATCTACTTTAATATGTGTTTCAATAATATACTTTATTGTACAAATTAGATTACATGAATATGTTGTTAACCAAAGATATATTGTCGAAAGTACATGGTTTAAAACTATATAGCTGTAGAGCAAACAGAAAGAATAACTAAAGAAAGGGATATGTTAAACAAACAACAACAAAATAGTTGTTCTTGTTACAGAAAAGTCATAATTTGTTTTTTTAGGTTATGTTTTGTTTCAAGTTTTTAATAGTGACCATGTAGCAGCAAATATATCTGGGTGTGCAATTTTGCCATCTCTGGCCTTTAATTGTTCGAGCTTCTTTGAGAATGTGGCTGGGTCTTTTGTGGTATTGTCTCCAAGGCAGAAAGTACATCTGGTGCACCAGAAACTATATAAACAAAAAGTTGCTGCACGAGCTGCTGGTATTGAGCTTTTACTGAGTATCTCTATAGCTTATCAAGTGTGATGTTATTTTGTCTATATGTGTTAATCATAATTTCTCGGGTATTTGTTAGGCCTATGCAGGTGTGAAATAGGTGCTGTTGTGTTTCTTCTTCCCTGTGGCACAGGGAACAAACAGCATCAATTTTGTTGTAAAATCTGCAGTATTTAAGGAAGTAGGAGGTAGGTAGAGCATGAAGATTTACCTTTAAAAGAAAGTTAAAAAATTTGGGTTCCATTGACCACTTTTTAAATCGCTGCATCAAAAGACTTGTTCATACTTAGCATGGGTGAGTGAGGATATGTTGTTATGTCTGGGTATAGCATATTATAAATAGTCCAATAGGTGTATCTACCAACATCCAAAAAAGACACCTGATCATAAATGCTTTGAAGTTGGTTTACGAGCAAAGACAAATATCCGTGTGAAGGTGGTGGTCGGTCTGTGGGTGTTATTTGAAGAATGCATTCAAGGGCTGGAAAACTTATCAGTGCAGCTAGGAGATTAATACTTTTTTGTTTGTGAAAAATTTGTATGGAGTGAAGACCTAATCCATTTCTAGTTGTTGGAAGACTAAGTTGTTTTACAGAGATGGAGACTACTTTTCTGCGCCATAATAGCTTGCTGCAGAGTGAGTAAATGGACGACGTGAAAGATTTAGTGAAATTTATGATTGGTGAGTAATAGGTTATTTTTGTAGTTACAAGCTGATTGAATAGGCATACTTTTGCATATAGTGAAAGGTAGGTTTTGGAGAGAGAAGTGGTTGTACGTTAGCATCATCTTTTAGTTTTTTTTGTATATTTTGTCTCATTGCAGAAGGCCCTAGGTAGAAAGGAAAACCAAGGAAATTAGTTGGTTTCCCATGATAAATTTGTGTATTTATCTTGTCAGTGTAAAGAGACCAAACTGATGTTTTGTTAATATTGATTTTGAGTTTATATTTGAGGGTGTATTCATTAAGTATTTTTTCCAGGGTAGGTAGTTGTTGTTTGGATGTAAGAAAAACAGTAAAATCATCCATGTATGCAATATACGGTACATATTGTCCAGGGTGTGGAATTTGGATTCCTTGTAATTTTTGTTGTATTTTGTTTATGAGATGGTTAATGTAGAACATAAATAATAATGAACTGAGTGGAGATCCTTGAGGTATGGATTGGTGGGGAGAGAAAGAAGGTGATGTTCTACCATTAATTGTAATATGGATTTCACGACTAAGGAGTAGATTGGTCAGTAGGTATAAGAGATTGCGTGGTATTTTGGTGTCTGCAAGTGTTTCAATTAAAATTTCAATAAGGACTGAGTCAAAAGCAGCCTCAATGTCAATTTGAACAGCCATGGGAGCATACTTTTTTTGCTCTCTAACTGAGGTTTACAATGGTTTTGAAAATGAGGGCAGCTTGGCCTGTTGAGGAACCTTTTTTTGCATGTTGCATTGGTGATAATAGAGGGAGGAGATATGGTTCGATTTTATCTTTTAGCACCTTTTCCAGAATTTTAATACCAAGGGGGTTCATGGAGATTGGTCGCAGATTAGATAGATTGGATATTAAAGCTTGATTTTTGATGAATGGAACTAAGGAGATTGGATATAGATCTTTTATGTTAAACAGTCTTTGTGATAGATAATTTTCTAAATCACATAGATATGTGGTGGTAAACTGACTGAGATGTGAAAATACAAATTTGGGAATTTCATCTGGCCCTGGATGACAAGAATTTGGAACTGCATTTAGCTTCTGCAAGAAATCAGTAGCATGGAAAGGTTTATCTAACTCTGGTTGGCCAAATAGATCCTCAGGTGGTGTGAAGGCACAATGTGACTGCAGCTTTTGTTTGAAGTATTTGTATATTGGCTCTATCATATTGTGTCCGGCTTTGGTAACACCATTGGTTTCAAGTGCTTGTGGAACTCTGACAGTAAAAGGATATCCCAGAGCCCATCTAATATACCCTCGTGTCCAGGTGTGTTGTTTTGTTAGACAGATTTTTTTCTTTTTTATGGCAAGGTACTCTTTTAGAGCATTGCAGGTGTCATTGTAAATTTGTGTAAGTCTTTTTATATGTGCATAGGAATCTGGAGCAGATTTACTCATGGTGATTCTTTTATGTAGCTCATCGGCAAGAGTCAGGAGTCTTGAGGGTGGTGGTGTGGTTTGGGTAATATGATTTGCTTACCATCAACTTACTACTATCATCAACTTCTTACCCAGTTATCTTAATGGGTGATTTTAACATGAGTTATCACACTTTGTTTCAAAGTGGCTATATCAACTTGCAATACCACTAATGAGTGCTGAAGGTTTCTTACCACCCAACTCCATCTCTTTCTACAACAGTCGTTACACCTCACTTATCGACCTGTGTTTTTATTCACCCATGCTTCATCACTTAATTAAATTAACATTTAATCCCTCACTTTTCTCTGATCATTCTAGCCAAATGCTTGAACTCAATCTAAGTACAATGCAAACATCAACAATTCAACTTCATAAAACAATAAGAATAATTCTTCCTGCACACACTTCTGAATTTTTGTACTCTGAAACATATATTATGTTATTTAAACTTAGCACTATGCAACTTAATCCTGTTCAACGGTACATTTCTTTTATCAACATTCTGTCATTTAATATATCTACTTTAATATGTGACTATGAAATTTGCACTTGTTTAGTTGTATTTAAATGTGATCCCTCAAGGTTACCAGTACAATAAAATGGATTTTCAAATTGTGGCTGGATTAATTCATTTTTACCCGAGTTGCCGGTAGAATAGAAAGAGAGAAAATTCATTACCCACTTTTAATTACAGCTTAATCATTTACTTAATTTTGTTAATTCTAAAATTTTAGTATAAGATTCAAGTCTTCCACCAGATTTGCTAAAAAGATGGAGATTTTATTTAAATCTCAGTTCGGGAGAGACAAACTATAAAGTGTTCAAATTTACATTTTTAGAAACTATGCAATTTCAAATTCTTTCATCAAAAGCCTTTTCCCTTCTTCCTTTATAATGTAGTTTACCATTATTATTTCACATATTACAAAGTAAATTCATAAAATATCACCAAATGCATACACTAATCCTTTCAATTTTTTAGATGGTTTATTCAAGTGACATGTATATATGTAAACATAAGCAAATAGCAGTTTTTATATTTATTAATCCACAAAAGTTATTTTAAACACTTTCTTTTTTTTTCTCTGCAGTGTTGTAGTTTGTTATAGCTACACTATATATATGACTGACATATATTTCTGATTGATTAAAAATATATTCTTTCTAGGAAAGCATTGCAGCTAATCTTCCAGATATATGATGGAGAAAAAAGGGTAAAAAGATATCTTCCATTGCCTTTAAAATGTACCATCATGTGCTAAACCTAGATGGCGCTTTAATTATATATAAACCACATTGAGTTAATCTCCTTAAATCATGTATATACATATAGTGATGGTTAAGCCATTTTGAGATATTGTCTCTGAGGAACTGTGCTCTGAATACACACTAATATACATGTTAATAAGGTCTAGTAAGTATAAAGACAGGATAAATTTACTTCCTCTTTTAAGGCATATTCAGGATCATTATTCCAGGGATATACCCTACTTCTGTTTTAATCTTTTAAAATATTTTCTTTATAATATTTAATAGTAAAAGTGACTAATGTATCACCCTTGAAATGTTCAAATGAGTTACTCCGATGAAATGGATGATGACTCAATTATATATATATATATTTAAGAGTTTTATTTGTAAGTACTTATGCAAATATAATATTTTTTTTCTGGTTTCTTGATATTCAGACCTGATAATTTTTATATAAAATAAATAAAACTTTGCACTACATTTATTATAACATAATTGTCAGAACAATTTCTTATCTCTATTCTCAAACAAATATACATTCATTAGCAAAAATTTACAAGTCATATATGCAATAAAATTATTATTAATATTTTTCTAATTTAACTTGATTCATCTTTATTTATAACTTGCCTTGTCTAAGTTATTTCTTTAGTAGTTTCATCTCTAAATTATCTTTTAATTGATGTTTCTGGGTATTTGTGGCCAGACAAATACAAAACAACTTAATCCACTCTCAAAAATGTTCAAGTTTTATTTTTGATCAACTTTAAAATGTTAATTTTATAATTGCAGCATATAATATAAAGATATTAACCTGCTTACTGTTAATAAATACATGCTTTTAATGCATCAAGGATATAATCCTACATGTTGATTGCCTTTATAAATATAATTCACTCTGTAACCTTTCATTTTACCCTCCTATATATCTAAAATAAAATTAATCTATCAAGAATACCTCCAGTGTACAACTTGGTAAACATGTAAGTAACTGTGCATATATATTTCTTCAACTAATATTAATTTAAAGACATAACCATTCTTTGGATCCTCCATTTATAAAACAGATACCATAAACTTAATGTAATGAAGAGATCAGTTATCAGATCCTACTTTGCATTAATAGTATTCTTAATATTAAATCCATCCTGAGGTGGTCAGCTTTGGATTCGTCCCCTGATAAACAAATGCTATTTTTAAACATTTCTCTTCATGATTCCCTAAATAAGATGATAATTAAAACAAAGTATCTAAATATATTTAAATAATTTCACACAAAAGTAAATTTATGCAAGGGTCAAATCTATGTACAAAACAATATGAATCATATTTAAAAAAATTAACAATTTACATTTTAATTTAAGTTTCAAATTATTACAGTGCTGTTTTTTTTTATTTTATTTAAAAATCGCAGTTTTTTGTTCTATTTCTTGGACATTTCTTGTATAGAAACATATTTCACGCAACATACACTACATTTATCTACTATAACTAATGTTTTTTCTGGCTAATTTATCTAAATATTTATATTATACTGCAAACTAACATGTCATTATGAAAGCTTTTGTTTAAATGTGAGTCTTTAGACTTTTTCTATCTATATTTGAAAGGAGATATTTTTTAAAAGATACAGTATATATTTTTTAATCAGTACCAATTTTTAAAACTAATTCTATAAAATAAAAAAAATGAATATTTTCTCTTTTTTTACATTCTCCTAAAAAAATTAAATCTTAAAATAAATTACTTTTTTAAAATCTGTTTAACCGAAGACAAACAAATCTTTTACTTCACATTTCATTCAAAATTTTACAATAATTTGAAATATATATATATATACATAATTATTTAATAACTTTGCCTGTGCAAATATTATTATAACATATATTTCTTTTAAATCAGAGCAAAAATAAGGTTCTTAATGAAAGTCTAAATTATAAACTTTTTTAATTAAATAATTCATATCACGTAACCATAGTCAAACATTTTTATGCAGGAATTCTTTCAACATCACATTGGGAGACTTCATAGTTCAGTGTGCTTCTCTTGGAGACATCGAGATGTTTTTTTAGGACAAAGCTAAAATGTCACATATAAGTTTCCTTGACAAAATTAAACTTTTCTTTCTCTGGCTTACAGTTTTGTTTAATGAAAGTTATTGCATAAATACTCACTGGTTCATCATCATATTGTTTCAGCTGCATAATAATTTGGAATTTTTTTGTAATTCATGGTAGCAAATATTGAATCCAATATAGATTTCAGGCAGCTAGTAACTTTCTACTTTTTAGCCATTAAACAGAATGGCCAGCTTCAAAGAACATTAGCAAAGAAACACATACTTCGAGTGATCTCATTTGTTGTTTAAACCTTAGTTACTTTAATTATACTTAATTAAAAGAAAATATTTTATATACTGTAATTAATAAAATTCTTGTTTTGAGGTAAAAACTACATTAGATCTATCTAATTATGACTAATTTTCTTATTCGATACTTTGAAATTATTTCTGTTGTGACGTATTAATTTGGTGACATTATTTTAAGTTTGCAATATGTTTAAAATAATGCCTACAAGTATAGGATGTGCAAACAAACTTAATCACTAAAATTTATCCACAGATTCCATGGAAGCATTATTTTAAAGAAATCGCAAACTTAGACTAATACATCACTGGACTAATATTTCATACCACATGTAATACCAAACTTCAAACCGGAAAAGAAATGGAAAGTATATTCTGTATGAAGAAAGTAAAAACACATTAAATGGAAAGTATATTCTGTATGAAGAAAGTAAAAACACATTAAATGGAAAGTATATTCTGTATGAAGAAAGTAAAAACACATTAAATGGAAAGTATATTCTGTGTGAAGAAAGTAAAAACACATTATAATACTAAATAAAAACAAATAATTGTGACTTTTTAATATGACACTTTTTGTGAATTTTTATTATATCACTTTATGCCATCAACGTTATCCTTTCCCCTCTTGGTATAATGTGTGATGGAGAAATATATTCATTATGAAAAAAGAATGCTGAAATGTTTTTTAAATGGCAAACTGTAATATTTAAATGTTTTTTTATTTAAAAAAAAACAAACAAATTTAGCAAAAATCAAAATATATAAAGTTTTAGCTGTAAATATATTTTTATTTACAAATAATGTGAGGGATGTATTATATAGTGGGGGGAGAGGAATCGCTGTGTCAAATTGAACTGCTTAATATCTTCTAAAATGAAAAGGAAAGGGTCACTTTATTTGACATGGGTTAATTATACCAGGATTCTTGGTTGCCATGACATCATAAATAGAAACTTTCAATAAATATTTCCAGATACAAATGTCAACGGAGTAATACATCATAACAGGTATAATATCAAAGTTTTTATTCTAATGTTGCCAAAAATATACAAAAATCCAATATTAAACATTTGAATCAAATCTTAATTTATTTTTTTTTAGTAAATTAAACAAAAATTTAAATGCTTTAATTAAACCTTATCTTTTTTGACTTATTAAGAACTTTTTTAATCTACCTTAATTAGTTTTCTACTATACATTATTTCAGTTATAACTTTATTTATATATATTTTTAGTTTTCAATCTTTTAATTTTTGATAACAAGAATTAGCTATATTATATTAAATGATATTATTTAATTTGAATCCATACTTTAATAATAACTAACTTATCACATTATTTTTTAATATTTATTATAAAATATATTTTTTTGTTTTTATATTCTAAAAGATTACAATACTATCTTTTATTATTCAGCCTTTCAAGAACAGTTAACCAGCTCTCCTCTATGCATAAGACTACATGAATGACCATGAAATAGATATGACCTTATCTATTTCATTATATATATATATTGAACCGTGTTCGAATGTGTGAATTTGAAACACCGGTCTCTTAGGCAGAGAAGAACATACTCGGAGAGTATGTATGCCCAAACGATAGCTATAAAGTATATAACTAGCGTTACATTTCCAGGACATAGCTTCTTCTCGGTTGTTAAGTTCAACACCACATCCAAAGCACTTTTATTTGTGTTTAATCATGGGTGCCAGCTGTCTAATCTAAAAGAATCGACAGCGCACTTTGAACAGTGGCCACTAACTCAACGCCTAAATCCACGACTAGCTCAGTTATTTGTAATCACTAATAGATTATACTTAATTAGTGATTAAAAGAATTGATAAAAGAATTTGTTAAAAAGAATTGAACGACAAATAAAGTTTAATTTTAAAGATAATTTATTAACTAACATTTATTTACTAAATTTAAACATTTTATACTTCTAATAAAACACACGCATATTTTAAATTAACATTCTAAATAGTTTAAATATTCTTGAATATTTTCATAACAGAACACTGAGAATTTATCTACTTTGACTAATAATATTGATATAAGGATCATGCACATATTAACTCATGCACACACATAATAATGATAATAAAGGACTACATAGCATTTGAAATTTAATCACACACATCAATAGTTCATTTATGTATGATATAGAGTTCATATAATTAGACTCTTGAAAGATTCGTACGAATTAATGCAATGCAATGGCTATTACAGTATAAATGAAATAAGCAAATGTTTTTACCTAAGTTTTTGAATGTTGACATAGAATTTTGTTCTTTGGAGGCTGCTTTCGGTGAAAATGTTTCCATTATGATTGCTTACCAGCCGGCTAGGATGTTTCCTTGCTGAGTTTCCTGATTTTCACGATTATTACTATCGGAGATAATTAGATACTGACGGAGATTTTCTAAGATGTTAAGCTGACATTATTTCACGGGCAGATCTGTTATTTTCTAGGACATCTGGGCTGGAGATAAACGTGCATTCCTAAGATCTTCTCAACACTGCATTTTGTTTGTTAACTGCTCAATTAATTTCTGAACTGCACTCACTCAATAAATTTGTGAACTGACCACTGTCCAATAAAAAAAAGTCTATTTATATCTGCAACGTGTTGTCAAAATATTCCTGGCAAAGATCTGTTGTCGAATTCCAGTGATAATCATTTGATAAACGTGTTTTGAAAGTTTGCTTAATTAGCAATAGCCATGCACAAACGTTGTTTTATATCAATTAATAACCATTGCTGTGTTTTTTAATGATAATCTTCTTTAACTTTCATTTATTTATAATAACATTTATTCTATTGTTGACACTCGCACATATATACGCACATATATTAGTTTTAACATTTTTTCTTGAATGAAAAGAGATTGGTATGTTTTAACTTTTTAAATTATATTTTTACGAATACTAATAAAAACTCTTTACTTCCTTTTATAACCCTTAGTTTAATTTCTCAAACCAAGACTCCCCTCCCCCCTTTTGATTAATTAATTGTAGCTTTTTATTTCAAAACTAACGCTAGAAAACTATTTGATTTTTATCTTTTTCAAAAACAAACTGAATAAACTCTTCAACATTTAATTTTATGTTTTTCTTTAACGAAAGATTATTTTAATAATATAATTTTAGATAAAATTATATGTGCCTATATCAATATAGGTACATTATATATGAATGGCTTTAATGTTTGAGAGTTCATAAGATGTTCCAGCATCAGAAATCCCAGCACCAGAATTATTCCTAGGAATCCACATTCCGGGGTCTGAAACTCTATAACTGTGCCAAAGTGCACAGAGTAGCTTAGGAGTTGATAAGTGAAAACTGATTTAAAAACCAAATCGGAAAAAACAAATATACAAGTATAATTTATCCCATAATGTTTTAAAGGTGAGTAGAAACTAGTCTTTATCTTGCATGAAATTTGTGAAGTAAAATCACATTAAGTTGTTAGGATTGGCTTGGAGATTCAGATGTTTGATATCTTTGGATGAATATGATAAGTTGTGCATGAAATGCATGCATAATGTAAAAGTTTCTTCCTTGGGTATTGCTGATGAATGTATTGATAAAAATCAAAAATCTTAAAAGTATCCATGCAACATAACATTATTCACTCTGGTGTTGTGAAAGACTATGGAACTGTCAACATTAGCTTGGAGATTCTTGTATTTTATATATCTAATTTGTGTGGTGAGCTGTTCAAGAAATGCAAGCATGAGTGGAAAAGTGTGATCTAAATGTCTGTGCTCAGAATGACATTTTGGGGGAGAGGTGAAGCATATACTGAGAAAAACCTCAAAAACTCAAAATTTTTACATAACTTCCAAAAGTCTACAATTTTGTTCTAATTTTGACTTTTTTTTGTCCGATACTATTGACAGTGTTAGCCTTAAAATAATAGTAGAAACTATTATTAATGTTTAAAGCAATGATTCAAAAAGAAAATTTGTAGATTTGAAGTTAAGTCCTCATCATAGACCTTTTTTTTTAAATTAAAAAAAAAAGTAAAAGTCTAATAGTTTATTGACCTGGAGTTCATAAAAAGTTCAAGGTCTGGAAGAGCCAAAATAAGTTGATCCTACTTCATACACTCCAGGATCTGATATTTAACCACTCTACTAAATCATACACAGTTGAGATGTGAAAGGCATTGGCAAAACAGCAATGATGATGATAAAGTATTGGTATGTTGGACTCTTGATTAATGACTGACATTGCTGTTAATTAGAGAATTGAGTGTATAACCATAATATTCATAAGATGATTTTCACATCCTGATATCACTCTAGGAACATGTTGGCTATCTCGATCATGTGTTCTAGAAGGTTTTAATATGTCAAATAACATACTATCAGAATTTCATGGTTTTGTAAAGTTTTAGCCAAATTAAATTCAAAATACAAACAGGATTATGGATAATGTCTCATTTATAGACCTGCATAATTTGATGCAAAGATGGAATAGCAGACTTTGAGCTGAAGTTTCATGGATCGCAACCCAATACTTCCAGATATGACTCTCTAATGAATTCCAAATTATTATAATATATATATTTAAAAAAGAAATCAAATCATATATAGGGTTCTGTGATTCACCTTTTAAAGCTTTGTACTGGAAATAGAAGAATTCTTTAAAAAGACCAAGAATGAACAATTCAGATTATTTTGTTTACTTTGGAAGAATATTGTTTTGCTTTTTTATTTTTTTTTTTAGTAATCAAAGCTTTACTGAAATATTCTTTTTCTATGAGTTGCTAAAGATAAACTACTTTTCAAAAAGAAAGGACGCTATTAATACGTTCATTATTCTTTCTTCACACATTGTTAACCTACCTTTACACCTTTCTCACTATCTGTGCAACTAATAATACTCTAGTTCCACCCCTCGCGAAGTTTGCAAAGAATAAATATTTGCGCAGTTTAGTTACTAAACTTAAAATAATGTTCATTATATAATAATAAATTGTTTTTTATTTTTGTGTATCTGTATATATATGATTTATATATTTAAGAATTTTTTTTTATTTTCTTATTTGATTTAACTATAATTTGTTAAGATTTGCAGATGAAACATCTCAGTACTGGATATATATCAAATATGTTAATTATTTGTCTCTGTTGTTTTTTGAATAAGTAAAAATATTATTTCTTTATTATTAATTAAATAATAGTGTGTAAGTGATTTTATATATTTTAAATCTGTAGTCAGATTATAGATATATATTGTAACACAACATTGGTTTGAAATTCAGATTTCCATACTTTTATGAGATATAGTGAGATACTCTATATTTGGGTGTACATGATATATGTATGTGAAATATTATATGATGAAGTACTTTCTTTATAGCATAATTTTACTTATTTTATGAGTACACCATCACTGAATACTGTAAATTGAGTAATTTCATGATACTTTGTTCCTCTTCAAAAACCATCTTTAAAAAGTTTTTAGAGCAGGAGTAGCCAACCCCGTGCGCATGAGCGCATTTGCCCGTGACACAATTACCTAAAAAGTATATTTTAAACATCATTTCTCAACTTTTTTTTAAATATGTTAAGATAATTAAAATAATAATAACAATTTTATAATAATAAAAATGTAAAAATTTTAATATTTCTGTACAAACAAATATTGTTCTTGCCTTAACTAGCTCTGTCTCTTTCTTATTAATCTGGTGCGTGTGCAACATTGGCTCAATAGTATGTCCATTGAAAATTTGTTGGCCTGCAAAACAGTTGAGATTAACGACTTGAACTGCATACATTGTATGTCCAATAGTTGTTTCTAATACTTCGTAAATTTATAATAATTATTTTTTGAAAAAAATTACTTGTTTATAACATTTAAAAAATCAATAATTCCTTAACATATCTAAAGCAGGATCAAGTAAACGGCCTTGTTTGTACAACTTTCAAGAAGAACGGGAGGAAAAATATTGTTTTATGGAAATAAAGGGGCTTGCTGTATGTCTTTTGTGCAATCACAATTTACCAATTAAAACATATAATATTGAAGGCATTTTGAGAAGAAATATAATCTCAACCTTCCCATTAAAGACAATTGTTTATTTATGGAATTATATTACAATTTCATAAATAACTGTTATATTATTTTAATAAAGTAATTATTTATATCTTAAAAAAATTCATTGTTTTTTAATTATTATTCAAAGGTTATAATGAATATACTAAATAGGGAATATATAAGTGGGACCAAGGTCTATAAGACCCTAAGGATAGGTTGATTTTGGTTGTTGCTGAGTTCATTTCATGTATATCTTGTACCTAGGCTGCAGTTTGCCTTAGTATGGTGTTGGTGAGTTTGTTCTGTGGAGAGCTAGGGGGGTTGTGGGACATGAAACAGGTTCCATGTGTCCTCATATCTTCTTTTGGTGGATAGCACTTGGTCTCTATTCTTCATTTTTAAAAGTTTTTGAGTAAAGAATGTGTTTTCATTCAGGTTGGGTAAAATGAATATCTTCATATATCTGACTGTCCATAGAGCGTATGTTAGATATATGGACAGTGTTATTACTGCAATTGATTGGTGTTTTAAGCAGTTTTTAAGGACATGATTTGGTAGTAGTCTATTTTGGTATTTTTATATATAGTGTTTCTTAGGTTACTTAATCCAAGGCAGATAAGTATGTTCAAACATTTCCTCCTGTCTATGGAATATGTTACAAATTGGGTTAATTTTTATGATATGTCGTTTGTGATAGAGAAAGGCATTTGTTGGCATTACATCTGTGTTTATCAGCAGCTCTAGGAATTTTGGCTTCATGTTCCAATATTTGAAACCTGAAGTCAGCTTTTTATTAGTAATCCCTAGTATTGGGTCATCCATTTTGGTGTTAGGGTGGGTGAGGTCATGAATTTCCCATATCTTGCATTTTCTTTGAAAGTTTTGCCTAGTAATATTTATGTATTTTTGCAAGTGCTCAATGAGTTTGTCAAACCAATCTCTTTTGCTGGGGGGAGTGGGCTGGCAGTTGGGAGGACAGGAATGATAATAGTGTTGTCATATTTTTCAATTAGGTTATATATCAAAATATGTGCCATTTGAATGAAGAAGGCCTGGATGGAGTGCATAGTCATTCCGTTGAGCTTCCTGGGCTTTTGCATTTTCTGCATACTGATTAGTGCTATTTTTTACCCCAGAATAGTTGGCACAAAGAGTGTTGATTTTTTTTTTTATAAATGTATTTGTAATTTTATGGGAAGGTAATAATTGATCTTGCTCATGATTTTGATATTCAATAGATGTACCTTGCCCTGAAGTGACAGATGAACTGTGGAGAGTTTATCCATAATCTTCTTAGTATCATGGATTATGTTGTTTTGGATTTCTTTTGACATGACAGTTGCAGATTTGGGTATCGTAAAGCCCAGGAAGTTTTGAAGTTGAACTGTAAATTTTGTATTGATTCTCTTCCTGAATCTGATTTTCCACACAGCAGATTTCTGGTGATTTATGCTTAGACCATATTCAGATGTGTATTTATCTAGTATTCTGAAGAGTGGGTTGAGGGGTTTTGCTGATAGCAAGACTACTAAGATGTCATCCATGTAGGCGAAAAGCCTTGACATGTTTTTAAAGTTTTAGGATGAACACTCCTGGCAGTTGCACTTCTAGCTCCTGAAGCAGAGGGTTTATGTAAGTAATAAACAGAATGGCACTGAGGGGAGAACCTTGAGGAATGGAGAGATCAGCTCTAAATTCTTGTGTTTCTGTTGAGAGTATATGTATCATTCTATTGCTTAGTAGGTTGTCAAGGATGAATATTATTTCCCTTGATATTGATTAGTAATCCAATAGTTGTAAGGGTTTATTGACTCTGACATTGTCAAAGGCTGCTGTTATGTCTATTTGGACTGCTATTGGTTTGGACATTCTGCAAAGTCTTATGTGTTGCAATAGCAGTTTAACTTCACTGATTGTGATAAGGGTCGAAGAGCATTTTTTTGCAAATCATGATTATTTGTATAATTATATATTTTATAATAGTTTTTATGTTACATTATAATAGTTCACTTTAATTATGTTTATGTTATTTTATCCCATTGGTTTCTAGCAATCTCTTCGGTTGGAATCCGGTATTGGAACTGTGGTTTGAATCTCAGATTCTTTTTTTTTATATCACTATTTGAAAAATAAGTGGATAAATTTTTAATTTTATTAAAATTAATTTATTATCAACCAATATGAATTATTAATAGTAAAACTGACATTATTCGAAACCCAAATAAACTTGTTTTTAATAAATATATCCATGATAGTAATAAGTCCAAGAACCGAATATATTAATTTTAATAAATTGAGGTTTTGGAATAGTCTATTGATTCACATTTTATATATAAAGGAAAGATTAGGGAAAACTCTAAGAAATATTATGATGAAAAAGAAATAGAGAAAAAAGATTTTATAAAAATAAAATAGTTGATGAAGAGAGATCTAATAGGGGAAGTGTAACAATAAATAACAATTATACTCTGGAAAAAAAATAACACCAAAGAAATGAATTTGATTGACAGGCATTTGTTTAGAAAATATGTGTATTCCTTTGAACTCCTACAATGATGTTTTTATATGTGAAAAAAATGTGATAACAGTAAAATAGAAATATTATAGAGAAAAAAAATTAAAGATATATTGATTTAAAAAATAT
Source organism: Epiperipatus broadwayi (assembly GCA_028023455.1). Lineage (NCBI taxonomy): Eukaryota > Metazoa > Onychophora > Udeonychophora > Euonychophora > Peripatidae > Epiperipatus > Epiperipatus broadwayi. Next base: position 1,080,666 of record JAQFVV010012500.1, read on the forward strand.
AAAACACATAAAGAAATTTATAAAGAAATGATATAAATAGGCTTTTTATGAATTTGGGTTCAAAAATTAAATTTTAGAATTATGATTTTACAGAAAATATTGAAAAATTCAACCTTAATTGAGTAAATAATTATTAAAACAATAGTTTAAATTAATTTTCTAAATTAAAAAAAAATGATGCTGTGAGATTCGAACCATGGGCCCAACACCAGATTCCAACCATCTTTCTAAAGATAAGTATAGATTCTTTGTTAGTCGAATCTGGAAAAAAGATTTTAAAAAAAAGCTGCCATATCATGTGATTATATATTTCGATGATATTGTTCTTTTTCCTTGTGCCCACAATGTCTACTAAAATTTTTCATTGCACGCATGCTTACAAAAAAGTTGGCCCCAACTGCTTGAGAGCAGAACTCTCATATTAAAGTGACCATACATTTACACACTTATAAAGAATATTTGACCTGGAATAGAATGTACTTGAAACAATATAAGTTTTTGCTCAGCACATAAATTTAATATATAACAAATGTTAAGTTAAGCAGAGCAAATTCCTAACGTCCTTACCATAGAGTTTTGTTATTGCAGTTGTTATTATTTGATGATTATTCGTACAGAAATTGAACATAGGTGAGCTGCTCACTGACACACATAAGTGGTAATTTTAACCATTTTTAACTCAGAGTTTAAGGTCAAGAAATGTCATGGTCTTTTTCATCAGTTGCCTGATAGTTTTTAACTAAAGCATCAGTTAAGTTTTCTTGAAAGCAGGATAAATGTATGTGTAAATGATCTTATTTATAAATAATTACAATAACAACAGACAAGACTAAACTATGGTCCTTATTCCCAGGAAGTTGTTAATATTCCAGAAAAGGAAGACATTATGGTTATAAGTGGAGGATGCTAAGAATTCTATGATTGTGGATCATAGCTGCCATTTGATATTTTTTATTCAGATACATACAATTGTAACTCACTTTTAAGTGAAGAAATGACATTCCAGTTGTAGGAACTGTCTAATATTAAATGAGATATTGTCAGAGTTTGTGAAGTTAAAAAAAAGCATGAAAAAACAATTGACTTAAAAAGTAGACATATTTTATTACAAAAACACAAATATTGAAAGCACAATGGAGTGGAATTCATTATAAATAAAAAGTGATAAACAGTATGATGGAGACTGGTGATATATCAGGCAGAGTAGCAAAATGGACAATACCAAATGCAAATAATTAAAATTTATGGGCCCAACAAATTCTCATCATGAGAAAGTAGAGGATTTTTACATGAATGTACAAAATTATTTTGATCAGAAGAGACAGCATTTTAAATTTGTTATGGGAAATTTTAATATTAAAATAAGTAAACAATTGAAAGATGAAATTTTTGTAGGTAAATTTGGTTATGGAGACCGAAATGAGAGAGGACCCAGTCTTATGCAGTTCTCAGAAATATATATATTGTGGGTTTGTCTTTGAGAATAAAGGTAAATAGAAATAAACATAAAAGCAACCAAATGAAGATAGAGAAAGAATTGGATTAATATTTTAATTAATAAAAAATAAGTATTTTAAGACTGTAATGTTTTTAATAGATTCATTTCTATTTAGAAGGTAATAATCCTTTCTCACTTGTATCCTATTATAAATAGGTAATGTTAAATGTGAGGATACTCTCATTTCAGTCATAACAAACGCTTTGAGAAAATAAGAATGTCTGTCTTATTTTCAAACCTATGCACACTTGTATAGGCCAATCTTAAATGTCTTGGAATGAGACCATGAATATATATCAAATCATTCACTTTACATCCGTTTCTTTTAATAAGCTTATAAAATATTAAAATTTACTTCATGGTAATTTTAGATGTTAAACTATGTAATGCTCAATGAATTTTACTACTGCATATCAGATTGTAATTCTATTTAGAAGGTAATAATTCCTCCATACTTGTGCCATTCTATAAATCAGCAATGTTAAATGTGAGGATACCCTTATTCCAACCACAAGATAAATACTTTGAGAAAATAAAAATGACCATCTTATTTTCAAACCTAAATTTGTAGTTGGAATGAGAATGTGCTCACATTTAACATTGCTGATGATGTATAGTATGGTGCAAGTGAGAAGGGATTAGTACCTTCTAAATAGAATTATGGTCTGATGCAGCACTAATAAAATTCATTCATCATTAATAGATTCAAACTATTAGCGAGAATACGATATGCCATAAACGTTCCAATGAATTGGAATTAAAACTTGAAATCATTTTAAAATATCAACAGACTTTAAAGGTAATTCAAACTTAATTGAGATCAATAAAAAGATGACGATATCTATTAAAAACTGCAACAAAAATGTTTGCACACAAATGATGCATTAAAAAAAAATCTCATTGAATAATTGGTTGCTGTTAATCGTCTTCCAATAAGGAAAGGAATGTTTTTGTATATTTAAAAAGTGTCTGAATGTTTTCACTAAAGAATGCCTACATTTATGCCATTAAAGTACTCAATAAAGTCAGAAGCAAATGACTAAATGATAGATTGTTGAGATAAATTCGTATTAAAAATGAAGAATTCAAGCACATGTTGTTTTATATGAAAATTCATTGTCTATTTTAAAAAATGTCTATTTTGGTCAGTTTTAAAAAGTTAATATGAGAATTCCTAGTAAACAAAGATGGCATTTAAGAGACCACTTAATAGAATCCTAAATAGCTATTTAACAGATTTCTTTAACAAGTTTACTGAAACAAAACGAGCACCCAGAGATAAAAACTGTTATTTTTGTATTTATGACAAAACTTCTTTTATATGAATAAAATTTAAAACGAAGAGAATTCAACCAAATTTATCAGCAGTAAAATATATAATGAATACTTTTTTAGCTATTTTACTGGAGGCTCTTTATTACGACTTAATTAATGATTTGAAGATATTCTTAAAATAAACATCCCCAGTTGGGTTTTGGACACTTTTTTTTATACAAACACAAAAGAATCTCCAAAAGTGAAAGAACTGGTAGAAGTAACAACAAATAAGAAAGTGGGAATTTAAATTCAAAGTTAATTCCCAACAGTTCTGGCTAATGGGTCACAATGCAAAAAGTTTTAGTTGCATTTCCTCCATCATATTTAGTGGATAGTGAGTTCAGAGAACTTCTACATCTATTAATTAAAAAAAGAAACAGACTGCAAATAACTAATTGCAGTGATTTAAAAGTGCTGCTGATAAAAATAGAATATTACTTAATGACATCAGTGAGATTATTTTTAATGTCATTTGTGATTTTTATTTCAACATTAACCTTAATTATCTGTATGTAATGTGAATGTTATTACTGTTAACTTTATAAATAAATTTATAGTTTCAAGTTTCAGAGTATCTTATATATAACAACATCTTTCTTAATATATAAGTAAAAATATAGATACATAAAAGAATATATACCCTATATATTACATATGATACAGATATATAATAAGCCTGTATTTCAGTTAATATATAAAAGAATGTAAATTTGTCAGTTCATTTTAATGTTGCTCACTTAAAAAAGATAGATTTTCAGGGGAAGCTGAATATTTTTTTCCCTCAAATAGAAGGATTGTAGACTAAATAAGTTTAAGAACCTAAGAATTATACGATGAATATAAAGAAATTTGATTCCAATCAGAAATCCACAATCTTTGATAATTTTCAATGCCATGTGATAATGAATACTAATAGTGAGAGGATGTATGAATAGTAAGAAATAATTCTAATTTACAATGGTAAAAAATTGTGCAAATACATAAAGCATGATTGTTAGAAAAGATTTGTTCTCAAATTTATAACATAAAATGAATTCTTTATGCAAATGTTTTTAATTTGTCATTAGTTTAAGATCATCTAACGTTTTAATATTTAAAAACTAACATTAGTTTTTTAATGTTGGAATGTTATTATTTTTAAATCGGCTTTGTTTTATAAACTGTATTTTCTCCTAAATAAGGAAGTGATTGATTTAATTAGCAATGCTTAATTAATCTTAGCTTAACGTATTATTTTCTATAGCTATTCACTTATTATACACACATATATATGAACCATATATCTATACAACTAATTAGTTATCATATGTAAATCACATCAACTAGTAGAAGATCAGCAATCTATTGTTAAGGCATCATTCAGATTCTAAATGGAATTCATTTAATATCTCGCTGTTCTTGATAATAGATTGATGATATTCTATTGGTTGATTTTAAGCATTGGCTATGACAATATGATTATATATATATTGAAATGGTAGGTTTTGATCTCCTATCACTTCACTTAAACTTTTGTTGCTAGCTCTATCTGTGCTGGGTTTAAACTCCCTTAGAATACCTAAACAAAGGTACTAACATGGCTATATGCATCACCATATGTATATACCCATGAACAGATGCTGATAATATTAACTCTATTAAAATATTACAGCAGATAGAATTTCGATTTGCAAATGAAAATATTTATACAATAAATTATGTGAAAGATCAATTTAGTATTTTATTTTACAGTAAATTCATATATATATATATGATTCACCTTATATCATGATACATATATAGGATTGCATAATTTATATATTTTATTTAAAAGTTTTAGCACTTCTAAATTTTAAATAAAAATGATCATAAACAAATTACCATTAAACCTCTGCACCTGCAGAAAAGTAAGTTTAAAATAGTTACAATAATTTGTTTACAACAAAATGTTGTATAAGTAAAGTCAGTAGACCAGTCCTATTCAAAGTCCCATTGGGATTTGGATACTTGGCTGAAAATTTAAACAAAAGTTTAAATCAATTTTATTGCAGCCACCTTGCAAGCAAGTAGTTGGTTGCAGACGGCTGTGGGTTCGCGTCCTGGCCGATGCTATGACATATGGAAAAGTTTAAATCAATTTTAAAAATATAAAACTCTAAATTAACATCAAGCACTAATGGGTTCTCAGGTGATAAATAAGTTGTCAACAAGCAGGTGGCCTGAGAAGAGAATTATATAAATAGACAATATTTTGAAGAAGAAACTCACATCAAGTTTTGAAAGAGAAATTGCCACCAGAATCCATGTCAGTTGAAATCTTGAAATGTCTGGCTAAGGAGGGCAACATTTTGCTGCCTCTCCATGAAAAAATGGTGAGTCTACTGCCATCCTATGTGCCTGATAATGTCGACCACCTCATGGATGGAAATTCTCTAGCAACAGCCTGCCACCAGAAGAAGAAGACACTGGAAACCTGTCAAGAAAGAATGCTGCCACACCTGAAAGCTAAAGTGCCTACATCACCAGGCAATGAAGAAATCAGCAATATCATTTCAAAAACACAGAGCTCTAAATCAATTTTAATCTTTAACCTCTTAATATTTAAAAGCTAATTAATTATAAAAAAAGAAAAAATTGGACATTCAAACTAATGTTAACTCTGAGCTATGTTTTAAATTAATTAATCTTATATATATATATAAATATAACTTGCCTACTTACACTTGTAATTTTTACTTTAATTAAATGAAATCAGTGTTCTCATCTAATCCTTAGTTCTCTATCACTATGGTTTTGCCTATATCTTTACTCTATATTTATTTTCAAAATGTATTATATATATAATATTGTATGCCAATGCTTCAAAACCACTCTGAATTCAGTAAACTTTAGATTTTAAATATCTTCTTTCAATTATCTTTTTAATAATGCTATCAATTAAGTAGTATGCTGTTTGGAAATCCTATATTTACCAAATAATGATGAACAGCTGTGTGCTCATTGTTATTGGTTATTTATTTATTATATAAATGCATAATATGGTTTGCATTTAAATTGATTTATGATTTTAAGTAATTGTTGTAACAAGTAATAGACTAGCTTTAAGGATAGTTATATTTATTAATCCATAATTAATTGTCACTGAATATTCTTTTCCTCTCCTTAATTAGTTATTAAAGATGTAGATTAAAGCATATTAAACAAGATTGATAATTTAATTTACCCTCTAATTAGCATAAGTATAATGCTATTTTTAAGAATTGATTTCTGTTAGCTAAATCGATAGACACTATCTGTTTAAGCACATTTAATTTTAAATATGTATGTTTGATTTTTAGTACAATGTACATGATGTTTAGCTGTATCTTTTTTGCTTAGGATTACTGTTAAGCCACCCCATTATAGTATTCAGGTCTGTGCACCAAGCTTGTTCCTGAGTCTAAGGCCCAGTCACTTGAGTAAGCCATCCCAACTCCTGAATCACAAACATTTATGTCATTGGCAGCAATACATTTGGTCCTATGGTACCGTACATTTGTTGCAATAACATATGCAAAATTACCCCTGTACAAGGCAGCTTTGTTAGTAGCATTTTGCCAGTACTATTGGTAGCCTAAAACAGCCAATTCTTTTCCCCTATCAGTTAAATATTCAGTGTTAGTCTGAGACTGCATCTTGACTATTAGGTTAAATCTATGTCAGCTTCAGCTTATTTATGCACTCACACCTTAGATAGAAATATATACATTTGTATAATACTGTAATGAATAATCTATCTGGGGCTAATAAGATAACTTATAAAATAGTAAAACACCATGTTAAGATAGAATTTGGCATGTCAATTATAGGCATAATCTAAGTGACCGCATATACATGCACATACATTTATATTGGTACGTAAAGATGTGGTTGCCATAATATTCTGTGGCATCCACCTGAATGCCTGCATGCATTCACACACACCTTTGAATCTATGTTCTTGTTTATTACTAGTCTTTATTATTTAATAAATGTACTTAAAATTATGCTAGTTTCATATGTATTTCTTGTAGTCTAATTCCAATCCAATTAAATCTTACTTAGTATATTATGAATGAGTGATATGCATTGACATTAAGTTATAATTTATTACCTCCCATCATCTAACTATCAGGCTATTTTAACTCTTTTAGTTAGTCTTATGTTTAGCCTGCCCCGAGTCTCATGTTTCTTCCTGTTATGCCAGCCACAAAGAAATTGAGACCAAGTGTAACCTCACAGATGTTATTGTAAGGTGTTAAGTCATGCAGTACTGGCAGATGAGCTGAATCTTGGTTGGATTTGGAATCTCACCATCTTACTCTGGTCAGCTTTGGTATATTTACCTGGATTCTGTATTTTGTTGTGTGAATGTACAAATCTGATCATTACAACATATTGAGATGGTTATGTGTCTCTTGGCATACAAAAACATAGTAGTATGTGTGCATGTATATATATATAAAGTTGGAAAAAAAAGTAGAAATGAATATAAACATTTTTTTTAAATATTTATTATATTACACTGGAATAACAATTAAGGGTTAAATAATAATTTTCATACTTACAATTATTATCAATTATTTTAGATCAAGCATTTAAAAAGGTCTATTTAATGTTTTATTAATTCTGATTTTGTAATCTAAAACAAGCTAGTTTTTACATTATCATAAATATATTGGTAATTGTAAATTCTACTCTGTTTTTAATTAGATTAAGATTTTTTAATTAAATAATTTGATAAAATCCTACAGAATTGTTTTTGAAAGAATTAAGATGAACTGAAAAGAGTCCAGCTTTTTTCAATCAAGATAAAAAAACCTTACTTTTAATTCCTGTTTTTTAAATTCCACCACTGACTATAAAAAGGTTGGGAAAAAGATTAGTTTACATTACTATTATTTTCAAATTATAATGAAGGCAAAAAGTACAGCTGCTACTAATGTCACAATGGTAGGATTTGAATTCATGTGAAAGCAAGGACCAGCTTTTTTGTGTTTCATAGTCCAAATATATGTGTATTAGATGACATGCCTGATGTGTACCAAATTATAGTGACTGAATGCCAACAGGTATTGAATTTATATCTTTCCTGAAGATATCAATAGACCAGCTTACTAAGAATTTCCATTGGTTTGCTGTGAAATTATCATGCAATGTCATATGTTGATTAATCTATATGCAGAGAAGCACGAACATATAATTGCTGTCAGTCATATATATATGAAATGTATACAATTGGTGAGCAGAATATATAACTTCACAGTTTAAATCTTTGAATTACAAGATTTAAAAGTAAATAACTTTTGTCTAAATTATTCACCTAAAATCTAAGGTATGTTTCAGTTTTATTTTATTGAAAAAGGAAAACTCTAAAAATCTTTCTAGAGTAGAAAACAAAAGAACTTGCTAAAATATTTTTAAAAATATTTACAATTAATTAAGAGTAACCTGAAAAAAAAAGAAAACTTTTATAAAGAATTGTAGAAGAATCAATATATATTTTTTGAAAAAAACTTTTCCTAAAAATGTAATAATAACTTTGATTTAAAAAAGATAGTAGTAATATGGATATGTGTATATTGGTTTTATGTATACACCTGGGTCTCGTTTTATGCAAATTATTTTAGTGCGATTTTGTAGTTATGCAATTCATGTTTCTTCTTAATATCTTTCATATATCACTATATTTATTAGATATCAAGAAATTTAAATTATTAATAACTTATTTTGACTTGAAATACTTTTTTTTCTTTCAAAAATATAACGTGAATATGCCTGAAGCTGTATTTAGAACCTAGCTTCTATGTAAATAATCTATTTATACTAATGAGTAAATAATAATAATAGATTTATACTTACATATAAAATATCGCTATAAATATTGAAAAAATTTAAACTTTTAAAATGTATTTTGTTATATATGTATAACAGAAATAAATAATCTTTTAGATTTTTAAAATAAAAAATGAAGATTTTATAAAGTGAAAATAATCTTTCTAATGATAATGTATAATCTTTTTGTTCTGATTGCGATTTCATTTTTTTAATATAGAAACAGAAAACCATTAACACAGCACAAGACTGAAAATGGTGCTAATTGTACATCACATCACAAATAAAAATAGTGGCTAACAGGTTTCTCTGGGAATAATTGCTGAGAGATTTTTCACTTCATTTAAGGAGAAACCACAATACATCACATCAAATATGATTTCTTATCAGTTTACAAATGAACGCTAGTGGTAATGATTAAAATATGTATGAAAAATGTAAAATTAAATACTGTAGTAATAAAAAAAGTAAAAAAAGTTTGTCATGTATTAATTTTTTTCAAATATTTGACATTTTTTATTAGTCATACTTTATTTGCTTATTTTTTTAATGTGAGTTTTAAAGTAATTTTTCCTTGCTGCTTTGCTTTTATGCGAATTCTGAAAATTACAACCCCTATCCCCCATTTTTCAAGGTAAATTAAATCTATTTTTGTGCGATTTTTTTTAATGTGGGTTTTCTGTGGAACTTATCTACCACATAAAATGAGACCCAGCTGTATATGTTTTTTGACATTGAATTAATGATGTCTTGTAAAAATATAATATAGTTTAATAAGTCTATTATTTTTTTGAAAGATGAAATATCCTACGATATAAATTCTAGTGCATGCCTACATTTGAATGCATGTCTGGTAAACCCACATATAAAATGAATTGATTTTAATGACAGTTGTAATATGGTAATTTTAAATTATTATATAGTACACCTGAGTGCTTATGTATAAATGTGTTTTAAGTAAACCTAATGAGATATATGAAAATTACAATGTAATAGCATATTTTTTGTATTATATCTAGTCAAAATTAGAAAGCTGAATTTATTGCATACTCAATAGACCTTAAATTAATTTTATTGTTATTAATAAATTTATATTTTATTAAGTTATTCCACTAAATTTATTTAATCCTAGACTAGAATTTCAAACATTATATATTCGTGTTATCTCTTGATCACAGTAACAGCTAAGCTGGATTTATACATAACTGTCAGTTACATAGACTGGGGTTTACATTTAGTGTTATGAACATCCAGGTGATGATGATTTCATTATTTCTAATGCTGGATGGTACAAAGGGATATACTTTAAAGTCCATGTACTATTATTTAGTTTTTATTATTAGAAATTTAGTTTACAATTGGCAAGTACATTAATGATAATCAGTGGTCAAGGGCATTGATGACGATCAGCATATTTCTGTATCCCAGCATTATTTTTAACTGATTTGTTCTGATGGATTAGCACTTAAGTTTGTGCATCCAAATTATTGTTTGTTTTGCTGCCCTGAGTTTGAATGTGGCTAAATAATTAGCCTGGTCTATAGTGGACCACTTTCAAATCCAGTAATAAGATTGACTGTTGATTTTATTTGTTGACCATTCATAATGATGAATGATTATTATTATTTATCTGCAATACTAATGAACTTAATAATTACTTCTTTGCTGATCTTTCATAACTATCATTCATTATATTTATTTTCATTGCTTGTATATTTATTTTATTTGTGATGAATGGTCATAATGATTTTCCATTACCTCTACATTTTGTACCATTACAGTATAAACCTCTGGAATAAATTCTCCAATATTCAATATTATCAATATACAAAAAAATAAATAATAACTATAGCCATCTTAAGGCATGTAAGCCACCTTGTGTAGAGTTTAAGCACTACTCATGGTAGTATACATTCTATAAGCTAGCTATAGCAATTATTTATTTTCTGATATTAGTATATTGATTTTTATAGAGTTTATTCCAGAGTGTTCATCTTAATTTTATTGGATTATATATATATTAATAAGTTTAATTGTAAGTGCTAAATATATAGGTATATATATATATGTGTGTGTGTGTGTGTGTGTAAAATTAAAGTAGTATTTGTGAAAACATATATAATAATGTATATAAGTAAATGTATGTGTATGTATGCTGAGGGCATATACATTAAAAATAAATACTGCAGATTAATTAAAAGAAAGTAAATTTGAGAATAAAGATTAGATATACTGAGAAGTAATCAGTAATAGCAAAGATAAACATTTAAGTTAAAGTAAAGAAAGCCACTGCAAGTATGGAAAGTAGATCCTGATCAGAATAATAATAGTGAGTACAAATACAGAAAATATGAATTGAAATGTGAACTGGACATAGACAACCATGTGGGCAGCAGATAGCCAAACAAGAGAGATTCTACAACACATAGGAGTGTGTGCAGAAAAACAAGAGTAGAACACTTGCTAGGTGAAGTTCTAGGTATGAAGATGTGTCATCCAATGAGTGCTCTTGGTCATCTCTCCTTTACCTTCAGCCTTGTAAAGAAGTTTACCTTTAAATGTACAAAAGTAAACTTAGGAACTCACAAATAGGTCATATAGATCTATAATATTATGTTTGTAAGCATTCAGTCCCATAATGTTATGTCTAGAGAGTATGTATATAACATGTATAATATATATTGATAACATTACTAATAGTTAATTATCTTCAAGCATAACTCTCTGTAAATAAAACTTGTTGCTTTTAATCCAACTGGCAATAGAGTGCGACTGGAGAGACCAATTGGTGCAGTAACAGTTTCTGAGATAAACTTTACAGCAAATTGTACAATTGTTTATCGATAACAATTAGCACAGAGACAGCCAAATAGGTCAGAGTCTCACTAATTGAAAATCAGGAGCAAAAAACTTATGGAAATGCAACCAGCAATAGCAGAAATTGACATCAGAGAGGCAAGTGAGTGGCTCCTGTATGACAAGAAAATTTGAGAAATTTCTAATTATAAACAGGATAGTAGAAGATAAATTTAAAAGAGTGACTTTATTATGTTACACTGGAAAAGGAGTCATTCAAATGGCAAACAAGCTCTGTGAACTCCTTAGGAGTTAACATTCAAACAGGTACTTTGATTCCCCATCAATCTAGGTACATCACCGGACTCTATTTTAAAAATTGCTGGTAAGGCAATAATGAGAAAACTCAAAATTACAATTCAGCCCTTCGCAATCACACAAAAAACTGCATTTATGACTCATACCTGAGGAAGCTTTCCTCAAACAATTCTTTTGTGGGATGAGCACAATAGTCTTAGACAGAAGTTATTGGCCAATAAAGACATTAGTTATATTGAAGCTATCAAACATGGTAAAGCTTACAAACTGGTCTTAGAAAAAATGAAAGAATTTGCTGATAATGGGACAGTGATCAACAAAAATTCATACAGTTGACAACCCAAACATTGGGGTGCTGAACAAAAGAGAATTAGCAGCAGAAATAAAAGTTTAATAGTGTGTTTTTGTTGTGGCAAACCTGGTAACATTGCTAGGGAGTGTTTTTACAAAGATGAATGCTGTAAACACTGCAATAAAGTAGTGTACTGGGAGAAAATGTACAAAAATAAGAAAGTCAACCATGATAAGAAAAGTAATAGCCATGAGCATATTAACAAAAAACATAAGCAAGAGAAATTTGCTGTAATTAATAAATATGTCAATTGACTAATCACAGAAATTCAAAATTACTATAAAAATTTGTAAAAAACCCATATCACTGGAAAATGACAGTGGTGGATGGGTATCACTAGTTTCCATGAAAGATTGGAAAACCATCATGGGTGATATAAGACAGTCACCTAAGCTGATGCATATCAATCTCAAAGCTAAGGACATCAACAGCAACACCATAAAAATCAAAGGAGTAACACAGGACCCAATTTCTACCAATAACAGTAAAATAGTAACGTTACCATTATATATAGTGCATGACCTATAAACGCTCTTATTGGTCATGATTGGTTTAATCAACTTGGAATACAAATTTCTTATGTCAAAAATATTGACATTGAAAGAGACATCAAAGATCGTTTCCCTAAATTTTTCGATGAGGAACCAGGAATGATTAAAAACAAAATGGTGTCATTAGAAATGTCACCTAAAGCAGTGCCTATAATTTTTTCTATATCAAAAGGTTCATTTTGCTCAGAAAGAAAAAATAGTGAAAGAAATATATGAATTTGTTAAGAACGGCATACTTGACCCAATAGAGGAATATGATTGGGATACTGCAATGGTTATAATAAAACCTAATGGACAAATATGATTGTGCAGTGATTACCATGTATCCATCAATAAATAAATATGCATACCCCATCACAAACTCCAGGGAAATTATAACATTATTACAAAAATCTAAATATTTTTCAAAATGTAGCCTTTCACCAAATCCCAGTTACTAACAAAGCTGCTGAAATTCAAACCTTCACTATGCACATAGGTTTATTGATGTGCAGATGACTCCTATTTGGCATAGCCTTGGCACCCAGTATATTCCAATCGAAAATTGAGACTCTACTTAGCAGACTCAAAGGTGTCATCCCTTATTTTGATGACATATGAATCACTGATTTCAGAAAATGAATTGAGTAGTCATCTTATTAAAAGTTTTCTAAATACTGGAGGAATTTGGCACAAAATTAAATTTAAAAAAATGTATATAGAAGGTCATAGAAATAAAGTTTCTGGAACACATTATGTCAACTTCAAAACCCCTTCCCCCAAAAAAGTATCTGAAGCTAGAAGACCGAACAATGTAAGCTTCATGCTTTTTTGGGCCTTGTGAATTATATTGAGAACTTCCTGTACAGCAAAGTTCATATAGCTAGGTCATTATATGATTTATTTTTAAAAAAAAAAACAGAAATGGAAGTGGGAAGCAGCACAAGAACAAGCATTTCTGCATACCAAAGCCCTTCTCACATCAAATAAACTTTTTGTTCACTATAACAGTGATCTAGAATTAACTTTAACAGCTGATGCATCAGAATATGACATGAGGGCAGTAATTTAATATTTAATGAGTCATAAATTTTGTTTCTAAATTTTAATTACATAAACTTGACAAATATATAAATTAGATCATAAGTTGGAGATTAAAACAACTAATCAAATTGTCAGTTCAATTTAGTATAAAAAGTAGATGCTTTTTTTATGAACTTCTTGGCAGTAATGCCATATGCCTTTTTTATAATGTATCAGTTAATTTCTTATTTATTTCAGTCAAGTCTGAGCCATCTTCAATATTTTGGATTATGAAGTTCATATTAAAATTGGTTGGAGTGTTTCTGAAGGTTAGGAATATCAATTGTTAACAACATCTTTCATAATACTCTCTAGTTTTGCATTAAGAAGAATCTTATATTTCTTATGTTAAATCTATTACCATCATTACAATCTTCAAATACATATCTGCATATTCATTTAGAATGTTTTTATATTCTTTTTAAAAAAGAATTCATAATGTAGGAGTTTTTATTTTTCTGTAAACTCTACAAGTCTGCATTGTTCTCATTTATATCACCACAACAAAATTTATTTTCATTTTTCAATCATTTGTCAATTGTAGCATTATATTTCCCACGATAATTTTAAAATGTTTAGTCTGATCAAAAGCCACTTTTACATCTATATAAAAATTATTTACTTGAAGTCATCACAATGAGAACTTATTGAAGCATAAACCTAAATTATCTACATTTTTTATCTCTTATAAATTTCAGTAACTAATCTTTCTACTCTGCTAATATATTATCAATGTCCACAATGTTGTTTTTCCACTTTTTATTTATAATGAATCCCAATTCACTTGTGCTTTCAATATTTTTCACTTTATAATAAAATATATGGTCACCTACAAATTAGTTGACTTCTTATTTTCAGTTTATGCAATTTTGATACATAAATAAAAGATTAATCATTAAATGGCAGCATGTATTCACAATCGACAGATTCATAACAGCTTCTCCTGGCTGTTGTTTTGGCTGACAACAATCTCCTGGAAATAAAGACTATAATTTAGTTTGCTCTGTCATAGTTACAAATATCTAAAAATAATTATTCTTACATATATCTGGTTTTTTAAAAATCTCAACTAATGTTTCAAGTAAAAAGTATCTGGCAGCTGAGAAGAAAAAACTAGGTTGTTTATTCATTTTAAACAAAATTTAAAATCAGTAAACTCATGGTGTTGGTTATTATATGTTGGTGAGAAGCTCATTCATATTCATTTACCCACATTAAAATTCAGTATAGATAATATACTTCTATTTAAATATTACATATAAATAATTATAAAATAATAATAGCTTTAATAACAAAACTGTGTGGAGAGATTAGGAGTTTGCATTTTTGGATGGAGATCTTTAAGATGTCACAGCAACATCAAATGATCTTCCTTAAATGAGAAAAACTCTTTTCTTCTGTTGAACTCGTCTACATGCCATATATTTTACTAGACAGTTTTTTATTATTTAAAAAATCCATTTTAGTTATTTTTATTGTTATGGCTTGGTCTCTGTAAATTAATTTGTAACTATAAAAATTTTTAATGTCGCTTCTAAACTGATGAGGTCAAGTGTTTCAATGTCTCTTAATCTTAATTTAAAGTAACATGATCTGAAAGTTATTTATACATTTTACATATAAAAATTTGCCTATGGCTTTTACATCTTACTACGAATTGTACATGATTATTTAAGAATTTACTGCCTCAGAACAAGGAATCTCTTTATCCCATATAAGTCTACTACAAATATTTATCTGTTATTCATAATGAGAAATAAAAACAAAAACCAAGAACTATACGCTGATGCGAAATTATAGCCAGTAAATAGTCTACACTGGAATTAGTCCCCATCCCATTAGGCAAACAGGTTGACCTATGGTATTGAAAAATGATTACAATTATTTTTTGAATCCCATCCAGGATCTTTTATATGGATTTTTCTGTTCATAATAGTACACGCAGTATATAATTTTTAAATTGTGTATACATTTATATAGGAGAATTTGTCATGTGATTTATCAAGACATTACTTTATAAGTGGATTTTGAACACGTTTTTGTTAATGGCTAAAATATGAATAGCCATTATAGCAATAACGATAACCAATATCACGTGATGGTCATTATGACTTTTTTAGTCAAAAACCTGCTTTTATTAGATCACACAATACATACAAGTCTTATCTCTCTTCAGAACAAATGATGCTGATTTCGGTAAACTAATAATATTTCAATTTTTTAAAATCAAATCTTTCTCGCTGTGGTAACGATGTCATCGTTGTTGTTATAATCTGATTCATTCTTAATAAGTGTTTAGGATTCCAAAGGATTGTCTTGATTTGACTGGAATATCAGTGCAGATCGTTAGGACACTAAAAAATTTATTTCTTTTTTAAATTTGTCTAATTATTTTTGTTGATAGTTTAATATGTTCGCTAATTTCCTCTTCTCCATTAAACACCTAACTGCAGTTAACCTTAAGTATAGTATTTCTTTTTAGTTTTAAAAATATAATAATGATTCTGAAGTGAATTTCTTTGCCTGATTTAAAGCTTTCTTTTAGCAACACGCACACACCCATGATTTGAATTGTTAAAAAAAAACATAATCTTTAGTTTTAAAATTATATATAATTTTATTTCAATGTTTATGATTTTTGAAGTCAGAAATTTAAAAAAAGACTAAAGGCGTCATTAATTAGGAGTTCATAAGAAATTCAAGCACCAAATCTGCGAGGCCAGAATTGATGATCCCTTGGAACCTCCCAATCCCAAATTGGGTGTTCTATAATTGCACCAAACCATACAGAGCAAGATAAGTATTCACTGATAGCAAAGTCATATATTTCAAGTTAGATTTTACAACCAATCATGTTTATCTTTTGATCACACAATGAATAACACTTGATCACTGTGATACTCCACCAATCATTACTGAGATACACCTAATACTCTCTACAAAGTTTTGTTTTAAAATTTAAACTTAGCAAGGGATTACTGGATATGCATTAGCCTGTCACATCAAATTTGGGATCAAGTCTAGGAAGAGTTTTTTAAAGAGACAAAATATTCCAGGCAAGTCCAAAATGTGTTCAGGCAGCCAAAATAATTAATCATTCAGTATTGATCAGCTTAGAATTATTTAGAAGAAAGTAAAATGTTTCTAAATTGGGTGATCAAATAACTTAGAATGTGATCAATCTGAGAGTTCTTATGGAATTTGTTATACAAAAATGATATTTTTCAAATATTACAAAATACTATATTTAGTATTTGTCAGCACACATAGATATTGGTTAGCCTCACTTCTAGTTAAAGAAATATTTTAAATATAATGATTGTAAAATGTGACCTGGTCAAATTAATACATTGATTCACAAAAACAGCTTTAAAGATTAATTTAAATATTAAGATAAAAATGATTTCAATAATTCTAGCAGATTGCCTGTATTTTTGCCCTATGATTTTCCTAATTTTTGTCAAAGGAGAAGCAAAGGCAATTGAAATGTCAGAAGTAGCCATTATTGGAACAATACCTGTTGTATTGAAACAATGTTATGATTTATATTGATTTTTACTAGATTAGAAATCATCAGAGTGAGTCTCTTTGAAGAAATAATTCAACCTAAGTAGGATTATTATTCTTATTGCTGATACGCATTGCATTAAAAAACCAAACAATTGAGTGCCAACATTTTCTTAAAAAATTACCCTTTTTATAAGTATTCAGATTACATAATAGTATTCTGAGAATATACTAAATAATCATCATTATAGGTCGTACAATCTTAATTTGTTTTAAAGAACCTTGATATTTATTTAGAAGATTCAAGCATTTTATCTAGCAGTAAGCATGTGATATCATGTGGCTATTTCTTGTCTGAAGTCATCTGTTATGTGTGATGTAATGATATGTGGTTTCCCTATTATTAAAGACAGAAATCTTTGAGTCAATAAATTCACAAGAAATTTGTCAGTCATCATATTTTTATTACTCTTTAAATTACACATTTAACTTCTATTATATTTCCATAGCATCATCTTTGATAACATTAGTTTTAAAATTAGCTTTAATATTTTTATATTCTCCTACAATGTTATACTACCTAATGTAAATTTTAATAATCTATGGATGGATGTTTTATAAATGACTGTCTCGTGCTATCCAACAAAATATCTTCAGATTAATTTTCAACTTATTGTTTTTATTAGTAATGACAGGGATTTATTAAGTATTACCATCTGGTCTCTATTGACACCTAAAGCTTTTACTAGTTGGTGTAATGTGATGAGAAAACCAAGAATTTCTATTAAATAGCATTGTATTATTGGTTTTAAAACCATATTTATTATCCAATTCCAGCAAATGAGCCAAAATTCCACTTTCTGTATATTCATTTAATATTTTTCATATTTTTGTTGGTACATACTTTGCTTGCTTTTATATATTGAAAATCTTTTCTATTTTTTATATCAGCTCTGGATCTCTCTAAATCTATTTTTGTAGTAAAACTATTCTCATGTTTCAATATTTACTATAGCAGCAATTAACAATTCTAATAGCACACACAAAAATAATTATATTATTTTTATTCAGGAATTTACAGGAAGTTTGAGCACTGAGAGTGATGGAGCAAAGTTAGTCCATGGATTCTGAAACCCTTGAACTATGGTATCCATGGACCTTGATCTTAAAATCTAACATTTATATAGCTTGTAACATTGAGCTTTACCATTCATTTTAGGACCTTAAACTCTACCATCTATGGATTTTGATCTTGTGATCCATCATATATGAACCTTGTAACATTAGTTCTGTCATTTGTGGACCTTGGACATTAATCTCTGGCATCCAGGGACCCTAGGACCTTGATATCTACAACTGCAAACATAAAGGACATAAACACATACAAACTGACATATAACTTTTGTTCATATCCTATTAACTTTCTCATTTAGTTATTTTTATTACAAACTATTTAACTACTCTATTAGTATTTATGAATTAATACCTCCTTACCATTTTTTTTCCTTTTTGTATTTCACATGTAAAAACTTGAATACCCTATTTGTATTTTTTTTTAAAGTTTCTTTAGAATATTTAATATTCTTTCACAACTACATGTAAATTTCATGTGTTAAATCCCTATTCCATTCTCTTTTATAAAAATTGTAATTATTTTTAAATCAGCCCTTTACCTTTTTTTGTTTTATTTATATTTTATTTTCCAATCACACAAATATTTTTTGGCTACTCAAAATGATGCCTAAATAATTTTATCTAGTTTGCATTTACCTGATCTTAAAAAATGCTCTTTTTCATTTTTTTTCTATTTATTTTTGGCTTAATAGAAATGATCTAATAGATTATTGTTTAAGAGCTCATAACAGATTTGAGCACCAGAAATGTCACAGATGGATTGCAATTCATGAATGTAAGCTGCCACTTGACTACTGCAACAAAGCATGCTGGGAACTTAAAAAGCTTATACCAGTTGAATGGCTTATTATTCAATAGTTCATAAAAAATTCAAACATCAGAAGTGATGGAGCTTAGATGTAATCCATGGCTTAGACTCCATAATCTGGCATTCTACTACTACCCTAAATCACACAGAAATTATTTATCCATCTTAATACTTTTATGATTTCTCTATTTTCTGAATTAATAAAATATGTCAATGAAAAAAATATTATGTAAAACATGTAATCCTTTATCATCCATTAAGAATATGTTTCTCACTATTCCATCTACTACTATCTTTATGTTTAAAAAATATAATACAAATATTAGGTGCAAACAAGGAAATTTTTTTATTTCTTTACCAATATAATAATGTTCTCATTAAAGTATGAAAAGCATATAATACAGAATGATGATATAACAATGATGTATAATGTGATGTGGTAGCTAATTCTATAAGATTTTTTTCAGAGTTAAAGCAATCTAATAAATGAACATATGCTTAATAATTGTTATATGAGTTTTTCTATTTTAATCTTTTGTTAAAACTAGATGCAAAATGGATTTTTATATGATTGTTTTATTAGGGATAAATTACGTATAAAAAATTGACTCTCTAAAAACACTTATAACTTTTTAATATTGTTAGTTGGTAATACTTCTTCAATTATTATGATTTTCAGATATTTATCAGATTTTGCATAAATAATAGTAACCCATTTAGGTGGAATCTTATGTATTGGCATAAGTAATCATTGTTTATCTATTTTCTATATCAATCACATGTTAAGACTAGTATTGACCATTAGCCCTAAATAGAAGTGAACACTGGTTGATTACATTCCATGCAACAGTTATTATTACTTTTATTATGTTGATGAACAGTTATACAGCTATGATGTTTAATCAGCAATTATATGTTTTAAATCATGAACTGTCTATATTAATTAAAACTTCCACTTGTTTACATATTTTACTTTATTATGTTGTTCACAGAAAGTTTTAATACCATAATATTTTCAACATAAAGTTTTTGAATTTAAAAAATACTGTTGGCTATAATCAATACTTATTAAATTCAAAAACTTAATGTTAAAAATAATCAAGGGCCTGGGTAGTTGAGTGCGTGGGCAGTAGAGCAGCCTCTGGACCATAAGATCCTTGGATCAATTGCAAGTCTGGCATTTCTAATCTTTGAACTCCTTATGAATTCCTGAGCAATAAAACCACAGTTATTTATTTTATTGTTACTATCATCAAAAAAATTCTTTAGTGTACCTTTAATTTGAAAGATTTTTCTATTTTTACTTTTTTGTTTGCAGTCAATATGGAATCAACTTAGACCTTATTTCAATATTAAAATGATAAAAAGGGTTTCGAGAATATTTTTTTCATGTTATTCGAATATCTCATTAGTCAGAAGAGAGATAGAGTACTGATCCACAATTCACCATTTTGTCCGATGCTAATCATGTGACAATATTTGAAGAAATATTATTAATTTAGGAAAATGTAGTTCATATTACTACTATATATGAAGCAGAATAAAAGTTTTTTTTACAAAGACTGAATGTCATATTAAACGCAAAAATAATAAGTTTTATGAGTTCTAATCAGTATAAAAAGTACAGTTGTCAAAAATTTAAATGTTTGGTTTTTATATGATGAAAATTTTTTATCCAATTCTAAAATTTATTTAGAAAAATCATTGACTGACATTCAACATTTTTTTTCTTCTGAAAAGATGATTAAATATCTTCATTTTCATTTCCGTAAAACGACAAGATTATATTTATTTCAAATTTCTATTCATATAATATACATTTAATATTAAAATAATTATGTAAAATAGCGAAATAAACTATTTTTGATAAAATTACAAATGTATTTTGTATTAACGAATATACATTTTTTATTCTGATAATTAATATTATGTTTGTCTTGAGATATTTTTCATTTGAAACAATACTTTATATTGTCAAGCGATAGTGGCCCAGAGGTCAGCGCAACTGTCTTGCAAGCAATCAGTTGCTTGCAAACAGTTGTCGCGGGTTCTCTTCCCGGCCGATGCTTTGGCACATGAAGGAAAAAAAACAATACTTTATATAAACACATTATTTTAGCATTATTAGACTATATATATAGACTATGAAGTTTCCGCATATGATTTAAGAATCAATATAAGAAATAATTAGATGTTATCTGTTAACGACTGAATTTTATTGAAATAATATTTTATTCATAAAGTCATATAAATATTATACCCTAAATGGGTTGAAGCAGTGGAAGGGGATCAAATTCTGGAAAACAGTTTTGGTACTTTTGACACACAAACTTAAAAAAAAAAAAAAACAAGCAGCAAAGCCATTCAATTGCTTAACTTGATGTTAATGTTATGGGGAAGGGCTAAATTACATGATTCAAACTTTTCGGGGCTTTTTTATTGCATTAAAATTCAAATTTATATATACAATACTCTTGACTAGATATATATTAATATAAAAAAAATGTAATGAATGTGTTTCACTAGTTCTTACTTATGGATCTGAGATTTATACACAAGCAATTCAAAAATTTCAATCCTTCAAGGAAATACAAAGAACTGTTTGTTGAAAATAACAAGAAGAGATTGAAAGCAAAATACTTGGTGAGAGAACAAACAGGTAACAATGATATAATTGAAAAAATAAAAGACTGAAATGAAGTCGTTTGGATATATTCCTTAGAAGAGATGATAATAGATGGATAGTTGAAGTCTTAAACTAGAGTCATAAATACTGTAAAAATCTATACAGGGACCATAAGTGAAATGAATAGCTAAAATAAGAAAAATTTTGATGTTATATGACGGAGAGAAACTTTGCATCGAAGAAATTAGATTAAACTTGGAGAGATCTTCAAACTGCAGTGAATAGATAATGATTGAAAATGAAAATTCTATATCAAATTAAATATAATAAAATATAAAATATATCAAAAAACAAAACTATTATGTTACCTGAAATTGGATTCCTAGTTTTTTTTCCAGATTGTGTGCACACAGTTCAGTAAAGATATTGAAAAGAAAAAGTGAATTCCGGGCAACTTGTGGATTCACAATATTGATGGAAATTTACCTTTATGTATTAATAAACTTAGCATATCTTTATATTTAATTTAGATAGTCTTCTAGTAGAAAATAAATATCTTGAACATCTCTGCAGATTAATAAATCAGTCAATAACATGTATGAAATTCCATGTTTTTATATGTATATATTTTACTAAAACTAGATATAGTGATTTGCACAAAAATATAATATTATTAAATACATATCAACATCATGTATGTAAATAGGGTGATAATAATTATTACAAGTCTTCTTAACTCACATCTATAATTATAAACATCTTTTTAAAAAATCTCATCTCCATATGTTTTTTGGAATATTTCTGAATTTGTGATATCAATCAAGAATTGTTCCATTATCTCTATTACCTTTTTCTTTACTTTATTCTCATCCAAGTTCTTTAATCTTTAAAATAATATCATACATCTAAATTGAGAATTAACTCTTTTTATTTACTTTTGATGTTATTATTTTCAATATGCTTCTCTATGTTTATAATCTTTGCTAATATTTAAATCCAATTTGTAATATTTCAGTAAGTGAAATACCTTAATTTTTTATTATTATTAATACATGAAACATACTTTATTACTTCATAGCAATTTTTTTTTTTTCATTATTTTTTCCATTTCATGGTATATACATTAAATATATTTATAACTTTTCATTAATTTTCATTGATCATATCGACAAAAACATCCTTTCAAAAAATGTAAGTAACTCTCAAGAGAACTGAAAGGAGACTCTTTGATTCCTCTTTGGTCTTAAAAGAACCCAGTAGAAAATTTTTCTAATGTCCACTTCATATGTTATTATTGTCGCAACTGTTATTACCAAGTGATTATTCATATAGCATAAAAACATGGATGGGATGCTTATCAACATGCATTAACCAGCATGGTCAGTTTATAGGCTTTTTGCTTCTGAATTTATGACCTTTCTTCTCAGTTGCCTGGCAACTCTTAACTGAAATATCAGTTGAAGACAAAATAAATGTGGGTGTGACTGACCTTTTTAAAATAGATATTTACAATCATAATAGACAAAATTAAATCATGATCCGTACTCCCAGGAGACTAAAAACACTAGCCAAGGGAGTGGTTGGAAGCTGATGTGAAGGGTACTAAGAATGATGTGATTGCAGCCACAGGCTGTCATTTGACGATGACCTTTTATTTAGGCATTTACAACTGTAGATCACTTTCAAGTGAAGGAATATTGCAAGAATTGGAAGAAGAATTGTCTAATATTATTTGGACTTTGTGAACATAGAAGAAAAGGAAAAGAATCAATTGATGTAAAAAGTGGACATATACTCTGCTATAAAGGAAAAAAGACATTGAAAGTACAAATATAATAGAATTCATTATTAACAAAAAATGGAAGAACAACATCATGGAGATTGATGGGATATCAAACAGAGTGGAAAGATTAGTTATACAACTTAATAGCAGATATCAAATGCAGATAATTCAGGCTTATGTCCCAACAAGTTCTTATTGTAATGAAGAAGAAGAGGATTTTTATATGTGTGTACAAAAGGCTTTTGATCAGACTAAATAAAAAATTGTCATGGGAGACATTAATTTTAGATTTGGTAAACAATTGAAAGAGAAAAGTGTTGTAGGTAAACTTGGTTATGATGATAAAAATGAGAGAGGACATAAAATTGTGGAATTTGCAAAAAAAAAAAAAACAACAACTTTATATTATGAATTTTTTCTTTGAGAAAAATGTTAATGGACATGGAAGCAACCAAATGAACATACAGCAGAATTGATTATATTTTGATTAACAGAATATCTTTCAGATTTGTAATGTTCTTAAGAAATTCAACATAGGAATTGATTATCGATTAGTGAGATGTAAGATAGATGTTAATGTAAACTGGTGATTCAAAAATTATTAAAAAAAAGTTTTCACAGTTGATATTCCTAGAGATATTTGATTGAATTTAGATTTCAAATATTAACAGATTTTGAACATATTCAGATGTGAATGAAATTGATAGGAAGAAAACTGATAGGCTTCTAAAAACTGTAACAAAGTTAGTTGATACAAGAAAAAACCAATTAACCAGTAAAATTTCTATTGAGATAAGACAATTTATCAAGAAAAGAAGGAATATGATAATATGTAAAAATGATGATTTAAGAAGAAGGATTAAATAGTCTTGCATTGGTGGTCGAGAGGTCAGCACAACTCCTTTGCACTTGCAGGCAGTTGCCTGGGTTGCGGGTTTGCATCCTGGCCGATGCTATGACACTTTAAAAAGAAAAAAAAGAAAAAGAAGGATTGAATATCTCAAATTTTGTAAAGTCGTGTAAAAAAGAGTTGATAATAATATAAGAAAATATAATTGTGAATTAGCAAGAAAGGCTACAAAAAGAAATAAAAGTCTCAAGAGTGGAAACAACAGTTTGGTATTGGTAGGCAACTTATTTCTGCAATAAGGATAAAAGATAGAGCTATTATTAAAAAGAGAGATGACATAATCAAATATATAGAAGAGTTCTATCAAAAATTATATATCGATAAAGAATAAGGAAAAATATCTCCTACAACTATTATATCTTCTGAATTGCCCAGGATTTTAATTGAAGGAGTGAGACATGCAATTAAATTTATGAATAAGGTAAAAGGCTCGGGTAATGATGAAATTATAATCAATATCTTAAAAGAAGCGGGTAAAGAAATAGAAAAATTGTTGGCAAAGTTATATACCAAATGTCTAAATGGTAAAGATGATTGGAAGAATGAAGTATTAATATTATTGTTTTAAAAAGATGATAAAAAATGTTATTACAAACTTTAGCCCTATCAGGATTTTATCAGTTCTTTACAAAATTTTTACCAAAAAAGTTACAACGCATCTCCTGCAAACTTTGGATTTTAACAAATCAAAAGAACAAGATGGATTTAAAAGTGGTTTTAGTACAGTGGATTATATCCAAGTATTGATAGAAGTTATAGAAAGAAACAATGAATATTAGGTGCCATTATGCTTTGGATTTGTAGATTATGAAAAGACATTTGATTTTATAAGCATTTCTTTAGTCATTAAAATATTGGGTTCAAGGTGTAGACCCAGGATATTGTCATATTCTGAACAATATTTGTAAAAATGCAACAGTAACAATTACATTACTTAATAATATTAGGAAAATTAACATTGAGAAGGGTCTAAGACAGAATGGCTCCATATCTTTGAAATTTTTTACAGCAGTGCTGCAATAAGTATTTTGTGAATTAAAATGGGAAGCTAAGGGAATAAAAGTAAAGAGATTATTTAAGACATTTAGATTTTACAGATGATGTACTTGTTTTTGCAAACAATATTTCAGAGCTTCAGAAAATGTTGCAAGAGTTATCTGATGAAAGTAAGAAAATAATTAAAGGTAAATGTTAAAAAGACTAAAGTAATGTTCGATGGATTTTCTCAACAGAAGAAAATAAAGATTGAAATGATGATTTAAAAAAAGTTAACAACTACAAATACCATGTCCAAATATTTTTAAAAAAGATGAAAGGAAATGTCAAAATAATTTAATTAAAAATAGTCAGGCCCCGGATTGATATAATTGTGTGTTTTTAGCAGAGAAACAATACCACCAGATGGCTGCCTAGCATACCAATTATTATTATGGATAGAAACATGAAATGGATGAAATTAATTATAGAATTAAACTTGAGTGAAGTGTTTTGGTAAAAATAACTTAATATTAAAAGGCAATATGGCTATGTGTTTGAAAAGAAAAGTTTTTAATACATGTATTTTACCAGTTCTTACTTATGAATCTGAGACTTGAACACTTAACAAAAGAGCACTACAAAGACTGCAGACCATTCAACGAAGTATGGAGAAATGCATGTTAGGAATAACAAGAGATGAAAAACAAATACATGAGTGAGAGAACAAACAGGTGTTATTGAAAGAATTAAGAGACTAAAGTGGAGTTGGGCTGGATGTATTTCTAGATGAGATAATAATAGATAGACATTTGATTCCAAGATATCTAAAAAGAGACTACATGTGATATGGATGAATGAAATAAGGAGATAGAATGGATTGAACTTGAAGAGATCTTTATCCTACAGAACATCAATAACGGTTGAAAATGATGATAATAAAGACTTATCAATATCAAATTATTACAATTTATCCTAAAGATGCCAAACTTCCTGTACTCAAACCCATGCCCCTGTCCCATCCAGATACCTTAATGATTAGTACTAATTATTTATTAAGTTAAAAATCATTTTGTCATTTATAGGCTATATATACACTTTAAACTTTATTAAAGATTAACAAATCTATTTATTATTATTATTAAAGATGCCATACAGAATAACTAATTTAATTCATTTCACTTTTGTAATATTTTAAATACATTTATTAATTTCTATTTCACAGCATATACTTTAATCACACGAAAAAGATATTTTATAAAAAATAGTTAATCTCCAGGATGTGATGAAATAAAAAATTATAAATGTATTTAAGATATTATACATGGGAAAAGGAGAATGGATTTGAATGAATTGTTGAATGGAATTGAAATTTGTAATAATAATTGATATATTAATTTTCAATGAAAATTTAAAGTGTATTTATAGGCTGTAAAGGATATCATTTCTGATCTAATAATAATCATTAAGATATTTATCTGGGACCATAGTTATGAATGCAGGAAGTTTGTCATTTCTAGAGTAAATTATAATAATTTAATATCAATAAATACTGAGCAATGAGAATGAAGATATGAGAGGAGTTGTGATCTGGACCATCTGAAAAATGCTGATTGGCATAAAATGTATTTTGAAAGTCATTTAGGTTTTTCAGATATCTTTATTTTTATGATTAAGTATATATATAATAAAGAACAAATATTTCTAAGCAAGCTTATTTTATTATTATTATTATTATTTATGATATATATAGAAATGGAAAGGTATAAATGCATTTAAGATACTATATATGTAATATTTACTAAGGCAATAAACCTAAAGCATGTGAGGTTGAAAATGCGAAGGTAGGGACCTCTACAGGTTTTAACCACAAGCTTACACATTGAAGAAAAGGGAAATGGAATTTAAATTTTAATTAAAATTTAAAGTGTATCTGTGGGCTAAAAATGTTACGATAATTTGTAGCCTAATAAATAATTAGTAAAATATTTATTTGAAGAGGATGGTTTCATAATAGCGAGAGTAGAAAGTAGGACACCTTTACATTAAATTATTATTATATATATATACACACATCTCTAAATATGAGTCTTACGGTAAATTGCACATTCAATAAGCATTCCTACAATGGGGGGGGGGGGAATAGGCTTAAAATATTTTACTTCTGTAGCCATGTTGCAGTTAACCTATCTAACCATCCAATATTGATCAGTAAATGGATATCTAGCTATTATTAGTTGTGTGGTTAAACAAGCATGAAAACTGTTAAAAAATCTTTACTATCTGGCATTTGGCAGGCTTAAGTAATTAATATCTTTTTGACTTTTTAAGAGAGATTGCTGGAATAACTTTTATCTTGAAGTGAAATATTTAAAAATGATTTATCTTTGTTATTATTTACTGTTTTTTTTTTTTTTAAATAAAAAAGTATAAAATAAAATAATCAAATGAATTTATTGCTCAGAAGTTCATAAAAGTTCGAATTCTAGAATTTCCAAACTAGAATTCATCTGCACTAAACCATTATCATATAATTAGTTGACTCAAAATTATGTAATCTTAAAATATATGGCCAAAGGTAACATCCATTTTGAGTAATTGCATTGATATTTCATCATTCCCACCCCCTCTCGTTAGTTCTTTTGTTTTAATTTTTCTCAGGAATTGTTTGCTCTTCAGCTGTTCTAACTATAAATGGCAAAGAAGGGTAATTATTGTTAGAGCCTTAAAAGAAATTATTTCAATCTTCAAAATAATATTTTTCAAATTGAGATCGGCATATTTCTGACAATCATAAAAAATCTTTCAAGAGATCATCCAAACCATATTAATGAGTTTTATTAATCTTTTATTAGACTAGAGATTATACAATAGTGAATAATACTTCTGTAGTGTCATTTTTACCACTCTCATGCAACGTAAGAACTGGTTTCTATCTGCTTTTAACACCTTGTAGAGGTATGTAACCCATAAACATATGACCAAGGACATGGTGAAAGTGGTGTAGTGAAAATTACACTACAGAAATATTATCGTCCAAACCAGATTCAATGCTCTCTTTTTTAGTTTTGGAAAATATAATTATTTTTATATAACAAATAAGTTAATGTATAATATTTTTATTATTGCTTTATAAAATTATTTAATAAGTAAATATTTTTTAAAAATCTGTTTTAATTTTTATAATACAGATATGGGCCATTTTAATGTAGATAAAAGCCTCTTTGGTGACCATCAATAATTTTAAGCCTCACACGGCATAGTTTAAGACTCTACAGTTCAAGATCGTGGATTCGGTGCTCTAATTTCTTATGAACTTCCAAATAATACACCATTCGGTTATTGCTATTAATACATTTTAAGAGTGCGAAGAGGTTTCAAAAAGCGAAATATTGAAAATCATTGATTTAGCGGTTATGATACAAATACTATTTAGAAATGAATTCAAACCTGATCATATATATCACCATCAATGTTCCATTTAGCTTAACGCATTTTCAGTGCCGAACACTATAAATCTAAGCTTTTTTTCTCTCTTAAATTCGGGCGTTAAAGAAAACTAAGAAGTGTTTTTATTTAGTGCATCGGATATCTCGTAAAGCATATTTATATGTGTATGCTCGTAGTTTACTGTATTTATATTATTAAGGTTTTCACAATTATTACCATTATTGTTTGTAAAGCGAAAATAGGGATAATGTCGTTGGTTATAGAAGTTTTATTTAGGATTAAAGTGCATGGGCAAAAGAATGTAACAGCTAATAGCGATTATAATTAAAGATTAATAATTTATTTAGCATCTCAGGTAGTATTAGCAGCATACATTTCTAAAGTATATTTAATTAGTAGAAATAAAATAAGAATGGCTTTGTATACAAAAAAAAAAAAAACATTCTTTTTAAAGAAAAATAAAATTGTTAACATGTGAAGTATTTTGTTGGCAAGCAAAGTAATCTTTACTTTGGAAATCAGTTTGACAGAAGCTGGTCAAAGGAAAACATAGCAGTAGTCGAGTAATTAAAGCATTATGCTATACTTTGAAAGAAAAATAAACAGCTTCAGGTGAGAAGGTAAAACTAATGTTGCCCACCTGGAGATAGGTGACAAGAAATAGAAATATTTTAAATATTTTTATATTTCGGCCTTTTCATTTTATAATTCTTTCTGACAATCATATTTACAGTAATGTTTGATTTGAACTGCTCCCTGGACATCTCAAGAATGGGGCATCTTTTGATCTACAGAATTAAGAGTGGTGTCAAATGAGAACAATAGAAAGAAAATTACTCAAAAGAAAAGACAACAGAAAGCGCTTAACATAATAAAAAATCTGTTTTAACATTTAGAGAATAGAAATGTATTACAATAAACAAGAATACATTTTTCAGTAAAAAGTTACTCATATTAAATAAATCATCCATATTTCAAAATTATATATATATATTTTCTTTATCCTATCCTTCTCCAACATATACATTTAATAAATCAATCATCACTCGCAAATGAATATTGCCACCCACACTACCCTCCTCCCAAAATCACTTGAGAGAGAGTTTTTATAAAGAATATACCCATATGCATAAATACGTCCTCGTATGCTTGTCTATTCTTGTGTTTATATGTCATCTTAACCTCTCCTGCAGCAAACTTTTTTTTAAAAGACTTTAACAATATCTAATTGTAATCTTCATACTAATCTCACACATAATTGCATTTTTTGTTATTACTTTTGAATTAATCTTTAAATCATAAACAGGCAATTATTCTCTCTTATAAAAATCATGCTCAAATTCGTTATAAAATATATATTTTAGAAAGTTTATTCGCGTCACATGGTCAGTCCAATTAAAGATGTGATTTTATTCTATAATATCACAACTGGCAAGTTGAAGAATATATTCTTGTCATTATATTTTTATAATTGTAAGGAATTGTTATGTTCAAGTCTCATTTCCTTACAATAAAGTAGACAAAATAACTGCTTTCTATACCATTAATTTCTCTGAAAATTGGTTCTTTCATTATAATATCTTTCTTAACTTGCTAAAAGCAACAGCAGCCCATTGCAGACTGTGGTGCATTTTAACATCTAAGTCTATCATTACACCCAAAAGACTATTAAAACACACAAATTGACCCGTAGTGTTAAGTTAATAACCATATAAACTAAACGTTGCTGCAGGATTTGGACTTTTTTAAACATTAGTTAATAAATCAAAGTCTTTACATGTTGCAGTTAAAACACTTTAAATATAGAATGTAGACTATCTTATAAATTTGCAAAAAATAGCACAATCATTAGCATACTGCAAATCCAGAATCCCCCCCCCCCAAAAAAAAAAAATGTTATCGTTTTGCTTTTAATCAATTCAAAGTAAAAATTTGCCATCATATTTGTATCAAATCTTGACCCCTGATTTATGAAGCCAATTATAAACGATTTCAAAAACAGCTGTCATAAAATTTAAAATAAAATTGGAGCAAGTAATATACTCTTGTTTAACTTAGACGCACTTTTCATTTCAAATGGTTTAGATTTTCCACCTGCAGTAAGGATGATTTTTTTCATTCCATCATATAAAAGCTATATTATTTGATTAAACTTTGGTGGTCAACCAGCTAACTTCAAGCAATATCATAGACCTGATCTATTAACAGAATCAAATGCCTTGACCAAATCAATAAAAGTAATTTATAAATCACTCCTTTGTTTTCAAAACTTTTCACAAATTTTCTTGGCAATCAAAACCATATCTACAGTTTTTTTTATGAGTCTCTAAAGTCACATTTAGACTCTGGAAATTATTCATCTGTGACTGGAACTAATCTGTTCAACAAATTTTTTAAAAATATTTTTATTGAAGTGTATAACAATGATATTCAATGATAATTATTGCAATGTTGTCTGTTTTCTTTATTTTTAAAAATTGGAACAATCCCTAAGATCACGTGATATAACTTCATGTATCTATATATTTCTTAAAAAGTCTAATATTTTTGAAGTTAACACATCTCCACTATATTTTGAACTTCTCCAGATATTTCATCAGGACCTGTAGGCTTTCCATTTTTAAAATTACAAAGAAATGTTTTGACTTCATTAAGAAGGATATCTTTATTTGAATTTAAATGAGTAGATAATATGGATAAATCATTAGAAAATGTCACCTCAACTTTTGTATCATTATTTAAAAGATGATCAAAATATTCCTTCCATTTATTTAAAATGTCCATCATATAAGAGAATTTCATTGCTAGATTTAATAGGAGTATGGTACCATATGTTGCTCTCAGTGCATCAAAATAAGATCCAGTAATCATGATCAGCAAAGGTCTACATGCCATTTACAGTTTCAACCACTAAACTTCTTTTAAATCCCTACACTTATTATGAGGTTTCAAATTAATTTATAATTCTCCTAAGCAGAAAGCATTAATAATAAAGTCATTGACAGAAAACCAATCATAATTCTTAAATACTTCATACAATTCCATGAAAAACATAAAAAAGTTAAATAACTGATAGTAATTAAATTCACTAAGTGATAATATCAAACATAATCCACTAAAGATATGTTCTACTATGTTCTTTACAAATTAATCCATAAACTGCAAACACATCCACATACATAATGTACTGATCCATTAGTTTCTTTGAAATGTTCTTGTTAAATTTCTATTAGAATAATTTTTTTCTGAATAACTTCTATATTTTGTCTAATTGTAACTCACCATTTTAGTTTAGTCTCATCCATATCTTTCCAGTGAAAGTGATTAACATTTACACATATTTCAAATGTCTTTGAGATAATCTTTATATTTTAACAAGATATTTTTTTCTCACAAATATTATATCCAAGTTAACCACAAAATATTTTTTAGGAAATCTAATGAGGATATAATTTATAGTAGCAGGCTTTACAGTATCATGTCTAGCAATCTGCTGTTTGTCTAATGATCTTCCTCATTTTATTTTTAGATAAGTTATTTTATTGTAGTGATATAACTACTGCATTCAAATTAGTTGTGAATAAAGCTGTTATTTTATTTAATTTTATTGTATGAAAGCAAAAGATGGTGTCTCTATCGTTTAACTTATTATATGCAAAGAATCACATTGAAGTTTGTGTTGTCTATGTCCACTGTTGTACCTCAAAGGCTACTGAAATATTTAAATTAGCTTACATTCTCAAGCTTATACCCATACGATCTCTTACACATATCTTTATTCTTGTTCATTATGTATAGATAGTAAATTTCTACAGTTAGCTGATAAATACTTAGAGCTAATTGTTTTGATCATTATTGGGTTTATTTGGTTGTAAGATTGCTATAGTTTTGCTTTTAAACCAACATTTTGGGAATAGTTCTTATATGAATAATGTTATGGAATAATTTTAACAATAATAACTTTAGCTTTAGATTTTAATTTATTAAAACTCTGAAAATAAGCCATTTGTTCCTAAGGCTTTTTCTATTTTAATAATCAAGGGAAAGTTCAAAGTTACCAACATCTATATTAGTTTTTTCAAATTGATATTAGAAAACAATTCTGCCAAAATGATGCATTTTCTAACCCTTTTTATCTTGAGTTTAGAAGCTTGACAACCTCATTAGCAGTGATTGTAGCAGTTCTTTCAGAGTTACCTTCACATCCATTAGTCTTATATAAAAGTGATCAGATCTTGTAAAATTTTGTTTCTTTGTGATCTCTCTCCACTTTTCTGGCACCATCCAGTGACTTTATAAGATTGTCAGCAAATTCCAGATTTTTGGTAAACAAAAATTGACTATATAAAACATCTTTGGTTCTGTTTCAATCTAAAATGGATTTGTTTTCATTATTCATAAAAATAGACTCTTTGTCAATTGTATTATGCTTAAATACATATAAGGCTACAAATCTTAACACAAGATTACAACTTTATAAAAATAATAGTGGCCATATTATCTTCAACCTACTTTCTAATTATATTTGATTTGAGAGTCCACTACCTATATAATTAGAAAGTAGATTGAAGATAAGATGGCCACTCTTATCTTCATAAAGTTGTAATCTTGTGTTAAGATTTGTATAAGTCCCTATTGTGGTAAAATGCATGACCCAAAGGTGTAGTCATTGCATTGCAATGTATGCAGATGTATTTCCTGCAACATTGACTTCCTTAGCTCTATGGATAGGGACTATAAGTTGGCAGATAGACTGCTCTCCCCCATTGTAGCATTTCTCAAATATTATATACATGATTCCTTTGCCAGACAGATACACATTCCTGTACTGGATGAGGATCATGTCCTTCAAATAATATCACACTGCAGATGCACATTCCTGACAGTGTGGTTTTATGTTAGCATCTTCATATTGCATTGGTTGCATCTGTATATCTGGAAGCCGGCATTGGGTTGGCTGCAACCTTTTAGTCTGAGATTGAATGATTGTTTTGAAAAGTTTTTAACTGAGCAATTTATGTGGCGATCTATACTCAACATTATAAAACAAACTTCTATAAATTGTCCATCTGTGTGGACTTTCTAAAATAATAATTTAAATATAAAAATAATAACAAATTTAAGATTAATTTATTCCTCAATTTTAAATATTATATATGCATCAATAAATTTTTTTTGTGTGTAATTACTGGCAGTGGCTTATTTTATTTTTTTAATATTAAAAAATTTGTAAACAAAGGCAAAACTCTCCACCATACAGTAGTGCCACCTTGTGCTAACAAGAGTAATCAATGGATGCCAGAAGGCTTGTGCATAAAATCCCTATCTAGTGCCTACTCATCCAATATCCTCAGACTAGTTTCTGGCTTGTGGCCATCATCAGTGAGGAGCCTTGGATATTGGATGAGTAGGCACTAGATAGGGATTTTATGCACAAGCCTTCTGGCACCCATTGATTACTCTTGTTAGCACAAGATGGCACTACTGTATGGTGGAGAGTTTTGCCTTTGTTTACAACAATTATGTGCTAGGATGAGATGGTGATCATGTGATGATTAAAAATTTATTTTTAATTTCAAATCTTTCTTGAATGAAATGTTGAATAAGTATTTATTATAAATATCTGCATCTCCTTGAGCTAGTGGCAAGGGCTAGCGGTTATAATAAAACATAAAATTAGATCTTAACAGTATTATCTGCCTACTATATAAATTTTCCAGGTTTGAGTGGCTTGGTGGCACCTTCCCTGGCCGTTATAATATATATATGTAAAAAAACTATAAATACCCATTATAAATGCACTATATGTAAGTTCCAAATAATTTTAATGATAAAAATAATAAAGTATATATTTTAATTAATCAGTAGAACTTTTGATTATGTTGTAATCCTTATCAAGTGTAATACAGAAGTTTAATATCATATGATTTTTCAATGTAGAGGAGATGATAGGTCTTTTCACATCCATAACAAATGTGTAAACTTGTGATTATGTCAAATAAACCCTGTAATGTTATCCGATCTTGTATCAAAATGAGTAACAGTAAAATTGGCATTCATAAATGAATGTGGTTGGAGGATGTGAGAAATTCCATTTCTAAATAGTGATCTGCTTTATGTACAGTTGGGCTTGCAAATTAAGCTCTATAGAATGGAGAACACTACAGCTTGGCTTAGTAAACCATAATTGATTGAAATAATTATATGCGGGAAGTTTGTACCACTGCCATGTTTTTGTTGTTTTGTTTTTTTTTGTGATAATTTATACTCTCAGTTATTGTCCAGAGTTTGTCTGACAACATCTTTAGTTCTGTCAATTGCATTTTTTAACTATTTTTTACTTCATTTGTATTCGTAGTTCATGATTTATTCCAACTGTTGGAAGGCTTATAAAAGTGCTCAATTACGACGTGACGATTATGATCATTTTTGGGTGAATCACAAATACAATCATGTGTTAAGTAAGTGTGCATTTTGGAAAAAAATAAAAATTTTACTTTTAGTCTCCATTTTGGTAAAAAAAATTTATTCACTTAAAATAAAGAAGAACCAGCAAACTAAGTGTTTCATTGTGATGATAAAAAGTACCATATATGGACATTTCACAGTTTTTGTAATATTTTACAATATATTCTGACTTTTGGAAGGCCTATAAAAGTGCTGAATTACTAACTGCTGATTTTAATCATTTTCAGGTGAAACACAAATGCAATTACATGTTAATATATAGGGTATATGAGCACAGCCTTTCACACGACCCACCACTATCAGTGATATGAGATAGAGTGGTCACTGGTGGGTAGTGTAAAAATCTGTGCTCATATTACATATATTGATACAGGTATATAATAAGCCTGTATTTCAGTTAATCACATGTTAAGTAAGTGTGCATTTTGGGAAAAAAAAAATTTTTTTTTAGTCTCCATTTTGTGAAAAAAATTTATCCACTTAAAATAAAGTAGAACTGGAAAATATGATTGTTTCATTGTGACAATTCCTGTTATATATTACACAATAAGTACTCTGTGTATATTCAATGATTTTTTGATAATATTTTAGACTATTTTTGTAATTTAGTAATTGTTTTGTCCATATTTAAAGTAATATTTGGGAATTGCATAATTGGCTTGTCATATTTTACATATTTTTGTATGGCAAATCAATATTTTTACTGTTGTTAAAAATGTACTTTTTAAGATTGAATATTTTGGTGAAATTCATATTTTTAGTATTGCTAGAAATTAATATTCCACATCATATTTTATAATTTTTGTGTCAAAGTTGTATTTTTAGTATCGTTAAAAATGCACAATTACATTTTTATATATTACATGATAAGTACCATATGTGTATATTTTAGGGTTATTTGGTAATATTTTAATAATTTATAATTGTTTTAGTATTAGACCTGCAACACATATTAGACTTGCAGTGCCTTTTCACGTATGTATTCAAGCTGCCGATAACTTTGTAAATTTTGTGAAATTATATGCATGTGGTCTGTTTCGACAAATTTATCATTTGAAGTTTGTCCAAGTGTACATGTTATTTTGGTCAGATCAAAAGATTAGAGAGTTGTCAGCAGATTGATACAAATATCAAAATGTGCTGCAGGTCTAATACGTGATGCAGGTCTAATATGTAAGTACTGAGCTGTGTATGCCAGTATTTGCTGCTTGTTTAATTATTATATTATCTTTAAATTTATTTATCAATATTCCTTCCTTAATTTTCCTCTTTTTATCATTTCTTTTTTCCATTAATATTTATGTAACATTTACATTAAAAGTAAATTTATAATTACAAGATTTTTCATGACCAAAAAATACTGAGGCCATATTTAATTGACTATTTAGTTTTTTTTTTTTTTACTCGATTATATAGTAATTGATGTTCTTTTATTCTTTTTTGCAGAACACATCTTAATTACCTGATATATGATTTTTTATAACTACATAAAATCTGATAAATTATATTGTTGTTTTTTTTTGTATTTTAGGTATAATACGCTTCAACCATAAAAAATCTTGTAATTATAAATTTTCTTTTAATGTAAATGATACAAAAATATTAATGGAAGAAAGAAATCATAAAAAAGAGGAAAATTAATGAAGCAGTATTGATAAATAAATTTAAAGATAATATAATAAATAGACAAGCAGCAAGTACTGTTATACACAGCTCATGGAAAGTCAAATGATATTAAACTTCTGTATTACTTTACAGTTGATAAGAATTGCAACATAATCAAAAGTGCTACTGGTTAATTGAAATATATATTTGATTATTTTTACTGTTAAAATTATTTGGAACTTACACGTACACGCACACACATAATAAACTTTCATTATAGTAAATGTAACAAAATATATGCATACATAAACGAAATGAACAATAAATCTAACATTAAATACAAATATAATTTAGCTTAATGGATTTTTGGCACAGAACTCCATAATCATGGCTATTTCTAAATGCATCCAAAGATTGTTTTAAGTACATTAATTAAAACTTTACCTTAAATATTCCAATAATCACTTAATTGAACTTTGTTTAATCATTTACTTATCATATCATCTTAATTAGCAATATACCATGCCTTTTTAAAAAATTTTTTCTCTTTCAGCCATTTCGCTTCACACAAACCAATTTTATTCTTTGCAGATCAACTATATATCCATGCTCTTTTTCATGATCCAAAATACAGACATATAACAAGAATAATGGAGTGAAGGAAAATTCTGAACATATGTCTGTGTTTTTAGACCATGAAAAGAAGCATAGACATATATTTGATCTGTAAAAATTTAAAGTCATTTGTGTAGAATGGGACAACTGAAAGAGAGAATGTAAATAAACAAAAGATTGAATAATGTTCAATTAATTAATTACTGGAATATTTAAGGTGAATTTTTAATAAGATCATGCTGACTTTAGTAAAATAAAAGCAATCTTTAGATGTATTTAATAACAGCCATGATTATAGTTCACCAAAATGCCTTGGGATAAATTATATTTCTACTTTATGTTAGAGATTCATTTACACTTCATTCAAATATATATACTTATTCCTAAGTTCCACATATTAGAGTGATAAATTCTGATGCATAAGTCAATGGTCTATAGAATAACTCTTGTCTCTCCAAGTAATAGACCATTTGATTTTTTTTCTTTGTGGATTGGTACAGTGGTAAAGTGGCAGATGCTGGAGCTCAAATTTGGTGCAATGTCAGAGGGGCAGCAGTTCATGGAGCTTAAGATCCAAGAATTTGAATCCAGTTTTGACATTGCCAATGCTTAAACTTCGTACAAAATCCTCAGTAATATATACCTTGATTAATGTTGTTGTTGTTATCATCCTCATCATCATCATTATAAGCTGTTGTAGTGATAGATTCTCAATGTGAAGATCTACTGTCAAGATTTGTAGATCAAGACTTGGTCTTTGTCAATTTAATGCTTGAAATTATTATGGACTCCAATCAATTTATTTAATTATTGTTATTATGACCTTCATGTTTTTGTGCTATGGTTGAATCGCAGACTCTGAAGCTCAGAGTCCCTCAAATCCTGGCTTGGTACCGTCTCTTTTAATGGTCAAACTTTTTATAAACTCCAAAGCCATAAACCATTTGATTATTTGCACCAAAATAAAGTTAAAGGACAATTTGATTCGAATGTAATTACATTAAAAAAGAATGTAGTTTAGTTTGTGTTGTTGATTTAATGAATATATCTTTAGATGGCACTGATTGATTAATGTCATGGCTGTTTTGAATATTTGATAAGGATTGCCACTAAATTATTTTTAAATGCCAATATTAATAAAATTATCTTTTTCAAATTTTTTTAAAAAAAAAAAAAAAAAGAGAGCCAATTTAGAAAGCCAAAAATTATTTTTAGACTTCTCTTTCTTAACACTTTTTTCCTTTTTTTTAATGAGCAGTGAAAAAAAATACAAGAAGAAAACTAAAGCATATGTTTCTTCTCCAAACAAGGCAGCTACATTGATAAGTTGGCTCCAACACCAGATCTTGGCAAGAGTTAGGAAGGATAGAGTGTCTTTCACTTCATAAATTAGAAACAACTTGTGGATTATGAAACATTTTAATTTGTATCATGCACGTGAGCAAATTATATATCTTTATTAAGACTGCACATACATGTCAATTTATATGCCATTTCCTTGGATTAAAGTTCAGGGAGGAAAATTTAAAGATTTTTTTTTTCCAGATTAGAAATAGTTAGGGAATAAAATAAGGATAGAAACCATGTAACCTCTCATCAACTGGGAGTTGAAAGTCTGGTATAGTTTTTTTTATTCTGCCTCTGTTTGGAAAAGCTGTTACTCTGTACAGGTTATTTTAAAACTATTTTACTTAAGCGTGAACAACACACATACATATATTCATATTACATGTAAATGGAACGTTCTGTGTCTAAGTACATTTTTCAATTGTGATGTAATCAAGATCATGTACAATTAAAATATCAATTTAAAACAAAATTGATCATTTAAAATATTTACAATTAAAAAATAGAAACCATGTGATCATACAAATAATAATAGCATTTTCCCTCATCAACTTTTCTGTTTATATTTATGTTTATGTCGGTAAGCAGTGAAGATCTTTAACTTAACAAACACACACATATATATGTAAGCTAATAGAGTGAATCATTATTCCCCTCAATAAAAGTATATTCATAATTTAGACTAGAGATTATCCAATAATGAATAATATTTCTGTAGTGCAATTTTTACTACACCCCTTTTACACAAGGTAGATAGAGCTTTTATTCTCTTATAACATCTTATGGAAGGTTTTAATAATAAATACATAACCAAAGACATGTGAAAAGACGCACATTTTGTGCTTAAACAGCATTAATCAGTTGGCCAGACCACAATCTCTTACACATATACTTATTATTGTTCAGTATATATGTAAATAGCAAATTACTACAGATTAATTGATGTATCAAATGTGATGCCCTTCACAACTTTGACACAAATCACTTAATGAATTTTTTCCACATGTCTTTGATCATATGTTTATGATCATATACTTCCACAAAATGTTAAAAGAAGATAGAAATCAGTCTCTACCTTGCATGAAACTGGTACAGCAAAAATTATACTACAGAAATATTATTCATTATTTGATAATCTCTAGTTTAATGAAAGACTAATAAAAATTCTTAAAATACTTTTATTGAGTGATTTGTGTCAAATTTGTGAGGGCAACACATTTAATACTTATTAATTGAAGTTAGTGATTTGTTATATATATTATATATATATATATATATACTGAACATTGATAAAGATATGTGTAAGAGATTGTGGTCTGGGCCAAATGATGAGTGCTGGTTCTGCAAAACATATATTTTCTCAGCCCAAAAATATGTAAAATCTGAAACACCATTACTCTAGTACCAAAATGTTATTTTAAGTATGGACAAAATAATCACTAAATTATTTTTTTTGATATTATTTACAAAAAATAACATAATATATACACTTACACTACTTATCATCTAATATATAACAGGAATTTTCATGTTGAAACAAGCAATTTGGCATTTACATTTTTGACACAAAATGTAGATTTCAACTGAAAAATTTCCCCCCAAAATGAAGTTTTAATGAAAACATGATTGTGCAGTCTATTGGCTGAAGAGGATTTCCCACAGAAATGCTAATAAACAAATGTTTTTTTTAAAAAACAAAACAAAATAAAAAACAAAAAAATTCACAAAAATAAAGAAATATAAAGTACATGTACTAAGGTTTTAGCCTTATTTAAGTATTAAATGCTGATATTGTGCTTAATAAGAATTAATATTTACAACACTTTTATTAACTTTTCAGTCCTGGTGGAAATTTTTTTTTTATGTCATTCAGTATGCAAATGAAAATGACATTTTTTGTGTAATCTACACAACACATACATTTGGTGTTCTCTTGATGTCCCTCACTACTGCTTATTTCACCACCATATAGTCTTTCAATGTTTTGTGTATGAACCCCAGTTTCTGGATTCATGAGATTTATATCTGTGGTTCACATGAAAATGATCATAACAGACATTAGGAAGTTATGAAAAAAAATCAAAAGGACAAAAACGAACACTACATATACTTACACACTTAAAATCAAATGAACTCAGAAGTAGAAATACTTGGATGAAGCAAAAATTCAATTGAAATGAAAACTGTTGTCAGAAAAAAATCTGGACAATAACTGAAAATGTCAAAATATATATAAAAGAAACACACATTGATAAAGAGAAACACGTTTTCACAAGGGATCGGATAACATCGTAGGGTTTCTTTTGCTTAAATTTGATGTGATCACAAGATTACACATTTATTGCATATGTGAAAAGGCATACCATTTCCCCTACACTGCAGGACTATTTAAGCAAAAAAAAATTAAGTAATTTTTTTAAATTGATTGAAATAATAATTTCGTATTTTTATAAACACTTTAGAAATAAGTTTGAAGCAGGCAATAGAACTTGTTCATGGGTTTATCAAAAATATGCATCTTGTTTAATTAATAAAATTTGTAAATGAAAATCAATGTCAGACTATTGAGCAAAGATGTTTGGTTTAAGCTGTGTCATAGACAGAAATATATAAGGTCAGGTTTCAAACAGTAGAGTCACTCAGTGTTCCAGTGCATAGCAGTTGTCTACTAAATTTACACTGACCATATTCATAAATAAAGTTAGTTGGCAAACTTCCAATCTACAGTTTAGAAAACAGATTTCATAAAATAAAGAAGCCTGAAATCTATGTAAAAGATAAAATTGTTTTACGGTATAAAAGCATGTAAAAACTTCACTAAATAACTGCATTCACCAAAATGGGCAACAAGGTAGATCAATTATACCAGTTGTGTCCAATTCTGCATGACATAACTTGCCAGAGCTATCAATGTTTGTCTCCAGATTTTGAAACTATCTTTCTTTGTTATAATGTGTCTTCAAAAACCCTATATAAGATAGTAAAAACTCATTAAATAGAATTTTAAAGCAACAATAAAAAGTTTTCCGAAGCAAAGAAATTGCTCATAAGAATGTAAGAATTGTAAAGAAATAAATCTTCAAAAGCATTCAACCATGAACACCAATTGTCCAAATAAAAAGGAACAATTCTTATACAATAGTGCTACCTAGTGAAAACTATAGCTATCAATGGATTCTAAAAAGTTTTTCATCAAATATCCTTATTTAGTGCCTATTCATCCAATAACCCCAGACTGGTTTCTGACTTATGGCTTTCA
Organism: Epiperipatus broadwayi; assembly: GCA_028023455.1. Classification (NCBI taxonomy): domain Eukaryota; kingdom Metazoa; phylum Onychophora; class Udeonychophora; order Euonychophora; family Peripatidae; genus Epiperipatus; species Epiperipatus broadwayi. The sequence goes on from JAQFVV010012500.1 coordinate 1,122,879, forward strand.
TTAGTGAAGAACTGTGGATCTGAGAGCAATAGACCCAGATCTTTGAATGAAATATAAAAACTTTCTAGCATCCATTGATTATTGTGGCTTTCACTAGATGGCACTATTGTATTGATGTTATGGAAGAATAAATATGAAAAAAGTGATTACACAGAAAGTGAATTATTGGCTTTTATGTTGGGTTTGGGAAAAGATAAGGGGGATTTAGATATAAAGGTTATAGAGTTGACAAAGATTATGTTGTGGAAATGGGATGGAGCAGAATATGGGAAAATTTAGAGTGGGGAATGGAAAATAAAGTGGCTAACAGGTTTATCTGGGCATAATTGCTGATATATTCTTGACTTCGTTTAAGGAGAAGCCACAATACATCACATCACATTAACAAATTGTGTAAGCAAATGAAATGGTGATCATGTGATGTTTTAGTTTTTTTTATCAATAAATTTATTTAACACAAAATATACATAGTATTATGACTGACAGGATAACAGGTTAAGCTTGGTTAAAAGGTCAAAAGTTCTCTTGCATGTATTATTATGTGGACATTGGTTATCTTATACAACTTTGTATTGTTAGTGGTTGCAGTATTTCCATTGAACGACATTGTGTTCCTGCAAGAGGCTGGTTCTTAGAGTGACCATAGAGTATTTATAAGGATATTAGATATATTGCTCTTTGATGGTGGGTTTGATGTGAGTTTGTTGCAGTGTTTGCATTATTGTTATATCAGGACTTCAAACAGTCTCCATGTCTCAAAGAAGGCCATAGAAATAGAGAGGATTTCATCCCTTTTTTGATGTTGTTGATGATGTTAATGAAGAGTTGGAAAGGATTTAAATGAGTTTCTTTAAAGGCTAGTTTGCAGTGGATGGACCAGATGGAAAAGGTGAGGAATGTGGATAGTCTTATCCATGCAAATGTTTTCATGCCAAGGCAGCATTGGATTGAGGTGATCATTTGAAAGTTGATCTTTGAGTTTGTGTGGATTAATTATCTGATACTGTTGAGATTGAGGCAGATGTTCAAAATGTGTTCAAATGTCTCTGATTCCCAGCCACAGAGTTGGCATAGTGGGTCAATGTTATTGAATCCTCTTCTATTTATCAAAAACCATTTAGTGGGTAGGGCATCAAGATTTATTTTTATTACGAAGTCCAGGAATTTTGCTTTGAGGCTCCAAAATTTAAACTGTGATATGATTTTCTTGTTGGAAGTCTGGAAATAGGAGAATAAGTTTGCGGATGCTGTAGATTATACGCATCCCAGTATTTTATTTTGGAGGAGTAGGCAGTTGCAGGACAGTTCTAAAAGTATTGAGAAGCAGAGGTTAAGGATGATATCCAATCCTGTTTGAGAGGGGGTGGTTGGTCGGTGGGGTCAACTGGCATATAGACTTGGAAGTTGTCAAAAATAAGGGTTAATTTGTGAATAATATTGTGGCTTTTTTGGAGAAAAAATATATAGGGGGAGTGGAATGAAAGACCATTCATTCATCAGGGATGGCGCATGCCTTCTAGCCTGATGGCAACTGTTTTCCCACCCTAGAACAACCTAGAGCAGAATAAGTTAATTTTACTGACAAAGATTTTGGTAGGTTTAATAATTGGGAGGTAATAATTAATTTTGGGAAAAGGACCATGTTAAGTAAGGTCACTTTCCCATGAAGTGAAAGGTAAACCTTAGCAAGTGCTGTTATTTTGTTGGCAGATTGTAAAAAATTCATTTTGAATTTGTGATGTGATGATAGTAGGTGGTTTGTGAAAGGGGGTACCTAGTAAATTCTGTGGTTGTCCAAGGAAGTTAGTTGTAATCTTCTTTCCTGTAAGCAATTCTCCTGATTTTTGAAGATTGAAGGAAAGTTTGTGTTGGTGAGTGTAGTCATTTAAAATTTTGTTGAGATGACCAAGATATTTATGTGATGGCAAGACTATGAAGATGTCATCCATATATGCGAGGATTCCTATCTCCCTCTTTATTCTGGAAATGTTGACTCCTGGAAGTTGTCTTTGAATGTCCAACAGGAGTGGATTGATATAAGCAATGGAAAGAATCACACTAAGAGGGAATCCTTGTGGAATTGAATGTGATAGTTTGAAGCTGTCGGAGGTTCTTCCATTTAAGGATATCAGTATGTGTCTGTTTCTAAGAAGATTACTTATGATTTGGAGGTATGGCTTCAGTACTGCATAGTCAGCCAGAGATTTAAGTAGGATGTTGATCCTGACTGAATCAAATGTGGCAGCTATGTCCAATTGAACAGCAATTGGTTTAGATTTCCTTTTTGTTCTTAGGTAATCAATTAGGGATTTAACTTAAGCCATAGCTAGGGTGGTTGATGAGCCTTTTTTTTGGCAAACTGGGATGGAGAAATGTAATTGAGAATGTCTTCTTGAATGATGTCTTTTATAGTGGATTTAATGATTTTAATAATTAGAGGGGACATTAAGATGGGTTGAAGACTCATGAGCTCCAATGGCAGTTTATTTTTCTTAAGGAAGGGTACCATGGCAATCGGGTAAAGATTGGGGATAATTTTGTTTTCATCTGTTAGGTGGTCCATCATTCTAAGAATAATTGGTATTGAAAATTTGATGAGGTGGGCTAAAATGAAGCATGGAATGCCATGAAGCCCAGGATGTATTCGATCCTTGAGGGGTGTGATTTTGTTTTGTAGCATAGATTTTGTCATGCAATGCATATCTGGAACTTCTTGGTTTTTCCATATAGTGAGTGGTGTTTCAGGATCTATTTGAAGGATTTGCTGGAAGTGATGCTTAATGCCTTCCAACATTTGTTGACCAATCCAGGATTCCCCATTAGAAATAATTATTGAGGGTGTATTTTTTATTCTTGATGTTCCACAGGTCCAGCAGTGTTGAGATTCAAGGAACAATTTTGCTCTCTTGATGGATAGATATTCTGCTAGTTTTCCTGTTGGGTTTTGTATTTCAATTTTAGGGATATAATATCTTTAATGTTATCTGTGTTACTTGGAATTTCTTTAAGTTTGGAGCTGTTCAAACAAACTAGCAAATTTCAAAAGTCATACACAAATGTCCAGAGTTGAAATTGATATTCAAATAATAAAAAGCCTAGATGAGAACATTTATATTTATTTCTTTTAAAGTTTTTTTTTATATTATTATTATTATTATTATTATTATTATTATTATTATTATTATTATTATTATTATTATTATTATTATTATTATTATTATTATTATTATTATTATTATTATTATTATTATTATTATTATTATTATTATTATTATTATTATTATTATTATTATTATTATTATTATTATTATCATCATCATCATCATCATCATCATCATCATCATTGTTGTTGTTGTTGTTATTATTATTATTATTACTACATTTAAAAGTGTGGATTTATTTTATTGCATATTTAAATATTTGATATTTAGTATTTTATAAATTACATAAAAAACATAGCGCTATATAAAATAATATCTCATTAAATATTTGAAGTATTGTTATAGTTTCTTTTCTCTGCATAAAATGTTTATTTATATTTTAAAAAATCAAAAATTTGTGTTTCAGCAGAATGGAGGAGAAAATTGATTGCCCTTATTCATAATTCATTTCATTCTTTGTTTACCTTTATGTAAAATATTTCCATCTGTATAGAGTGTTTTTGTGACTGAATATAAAAAATTTTCTATATAAATATTTTTGCGTTGACAGATGTCAAATTATAAATATTTTAGTCTCAAATTTATTAGTTTAAAAGATGAATATTGACATATGCCACATTTTGTACCATGTTCAAACCCGATTTCTTTAAACTATTATTTGTTAAAATTAATGCTTTTGTAATTCTTTATTCTGTTTTATTCACTATTTGAGATATATAATATTAGTAAGTGTGATTGATATTCAGATATTAATTTCTATAATTTATAAAGCTAGTGTCATGAGAAATAATGGTTTAAATGACGTTGTGTGATGATTATCGTTCTGTAACCAAATAACATCTATAATAAATTGAAGCCATCACTATCAATTTCTCTATGGCTGGCCACTAAAGAGATGATTTAATGATTTAGCCTTTCAGATATATATATAATTAGAAGGTGATGCACTATTCATTGAGGCACATGAATCACTAGCAAATACAATGTGTACCGATCGTCATTATTTTTTCCAGCCAATTCCATTTTATTACCTCTGCGTGTTAATTTGTTGAATTTCTTGGATAAAAAGCACTCATATATATCATAATTTTTTAATTCCATTGCATTTTGGTTATAGTAGAATTATTTATTTATTTCCTTTTAAAATGCCACAATCTCTTACATTTGGTCAATCAGCACGTCGTTAAAAAACACCACTACTTACTTGAATTTAATTCTCTTTTTCTATATCATTATAATGTCAACTATATAAGAATTTAAATTTTATAGAAACAATTAGTCAAAAAGTATGACAGATTTGATGAGAAATATTTTATTGTAAAATATTAAGTTTTATTGATTGTTAATTATATATTATCTTAAGTACTTGAATATAAAAAAGTAATTTTTATAGTTTAGTTCCATTTGTGATGTAACTTATTTGTAAGAATATATAATTTACTTCTAGAGAAGTTTAAATATTGATTGAAATACATGGAAGAACTTTATAGTCTAATGATTAGCTCTTTCTCCGATCTTGCCCATGATCTGGATTTGAATGTTGTAAAATTTGAAATGTTTTTTTTTTAGCTATTTAAAATTTCTGTGAAAGATACTCAATTCGTGATAATCCATTTAGTTAATTTTTATTATTATTGGTTAGTAAGTGGATGTCTAGCAATAAATTTTCTTAAAATCTTTCACCAATCTCAATTGATTATCTGTTTTTCTTTTTATTGCTCCTCCGTAAAAGAGTTTAAAATAAGCTTTTGCCTTACAATGATGTATTTTACTTTTTACTTTATATATACGTGTGTGTGCTTGTATGTATGCATTATCAGCATCAGGAATAGAGTACAGCCATTACAACACTTAGAGAAAAGATAAAAACTACAATAATAATAACAATAAAAATATTAATATTAATAATGATACATTAGAAATTAGTTTTGTGATGATTATGGTCTATTAATAGGTTTATTTGATATTTTGTGACATCATCATTAAACTTAAATTTCTGAAATCCTTTCCCATCATGCCGAATTGTAGTTTTCCAATGCATTTTATCTTCAGACATATTTCCCCAAATTGCACTTTATTAGAATCCCGAAAAAAAATTACGCACAATCTCACCATAAATACACCCTTTAATTTAAAGAAATCTTGTACTGTTCTTTCGTGCCCAATCCAACGAAGGTGTGATTTGATAATAATGGATTCTAATATAATATCCATCAAGTTAAAATATATAATAATTGATCTAAAGATATTATCAATATATTTTTAAATTTTACGAGTATCCTTAAATGAAATTTTGTCTACCATTCATTTCCTGTACGATAAATTAGAGCGTTAGTTAAATTTTGAAGATAGACTTCGTAGTAGCTTAAATTTCTTACTTAGTGAGCTTATTATATTTATACATTATAATAATCATTATCGAAAATATGACATGCAAACGTCGGAAAGATATATGGAAATATATTTAAGCTACTTAAGATATATCTTCAAAGATAAATTAAGTTTTTCTCTTAAACGCTCTAACTGTGGATGTATCTGTGTTAGAAATATTAAATAAATTTCTGTTACAAAAAAAAAAAAAAGAAATAAAAGCATGGAAAAGTTTAATAAGAATAAACTTATTTTATTTATAACAGTTCTAAAATAAGTCGATGAAGATTATTTTAGATAGAAATAACTAGCTGTGCGTGTGTGGTTTCAAATGTTAAATTTCCTTCATAGTTCTAATTAATTTTTTCTTCAACTTGTTACTGTCTAACTTTAATAGTTTTTATAAATTCTGACCAGAAGCCTCTCAACTCACACGTTTTTTTAAAGTAGAAAGTAAGTAGTCATAAATCTCTCAGATTGTATTTTTGACAGGTGACTACTTACCTGTTTATTTTACAAGAATTCAAAACATAAAAGCTCCTAGGATTCAGTTTTCATTGACTAATTACCTGGGGAAGCGATTACTTTTACGACAGGTAGCATCTCACCTGCGGTTGGCAATAAGAGATGTAATTATATTTTAAAGATTATAACTTATGATAACTTTTAAACAATAATTGAGTTTGTAAAAAAAAATAATAATCATGCTTTTAAAAAGTATGAGTGGAGATGAAGATATTTTTAGTAAAAGATGAAAAGAAAGGGAGGGACTAAAGAATCAGAATATATGCAATTTGGGAAGGGGGGGGAGGTTATTACTGTTATTACAAATAAGTATTAACAACAATAGTGATAAGTAGTGTTATTTATTCTTCTAAGCAATTGGTCAAATTCTGGATTTGGTTGCACCTTCTGAAGTCAAACGATTCAATTAATATATATTTTTAATATCATTATGTATCATTCTCTCAAGTAAGTTGATTAGTTTGACCTTCACTGAATCTTTGCTATAATGGGAGTGGAAAGAGATCCACTAATACCAGTTTTCCTTTGTAGGATGATCCTTACCAATATCATTAAGGATGATTCATTACGGCTTTGAACTGTGGTTGAATTGCTGTTGGTCTTATAGTATACTGATTTAATTCAAATATACTTATTAGTCAGCCAGTCATCTTATGATAGTTTTTTTAAATAAATTGGGAAACCGTAGTTACTATAAATTCAGATGCGAGTAAAATTTTATGCAAGTCAGATATAAAATGCTACACGTCTGATTTTAAATGAATTTTTTTTTTACTCACAAGCAATTTGACTTGCCAAAAAATTACAAAAATATAAGCAATAAATTTTAATAAAACATTTCAAAAATTGGAATAATGGGAAAATATATTTTCCCCACTCTTATTGCATTGCTTCTGTTAAATCTTTATGTATAAACAATACTTTTCATAATATCATTTTCACATTTTTTATTTAGAGTTTTGGCAGACTAGTCCTCTTCTTCAAAAATTTGATATTGGTACATCAAAACGGGCATATTATAAATAAAGCAACGTGAATCGCATATCTGAAGAAGACTGCTGAACAGCCCAAACTGTCATTTTAAATAAGCATTGTGAAAAGTGCATTATGGGAAAATTGTCTTTGGAAGCAAGCAGTTTAGTTTACTGTCTGGCATCTTTATTGAAATATTCATCTATATATTCATTATCATGTTGTCATAGTGTCAAACAATCATAGTTTTTTCATATATCATATGCATTGACCAGGAAGCGAACCCAGGCCAGCCGCTTGGAAGGCAGCTATGCTAACCACTAGGCCACCAATGCTTGATTTCTTTTTCTAATTAAAGTATACAATCAATTTTCTTGTCTTTTAAATTTTTCAATAAATAATTGTTTTCATTTACATTTTTCAATATCTTGGGGCTTCTTCAAATTTTAAGTTATTAGTTTAAATATTATAGAATATAAAATGGTTGCTAGAAGTACAATTGCATTCTTCACTGATGGATGCAAATTCCAGCCAGTCTAGAGATGGGGATTTTATTGTTCTACACCATCTGATACCCATTCTTACAATAAATGGTTGAATGAAGATCTTGGGAGCATATGCTATTATTGACATCTCTGTATTTCATTGATTATTCCCATCTTTTTCTTTCCAAATCCAAATATTTTAGAGATCTACTTTTTGGCCAACTACCATTCTCTGCCTCTGCTTAACTTTTTATTCCAAAGTTTCTGCAAATTCCAGGACCCTAACTGACATACTGTTATGGGCTTATTTACAATTATCATCTTATTATCTATTGCAATGATTTTATTTTACTTTCTATTCAATATTTTTACCTAATATTTATTAAAGCACTCATAATCAAAATTGAGCAAAAAGTATTTTTTTTTAGTGTATGCACACATGCCAACATTTTGATAATTAGAAATTTGTATAAAAACATTATGAATTTTTGCAATTTCAAATCTTATACTCATATTTTATTAACCAATTTTTTTTAATCATCAAATATTATGGCTTGCACTAGGGTGGCACCACTGATTGTCACTGATGTAAAAACTTGTGTTGAATAGAAGTAATTTCTGTTCTATAGTGCAGTAATAAATACTAAGCAAAATGACAATTAGCTAACAATGATGCCAAAAGTATAATATCTGTAGATAGTATATATGTCTCTGTTAGTCTTCTTAAAATCTTATGATATTAGATACCCAACCAAGTCCATAGTCTAGTTTTCCAGAGCTCTTTTATCTCTTGAAAGACTAGCTTTTAGCATGATACTCTCATGTATTCTGAATTTGACTTCATCATTCTAAGGATATGGGCACCATTTTTGTAGATTCCTATCCCCATTATTTTTTTTGAATAAGTTATGTCCTTATTTGTGAATCTACCTCTCATTTTTGATGTGTAGATGCAGTTGATCTTGATTGCAGATATAATATGATGATTCTATTCAGGTATTTAGCCCTTTTTCTACTTTAAAAAGTAAATTACTCATATCCAGGGCATTCAGCTCTTCATAAAACACCACTTATATGGTCAATGATGGCATCTAATGTAATAATAATTTGTTGGTATAAAACTTTAATTTATTTCTTCTTATTATTAGCTAGCAAATTTTGATTAACCCATAACAATTACAACACAGTTTTATGACTGAATACTACACAGTATAATAATACTGCTAATTAGAAAATTATTATTTTGTGACATAATTATAATTCTAAATGGGCATTTAAAAAAATTAAAATAAATACAAATAATTTTAAAATGATTTTATTTTAGATTAACATATTGAGACAGTTATGTGTCTCATGGCATACAACAACATAGCAGTGTGTGTGCATGTATATATAAAGTTGAAAGGAAAAATAAAAATAAATACAGACAAAAAAATTTTTGTAGATATTTTCTATATTACTCTGGAATAACAGTTAAGGATTAAATAATTTTGATTTTAAAAAAATTTATGATAAATTAAATATTTAAAAAAGTCTAATTAATATTTTATCAATTCTGATTTGGAAATTAAAACAAGCATGTTTTTATGTTACAATATATATACTAGTAATTATAAAATTCCACTATTTTGATTGATGAATTTTTTTTAATTAAGGCTTGTATAACATATTTTGATATAAATCCTATAAAGTAGTTTTTGAAAGGATTAATGTAAATTGAAAAGAGTCATTAATTTTGTTTCAATCAAGATAAGAAAAACCTTTAATTATTGTTTTTTTAATTCCACCCTAACTATAAAAAGGTTGAAAAAAAGAGTAGAGAGGGAGTTTTATAGTTATAACAAATTATGATAACAAGATTATTACTACTATGAAGTTATAACTGAAGAATAGAAACAGTATCCAACTACTGCTGTTAGTGATAGGGTGGAAAAGTTTTGATTCACATGTAAACCAGGGCAAGCTTTTCTGTGGTTGATTGTCCATATATATTATGTACTAGTCAGTATGCCTGAAGTCTATCAAATTCTACACTAAATGGAGCTGACTGTATATATGCCAATAGTTACCAGATTATACATTTCCTGAAGATGACAATAAGCTAGCTTATGGTCTTAGAGGGGACCAGATTACCATGTGATATAAGCTGTTTTATCAATCTGCAAAAAAGCACAGACAAAGATACTGCATCATATATATAAAGGACTAATAGATATCAGCTGGTTTTAAAGGTAAATCATTTTGACTAAATTATTCAACTAAAACTAGAATAATGAAAAAAACTTTCTTTAATGAAAATGATAATTGTCAAAATCTAATTTGAAAGTAAAACAATGTCTAAAAACAAAAGATTGATTCATGAATGATTTTAATTTGAAATTAAAACAAAAATTATCTCAGAAAATCTTATTGTAAATGAAGAAAATAAAAAGCCAGTGTTTTTTTTAAGAAAATAACTTTCCAAACTGAATCTTATGATAATTTTTTTTTTTAAAAAAAAAAGAAAAACACTATTTTTTTACCATTAGAAATAATGAATTAATAAATAAATTTGATTCATACTATCTATTTTTTTGTTATATATATATATTATAACGATCTGGAGAAAGGTAGCTTAATGTCATCTGCACTACAGGGCACCATCTAGGCATTTGAACCTAGAAAAATTTATATAGTAGGCAGATACATAAGTTAAAAAAAAAATTTGTTTTATATATTTTGATTCCGGTCATTAGCCCATTGTCACTAGCTCAGTGGAACAGCAGAGATTTATATTTACAATAAATTCTTATCTAAGAATATTTTAAAAAAAGAATAAAATAAGCCACTGCCAGTAATTAACATACAAACATTTATTTACGCACATATATATAAAATTTAACATTTTTATTTTAGTATGTTTATTTTAGATTTTAATTTGATTTTAGAATTTAAATTTACATTTTAATTTTTATAATATTATAAGTTTACATTTTAATTAAGTGTGCACAGATGAATTTATGAAAGTTTGTTTTATAATGTTGAGTATAGATCGGTTACATAGATTACACAGTTAAAAACATTTCAAAATAAACATAACCGATCAAAATACAAAGTCATTGATACCGTCAATTGCATAGGGAATACAAGAAACCCACTGGTATTCATCATAAGATACCGCAGTGACACCAATAACTTAAAAGACATCTGAATAAATACATTTTAGATACTCATCGTAAGGTATCATTATTTACCGAATGTCTGTATATTTTGATCAAATATGAAAACCAAAAACATAATTAACCGATAACGAATCCATGCAACTTCCATACCCAACTTAAATTTAATGCATTTTTATTTAGAGTGTCGAGTATGAAATAAAATATTCTATCCTTATTTAACCTTAGGCCAAAAGTTCGCAGTCAAACCAGCTCCAATCCATCTGATACATTTATGTATTCAATGTAGCATGAAAATACGACAACACAAAATACTATACTGTCAGGAATGTACATCTGAAAAGTAAGTAGAGTTAGAGAAGACATTGTCTCTCTATCAACAGGAATGCTACATCTGTTGGCGAGTAGAACAATACACAAAAAACTCCATAGGAATGGATTGCGGTCCTTTGCTGACTTACAAACCCATCCATAGGCAAACAGAAAGTGTGTGGCATATATATGCAATCCTGCCCATAGCGGATCTCATACTACATCTACTAATTACACCAATATATCCAATCCATTGACCCAATTTAACTACGAAACAAATAACCTAAGATTACCTTCCCCTAATATAACTTTACAAATCTATATAGCCATTCACGCCTGACTTAAGTTTAACATTTATATAATTTAATTTATCGCACAACAAAAATCATAAATAAACTTAAAGAACAAAAATAAATAAATGGAAATGATTTTACAAAAGAAATACATTAAATAAAATTATAACTAATTAATAAATAACGTTGGTCAGATAGGATTATATTTCTTATAAATTAAAGACTGAGAAAGTTTATATTTTAAAGTTCTCAGTGTTTCAAAATGTTTTTAAAGTTCTTACGATTTTTAAAATGTTCCTCTTTATCCATTGCATGCCATTTGGAATCCACGTTAAATCCCCCGATGATCCTGTTGTCCTCAGTATAAGAAAAGTGATGTTTCATTTCTTTTTTTTTTTATAACAACTGAAGGGATTGAAGAGTGCGTCTTTTCAATCCCTTCTCCTTCAACTCCACACTAACACATATAGTCACATCTCATAATCTATTATTCCACTCACTTTTTATAGTAGCCTTTCAGATCCAGTGGACATTACATCATGATGATGTGATGGTCCTTTCGTTGAGGTCCAATTCCATTGTTTTTCATTCATTGGCTATTAGTTTCTATTGTTTTCCTATCTGACCGATGCTTATACATTTAAATGCCCAAGGCTAGTTTACATTTGACTAATTAAATTAATCATTTCCATTTTTTCAATAACATTAATTAATTTGTTTTGTACAAACTTAGATACATTTTTATCTTTAAATCTTTACTGGCAATTTAGTTTTTAAATACTTTTTCTTTTTTTTAATAAAGTTTTATTTTAATAATTTTTTTCATCTGTGCGATTATATAGATACGAGTTTAGTATAGAATTTTAATTTTCAATTTTTAATTCTTAAAAAAAAAGTTTTATTTGCGAACTTTTATTTTTTTCATGTTTACTAATAAAAAAACAATGTAACGACATCTGTGCCCGTTACAATATATATATACAAACATACATGTCCATTTATGTATTATTAAAAATAAATAGAATGTTTCTATAAGTCTATGACAATTTGAACATGTTATTTTTTTTCTTTATATAGGCATGTCTGTGTTCTGATATATATATGTTTTATGTAAATCTATTATGAGGTATTTGTAAATCACAATTTGATAGCTTATTGTATTAATCAAAATCAGAATGCTGGATTTATATATATGGCATATTGTTTCTAATTAATAAATTTATATTTCATTGTTAAAATCATTCCAGTGAATTTACTCAATCCTAAATATTTTTAGAATATTACATGTTTGTATTATATCTTTTGCTTACTTGTAGAGCTTTTGCTCACTAATCTGGATTCATGCATAATGGTCTTTTATATAAAAAGGGGTTATGTTTAGTGTTTGGATAGATGTTGCTGGATGGCAGGCACAAAGTGGATACACTTTGAAGTTCATGCACTACATTTCATTTTAATTATTTAGAAATTAAGTTTATAGTTGGCCAGTACATTAATGGTACTAAGTACTAAGTAGCCAGGGCATTGATGATGACCAGAATGTTTTAGTATTCCAGCAATATTTTTTAATTGTTACATTCTTATGGATTGACACCTGAGTCTGTGCATTCAAAGTATGATGTTGCATTGCTGCCCTAACTTTGGCAATGACTAAATATTTAGCCTAGTCTATAGTAGACCCAAGATTGACAATTCATTTATATTTATTGTTGATCATTTTTGATGATGAAAGATTATTGCTTTTGTATAATGCTGGTGAACTTATAGTTAATATACTTATAGTGTTTTTTATTATCTCTCATGCTTATTCTTTTTATATTTAATTTTATATTTTGTTTATTTGGAGAAGATGGTTTATCATCTTGTAATTCAGCTCTATTGTAGTGTACCATTTACAAATGGCTATCCAACTGTGGGCCCAATTATTATCAAGTACTGGTAGCCATTACAACAAAATTATGACTCAACTTGATCTCAAATATAACCATATGTAAAAAAAGGATGCATTTTATGCAAAATTAATATTAAAAAAATTACTGTGTATTATATGATGAGTATTGATAATTATAAATTGTAAAATAGCAGTTTGAATATATATTTAAGAGTTGATATTTAGAGTTGAATAGAACATCTATAATTTTGGAGATTGGATTGAGTTTTTGACTGTTGGAGATTGTTTAGCTATGCTTTCAGTTTTGATGATGGATGGCAGATTTTGTCATTGATTTGAGGATACAATGTTTCCATGCAACTCTTAGGTGTGTTCTATCTCAGACATTGCTCCAACCCACTTTCTGATTTTTTATTGTTTATCATCATGCAGTTAACATAGTCCTGCCATTATTCCAGTCTCTAAGTCTTCAAGAAAAGGTGCAAGGCATAGTTTTGTATTTTCCAGTCCCTAAGATTAAAAGAAGCAGGACTTTGCAAAGATTTTTGCATTTTTTATTTCATATAAAAGATTGTGGTAGCTTATAGTGTCTAAATTGAGGTAGCTCTCTTGGTGTTCATGGCATGTTTGGTAGCTCTTTTGGTGTTCATAGCAGATTGTATACTTATAGTCCAGTGGCTGAATTCTTTACTATCTCAGAAGTGCACATAACTGTTCATTCTGTTCGCTCTCAAATGCCTGGCAAACCTTTAAAAAATTGATGACTACATAGTTTGAGGTATGAACTTTTTGTTAATTATACATGTATATTATATAAAATGTTGTTAGGATAGTGTTTCATTTTTTTTGTTTCTACAAAGGAGGGATATGAGACAATTATGTGTTTTATGGCATTTAACAACATAGCTGTGTGTACACGTATATCTATAAAGTTGAAAGGAAAAGTAAAACTAAACAGACAAAATTTTTTGTAGATATTTTCTATATTACACTAAAATAACAGTTAAGAATTAAATAAAATTTTGAATTAAAAAAATATTATAAATTAAACATTTAAAAAGGTCTAAGTAATATTTTATTAATTCTGATTTTGAAATTAAAACAAGCATGTCTTTATGTTACAATGGATATACTGGTACTTATAAAATTCCACTATTGATTTTGGTTAAAGAAATATATAAATGAAAGTTTGTATAACATTTTGATAAAAATCATATGAAGTTGTTTTTGAAAGGATTAACGTGAATTGAAAAGAATCATTAACTTTTTTCAATCAAGATAAAGAAAACTTTTAATTACTGTGCTTTTTTAATTCCCCCAGACTACAAAAATATTGGAAAAGGTTTAAAGGAAAAGTTATAACAGATTATGATAACAATATTACTACTACTATGAAGGCAAGAGACACGGTATTCAGATTCTGCTGCTAGTGATGGGATGTTTTTATTTACATGGAAGCCAGAGCCAGCTTTTCTATGATTCACTAGCTCATATATTGAATACTACTGGCTTGTATGCCTAAAGTCCATCAAATTCTAGATTAAATGAGATCACTATACATATGCCAGCAGTTACCAGATTATACTTTTCTCAAAAATGACAATAAGCCAGGCTATGGTTTTAGAAGGGAACAGATTACCAAGATATTACTGTGTGATATATGCCATTTTATTAATATGCAAAGAAGCACAGACAAAGATACTGCATCATGTATATAAAGCACTTATAGATATCAACTGGTTTTAAAGGTAAATAATTTTGACTAAATTATTCAACTAAAACTGGAATATAGTCCTTCTAAATTCTTTTCTTCCACCTCTGTTTTTGCTGTCTTCATATATAATATTGAATTTTAAAAATCTCACATATTTCACTTTTCAGAAAAAAACTTTTATTATTGATTACAGTTTTGACTGTACCATGCAACCTTCATCAGATCTTAATCTATTCTTTCAAATGTTCTCCATTTTACTCTAGTAATTCCAAATTTAAAAAATCTCACACATTTCACTTTTCAGCAAAAGCAAAAAAACTTATTATTGATTACAGTTTCAACTCTAGTAAAATGGAGGACATTTGAAAGAATAGATTAAGATCTGATGAAGACTGCATAGTACAGTCGAAACTGTAGTCAATAATGAAAGTTTTTTTGCTGAAAAGTGAAATGTGTGAGATTTTTAAAATTCAGTATTAAAACTAGAATAATGAAAGAAAACTTTCTTTAATTAAAATGACAATTGTTAAAATCTCTAATTTAAAAATAAAACATCTAAAAACAAAGGATTGATTGATGAATGATTTTAATTTGAAATTTGGAAAAAAAAAAGTAAATTGGGAATATCTTATTGTAAATGAAGAAACAAAAAACCAAAGGAATTTTTTAAAAAAAAAAAACTTTCCAAACTGAATCTCATGATATTTTTTTTTTTTTTTTAGAAATTAAAAACTTTTTTTTACCATTAGAAATAATAAATTAATTAATATCTTTGATTCATATCATTTAGTTTTTTGTTATATATACACACATGTGTGTGTGCATTTATATATTATTAAAAATGAACTGAATGTTTTTATAAGTCTATTACAATTCGAACATGTTATTTTTGTTTTGTTTTATATAAGCATGTGTGCTGATATATACATGGTTTATGTAAACTTATTACGAGGTATTTGTAAATCACAATGTGATAGCTTATTGTATTAATCAAAATCAGAATGTTGGATTTATATTTATGGCATACTCAGCAGATCTTAATTTCATTTTATTGTTTTTAATTAATAAATTTATATTTTTATTGTTAAAATTATTTCAACGAATTTGCTCAATCCTAAATAGTTTTAGGATATTATATGTTTGTATTATATCTCACAGTTATAGAGCTTTTGCTCACTAAGCTGGATTCATGCATAATTGTCCATAATATAAAAGAGATTTATGTTTAGTGTTATGGACATCCAGATGCTGATGATGCTGTATGGTGCAAATGAAATATCCTTTAAACTCCATGCACTACATTTTATTTTAATTATTTAGAAATTAAGTTTATAGATAGCCAGTACAAGTAATCAGGGCATTGATGATGATCAACATGTTTTAGTATCCTAGCATTATTATTTAATTGTTGTATTTTTATGGTTTAGTACCTGAGTCTGTGCATCCAAATTATTAAACCCTATGTTTGGCAAAGGTTAAATAATTAGTCTGGCCTATAATAGAACTATTTCAAATCCATCACAGGATTGACTGTTGATTTATTTTCATTGTTGATCATTCTTGATGATGAATGATTATTGCTTTTAAGTAACAATCTCTCAGGCTCATTATATTATTTGTATGTTTAAATTTGAGTCTTTGACTTGTGATTGATTATGATGATTTTCTGTCACCCCAGGTTTTCTCCTTGTTTCTCCATACCATTGCAATATTTACAGAATGTTTTTGATATGATCTCTCAACATAAGTCTGTTATCTTTTCAACTATATTTTCTACATATCCTGTTTTTTATTTGTCTACATTATGATTTTACTCAGGTTATCCATAAACAATAAACTTTATGCTTTTTTAGAATTTGTACTGCCTTCTAAAACTTTAGCATTATTTGTCAATCCTGGTGCAACTTTGACTATACTAGGTTGCCTTATTCTTTTATTCACTGGTACAGACTCCTTGAACCCTTTGAATTGATTATATGGATAAGGAAGCTTGAACTATTTGTTGTCAAGTCGACAACACTAATATTCTTTTCCTCATAAGACTCTGATGCTTGAGTGTCAGTATTGTATGTTCTCACCATTTCTAAGATTTTTTTGGTTCACTCAGAAATACCATCATCGTCATTTAGCACTCTCATCTTCAAATCCAGCATTGATTGGATGCATTTTTTAAAATAAAAAGTAACTTTTTTACATCCAGACATTTTAGACATGATGACTTATAAAATGCATTGAAATTTTAATAGAACATGGATATAAAATACCAGTTTTCTACTTCACCTTTGATTAGTAAGTAATTTATATTGCGTTTTTTGCAAAAAAATGAAGCTTCTCTCAAATATGGTTAGCGCTTTCAGAGACCTTGAGTCTCCATAATCATAGCCTACTTTTAACTGAAGTTTAGCTGTGGTTTATGTAAATCATTGCATTCAGTGCATAGTGCCCTTGCCATAGTGACCCACTATGGCAAGGGCACTATGGACTGAATGCAATGATATGAAGTGAAAAATTAAAGAGGCGTGCTTTATTGCAAATGACAATTGTGCAATAAACCGGAAAGAATCGTGCTTTGCAACCTCCAGAAATAATCGTTATAAAATTTGCATAAAATTTACATAAACTACAGCTAAACTTCAGTTAAAAGTAGGCTATGATTATGGAGACTCAAGATCTCTGAAACCGCTAAGCCATATAACTTTTTAATAAGATTGAGACAAGCTTCATTTTTTTGCATAAAGCGCAATCTAAATTAGAATATGGATATGAAAACTTTATGCAGCAATACCTCACAAAAAAAAAAAACCACACAAAATTTTTATAAGTCTGGTATTTTAGTTCAATTAAATGCAATAATTTAATATTCAATTTAATAAATATTTACCTAGATAATTGTGATACAATATCTTATACTGGATCAAATTTTCTTCAAAATTTCAAATCATATTTTTAGTTAACATGCATATGACAATTAATACTCGCTGGTGATGGTGTAGTGATGATGATTTCCAACAAAAGAAATGCAACTTTAGACACTTAGTGTAACTTTAAAACGTTAATTTTAATAACACCTTATGTACAAAGTTTAATAATGCAATAGAATTAATAACTAAAATAATATAAAACAACGAAACATTGGGCAGTGTGAAAGTCTGTGCTCATGTACACTATATATTACATATATTGATACAAGTATATAATAAGTCTGTATTTCAGTTACAACAATATAATATAATAAGATATTTAAAAGAATTAAACCTTACTTGCAATGAAGTATCAAAATAAAATTTTCTTGATAATACAATCAAATATTATACGATATTGAATTTTGTTACTTGTACTATCAAATAATGTATGTCTTCAACAATCAATCCCTTTTTTAATAACTACCCCATTTTTCATTAATTACACTTCATAGATTGCAATGAAAACAAGAAAATTAAAAAAGACAAACATGGATTGATATTTTAATCTTAAATAAAATAATTTTATTATAATATTATGACCGATTACATTTTATTTGTGTTTAGTTTATATTAACCATTTGATCTCTCCCTTTACCTTACTTAATTTTCTTATGGGTTTATCACTCAACGATATCATAAAACTACAATAAATACCTTTTATCCCTTTGTCATATCCAATCCGAATATTTCTCTTCCTCCACTAATTTTTATTTACCATTCAGAATATTTGGTGAATATATATAAATCACTTTCTAGTGCGATCTGCATTGAATAAAAAATATTTATCCCAATAATATCTAATAATTTAAGTCATACTTTCCGATTTCAAATTCTTATTTGTCTTATGCCTGTATTATAAACATTGCTCACGAAGACTTATAAATTAAAAATTCTCTAACTATATATAATGCTATTACAGGATTCAACATCAGATCAAATTTTAAATATCACTATTTGTTATTTAATATTGTACTTGAACACAAATACACTCCTCTTCTAATATCTTTCTACTATTTTTGTTTGTGTAATTTACTAGCTCATAACATATAGATCTTTATCTTAATAATTTAGTGACTGACATTCAATCAAATAAAACTTACACAATTAATAGCATAGATAAACAAATTATGTTAATTATTGATTTCCCTATCTCTTGATTTATAACCTCCTCTTCATATTAATAATTATTATTTAAATGTGAACTTAAGTATATGTACAAACATTATGTTACCGTTTTCTCTTCTTTTGAACATACAAGTTTATAAAAAAAATCCATAAATTTTATTAATAATATCTCAATTCTTCTTCTCCCTTTTGATGCTTCTAACTTGTCACATACCAATCTTCTTATCCCTTTTATATTCACCTAAACAGTAGTAAAACTATGGAATTTTAATGCTCTCATGTTATTCATCAGATTGACATTTTTTTTTATTTTCACAGGATCACAGATTACTTTTCACCTACGTAATATATTTTATTTAGCTCCATTTCACATTGATAATCTTCATATTATATTCAATGTACTCCTCAATAATATTCACATGTCATAGATTACAGATTGCACCATCTTCTTAAATGTAATAAAAATGAAATTATTTTCAACATAATTTGGATTTACCTGGAAGCTAATGTCACTGATCAGAATTTATTTTACTTTTTTCTTCCTTTACATATTGATTTTTTTTCCCCATTGACAGTACTAATAATTAAATATTTTAATCTAAGTGAACTGCTTTAGTTTTTTCTCTATAAGTATAATCCTTAATCAGAATTTTTACATTTCCATTGAACCCTATCTATGGTTTATCATAAAATTTTCCTTATATTTAAAAGTTAGGTTCACTGATGAGAACCTGTTTAAATTTTTTTTTCTACTGGCAAAATTTTTATTCAGAGAAATATTCATAACTTGCATTTGAATATAAATCACATTTTTTAATACAGAAATATTTCCATTCAGGTTTATTTTTAACTTAATTTCAATTGTCTTGATAATCAGATCTTTAGTTTTATCATAACTGATTTTTCTAATATTCATGTATCTATACCATTTTAATCTTTCATAAATATGATAACATTTAAAATGCCTATGTATTTGATCATACTTAATCCTACAATTATATATTAACATATTACTAACAGTTTGTTCCTCCTGTTTCAATATTTCTTGGTAAAACATTGGCACACATACACATTTTTTCTTTCCATTGGTTTATTATTTTCTTAATATAACAATTTTAGAATATTCCAGAGAATTTATTGATGGGCATTTTTAACCAGCAGAGATTTCCTTTGTTTTAGCTGATCACCTTACTGAAAACTTGTTATTATAAAATTTACAGTTCTTAAATTAATCATCCTTAATTCCTTTTTTTTTTTAAAAAATAATGTTTAAAAACTTGCAGCAATTTTTTTCTATAAAACAAAACTCAGTTACTTAGTTTATATTTTTCCAATCTGTAATTGATTTCTTCCCTCCAAAAAAAAACTTTTTCCAACAAATATTGTCTGCTTGCTCATGAACTTCAAATGGTGTACTCTCATTGGTTAATTTTCCCACTTCTTTGATTCTGAATATTTAATGACTTGCTTTTAGCTGAACTATTTTTAAAACAAATATTACCTTTTTAAAATACTTATTAGTAATAAAAAAACAATACTTTTTAGGAACTGAATAAAATACAATTTAAAAAATATAAATTTTTATTATATTTTGTTTACACAGATTAAATTTGAAATTAATCCTATGAACTTTTAATCACAAAATTCACAAAATGGAGGTTAATCACTTATTTTAGAAATTAAGATTTTTACTGAAAACAGTTATTTGATAAATAATCTCACATGCACACAGACATAATTATTCATATACTTAACAAATATTTCCCTTTATTAAAGTAGGTTTGAACTCTCTTATCATTTTAAAAATTATCAAATGATTCTTTATTATGAAATATTAACTTATAGTTTTTTTTTATTTTATCATTTAGATATCTTTAAAAATAAATAACCTAACAAAATTTAACTTTTATACTAGTTTTAATTAAGTCCAAGTTCAAATTATAGGGTAATTAAAATACTGTTATTTTTCACAATTTAATAAGAGAATATTATTATTAATTTTTTTAATTTATATATATAAATTAACTGTTTTAGAAATAATTCCAGAAAAATAAGGCAAACAAAACAGTAGTTTATTGCATTTTTATATTTTTAAAATTGCATAAATGTTAAGCAAAACTTGGCCAAACTTCAATTCAGTAGCCAAAAGCTTCAAGAATGAATTGTATCTCAAAAAATATTCCCAACAAATTTCTGAAAACAACTTAAGTCATTCCATAATATTGATGGATTGCTTTGTATGGTTTGGTATAATGTAAAGTGATGGGCTCTAGAGTTCATAGCCATGGATGATACTCAGTTTTATTACTCCTAGTGCTCAGACTTCTTATGAACTTCAAGCACAAAACAATTAAATTATTTTTTATTGATAGGTTCTACAATTGTTATCTTAAGATTATGCATGTGTTGAGAGGAATTACTACCAGTCTCTTCCTGCATTAAACAAATAGAGCATGTTCAGGGTGCTTTTGTTTTAAACTCTGCTAATTTTGTAATTTAAACAAATCAATACTCAATCATAGCCTGTCAAAGACAACTAATGTTTTTTTTAAAAAGGAGATTGTTTTTATTTTTATTATGTTTAGACACACAATCTGAAAAATTAATGAAGAATTATAATGGTTTAATTAGTTCAGTTAGTTTAGAGAATTTTCTAAAATATGTATTTTTCTTTTATTAAAAGATTCCTCTATCAAACGCACATCTCTTTAGCTACTGTTTTTATATTAATTGGCTTTATAATTCTATCCATATTATTAAGACAAAACACTCTGTAATTAATCAAAACTTAAAACAAAGGTATGGCGATATGCCAATTTAGCAACCTTACACTTTTTTTAAACCAATAATTTCTAAATAATAGCCAATAATTATTATTCCTTCTTTGCTAGATAGGTTTAGATGCTTTTCTTCTATGAGAGAATTTATCTTAGTTTAACTTCAGCCTTGATTGTTTTAACATTATTTGTATATATTGTCTTTTTAGAAAAGTTTGAACCATTTTTCTATTCATTTAAAAAAAATCATGATTTTCATCAAAATGTTCTTAGAATAAATAAGATTTGTTTACTATTATGCTTAAATAAAAAGGAAATTTACTTCTTTGTTGACAGTTAAGTTTTGGCTCAATTTAAATTAAGAAAATTTGGAGAGAAAAAAAATCTCATTCATATTAAATAAAATTCTCTTTAAAATTATGTTTTACGTTCATTTTATATACATAATATATTATGATGTTTTCAGCATATTATATATTATCCTGTGAAGTTTAGTACACAAATAGAATGTATTAAAATTTTAAACTGTAAGACTTTCACTTATTGGCTGATTGGTTTAGTCCAATAGTAATCTGGAACTCAAGATCTATGTAATGCAGCCCAGAATCTGTCACTTTTAATACTCAAACTTCTTTTGAACTCCTGATCAACAAATCATTCAATTATTGCCTGGTTTAGTGCAGTCTGGAGCTTAAAGTCTATGGATCATGACTCCTGCCTTCTGCTACTCATACTTTTTTATGAATCTTTGAGAAAGAAACCATCTTATTATTATTTTATTATTATATATGTGGTTCTTTCAATATTGAGATAGATTTCTATTTATACAGAAGTTTCTCTAAGAAGACAGTCCTGAAGAATTAATGTTGATCTCTGAAAAATGGATTCCTAGGGATCAGAAACTTTCTATGTGACATCATTATCAAAAATAGATTTGGAGCATTCTAATAGCGGAGATGAATTAAAAATTTAAAAAATGACAATTCTTAAAACATGAAGTGTTGAAAACTAATATTAAGTGTAACCTCTTAAGTAACAACTGTTCATACTCAAGACTACAAATAACCAAAAACATTTAATGACTAGCTATAAAGCAGAAAGCTATTACAGCACCTGAAATGCACTTTTATCATCAATTCTACAGGATTTAATTACCAGCCAATCATAATGTATAATTGTTTGTTGCTCTGAAATTTTTTTCTGTAAATGGAATTCTGTTTATCTGAATAATAAGAGATGGAAAAACATTTGCATTGTTCATTGTAGTGGCATTTTATGTTATCAAACAGTATTTGATTTTAGTAGCAAATTGTTTTTCAATAAATTGGACTTGATTTGCTAGAAATATAAGTTTACAAAGAAAAAAATCTTTTACAAAATTATATTTTAACTTTGCAAATATTGAAATAATAATAAGTAGAGTGTGTTATTTGAACAAAAGATTTTGTTGTTTTTTAATGGAGGGAAGAAAGTAATCGCATGAGAAAATTCCAGAAAATCAATGAAATCTTATTTGATTGAAATTTTAAAATGTAATTGAATAAATATGAAGCTCTGATAAATCTATAAAATTATGCTTTAAAATCACATCCTCCTATATTTTCAGAAAAAAGTATTTCACAAGGTGTAATCATTGGACTGGCCATGATTTTCTTTATCTTTATGATAGAATTTTATTTGTATTTTAAAAATAAAATACATACATATAAAATAAAAGTGTAATCTTGTACACTTTTATGTTTTAATAATTATTATACAATTATTGTCTTTGATAAACTATGCAAAAAAAAATCATCCTTCTTTCTATTTAAAAAATTTTCTTGCAAATTTATTGAGATCAAAGAATGTGGACAAAACTTACATTGTTTTTGCTGCCTACTGGAAAATACTGACCTCTTCAGATTTTTTTAAATTAAGGAATCAATATTTTTTGGTTTGTGATTTTTTCCCCCCAAAAACTAGCAAAATATTTCTATAGACAACTGCAAAAAAATGATGTTAAAGGAACTTCAAATAGTGCTTTCTTAAAGCAAAAATTTTAAGGTGTATCAACCAGTTAATTAAATAAAATAGATTTTACTCACATTAATAGATACATAATAAATTATTTTTATTAGAGTTATTTATAGCTTGGTGTTATTAAATTATACATACACACATGCATTCACACACACAAATATGTATATAGAGAGAGATATATCAAGCATAAGTAAAAATCTTTTATATGAATTCATGTACCCACATACATATATATGTGTATACTAATTATGACTAACTTTTTATACATTACTATGATCTAAACACATGCATGTACACACACATAGATATATATGCATATATTAATTATAATTAACAATTTTTTTATACATGGGTATAACTTTCCTAATTTTAGGTAAAAAGACTAAGAGAGACAAAAAAGATCAAAAGTAGAAAGATAGGTTTTGTTATGATGTATAAAATATATGTGAATGACAAATACCCCATATTCAACAAATTCTGGTTCTTTTTAGTCAGATTTTTTGGCTTTTAAGATGCTATCCTCTTTATAGTTTTTTTCTGAAGATCTTACCTAGTTGTATTCTGTTCTTAGATATATCCTCTTGATAAAAGCAATGATTTCTTTAGCTCTCTAAAATATCTTTGAGGTAATCTTTATAAATTGCCTTTTTAAATGAAAATACGCTCAAATGATCTAACAATTTCTCATCACATTCAAAAGCTGAAGAACTTAAAAATCCATTTGTGATTTGCCAGAATATTTTCAGAACAATTTTTAATAATAAAAAACAGTGCCTTCATTTCTCCATCATTATTTTCATATGGTAAATTTGATATAATTAAATTATATTAATCATATTTCTTAGTAATGCATTAAAATGGTTGAGTACCATATGTGACATATCTGGTCCCAATCTGTGGATTTTGAGTTTCAGAGTCTGCAAACTCTGCACCAAACTATGCAGTGCAAAATAAATAATGGAATGATATGAAATGTGAAGTTTTATAAAAAGTTCAAGCAGTGGAAGTAACTGATTATAAGCTACATTCCATGGAACTTGAAGTTCAGAGTCTGCCACTCTACTACTTCAGCAGAGAATACTGGGAACTCTGAAAGAATATAGTATTGAATGGATTATTATTTAGGAGTTCATTAAATGTTCAAACATCAGAAGTGACAGAGCTGGGCTGGGATCCATGGATCTTGAACTCAATCTCCTGACACTACAGCAAAGCATTCTGGGAACTCAAAAATAATATAGTAATTTAATGATTTATTATTCAGGAGTTCATAAGAAGATTAAGCATTGGGAATGACAAAGCTGGTTTTCAATCCATGAACCTTAACTTTTGGAGTCATCCAATCAACCACTGCAGCAAAGTTTTGCTGGAAACTCAGAATGACTATAGTAATTGAATTGTTTATTATTCAGGAGTTCATAAAAAGTTTAAACATCAGAAGTCACAAAGCTGGGCTGTGATCTATGAATTACAGTGTCTGCCACTCTATTGCTGTAACAAAGAATGTTGGGTAAAATAAATCATCAACTCATTAATGGCCTAGAATTTCATATAGGGTTTTAAGCACTGGAAGTGAGAGAACCAAGTCACAATCCATGGACCTTGGGTTCAGTATCTGTCATCACTACTACAAACTGGGCAGGGAAAAATAAATAATCAAATGGTTTATAAATCACAATTTCTTAAGAAGTCCAAGCACTAGGAATGACAGAGTTGACATATTATCCATGGAGTTGGGCCACAAAGTCTTCCATTTTGTCCAGTGTCAACTACATAGGACATTAGACATAATAAAAATCTTATATAAAACTAATGTGAAATAGAGTTTTACACATACAATAAAATGCCATGATTTTTAGATTATTAAATGAAAAAAAAAAAACAGTTTATAGAAAACTTCAACATCCAAGTTCACTTTTCTACCTAAAAAGATACCAAGATCCACATTTTTAAACCCATAATTTTCCAGTTAAAGTTTATGATAATGTTTTTCCAAAGCTGTATGATAATGCCCTAGGATTTTTTTTAACATTCATAACTCTAAATACATTCTACAGATCACTCTTTGAATAAGCAAAGACAACACAATCATCTATAAATCTAAAAGCAAAGATAAAGTTCTTGTTTTTTTTTAAATAGATTCCAATTAAAAATCCATTACTTAATTTCAGCTTCTTAAAACTTTCTATAAACTCTATATATATCATTGTCAAAAAAAACTCCAAAATGATATGGGGCATGCTCATAACCCTGAGTAACACCACTTTTTCTTTCATGGTCTGATTTTCCACCATTTTAAAAACACCTTCTTTAAATATTATTGTGTAGAACTTGTATTATACTTTGATCAAATTTTTTTAAAAAGATAGAAAATATTTCTTTGCTTAAAAAGATTTCTCAGAGAATGGTGATATACTATTCATCATTTTGACCATTATCAATCCACAGCAGGATAGAGATCTTTCTGAATTTAATCCAGTTTATCCAATCTCTAGCCTATCGTTTTTACAATACACCAGTAAACTTCTTTATTTCGTCCATCCATCACATATGATCTCTTTCTAAGTCTTTTACAACATCTTGGGATCCAGTTAAAGATTTCAACTATCCATATATTATGATCTTTTCTATCAATATGTCAGGCCCAGCTCCATTTCAGTCTCTTAATTCTTGCATTGATGTCAGTAACATCTGTTTGCTTTCTCACCTGTGTATTTCATTTTGCTTTCTCACCTGTGTATTTCATTTTCGATCCCTTTTTGTTACTCCTAACATACATCATTGCATATTTTATTGAGTGACTTGAAGTCACTTAAAGAAATATAGATATATAACATAAGTATATCAGTGAGTTAAATAGAGTAATTATACAATAAAATATTATTAGCCGAGCAGCCTTTCAGTGCAGTACACCAAATTTATGGCAATCATTGTCAAAATAAAAAGCCATTAGTAATCATAATTTTTAGAATATCCTCAGTTTTACAGGCTCAAATCTAATTCGAAGAGTTATTAAAATATGTAAGATGCCAAGTTTCCTTATTTTTTTCACATCATGTGAGTCATTACATACAATAGTAATTTTCCGAGGATAACAAACATACACAAGAATTTTTCTCTAGACGTACAGAGTTTAATATATTAAATAATAACTTTACACAGCATAAATATATATGAAAATAGAGTAGAAACAATCCAGCTTAATTTAGCCCTAAAATAAGTAAATAAATCCACCACAATACGTTTAGCAAATTAAAAAATAGAGCGAACGTCTATTCTTATGTTTTTCGATGTAAATAAACTAAATTTATCAATATATATTATAAATTAAATCAAAAAAGTGAATTGCTATCAGGAATGACAATTAATCAATCATTCGGATTATCAGTAAACTCTTATTCTTTAATAAATATTTATATTGCACTCCACCTGGATTGTGTCTTATCCCTACTGTTTGACGATGTTTTCTCATCAATCTCTCACATCTGCAATGTCAGATGAAGCATCTCAAAGTGTTTTTTTTCTTTTTAACAACTTGTAAATTTAAATTTTGAAGAGAATAAGACTTTTTAATGATGGTGAAAAGTGTTTGCGTTTGCCAAGCTTTTTTTAAAAAAAAAACCTTAAAAAGCTTTTATTGCAAACTGATGAAATAAAAGATTTTTTTCTAAAGATATATAATAAATGAATCGTATTTTTAAAGCTAAATTATTTACTGGTTAAATAACACAGAAATTTAAATTAATAAAAAGTTGTTTTTTTTTTAAAAAAACGCTACCAAAATCTTCACATCACCTGCTTATAATACCATCATCCTTATTTTCGAAATTATCGATCCAGTGCAAGATAAACGTCTCCTAACAACAATTTCTCTTGACCACATCATGCTAACAAACTTTTCTTATTTCATCCTTCTATCTCATAGATGGTCTCTTTCTAGGTCTTTTAGAATGCTTGTGTAAATTGACTCACCATTTCCTATTATTCTTTATAAAATTATTTCCCTTGAGAAAGACTACTAATTGTTATTGAAACATCAGTAGTATTTTTATGTAATCCTAAACTGAATGCAGTGCTATCTCTGAAGCATCATGTGTTATAAACTGACATATTTGCTATTCATTATGTGCTAGCATATCATAAATTACAACATAAAATGTAACAGTGTGTATCACGCATTAAACCCCAATGGGAAAACCTGGTACCATTACTTTTTTTAAACTTAAACATTTGAAATGATCAAACTCTATATGGCAGTAAAGCTATGAAACACATTCTTTTTCAAATGGTTGTATAATTTTGTGTTGGTATGAAGAACATTGGAAATGACCCATGAAGACAAAACAAACTGACACATTCCATATCATAATTCATGATTTAGGCATGATAACACCTTAATTTTTTCCATTGAATAATGTTTGTTGTTATGTAACATGCATTAGTTCAGAGATTGCATTGTTGAAAACTTGGAGAGTGAACCAGTCACTTTTTGGGACTATGTATGTATATGATGCAATTTATTAACCTAGTTTTAGAAGATTGGCGTTGTAATATTTTTGATATTTAACTGATTACCAAAATACAATTTTTTGAGAAAGTTTAGCCTGCAGGCAAATGACAAAGTTAAGAGTGATCTTAGATTTTTAGACCCTCTACAGGCTACTTTCAAGCTAATATAATCAGATGTACTCTTAAATAAATTATCAGTGGTTGGTCACTGCAAACAATTTTTTAAATAATTTATTTAATAAATTGTTTAACAAATATAAAATATGTGTGAGAATGTATAATATACATAGTGTATAAATTTGAGTTAAACTGTTTATATAAATACTTATGATTTGTCACTGAAAATTGCACCAAATATAATTGAGTTTGTTTTAGTGAAAAGGTTACAGGTTTTTTCTCCAAAGTGCTTATATCTCAAACCTTAAAGTGATGCATGTGTTTATGGTGACTTTATTTAGCTAATCACCACAAAATGTTGAAGGTTTTAGAATGTCTGGATTTTGCATTATGATTTGATATGTGAGAGTTTGTTCCATATCTTCATAGATTACCTTTACTGCTCTCCTTGACAACATAAAATTTTGCAAATTGAAAAAATTCTTATAATACAAAATTTAATGTTAGCATGTTTTTCATTATGGATTAAAACATATGGTCACATTTCATATCAGATTATTCCTGTAAAATTTTTGTGATAATTAGATAAACTATATTGCTATGTAATACATGCATTGATTCAGAGATGACACTGTATGTAGTTAGGTAAGAGAAGCGATCATTTGCCATCTTTTTACTGGAATACACTAACACTATTTTCATTAAATTATTTAAAACTCAAATATTAGCTAAAGGGATATCAATATTACTGATATAATGATGTGTAAAAACACAAGCACTAAAAAAATGAGAAAGAAGAAATGGCTGAGCAAATTATATTAAAACAGATATTGCTTAAACTGTGTTTTTTTAAAGGGGGGGAGGAATAGGAACTTAGAAAAAATAGTAAACACGAAGTGTTGTTTAAGCATGAAAAATAAGTTGAATTTTGATCCCAGAATCTTTAGCTCTTGAGTCCTAGCTTATTACTAAGCTAAGTTATTTCAGGACAAATTATAAACTTAATTTTTGACAAGATTCATAGTAACTTCTTAAGTCACCTACTGAGCCAAAAGATAATTTTGATATCAAAAAGAACCACACATGGAAAAACAAAGTGCATATAAAAAAATACAAGTAAAGAAAATACATTAACATACATTTTAAAACATGCCGAAGAATTTAAAAAACACTTAATATCAATAGTGATAAAAAAATCCCCAATTCAGAAACAATAAGGAATTTGGTTCTTGAATATCAAAATAATTCAACTGAGAAAATGTACTTTTAACAATACAGCATTCTGAAATAAAAGTGCAAAATTTGCATTAGAAATAATTCATGCTAATTATTCTACTTCAATGCCATTTATTAGAAGTTTAATTTTAATCAATGGGCTAAATTACTATTAATCTTCATCTATGAAAAGCATTGTTTTGCATTAATATGTTTATTGATTTTATATTATTCAAAGTAATATGAATTTTAAACACATAGTATTTTGAACTCTAGCAAACTTTCTTATGTAGTTAGTTATATTGTGGGAAATACCAGAAAACTATCTAATATTCATTGCTTGCTTAAATTTACAATAGATAAGATCTAGGAAAGAATAAGGTGTTTTAATGTTGCTAGTCAGGGATTAAAAATAATCAATATATATATATATTGTGACCTTCCAGGTTGGCACCAGGAAGAAATGTGGGAAGTTCACATTTGTGTTAACAATGGTTAAAGATAGTTATCTGAGAAAAATGAATTGTGATGTAATTTGCTAGTTAAAATTAGGATTTAAAAAATTAAAACTTTAATTGGGTGTACTGATTAGTAGAGTTTTGGATTATATGTGTTTGGTAGTAAAGGAGGAGGATGAACAACATAAGGGATGTTTATATGTAGTAGAAAAAATTATGTGTCATAATAAGCAGAAACATAAATATATTATTAATTAGAATTTTCTCTTCTATATTTTATTTATTATTTACTAATTATGTATTGTTCATAATCTTATATTTAAAATGATAAAGATTATTTGTATATTAGTGAATAACATTTGTAAATTAATATTTGATATTTTTTTTATTTATTATGTTTATTCCATTCAAATATTGTATTGTTAAAATTTTATAAACAAAAATTCTGGCACATTTCCAAAGTTGATTGTAATAAGAAACACAGAGGGCATGAGTGGAGAGAGACAAAAGTTTAAAAACTTGAAGGAAAGTAAAAAAAAGTCCAAGGAAGAAGATGTAAAAAAAAAAAACTTAAAAGAATCAATAACTCTCTAATAGTATTAGAACAAATAAAAAAACATCGTGAGGATTCTAATAATATACCTGTGGAGAATTTTCTATTATACTACTGGAATAATATAAAAATGAGGAGATACCCCCCATCCCCAGAGGGAAGCCAGCTCCAAATTTCTATCAAATGATGATCCATGTTCACTACCTTTAAAATACCTGGATGTTATGTAAGCTAAGTAATTATGATTTATTTTAAAGTATTACCAAAGCTAAATAATATTAAAATGACAAAATTGTTTAAAATAAAGCTAGCTAAAATTTTCTTATTAAACGCTATAATTAAACGCTTGATTTTCAGTTTTAAGAATTTTCTATCAACATTCTGCAAAATAAAATTTAAAATGAAAGAGTTTATCTATTTAATGTTATATCAGGAGGATAATTTTATACTGTAT
The DNA here is from genome assembly GCA_028023455.1 of Epiperipatus broadwayi. NCBI lineage: Eukaryota > Metazoa > Onychophora > Udeonychophora > Euonychophora > Peripatidae > Epiperipatus > Epiperipatus broadwayi. The sequence continues at coordinate 1,153,950 of JAQFVV010012500.1, forward strand.
AGCTTTGCTATTCATGCATATATAATAAAATAATTCCAATGCATGCAAATGTCATTTATCATGCCTATCACGGAATTCTAGGATAAAAAAAAAGACTATTGTCATTCTTAACAAATTATGCTTTAACAATTGGATAGACATTTTTTTTTGTTATAATTTACTGTTGTGTTTAAAATTGATATGTATGTTTCTTTCAACTTTCAAATTTTTAAAAAAAAACTTAACATGTCTGATGGGATATTGATAAGTATTTTCGTTATTGATTACAACAGATGTACAACCAATTTTTTTTTGTTTTCTTTTAAAAAAAAAACCAAAACAATGTAACTTCATATTATTATAATATGATAATCTAGTATTTTGTATGATCTAGAAATTATATTATAGGTGATTATAGATATTCGGATGTGTGCGTGATGCTATAAATTATTATTTTAAAAAAATTGTATTTATTATGCTTCAATTTTGTTAATGGAGTTTATTTAAAAAAATAAAGAATTAAAACCTTGTCTGTTATAAGTTTGTTCATGTAGGAAGTGTATTGGGTGTAGTTGGAGGTAGAAATGGTCAAGGGATGATTAGATTATTTAGATTGAGTTTGGAGATATTATTTAACCCTCACGTATATAGGTATAAGTGTTTGGTTATTGTTTTCCCCTGCCTTTCTTTATTTTTGTATAGTTAATGTTAGATGATATACACTGATTATAACAGATAAGTGTTATATAAATTTTTATAATATGTATAAAAGATGATTGATTTATAGCATCATACAAGTTGTATAAATAAGCTAATAAAAGGTATGTTTTAAAAATACATTATATTTAAGATATTATAAAAGCACACATATTCGAAAATATATGATTCATATATTAAATATTAGTCAATTTTGGTTTTACTGTAGAAGAAATGTAATTGGTTAGAAAAGTGCATAAATAATATTTTTTTTAAATTTATTATTTATTTTGTCTTTTATTTCTAATAAATGTTTTATTGAATTAATAGCCCATATGAATTGCTTGAATATATATGTTCGATTCTCCATTTCCACACACACACACACACACACACATATGGTTAACATAACATAGTTATAGAATATTTAAATTTACCAGTATAAGTCAGGTTTCATTTAATTTGTCTGGAGTTGATAAATCTCAGTATTACAATGCCAATAATATATTTTACTTTGCTTAGAATAGATGGTGATGTGGATATAAAAGGTACCCGACCCTCGTCATTATTTATCCTATACTAAATATGATAATTGATAATTTTGCAATAGTTTTGTAATTGAATAAATGTGTGGCATATGATTAAATTAATGTTATAGAATTGTTATCCATAAATGTTTTATTACTCTTATTTGCATCCTATATGAAGACCATATCCTATAACCTCAACTGAGCTAAGCCATAGAATAATTACAATATAAAAATCTTTTAAATAAGTTTAAAAGCAATTTACAATTATAAATTTTATTCTATCTTGTATAGAATTGGCACCTGGGCATTTACAAACCTAATAAAGTGAATAAGTGAAGAAGGCAGAAGTTACAGGGTGGGTTAAGTGGCTTGCCCAATGTGGATGCCTTGACATTTATGGGTTAAATGCTTGATATACGATTGGGTAAAATGGTTTTTGTGGTGTGCCCTTTTTTTTGTTATCAGAATATTTTTTTTTTATTCTATTGGTTAAGTGGTGACCAATGTGGATGGCTTGATATATACATAGAGGCCACAGCTGCCAAGGGTTTAAATGGATGTCCAATCATGGGATCTTGATTACTTAAGTCTCATATCTTGTAGAGTGTTTATATTTTTGTTGATATATATTGGCATATACCTGAGATGAGAAGTAATCCAGTGCCATTAGAATTACTTTATTCCTGTTTTAAATATACAGTTATTGCAAAATTGGTTCCAAAATAGAATCAAGTTGGCAGTTTTCTTATTCAAGGATTTTTTTTATATCAATCTGGAAGATTAATAGAAATGTTTGATAAAATGGAAATAGGGGTAAATGGAGCATTAACTAAGGTTTGAAATAAGCCAATTAGAGTTTGAAATAAGCCAATACCTGAAAGATGTGTAGTAGATATATGAATGTCAGATGTATAGTTTTAAAAAAACATTTTTTTATGTGAAATAAATAAATACAGCCATGAAACAGCTAAATTTCAATTTTAGAGCTATATAAATATCACAACTTATAGTAAATGTTAAAGTTGATAACATTTTATATATATATATATATATATATTGTGCCCTTGTCTGTAGATCATAGGTAGGGTAGAAAGGTCAATTATGAAAAAAATTTTAAATTTTAAGTTATATTTAAGTGATATAAAAGTAATAATAGATTTGTAATACAATTTTAAGCTAAAATACCTAACAGATAACAGTATAATAAAGTATTTTAAAAAGTAAACAGTTAAATAAAGTTTTAATATCATTGCTTATGGTTGTGAAAGCTGGCCATACAAAATAACACAGCTATAGACAGTTAAAATTATAGTAATGATTAGAATATAATATTTTCAGAATTAATAGTTTAAATAAATGAAAGATAATATTATAATTAGTCAAAATTAATAGGGTATATTTTTTATTAATAAACTTCGGGATGGTGAGAATTATATTTGGTCCTATAAGTTTCAATTTATTTTTCAAAATTTTAGAAAGTACATTAGTTTTGGTAATTTAAACCGAGACATAAATAAAAGATTATTTTTGTAAAGTGAATAGACACGTGATCGTATATTACATGCTTTCACGCACACACACACTTGGTAAATAATAATAAAGTTTGTGAATTTAAAACTAGATATAATTGTCATCTATCATAAAAATTAAAGTTAAAAATATTATAGATTGTCTTAATAATTATTTTAAAGATCAAATAATAATTTTATCAAACTATGATTAAATTTAATAATATTAAGTTAAAGTAATATTCCAGACATTACGTCATAAATATTTATTTAAAAAGTACAATTTATCATCCAAAATAGAATGACTAATATTGTTCGCGCTAAAAACAAATATTGACCAATCAACGGATTTAAATTGGCAAGAAAAAAATCTAAGATAGACAGAAGCGGGAGATGGAATGTGAAAGTTGAAGAGGAAGGTAACCTTTTTGAATTGCTTGTAACATCGAAGCTGAAAAAAGTAATATAAATTTATAAATTAATAATTATTCTAAAGTTAGTCTTGAACAGATAATATAATTTTGTATCCAGAAAGATGATTTGCTAATTTCTACGTGATCTTACCAGTGGATTTAATCAAATTTGACCATTCAGCCTACAATAAAATGGAAATACCAAGAATAATAATTGAAATAATTATTGAAAGAAAAATGAGTGAAAATTGTATAAGTTTTGTATTATTTGTGCTCAACCAGAAATTAAATCCTATAACTTGGAAAAATACAAAGGAAAAGCTGTGTGAAAATATAAGAAAGAAACTATTTGCTATCGAGAGAATCTTATGACGAACATTTGTTTTATAAGTATTTAAAACTAAGTCATATTTCTCTATGAGAAAAATCATAATAAGCGTTCAAGTATATAGAAAAAGAATGAGGAAGAAAAGTATGTTATATTAAAGGAAAAACATTATTTAAAATATAGTTTCTAAATTAAAAATAGAAGAAAAGCCATAGTCCTGTATAAAGTGCTATATGAACTTACTAAGAGGAACCTAACATTTTTATCTCATCATAAAAAAAAAAGGAAAAGATATTAAATGGAAAGAATATTATTTTAAACAGATATAATTAATCACTAAAATGAGGAAAATGGATCCATGGAAATAAAGAAAAATTTATTGAATTTTTAAAATAAAGTACAAGATGCATCGAGGGAAAACCAAGCGCGCGGGGGAAAAAGCTAGCAGACTATGTAAAGGAGATCTCAAGAATAAGTGGAAAAAGATGAAGAAAATTAAGGATCATCGTCCAAGAAGAATTAATAAACAGAATTAAAAGTTTAAATTAGAACATTAAGTGACTGAAGAAAATAAAATATAATTTTTTTTTTTAGCTTTGCAATGAACGATTTTCCAAGCGAGTCCAACAAAGCTGTATCGTAAATATAGTTTTAATTATTTTTTTTTTATTGTATTTAAAGTATAAAATTTGAATTAGCTTAGGGAAACATATAAACATAAATTTTATAATAATTATATTTAAATATACGAGCTAATGGAATGAGAGAAATATTAGTATAAATAAAAATGTGTGTATGGAAAATTTTAAATACCTACTAGAAGTCCTGGAATGGAGAAGTTTACAAATACGATCCAGAGGATAGAGATCGTTGGTAATTTTAATATTATTGGTAATATGTAATATATTTTTTTTATAGGTCATCTATTAATGAATGAAGTATGAAAGATGTTAAAAGTTATAAGTACACATTTATCCAACATCAAACATATATTTAAGAGAGTAGTAAAATTTTAAAATGTGCATGCAATAAATAATCTAAAAATGATTAATAATAAGTAGCATATTAATTATGTGATTCTTTTGAGTTTTATATTGAAAATATTCAAATAGTTTAGAACAGTAGAGATAGAAATATACGAGAAGTATAGTAAAGAATTTTCTTAAGAATAGCTGTATAGTTAAATAAAAATGAATTTTATTATTATTAGCAAGGTAGACAGAGAATTTGTCGATGTAATGAAGAGATGAATCTGAAGAAATCAATCAGATAGTGACTTGGGAGTACTGATGTCAAAGGAAACCAAGAGGATGTTTTATTAAACTATAAGGAATGAAATATGTGGATCATAATTATTTGTGTGACTTCAGTGTAGATAACTTCGCCCTATAACTGAGCACATATATTCTGGACAGTGTTTTTACATATCTTTGAAACTTTCTGATGTGATGAAGCTGAAGAAATAGCTTTAGCATCCTTCCAATACTAGAGGCAGATAGACAGATAAAAGTCACTCCTCTATGGCGTCCTTAAATTCACTGTGCCATGATTGTCAAAGTTTTATAAAGGATAATATCTTGTTTATTTTGATCCAACGCATCTATATCTTCGCTATCTTGATTTCATGAAAATACATCGTCAGGGAGATAATTTTATAGAAATGATACATAAGATAGAAAGTAAGTTAGATAGTAGTTATGTAAGAATAGTTATTTACTAGAGTAAAGTAGAATTGTATAAGTCCAAAGTGAAAGTATAAGTATTATAAAAGATGAAGAATCATATGATATAATTTTAAAACCAATTGCTAAACTGATATAATTTTAAAGGAAAAAACCTTAGAATTAAGTTTTAAAACAATAATAAGATTTTAAAATATTGTACGTGAGATTTAGTAAAAGAGATTGCATGTTTATTTGGAAAATGAGTTAAAGAAATGTATAACAAAAATGTGTATTTGTACATAGTGTGTGGATAATGTTAATTGCTATATAAAGTTAAGGATGGGATCAAAATTTTATCAGTAATTATATTATGATTGATAATAAAAGGAACATGAAAATATCATAAGGATTAAATTCTGTAGGATTCCATACTAACAAGAATATAAGTATAATTTTGTAATTTTTGTATAATTTTACATAAAAGTAAAGATCTTATAGAAATATAATTTTGAAATTATAAGGACATAATGTCAATAGAAAAGTTTAATGGATAGAAATTTTGTGTATTCAGCTAAGCTCAAAACATGTATCCAATAATAATAATATTGTAAAATACTTTTGTAATTATTAATGGTAAAAGGGTAAAATAAAATTCGATAATAATAATGTTAAGACATCAACGGGTATAAATAAAAGTTTGTGATAAGTAAATAGGGATATCCGCTGTAAATAATGTACAAAGTGTTATTTGTTATAATGTTAATAAAATGTTATAAAATTTTATTAGTAAGCTTTGTGTCTTGGTTGTTGTTTTTCCTACACATGAAATGCATGAAATCACAACGCACGTTTATAATTAAACATGTTTATGATTTTGCACAGGATAATAAATATTAGAAATTTTAATAATTTATTTTGTTTTATTTACATAATAAAATGAAAGAAGTATAAGTAGAACAGGTATTGGTCATGGGTTAATTGCCACAATATTTAAGTAAAATATATGCGAACGTTACCACATAACTTTTGATTATCAGATTAGAAAATGTTACCACGAAAATATTTAATACATCTAGAAAGAAAAGAAGATTATATTATTTTATTATTGTCATTGTTCTTATTAATTAGTTATTCGTTACGTAGTGAATTATGACATAAAATTCCCTTATCATAGTTTACTATGGCAATATGAAATCAGTTTTAATTACAATTTATGAACCTGAGATTTAATTATTTATTTACTTATTGATTTATCTATTTGATTTGATATGATTTGATTAATTTAACTCTATTTTATTTAATTAATTTATTTATGTGAGCTAGAATTTGTTTTAAAAATATTAAGATATGATAAAAGTTTTAAAAGTCGTAGGAATGCTATTAGTCAATTATTTAGGATAGTGTTCTTATGCCATTGGGATAGTATCTCAATGATCTCTCGTCTTGTTCCTTTGTCATTGCTCCAGGTCTCATGGGAATAATAAAAGATGTTTATGTTGATTCATTTCACAGACATAACTGTGTTTATAAAGTTCTGAGCTAGTGATTATTTTATTTAAATTATAATAATATATTTGATAGACTGAGTTAGAGAACCCGGAATTATTATTAATGTTAATTATTATTGACCGGAAATAAATAAGTAAAGAAAATCCGGAATAGTTAGTATATTCTTAGCATGTTGTTGTTGTTATTATTATGGAGCGGGGGAAAGGTTACAGACGGAGGAGAATTTGGCGCCAGCAACGCGTGGCCCGATGTGCAGTAGGGACTGCAATCGAAAGAATATAAATTTGTTTTTCCAACGTATTGTACGATGTGTAGTGGGAATATATAGTTTAATATTTGAATTTAAATATGTAAAATCAGAGATTGTCAACAGACATATTTTATAAAAAAATAGATAGTTTCAGATTTAATTATAAAAATAATATTTATTGTTGGGATAATTATAATTTTGCGTGGTAGATAATCTGATCATTTAGAAAAACGTATTATATTGTGGTGGTTCGTTTGACAAATAAAATTTAAAATATGCATATGTGGCTAACAATTATTAATAATTAATATGACCATTTAAATTTGTGGAAATATTATTGAAAAATATATTTAAGAGTGTTATGATCTGTGCAAAGTGTTTGTGAATCATGCATGTGGGAAATAATAATATGACACATATAATTTAATTTGTTATTGTTATTATAAGTAGTTAGATAAATATAAGGGAAAAGGGTAGAAGGTATTGCTATATTTTGTTGTGGGTAGTGGTTAAAGGAGATGGAGAAACTGGTAAGAGAACATTTTATGAAAAATTAATAATAGTATATTATTGTGATAAAATTTTGAGGAAAATTATTATAAAAGGAAAAATGGATAAACAAAATAAAGATTTAGTAGAAGAAATATCTGAGTCCGTAGTGGATCATAGTTGTGAGGAGGAAAGTAAAATGGAAGATACTATTAAAGTAGAAACAGTTACAGATCTTGTACAAATTGTCGAGGAAGAAATAAAAGAAGAAGAAAAGATTGGGGAATTAAAAATAAAGGAAGAAGGAATATTCACACATGAAAGAGATAGAGATAGCTTCTTATTGTCTCAAATAGCACTGATGATGAAAGAGATGAATATAAAATTTGAATCTATTAATGAAAATATAAGCAGAAATAGAGAAGAAATGAAAGCAGATAATAATATAAAATTTGAATCTATTAGTGAAAATATAAGCAGAAATAGAGAAGAGATTAAAGAAGAGATTAAAGAAAATATTAACAGAATTAAAGAAGAAATGCAAGAAGATAATAAAAGAAATAGGGAAGAATGTAATATGAAATTTGAATATCTCCAGGAAACTATAAGTAAAAATAATAATGAAATTAAAACATGTATAAATGGTATGAATATAAAGCTGGATGGTACTTGTAAAACTATGGAAGACTTTCAAGAGGAAACCCATAATAAATTTAATGGGTTAGAATCAAGATTAGATAATAATGAAAAAATTATTAGTTCTTTAAAAGATGAGATAGAAAAGATAGACTATAATAACCAGGAGTTGCTAAAAACTAAATTTATGGAATTTAGTGAAATAACTATAAAAGGTATAAACAAACAAATAGAGGATTCTATTATACAATGTCAGAATAATAATAGCCAAATAAAACAAGAGTTGGATAATAACCAATTGGATATTAAAAATGAAATATATGAAATCAAAGAAGAAATAATACAAAGTAAAATAAGAATGAAAGATGAAATGGAGAGAGAATTAGTGGATAAATTTAGTGACTTAGCAAAACAAAATAAGAGAGATATAAAAGAGGAAGTTCAAAAAGAAGTAATGGAAAAATTAAAAGATTTAGAGATACAAAATGTAGAAGGAAAGAGTGTAAGTAAGGAAGTATCTCATGAAATGATTATTAGTCAATCTGTTGAAATAATTAATACAGATTTAGAAAATAATCCAGAATCTATTAGTGAAAGTATGGTAGATAATAAAGAATCTGTAGAGACTATAGATGAAGAAAATATACAATTCAGTGAGATAGTTAACAAAGATATTAACTTATATGGTGATTTGACAGTAGAAAATCTAGATTCTGTTAAATTAGAAGATAAAGATAGATATAATGATGTATCACTTGTTAGGATAGTAGATAATGAGTTAAGAAAAGATGAGCCTTATGTTAAATTAGCCAGGAAAGAAATCAAAATATTTATTGAAAAAACTATTATCAATAATGAAATGATTTATGAAGAAAAGAAGTTTCATAAAAAATCTATTGAAATAGTTAATAGTAGTAATGAATTATATAAAAGAATACTGAACAATCCCAAGGAATATTTTAAATTAACTAATGAAAGGATAGAAGTGAGTAAATCCTATAAAAGATTAGTTGGTGAAAGAAACATAGATCAAATTAATAGTTTTAAAAAATATTATAGCGATGATAAAAGATTTGGTAAATTTACAAAGATAAGACCAAATTATTCAGAGCAAAAGTATTTAAAGTTATTGGAACAGGAGTTACCAAAAATTATCGATAAAAGTAGTAATAAATTTAAAAATAAAATAGAAGAGATGATATCTAAATGTAGTTTTAAGGATAGAAATATTCATTTACAATTTAATATTTCTAAAGAAATATTATTTCAAGGAATTAGAAACTTAATACCTAATAGTGGCTTTATAAGAGAAAAATTTAATAAAAATAAAAAGTTAGGTAAGATAAAAGTAAGACTGAAATGTCTAAAGCACAAGAAATTTATCACAGATTTTCTTGGGAATAATTTTAATAAAGAAAAGAAGATAGGAAAAGCTAAGGTGAAGCTTAAGGAAGGTGAGAGAAGAATTAAAATTTAAAAAAAAAAAAAAGAGAATACCTAATAATTAAGACAAATAATTCCTTAAAAAAAAAAAAAAAAAATGTGTATAGTCAATAATGTATTATAACCTTATTTTTTTTTCAGAACAAATATAAGATTTCAAACAATAGCAACCTACAAAGAAACCAATTTAGAAAGTTTCTGGAATTGTATGAAGGTCCATACAAAATTTTGAGAAAAATAGGAGAAAATGCGTTTGTCCTATCTACACCAGAAGGTGAAAAAGGAACATATAACGCACGAAGCCTAATACCATACCCATCAGAAGAGTAGGAAAATTTTACAAGTAGTAAAAATCCAAAGTTGGGTAAAATGTTTAAAGGCTATATTTACACATGTGTCAAATAGTGTATTTTATTGTACTAGGTGGTAGGATGAAATTTGGTTGTAGCAAATAATAAAATAAAGAATGTTAATAAATAAAGTAGATATTAAACTGAATATTTAATTTAAAATTTTTTTATTCGAAGGGGGAAGTTATGTGCCCTTGTCTGTAGATCATAGGTAGGGTAGAAAGGTCAATTATGAAAAAAATTTTAAATTTTAAGTTATATTTAAGTGATATAAAAGTAATAATAGATTTGTAATACAATTTTAAGCTAAAATACCTAACAGATAACAGTATAATAAAGTATTTTAAAAAGTAAACAGTTAAATAAAGTTTTAATATCATTGCTTATGGTTGTGAAAGCTGGCCATACAAAATAACACAGCTATAGACAGTTAAAATTATAGTAATGATTAGAATATAATATTTTCAGAATTAATAGTTTAAATAAATGAAAGATAATATTATAATTAGTCAAAATTAATAGGGTATATTTTTATTAATAAACTTCGGGATGGTGAGAATTATATTTGGTCCTATAAGTTTCAATTTATTTTTCAAAATTTTAGAAAGTACATTAGTTTTGGTAATTTAAACCGAGACATAAATAAAAGATTATTTTTGTAAAGTGAATAGACACGTGATCGTATATTACATGCTTTCACGCACACACACACTTGGTAAATAATAATAAAGTTTGTGAATTTAAAACTAGATATAATTGTCATCTATCATAAAAATTAAAGTTAAAAATATTATAGATTGTCTTAATAATTATTTTAAAGATCAAATAATAATTTTATCAAACTATGATTAAATTTAATAATATTAAGTTAAAGTAATATTCCAGACATTACGTCATAAATATTTATTTAAAAAGTACAATTTATCATCCAAAATAGAATGACTAATATTGTTCGCGCTAAAAACAAATATTGACCAATCAACGGATTTAAATTGGCAAGAAAAAAATCTAAGATAGACAGAAGCGGGAGATGGAATGTGAAAGTTGAAGAGGAAGGTATCCTTTTTGAATTGCTTGTAACATCGAAGCTGAAAAAAGTAATATAAATTTATAAATTAATAATTATTATAAAGTTAGTCTTGAACAGATAATATAATTTTGTATCCAGAAAGATGATTTGCTAATTTCTACGTGATCTTACCAGTGGATTTAATCAAATTTGACCATTCAGCCTACAATAAAATGGAAATACCAAGAATAATAATTGAAATAATTATTGAAAGAAAAATGAGTGAAAATTGTATAAGTTTTGTATTATTTGTGCTCAACCAGAAATTAAATCCTATAACTTGGAAAAATACAAAGGAAAAGCTGTGTGAAAATATAAGAAAGAAACTATTTGCTATCGAGAGAATCTTATGACGAACATTTGTTTTATAAGTATTTAAAACTAAGTCATATTTCTCTATGAGAAAAATCATAATAAGCGTTCAAGTATATAGAAAAAGAATGAGGAAGAAAAGTATGTTATATTAAAGGAAAAACATTATTTAAAAATATAGTTTCTAAATTAAAAAAAAAAAAAATAGAAGAAAAGCCATAGTCCTGTATAAAGTGCTATATGAACTTACTAAGAGGAACCTAACATTTTTATCTCATCATAGAAAAAAGGAAAAGATATTAAATGGAAAGAATATTATTTTAAACAGATATAATTAATCACTAAAATGAGGAAAATGGATCCATGGAAATAAAGAAAAATTTATTGAATTTTTAAAATAAAGTACAAGATGCATCGAGGGAAAACCAAGCGCGCGGGGGAAAAAGCTAGCAGACTATGTAAAGGAGATCTCAAGAATAAGTGGAAAAAGATGAAGAAAATTAAGGATCATCGTCCAAGAAGAATTAATAAACAGAATTAAAAGTTTAAATTAGAACATTAAGTGACTGAAGAAAATAAAATATAATTTTTTTTTTAGCTTTGCAATGAACGATTTTCCAAGCGAGTCCAACAAAGCTGTATCGTAAATATAGTTTTAATTATTTTTTTTTTATTGTATTTAAAGTATAAAATTTGAATTAGCTTAGGGAAACATATAAACATAAATTTTATAATAATTATATTTAAATATACGAGCTAATGGAATGAGAGAAATATTAGTATAAATAAAAATGTGTGTATGGAAAATTTTAAATACCTACTAGAAGTCCTGGAATGGAGAAGTTTACAAATACGATCCAGAGGATAGAGATCGTTGGTAATTTTAATATTATTGGTAATATGTAATATATTTTTTTTTATAGGTCATCTATTAATGAATGAAGTATGAAAGATGTTAAAAGTTATAAGTACACATTTATCCAACATCAAACATATATTTAAGAGAGTAGTAAAATTTTAAAATGTGCATGCAATAAATAATCTAAAAATGATTAATAATAAGTAGCATATTAATTATGTGATTCTTTTGAGTTTTATATTGAAAATATTCAAATAGTTTAGAACAGTAGAGATAGAAATATACGAGAAGTATAGTAAAGAATTTTCTTAAGAATAGCTGTATAGTTAAATAAAAATGAATTTTATTATTATTAGCAAGGTAGACAGAGAATTTGTCGATGTAATGAAGAGATGAATCTGAAGAAATCAATCAGATAGTGACTTGGGAGTACTGATGTCAAAGGAAACCAAGAGGATGTTTTATTAAACTATAAGGAATGAAATATGTGGATCATAATTATTTGTGTGACTTCAGTGTAGATAACTTCGCCCTATAACTGAGCACATATATTCTGGACAGTGTTTTTACATATCTTTGAAACTTTCTGATGTGATGAAGCTGAAGAAATAGCTTTAGCATCCTTCCAATACTAGAGGCAGATAGACAGATAAAAGTCACTCCTCTATGGCGTCCTTAAATTCACTGTGCCATGATTGTCAAAGTTTTATAAAGGATAATATCTTGTTTATTTTGATCCAACGCATCTATATCTTCGCTATCTTGATTTCATGAAAATACATCGTCAGGGAGATAATTTTATAGAAATGATACATAAGATAGAAAGGAAGTTAGATAGTAGTTATGTAAGAATAGTTATTTACTAGAGTAAAGTAGAATTGTATAAGTCCAAAGTGAAAGTATAAGTATTATAAAAGATGAAGAATCATATGATATAATTTTAAAACCAATTGCTAAACTGATATAATTTTAAAGGAAAAACCTTAGAATTAAGTTTTAAAACAATAATAAGATTTTAAAATATTGTACGTGAGATTTAGTAAAAGAGATTGCATGTTTATTTGGAAAATGAGTTAAAGAAATGTATAACAAAAATGTGTATTTGTACATAGTGTGTGGATAATGTTAATTGCTATATAAAGTTAAGGATGGGATCAAAATTTTATCAGTAATTATATTATGATTGATAATAAAAGGAACATGAAAATATCATAAGGATTAAATTCTGTAGGATTCCATACTAACAAGAATATAAGTATAATTTTGTAATTTTGTATAATTTTACATAAAAGTAAAGATCTTATAGAAATATAATTTTGAAATTATAAGGACATAATGTCAAATAGAAAAGTTTAATGGATAGAAATTTTGTGTATTCAGCTAAGCTCAAAACATGTATCCAATAATAATAATATTGTAAAATACTTTTGTAATTATTAATGGTAAAAGGGTAAAATAAAATTCGATAATAATAATGTTAAGACATCAACGGGTATAAATAAAAGTTTGTGATAAGTAAATAGGGATATCCGCTGTAAATAATGTACAAAGTGTTATTTGTTATAATGTTAATAAAATGTTATAAAATTTTATTAGTAAGCTTTGTGTCTTGGTTGTTGTTTTTTCCTACACATGAAATGCATGAAATCACAACGCACGTTTATAATTAAACATGTTTATGATTTTGCACAGGATAATAAACATTAGAAATTTTAATAATTTATTTTGTTTTATTTACATAATAAAATGAAAGAAGTATAAGTAGAACAGGTATTGGTCATGGGTTAATTGCCACAATATTTAAGTAAAATATATGCGAACGTTACCACATAATTTTTGATTATCGGATTAATAAATGTTACCACGAAAATATTTAATACATCTAGAAAGAAAAGAAGATTATATTATTTTATTATTGTCATTGTTCTTATTAATTAGTTATTCGTTACGTAGTGAATTATGACATAAAATTCCCTTATCATAGTTTACTATGGCAATATGAAATCAGTTTTAATTACAATTTATGAACCTGAGATTTAATTATTTATTTACTTATTGATTTATCTATTTGATTTGATATGATTTGATTAATTTAACTCTATTTTATTTAATTAATTTATTTATGTGAGCTAGAATTTGTTTTAAAAATATTAAGATATGATAAAAGTTTTAAAAGTCGTAGGAATGCTATTAGTCAATTATTTAGGATAGTGTTCTTATGCCATTGGGATAGTATCTCAATGATCTCTCGTCTTGTTCCTTTGTCATTGCTCCAGGTCTCATGGGAATAATAAAAGATGTTTATGTTGATTCATTTCACAGACATAACTGTGTTTATAAAGTTCTGAGCTAGTGATTATTTTATTTAAATTATAATAATATATTTGATAGACTGAGTTAGAGAACCCGGAATTATTATTAATGTTAATTATTATTGACCGGAAATAAATAAGTAAAGGAAATCCGGAATGGTTAGTATATTCTTAGCATGTTGATATTATTATGGAGCGGGGGAAAGGTTACAATATATATATATATATGCTTGTCAATGAAATATAGCATTGATGCCAGATAAGCATAGAATTATTGATGTTAAATTATAAAGTAATAATGTTGTTCATATTCAGAACATTTCTGTTATAGAAAGTCTATAATTTTGAAGGTTAAATAGCATACTTGATTGTTGGAGTTTTGTTGGTTGTATTGCAAATTTTTGGTGATGGATGGAGAGTTTCTGTCATTGTCTTATGTATATGGTGTATTCATGTCAGTTGGTGACTGATTGTTCTCATTCACTGCTCCAACCCAAATTATGATATCAGTTGTTAGTTATCATGAAGCAGTTAACAGTAGTCCTGCCATGATTTTGCCTCTAAGACTCCAGAGAGAGCAAGGCATAGTTCTTTCTAATATATATGTAATATTTGTCTCTAAGTCTCCCAAAGATGAGCAAGACAATATTTTATAAAATAACTGCTAAGACTTGGATGTAAGCAGGGCATTGTGATAGTGTTTGTAGTAAAATATTATGGGTTGTGGTAGCTTAGAGTGACAAAAATGGGATGATCATCAGAGTGTTCATGGAGCATTGTCTGTTTTAAGAGCAGTGATGGAATTCTTCTATCTATCTCAAAATTGTGAACTGCTAATGATTCTTTTGTCTGTCAGTATATGTTGGATCTTTAGAAGAATGGATGATTATATAACTTGAATATATAGCTCATTCTTAAAAGGCTATTTTCTATATTCTTGTGCAAAGGTTGGCGTCTTCCATATTTAATTAAAATTTGTATATCAGTTATCATAGTAAATGCATGTCATCATTAATTTTATTTTGGTTATAAAAATTCATTTTTTTGGGATTATAAATGCTGGTTATAATATTTGGATGCGCCTAATACAGCATAAAGATAAATGAACATGTTTAAATTATTTTGGTCTTTTATCAGTAATTTGAATTGGTGTAGTTTATAATATAACTATAGTGGATCATGTAAAATTTAATTAATAATTTCAGCTATGTTTAGATCAATGTTATCTAGTGAAAACTTAATGTCTTCTTGCCTATGTGTGTGTGAAAAATCGAACATTATATGGGAAAATAAAATTGTGGAAATTTTATGTCATTTTAGGTAGTGATGGTGAATTTGAATTGTTGATTTACTGGAGGTTGGAGCTGGTAAACCTTATTTTCTTAAGTAATATTAATAAATTTTTAAGAGATTATAAAATGGGAGAGCTTAGTTTATACAATAGTTTGGGTGGGTCTCAAGAGACACCATCGCCAGACATTGTTGCAATGTCCCCTGATCTTGAATCAGGAAATGAAATTATAGATTTGTCATATGGAGAATCTAATAGGATGAGAGATACTATCCCTCAAACTCTAGATGGTGATATGTCGATGTTGTTAAGAGATATATTAACAGAACTAAAAGAATTAAAGTCTGGTGAAGTAGAATATAGAGAAATGTTAAATAAGATGTTAGTAGAATTAAAATCAGAATTAAAAGAAGAAATTAAGTCTGGATGGGTAGAGGATAGAGAAAGGTCAAAAGATATGTTTGTAGAATTGAAGTTAGAATTAAAATTAGAAATGATATCATGTCAAGATAAGTCAGAGGAAAGGATGGCGGAAATAAAGTCAGAAATGTCAGAGATAAAATTGGATTTTGAACTAGAAACAAAATTAGAAATACCAGATATGAAGCTAGAAATACAAGAGAATAGTAAATGTCAGATAGCCAAATCAATATTGTTGGAGACAAGTGTTAAGAACTCACTACAGACAGTTAAAATATCTGATGATTCAATAGTGCTGTTTAAGAAAGAAAATCAGAAGGTTGTTAAACTAATTAGTAAGAACATTGGTTTAACCAAGGAAGAATTAAAGGCATACAAAGAATTTAAATTAAATCAAATAAAAAAGGGAGAACCTAAATCTGTAGAGATAGTTAGTAAGACTAGTGATCTATCTAATGAAAATGAGGAAGCAAGCTCAGGAGCTATTAGAATAGATGATAAAAATGTAAATGTAGAAAAACCAGATATTAAGTTGATAGATGTTCAGGAGGAAAGTAAAGTATTAATTGAAGCTGTTAGTAAGAATCCTCCATTAATTGTGGGACAGGCCAATAAAGAAAATGGATTAAGTTATGAAGAAACAGTTAATCTAGACCTTGAAGTAGTTAGTACTGAAACAAAAGGAATAGCAGGAAATAAACATTTTGAAAATGATGAAGTACAGAATAAAGAACAGAATTGTGTAAAAATAAAATTAAAGTCCCAAAAACAATCAGAAGAATTAGAATTGAGTTGTAAAAGATTAAAGGACACTGTTCAGAATTTAGAAATTGAACAGTTAGGTTCTCAAGGGTTAGACAATTGTGCTCTAGAGTTAGGAGAAATGAAAATGCATTATAATAAAATGAATGAAGGTGTTCAAACTTTAGAAGTTGAATTAAATTCACCAGAAAAGATTAAAATTAACTCTCAGAAATCACTAGAAAGAACAGAACGTGTTTCTCAAAGTCAAGTGAGTTTAGATATACAAAAAGAAATAAGATTAGATTTTCAAATTACATTGCAAAACATAAGAGCAATGAAAGCAGATTCTCTAAGATATATACAGGAAATGAAGCAAACAGTAGTAGAGATACAAAGATATAATCAATAATTAGAAGTGCATAGAATAGAAATAGCAGAGAAAATTAGGGAATCATGAGAAAGATCACAAAAACAGTCAGTAGAGATGAGTGCAAATTTTTAAGGTTATCGCAAAGAGATAAAACTAAATGATCCTAATCAGTCAAAGAAGGTAGACATGATTTTGCAGAGTCAGTATAAAGAAAACCAAGAATTGGTTGTAGAAATAGTGAAAATGAGCAAATAAATAAAGAATCTGAGAAATTAATTGATATTAAGATAAAAAACCAAAAAGTTGCACAATCTGTAGAAAAAGTTAGTACAGATGTATAAATAACCAAAGAACATGTGGTATTAATTAATAAAGAAGTTAGTAAAATTAAGGTAAAATTTATGGATAAATTAAGAAAGATATTTAATGTAAATATTCTTAGAAAAGTTATTAATCCAGAAAGAGATTTAGGCAAAGCCAAAGTAAAGCTTAAATGTAAAAGTAAGAAGAAAACTAAAGTAGATTTTATGAGAGAGGTAATTAATTACAATAAACATATGAAGAAAATTGAAGTAAAATTCAAAGAAATGAGTAGAGAGAAGGTTAAGATAAGATATCTTAATAAAGGTATAGATTATATAAGAGAGATTGGAAAAGCAAAAGTCAATTTTAAAATAATAAATGAAAAGATAGTTAATTTAAATCTTGGCCAAAAGATTGTTGAAGAAGAAAAAGAAGTTGGAAAGGCTAAGATCAAACTCAAAGGAATAAAGGAAGAAGTATTTAATATAAATCATCTTAAGAAAGTTAGAAATAAAGTAAGATATATTAAAAATGCTAGAGTTAAATCCAACAAAGTAAAAATGAAATCTTGTAGAGATAAACTTGTCAGAAGAAAGGAAATAAAGAATAATTGAGAAAAGTTGAAAGTTACTTATAATGCTCGCAGTTTGATTCAATATCCTGCAAGACATGATTAATAAAAGTTTTACATATTGTTCAATATAGAATTTAGTTATTTTTTTCCTTGCTTATTTAATGTTTCTAAAATATAATAGGAACAAGTGTTTGAAAAAGCATTAAATGTTTTTATTGTTTTATGTTTATTTGACAAACATAATTTTCTAATTGTGGAATGATCTTAATGTAAAACTTGATGTGCTATTAATATTGATTGTTGTTTATCCAATTCATTTTTCTTTCATAAGGAGGAAGGATTGTGACCTTCTCAGTTGGAACCAGTAAGAAATGTGGGAAGTTCACATTTGTGTTAACAATGGTTAAAGATAGTTATCTGAGAAAAATGAATTGTGATGTAATTTGCTAGTTAAAATTAGGATTTAAAAAATTAAAACTTTAATTGGGTGTACTGATTAGTAGAATTTTGGATTATATGTGTTTGGTAGTAAAAGAGGAGGATGAAAAACATAAGGGATGTTTATATGTAGTAGAAAAAATTATGTGTCATAATAAGCAGAAACATAGATATATTATTAATTAGAATTTTCTCTTCTATATTTTATTTATTATTTACTAATTATGTATTGTTCATAATCTTATATTTAAAATGATAAAAGATTATTTGTATATTAGTAAATAACATTTGTAAATTAATATTTGATATTTTTTTTTTATTTATTATGTTTATTCCATTCAAATATTGTATTGTTAAAATTTTATAAGCAAAAATTCTGGCACATTTCCAAAGTTGATTGTAATAAGAAACACAGAGGGCATGAGTGGAGAGAGACAAAAGTTTAAAAACTTGAAGGAAAGTAAAAAAATTCCAGGGAAGATGTAGAAAAAAAAAACTTAAAAGAATCAATAACTCTCTAAGAGTATTAGAACAAATAAAAAAATATCATGAGGATTCTAATATACCTGTGGAGAAATTTCTATTATACTACTGGAATAATATAAAAATGAGGAGATACCCCCCATCCCCAGAGGGAAGCCAGCTCCAAATTTCTATCAAATGATGATCCATGTTCACTACCTTTAAAATACCTGGATGTTATGTAAGCTAAGTAATTATGATTTATTTTAAAGTATTACCAAAGCTAAATGATATTAAAATGACAAAATTGTTTAAAATAAAGCTAGCTAAAATTTTCTTATTAAACGCTTGATTTTCAGTTTTAAGAATTTTCTATCAATATTCTGAAAAATAAAATTTAAAATGAAAGAGTTTATCTATTTAATGTTATATCAGGAGGATAATTTTATACTGTATAGCTTTGCTATTCATGCATATATAATAAAATAATTCCAATGCATGCAAATGTCATTTATCATGCCTATCATGGAATTCTAGGATAAAAAAAAGACTATTGTCATTCTTAACAAATTATGCTTTAACAATCGAATAGACATTTTTTTTGTTATAATTTTACTGTTGACTTTGAAATTGATATGTATGTTTCTTTCAACTTTAAAATTTTAAAAAAAAAACTTAACATGTAATGATGGGATATTGATAAGTATTTTCGTTATTGATTACAACAGATGTACAACCAATTTATTTTTTTTTGTTTTCTTTTAAAAAAAAACAAAACAATGTAACTTCATATTATTATAATATGATAATCTAGTATTTTGTATGATCTAGAAATTATATTATAGGTGATTATAGATATTCGGATGTGTGCGTGATGCTATAAATTATTATTTTAAAAAAAAGTATTTATTATGCTTCAATTTTGTTAATGGAGTTTATTTAAAAAAATAAAGAATTAAAACCTTGTCTGTTATAAGTTTGTTCATGTAGGAAGGGTATTGGGTATAGTTGGAGGTAGAAATGGTCAAGGGATGATTAGATTATTTAGATTGAGTTTGGAGATATTATTTAACCCTCACGTATATAGGTATAAGTGTTTGGTTATAGTTTTCCCCTGCCTTTCTTTATTTTTGTATAGTTAATGTTAGATGATATACACTGATTATAACAGATAAGTGTTGTATAAATTTTTATAATATGTATAAAAGATGATTGATTTATGGCATTATCCAAGTTCTATAAATAAGCTAATAAAAAGTATGTTTTAAAAACACATTATATTTATGATATTATAAAAGCACACATATTCGAAAATATATGATTCATATATTAAATATTAGTCAATTTTGGTTTTACTGTAGAAGAAATGTAATTGGTTAGAAAGGTGCATAAATAATATTTTTTTAAAATTTATTATTTATTTTGTCTTTTATTTCTAATAAATGTTTTATTGAATTAATAGCCCATATGAATTGCTTGAATATATATGTTCGATTCTCCATTTCCACACACACACATATATGGTTAACATAACATAGTTATAGAATATTTAAATTTACCAGTATAAGTCAGGTTTCATTTAATTTGTCTGGAGTTGATAAATCTCAGTATTACAATGTCAATAATATATTTTACTTTGCTTAGAATACATGGTGATGTGGATATAAAAGGTACCCGACCCTCATCATTATCTATCCTATACTAAATATGATAAGTGATAATTTTACAATAGTTTTGTAATTGAATAAATGTGTGGCATATGATTAAATTAGTGTTAAAGAATTGTTATCCATAAATGTTTTATTACTCTTATTTGCATCCTATATGAAGACCATATCCTATAACCTCAACTGAGCTAAGCCATAGAATAATTACAATATAAGAAACTTTTAAATAAGTTTAAAAGCAATTTACAATTATAAATTTTATTCTATTTTGTATAGAATTGGCACCTGGGCATTTATAAATCTAATAAAGTGAATAAGTGAAGAAGGCAGAGGTTACAATATATATATATATA
Source organism: Epiperipatus broadwayi (assembly GCA_028023455.1). Taxonomy (NCBI): domain Eukaryota; kingdom Metazoa; phylum Onychophora; class Udeonychophora; order Euonychophora; family Peripatidae; genus Epiperipatus; species Epiperipatus broadwayi. The sequence continues at coordinate 1,174,919 of JAQFVV010012500.1, forward strand.
TTGAAACAGGGCTGAGTTCGATCCCTGTTTCAAAAAGTAAAATTTCCTGTATGCATCAGTATATAGCCCGATTAATTAAATTTATTCCATTTTCATATTTATATTTCCTTTGTTGTATACAGATTTATAATTCTAAATAGGGATTTTAAAAAGGTTAAAATAAACAAAAGAGGGGTGTGTGTGTGCTCGTTTGTTTTTTTGAGAATGCATGTATATATTTTCCTAGATAGAATAAAATATAATATATATATATAAATGCAGATATGGAAATTTACTTTATTTTCAAGATGGAAACTTTTCAATTTCATTTTGGAAAAGTTAAATGAAAAAAAAATATCAAAATTAACTTGATCGATATCTAAGAAATTTGATTAGTGAGCTTAAAGTTTAGATTCAAAAGAATTTCAATGAAAACAAAAGAAGAACAAAATTAGATTCGGAAGTGCGAAAAGTTTTTGGTCAAAAAGAATCGGATTTTTGAGCGGGAGAACTTGCTAAAAGGATTTCAGTCTATTGCTGATTTTTGTAGAGAGTACTGTGAGAGAGATTTTGTGGAGAGAAATGGAGGGTAAAATGGTGGGCAAGCTGGCTTAAGAAAGTGTAAGCGTGCCAGGCAGTGCAATCCCGCCCCATGAAGGTCTGAAGGTAGCTGCAGGAAAAGTAACCAATGAAGATAGAAACTAATTGATTCGAAGTCTAAATAAAGAAACAAAGGAATGGAATTAACAAGAAAGAATATAGGACTGCCGGAATAAATGATCCAATTTAATTGCCAATACATAAGTGCTATAAAAAGGACTCAAAATGAATGAATTTTTTCACTTTTAATAATCCATCGTTTTCCCCAGGGAAGAAAAGAATTGCAGGTACGTACCCATTCAACAATATGTAATTAAGGTTCTAGATAGCATCTGTTTCTTATAATTTTCACAAACTTTCTTTTCAAACTTCATTATCATGAACGATATGCATAAACTTTAAAAAAAAAGAAAAAAATCAAAGAAAAAGAAATGATTTTTCTTACTAATATGAACTGATATATGTTTTATTCAAGTGATTTTATAAATATCTAAGCTGTGTGTGAATGCATGCATTTTTCTTAAAATAAAGAGCACATAATATTTAATCATGGTAAAATAAAAATGTACAAAATTTAAAAATGAAATGTATGTTTATTGGTATTATTTATTTAGGTCTAGTTTTTATAAAAGTAGAAAGAATTTAGAATAGTATATCAAGCATATTAAAGATTAGTAACCTCCTCCCTCATAGATTTTCCGTCGATTTGTCAATCACCTGCCCTGAGCAGAGCTAGTCCAGGACAATTTCCATATTGGTATTCCTGCTCTCCTAGCATAATTCATATAGAAATATAGGATTGGCACTTGAGGTCATAAATTGATGCTCATAAATATGCTGGGCAATAAAATGGAATAATTTTCAAATTTTTTTTTTAAACAATTACGTATATATGTGTACCATTATATATACATACACACAATCTTACAAGATTACATATATGTGTAAGATATATATGGGAAAAGGTATATCACGTTACAATATATATATATTGTAACATTTTCCACATTTTGCTGGATCTGTAGGCCTTCTTTTACTCACTGTAAATTTAGTGAAAGTTAATCAAGCTATTAATACAGAAAATATATATATTTTGTTCATATTTCTATAAAACATAGCTACATTTCCTGATTAACTGGTCTACACTATCGATGGAATCAGATTTATATCTTTTATAAGGGCACCAGGATTCATATAAGAATTCACTAAAATCTGTCACATCATGTCTCGAAAATTAAAAAGGAAAATGATTTTAAATGAATCGGTATCATATTTTACTGTAACTAGTGTTATTTTCTAGATATTATTATTCCTGGAGCTTAGTCAACACATATTGGCAAAGGTAAATTATATTTTCAAATCTTAATAAACTAATATTAATAAATTTAATAACTATTATTAATAACACACAATGAAAAGTTGACATTAGAAATAAATATTTTTATTTTAACAAATCAAAATGTTTAAAGATAATTTACTAATTAAATAAAATTGGAAAATACACACTCTAATCATGACATGAATCCATTAATAGAAAAAAACAGTTAAACAATTATAGTTCTTATGTAAACAAGAGTCTCTTGAATAATAAAATTAAAGTCTCTATCAGGATTATTTTAAGCTTATTTTTAAGAATTGTTTGCAAACTTTAAGTCACAATTGGGAAAAGTACATCTTAGCGTACCGGTAAGTTTTGTGAGTTCACGAAGATTGTAGATAACTATGCATAGTTTTTCATGAGTTAGAATGAGCTCATGGCCATTAGTTTTAACTTGTTCTTGGTCCTGATTCTAAAGGCTAGTCATGAAAGCTTTTTTGGGTTTGATGGTCTTCATGATGAATGATGTCAAAAGCTTTGGTCTACTCCCACATGAAGAATTATTTCATCATAGAGTGATCCTGGATTCCATGATCCAGGACCAGCCAAAAGAAAAACAGACAAGCTAAGACCCTGATCAAACTGGTCTCTACCTTTTTATACTCAGGGTCCAATTTTCAGACTTCTGTGCATACCTTTTGTTTGTGAAAAATACACATTGATAATCTTATGCATTCTTTTGTATTTTTCAGTTACAAAGTCTTTATTTTTTTAGCATAATTCTGCCATCTTTAATTAGCTAAAATATTTTTCTTTTAGCTTATCTGGATTAGTAATTTGTGTGTCTTTTGTTCTTTCCAATTTTTACTTTTACTTTTAATTAGATAAAAAAAATATGGAAGAAAAATTTAACTTTCACTGTATGTTTTAAAAAAATAAACTATACAAACTAAAAAAAAAATTAATTGCGGCTTTTTAATAAGATTGCTAAATTTACTTTTTTTTTTTTAGCTTTTAACTATCTTACCCAATGCCAATATATTTGTATCGTATATAAATAAACAGTACAATTTATATATGGTCACATACACATGTCACAATTTGTAATGAATATGGTTAAAATGAATTTTAGTTCAATCAAATATAGTATTAATTCGTCAGGGGTATAGTGTCTTGAAAAGTCTTATGTGGCCAAATTGGCAATCTTGTATATTTTTAATATTTAATAAATTAGTCTTTAATTTTTATAACATTTTCAATAATATTCATTAAAATTATAACTTCAAAACATAAAAGTTCATTTAAAAATAATAAATCAATTTTACAAAGAAATAAAAAATAATAATAAACTGAAATAAAAGAGAACAATAGATTTCATTTCAGCCCTCAGGCTGAAAAAATTGTATCAAATGACTAATTGCTAAATTCTGCATCATATTTTTATTAATAACAGCAAGAAAATGCATTCAAATAATTAATGGATGTTAATCTTTGAAATGAAAAAGATTCAATTTATACTTACAAAAAAAAATGCAAAAAATAGTAGATACAATTACTTAACAGGCATTTCTCTTTTTTTTTTTTTGTCACTGATAATTTTTTTATTTATGTATTGCAATTTCATTGACTTATTTTCTAACTAATAAACAAATATATTCAAATAAAATATGAATATGAACATCATACATATACTTACCAAAAAAAAACCCAAGTATTTCATTTACTTTTATAAAATTAAAAAGCAAACAAACTATAGGTAAACTCATATTTTTCAATTTTAAAATTTTAGCAAAATTACAATCATGGAAATCAATGACTATTTTATAATATAATGTTAAATATCATTTTGACTTAAACCCCATTCTCTTGACATTTTTGGCTTTTCTCTGAATACTTATTTTAACTGGAATTAATATCAATATATGCATATTAATTTAAGTTTTTGCTGTCAAATGAATGCAAAATCATCAAGTTTGTGCTTCAGAATAGTCACATGTGACTAGGGAAAATTGCATCACCAAAATAAAGCTAAATGAAAGGATTTGATGATTGGAACTTGAAGTTTACGAAAAATGACCAAAAGAGATGAAGTTTCTACCTTTAAAATTAATAAACGTCTCTTGGAAGCAGAAACAGGGATGATCACAAAAGCAATTTAAAATCAGTGCTGTTCAAAATCCCAACACTGGCAGTGAAAATTCTGACAGCTCAACATCCTGGCGGTCTAAAATCCTAAAAGTAAAAAATTTCACCTAAACTTCTAGCAGTGAAAATCTTCACATATCAGAATATTGACAATCAAAAACGCCAAAAACATAAAATATTGACTAATAAATAATTTATTTTGTGACTATTAAGAGTAAAATTATGTTTTCTCATCAAGATGATAATGAGGTAGAATATATATTTCAGAGAAAACCAAAATCTAAAAAGTGACAGTTGAGAAAGTGAACAATCTCGTGACTATACTTAACAATTAGGGCAATAAAGCTTAAGTGGATTACCATCGTGGTAATATAACCTTTTTAAACATTTTAACAAATAAAATTAAGAAAACTTTCTTAAAGTTAAAGGATAAATTAAAAAAAAAAAAACAATTTTCAAAGATATCATTTACAATTTAATAGTGATTTAAAAAAAATGATTGCCAGGAAAATATAATTTTATTCTTAATTCATACAAAGCAAATTATTTCTATTTTAATCAATCTTTTAAAACAAATTTTTTATTTATTAAAATTAAGTTTTGTATGAGTAGTTTCACCATGAAACTGGTATTGTGTAAATTTTGATTTGTCAACATTTTATATTTTGGGGATTTTCCCTTAATAAGATTTTGAGCTATAAAGATTTTACTTTTAACAGAAAGTTTATTGCTAAAATAAGTGATTATATAGGTGGTATTAGTTTACACATATAGTACTTATTGCATATCTATATATTATATTTTAGTTTATATTGAAGTTAATATTGTATATCTACATGCATATATATTGTTAATTCTAATATTCTCATGGATTTTGTGTAATAAAAATATAATAACTAAATAGCTGACGTTTCAGTACAATAACAAGTTATTTCCTCAGAGCTTCATCTTTCTCAAATCATAAGAATGAGCATGGTGAGATTTAAAATCATTATTTTTTTCTTTTGTTATTTCTCCTTATTTTTAAATTCTCACCACATACATTCTTATGGTTTGAGAAAGAAGAAGCTCTGAGGAAAGTACTTGTTATTGTACTGAAACGTCAGCTATTTATTTATTATATTTTTATTACACAGAAGCTTCTGGAAATAATACTATGAATGCATATATATATATTATTTACATCAGATTCAGAAAAAATTCTATATAAGTAGATGCTAGTTACCTGAGCTGTTAAATTTAACTCATTTTATGGTTTAGTGTTTAATTGGATAGTTGATTAATTATACATGAATTTTAAAATAATGAAGCCTCTATGTTTAATAAAAGGAATTGTACATTAAAGCAAAGATCATATCCTACTTTTTAATGACCAGGATTAAGTAAGGTTATTAAGTGCCATGTATTGTAGTTTTTTAGAAGTTGGGTTAAAGCAGAAATGGCACCTAAGAAAAAAAAAGAGTAAATAGAATAAAATAGTTGTTCTAATGCATAGGAAAAGTGCTCTCTCTATGCTATTGGTATGCATTATGGGTGGGGCTGATTAGGTCCTAGTGATACATGTAATGAGAGTTCAAAAAATTTGAAGTGGGGCATGTCATTTCTTCCTTTTTGTGGGAGAGTTGGGGATGTTGAGTCTATATTGGCAGACATTCTTTTAGCTAAGAAACTTGATAATTCTTTCAAATTAATTTTAATAAAGAAATCAAGATATTTGAGTTCTAAGTATCAAAATTTAAATTTTTGGATGATCTGTTTAGGTCTTTGAGTGTTGATAAATTCTCAGTTCTGTAGGCAATGTTATATTCTTCCCAGTAATTAATTTTGTTGATAAATTATGTTCATTAAGGATGGAGTATGTGGTATGAATTTTAAGAGGGTTTTTGAAAAGTGTATTTTTAGCGGGAGGTGGTGTATCTATGGCTGCAGAAAGGAGTTTGCTATTAACTGAAAGGAGATCCTTTGATTCCTCTTGGAGGCCTTAAAGGAACCGAGCAGGGCAAATTCCTAATGTCCACTCCATACGTTCTTGTCGTTGCAGCTGTTATTACTATGTGTTTATTCATATAGTATACGAACATGGATGAGCTGCTCACCAACACGCATTAGCTAGCGTGGTGAGTTTTTTGGCTCTTTACCTCTGAGTTTAAGATCAAGAAACACCATGGTCTTTCTTCTCAGTGCCTGATAAGGCAGAATGAATGTTTGTGTAAATGATAAATATTTTTCCAATACATATATACAATTATGACAGACAAAAATAAAGCATGGCCCTTATTCCCAGGAGGCTGTAAAGTCACCAACCAAGGCAGCGGTTGGTGGCCGAAGGCGGAGGATGCTAAGAATCTCCTGATTGCGGACCCAGGCTGCCATTTGATGACAACTTTTTATTTAGGTACTTACAACTGCAGATCACTTTCAAGTGAAGGAAGATTGCAAGAATTAGAAGAAAAACTCTCTTATATTAAATGGGATATTATTGGACTTTGTGAAGTTAGAAGAAAAGGTGAAGAGACAATTGATTTAAAAAGTGGACATATATTTTATTATAAAGGCACAAATATTGGAAATACAAGTGGAGTAGGATTCATTATAAATAAAAAGTGGAAGAACAATATTGTGGAGATTGATGGTGTATCAGACAGAGTGGCAAGATTAGTTATACAACTTAATAGCAGATACCAAATGGAGATAATTCAGGTTTATGCCCCAACAAGTTCTCATAGTGATGAAGTAGTAGAAGATTTTTATATGGATGTACAAAAGGCTTTTGATAAGAGTAAACAACATTTTAAAATTGTTATGGGAGACTTTAATGCTAGAATTGGTAAACAAATGAAAGATGAAAGTGCTGTAGGTAATTTTGGTTATGGTAATAGAAATGAGAGAGGACATAGACTTGTGGAGTTTGCAGAAAAAGAAAAACTTTATATTATGAATTCTTTTTTTGAGAAAAATGTTAAAAGAAAATGGACATGGAAACATCCAAATGAAGGTACAGTAGAATTGGATTATATTTTGACTAACAGGAAATACATATTTCAAGATTGTAATGTTCTTAATAGATTTAACACAGGAAGTGATCATCGATTAGTAAGGTGCAAGATGCGTGTTAATGTAAAACTAGAAAGACAAAAATTGTTAAGAAAAACAATATTTACAGTTGATATTCCTAATCTTCAGAAACATTCTAATGAATTTAAATTACAACTTATAAATCGATTTCAAGTATTAGTAGATTTTGAACATGATTCAGATTTGAATGAAATTAATATGAAAATAACTGATACACTTTTAAAAACTGCAACAAAGATAACAGGTAGAAAAAAGCAGCAATTGACCAACAAAATTTCTACTGAAACTAGAGAATTTATGAAGAAAAGAAGAAATATGAAGATATATAAAAATGATGCACTAAAAAGAATTGAATATCTCGAATTTTGTAAAATGGTGCGGAAAAGAGTTGAAAATGATATAAGAAAATATAACTGTGAACTAGCAAGAAAAGCTGTAGAAGAAAATAAAAGTCTTAAGAATGTAAAACAACATTTTGGTATTGGTAGGAAATTTATATCTGCAATAAGGAAAAAAGATGGAATTATTACTAAAAAGAGAGGTGACATCATGAAATTGGTAGAAAATTTTTATCAAGAATTATATAGTAATAAAGAACAAGTACCTCCTATATCTATTACATCTTCCGAATTGCCCAGAATTTTAAATGAAGAAGTGAGAAATGCAATTAAATGTATAAAGAAAGGAAAGGCTCCAGGTAATGATGGAATTATAATTGATATATTAAAAGAAGCAGATGAAGAAACAGAAATTTTTTTTAGCAAAGTTATATACCAAATGTCTAAATGATAAAGATGTACCAGATGATTGGAAGAATGCAGTAATAATATTAATATTTAAAAAAGGTGATAAAGAATATATTAGAAATTACAGACCTATCAGCCTTTTATCAGTTTTATATAAAATTTTTACCAAGATAATTACAACTCGTCTACAGAGAACATTGGATTTCCACCAACCAAGAGAACAAGCTGGATTTAAAAGTGGTTTTAGTACAGTAGATCATATTCAGGTATTGAGAGAAGTTATAGAAAGGACAAATGAATATGAGTTGTCATTATGTTTTGGATTTGTAGATTATGAAAAGGCATTTGATTCTATAAACATTTCTTCAGTGATTAAAGCATTGGATCATCAAGGTATAGATCCAGGATATTGTCATATTTTAAAGAATATTTATAAAAATGCAACAGCAACAATTAGATTACATAATGATACTGGGAAAGTCAACATTGAGAAAGGTGTAAGACAAGGTGACTCCATATCTCCAAAACTTTTTACAGCAGTGCTGCAAGAAGTATTTTGTGGATTAAAATGGGAAACCAAAGGAGTGAAAGTAAATGGAGATTATTTAAGTCATTTAGATTTCACAGATGATGTAGTTGTTTTTGCAAATAATGCTTCAGAGCTGCAGGAAATGTTGCAGGAGTTATCAGATGAAAGTAGGAAAGTAGGACTAAAGATAAATGTTAAAAAGACTAAAGTAATGTTTAATCGGTTTGCTCAAAATATGAAAATAAAGATTGATTATGATGAATTAGAAGAAGTTAACAGTTACAAATACCTTGGTCAGATTATTAATACAGATGGAAACATAATGGAGGAAATTAATCATAGAATTAAACTTGGTTGGAGTGATTTTGGTAGAAATAACTTGATACTAAAAGGAAATATGCCTATGTGTTTGAAAAGGAAGGTTTTTAACAAATGTGTTTTACCAGTTCTTACTTATGGATCTGAGACTTGGACACTCAATAGAAGAGCAATACAGAGACTTCAGACCACTCAAAGAAGTATGGAGAGGTGTATGTTGGGAGTAACAAGAAGAGATCGAAAACGCAATGTATGGGTAAGAGAACAAACAGGTGTTACTGACATCATTGAAAAAATTAAAAGATTGAAGTGGAGTTGGGCTGGACATATTGCTAGAAGAGATGATAATAGATGGACAATTGAAATTTTAAACTGGATTCCAAGAGATTGTAAAAGACCCAGAAAGAGACCACATGTGAGATGGATGGATGAAATAAGAAAGTGTGCAGGGGTGATGTGGAGAAGAGAAGCTAAAGATCAGAGAAGATGGATTAAACTTGGAGAGACCTTCATCCTGCAGTGGATTGATAATGGTTGATAATGATGATGATGATGGTGTATCTATTGAAGGTGATGAAAATAAATTTCTGTGAATCAGAAGAGGATAAGAAATTTGACTATTATATTGATTGTTCTTTGTATGTGGAATATAAGGATGGAATGCAATGATAATCCATTGTTACTGGCATGTTTTGCATTGTTCTGATATTTATTGCTACATCCTTCTTTCCCCATATTAGTTTGGTGCATAGGAAATTTATTTTCTTTTTGAAACTTATAGTGCAATTGATTATTGGTTTGTAATATGCTAATTTTGGGAACTATTAAGATATTAATGAGAATGATTTTGGCATGTAGTGATAAGTAGACTTTAGATAGGGAATCAATTTTGGTTTCAAAAGATGTAAGTAGTATGTTTTGAATAAAGGTTCTCATGGCATTTGTAGACTTGTAAATGGGAAAACCTAAAAGTTATAAGGAGGTACTGTGAAATTAGAGGGGATACTATTTCCATTTGAAATGTTCCATGTAGGATGATTTATTGAGATTTAATTTGAGCTTCTATAGTTTTGTATAGTTTTCAAGAATTGTTGTTAATGCAGAAAGAAATTTTTTAAAAGGAAGACAAATTAGTAGGTCATCCATATAGGAAATATGTTTTATTTTTTATTTATGATTGGAATATAGCTGCCAGACATTTTGTTTTTAATTTCTAATAATAAAGAATTGATATGAGCTATCAATACTAATGCAGTAAGGAGAAATCCTTGGGGAAAGTAATTGAGAGGGATGAAAACAGAAAAGACTTTTTCATGAAGCATATTGTAAATTTCCCTATTTATGAAAAGATTGGCAAGAATATAAAGTATAAATGTTGTATGTTATTAGAACTTGAATCAAAGTTTCAATTGGGTCTAAGTCAAAAGTAGAAGCAATATCCAATTGAACAGTTAGTGGACCAGATTTCCTCAAGTATCTCACTTGGTCTATAATTGTTTTAAAAAGATTAATAACTACAGTGGTAAATGTTCCTTTTTTGTGCATTGAAAATATTAGATGGCAGATTGATAGGTTGTATTTTATCCTTGATTATATATTCTATTGTTTTGATTAAAATTGTAGTCATGAGGATGATGTATAAGTTATTTAAGAGGGAATGGAATAATTTTTTTTTTTAGTAAAAGGACTAAGGGGATAGGATATAGTTGTTCAATTTGGTAGATTTGCTTTGAGAGATGATTGAGTAGATTTAGTATTGTGGGGATGTTAAAGAATCTTAGTTAAATAAGTATAAATCAGGGGGTTACATGTGGGCCAGGGTGTATGTTATCTGGAAAGGAGATGAGTTTGAGTATAATATCATTTTTTGTAATTTGGTAATTAGAATTACTGAATCCAAAAGAATGGGAGTTAGTATAAGAGAAGGGGGAAGATTGGAATTTGGCTTTTAAATGAGAGAATAGGGAAAGAATCTTCTGGCTGGTGATCATTTGATTATTTTTTACTTTAGATGAATGATTAACTTTGGACCAGTTATGAGGTTGAGCTAAAAATACTTTTGAATTTTTAGTTGAGATATAATCAGCATATAGTAATTGTTTTTTGTATTGTTGCTTAAGATGAATAATAGAAGGCATAGATGCAAAATAGCTTGGAGTAACTTTTAGTTCTTGGTGTATCATGTCAAGCTCTTTGATTAAGGCTGTGAGTGATTTGTTTTTACTTGTATAGTGCCTAATAACTAACTTAATAATACTGATAAAAGTAAATCAAGCTTCAGTGGGGGGTAATAAAAGAATTTTTTGGATGAGGATGCATATCTCAGAAATAATAGCTTCTCATGCAGCAGTCTTTAGGAGAAGTTTAGTTGTATTGTTGCATTGAAGTATTGGCTGATTGTTAAAACTAATATTTAGTTCAATATTAACAGCTAGATATTATAAAAGCTTATAGGTTGAAGTGAAGCATTAATAATGAAATGTAGATCTGGTGAATAAAAGAATAGATCTGTAAGAGTTGCATGTTTTTGGGTATAAAATGAAAAGGCATCATCAGGAAAGAAACCTTCAGCACTCATTAATTTTTTATTGATGAACATATTTAGAAATAAATTCAGAATACATCTTGAAGTCTCCTGTAAATATGGTAGGATAGGGACTTAAGGATAGAGTTACATTTATCTGAAATATTATTTGGTGAATAAATAAGGGTCAGTTATACAGATATAGATTGATAGTGTTTATGGTCAGAGCAGGGTGTTGGAAGAAAGAGATAATCATGTTTTGGTCAAGATATAAGATTTTAAGGAATATGAAGGCACAGTGGGGTGGATTATTATTCCTATTCCTGCAGCAGATGTGTTGAAGATGGAGAGTTATAGGTAACCAAATTTTCCAAGATATTTTTGAGGGTCTATCTTGCTGTTGATTGAGTATTTAGTTTTAGAGAAGAAGCAAATGTGAGGAGAGTATTGTGTAATCCAGTTATTAATTGCAAATAAGCACTGAGAGGAATTGATGCCCTTACATTAGCTCTTGTGATGTTGAAGAGTTCAATTCTTAGGGAGAATGGAAGGGGGGGGGAGATTGAGTCATAAATATAGAATGTTTGACAAAGTGTGTGTGACTTGATGTCTATTATATGGTTATTTTGGGGTGAATTGTGACTAAAGTGAATTTTGATTTATTATAGTAACCTATTGGACTAATTCCAATTGTTTAAATTTGTTTTTTTTAATGACCATTTTTATAAGTCTAATACTAACAGTGGAAGAAAACTGTGAGTTTACTCATTTGTTATTAAGATTTATTGTTTTGACTGTAATTTTGTTCCTGACTTGTTTGCTGAGTTTGCAGAGATTGTTTTTCTATGGTTGAAAATTATAGACTTTTATGGGACTCATTCAAAGATTTAATTGTGCTAGAGATAAGATTGATATACTATTTAGTGTCTTGTTTGTTGAAGTGTTAATTGAGTCTTTTAATTATTTTTTTTTTGGTAGTGCAGAGGAAAGAATTATAGATCTAGATTTAATTGGAAGTTGCAGGCATTTGTGTTTCAAACATAATGATTTGACTGGAAGGAATACTTTTGTTGTCTTTCCTTTTTTTCTGTGAGCTTTTCTTACGTTTTGTAATTGTTTGAAATTAGGATTTTTACTATAGGTATTTTGGGGTAGATATATTTAAGCGATAGAATAAAATTGATTTAAGATCTCTTATAAAACACCATACTATTCCAAATAAAATAAATAATAATAATGAAATCCAATAACTTAATACCATCAAAAGAAAGAAATATGTAATTTTGAGTAATAATTATTGTTCATAACAAAATAAATATAGTCAAGCATCGTTAGCCGAGAGGTCATCGCAGCCACCTTGCAAGCAAGTAGTTGGTTGCAGACGGTTGTGGGTTCACGTCCTGGTCAATGCTATGATATATGGGGGAAAAAAAGAAATGGTGAACAGATAAAATAATTGAAACATCCTTTAACATCACAATAACTATTGCAGCTTTTTATTACTAACACTAACATAAGAACTATTACTCTAGTTCTTATATTAGTGTTAGTAATAAAAAGCTGCAATACTTTTTACCTAATTATTGATAAAGAATAATTAATCAGGTAAATTAAATAAATAGTTTCAAATGTATTGGCAAAGCTAAAATGTTTCTATTTTAAATTACATAATTCTTAATTTGAAATATGCCTTTTAAAAAAAGAAATAATATTAAACTTATACAGAAAAAGCATGTATTAATAAATAAAACAAAATAAATGTTATTTTATTCCTCAAAAAATTAGGAGATGAAAATAAAAGAGATTAAAAAAGTATCTGAAATCACAGATACAACTGAAGAAGGGGAATGAGTTAGTGATAACTGTTGAAAAGATATAAGCAGCGTTCTCAAAACAGAAAAGTGTTGTAAAAAAAATTTCAGATGATTCATAACTATATACATCCTATTGAAAATAAAGATAAATAATATATAAAACAAATGGGAAGAAGAGAGGGGTGACAGTATTATTGTATAAAGCAAATCTATCATAAGTGATTCAAAACTTCATAAAACATAATTTATTCTATTAATGAATAACTAGGCTTAATATGAGTAGCAAGATGACACCTGTGTATTGCTGTAATGATTTAAGTATAGGATTAGTCAACTCTGTGATGCAATAAATGATAGATTGAAAACTCTAAACATGAAGGAGAAATAAATACACTTCCTTATGAAATGATATTCTGATCTGAATCGAAAGTTTAATAGACTTTAAATATATAAAATATAAATGAAACCCCTAGAAACTAACCTCTCAATCAGAAAAAATTTTTAAAAGTAAGTAGATAATGAAACCAAGAAGCCAACTTCAAAAAAAGAAAGAAAAGAGTTTGCAAGAAATACACGGAAGAGCAAAAGGAATGCTTATGTACATTTTTCAATATTTTTGAATAATATTAATATTATTCAATGCTTTAATAATTTTTTAATAATTTTTTTTGAAATATTTATTGTAGAAAAATATAACTATGATATTTTCTCTGTATATACATTTGTAATGATTCAATTCTTTTGTAATAAAAAGAGAGAGAAAAATTAAACTTTTTATGTAAAAGGTGTTAATTAAAAGATTGGCTGTTATGAATATTCTCCGATTTCAATTTAGTTCTGATTTAAAGGAAAAAATCTTACAATGAAATTTAAACATTAATTTTTTATATGAATATACACAAATTAAACATTTACTTATACAATCTACACATTATATTCTATTTTACAAGATTTTTTCCCATCAGCTCTAGGCAAGTTCTCTGAAATCAATATAAAATGTTTAAAAGCAAAAAAAATCAAAAAGCACCAGGTTTTTGTTTTTGATTCCTAATTTGCAAGATATAGGCCATAATTTGAATAATATGTCATTTTAAAATCAGTACTCAAGTTTATAAAAAAAATGCTTTTATATGTTTGGATGGAAAGAAGAACATTTTTGTATTGATAAATTCAAAAAGCTGATTTAATTAACAAAAAAAAAATACATTCATTCTTACATGAATAGGAATAGCAGTTACTTTTTACTTCACCCTTTACTTGGCACTTTCACAGGGACAGTTTTAGGCAGAATATTCCAAACCTCTTAATTCAAAATTTTTAAAAATTGAAGTGAAAAATACCACTATACAAAAAAATCTTAATGAAGAAACTAACACAGAAAAACTTTCTACACTATAACTTTTTTTAATGAATCCCACATTTGTTAAATTTTTATAATTTTAAATTTAATTTAAAACCTTTTTCCTTTCATAAGTACTAAATAATTAAAATTATTAAAGTGAATTAAGAAAGCTTATCTATTTATAAGCCTACATCAATTAAAATTCAAAAGAATCAAGATAAATCAAATCAGATGACCATAGGTTAATTACTAAATTAATTCATGTATATTTTAATATGGGAGGTGACATTTGCAAAATATTACTGTATTTTTTCAGTCATCTGGTATAACTATTATCTTTACCTGATTCTTTTAAAATATCAATAATAATTTCATCATTTCTTGAATTTTTTCCTTCTTCATAGATTTAATTAAGGCTTTTGTATAATAAATTACCTTGAAAGCTTTAGTTCATGTGCAATAAAGGAGTTGTAACTTTAACACCATTGTATCTTTTTTGCATTAAACAATCATTAACTATGTTGTTTATTGTTTGCTTTTGTCCACATTTCCATAGATCAAGGGTTGATAAATTCCATTTATTAATCAAATGAGTGCTACAACCACAGACTATTCTAAACCTGTTGGTGAGACTCCAATTATGTCTAGAAATATTAAATGGAGTTGCCTTTATTGTTGGCTCCAGAAAATAAATTGATTTAGAACATCATCAAATATTCTGCTTTTTATATCATAATTTTTCAATTGCAGGGTTAAACATTTAAAAAGCGGATCTTGATTTAAGAAGAGTCTTAGATGATGAAACTATATTTTGACTTTAAGCAAATGCCAGAAGGCTTGTGCATAAAATCCCCATCTAGTGCCTACTCATCCAATATCCCCAGACTAGTTTCTGGCTTATGACCTTCATCAGTGAGGAGCCTTGGATCTGAGAGCACTGCACCTAGATCTTAGGATCTAATGCAACCCTCCAGCAACCACCTTTTATCTCCATTTAACTACAAAACTATGAGTCTTAAACTGAAAACACCTTAATGTTTTCAATCCAAGCCCATTAGCTTATATAGTCATATGGATCTGAGCCCAGTTCAGTACCCATACATTTTGGTGTCTCTGCAAACAAGGGCACAGTAAAGCTGACCTTAAAATATTTGCATCACAACTACAAGCTGTGCCAGCTTGCTTTTTAAAGAGTTTATTATTTCAAATTAAAATATATTTTATTGTTTTAAGGAATCTATCCGGTCGATGCTTCACATCACGTGAATTTACTACGGCCAGAAAGACAATATTGTCAGCCGGCAAAATATCTATCCTCTTAAAGAAAATTAACCCGATTAATTTAAATAATAATTCATTCATGATATAAATCTGACTTCATATATATAAAACTGAAAAACTAACTTTGTTTAATAAAGACATTTAACATTTCCATATATAAGGTTTTATTGTGAATTCTATGACCTTCTCATACATAGACATTTCAGACTATTTATTTAATAAAAATGCTTAAATAATCAAATGATTTTAAATAGTTTAGTTTGTAGACAGGGGGGAGAGGGAGTGCTAAGTACTCGGCTATAAAAGCTATTACGCACTAAGTGGTCATTATTATCATAAACAAGGAGGAATGTCACAGCTGGGGAGGCCCACACTCTTGTATTGTAATACAATTATTTTATGATAATCACGTCCATCTGGATTGTCAAACTTTCGTTTTACTACTTCGAAGACAAAACTTTGAGCATTGAATTAGAAAATATCGCATAGATAGAATAAAAAGATAAATTTGTTATTCCAACTGAAAAGAAGTGATTAATACTAAGAAAAATATATTCAGAATCTTTCTTTTTCCTCAATCTACAGTTTATCTTAAAATATCTCATTTGTTATAAAATATATTTTAACGGTTTGTTTTCATTTAATAAATATAGTAATAAGATGACCAAGACGAAGAAGTGATGGGGGTAGATGGCGCCTTCAATATATCAGAAGGTTAGAAGGTCAAAGGTTTACATCATTTAGACAGGTGTGAAAACCAAAGGGTGATCTTTATACCTTGTAGACATCTGGCTATAGGAAAACTATTGACCACCTGCGGTTATCTAAAATATTTTATTAATAAATTCAGTCAATTAATCATCTTAACTTTATATGTATATTATTCTTTGCAATTCTTAATAAAGCTGTATATTATCAGAGATAATTTTTTGCCTGGAGCCCGCTCTAAGACAAGTCATTAGAGTACCTTAATGCTGGCTTTCCATATGACTTGCTCTGTGAAAATTTGCACCTCATCTTAATTAATCCCACACACATACAAATAAAATATATAAGTAACATATATTCAGTACAGTCATTTCGATAATAAATAAATATATTGCTGCTTCTGTTTTCTACTGTTCTTACTTCTGTTAATAAGGCTTAAAACAAACTGGGGGAAATTGCGAAAAAAATAAAATTATATTTCAAAAATTGTTTTCTTTCTAATAATTGGTAAATTTAACAATTATGCAAATGCATTTTTCAAATTGTCCAGCGAAGACAAATTTGAAAAAAGTAAAAATTAAATTTAGGACTCTATTTAGGTATACATATTTTACAAATACAATTTTTTTTTTATACTAAGAAAATTTGAGTTATAATTTTTTTTATTTTTTAGACTAATTGTAAGGATTTTAAGCTTTCTAAAACCAACATGACCACAACCTATTCAGTATTTATATGTAACAAATGCATTTCTTCCACTTCAGATCTAATATCAAGTGCCAGATGCAGTGCTTAATAAATTCATATCTAGTGCGATCCTATCATATTTTCAGGCTAGTTTTTAGATTTTCATCAGTAAAGAGTTTTGAATCTGGATCGAGAGTATTTGAATTCTTTCGGCAGCCATATATTATTCCTTTTTACTAAAAAGCTCCAAGCCTGAAATTCAAAAATACCCAAAAGTTTTAAATTCAAGCCAACTTGCTGACATATAGATCTGTGCATTATTTATATATTTTGAGATCCTTTGTTTTTTAATTACTGTTAGACAATTATACTACTTAGCTAGGATTAACAAAGTAACACGTGATCCATATTTACAAATTACTTTTAAGTAGCAAATCTTTTCTATTTCAGTCACAAAAACTCAGTAAAAATACTATATTTGTTATATTGAGTTATAACTGATTTTGGTTTTGTATACTATTAACCAAATTCAAAAGTTGAAATAGTCGTAGATTTTAAATGATATTAAACATATTGCTGTGTTTATCAAAGAAATTTTTAATGTTATGTCCACAGAATGAATATAGTAAATCATCTATTATTATACAGCTACAGGACAACAATTAAACTATTTCATAAGTGCTGGCTATAAAGATATTAAAACTGTGAATAAGTCAAAGAATTTATTATTAAAGAAGAAAATAAAACAAGTCAATTAAATATTGTAAGAGTCTATGAAATGAGTAGGTTATTATTAAGAGTTTGATGATGAAATTACAGCGATAATAGAAAGGTGAATTAAAAACACATACATAAAAATGGATTGTTTGGTAGTCTTTCTGAAAATTGTAGAATATTGTGGAATAAAAAGTATATGTAAAAAAAATAGAAGTCATAATATATATATATTATAGTGGATTTAAACCCAGACTTTCAAGCTCCCTTCCACTATCCAATCTATTTCATATAATCAATAAACATGACCACACATGTGAAAAAGATAAATGATCTCCAAATTGAAAATCTAATGATGGAATGCCAAATCCATTAATGATGCCAATATTATTGTCATGCTCATGTTGACCTTAAATCAATTTGACCCCTCATGTATAAGACCATGTCCATTTGAATACACAGAAGAGGGATGGGCATGATACAGGCTGAATCTGTAATATTTAAATATGTGTATACTTTATATCCCTGGAGTTTAGATGTAATTATAGGAGATTTGAACCCAGACAATGAAGTGAACCTGTTTAACCTCAAGAGAATTTGTCAATTAGTAATAGTAATTCATATTTTTCTGGTAACCTCAAAGGTAAAAGTTATTTCTGTTTACATGGATATAATCTCATTATTTATATTCTTTATATATATATATATATATATATATATATCCACAGATTTAACTTGCATTTTTGTTTATCATATATATATATTAGAAGGGACTTGAACTATTTGATAATTCCAATTATACATAAATGCTATAATCAATTATGCTCAAGCAATCTTAACAGCTCCAACCTTTCTACCAACATAATATTTTGTCTTGGGGGGGGGGATCAAATACAATATATCCCTCTGTAAACAATTTGTGTCTAATCAAGATATTGATCAAAAAATGTTTTCAAGAATAATTTTAAAAAAACTAAGTGAACTTATCCAGCCAAAACTATCAATTTTACATTGTGCAATAAAAGGTCGCCATGCTTCTCCAGGTATTCTTTTAATACAAAAATCAATCTTGTTTGCCAAAGGAAACAAACTTACAGATCATGTTGCATACTAATTTGACTTTAAAGCTGCTTTTGACTTATTCAGTTGAAATTATCTTTTTATTATACTATATAAATATCTGTCTGAACAAACTAGTCTTATAATTGCTTTCCAGAACTATCTCACTAATAGATCAATTAAACTGAAGAATTATATGTGACAGTCAATATCTTTCAAAACTAATTGTGCCATCCACAGGGTTCACCACTTGCTAATTTCTATTTTCATTTTATACAAATTCTCTGATTAAGGAAATAGAACAATGTACTGAAAATCTTTTTCTTCCTCATATTGGAACCACTATGCAAGCCATGTCCTTCATTGATGATGTTCTGATAATCTTCAGAGGTCTCCAAAACATCTTCATAATTCTGAATATTTTAAATAAATTTCAAACATCAACTGCTTCCACAATCCAAGTTTGCAAGTCATCTTTATGGCAACTATCCACAGGCTGCAAACTATTATCTTTTTTTAAGAGTAACTCTACATCTTTTCTTGGTATTTCAAATTACTGTATCTAAAATGCAACTGAATTATCATTTATATAGTCTCATTGTGAAAACATATAGTACAAAAATGAAAATATTTCATCCGAAAATGCTATATCCCATTGGGAAAGTTCATATAGGGAATGCTATTCTTAGTGGAATATTTGCCTACTATAGCCCATAGATGTACCTTTTTAACAAGACCTATAATAAATACCTTTCTGTAATAAAATCATACATCAGAGATTTATATTCACAGCTTCTATTCATCAGAATAGCATGCTTTCCCAAATGCAAAGAAGATCTCAATTTGATATGCCCCAAATCTTTTGTGACATATATTAGGGCTGAAATGTATATTACAACACTTACTAATCCAATACTTAATGCCATCCCACTTTCAATGCCATTGCTTGTTTCAATTTTATATGTCAAATGATAATTTTTCACAGATCGTGCCATTGAGCATGGTATCTATGAGATCAGTATAACATCAAATCTCTTATTGTCATATCATTTAAATATTTAGCTTCCTCATTCAGACATCTATGGCCAACCCTATTAGTTTTTAAAACTCTAACCAAGATCTAAAATCTTTGTGTTCCTCAATCATGGTTCAAATTTCTTTTTAATTTAGTACAGGGTATAATTTTAACCAAAATAATTCTTAATGGCTGATTTAAGCTAAATCTTGAACCTACATCTGTTTTGTGCAATAAATATTCAGAGGAAATGAGAGACCTTTTTCAAACTTGCCCATACTTCTCATCTCTAAGCCTATTAATATTTCATAAGTGAACAATTAACACCAAACATTTACTAAAATATATATATAATACTTTCAGTCTTTTAATGCATCTGTAATTATTCATACACTAAGAACTATGTGGCTCACATGTTGTTCCACAATATTTGACCATAAAAAATATAATGTACAAGAAAAAAAATAAAGATTGGTTTAATTTGTACTTTTACTCACCCAAATATTTATCCAGAAACATCATGCCGAAAATTGCAATCAACAATCTATCTCGGGCTATCTCATAGCTTAAACATTTACTTCAATTAACATTCCTAACTCTTGAAAATAAATTTCTAGACTCTCTTTCCATTTAGTAGAACATATCACTCAGAGAACACCTCATTAGAGATAAATAACCTATTGTGTTATCAACACTATTATGTTTGTGTTTTTGTCATTTATTTATTTTACTGTAAATTTGTTAATTTGTACATAGTTTGTTATTAATAAAGCTTTTTAACAACAACAACAAAAAAATGAAATATTCACAAGTTTTTAAACATAAAATAATATAATAACAATAAAAACAAGTCTTTACACTAAACTCCAGATGATGAGTGTAGATTTCAGTAGGTTTAAAATCATAATTAAGGATGTGTGCACATTCCTAATGAGGATATAAAATTCATATTACAACTTAATAGGGTCAGAGCTGAAACTATTTATAAAAATAAAAGAAGGTGAGCCTAGAATAAAATGAGGTTCAAATGAATATTAAAAATAAAGAAGGTTAAAACATAAAATTAGATTAAACCAAAGATTTAAGAAAATTTTAAAAGCTGCAGAATTGGTAATTGGTTGCAAAAAAATGTAAAAAATAAAAATAACAATTTGAGTTACAAATGAGATAATAAGTATAATAGCAGAGTAAAAGAATAACAATGATCTGAATTGGATAAAATGAAAAGTTGAGCCAGTTTGGTTAGTGAAGAAATAAAAAAACTTCACTAAAGTTGAAGTTTAAAATTAGTTTCCAAGATGCTATAAAACAAATTAAAAAGAGATGTGAAATGGATGGATGAAATAAGAAAGTTTGCTGTTGTGTTGTGGAAAAGAAAGGCTAGAAATCAGAGAAATGGGATTAAATTTAGCATGCCTTTCATCCTGCATTCTATTAATAATAGTTAAAAATGATGATGATGAGAGTAAAATATTCTTTTCTAGAACCCTCCATGAAACCATGAGTTGTCAATGGACAGTAGATAAAGTCACAGGTTTTTAGACTGCTGCATAAGCCTTCATCAGAGAAGAATATTGAATAGCATATCTTCTAATGTGATTCATTAAAGAAAAGGTCTGGTACAATAAAATATGATTTTTTGAAGAATTAGCTTTGTATCACATAGTAAGATATTTCTGAAAGATTTTAAGAGATGTAAATTTACTGAAGAATAGCTTGGATTTAAAAAATAAAAAGGATAAAATAATAATGAGTATAATTATTTAAAGACATAGATAAAAAAAAGAAAGATCACTATTAATTATATTGACTTTGATGCAAAAGATGAAAAGTATGAATTGGAAGAAGTGCTGACTGTTAGACAAATTTTAAATGTATATGATTTGCAAAATTAAATGATACTTTCAGAGAAATATATAAAAATATTAGTCAAAGATGTTATTTTATATTTATTTAGATTAGTTATTGAGTGCTGACTTGATAAGACGAAAGTAAGATTAAAGGAAAATCTTAATATTGAGAAATAACTTAAAAATAAATTAAATAGAATCATTAAAACTTATATTAATTTTGAGATATAAAAATTAAAGAAGTTTATTTTTTTGTAATATGGCAATTTTTAGACTATTAAAAACCTATAGAAATTCCAACTAGAAGGTAAATTTATCAGCAGCTTTATCAAGTATTTCAATTCAGTCATAAATCTTACAGATGTTAATGATGTAGTTCATAATTTGTGTTTGACCACATTTATTTAAAATAGTGTCTGACACAAAATCTATTTATGAAGTAGATGAGAACATTATCATGGGTTGTCCTGACACTGTTGATGAGATTCCAGTGTGCCTAGAAAGAACTGGCTCTATTGTTGGATCTGAAAAAAGAAATTTATATGGAATCTCATAAGAAGTCCATTTTTGTATACCATAATTCTTTGTCTCTAAATTCTTGGTTGAATGGCTCTTGATATGAGTCTTCTTAGATGGTGAAACTATCTTAAATTATTAATAAATCTGATCTGCTTAACAGTTTTTTATTCATATACTATGAGGCATCTGATATCTGGTAAAGGAATATGTGAAAACCACTGCAATTTTATGCTATTATTTAAATAAGTATCCAGATATTTTATGTGAACACTTTTTCCAAACAGGGATACAATAACCAGTGAAAAGCACTAATGCTAAAAAAGCTATCCTTAAAGCACTTGCATCACAAATCAGATTTGTAAAGAAATTTTAACAAATTTTCAAATAACATCCACTTCTATTAATATCAATTTATTGGTTAGATAAAAAAAAATAGCCATTTATATTTAATACAAGATTCTTAAATGGCAAATAAACCAAGCATCAATTCTTTGAAAATATGAAACATTTATGTTAGTGAAATTTTTGTAATTCTCAATCAAGCCAGCTTACTGAACCAAATGACTCATTGGCATTTGTGAACATAAATTTAAAAAAAAAAATGTAGATATTTATTGTATTTATTATTTTTCTTTTAAATTGAATTTATACAACTATAAATAGCTTCAACAGTAGCCAAGACCCAGACTAAAGTTTCAGTAGATACTGTGAAATAACATACACACTACTGAAACACTTTGTATTTGTACATTAACTTTTAAACTTATGTATGAAATACTTACTATGCATAGTTTCATTTTATTTTACACTTCAGTGTAACTCTTTTAATGTTATGATTCCACAACATTAATATCTCTAATTATACTTATTTTATTAATTCCTGCTGATTGGCCTAACCTTTATACTATATCACATGGCTTTTTATAAATTGGTACTGGGTTTCCATGCTCAAAAACCACAATATATTATTATTTTTCAACAATTCTAACCTTTCCAAGTTTAAATTTTCACTCTTTAATAAAAACTATCTTCTATGCATTCAGTCTTCAAATATATATATATATATATATATATATATATATATTTAGATCGGAAATATACTTTTATATATATATATATATATATATATATATAAAAGTGTTATTTTAAAATGCTTCTAA
Source organism: Epiperipatus broadwayi (assembly GCA_028023455.1). NCBI lineage: Eukaryota > Metazoa > Onychophora > Udeonychophora > Euonychophora > Peripatidae > Epiperipatus > Epiperipatus broadwayi. The sequence goes on from JAQFVV010012500.1 coordinate 1,198,302, forward strand.
TGAAGTTGGAAGACAGACACTACAAATGTTAATAAATGACATCATATCATTTGGAAAAGAAATTATGAATACTTTCTATAAAACATCTGGTATTATGATCTGTGAGTGCTGACACAAGATTATAACAATCCACTTGTATTACAGGTAAATCAAGGCAAAAATCATTCTTTGGCTAACCATATTATCAGCTGTGCATTAAATGAAGCTTTTGGAAGTTTAGAAGAAGATAAAAGTACAACTGAATGTGAAAGAATGTTTATCTTAAAAAAATAAAGATGGTTTGAAGTTGGATATTATAGTCATGTGGTACTGATTCCAAAAAAATAAAAGTGTTATTTAGATCCTGTATAAATTAAGTGAGAAAGCATCAGACCTTTTACTACCAGAAAATCCACTGTTCGTAGATTAATGTTTTAAACACATCCAATGGCACAGTGATCAGAAAGGCTTATGTACCTGAGAATCTCACAGAGTAAGTCCATGCTATTGATAACAGTGCAAGGGGGGTGAAGAATTCAGTGTGATGCACTTGTAACAATATGCAAAGAAATTATTTCTTCTTAAAAGAATAAATCAAATGATTCTATTGCTTGAGAGTTCATAAAAAATTTGAATATTAGAAGTATCAGGACTGCAATGGAATTAAGGATCTTTGCTCTGGAATATGACACTGTAAACTGTGCAGAATAAAAATTAATTGAATGCATTTATTGCTTGAAGTATGTAAAAAAAATTTCCAGAACTGGACTCAATTTGAGAATCTTATATTTCATAATCTGACACTAACCTCTGCATTAAACTATGTGGAAACATTTCCTTTTATTATTGGTCTTTAACACTATAATTTTTTTTTCCAATTCCAAATCAACATACCTTTCTGTCAGTCCATAAATTTTTTTGTAAATTTCTCTTTCTAATTTTCTTGGGCATCCTTTTTTTTTTTATTTTCCAATGATATCCAGTTTAATATTTGTTTTAATCATCTTTTTTGAAATATCATCTGTGACATATCCATCTAGTCTAGTTGTCTTGTTCTTATTTTATTCACTATAGTATGGGTAATATTCATTATTTTTTCATATTCTTTCACATTTATGGATTTTCTCCTTGACTTTTCTGTAGATTTTTTCACTAAAGCATTTTTGTGACCATCAGTTTTATTTTCATTCTTTTTTTTAATTGTCAAACTTCACTACCATATGTAATGATACTTTGTTTCATGTATTCATTATTTATTGACTTTTTATTTTTTGAATATTCATTTTAATATCATTATAGCTTTTTCATCCTGTACTTTTTTGACAGCTTCATTTGTTTTTCCTTAGGGTGATATTCATACCTTGCTAGCTATTGAAACAATAAATTTTGATCACTTGCCTGTTTCACTTAGTTTTATCCTCACACCTATACATCTTCTAGATTTAACTCTCCTAGAGTACCTATATAAATAACTTTATCAACTATATATGTATGATTTCACGCATATATGTGTCTTAAATCTGTAATCGAATAGATCTATATATATATATATATTATAGGTATATGTTTATTTTAAAGGTCGAGTAGTTTAAAAAGTGATTTAATCTAAATTATTAGTCTATTTTATATTTTATTTTGCTGGAATCACATATATATAGACTATAGTCCAGGTACTACCATCCTACATATATAGTAGAAGTATTAATTTTATACAGATTATAAATTCTGTTTTTATTTTTAATTTGCAGTAAACAACTTTAATTAGATCACTGCATCTGCAGTAGTATGATGTGAGTCTAAACTTAAAATTCCAATAATATCCTCTGTGGTCCTTATGAAATGCAATGGATGGTATCTCTGCCAGTAGTCTGTTGTAAGAATATCTCAATGGAAACCAAGCCATCTATCCAAGGAAGAGCAGTGCCAACATCGCTGTCCAGTGTACCTGAAGCTGTAATGAAGAAAATTTGGTAACATTTCTAAATTTCCACAAAGCTCTGTTTATAACTGTTAACTTTCCAATATCTACCTAAGCTAGCTATATAATAAATCAACATTTCAAAATATGTTATCTAAGTTTTGTAAATAAATCTGATAAATTCTAATTAATGTAAAACTCAGGTCTTGTCTGAAATTAAAACTTATACTTTGACAATAATTCTTTTAAAATGTAACACATTATAATAACTTAATTTAAACTATAAGTTGCTGTGGTCTTTTATGCCTATTTATACCATTTTAAATTACGTTCATGATTTTATCATTTTATTATTGTATGCATTTTAATATGCCAAATAACTTGAAACCACAAATATTTATATATATAATTTTAGTCTATTTCTTTGCGAAGATATTGAAGATATTCGGTGTCTTCATTTTAATAAATATTAAATAATGGAATTGTTACTCCCAACTTTTTGATTCAAGATCTCATTATTATTTAGACTGATTAATTTTTATTTATTAATTTATTAGTAATCAGTTACATCCTAGATAAAATTGTGGTTTGCTTAGCTAGAGTTATGAATCATAGCTTTTTATATGTGTAATATGTATATCATAGGAACTAGCCACAGAGTTATTGTTAAAGCATATTTATAATGTTTTGTTAGTAATTGCTCTTTGGATATGCTTTCTCCTCTCTAGATTCATATGTGTATTAAATATGCAGGTTTGGTATCTTAAAACAAGTTACAAGTTTAAATAATCCCTAAACATAGTATGTTTGAGATACTAGTCTTGAGAGCTGGGTTATAAAGGTATGCGAATAAATGCTATCCATTTTAAGGCATATTAATTTAATTAATGTTCTTACCAAGTACATACTGTACATTAAGTGCTTGCTGCATGTTTTCTGATGAGTCACTGGTGGAGGTTATGCTTGTCCATTTAGTTCAGGTAAAGCAACATATTTTAGAACTGGAACACAAGGGCCCAGATTATTTATTAAAATCTTATCCAATTCCCTGAACTTTTAAGGGCCTTATATTGATGGCAAGTCATTTGATCATAGGTCATTGAGCATTTGATGCTGATGCCCTTGAATAATGACTAACTCACACTGTAATAATCTTTATTAATATTTTAATATAAACCAGTTCTCGCTTCCTTATATTAAATGATTATTCAGCATTAGGCTGAACCCCAACCTAGATGACCATGCTAACCTGTGTATTATTGAAGCCTGATTATGTGCTCAACTCCTAAATTGTTATATATAGACAGATGCCATAGAAGTGCTGTTGGTTCAGTTATAACTTTGGCTAATGTATTCCTTGTGATTTAGCAAGCTGCAAGTTTACTAGGATTTGGGCATATGTAACTGCCAATCTTATAACTTATAACGCCAATGATTATGTAATTTTTGTGTGTTTTTATTTATGATTTATTTTATTTTATTAAATTGTTATTTAAAATATAACTTGTTTCTACTTCTTTATTGCTCATAAACCATTCACATCCAACTCTCCACTGATTTATTTGTACATCATTTTATAGATATGTATATCAATTTATTAGTCCTAGTTGTTGAGTAACCTATTATTAATTTATTTAAGTCATTTTGTCAATTTTCAAGTCTTTTGCTCCACCCTGTGTTACTTCTGGCCCACAATTGAATTGAAACTCATGTGTAACTTAGGAAATGTCATTCACAGGGTATTGAATCATAGAGTAAGGGTGGGCAGATCGAATGTTGGTCAAAATCTGGGTCTTGCCAACTTGATTCAGTCAGCTTTAATGTGTTTCACCTATGCTCTGGATTTTGTTGTGTGAATGTAGGAATCTTACCATTATACTATATTCCTCACCTTTTTACAATTAAAGGTAAAATATATCAATATTTTGCAAATATGTGTTATGTTTTTTGTGTTAAAATTTGAAATTAAATACTGCTATTTGTATCTTTCTTGTAATAAATTAAGCTAATCTGGTAATCAATCAAATTGTTAGTGGTATAATGAATGATGATGATTCGGTTAAAATGATTATCTTTGAAATCTATCAATGGGTTTATAGAAACTATTTAACTTTAAACGTGTCATTAAGAAGTCTTTGCTTTACTATTTATTTTGTATCCCATGATTATGTATGTTCATTGTAAATCAGTGCAGTTGGAACTTAAATAACCTCAACTTGAATAAAAATTAGAACTAGCATTACCAAACATACATAGTGTATCCCAGTGAAAATATGACTGATCCTGTCTCCATGTTGTCTGTAGTGCATGTGCTGCACAATGACTTAATTTAGTTAATCATCCCAAAAATTTTAAAGCACTAGCATATCTGATAATGAGTTTTGACATGATATGTGTCAGTATATTTTATATCTTCATGTATCATCATCAATGCTCTCCCTGCCAACATAAAATCTTGCAAACTATTTAAAAACATTCTTGCAACTAGTAGCTTAAATACCATATACAGTTTGAATCATTTCAAATATTCCAGTAGTAGTTTGTCCTATTTAAAATAACATTTAAAAGCAGCATATTATCTACTATGGTTTAAGATAACAAATACAGTTACATTTAATGTCATAACTCATGATAATGACATATTAACACCTTACATTTTTGTGGTGAATAGTTAAACTATGTTGCAACTTAATACATGCATTGATGCGGGGATGATGCTACAGTTATCTTGGAGAGATTCTGACCACCAGTGATCTTATCAAAGGAAAACAATATTTATGTAATCAATTATTGTCCCAACTTATATTTAATTATTGTTAACTATACTTTCAGTTGCAATCTGTAGTATATAAATTATAAATAAAAACAAACTTATAATTATTAGTACTAGCATTATTCTTATATCTTCTCCTTAACTTTTTTTTTTCATTTGGAATTATATAAAAACAATTGCATTACAGTGTATAAGTGGAGATTTATAAAAAGTAGCATATTACTAACATATAATAATTCAAAAGGAACACTGTAACAACTTTGTTACAAACATATTATTATCAAAGCAATGATAACATAGATTTTTGGTAGTCAGTAAGTGATTTAAATCAGATCGTGCAATGGTAGATAATTGTGATTATGTCTGTGATTATTAGTTGACTACAATATATTATTACCAAAATAACTCTGTTTATCACATAACCACAATATATCACCTGTTACAGCTTATACATTGATATTCATTAACAACATTTTTTATTCGCACTACTACTATGCTATCTAATGTAAAAGTTAGTAATCATTAATAAATGCTAGAAACTAGTCTGGCTATATTTGGACAGAACAGTACTATATAAGAATTTTTTAAATACTAGGATCTGGCATTTAGTGATTACAACTGGCACTATATGGCATAGGAATAGGAAATAAAAGAGTTTTCTAAGTCTGTTCATTTAATTAATCAACTCTACTGTTAAGACAGATTTTAATTCCATTTATGTTTTTAACATCCATTTTCAGCACATCATGAGTTAACAAAGCTTGTTCCAGTTGCATATAATTTTACAGTATTCTACTGTTAATTAAGATACATAACTTTAATTACTGCATGCTTGTTGTTTTCAACACAACAGAAATAGTTTGCTTGAATAGAATTTAAATTGGATCATTGGTGAAATAAAGTAAAAGATAGTCAATAGTTTAAAATTAATTTTAACACTTAAAAATATAATGGTGCCAAAGAAAAAGCCAATCTATGAATATGATTCAAGTTATCCTAAAAATTGTTTTATATTTTTGTACTGGCTAAAATTCTTCTTAAATATAAATCAGTTAAACAAATAAAATTTGAAGATGATTTTTTTTAATATGTGTGAATCATAGCTAAAAAAACAAGCAATAGAATGGCTTTATTTCAGAAGTTAATAAGAAGTCTGAAGATCAGAAATACCAGTATTGGAATTCCATCTGAGCTTATGCTCCAGAGACTGCCACTTTCCCACTGCACCAGTCATTGAAATATATTACAACTTAGGATCACATGTAGTCCCAACACACTATAAGTCTTTGCATGTGGCAGACTTATAATTGATAGATGTTTAAGCAAATGTACCACTTCAACTCACACCATTGTAGAAAGCAATGATTGCCACTACAAGATTTCCAAACTATATGCTGTGATTTTAATGCATTCTTAAGAAAAACATTGAGTGACTACTTTATATCTATGATGTGATAAATTATAGTTTGCAAGTCCAAACATTCTCCTTACAATAAAGTTGTTTTGCAATTGCCCAATTTTCTGACACCAAGGTATTAGAGCATTACCCAGGAGCTCATAAAAAGTTTGAACATCAAAGTTCCAAAACTGGAATCAATCTGACTGTATATTCTACAATCTGACATCTACCATTTCACCAATTCATGCAAGGAAGCCCAAATATTTTCACAGAATATTAAAAAAGTCTCTGTCTGCAGCCCTGGCAAGATTTCTATTGTTGTAATAAAAACTAACCTTATAGGTAATTTTCTCATTATTATTAAAACTGCTACTGTGTTTGTCACATTGACCCAACCTGATTCATAAACATGTGATGGAAAATTGATCAATATAGGATGGAAGTATCAGACCAAGACTCGACAAAGTCTGTTATAAAATATTATACGAATTTGTTGTCTCTACCACACTACTATAATCAGCACTCTATCATTTTATTAGAGTCTATCACTCACACTTTTTTAGAGTTGCCTTTTACCACTCCAGTAGCTCTACATTCCATTCTAACCGAGAGCATAATGATGACTGATTAACATATGAAAAACATTTTTGTTAGTACAACTCAAACCGAGATATTATTTGTTTCAGTTATCTTTTAAGTTTTAAAATGTGTTGTGGTAGCAATCAATTCTTAAGCTAGCAACAATCTCAACTTGTAGGTTAAATAACTCCTTTAACAATAATGTGTTAAATTAATAAATAATTGTGTAATAAATTAATGTGTTCTGGGTATAAGTATTCTGATGATGATGATGATGATGATGATAATAATAATAATAATAACAACCATTAATAAATGAGTATGGCCATTTTAACCTCCTTGCCCCCCCCCTCAAAAAACAAAAAGAAAGAAAGGATAGAAAAAGAGGAAGAAACTGCTTTTAGAATGACTATAGGAACCAATCTGTGAATCACAAATATACCATTTATGGAAATGTCAAATGACTACACATGATTAAGAAATTCAGCATCACACTCTGTGAAATAAATATATTAGAGTAAAATAGACAGCTCAAAAAAGTACCTCTTTGAAACTATATGTTATTAGATCTTAAATACTGAAACAGGAACTAATTCAAACAAAGAGGTGACATTCAAATAAGGAGCGATCTTAAATTGCTGCTAAACTAACATGTTTATTACACTTATACAAAGACAGATTAAATATTTGTCATTTTAATCTTGAAACACCTAACACAGATATATACGAAAATAATTCCAGTGCATAATGCTAAACTGATTACTGTTTAGTCTGTCTTTGTATAAGCATAATAAACATGTTTGTTTAGTAGCAATTTAAGATTGTTACTTATTTTAATACCAGCTCTTTGTTTGAAGTAGATCATGTTTCAATATTTAAGATCTAATAACATACAGTTTCAAAGAGGTAATATATTTATTTCACAACGAGCAATGTGGTGATTTGATACTTGTATATTCATCCAATTATAGGGTTATGCACTGGAATTATTTTCGAATCATATACGGAATATGTGCTCCATTTTTTTGCTTACATGATATTTTATAATGCTATCTTTTAATTTCTTCTGCATGAAACTTAAAATATTTATATCGTGTCCAATTGTATTTTCTGCAACATGTTCCTACAGGATACAATCATCATAATTTTTCTGTATTTGAGATAATCCTTGTAATAGAAAAGATCCTTTTAGAAAATCTTGCATCATTTTACATTACATAACATCTCTCAGAAAACATTTTTATTTGATGAGTTTAACATTTCCATGTCTTTTTTCCCAATAGCCTGATGTTTTGTATCTGCTTAGGATTTCAAATTCCAAGCTTCTGCAACTTGTTCAATGGCTGCCCATATTATAGTAATTGTTGCGTTTAATGTTTTTTAAAGCATCAAATAATAGTTTTCTCTCATCTGAATTTTCTAGCAACAGTCCTTTATAACATATAGCGCTTGAAAGAGTAAAAACAGATGCCATGCATTAATTTTTGTTATTAATATATATATATACACACATCATCTACATATATATGTCGATAAAAAAAATATACACAACACATTTATATATGAGGTAAATTTTTATAAATCCGTTATTCATCTAAAGAATATTATTTGTACAAATGAACTTTAAATAAATATATTTTTATTGAAATAGTATTTTTTTGATTCTCGAAATCAGCGTCACTAGCAATAGATCATGAATCAGGAAAAGAAGCTCCGTTGTCGGGGAGAGATCCCCCTGAGTTGTGTTAAGAGATAACCATCAATACGCTCAATAAAGAAATCTTTTTTATCTTCATTAAAGATGTTTTACAAGTGGCTCCATGTTTATCTTTTAAATCAGAGTGGTCGTCTGGTCCATTTGAGGGTCTAATAACCAGAAAAGATCATTAGACACTCAAATGCTTTAAAATAATTAAATGAAATAAACTTCTGTAATTCAGTTACACAAAACTTTTGCTGCGTTTAGATGTTCGCCTACGTTAACATTTTAAATCCATACTCTTTCATGTACATATTGATAGGTGTGCATATTTTATGTGTGCGTTCTGTATATAAAATAAAAGTCAAAGTTTAATAAGATGTATTTAAAACTTGCATTTCACATACATTCTTGAAAGTTATGGATTAAGTGATTGATGTCAAACTTGTGAACGCAGAAAGTTTGACATTTGTAAATCAAAGGTTTCTTTTTTTATCTATTTATTTTAATGCTTTTTTTAAAAAAGTTATTCTTGTATTTTTGTATCGAATAAAGTTCAGATGCATTTATTATATAAAATCATGAAGTGTTTTTTTTCTCTCTTGCACCAGGTGGAGAATTACTTTTCGGAGTTGAACATGTTTAAGAAAATTTCTGAATCTAAAGTTTATCTTTAGATCTAAAATGTCTCCTTAAGTAATAAAAGAGAATGGGGAGTCTATTGTGGAAAGAAAGGAAGAGATTAAAATGTTGTACCGAAACGGAAGGTTGTGGTCCGAATAATAATGACGGCCAAATGTTTTTCATTCAGAGTGTAGAAATCTTGCATCGTATGTTCCAATCTTTATTAGTGATTTCAATATTTAGAAACGTCTTAAAATCTAATGAACTTTTTCATATTTTATTTGAATAAGAAAACGCGTCCCATAAAAAAAAAAAAAAAAAATCCGTTGAACTCGAGCGGTTCTGTAGATAAAGTAAAATATATATTTGGTCAAACTAAATGTAGAAACTATCAAATAGATATTTGATTTAAATTCAGATCATAATTAGTAGTAATGCTAAGTTTACTTTTTAAAAGCTTATGATAAGTCTCTAGGTTTGACTGATGTAAGTCCAATATCTTTAGACAGAAATAATCAGTTAACATAATCATCTCTCTCTTGTTTCTACATATATACATTAAATAGGGTAATGATGATAAAACTGGGATCAGTTAATGTCAGAGGATTAAACTCTCTAGAAAAAACTATAAGCTCAGAAAATGGATTAGCATTATCCAACCACACCTAATTGGACTACTGGAGACAAAGATATATAATAAATCACAAACGTATCCATCGAACTTCTGTGACAATCAAGGCTATTCATTGTTTTCCAGAGCCTATTTTTCACCATCAGCTGGTTATAGGAATTGTGATAACCAAAACATGTCCATTCAGTTCATTTAAAATATTACATATTCATGCACACATGCTAATTGTTAATTTATATCATAAAAGAATAATGCTGAACGTAGTATATCTGTATATTCCTCCAGGTGAAACAATTATAAAAAACCTTATCCAAATACTAAACACAAAATTTGCATCCTCAATACATCCGATAATACTAATGGGAGATTTTAACATGTCGTACAGTAAATTTGTTTAAAAATAGTTTCACAGGCTGGCCTTTCCTCTCATGTCTGGAGAAGATTTCCTTCCACAAAACTCTGTTTCATTCAACAATGGCAGATATTATTCTTTAATTGATCTTGTGTTTTATTCACCAGCGCTACATCATATGATCAAAATACTACTGATAAACATCATTTTCAGATCATTCATGGTTTGTCTCAAAAATGATTTTTCATATAGACCCACAGTTACTATAGGCAAAACTATTAGAATATTACTCCCAGGTCAAACTAAGGAATATCTGTTTTCAGAAATATACATATCATTATTCAAAATTCGCAACATGGATTTGAACCCTGTTCAGATATGGATAACCTTTGTAAACATAATCTCATACACAATTGATACAATAACAAGGAGCCAAACCCCTCCCTCAAAGATTTTAGCACTTGCAGATGATCTTCATAAAAGAATAACACTTAGTCCTTCCACCACAGAGGGCTGTAAAAATATTATAGCTCTCAGAAAAGCATACTGGTCAGCATGTGACACACTCAAAGAATATTTGGCAATAAAGAAGAGAAAAATATTTATGAATCATACCCATATGTGGTCTAGACAGTACATTCTCAGGGCTTTAGGTCAGACTCCATCAAACCAGGTTCCATCAGCTATCAAAGTAGAAGAGAAAACCATCACTGGTGATAATATGATAGAGCCATCCTACTCTTTTTACAAAAACAATTTGCAGAGAGGTGAATTTTTCAATCCCCCAGAAAACTTTCTGGGCCCCCCAGAAGATAATATAGATTTTATACCAAGGCATTTTGAAGAAAAGTTGTATTTAATATCAAACTAATGTCATCAGTAAAATATCTAGCAGATTTAGCCAACTTTCTAACCCAGATAATTTATCATATTCATGGACTCTATCCCATCTCATTGGTTCCATTCATTAAAAAAAAGGAAAACACAACTACATTTCAAAATCTCAGACCTATATCAATGAGCCCACTTGGTATCGAGATTCTGGAGTCAATAGTTGATATAATTGAACACTATATTCTGCCATACTTGTCAAAAAATCAGTTCACAAGGAAGGGATCTTCTACTGGGCAGGCAGCTTTTCTGTATAAGACAATGATTGACACAGTCAGGAACAAAAAAAAAGTATGGGCCAGTTGTAGTTTAACTAGTTATCAAATTGGCATTTGATATGGTCAATATGCTAGCACAAACATCTATTCCCAGAACATTAATATACTTGATTACAAAACTTGTTTTAAATAAGAGAAATTCATGTAATTCTTAGTGGGAAGTATGTACCATCCTTCACTCCATTTAACTCCATTTCTCAAGGTTCACCACTAAGTGCCCTTTTATTCACTTTTTACATTAATCCTCTCCTTAGAGCAATTGAAAGTGAGATGAATGGAATATGTGTTGCATACATGGATAATATCACGGTCTTTCTGTCCACAAAAAACCAGATATCAAAACTAATTAAAATTCTTAAGAACTACTAAACAATATAAATTGGAGTTTAATCTTCATAAATCCAGTGCTTGGACCATATGCACTGGATGCCTACAAAACCAATATTTCAAATGAAAAACAGGTCCATTCCTGGGATTTCTACTCCATTTAAGCAACTCTGAAATGTGATCACAAATACAGAAAAAATTAATGAATAAATGTGAGAATATAACTAATTCTCTATCCAAATCATACATGTCACTGTATGCCAAAGTTTCCCTCTTCAATCTCTTAATAATAACAAGAGTTACATACTATACACCCATAATAATATACACAAAAGCTTTTACAGCTAAAATTTATTAATGTGTAGAAAATTGTTGTGGAAAAAAAAATAGTGTCAATATCCTTATGAAACATTCTGCATCCTCTATCACAAAATGATCTAGGCCTACATTCAATCAACATTTTTCAAATTCAAAAAACATTTAATCTAATATCATCATGCACCATAATTTTTCCCTATCTGGAAATTGCACTCAAAATCACACCCACAGACAAACCACCACTTACAAATAACTTCTGGAATAAGTTATTAAGCATCCCCAATCTCCCCCCCCCCTTCACTCTATGGACAAAATGAAATATTGGGAGGTTTATTCAGTTTGCAAGCACCCTTCCAATGATAATGGAAAAACTTATCTAAACTTAACAAATAAGCAGTTGACAAAAATTTTCAAACATAGGTTATTGAAGCCAAAATTCTATGATTTTCTCATAAAACTAAATCTTGAGGCACTTCCAACTCTTTACTTCTGCAAGTATAAAAGAAATTGTACCAACATTGAATATATATGCAAGCTGTGTCAAAGAGAATTAGAACCCTATCACAGTTGTTATTCACATGGCCAAGATACAATAATATCTGTTGGGACAATCCAAAAATGTTTTAAAATGGGGACTGTGGAATACAAACACTTTTCAATACCTTCAAAAAAGGTATTTATGGACACATTCATGCTAGCACATTTGTATTATACTCACTATGGTGTACCAAATATACACTTATGTATGGACCAGATACAAAACACCCTAATACATTTAGAAACAAAATTGCTATCATACGCGCAAGGGATGAAAAAATTTTCATCGTCCAACATTTTCTCAGACACCTGGTCAATAATGCAACTTCACACTAATTTATAAAAATGACCCCCCAACATCAAAAAAGTAGATCACCAGGATTCATGATTTAAAAAAAAAGAGTATTGATGCATTAGTATATATATATATATATATATATATATATATATACTATATATATAACATTATATATATATATATATATATATATATATAATGTTATAAACTGATGTAGTGATCAGGATAATTATTTTATGTGTTTATTATTTTATACCCCCCTCATTTGTACACCTATAGTTCAATAAAGCCTTTTGAAACACATTTTAAAAAGATAAAATCTGATATATAAATGAAGTTAACCACTGGTAGAAGAAAAGAGGTGTGTTGAAAATTTTTTTTACATTTGCTCAATAAGAGAATAATTGTGAATATAAAAGGTTAAAACATAAAATTACAGTAATGTTTAACTAAGAATAATGTAAAAAAAAATTACATGAGGGGTCATATTGACTTGTGGTGAACATAGGTAGGCTAAGGTCGGCTTTGAGCATTTCATCGTCAGATTTTCAATGAAATGGATGGCTGAAGAGTTGTGGAGTGGAGTGGTTTGAAGCCTGTCCATTAAAGTATGAAGATTGGCTGTCTAATATAAGCTGATCTTTGATTTTATATATGTGTGTGGAGATGATAATCTGGACCAACTGATGAGTGCTGGTTTAGCATGAAATACATTATTGGTGATTATTTATCTTTTTGACATGTGTGTGATCAAGTGTATCAGCAGTATGAGATAGCATGGATGGTCGAGGGTCATGTCAAAGTCTGTGTTTAAACATTCTGTATATTAAAAAGAAGGTAGTGTAATCTAAAGGTAAATAATAAATAGTAATCAAATGTCTTTACTACTAGGGAATTCCTAAAAAAGTTCAAGTACTGGAAATGATAGAGCTGGAATTTGATCAGTTGACTTTTGCACTCCAGAGTCAGCTACTTTACCACTACAGCAAAGCATGTTGGGAATTCAGAATTAAGTTCATAAGAGGTTTAGGCATTAGAAATGACGGAGCTGGGTTGCAATCTATGGACCTTAGTCTGCCACTTGATTACTATAGCAAAGCATTCTGGGAATCCAGAAAGAGTATAATAATTGAATGGTTTATTCTTCAGGAGTTCATAAGAAGTTCAAGCATCAGAATGATAGAGCTCCATGGACTTTGAGCTCAATTCTGGCACTACAGCAAAGCATGATGGGAATTCAAAAATAATATATGAATTGATGATTTATTATTCAGGAGTTCATAAGAAAATATGAATGTTTTCTTTGTCTTAGATTATCTCAATGCTTACCCTGACATCACAAAATCTTGTAAATCAAACATTTTTGTGAATCATACTTTTATTTCCATATTCAGTTTGAATAATTTCAAACATTTGAGGGAAGTTTTGCCCAATTTAAAACAAAAATTTATTGTGATGTTAACATGTTGTTTCATTGTAAATTAAAGAATGAAACATGCGTCATGTTTCATGTCATAACTCATAATCCAGACATGATATTACTTTAAAATTTTTATGGTGAATAGTTAAATTATATTGCTACATAACAAATATTTTGATTAAGAAAGTATTTTAGGAAGTTCAGAGAGAGTGCCAGTTATTTTATTAGAGCAAACCATCCCAAAAGAACTAATTTAAAAATAGGCAGATTAATATACCCAAGAAGTCTAGAGATCAAGTGAAATTCAAAAATTCTCAAAATATTTTCCCAATAAGCAATTTAACCATTTTCAAGCAAATATGGAGAAAATTTATAGTAAGCAAATAAAAAAATAATGTTAAAAAAATCAAATAGTTATTTATTTTAGAGGTCATGTGAGAAGTTGAGCTTCATACTAGGCCTTAAATTTGCTACTTTAAGCAAAAAGACTACCATACAACACTTGAAGTTACCAGATAATCATTCATTCAAGTAGTAACTAATCCTATTACTGTTTAACTCCAGAGATCAAATGCCAATAAACATCACATGATCACCATTTCTTATGCTTGCTCTTAACTGTTATTAAAACAGACAAAACTCTTTATATGTATTGCCACTTAGTGCAAGCCAGAGTAATCAGGATGCCAGAAGGCTTGTGCATAAAATCCCTATATGACTATAAAAGCTGATGAGCTTTGATTTAAAATATAGTGTTTTCAATTTAAGTCTCATAGTTTAGTAGTTAAGTAGAAATAAAAGGTGGCTGCTGGAGGGTTGCATTAGATCCTAAGATCTAGGTACAGTTCTCTCAGATCCAAGACTCCTCACTGGCAAAGACCACATGCCAGAAACTAGTCTGGGAATATTGGATGAGTAGGCACTAGATGGGGATTTTATGCACTAGCCTTCTGGCATCCATTAATTTCTCTGGCTTGCACTGAGTGGCAATACATAAAAAGAGAGTTTTGCCTGTTTTTAGTTTCAGAGATCAAACGACAAGTATATTTAATATAGAATGACTATAGCAAATATAGAGTTATTACTTACTTTTAACATAATAGAACCCATGATTTTCATGAAAGAGATTGATCTCATTTATATTATAAAGATTATTTCAAAGATATTCTAAGGAAGTAAATATCAATTGTTTTTTGGGGGGTAAATAAGGCAGAAAACAGAATACATTAGTGAGCTACAATTAGATAATGTGTTGAAGTATTTTAAAAATAAAAACTTTTTTTTTTCATATGTCAAAGGCGTTGACCGGGAAGCAAACCCAGGCCTGCTGCTTGGAAGGCAATTAGTGTATTTACACAAAAACTCATGAAAAAAGATTACAAACAATTTAAATAATGTTGAAGAAAATTGTAGGCATAATCCACAAATGTTTTGAAATTATGTTAAGGATCTTAATATTACTGGAAATTAGAGTTATAGATATAATGTAATTAAATCTTCTGTGAAGGATCTAGTTAATCATTTTACAGATATGTATTTAGATATTTCTGATAATGATATGGCTCAAATAAGTAAAAAGAGTTGTTGGAATACTGATGTTAAAAAAAAGTTGAAATTACTAAGTGTTTAATGCAATTTCTAAACTTCTTCTATGAGATATGATATTTCTAATTTTATTATTAAGGATTGCGCTGAATGTCTAGTAATGCTTATTACATTATATTATTAATGTATTACTTGAAAAATGTATTATTTTTGGAATATTTAAAATATCTAGAGGTTATACCAATATATAATAAGAGAAATAGATCTGATCTTGGGAATTATAGACCTATTTTAATTCTATCATATTTTGCTAGGATTTATGAGAGGCATATTTACAATAATATTATTGTAGATATGATTAAAATGTTAACTAATCATCAACATTGTTTTCTATCTAGTAAATTCTGTAGAAACCAATTTATTGTTGACCTCTGATTGCATTGCTCATGCATTATCTGATTACAAGCAAGCAGATATTATATATTTTGAAATAACTCAGGCATTTGATAAAGTTGCACATGTTAGACTTTTATATAAACTAAAAATATTTAGAGTTAGTTCTCATTTAATTGTGTAGTTTAATGATTATTTGAGAGATAGTAAATCCTTTGTGTTTATGAATAAAACTAATTCTCATCTTTTTAATAATATGGTAGGTGTTCCTCAGGGTGGAATATTAGCACTTTTACTCTTTAACATTTTCATGTGTGATATTGGGCAAAACATAAAAAGAAATATGATACCTATGCTGATGATTGTAAGTTATTCAAAAGAATTATTACTTATAATGATCACATTAATCTTCAAATGGATAGAGATTACTTTAAGGATTAATGTAGGTATAACAATATGGAGATTAATATTAATAAAACATGCATTGTTTCCTATATTAAAAACTGAAAAATCTGTTTATTAATATAAAACTGAGAATGGTCTTATTAAATATAAAGAGATTGTATCTGATTTAGGAATTATATTTTGTAATAATTTTACTTTTAATGCACATACTAAATACATTATTAATAAATCATACAGAAAGATAAGACTATTTTGAAATATGGAAGAAATCTATTTCCTTACATAAAATATGTTATTTTTTTCGCTTGTTGTATCATCTTAGAATATGGTTTTTCTATATGGAATTTGAATTTAATTAATATTGAGTCTAGAATTCATAATGTTGAAAAAGATTCATTAAGTTAATAAAGGGAGAATGCTCTAAATCTTAAAACAATATTGAAAGAAATAAGAATGTTGGAAGATATGATATTGCTGAAAAAGTTAAGTGATGGGGGGAAATATGAGTGATTATATACCGAAAATAGAATTAAAAGTATTTAGTATTTGTCTGAAGGTTTGTAATGATGGTATATTATAAGATGTGATATGTTGAACTATTTCCATCATTTATGAGTGAATGTTGAATGTATAGAAAATTTTAAACTCTATTTAAACTTCTCAAATACAAACATTAGTAATAACACACAGATAGACAATTACTAACCTGTATTGTCTATCAGTGTGTTATTACGAACAAGTTGTTTGTATTTGAAAAGTTTAAATGAAGTTTAAAATTTGTATTTAGTTGCTTGTTAAGAGAAATGAGTACTTTCAATATTACTAAATGTAAAAATACTTTCTTAAGCAAATCAATTATTAATAGATGGCAAAGAGTATATAATCTGAATTTTAATAATATTAATATGTTTTATGATCAGTTTATTATGAATATTAGAAAAGAACTAAGCTTATAATTTTGTAAGATACATGTAGATATAACCTTGGCTATTTCATTTGTAATCGTTTATTGATTGCTGTTAAAGTGTAGATGTTAAAATGCACCTAATAAATAGATATAGAATTATTATTATTGCTATTGCTATTATGATTATAACTAAAACACAAACATAAAAAAATGCAAAATAATCATAAATAAATAAACAAACAGATGCCAAATGAAATTACTTGGTTTAATAAATAGTAATGCTAATTTAACAGACTTCTGGTAACTTTAAAAAAAAGTAATCTAACAGCCAGAAAAATTAATCAAGCAATCAATAATATGCCAATCAAAAAGTGTAAATGAAATTAAATAATATAACACAACATGGTGATTAACAACTTATACTGGAACAATGCCATCAGGAAAAAAAACATTTAGCTTTAAAAAATACACAGTAATCACTGATGTAAAGTTGTAGTCCTATCCTGTAAGAGAGATTACTATATCCATCATAAGGTAGAGCTAAAACATTATGTGATATTATTTGATATGCTTATACCTGTTAAAACAATAGCAACTTCCTCCATACAAATAGTGTTACCTAGCACAAACCATAGCAATCAATGGATGGTAAAAGGTTTATACATCAAAATCCTTATTTAGTGCCAATGGAGATTTTGAATGAATAGAAAATCTGGGGATATTGGGTGATTAGGCACTAGATAGGGATTTTAATGCATTAACTTTCTAGAATCCATTGATTATTATGGTTTACACTAGGTGGCACTAATTGTAAGGAAAAGATGCTATATGATAGGACTATAAATTTCTTTACTAGCTTTGCTGTATTAAGATTTTTTTAACTCAATCGTGACACACTTAAGAATATAGACTTTTTGAAAGGGTTGCTTTATTACTGTCCTGAAATGATTTTTGCAATTGTGTGTAAGGTGAAATAATATTAATGCCAATACATCCTTTTTTCCATTTTCAATAGTATGAATAAAACTGTCATTTTGTCTCTGCTAGTCTAATGCCATATATTATAAGATCAAATAATCAGTGGGATTCAATTGTACCACTAACTGTTAACCACTGATTTCTCAAGCTTATAATAGAAGGCACACTATGGGATAGAGACATAAAGATGTTGTTTATAAGATAATATTGCTAGGGCAAAAAAAAAGCTTCATAATTACAAGTGGTAAATCATAAACTACGATTTAAAAAATAATTTAAAGATTTATTGTTTGGGAATTCATAAGAAGTTGCACCATTAGAAATGGAACCACTGCAGCAAACCAAATAGGATATAAAATCTGATGATGAGCTGTTTCACTTTAACATGAATTCAGAGATAATCATTTTAAAAAAGATCATCAAACCTGAAGCATCTGACAATTCTAAACAGTTACAAAATGAAACAGGTAAAAAGGTCAACACTATAAACATTGTTAGTTTATTAACAAAGGCAAAACTCTCCATACAGTAGTGCCACCCAGTACCAACCAGAGTAATCAATGGATTCCAGAGGCTTGTGCATAAAATCCCCATCTAGTGACTACTCATTCAATATCCCCAGACTAGTTTCTGGCTTGTGGCCTTCCTCAGTAGGAGCTTTGGATTTGAGAGCACTGCACCTGGATCTTAGGATCTAATGCAACCCTCCAGAAGCCACATTTTATCTCTACTTAACTACAAAACTATGAGAATAAAATTGAAAACACAATAATATTTTCAATGTAAGCACACTAGATGGGGATTTTATGCACAAGCCTCTGGAATTCATTGATTTCTCTGGGTGGCACTACTGTATGGAGAGTTTTGCTTTTGTTAATAACAGATGTGCTAGCATAAGAAATGGTGATTATGTGATGCTTAGTGGTTTAACACCAATACTGCCTAATAGGATAGTGATGACTATGGTTGTTAAAAAGCCAAAGACACCAAAATGTATGGGTACTGAACTGAGTTCAGACCCATATGACTATATAAGCTATTGAGCTTAGATTGAAAATATTATTGTGTTTTCAAATTTTATTCTCATAGTTTTGTAGTTAAGTAGAGATAAAAGGTGGCTGCTGGAGGGTTGCATTAGATCCTAAGATCTAGGTGCAGTGCTCTCAGATCCAAAGCTCCTCACTGACGAAGGCTACAAGCCAGAAACTGGTCTGGGGATATTGGATGAGTAGGCACTAGATGGGGATTTATGCACAAGCCTCTGGCATCCATTGATTACTCTGGTTGGCACTGGGTGGCACTACTGTATGGAGAGTTTTGCCTTTGTTAATAACAGATGTGCTAGAATAAGAAATGGTGGTCATGTGATGCTTAGTGGATTTTCAGTTTATCACATCAGAAAAAATTTCCAACATTTCTTCATTCAGTAAGAAGATATCAATTGGTTGATCACTAATTAAAACAAGCAGCATGATTGCAAAGACAATCATTGAATCATCTTTCTCTATGTTTTTTGTCAATGTCACACATACATATCTTTATCTGTGTAAGATATTGCAGTATTTGTATCCAATTTCAACACTATATAGCTAAAATTTAATCTAAAAATGGATTATTTCTATTATTCTGTTCTAAATATCTAGTTAGAGGATTATTATACATAGATGAATCTCACATGCTTATTTTCAGCTATTCTCTACATTGTCTTTTGATTATATTTTATTATGAACACATATTAGAGAATTAAACATGATTATCTGGAGTTTTAATTTTATCAGATAGTCAGAATAAAAATTAAAAGAAAATCCTGATAGTACAGCTGAAGATACACAATGCAAATGGGAACTCAAAAGTAAGCAGATTTTTGTTTGTTTTAAGGATATAAATTTAATTTCTTTCAAATTACTGTTCATTTGTCTAAATGAGTTTTTGACTTTTTAAAATAGTTTGAAAAACTTGAAAACTGATGCCTTCTAATGCCTATGTCATTTTTTCCCACCTAACTCCCCCCTCCCCCAAAAAAAAAATTGAGGCATTTTTTTATTTGAGAGAATAGAAAAAAGTCACCACAAAATGAGATCATGCAAATATAGCTGATAGATAAGCTGAGTTATACTGAATTTAATTAAATATTGTTTCACACTCATTGCCTTGTGCACTGATGCTTTGTCGTGGCATAACTTGCACTCTTTACTTTGCAATAAAATGGGATGTTTACACTTTACCACATCATGTAAATATTTGAGTACTTGCTGATAAAACACTTGACCATTATGAACTAATTCTGAGAGAAAAATGTCTTTGCTTCAAGAAAACAGAATCACATTGTCTTGACATTGGACTTCATTCAGCATGCTTTTTAGAGATATGATGAATCTGATACTTCCATTAATCCACTCATAAATTTGTGTTTTTTTTAATCTCTTTCAAGCATAATTTATCTTGCCATTTTCCATAAAAGAAAACAGAATTTCATATTGTTCCAACTTTTCAGCCATTACCAAAATGGACAAATACACAAAATGCACTTTACAAACTTCATGTGGTGATATGAATATGACAGATTAACACAGAAGGATCTCTACAAGAGTTATCTAGAAGCAGAAGCATATATTACAACAGGCATATAGATTATAGAACTATTCTAGTTATTTTTGGATCCTCCCTCAAATATTTAGAATTATTGTTAACACTACAAAAAAACAACTTCTGGTAAAGAAGGTTTTAAAAATATACACTTGGGTTTCAGTAGTCAAAATGATCTGTCAGTTTTAATCTATTTAAAATTATTTTCAGCAAATTAAAATCAATTTTTATAGCCATCATTATAAAACAGTTTTTTTATAATGCTTTTATTTAAATTATTCTTTTTGTTTAATTTGCCGTAATAAATTCTTGTAATTCTTTTTATCTACTTCCCAATTTCTGATCTAATTGAAACTTTTTATACATATATATTTTTATTGGCTATAAATTATTTTAGAGTTTGCAAATAATTTTAGCAGTGAATTTAAAATTTTAATTTTGATGTGATGTGATGTGATGTGCAATATTGATACTTGTGGCATTTCTTGTAAACTGAATCAAGTGGTGTTTAATATTTATTTTCTATTACAATTGCTCTGTATTTTAATCTTTCTGACTAGAAAAAAAATCTGATTTAAATAAATTCACCTTAATTCAAGAATTTGGTGTTACAAATAAAAAATATTAAAATAAAAATGAGAAAAAAAACCTTTTATTCACATAAATGCATTATTTATTTATTTTTACAGTTTTCACAAGAAAATGCATTGAATGTACTTTCCATAAATAGAAATTACGGTATATATTTTTGAAAATATTAAGTTGAAAATGTTAAATTGTGTCCTTTCTTGATAAGAAGTCTCTAAAAATTCAAAGAAAATGGAACTAAGATTATTTCTTAACACGAGTACCTCTTTAACACTTTTAATTTAATATTCTTCATCATTTTAGTGCTACATATACTAGCAAAATATATATGTTTTACTTACTAAATTACATTCCATGCTTTATTTGCAAACATTTAAGAATTTCTTGTTTTTTTACTTTTAATGCATTTATGAGAAAGAATTTTTTACTTTTTTTTTTTAATTATTATTAAAAATAAGAATTGTGTTACATTACAAATAATTAGAAAGGTTTTGTATATTTTGATATTTTTTATACTTTAAACAGCCAATCTTTCTTTACAACTCATCTGAATATGATATATTAATAAAGCAAATTTTCTGATAATTTATTTCTTGCATGAAGTCATATATAAAAATGCACTATAACTGTGCTAAGTTTCTAATGAAAGAGAATATTTGCAAATTAAAATCCATTCTGTGATAGACAAAACAAAGACTAAGAGATTGATTATAAAGGAATATATAAAATAAAATATGAACAGTTTTTAAGTTAATCAATCAATAATCTAATAAATTCTGCAATAATATCCAGGCAAAAAAAAAACAAGTTATATTTGCCCAATAATCATAAGAATATTTATCAGGGTTTTGCAGAATATAAGGGGGTTGTCTTTAGTAAAGAAAAAAGTCAAAAAAGTTTGTAAAATTAAATTCTTTATTGATGTTAATATTCAGAAGTATACATGCAACTACAGTACACATTAATGTTGTATTCAGGCCACTTATATAATGATCCAGAAACATCGTGATATGATAATTCAGAATCCATTCTGCTGTTCAAATCATATGATGATATTAACAAAACTCAAGAAACTTTACAATAATTAAAAAAACATGTCTGAGTCCTATAATGTTACTAGCATATAAAAACATGTTATTTTAGTTTTCAAAATAATTTAGTAATTAGTGCAAAACTGGTTTGATAGTTTTTCAGGTTGATTTTAAAACAGTATTTGATCATTCAATTAGCAGACTATGGTAATGCCTCAAAGACTTCCTGATCAAACCAAAGGATCAAAAAACTTTATTTTTTCTCTCCCCATAGTTTTACCATCTACTGTAAGCTTTAGGAATCAATAGATGTCAGATGGTAGTATGTAATAAATCCTTATCCAGTTCTGACCTATAAAATATTCTTAGAATAGTTTTTAGCTCAAAGCTTTCATCAGTAATGATCTTTGGATCTAATAGCAGTGGACCTGGATCTTTTGAATCCAATATGTCTTTCCTATAGAAGATGGATTTTACTTCTTTGGCCAGTCCAAATTGGCAAACATGTTAATGCTTTTAGTCTAAGTTAATTTGCATATATATAGATCTGAAATCTATGATGAACTTAGTTTTAAATAACTATAAGCACCTCTATCCTTTGGCTAGAATTGATATAAAACCAATGTAATGTCTTATTGCTTTTATATTTTATTATTTACATGAAAAGTAGATTTTTTGTTGTATATAATTATTTTCAGAGCTTCAGTTTTTCAAATTGGTGGAAGATTAGTTAAGAAGTCAATATTATTTTTTCTGTATATTAACAGTATTTTGAGGAAAGTATCAACAAGTGTTATCAAAATTGGGAAGATTAGAAAAAGCAAACTGTTTGTATTACAAAAGCGGATTTGGAGGAAAATAGGGAGAAAAAAAATTGTTGAGGCAAGCAAAACAGAAAAGAATTGGGTTGAATAGTATTTATAAGTGAAGAATATATGAGGTAAAAACTTATAAAAATATCATTGAATAGTTTAAAAAAGTATCAACAGCAGTAGAAGTTGTCCTCATACGTGAATATGATCATTCCCATTCTAAAATAATAAAAAAAGATAGAAAAAGAAAAAAAATCAATGAGTTTTGCAATGTTTATACAAAACAATCTAGAAAATATTTCCATCCGTACATATAATCTATGTTGTTCATTTTTCTATTTGTTTGATATTTTGCAATGCTGTATTTTGACTTCTGTCACACAGTTTTTCCAATAGTAGTTTTCCGGTGTATTATTTCTTCAGCCATATTCTCCTAATGAAAAATCACTGGTTCACTTCTCAAGATTGTATCTTTGAGATAATTGTTTCAATGCAAATGGGATCTGTTTTTAAATAAATCATGTTTAATCATCAACAGAGTATCTAAGTCTCACTTCCTTTCCAATAAATTAGATAAAATAAGACTCTATAAACAGTCAATTTAATTGCAATTGTTATTTCCCTGTGGTAAAATTTTTTTTTTATATTAAAAACAACAAACGTTTGAGAATTCTAAATCTACATCATTCTAACTACAAAAGTACCAAGATATTTATTTAAATTGATTCACATTGAATTAT
This sequence comes from Epiperipatus broadwayi, assembly GCA_028023455.1. Lineage (NCBI taxonomy): Eukaryota > Metazoa > Onychophora > Udeonychophora > Euonychophora > Peripatidae > Epiperipatus > Epiperipatus broadwayi. The sequence continues at coordinate 1,222,310 of JAQFVV010012500.1, forward strand.
CCAAGCTAAGGGTTTTTTCCCAACATTTGTTAATAAAACCTTGGGGTTTTTGAACATTTATTATTAAATGAAGTTTTTTTATGATGAGTTCAAAGTGTTAATTTATTCGGTAGTATATGGGTGATAAAAAGCTACATATTTAATTAATCTGAAATAAATAGTAATATAAAGTTAATAGAGATCAGATTGTAGATAAGTATAAATATTACATAGTAATCAAAATTAATGCAGATTAATGATTAAGGGATGTCATTATTTATGAAGTATTTTCAAGTTTGAGATGTGAAGTAAATTGAATTGGGAACAATAGCAAACTATCGCCGATGATTAGGTGACAGCGTTAGGTCATAGCTTTCTATTGCTTAATTAGTCTATTCATCTTCAGTCAGAATACATGTAACTAAATCTCATTGAATAAACAGATATAAGTTACTTTCATCATTCTATTTAAATTGCAAATTAAAGAGTAATTCTTTTAGATGATTCCTAAAAATAAGTGTTATAGAGGAGAACATAGGTCTGGCCACAAAGCTCATTTCTTGCAAAAGTTGTCAGGCTGGCTTACAATAGCAAAAACATGTTTCTAAAAATTGGCTTTATTCATACTACTATAAGACTTTGTATTGACACTAATGGTGAAGCAGAGTCGGACATACTTTCGTTTGGATAAACGCACCATGCGATTTGCCCAAATATTGTTAATAAAATTATATATATAAGATTAATTATCTAACTAATTAAGTTATTGCGGATATTTTTACTTTTACGAAAATAGATATAAGAAACATAAAAATAGATTTTGAATTCTTATTTTTAATTAAAATATCTTAATGGAATAGAAATGTTCTTGGGTTGTTTTCTTCTACAAGAGTTGACAGCAATGAGATTCACGTTGCTGGATTATAATTAAAGTGTTATATTTTAAAGCATTACTTTTCTGTTTCTCCTCCAGGAAAAGAGCTCCCAGGCTGTCGCCTCAATCTACTCGCCTTGGTTGCCGTTAAAAAAAAGTTTTGAAAAATTACCAAAAATATATATTGACTCTGATCTATGAAATAATTCTAATAAAATAAAAATTTTAAAAGCGCATTTTTTTTTCTAATTATTTTTTAGATCTAAAAGAAAAAAAATCATCAAATGTACATTGGGAAGTGTTATAGGTCCGTTAATTAATTGCTAAAAATCTATTGTTATTTTTTAAGAAATTTTTGTTAAAGTTGCCTTAAAAGTGGGGGGAATAATAATAATTTTTATTAGTCATTTATTAGACTAGAGATTGTCCGGTTATGAATATTTCGGTTGTGCAATTTTCACTATATAACTCTCACACACCGTATGGACTGATTTCTATCCATACATCTATTCAACATGTCTTTGGTCAAATGTTTATGATTACATCTTTTTACAAGTCATTAAAAATGGATAGAAACCAGCCCCCTACTTTGCGTGAGAGTTGGTTGGTGAAAATTACACTACAGAAATAATAATTTTAAATGAATTTTACTGTTTTGATTAGAATTTTAGTTCTTTTAATTTAATATAGAAAAATTAAAAATAATGACAAATTATTTTTAGATCTATTTTAGATAAACAAAATGTAGATTGTCAATTTTTAATAGTTGCCCTAGTGATAACATTATGGTGTTTTTATTATTATAATGTGATTCTTTTAGCTTACTATAGTATTAACAAGAGGGTTAAAGTTTATATCTGTGCTAGAGATAATCTCTAGTTTCGAAAATGATGAGTAATAATCATTAGTATATTTATTTGAAATGGATGGCATCAAAGTTATGAGTGGAGGGAGTTTGACAATGGTAAATGAAAATGTAACAATTTACTCTAGATAAATACTTTGCATATAATAGAGATATATATGAGAGATAGTGACCTGGGCCAACTGATGAGTGCTGGTTCAGCACGAAATGAATCTTAGGGGTCATTTGTCTTTTATTATATCTTTATTTATATGAATTTGAAAAGAATGGGGAAGTGTGAAAATGTTTATTATTTCTATTAACAAGAGCAATCTCTTCTTTCTGTTTTTACACCATCTATTGGGTGTGCATCAAAATTTATTTAGATTATTTAACTTCTATATGATGTAATTAGAGGAAGTATTATTATTATAAGTGAAAAATTTGAAGCCTTCGAAATTAAAACTGGTGTTAAACAAAGATGTGTATTTGCTCCAACCTCGCTTTCAATTTTGATGACAGTAAAATCTTTAGAATTGTTTATAGGTCCTGTCTTGACAATATAAGGATCATAATACAATACAGGTTTGGTGGTGGAATTTTTAAATTGAATAAATTTAAGGGGAAAATATGAACTTCAACTTTTTGGATTCTGGAATCACTGCATGCTCATGATTATGTTATTTTTATCAGTTTGTGTTGTGTTTGGCTGAATTGCAGGGTTCAACTTCAAACCAACAGTAATATCAAAAAAAATATGGACACTACCAAAATATAGTTGTACATTGATAAACATAGTTAGTACTGTGCTGGTTTGGCCAATATTAGCTTGCATCATAGTGTTAACTCTTCCAGCTGTACTGGACAGCTTGCCTTGAGTTTGTTAAATGATGTTTCTAAGCTATATAAGACAGCTTGCCTCAAGTCTGCACAGATGTATCAGTAGTGAATATAGTAGAAACACTTTCACTGTTGAAAGTGGGTTCAATGGAGAGAACATTCAGTCATATAGGTAGACAAATGTTCTCTCTCTTAAGAGTTCATACTGTTGTTTAAGTTAAACAGACTTTCTCTCTCTGCAGATCCATATAGATATACAAGGCTGCTGACTATTTATTGGTAGATCTCCTACCTCACTGGCAGCAATCGGTATCAAAGAGCCTAACCAATGGTAGGATTTTATACACATGTTTGCACATTGCCCACACTTGTTTTTACCCTTTGGCCATGTTTATACATTGATTATCCATGTGTTTACACATTGGTTAGCAGAAATGAGTGCTCAGTCTGATCAGATAAGGAAGAAATAGGACAAAACCTAAAAGCATTTAACAACTGTAGGCATATTTATACATCATTTCTTATTCCAGAGAGATTCTTTTAATAATATTAGTGTGCATACCGAGTTTGTGGAATCACTCTCTTTCAACTATAGGACTGATCTTGCCATTGACCATTCATTTTTTTACCACATTGGTTAATTGGTGCTGTCAAATAGCCTATTAATTTAAGTGTGATTTCACTTACATCACGCACACTAATGTTTGTTTTCTCTATTTTACTTTTATCATTGACCGATGACAGTGACAGGCAGTCTGTTAGTGACATCAGAAAAATACCTGACCCATTATTTATTTACATTGACAGTTATTTGCTGCAAAGTCTCAGCTTCATCATAAACTGATTTAGAACTTGGGTGCCCATGTTTTTAATTGTATAGTAACCTCCCCTATTTCCTTGCATAGGCGATTCACTTTCACCATTCAAGTTACGTTCCTGTTTGAAAATACATGCTAAGTTCCCCTTTTGTCTGCATTTAAAACATGACTTTATGCCATTTTTTTGATATGTAGCCTCTTTTACTGCTACAAAAACATGTTACTATAATATTCTTTCTTTTTTCAGCTTTCAGCAGCTTGGACTTTTCCTGCTCTGTTTTAAACACACATCTAGGGATTTCATCCCTATTAATTCTAAAAACATGAGCCTTTTTTAGCATTAATTCATATGCTACACCTTTCTTTATGGTCATTTTGTATGTAATCTCAGGTTCCGAAAGAAATTGTTGTCTGAGCTTTTATCATCAGAAATTCCCCAATAGTAACTGATCCATGAATATTTCACCCATGAATTAGTTATACTTACAATTTTTTGTCAATTCCCTAAGAGCTGCATTACACTTTTTAAATTTCTCACCATCTAGCTGTTTCCTTCTTTAAAAGGTAAAGCAAACTAGGTGCTGTGATGGGCCGAAATGATTGCTTAATTTATCCACAATATTCCTATACTTTATATCCTCAATAATAGGCAAGTCAAATCTATTTACAACTTCTATTCCTTTAATACACACAAAACACATGGGGCAGCTATTTTTTTTTATTCTCTTCAATGCTATTCGAGATAAGCAAGTTTTGTAACTGCATAATATATAATGGCCATTCTGATGTGTTGGTAATCTCAAATTCAGGTATACTATTTTTCCCAAAGGTGCTCATGACTTCCTTACTACTAACTTTAGTGACTATAATTTTGTACTTTTTTTCCCAAGTTCAAAAACCAAAGTTCAAAAAACAAAATGTCAGAAGCTTACTAATGGCTTAAATTCTTCCCTAATTTCCTTGGTTCATACAACAGTAACTGCCAATAATTTGGCTTTTAAAATTATCTGCTATTCATAGGTTTAATGTGATTGTGTCAATAATTTGCTGTGTCCCCAACTAAGATTGGATGACCAGCAAGCAAATATATGATAAACTCAACAGATAACAGCACATACATATTTAGCAACAATAATTTATTAACAATTAGAAAAAAGAATTACTATTCTGATATAAAGTCTGAATTTGAACAAGCTTAATTCATAGATTAATTACTGAATAGCAAATAATGTTGATAACATTTAGGTAAGCTAATTATTCACTTTACCTTCACTAATGTCTATAGTCTTTATAATAGAACCTTCAACAAGCCTCTTGAGTTATTTCAAAATAATAATAAGACTGAGACAGTATGTTAAAAGCACTAGTCAGCTTAGTGACCTACAGGAGCCAAGATACTGGAAATGAAGTACTCTGATAATGATATTCATTGCTCTTCAATTCATGAATACAGTGATGATAGCAGTAACCACAGACCTTGCCTTCAGATGTGGACTAGTCCAGATTCCTTCCTTATTTGATTGGATTGAGCACTCATTGCCACTAATCAATGTGTAAACACGTGGATAATCAATGTATAAACATAACCAAAAGGTAAAAACAAATAGGGCCAATGTGTAAACTTGTGTATAAAATCCTTCCATTGGTTAGGCTCCATAATCTGACTATTTCCAGTAAGGTAGGGGATCTGACAATAAATAGAGAGAGAACATATGGCTAACATAAACAACAATATGGACTCTTAAGAGAATATGTTTACCTATATGACTGAACATGCTCTCCATTGAAACTACTTCCAACAGTGAAGATATTTCTACTATATTCACTACCAATATGTCTATGCAGTGAGGCAAATCCTGATAGGACTGGCCTTGCTACTTGTATTTATTTTGCTTCTATGTTACTTTCAGTTCTATCAGGACTTGCCTCACTGTGTAGATGTATCAGTAGTGAATATAGTAAAAACGACTTTGATGTTGGAGGTGGTTTCAATGAAGAGCATATTCAGTCATATAGGTAGACAGATGTTCTCTCTTTTAAGAGTGCATACTGTTATTTAGGTTAAACAGTCATTCCCACTCTGTATATCCATATATATATATATATATTGTAATGGATGTTTAAAACACCATTACAAAAATTGAAGTTTTATAGGGGTGAAGAAAATAAAATAAATTTTTATACGATTTCATTTGTAAAACTTGATTAAAAGTTTTTTTTTTTTTTTTAATGCTTGTACAAATATATATGTATGTACATGGGAATTATATTTTAATACCACCGTTATATTTGGTTTTTAATTTTAATTTTTAAAAAAAAAGAAAACTAAGGTTACTTTTTTTATTATTATTATTTATAATATAGGGTATATGAGCACAGATTTTCACATGACCCACCACTCTCCACTCTATCTAATAACATTGATACACTCAAGCACGTATATGCTGAAAAGATAAATAATCACCAATATACGTATTTCATGCTAAACCAGCAATCATCAGTTGGTCCAGATTATCATCTCCCACACATATATACTATAAGTGCTCAGATATTTATTAAGATAGACAATCTTCATACTTTAATGGACAGGCTCCAATCTACTACACACTCCAACTCTTCAACCATCCATCCAATTGAAAATCTGATGATGGAATGCTCGAAGGCCACCCTGAGGCCGAGATTCTTGTCACACCCATTTTGACATAAAGTCAATCTGAACTCCATATGTACAGGACATAATCCATTAAATACATATACAAGGATGGGCAGACATCTCTATAATGTAATAACTGAAACACAGGCTTATTATATACCTGTGTCTATATATGTAATATAGGGTATATGAGCACAGATTTTCACATGACCCACCACTCTTCACTCTATCTAATAACATTGATACACTCAAGCACGTATATGCTGAAAAGATAAATAATAAACCAGCAATCAGTTGGTCCAGATTAATCTCGGCCTCAGGGTGGCCTTCGAGCATTCCATCATCAGATTTTCAATTGGATGGATGGTTGAAGAGTTGGAGTGTGTAGTAGATTGGAGTCTGTCCATTAAAGTATGAAGATTGTCTATCTTAATAAATATCTGAGCACTTATAGTATATATGTGTGGGAGATGATAATCTGGACCAACTGATGATTGCTGGTTTAGCATGAAATACGTATATTGGTGATTATTTATCTTTTCAGCATATACGTGCTTGAGTGTATCAATGTTATTAGATAGAGTGGAGAGTGGTGGGTCATGTGAAAATCTGTGCTCATATACCCTATATTACATATATAGACACAGGTATATAATAAGCCTGTGTTTCAGTTATTATATTATTATTTATGTAAAAGTAAATTGTATAAATAAATTGCTTTTCAGATTTGGGAATTTAGATTGATAAGAATAATTAAAAAGAAAGAAAACAAAAAGAAAAGAATTTTTCATTAGTTAATTCCTAGATCTGTAAAGGGCAATTTATTTTCGTTAATTAGATAACTATTGTTAGCTAGATAGAGAATTTTATAAATTTTAATTAAAAAAAAAAGTTTTGTAATTGGTTCAGATATGATTCAGCTATAAAAGGCTTAATCAGGCCATTGTATTATCTTTTCACTAACTCTGAGATACTTCCACCAACTCAGAGAGATATTTGCACAAACTATTCCTGCCAAAAATACTTGGAGAGAATGATTCCTGCATATTCTGAAAGCTGATCCGGTAATTATTCTACCTAGAATGAACATTAAACCTAGCGTAGGGATATTTTCTTCAACCATGATGTGCTAAGCTTTTTGCCAGGACAGATTCATGCTTCCTGTGTCTCCATTAACTGCCTATAATGCCTTAAGAACCCACTACAAAGAAACCACTAACCGACTCGCCCAAGCCTACTGTCAGGGAATCCAGATTAACGGACCATATTCAAGAAGTCTAGTGCACTAGCATTTAAATAAATTATTAAGGTACCTTACGTTTTACAATTTAAATAATTGTGTCTTCAATTTGATTTCTTTTTTTGAAATATAATATATGTGTTTTAAGTTTTATTTTATGTAATTCGTTTCTGTGCATTTGATTTTTTTTTTACGAGTGCTAGTTTCAAGCCTATACTGTATATCCCATTTAAGTCTTAGTAAGTATGATAGTATCATTTTATTTATAATCTCACATTCCTTTTTATTATAGAAAGCAGTCTGGATATTACAGACTATTTTAATTAACTTCTGGCTCGTGACCCATTTTATTATTAGTTATACTTATGTCGAAATATTTATAATAGACTATTATGAAATATAATAGTCGTTAGTTTTATTATCTCGAACTTCCAATTTGTTTATTAGGGGCATGTACGATCGTTATAACTCTTTCAATAGGTAGATCGTGAGCTCCTAGCCTGTCTCACTGTGAGGGAGGTCAATCGATTGAAAGTAATAACTTTCAATACTCTTTTTGTTATTAATGTTTTGGAAGTTACGTTCGCATTTCTTCTGTTTTGACATAAGCTTGCATAAATCTCATGGAGATTCAGCCTTTTCCTAACTATGGGTTATAAGCAGGAAGCTAACCTCCCTTGTCTTGCGTGAGATCACTGTATACTTACTAATACTTCTGCTATTGTCAGTATTTTGCACTCTTTCACGCACAGAAAATCGCTCTCAAAGCCATACAAAATATTTTAGTTTAATTTTGACGAATGTACGAGTAGTACATTTTAAGTGTATTTTAACGCTAATTATTTAGATTTATGTTTATTTAACCATGCTACTAATAAAATAATTATTCCTTTTTTACTTAGTTGACAATCAAACCTAAATTACGGTTTTAATTCCAGGAGAGTGAATTTGTCGGCCAAGGCAGTGTTAACGGCCAAAGGAAGAGAGTGATAAGAATCTATAGATTTCAAACAAAAGCTACCATTTGATGATGGTCTTTAATTTAGGTGCTTACAAATGCAGGTCACTTTTAAGAGAAGTAGGATTTTAAGAATTAGGGGGAGAATTGCCTAATATTGAATGGCGCATTGTCATTACTTTATGAAGTTAGAAGAAAAGATAAAAGACAACTGGCTTAAAAGTGGATGTGCACTTTACTATAAAGGCACAAATATGGGAAGTACAAGTGCAGGAAATTTCACTGTAAATAAAAAATGAAAAAACAACATCGCATGATTCAACTCAATACCAAATGCTGATCATTCATTTTGCACTTTAATAAATTTTTATTGAGATAAAAAAGTAGAGGATTTTTATATGGGTGCATAAAATACTTTTGATAAGACTTTAATCCTGAAATTGGTAAATAATTGAAAGATAAAAATGCTGTAAGTAAATTTGCTTATGGTGATAGAAATGAGAGAGAACACAGATTTGTGGGATTCATAGAAAAAGTAAAATGATAGATTATGAATTCTTTTTGCAAGAAAATTCTAAATGGAAATGAACATGGAAACATCCAAATGAAAATGTACCAGAATTCGATTCTATTTTGACTAACAGAAATCAATTCGTAAGATTCTTAATAAATTTAAAGGGGAAGTAATCATCTTTTTAGTAAGATATAAAATATGTTGTAGCAGTATCTGTGATATTTATAATGATGACTCATATATTTAGACATACATTAATGCATAGATAACATGGTAGTTTTCTATTCTATCGTGTCACCCGCTTGATAGCACTATTTATATGTAAAAGCACAGAAATATGCCATTTATGTGGCCGCCAATTTCTAGGCCTATATATTCATACCAAAAAGCACAGAAAGAAGGGCATTTAATACATGGCAGCCACTGGACACAGATGATGGCATTCTTTAAAGCACAGAAAAGATTCCATTTAGTAGCAGCCAACCTGTTTTAGTGTTAAGCACTTTATCCCAATAGCTCACAATTCAATGTACACTACAATATCATGTGAATGTGTCTGGACTTCAGCCTGCCACAATTCTTAAAATATACATGTCAAAGGAATTATCTTACAAGTCATTTGACATACTATTACCTCCTAACAATTCTCTACCCATTTCCACACTTCTCTACTCAATCTGGAACCTTCAATCAATTCAGAAAAGGGTAGATCTAACCAAGATTTCAACAAGTTCATGCGAATAGTCATATTTTCATGAGAACACATCCACGACAAATAAAATGGCTGACAGGTCAAAATCCACAGAAGTCGGCCTGCATGAGGAATTTAGTAATTCTACTAGAATAGAATCTTTGCTATAAGGTAGGTCAATTGATAAAGTTTTAATTCTTGCAGATGAGAAAAAGAAATAGCCCTCTGACCTACAAGATTTGACTTTTTGGGGTCACTTGGAGTTCAAGCATGTTTTGAAATTTGTTGATAGCATCAAATTGTTCTCGACTAAATTATAGAATTTGATAAAGGAAATCAGAATGAATTATGTTAAGCCTTCAGACAAAAAAAAAAGAAGGATGTATGAATGTGAAAATTCTCATAGTTCTATCTAGAGAAACCAAAAGTAATTGTCCAAATACTGAATCCATTGATTAATTAATCTTGAAAGACCCAACCAAAAAGGCATAATAAAAAAAAATTTAAAAAAGTCAAAAATCGTTCTTAATAGGTGTAACATTAAGATCCATACACATATTATCTTTCAAAGATATCTATTGTAAGAAATCAATCAATAAATAAAATTAATAAATAATTTTTTTTAACCTTTTTCAAAAATGACCACAAAAAGTAAAAGTTCAGTAATTAAAGCATTATTAGCACCATTTTTTGACCACCCCAATGTAGTTGTAAAGTTTGCAGGGAGGGGAGGGAGGAAGGTTTTGCCACACGGGCAATTCTACTAGAATAGAATATTTGCAATAATGTATGTTTACATAAAATTGTTTCAGTAATGTTATTAAGGAAATTAATGAATTAGGCTAACCCATGTGATTTCTATATTCTTTCACAAAGAACGGGGTGGGCCGGTAACATTATATATATGTGTTTTTGCTTAGCATCAATGCCATCAAGCAGCTGGCATGATAGAATAGAAAACTACTGATAACATAATATATAAATATAGGGGATTTAAACTCAGACTTTCAAGCAACACATCCATCCATACTATTAATATACATGACCACACACATGTAGAAAAAATAAATAATCAAAAATATACTTATTTGTGCTGAACCAGCATCATCAGTTGGTTCAGATTATCATCTCCCACACACATATATATATAATCAGTGCTCAATTTATATTAAGATAAAAAAATCTTTATACTTTAATGGACAGGCTTCAATCTACTCCAACCCCCAACTCTTCAGTCATCCATACCATTGAAAATCTGATGATAGAATGCCCAAATCCCATGCTGATGCCAATATTGTTGTTATGCCCATGTTGACCTCAAGTCACTCTGACCCTTCATGTATTGGACATAACAACATTATTGGCATCAGCATGGGATTTGAGCATTCTATTATCAAATTTTCAATGATATAGTTGGCTGAAGAGTTGGAAGTTGAAGTAGATTGAAGCCTGTCCATTAAAATATAAAGATTTGTTATCTTAATATAAACTGAGCACTAATTATATATGTGTGTGGGAGATGATAATCTGGACCAATTGATGAGTGCTGGTTCAGCATGAAATACATATATTGGTGATTACTTATCCTTTCTACATGTGTGTGGTAATGTGTATCAGTAGTATGAGATAGTGTGGATAGATGAAGGTTGCTTGAAAGTCTGAGTTCAAATCCCCTATATTTACAAGTAAGTTCCAGTTATAAGAATGCATGTATTTCAAATCTTATAATATATAAGTGAATATTTTAAAGCAATATGAATTTCATCAGTCTATCTAAGAATAATTGCAATTAAATTTCAATAAATTAAATCTAATTAAAATGAATATTGATGATGATATTCAAACTTTTTGTTTCTCATATAACTGCTTAAATGAGGTATCCAGATTATATTTTCTGGTCATCATATATCAAATTCTATTTCAAAGAATCTCATTTAAAATTTATTCCTAGGGATTTATTTGATTGTACAGAGTTTGAACTCCATTAATCCTAATTAAAGACACTATTTTTCTCTAGGAAAATCTCTCTGGGGTCATCGTAGAAGTTGTCATAGCAACAATCCTGCTTTTCTTAGCTCAAAGCATGAATGCTTAAGGTCAGTGAAGTATGGCATAGGAGATAAGACTATTGAGAGAAGAATGCACGGACAACTATGTAATTTAAATCAAACATTATTTGTTTTAGATAATTTCAGTTTTTATGAAATTAACTATCATCATCATCATCAACCATTATCAATCCACTGCAGGATGAAGATCTCTCCAAGTTCAATCCATCTTTTCCGATCTTTAGCTTCTCTTCTCCACATCACCCCTGCACACTTTCTTATTTCATGATTTTTAAACTCGGAGGTTAAAAGCCAATAAATTCACCACACTGGCTAAGGTGTGTTGGTGAGCAGCCCATCCATGTTCGTATACTATATGAATAATCACATAGTAATAACATTGCAATGATAAAAACATATGGAATGGACATTAGAAATTTGCCCTGCTCAGTTCCTTTAAGGTCTCCAAGAGGAATCAAAGGGTTTCCTTTCAATTAACAGCAAACTTCTTTCTGCAGCTACATATTATTATTTGATGACTAAAGTAATAAATCAAAAACAGAATAAAGTACTTCGAAGCTTAAGGTCACGTATATCAACTCAAGCTACATTAATAAAAATTCGTCATTAAAATTTTTTTAAAAAAGAAATATCTACATTCCTAATTAGAGGTATAAAAATATTGGTATAAAATTTATATTTTAAGGAGGCATTTTATCTATATGTATATAACTAAATTATTTCCATAGTTTTCTCTACTCACTGTAGTATGCTTATTACCAGTAGATCAGTTCAGATCTAAAGTGTAATAACATCTCTGCTGGTTCATTAGATTGGATTTTCCTTACGTCTGAGTGGTTTGTTGCTTTACAAATTTAGGTGATGAGAAACAGTTTTCCCATGGACAGAAATTTATATTTCAGATTTCCTCCATGGATTCCTTCTAAGCATTTTTTAAAGTTGGTAAAACTACATAATTCAGGATCTAACTTCTTCATCCTGGATGGGCTTCTCGTGTTTTTTCTTTTTATTTCCTATAATTTTGATATTCTAGTTGTTTGGGTGTCAGTACTAAAAACTACTGTAGCAGCAGTTTTCTTAGACAATGCTTCAAAAGTTAAATATACAATTTTTTCAAAGTATGCGTGCAGCTTGGCTCTCTCACAAGCATTGTGTCTTTTTTCTCTTTTTTTTTCTCTTTTATAGATTTTGCCTGCTCTAGAACAAGACTTTTTGCTTTCTTTTTTTGTTTTTACTTTCTCTAATGATATGCTGTTAATTTGTTATTTTTTTATATTTTTCAACTTAATCCTTTAATTATTGTTAGCTATATGTTGTTCAATTGGATTTAGATTTAATCAAACTAATTATCTTTAATTAATTCTAGTGTTTATCTTTTAAGAGATTTTAGTTTTAACAAAAAAAATCCCACAAATTTACAAAATAACTTTTTTTAATCACTTCTATATATTAATTAATATGCACGCAGTTTTATGGAGTTTATAAATACATTTTTAGGAAAATATCTGTTATAATTAATATATAATTCCCTAAATATAATTTAAATTATAGGTTCAAATGAGGTTGAGATATTAATTGAGATAATATATTTTTTTCTAGATTACTTTTCTTTCACACATTCTAGAATATTTTATTTATTCCTCAAATTAAGCCCAACTGATTTAGAAGATACGACAATTGCTAGAGTTAGCCAAGATCATATCGTTAGAATGTAAACCTAAAGTGAAGAAAAATAATAGTAACAGATGATGTTTCTAATGTTCAGAAACGTTCCAATGAAACTTGCAAATTGTTTTAAAATATTAACAGACTTTAAAGGTAGTCCAGATTTGATAAAAATCACTAAAAAGATACTCTATTAAGAACAGCAAAAAGTTAACTGGTACAAAAAATAGCAATTTGCCTGCAAATTTTCTATTGAGAAATGGGTATGAACATTTTTAATTTAAACACAAATATAATATATATATTCAAGCTAAATGGAATTAGAGGGAATTTGAATCCAGATATAAACCGAGCACTGATTATATATATGTGTGGGAAATAATGATCATGACCAACTGATGAATGCTAGTTTGGCATGAAATACATATATTCAAAATCATTTATTTTTTCACATGTATGTGGTCATATGTATCTGTTGTTTAAGGTGAAGTGAATGACTAAAGGGAACTTGAAAGTCTGGGTTCAAATTTCTCTAATTGAATCCAGCTTAAGTATATATACTATACTTGTATTTAAATATTACATATTCAGCCTATATTCTGCCCATTTCTCTACTATGTGTTTAAATGGGTTTAAGGTCCTATATATGAGGGGTCAGAATGACATATGGTCAACATGGGTATGATAACAAAATTGGAAAACAAAGGCTTTGAACATGCTACCATCAGATTTTCAATGATATGGATGGCTGAAGAGTTGAAAAGTGAAGAAGATTAAAGCCTGTCCATTGAAGTTTACAATTTTGCTACTGTAATATAAAACAAGCACTGATTATATATGTGTGTGATTATAATCTGAACCAATTGATGAGTGCTGGTTTAACATGAAATGCATATATTGGACATATTATCTTTTTCACATGTATGTGGTAATGTGTATTAGTTGTATAAGATAGAGTGGATGACTGAAGGGAGATTTAAAGTCTGGGTTCAAATCCCCTCTAATTACAAAAAGAATTAAGTATCTACATACTGATAAAATGATATAGAAAAGGTAATAATAAAGAATAAAAGTCTCAGAAGACATTGGTGATATTGGAAGAAAGTTATTTTAGCAATAATAAGAAAAAATGGAACTATTATTAAAAAAAGAAATAATATCATGAAATGTGTGAAAATTTTTTATAAAGAATTATATAGTAATAAAAAAACCAGAAATCATTTCCTACAATTACTACATCTCCTGAATAGCCAAGTATTTAAAATGAAAAGTTGAGACATGCAATTAAATTTATGAAGGAAAAAACTTTTGTAACTGGTGGAATTATTAGTGATATTTTTAAAAAAGCAGAAGAAAAGGAAAAATTGTTGATAATTCTACATATCAAATATGTGAAAATGAGAATGATTGGAAAAATGCAATAATAATATCTTTAAAAGATGATTAAAAAATAGTAAAAATTATAAATCTATCAGTTTTCCACCATTTCTTTACAAAATCTTTACCAATACAATTATAACTCACAATGAACTTTGGATTTGAATTAACCAAAAGAACAAGCTAGATTTAAAAGTAATTTTAGCACAAAGCAGCACATCCAAGTATTGAGAGGACTTATAAAAAAGTTTAATATTAATATTACATTCATACAGAAAAGAGATGTAAGTTTTGAAAAAAGACTCTTGTATATCAATAGCTATTATACTTTGGATTTAGAAATTATTAAAAGCCATGATTTTGTAAGCATTTTCAAAGTGATTTTGTGAACTAAAAACGAAAAACTGTCTTGCATTGGTGGTCGAGAGGTCAGCATGACTGCCTTGCACTTGCAGGCAGTTGCCCGGGTTGCGGGTTCGCGTCCCGGCCGATGCTATGACACTTAAAAAAACAACAAGAAAAACTAAAGAAATAAAATTAAATGGAGATTATTTAAGTCACCTGGGTTTTTCAGATGAAACAATTGTTTTTGCAAATAATGCTTCAGAGCTTCAGAAAATGTTACAAAAGTAATCAGATGAAAGTAAAAAAGTACGATTAAAAATAAATGCTAAGGTTATTAAAGTAATAGTTCAATGAATTTTTTCAAAAGAAGAAAATAAAGATTGATAGTGATGAATATGGAAGGAAGATTAATGTTGAGAAGAGGAAGTGTTTATGAAAAGGGAAATATATAAAAAGATTGCAAATTGAAATCCATGATTACATGATTCAACAGGTAAAGGGATTTAGATATTTGGGTAAAAGTGAAGATGAAGTTAAAAGAAGAGCATTGGCAAATAATGGATTAATTAAAAGAAAGAACATATTTTGAAGATCTTCAAAAAGAGAATTAAGATAAAGATTAATTAAATGTTATGTGTGCAGCATACTATTGTATTGTATGGTTGTGAAATGTGGACAATGAGTAATAAAATTAGAAACGCATTGGAAGTAAGAATGGAAAAAATCAGTTGGATGAATAAAACAGCAAATGAAGATGTTTTGAAAAAAGTAAATGAAGAAAGAAGATTGATGAAAAGTGATGAATTAGAAGTAGTTAACTACAAAAATCTAGATTATTAATATAAATGGAAACATAATGAGTGAAATTAATTATAGATTTAAACTTGAACATTTTTTATAAAAACTGATTCTTATTTTTGTATTAATTATTCATCAAAAACTAAAACCAGCCTGTTCAATAAAACTCATTGTTTCTTATACTCAGACCACTCAACGAAGTATGAAGAAATATATGTTAGGAGTAATAAGAATGTATTGAAAACTAAATATGTGGATGAGAGAACAAACAGATAGTACAGGCATCATAGAAAGAATTAAATGACTGGAATGGAGCTGGCCTAGACACATTATTAAAAAGAGTGATAATAGTCAAGCGTTGTTAGCCGAGAGGTCATCGCAGCCGCCTTGACATATGAAAAAAAAAGGGTGATAATAGATGGAATATTAAAATCTTAAACTGCATCACAAGAGATTATAAAATTTTTAAAAAGAAACCAATTATAAACTGAATGGATGAAATAAAGGAAGTTTGTCAGAGTAATGTGGAGAAAAGAGGTTAGAAGTTGAAGAAACTGGTTTAAACTTGGGGAGACTTTCATCCTAAAGAATATCAATAATGATTCAAAATAATGATGATGATGACGATTTTTAATCAAGCAAGTAATTTCTAAATTAAATTATGTCAAAAGATAGTTATTAATGATTAATTATTATCGCCGATGAACGGCAAAGAACTTAATAAATATACATGTGGTAGAATTACCCAACTTAATGCTATCGGCTTAGTCTCGCTAATAACTCTATATGTTTTGTTTTTTTTTTACTTTCTTAAAGTGGCTTGCCAAGAAACATCTCGAAGTTAACAGTTAGGTAACTTCTACCTAAATAATGATGAGTATTGTAAGAAAGTAATTTCATCTACGTCATGCACGGCTTTATATCAACAACTAAATTGTTTCCCAGGAGGTGAGTAATAATAGAAATATGAAATAAATTAAACATCTTTTTTTGTTAACCAAACAACTCTATTATTTATTATCTTGTCAACGTTGAGTAGCATTTCCTCCCTGTGACATCTGCGCTGCATATATAATTATATTTTATTATTTTATAATTAATCAATATGTTTTATAAACTCATCGGTAATTTATAACTTCACCGGCTTTGTTTAAAAAAAATTCCATCATTTAGACTAATTAACGAACCGAATGCACTGATTAATTTTTCATATTTAAAATAAATATTTTGCTATTAAATTAAAATCCGTCACTAAGTTGTGATTAATAGGCGACATTTGTCGACCAGCAGCTTCTTGCTGTTAATCAAAGATAAACTTGGTCTCATAAGACACCAAACGAGTTTTATGCTTTAGTTTATATAAATATTTAAGATAACAAAAAAATTAAAATCACATTTTTTAAAGATTTTTTTTTTTTTTTTTAAATAGCTTACTAGTGTAATAGTTATTGTTTTTGAGTCTAAACCGATTGTGGTTTGAATAAAGAAAGAATTCAAAACCGTTCTCATATTACGCCGTAGGACCGCCAACGATCGCAATTTGTTTTAAATGTAAAAAATACGTAATTTGAATAAAATAAAGATTTCAAATATTTTTTATGTTGTAAATATTTGAACACATACTATTCTTGAATAGTTTAAACATTAAATAAAATCGAATGGCTCTATTGTTGGAAGGTCAAAAGAAGTTCGATTACTCGAGGTCTTACCACTCTAGAGTCTGAGACTGCGCTATCCTCTGCAGGACGTTTTAAGCCTTTACTTATATTCACTTGCATGATTTTGTTTAGTGAAAGTAAAGTAGATTGGAAAACAACAAATTTATGGGCGGCGCTCAATTTGCATTATCGTGCTCAAATGTCACATTACCTCCCAAGCAACTAAATTATTATTCACTGGAAGAATGAGTATCGTACCATATGATAAAAGAATATATATATTTTATTTACAGAAATTATTAAATAGATAACACCTTACTGTCACAGTCTCTTCCTTAACAAGATTAGGAATAAGTAAACAGTTTTTAAAAAATATTTTATCACATATCCAATATCTAATCTTTTTTGTTATTGTACTAGTACACTCAAAAGAAAATTCAAATATTGGTATCTGGAAATCAAATATCTAGACTTCTTAATTAAAGTCATTGAGAAAGTTTTCTTACCAATACTTTTCTTTTCTGCAAATACACTTTACGATTATAGATCCATCCAGATGAATAAATGGTACCTATTGGAATGCTCTTTTTCTTCAAGCATATGCAGAGGCCTTATAAGAATAACTACCTTCATTTTTTCCATCATCTAGTGTATAAAGTTCTACTTGATCTTTAACTCACATCTCACAAATATAAAGTACTTTTTCTAAAGGAATTAGGTAATAATAAAATGTGAGATCAAACCCAGGCACCAGTAAATATATTGGAGGCTGTCTGGGGGTTAATCTCAGTCAAATGCCATAGTGACATGATTACTTTTTTTTTAATATTCTTTTTACTCGATATTGTAAAACTTATTTAGCCTTAAAAATGTAATCACTTTTGGAATACTATAAAAGTACATCACCATACTTATAAGTTTGCTAATTTTTGCTTAATATTTCATAAAACATATAAAGAAAAAAGAGTTTGTTAAAGGAGACCATTTGATTTCCCTTGGAGGCCTTAAAGAAACTGAGCAGGGTAAATTCATAATGTCCACTCTGTACTTTCTTATCGCTGCAGTTGTTATTACTATGTAATTATTCATATAGTACATAAACATGGATGGGCTGCTCATCAACATGCATTATCCAGTATGGTGATTTATTGGCTTTTTATCTTTAAGCTGCTTGATAATTCTCAATTGAAGTATCAATTGAATTTTTTTGAAGTCAAAATAAATGTATGTGTGAATGGGGGGGGGGGATTTCTAATAGAAATTTATAATCATAACAAACTCTTATTCCCAGATGACAGCCAAGATAGTGATTGGTGGATGAACACAGAGAGTACTAAGAATTCCCTGATTTCAGATTCAGATTGTCATTTGATAATGACATTTTATTTAGATATTTGTAATTGCAGATAAGTGAAGAAGATTGCAAGAATTGGAAGAAAAACTGTCTCATATTAAATGGGACATTATTAGACTTCATGAAGTTAGAAGAAAAGATGAAGAGACAATCGGTTTAAAAAGTGGACATATACTTTACTATGAAGGCACAAATATTGGAAGTACAAGTGGAGTAGGATTTATTATAAACAAAAAGTGAAAGAATAACATTGTGGAGATTGATGGTGTATCAGACAGAGTGGCAAGGTTAGTTATTCAACTTAATAACAGACACCAAATGCAGATAATTTAGGTTTATGCCCCAACAAGTTCTCATAGTAATGAAATAGTAAAGAATTTTTGTATGGATGTACACAAAGCTTTTGATCACAACAAACATTATTTTAAAATTATTGTGGGAAACTTTAATGCTAAAAAAAATATTAAACAAAAATGGACATGGAAGCATCCAAATGAAGGTACAGCAGAATTAGATTATATTTTGACTAACAAAAAACCCATATTTCAAGATCATAATGTTCTTAATAAATTCAACAGGAAATGATTATTGATTAGTGAAATGTAAGATACATGTTAATGCAAAACTAGAGAGACAAAACTTATTAAGAAAAACACTATTCACAATTGATATTCCTAATCCACTTGCAAAATTGATCTTCAAATACTCACAGATTTTGACCATGATTCAGATTTAAATAAAATCAATAGGAAAATGACTGATAAACTTTTAAAAACAGCAACAAAGATAATTAGTTGATAAAAGCAACAATTAATCAGTAAAATTTCTTCTGAGACTAGAGAGTTTATGAAGAAAAAAAGAATTTGAAAATATATAAAAATGATGAGTTAAGAAGGATTAAATATCCTGAATATTGTAAAATATTGTGAGAAAGAGCTGATAATGATATAAGAAAGAATAATTGTAAACAAGCAAGAAAAGCAATAGAAAAGAATAGAAGACTCAAAAGTGTAAAACAACATTTTGGTATTGGTAGGAAACATTTCTGCAATAAGAAAAACAAAATGGAACTTTTACTAAAAAAAGACATGACATCATAAAATGGTTAGAAGAGTTCTACCAAGAATTATATAATAATAAAAAACAAGTGCCTCCTACATCTATTATATCTTCTGAATGTCCCAGCATTTGAAATGAAGAGGTGAGACAAACAATTAAATTTACGAAGAAGTAAAAAGCTTCAGGCAATGATGGAATTATGATATCTTAGAAGCAGGTGAATAAATAGAATTCTTTTTAACAAAGTTATATAATAAATATCTAAATGATAAAGATGTATTAGATGATTGAAAGAATGCAAAAAAAAGGTGATAAAAAGGTACTAAAAATTATAGATCTATCAGTCTTTTATGAGTTTTATACAAAATTTTTACTAAGGTAATTACAATTTATTTACAGAGAACTTTGGATTTCAACCAACCAAAACAACAAGCTAAATTTAAAAGTGGTTTTAGTGCAGTGGATTATATCCAATTATTGAGAAAGTTGTAGAAAAGACCAAGGAATATGAGTTGCCATTATACTTTGGATTTATAGATTATGAAAAGGCATTTGGTTCTGTAAGCATTTCTTCAATGATTAAAGCATTGGATCATCAAGATATAGACTCAGAATATTGTCATATTTTGAAGAATATTCATAAAAGTGCAACAGAATCAATTAGATTATAAAAGTTATGCTAGGAAGATTAACATTGATGAGGGTGTATGACAGGATGACTCCATATCTCCAAAACTTTTTATAGCAGTGCTGTAAGAAGTATTTTGTAGATTAAAATGGAAAGTTAAATTAATAAAGGTAAATGGACATTACTTATGTCATCTAGATTTTGCAGATGGTGTAGTTATTTTTTCAGATAATGCTTTAGAACTTTTGGGAATGCTTCAAGAACTAAAGGTAAACATTAAAAAGACTAAAGTAATGTTCAATGGATTTTTTCAAAAGATGAAAATAAAAATTGATAATGATGAGTTAGAAAAAGTTAACGCATACAAAGACATTGGTTAGATTATTACTATGTATGAACACATAATGGATGAAATTAATCATAGAATTAAATTTGTTTGGAGTGCTTTTGGTAGAAATAACTTAATATTAAAAGGAAATATGCCTATGTGTTTGAAAAAAAAAAAGATTTAATTGATATTTTACCAGTTCTTACTTATGGATCTGGGACTTGAACACTTAACAAAAAAGCAATATAGAGGCTATGGAGGGATGCAGGTTAAGAGTAATAAGAAGAGATTGAAAATGAAATGCATGGGTAAAAAACAAACAGGTGTTATTGACATCATTGAAAAAATTAAGAGACTGAAGTGGAATTGGACTTGATATATTACTAGAATCCAAGAGAGTGTAAAAGACCTAGAAAGAGACTATATGTGACAAGTATAAATTAAATAAGGAAATATGGGGGGGGGGGGAATGATGATGTGCAGAAGAGAGACTAGAGATCAGAGAAGATGGATTGAATTTGGAAATATCTTCATTATTTACTATAATCTATTATACACTTGTTAATATATTAAATATAAATCATTAAAAGAAAGAATTTCCATCTTTAATATATGCACTGTATTGATCTTATAATAGCTGTACTGAGAATACTCTCAAATTCAAACACAAGATACAGACTTTTGAGAAGAGAAGAGCAGCCACCTTATCTTTAAACCTACATTCTAATTATATAGGATAATTTGAAGTATCTTAATTTGAGAGTGTGAAAATGTTTCTCTATTCACTTTTACATCAATTTTTTTTATATATTAATGTTCACAAATTTTTCAATTTACTATGTGTCAATACTATGAATTCTTAGATATTTTGTAATATTAAAATTTATTTGCTAATCACAGAGATTATATGTAATTAAAGAGAAAGAATTTCCATTTTTAATAAATGTGCTGCACTGATCTTACAGTAGCTCAATTATGCCATGTTGAGTACTGAGAATACTCTCAACACAAACACAAGATAGAGACTTTTGAAAAGATAAGAATAGCCATCTTATCTTTAGAACTGCACTCTAATTATATACAAAATCTGAATCATCTTAGTCTGACAGCATGAAAATGTTTCTTGATTCACTTTTACATCCATTATTTTTTTTACATATTAACATTCACATAATTTTTCAATTTATTACATGTAAATATGAATTCTTAGATATTCTGTAATATTCACAATTATTTGATAAGTACGGAGATGTTTTGTGATTGAGTTTGAGGGCATCCTCAGTACTCAACATGACATAGTTGAGCTATTATATAATTGGTACCACTCATATATTAAAGATGGGAATCCTTTTTCTTTAAATATACATGATCTCTGCACTTAGCAAATAAATTTGACTATTACATAATATCTAAGAATTCATAGCATTAACATGTAGTAAACTGAAATATTTCATGAACTTTAATATGTAAAAGAAAATAATAGACATAAAAGTGACTAGAGAAACATCTTCATGCTCTCAAATCTTAGACCTTCAGGTTGACCTATATAATTAGAATGTACGTTTAAAAATAATTTGGATGCTCTTATCTTTTCAAAAGTTTCTACCTTGGGTTTGAGAGTATTCTTAGTACTCAACATGACTTTGTTGAGCTATTATAAGAAAGTGCATATATTAAAGAAGAAAATCCTTTTAATTTAATTACATGTGATTTCTGACTTAGCAAATAAATTTGAATATTTTATAAATATAAGTTTGTAAATTGTTTAATCAATTAAAAGATTTTAAAATAAAATTAAAAAAGTATATTTTAAAGAAATGAATATTGGTCTGAAATCAACATTAGATGTTAATGTATTTGTTTGAAATAATTGAAGAATTAAACTTGAACCAGGTTCAATGCTTATATTAATTAAGATATTAATATTTCATAAAGATGAGAGGAAAATAGAAAAATGTAGTTCTATCTAGAAGCCAATCCTTTGAAAATCATTTACTTAATATTATTATTGAAAAGTGCTACAATTTAGTAGGAGCTTTTGAATTGGAAGCCATCTTAAAAGTAAAGTGGTGTCAAAATGCATTAATAGTGAAAGATGGTGGTCTGAATTTCTATGCTGATAATGGTTGAGATATGGTAGAGATGTAATGAGAGATGCACAGATAAAAAGCAAAAATCATATATATATATATATTGTAACGATATATGCCGTTACATTAATTTAAAATTAGAATAAATTTTTTTTTAAGTTCGTAAATAAAAAATTAAAAGCTAAAATTAAAGAGTTGTTCAATGTATGTATATATATATTTGCACAGATGCAAAACTTTAAAAGTATTTCTTTTTTAAATAAAAAAAAAATTTATAAATAAAATAAAAAGCAAACTAGCCCTTGGGGCTTTTATATAAAAAAGTCAGATGAAATATAGATAAGAGAACAAAAATAAATTAGATGTCCAATAGAAGCAGCAATGAAGGCTTGGACTGTAATGAAAATTTGGAACAGGAAACCATTGTTCAGTTAATCCGGATGATCAGTATAAAAGGAAAAATATTGAAATTAAAAACAGTTCCAGCTTGATTTTTCTTTTGAGGGGCATGATAAGACGCACTTGTCACTCTCTCTTTTATTTTCAAATGAAATGAGTGATGAATTATGAACGGTACTATTGCAGACCCCGAATCATATGGGTTCTGCAATCAAATAGTAC
The DNA here is from genome assembly GCA_028023455.1 of Epiperipatus broadwayi. NCBI lineage: Eukaryota > Metazoa > Onychophora > Udeonychophora > Euonychophora > Peripatidae > Epiperipatus > Epiperipatus broadwayi. Next base: position 1,245,713 of record JAQFVV010012500.1, read on the forward strand.
CAGGATTGAACCAGCTAAGACCACTTCCAGAACAGACCAGTCTTCAAATAGAGACATTGCAGGAATTGGCACCAGGAACTGGGATTCTTCTACTGTAAGACATGAACTGTAAAATTTAAAAGTAATTAAGAACTTTCGTTAAGATTTGACAAGCTTTTAATATTCAGCTAACCTAAATTTTAAAATGAACTTTTATCTAACTTTTAAGATTTCAAATTAATTATTAATGGTTAATTTTTATACATTTGAGTTTGCTAAAAATCATTTCCATTTTTTTATTTTTTTATTATTAATATTTATTGTATAAATTATTTAAATGCATTAAATTTAAGTTGGGTATAGATGCTTGCATAGATTCATTAACATTTAATTGTGTTTTTGTTTTCATATTTGATTAGGATATATAGACATTTGGTAAATAATGATATCTTACATTGAGTATCTAAAATGTATTTATTCGGATGTCTTTTAAGTTATTGGTGTCAATGCGACATCTTATGATGAATGCCATTGGGTTTCTTGTAAATTCCCCTCTGCAATTCCATCAATGACTTTATATTTTGATCATTTATGTTTATTTTGAGAAGCTTTTGACCATGTAATCTATGTAGCCGATCTATACACAACATTAAAAAACAAACTTTTATAAAATTAATCTGTGCGAACTTATATAAATGTTAAATTTAAGTCAGGCATGAATGGCTATATAGTTTTGTAAAGTTATATTAATTAATTAAGGGAGGGTTAATCTTAGGGTATTGGTTTCGTAGTTAGATTGGGTCAATAGATTGGATATATTGGTGTAATTAGTAAATGTAATACAAGGTCCGCTATGTGCAAGATCACCATTATACGCTGCACACCCCCTTTTTACTTATGGAAGGGAATAGTAAGATGGAAAATGCAGTCCCTTCCTATGGAGTTTTTTTATTGTTCTTCTTGCCAGACAGATGTAGCATTCCTGTACTGGACGAGCATCAATGTCTTCTTTAACCATGCTGTTAAGGTGTACATTCCTGACAGTATGGTATTTGTGCTGTCATATTCATGCTGCATTGAATACATCGATGTATCAGATGGATTGACGTTAGTTTGACTGTGAACTTTTCTCTTTAGATTAAATAAGGATAGAATTTTTTTTTCCAAATGCAATCTATGCAGTTTATTCATACTCGACACTCTTACAAAAATTTTATTAAATTCATCTGTACGGATGGTTTAAAATTTAAAATAATAATTTAAATTTAAAACTTAATATTAAAATCTAAAATAATAAATGTTATTCCTCAAATTTTAAATATTATATATGTGTGTTAATAAATGTTGTTTGTGTTTTAATTACTGGCAGTGGCTTTTATTTTTTTATATTGAAGATATATTTTAATAATTTATATTTTATAAATCTCTGCATCTCACTGAGCTAGTGGCATTGGGCTGATGGTCAGAATAAACCATATATATGTAAAAGTTAGATCTTAGGAGTGGATATCTGCCTACTCTATAAATTTTCCAGGTTCAAAATGCCTGGTGGCGCCCTGTAGTGTAGATACGGTAAGACTCTTAATCTATCTGACTGTTATAATATATTGGAAATCAGTTTGTCTTTTTCAGATATCTTTACTCACCTATTTCAAAGATGTGTTGTGGAAGGGAAGTATATTTAAAAAAGATATTGCTCATGATAACAAAAGATGAAGTTCTGTTATTCCATGTGTTTAAGACATTTGAAGAGCAAAAGTTATTTGAAAATGATGTGAAAGTGTTTGATGTATTCATAGTAAGAGAAAGTGGTTGGCTTTGTATGCTGATGATGATTGTGATATGGTGGAGTTATATTGCATAAAAAAAACTAATGCTTTTTTAGAAGGGATTTATTTATAAAATCTCATTTCCATTTATTTTATTCTTTATCTTAAATCAATCTTCTTGGTAGGTATGATCTGCATTCTGTTATCAATTGAGACATTATGAATGCCTTTTAAATTCAGAAAACTTTTTTCTAATAATGTTATTTTTTTATTAACTGAACAATAGAAGTTAAATACTCTAACATTGCTCATTCCAAAACAATTTCTATATATTAATAATTATACATTGTATTATTTTTTCTTCTAATATTAATTATTAAGTATCTTTAGAATAATTCAAACTTTAGTAATATCGCATTTGTTAATATACAACACGACTTTGAAAGGGTATTATATGCCTCCCTTATTCAAGTGTTGCTGGCCTGACCAGTGACAGGGCTAGCATGATCATAAAACCTGGACCATTAGATTCCCCAATATTGATTTCTGAGGTAACACTTTTTCTAATCTTTATTATACAATCCTGTAATTATATGAATTAATTTCCATGTCAATCAATAGTTATTTTCCTACATTTAACTAATTTTTTGAGTGGTTCAAAAGACTTAAAGATATATATTATACTTTTGTTTATGACATTTTTTTTCATTTATCTCATTACTAAATTATATCTAACATTCTAAAATACCATCAAATTTCTGCTAACCATTTGCCAAGAACTAAAATCAACCTATTCAGTGGGACTACCAATCATCTAACTTAATTTGTTTTTTATAATCTTTTTTTTTTATTTCTTAAGATTTATTTATGGAGACTCATCTCTATTTTTTTTGGTTTTAATATTGGATTAACCTTCTTGATATGTGTGACCGGTATAGTCCACACACTGGTGTCAATTAAAATATTATGAATGACTTGTGAACAATTTTTTCTCAGACATCATCATCACCCATTACAAAAGCTTTTTTTTTCTAATTCACATTATAAAAATTTAATATCTTATATATGCATATCTGATAGTGAATATCTTCAAGAAGGCTTTGTTTTCTTATAGAGCTTTATATAATGTATTTATTTATATAGCGCTATACTAATAAATTGTAAATTAGCTTTTAATAAATTATATTGGCCAGAAAGAAACTTCTGAAAATTTTTCCAATATTTCATACCATCTTGTAACTATATAATATGAATTAACTCCAGCAGAAACTAACAACCTTTGACCCAAATAAATCAAATAAAACCAGCATAGCCATAATACTGTTTGCTTGCGATGTCTTTCTTAAATTAGCCTGATAGCAAAACCTTTATAAAGGTATGATTTCTTACAATGAGTTTCAGGTAATAATTACTGGAATTTAATAAAATTCTGAAAAATATTTTGGCTGTGAAGAAGAATAGAAGAAGCACTTTAAAAATCAAATAATATAACTATAAATATTCTTTAAAATGTCCAATAGTTTTGTCACCAACTTAGTTTCAAAAATAACTTTATTAATGAAAAATAATTGATTATTTAAGAATATGTGAATACATTGTCTTTCTTGATAAGAAGTTCTAACATCCTAATTGAAAATCTGTGATGGATCTAAAGTTTAATCCCCTGGAGAATCTCTAATGGAAATGCTAGTATCAAATTTTGTGTGTGATTGTTTATGTCTTAGGTGATTTTTGGTATTTGAAAGAGATTCCATGTCTCATTATAGAGGAATTTTGAAGACAGGATAAGGTCTTTACTTTTTAACTTATTAAGGTGATCGATAAATATGACACCCTGATTTGGAGGTGGGAGGGTGAAGATTAGTTTGCAATGGACACTCCAGATTGTATGAATTAAAAACAATGAAAGTCTAATGAAAGGAAATTGTCTACTTTGTAAGGAGTCTTTCAATGATAGAATTTTGTAAAAGTCAATGCTCGAACTTTGCGATATTAGCAATCTAATGCCTACCAGCTGAGGGCACAATTTAATATGGTCAAAAGTATCCTCTTGAGTCTTGCAGAGCAGGCATATTGGATCAATATTATTTAGATATCTCTTGAAGTGTAAAAAGTGATTAGTATGCATGGCATTTTGATTTACCTTAATTAAGAAGGTAAGAAATTTGGGTTCTAATTTAAGGAATTTAAATAAGGAGGTGATTTTGTTTTAAAATATTTCCAAGGATTACAAAATTTTTAGCTTTTTAATTTTTTTGTATTAAAATCTTTATTTACAATATTATATATACAAATATTAACATTAAATACTGCCTAACGCTATGCTAGTAATAATAAATAAAATAAAAATTTGTATAACATTATAATACTAGCCAAAAAAACAACAACCAAACTTTACTAAAATTTTACCACACCATGGTTTCATCCAATAACAATCTAAAGTTATTATTTTCAAAAGTAACTTTATTGTTTATGAATATGGGGAATAAATAGTAGAGCAAATACAAAGTGAAAAATTAAACAAATTGTCTTGAATTATGATGAGTGTTTTCAACAGTCTTGTCCTTTTTCTAAAAATGAAAGTTTGGCATCTTTACTTGACAAAACATGAGCAGGAAAACAATACACATTCTCCAGCTTTCTGACCATTATGGAAAATAATCCTTTACTATCAATTGCTTTAAATAGGCACACCTAATCATGGCCAGAGCCATCTTAGTGGCTTATGTATAGTGATTTTTAAATGGACCATGAAGGAAGCTCTCCTGTACTGAAGCAAAAACTATTCTGACAACACCACCAGCTTCCAGGTATCATTATAGATTCTTTTGGGTGAGATTAAGTGGTCTCTCTTTCTGCTAACCCTGATCAAGTTGCACAAAAGTTCATTGTGTAAATTATTGTTATTCTTCCCACATAAGAGATGGAATCTCATTGTCCAGACTATATAGTTCCTCATGATTGACAGTCTAATTATTCCAAAGTCTCTAGTTTTTACATATTCATTCAGATTAAAAATCCTTTGTTTATAGGATGTGATCCAACCATTCAGTATTGCTTTGCATTTATTTAATACCACACAGCCAAAGAATATATGCTGCACTGATTCATTTTCAATTGCACATCTGGCAAACTGAATTTGGTTTGGCAAAACCTCTCCTAATGACTAAAAATTCATTAGTGAAGAATGCAGTCAAGTTTACTTTTATAATAAAACCAAGATATCTACCCTCCAACATCCAGAATCTGAATTTCCTAATTAACAGATCATTCAAAAATCCCAAGAAACCCTGAGGAGCAGCTGTGGTAGGGTTAAGCAATTGGTGTATTTCTTTCAAAATAAATGTTTAAATTAACATAATTGTACTATTATTCATAAACATCAAACAATTATTCCATAAACATAAAACTATGAAGCTTCTCATCTTATACATTTTAATTTAATTTAAAAATTGAATATAATCACTAGTTTATTTATGAGCAGACTATAATTTTACATTTCCACTTTATTCTCCGAACTCTTTAAACAAATATCTATTTTTATATGCTTATAATTTAACTTAAGTTTTTTAATTTTTATAAAATCTTCTAACTCAATTTTCATCCTCTTCACAATTTCAGATCTAGTTGAAACTTTGCATTTATATGTACACCAGATGATAATATATATATATATTTTTAAAATTTTCAAACAATTTTACCCAACACTTAGTAAAAATTTAAATTTGTAATATCTAACAGCGATAATAATAATCTCTAACAGGTTTTTTATTTTTTTTATTAAGGAAAATACGCATACAATGACAGTATAAATCTGTTTTGGTTTACATTTGTTTAGATTTGTTACACTTATTACAACAATCTTCAATAAATAATTTTTCCAAATTATAAAATATACCCATTTGATACATTAGTTACAATTATTATGACAAATTAGTTTCATGATCAGAGTGAGAAGCTCATTGTTTAAACCTAGTCTGTAATTATTATGTAACTAGTTTTATATCAGAACAACTGGCTCTTCATTTAATGACTTAGCCAGTGATCATTATGTGCAGTCCGTACTTTGATTGGCAGCAATCCTTTGTCATTCTCTATCTGATTGGCTCATTTATTTTTTAACCTTGAATTAATATTTAAATAGCATGCCTGAGGATAGGATCTTCACCCAGTGGCCTAAATTGCCCCCAAGTATCTCGAAGAGCTTTTCTGGCATTAACAAGCGATCCCTGAACATAGTCCGAATAAATGTCCCACGGTTCCTTAGTTATGAAAAAACTAATTTCTCATTTACCATATGGCATAAAGCAGGAAGTCCCATTTGTAATCACAGCAAAACATCACTCATTATGCCATCATTGATTTTTAGAATTTTCATGTTAGCCGGCAGTACTCTGGTTATAATATTTTGTCTAGCAGGGCTCAAAAATGGGCAAGCAGTAAAAATATATCCAATAGTTTTATCCACTATTTTAAATAAGCTTCATAGTGATTCTATTTTAGAGAAATTTCTATAATTTACCAAAAAATGATTTCAAGGCTTTCAAATTAAGTTTTTATGGTAAAATCAACATGTTTGGCTTCTAAGTAATAAAATTTTAATTTTCTGATTAGTAATCTGGTAGATAAATCAAGCTCAGTAGTTAATTCAGTGATGTTTGCATGCATGTATTTGTAAACTTGCCAGTAAGTGTTAGTATTGCTAACAACTGATGCTGTAACTTTGAAGAATTTGTTGGCATATGCTAGCAGTTCTATGGCCCACTTTGTATGGGCAGTAGTGTATCAGTAGGCTTAATATCTTCCTGCAAGGAGTCCTCTTGCAATCTTGCATTCATCACCTTAAGCATTGATAGGGATTTGTGAATAAAAAAGATGTTAAGATCATGCAACCCGAGCCCATTCAGGACTTTTGGTCTCTGCATTTTGGCTAAACTGATGGTTGTTTTCCTCTTTCACAAGATTCCAGTGCAGACTGAGCTTATTGCATTCTGAAAGGACCTGGTTGGTTTAAGAAGTGACATGAAGTAATTAATTCACAGAAGCAACATCATGTTGATCAGTGCCAGCCTACCTGGGAGTGATAAGTTGATACCTGAGAGAGCACTTGCAACCTTTTTGGTTTTTTTTAAAATGCTGTTTTGCAGCGCTCTTCTCATAGCCAACCTGGACAGCAAAAAGGGGAATCTAAGAAATTTTTGAGATTTTCCTGAGAATCTTAAAAGAATTTGCTGTTGTCCGATAGATCTTCCAGGTAGCAGATTTCTCAGTTTATTTTTAGCTCACATTTCCTGGTGTATTCATCCAGAAGTTTATATAGTTTGAGCAAATATTTATGTGAGGGGAGGAAGACTGTAATGTCATCAACATATATGTGATGAACTTCCTCCACCAGCACCAGGATAAACACCCCAGGAAGATGTTTCTCAATAGCTGGTAATAGGGGATTTACATAGGCTATGAAAGACAAGGTGACAGGAGGTGACCCCTGGGGTATTGATACATGTGGTTTAAACCCTGGGGTCAAAAAGCCATCCAATGATGTATATATTGATCTATTTAAGAGCAGATTTTCTATAATTCTGATGTAATCTTTGGATACCCCATAGCACTCCAATATTGAGAATAATTTCACAGGCAGCACAGAGTCAGTCCATCTGCACCATAATAGATCTTGAAGTTTTTTTGTTCATTATATACTCCACCAATAAGGCAAATCTCCTTATTGCTTGAATGGTGGATGATCCCTTGTAGGCAAATTGGTGCGAGGAAATTTTACTGAGCAGCTGCTGTTGGATCTTATTTTTAACAAGTGATTTGATAATTTTTATTAATAATAGGGTTACTGATATGGGTCTTAAATTAGTTAATGGAGATATTGAATTAACTTTTTGAGAAAAGGTACAAGCACAATGGGATACAGGTCGGGGATGCACTAGAATTTCCCCAGCCAGCACTGTGAAATTACTCAGGTGCAACAAGACAAATCATGGTATACTGTGAAGGTCCAGATGTACATGTTCTGGATAATATCTCAGCCAATGGAGAATTTTCTGTTCAGTAATGGCATGATTTTGCCATGATGGGTCACCTTGCCAAACATTTTTCAATCTCATAACTGGAATTCTGCAACTTCTCTCTAAAGTGATCATCTATTTTCTCCAACACAGTGCTTCCTATGTAGTTACAATTATCTATGGACAGCATTGAAGGCATAGGTCTTCTCCATGCACCAATGACCAACCTCAGATAATTTCACATCCAGTTGTTCTTTGTGAATAAATAGACCTTGGCTCTCTTTACTGCAATATAATTTGCAAGCACCTTCAGTTTATCTCTGTACTGCTTTTTAAGGCTAAGGATCTCTTCCACCTCAGCCTCCATAGTTGTTAGCTTACTGGATCTTTCCACTATGGTATACAGCTCCTTTAGCAGTCTTGTGGGCCCCTTGGTTCTTCTAGAGAAGGTGTTGATCAGAGAACTTAAGAGTCCCACAAATGCTAACCATGTCTGCAATGGATCCAAAGAAAGGAGCTGGATCTTGTAGAAGAGAATATATGCATCAGATAATATACAATCAGGGGTATTTTCTTTATTTAACATTCCGATTGTTTTCAGGTTTATCATGGGAATCAGTCATAGAGGGTCTACATTTAGGAAAATTAACATGGCTAAATGATCATAATAAGTTACCAATTGCAGTTCAGCTTCTAAATCATTTTCACTGTAATAGAGGAAATCAATTAGAGTGTGTGCTGCCATGTGTAGAAGGAAAAAGCATTTTTGGGAAGCATCCTTCACTGCACATCAGGACCCTATTAATCATATGGAGATATCTTTGATTAAATTGATGATAGCTCATGTTAAATTCCCCAAATAATATTATTGGTGACACTAATGAGACTAAGATTGATTAATACTATTAATTGTATATTCAACCAATCTGGGGCCCCTTTGAAGGTTAAGGATCACTGATACATTTGTAATTTTAATTTTTAATAATTAATAGATCTTGACTAAGATATAAAAGTTCTGGATCTATCTAATTTAGAATTCTTCTTAATAATTATTGCTATGCCAGATGAGCCTGCATTTGACATAGGACCCCAGATTGGCTAAGAATTTGGTTGATCCTTGCATTGGACTGCCAGTGAAGTTTTGTTTCACTCAAGCAGACTATGTCCAGATCACTGTTGTCTATCCAACTCTTGAGAGTGTAAACTCTTTCCATGGAGTTTAGCCCTCTAACCTTTACTCCTCAATTTTGATAAGCATTTAACTGATATTGCTATATTGGGAGATAAAGTTGTGGTTCTTCTATGATATATTTAATCTGACGATTTTATAGCTTTCCCAAATCCAACTGAGTAATGTTGGACCCATTCACAGACACATTATCCTGTGGAATGCTTCTTTCAATTGTCTGCTGCTGTTGATTTGGTCCCTGGATCTTTGCATATCTTATCTGTGACCTTTTTGGAATTAATATCTGTACCTTCTGAATTTTTACAAGTTTGCTTCATAACCACCTTGCTGTTTTTTCCATTTTCTTTTTGTCTTCTTTGATCTTCTCTTGGTTTTAATCTTGGACTTCTGGGCCTCATTGTTTTATTGCTACCACAGTCACCCTCAAAAACAGTTTCCAGGATTTGGAGTTGAGTCATCCTCTGGTAGTGAACTTGGAGGAGTTGTGTGTTTTCCTCTTATTTGCCATTAGGATCGATGTCTTTCTTGCAGTGACCAAATAAGAATCTTCTAAACCAGTTTTTCCAGTTATAGGATGCTTGTCACTCACCTTAAATGCATTGAATTCTGCTTCCTCACTTGAAATAGTAAGTACTGTCACAATTTCAACCTCCATATCAATTAAACTTACTTCATGATTTTCTAGCATGTCTTGCACATTTTCAGAGGCTACTTGTTGTTAATCCATGATTCCTTTATTCACATTAGCAGAATCTTGAGTTAATTTGGTATTTTTGGAATTTGCCCCACATCTGTGAAATCTGCTGTTCCTAATACCACAACTTTGACAATTTTTAGCTGGGCACAACCTCACAAGATGCATTCTGTCCACACAGATGAAGCATAGTGGTTGAACACCATGTATGGACAGGAACATGGGGCAATTTATTTTCTCTAATACTGATGGAAGATCATTGAGTGATATTCTTTCTAATTTTAGAGAGAAGGTTACTGTATTTGATGGAAGTTCTTAGTTAAGATCTTCTTTCGGAAAGGTATTTAAATGCTGTAATAACACCATAGTCTTGTAATAGTTTTTGAAGGTCAGTATCATTAAAATTTCTATAACCATTTCTGATAACTCCATGTGCAACTTTGGACCTTGACGTCAATTTTTATCAGGAATCTATTGTGCAACACATTCTGACTCCATCTGAATATTTCCTTCTGCAAAATATTCATGAATTCTATGACAAAATACCTCCCATTGGGATGGTGGAGATTTTTCTTAATTGAGTCTCCCATATTTTGATTATTAATCTTCTTAATTTCTATTTCTTGCCTCTTAAGTTTATATTCTGTTTATCTCCATTAGCATTAGAATTTTTACCAGCATCCATATTGGATTCTGCTGTTAGTAATTTCAGTTTTAAATGTTGCTTTGCACACCTTTAATTATTTAAAATAATTGATACAACACTATGGATTTTTAAAGCCAAGGTACTAACCCCTTTGTTTGATACAAAAAAAAAATCCACACTTTAAGACATACAAGTAAATTATTTTGAGTTTAGAAATATGATCTACACTGCAGTTTTTACAATTTAAAACTGAAAAGGAAACCAAACGCAAATGAGCTTGCAGTATTAAAATATTAATGTGATAAAATGCATCAACATGGATTGCTTTGAAACAAATGAATCTGAAAACAAAGTTTTAAAACTGAATATAAACTTCTATTTATAGTTTTGTTAAAAATTTAGTCTTTTATTATCTTTTTTATTATTTTAGATGCAGTATCTATATCAATTAATGGGAACTCTTTTATATGCTTTATGTAATTTCCAGTATTTAACACTTTTTAATATTAGTCATCTTTTTAATATTAGTCATCTCATATATCTTAATTTTTCTAATTACTATAAACAAAAAAAAATGCATTTTACATTTGTGATAATTCTGAAATCCTGCACCAAAGAAGCACTCTTATACAATCTCTTAAAAGTTACTCTATATTTGTGAATATTGGGAAAATTCCCAAATAAAGGTTTCTTAGAATACAGTTATTTGCCAAGAAAACACATAAACCAAATCCATTTCCACATTGATTTATTATTGATTTAAATTATTCATACTGATGTACTTTTTCATAATTGCTTTGAAACCAAAAAAAAAAAAAGACTAAGTAGAATTTTTGTGTATATTTAAAGTTAGTGCAGAGAGATAACTCATAGCATGGAAAGTTGCCACTAAATATAATGTCTGAAAATGGTAGTAAGACAGAATAAGAACAGTTTAAAGTGAAGATAGAAAAAGCATCTAATAAAAGAAACATCCAATTTATAATAGCTGATATTATATTCTCCAAAAACAGCATTACTAAGTGATTATTCATAGTTGAACTTCATACCTGAAGGACATCCCACTATTACAATTGTGGAAAAGTCATCAGCTTGATTTGAGAACTTATCCATGATTACAATCATGATTCCAATCATTATCAATCCATTGGAGAATGAAGATCTCTCTAAGTTTCTGTAATTTCTCTTTCTCACATCACTCCACCAAACTTCCTCATTTCAACCATCCATCTGACATGGGGATTTTAATTTATATCTTACAATCTCACAGGGAGCCATTTAAAACTTTAAGTGCCATTTCAAGCTTATAATTCTTTCAATGATGTCAATAAATTCTTTCAATGATGTCAATAATAACAGTTTCCTTTTATTTTTTTGTTGCTGGTTTCTTCAGAAAGTTTTTTTATTGTCAGATGGGTAATTGTTTGGCCCAGTTTTCTGATTGACAATTTTAATGCTATAGTCCATTTTCTTCAATGGAGTTGCTTGACTTGCTCTTGACATGAAGAGACCACTAATCAAAAGTGATATCAGGGTCGATTAACAGCTTAATCCTAAGATTATGGTCTTACCTTCCACAAATGAAATGATCTCTCAGAGATTTATTGAAAAAGTCATTAAAATATTTCAAGTCTCAAACTTTTTTGCCCTCCCTTGGGTACCAAGATTGAAGTGCTATCTCTGCATTATTGTTAAGAGTTTGGGGCAGAAAAAGTTTGTCAGTAGAGACAATGCTTTAAAGTCAAGATCATCTGGAGGTATGGTGGCTATCAGTGTTTACAAAATCTTGTATGTCTAAAAATCCGATGACCGAGACCTGTGGCTAATTTTAAGCCAGCCTTTTTGATTTTATTAGCCTGCATATAGAAAAGCATTCTATCCTTATAGGATGGTCATTTTTCAGGATAGCCAGATTAAATTCTTCTAATGAGCTAATTTTAGCCATTTTGAGTTTTACTTTCTCTGTTTATACAATGAAAGAGAGAGAGAAAAAAAAAAGCTTCTTTTAATAATTGAAATATTTTATTGATGCACTATTAATGTTAAATGTCAATTTTTTGAGATTATTCTCAAAAAATATAATCATCCACAGGGGTAAGACCTTACATTAAACTTTTTTTCCAGCCATGGGGAAAAAATTAGGTGATTTTGTCAATTATGTCATTGTTGTGTTTACTACATAATTTATAATAAAGATACTTGTAGAAAAAGATTAATATTTATTTATTAAACAAATATAAAAATGCATATTTACAATATAGAAAATTATTATATCTTTGCCTGATACCATTGGTGAGGTCTAGCAACTATAGAAGAAAGAAATTTCAGATGTCCTACCTAGCATCTCCAGCTGTACCATGATAGCTTGTCTTATTAGTAGGTATAGAGACTCTTCCAACTGCTCTGCTACAGCTTGCCTCATGTCTGGTTTATATCTAGCAGCTTGAGCTTGCTTTGATGCTCAGCCATATAGGAGACAAGGTATATATTGCCATTCAGCTTTGATAGTTGTTGTCTGACCTTATCTGCGAATGGATTGATTATTTATGATTAGATCACTATCCATCATGACAGCAATTGGACTCAGAGAGTATCATCCTCTATTGGTCTGTTCTTGCCATTGAACATATGTTATCTATTTGTATATTCATTGCTCCATGTCAATGAATGTCCAATCTTATCAAGATTTGGATTTGAAGACAAGGTGAGATATAACACTCACATTTTCAATTTATTCTTATTATTCCTAACATACATCTTTTAATACTTCATTGAGTGGTTTGAAGTCTCTGCATTGCCCTTCTGTTAAGTGTCCAAGTGTCAGATCTATAAGTAACAATTGGTAAAATACATTTATTAAAAACCTTTCTTTTCAAACACAAATGCATATTTCCTTTTAATATTTGTTATTTCAAGCAAAATCCCTCTGACCAAGTTTAATTTTATCCATTATGCTTTTATCTGTAGTAATAATCTGACCAATGTATTTGTAATTGTTAACTTATTTTAATTCACCATTATCAATTTTTTTTTAAAAAAATCCATTGATCATAGTGTTAGTCTTTTTGGCATTTATTTTTAATCCCTTCTTACTTTCATCTGATAATTCTTGCATCATTTGCTGAAGATCTGATGCATTATTGCAAAACAACCACATCACCTGAGAAATTTATATGACTTAAATCTTCTTTAGCTTCTTATTTTAATTCATAAAATACTTCTTTTAAAACTTCTGTAAAAAGTTTTAGAGATTGTAATATTTTTTGTTGTACATCTTTGATGCTCTTCCTAATATCGCCATATTACCTAATCATTACTGTTGCATTTTAATAAATATTCTTTATAATATAACAATATCCCATACCTATATTTTAATGATCCAAAATTTTAATTATTGTAGAAATGATGAAACGACTTTTCATTTTCTACAAATCCGGAGCCCAATTTCAATTCATATTCATTGAACTTTTCTATAACATCTCTCAATCCTTGAATATGTTCCAGTGTGCTAAATTCATGTAATTCATCTTGGTTTTTTTTTTTTATTGATTAGAAACTAAAGTTCATTATAAACGAGTTGTAACTAACTAAATTAAGATTTTATATGGAACTTATTTAAGAATGATAGATCTGTAATTTTTAATTAAGTCCTACACACCAAATAACTTATTTATTTATTTGCTTTAAAGCCGGTTTGGAAATTGAATGTTCTTAAATAAACAATTATTTTATCTGCTCTTTATTTGTAAAACCATCTCTATTAAGACGTGACTTTGCCAATAACTCCTTCTTTATTATTATGTATTATCTTGTTATCGATATATAACTGTGCGAAATTCTTTTAATAATTGAAATAAAACCTGTCTTTTAATATAATACACACCCAAGTATTAAAAAAAAATTAAATGGCAAGTTTTAATTTTTACTTTTTATTTAGTTATTCTTTCGGTTGAAAGACATTAGATACTTTTAAGTGACGTGAAATTTTACTGGAAAACTAATTTGTTGATATTTTAAAATGTCTGGACGAGTCTAGTAACGCGGTAAACTGATGGAATGTGTGTGTTGATGTAGAAAAGTATGAATTTCTCTTTTAAAAATGAATCTTTCAACTAATTAAAGTAATATTTATTATCAATAAAAGAATTTTTCAAATCATCTTCCGTGTAATGTTTTCAAGCATTTACTCTTTTAGGAACATTTTTCAAGCTTCCTGGTTCCGAGGAATGTTTTAGAAACTATGATATTAGTGATATTAGGTTCAAACTAAATTAAAATAGGTCACAATTCTGCAAAGTAGGTTAAAATTTTCCAGAAGCTGTTCTTTTGTTTATCATTAAGGTCACGTGACTTTTATAAACAATCTCCTAAGAAACCATTTCACTTTGTCCACTTTTTGACATTTATTCGTGTCACTGTTTATAAATACACGTCAAATAAATTCACTAGGCTCTTAACATTTTTTCGCGATCCTCATTTACATCCCATCTTCCCTAAAGGATATGCTGTAAAATGATCTAGTAAAAAACAAAGAAGAGGGGGGGGGTCCAGACGTTGAGTTAATAATGTTGAAGTCCTGGAAGAAAAAACATTTAACAAAGATGAAACTTTAGTTTTACATCTGATAAATGACTTTACTTGTAAATATATCTATATTGAAGCATGCTATATATGTGAAACAATCCATCGCAAAGCAGTGATGACTTTGATCTGATAAAAAAGCAGCATTTGGACTTCATCAATATATACATGAGTGTGTCAGTGTCGCATTTTACTTGGAAAAAAAAAAGATAATACTTAGAAGAAAACACGCTAAACGGAGCAAAGCCGAACGATATTCAGTTACATTATAATATCGTTGCGGTTCGTTCAAAGAAAAATAATGATAATTAAATCGTATGATTCATTGCACAGTAATATATATTAATTTCTTTATTTTTGTATTACTTCGGAATAAAAAGTATACTGTATTTCATTTTATTTATTCTTGGCTACAGGTATTTTTGTTCATAAAATTCTTCATTTGTACGGTAATAGAGGTAGCTTAAATAAGTTTATTTAGATCTACAAATCGTCTTGTAATTGGTGGTCGAGAGGTCAGAGCGATTGCTTTGCAGGCACTTGCCCGGGTTGCGGGTTCGCGTCCCGGCCGATGCTATGACACTTAAAAAAAAAAAAAATCGTCTTGTAATGGTTGAAATACTTATTACAACAGATAGACTTGTAAGGTTATGAATAAAATTAAGTTTTTTTAAAATTAAATAATTTATAGCAATAGATAAAAATAATAATTAAATACTAAAATTTATTGAATCAGAGTTCAAACTTCTTTTGAACACAAGAAATGACCCAGTTTAGCCATTAACCATGGATTTTGATCCAGATTTCTCTACATCAAATTACGCGAAGAATTTCTGGCAGTGAGATTGCATTAAGAGTGTTTGTTTTTTTTTCATATGTCATAGCATCGGCCGGGACGCGAACCCACAACCGTCTGCAACCAACTCTCGGCTAACAACGCAAGATTTTGGTCTGAGATTTCGGTGTGGTTTCTGGTAGAGATATTTTAAATGCTTTCTCTTGCTAAGCATTTATCACAAAGCTTGTTGAGCAATTAGCAAAGCTCTTTGTTTATATTTTACAAACTTAAAAAAAGAAGTGGTTATATGATATATGATTATTTTTATTGATTATTTATAGTCCTTGCTTTAAAGTCTTGAATGATGTTATTTGCTAAGACTACTAATATATGGTTTGGCTGAAGATCTCTCAGTTCCATATAGCTATTTGAGCTAGATAGCTGGGTTTAAAGACATTTAAGTGTCTGAAAATTTCAGAATTTCTACTCAGTGGTTAACTCTTAGATAAATGCTGTCTTTGAGTTGATATTTTTAGATCTGTTGTCTGAAATTATCCTAGTGCCTCACAGAGGAGTGCCTAAGCACGAAACCATTGGTCTGGGATTTGGGTACGGTTTCTGATAGATATCTTAAATGCTTTCTCTTGCTAAGCATTTATCACAAAGCTTGTTGAGGAATTATCAAAGCTCTTTGTTTTTATTTATAAAGTCTTTAGAAGAAACAGTGTCTCATTTGAAGTGCCTGTAAATTTATCTGAATTGCAATAACTTGTATCAATATTGTGAACAGAAGATAGATATTTTATTTGTTCATTATTTGACTACTGTCAAAAATTTCTTACTTTTATTAAGATATGCTTTCCTGATATCTCATTAATTTTGTGCTATACTTCAGGATGAATTTCAACTAACGTTTATATCTAAATAATGATAGATGTAATGCACATACTCACTGGTCTACTGCTTTTGCCCAGAATATACATAATAATTATATGTTAGTCTCTCAAGCTATTTTATGAATCATTTGTTACATCTGTTTGCAACAGCAAAAATGGCTACATTACCTGCCACCCATAGGTACATATTTTCCTCTTAGTATGAAAAATCTTTTGTCAGGAGTAAAACAGAAAACAATTTAAATCTCTCTAAATGTATCTATTACTTATTAGATTTATACGGAAATAAATTTAATAAAAAAGTTTATATATTTTTAAACTTATTATTAGCAAAATGTGACACTTTTTGTAATAAAGGGAATTTCTTTTGTTTACTAGAAAGGCAAGATAGTATAGTTATAATAATTAATTTTAATAAATAGGTTAATGTACCTTGAATTAGATATAAATAAATGTGAAGAGATGTCACTCCAATACTATGGTTGTCATACTACATGTAAAAAGGAGCAAATTGCTCTGGATTATTCTTGTATTTCACGAATAACATCCTTCATTATCTGCCCTGAAGCACTTCAACAATCCACACAGATACAGTGCTTGCATGACATACATTAATATGATAACAATGATAAAGGAAGTTGTTTTTGAAATGCATGCATACTGCAAGTGTTAATATAGGATGATTTGAAATGATATCTTCAAAACCCAATATATATTAATGTATTTATAACAAATTTTGAGGTTGGATTTCTTAATTAACTGAGAGTTCATAACAAGTTTGAGCATTGGAAGTATCAGCAATGGAAATGATCTAAAGACCATCTACCCCAGGGTTTGATACTCTAGCACTGTATTAAACCACACAGGGTATTAAGTTAATTTATAGCAAGTGATTGTAGCATAAATATTTGCACTTTAATACCAAACTAGTGACTATTATAATAAACCAACAAAATATCACTTGACTTCATCACATGACTGACGATTATATATTGCATTAGATCCTAAAAATCCAGGTACACTGGTCCAGTGACCAATACTTTTCACTGATGAAAGCTATACATTTGAAACTAGTCTGATGGTATTGGATAGTACAGCATGAAATAGGAAATTAATAATCATTACCAACTGTTATCTATTAATACTTACATTAAGTGGCATAGAGAAAGTGAAAATTATGCTGATATAACAGCATTGTGTAAAGCTAAATTCATATCATGAAGTCAGTCACATTTTATTGTTTTATTCTAAAGTCTCTCCATAGGATAGAAATTGCCCAGAGTTATTAGCAATCTAGAGATACCATAAGATATAGAAACTGAACAGGTTTCAGATCTTTACGCAAGCTAGCTGGTTTCGATTGAAAACATTTATACATTTTTTTAATTTGCACTGACATATAGTATAACAAAAAGATAAATGATAGATGTTGGAAGGAGGATGTATCAGATTCTAAAAATCCAAGTATGCAATCTTGAAACTAGTCTGAAGATAATAGATAGAACAAAACAGGCTAGGAATTTAATAAGCACCATTATTTGGCTTCTATTATTATTTATTACAACTTACAGTAAGTGGCATATATATGGTGAAAATTATGCTGAGTATTATAATATAATAATAACATAAGTTGTGTCATTGTTATACATGCATGAATTGCAGTGATGGCAAAAGAAATCAAAATGTCTATATAATGTGAAATGGTTGCCATTTTCCCATTCAGTAGAACAACTATAGTAAAAAGATATCACAATGATTGGAATTTGTTTACATCATTTATTTTTATGTGGTCCTGCCTTTTGGTCACCACTCATTGCCATTAATTCACTCAATGGTGATCAGATGTCCAGCAGTTTGGGTCTAATTGGCAACTAGCCATAAATTGCTTGTGAGAGTCTAATCATCATCTCCATGTGGTAACCACTAACTGAATAGATATACATCAATGAAAAAGAAGTCACCATGTTTAACAGGTCTGGAGCCATGAAATATCCCTAATTATTTGTAAATAGACTATTTTAATAAAGGTTCTTTACAATTAAAAATTTAAAACTTTTCCTGCATCTTTGTAAACTTTGGAATATGAACCATCACTCCTCTTTTATAAACCAAAATAAAAACTTATCAAGGAAATAATGTTTTAAATTTTGAAGCAAAAAAATGGAGGAAAAAATAATATAATGTTTGTAAATTTGAGATTTATAATTATGCAATTGAATTAACCTGGATTTAAAAACCTGAGATTTTTAAAATTTCAAATTATAAATTTGAATAGTATAAATGACTAATGGTTGGCTGCTAGATGCAGAACTGAATTATGGTTCAATTTTGAATCCTAGTCTTCATAAATGAAGCCAAAAGTCAAAAGCAGTTCATCTGAAGATGGCATTTTCTAGACTATATTGTCTGATATTTAATGATTACTGAAGCTTATAATAGGTATCTCTAAAGTGGAGTGAATATAACTACTTTTGGCAATGCATGAATAAGTATGTAAGAGGTTATGTCTTCTTGTTATGTTGTTGGCATTAGTTTTTGTAAAGCAAATGTTTTTTTTAGTAATATAGAAATAGAGGTAGACCCTGTTTTCCTGGAAATAATATTTGAATAAGAGTTTATATTGAGAACAGTTTTACTAAAGAAATGTTGAAGAGGGAAATCATTATAATAAAAAATGTAAAAAAAATAAATTAAAAACACTCTTATTAGCTTAGATGCACTAAAAAGTAAAAAAAAAAGTCCAGTTTTCATCATATTCTTAATATTATAAAATCAAAAATGAAAGTGTGTAGTGCATGTGTTTTTTCTGATCATGAGGGCTATCATTTTATTTGCAAAATATTAATAATATGAAAAAAAATATAAAGTGTTTCTTTAATTTAACACCTTCAAACAGATACGCTTTAAAAATGCTTAAGTGACAGCCAATCAGATGGAATAATGGCATCACATGGGACTCCAAGTTCTGAAACACAAGCCAGAACTATTAGAAAAAGATCCAAAAAGATCCATCTTTTTCTAATAGTTCTGGCTTGTGTTTCAGAACTTGGAGTCCCATGTGATGCCATTATTCCATCTGATTGGCTGTCACTTAAGCATTTTTAAAGCGTATCTGTTTGAAGGTGTTTAGCTTTCACGTTATTATTATTTGTATCTTTTAGTTATTCTTGAATTTAAGAATGAAGAAAGCTTAGATGCAATTTAATACCACTAGATGGCTATATTGTAAATCCTGCATAAAATTTAAAAAAAAATATTTTTTTTGCTAAAATTATTTGCAAACTTTTAAAACAATATATTGTCTTCAAGAATACATGAGTATACAAGTAATTCAGCAATTGGTAAATAGATGAAAATTGATTTACAAGATCTTTTCCAGATAGGCATGAGAAAAAAAATCATATAAAAAAAGATAGAACTTAAACTAAAAAACACCATATTGGTTAATAATAATCTAGAAAATATAATTCTCCATATGGCAATTAGAAGCAAAATAACTGCAATGACATATATTTTCCAACATTTGTTTATCTGGATGTGATAACTGTGCCATAACAGTTAATATAAAACAGAATAATCAAAACATTGATCATATGATAACTTAAATTGCTGATTACTCAGGCTATAAATTATTAATCATGTGATCAGAGTTGTAGTTGTAATTACATTAGTTCCATCATCTAATATTAATTGTTAAAAGTTCTAACTTTATTTAAACTTTGCAAATACACTCAAATATTAATAATAACATACAGATTAAAATATAAGACAACATTTTAAATGGTATTATTTTCTCTCCACTATTCTTCAGGTGTTGCTGACCTGATCAGTGACAATACTAAGAAGGGAATCAAATCTAAGACCTTTACATTTATGAATATTGAATTTAAGGCAATGCTTTAACAAACTAGACTATTCTATCAAATTGCATTATCACAAATGTTTAGATAAACATTTAACAGATATTATTTCACTACCATTAGAAGTATGATGTCATGTGATTCTTTAAAGAGATTGTATGCCTGGATGATCAATCTTTCTGAGATTGCAGATGAGAATAATGAAAAAAAAAAGTTCTCTTTTATCTATCTCTAAAGAATACTTAGAAAATCAATGACATACATCAAATATTATTCAGGATACAGATGCACTTCTGGATAAAATTTTTAGGAAAAAAATATCATGCAGTATAAATTGGTGAATTGCTCGTAAAACCATAGAATAATATGTGTCATGTGTAACAATTTATAAAACACATTAGCTTAAAGACATATAACAAATAGACATATTGTTTTCTAATGGCAAAAAAAAAAAACAACTTATAAAACTGATATGAAGCAATAAAGCCCATAAACCTGCAGCATGAACCAATGGCAGTGTTCCCTATGATTTTACCATATAATGTGTAGAAATTTAGCATTACAATAATAAAATAGGAGCCAAGTGAACCATTATTACATAGATAATGTAATTATAATTAACTAGAGGGAACCAAATGTTTGTAACATGATTGCATAAATTACAGTGATTCCAAATGAACCAGAGAAAAGTATAAATTTGCTTAATTTGGAAATTTTGTGTTATGTTTACATCTGTATTACTCCCAGAATAATGCCCTGGAAATTCAGTAACAACACACAACCCAATGAATAAATAATTAGATATTTATTAGAGGTATTTATAGTAACAAGATATATATGTAACAGTTTAAATACAGAGATTTACTTCTGTTTTAGTTGGCAAATTGTTAATGGTTAATTGTTAACAGTACAACTAGTGCTTAAGAAAGAATACTGGAATTTCTCTTTCAAACCTTGATATTCCCAAACAATGCTCGGCTTGTCTCTTGAATAGATATGATGACGACAGTAGCTAGCAGCTTTCTGCTCCAGGCTTGAACCTATTTCAATGCATTCTTCTAAATAATGAATATTATTATATATTAAAAAATGTATTTTATTATTTTTATAAAGAGCTTTTACTTAAAACAAAAATAAGTCAGTTATTTTATATAGCGCGATGTTTTTTATAAACAATAATATTTAAACAGCGTTAGACTGTTACACATGCGCTTTGGATTTAAAATATAAAATGAATGAATACTAACACTTTAATGCTAGAATTGGTAAACAAATGAAAGATGAAAGTGCTGTAGGTAATTTTGGTTATGGTAATAGAAATGAGAGAGGACGTAGACTTGTGGAGTTTGCAGAAAAAGAAAAACTTTATATTATGAATTCTTTTTTTGAGAAAAATGTTAAAAGAAAATGGACATGGAAACATCCAAATGAAGGTACAGCAGAATTGGATTATATTTTGACTAACAGGAAATACATATTTCAAGATTGTAATGTTCTTAATAGATTTAACACAGGAAGTGATCATCGATTAGTAAGGTGCAAGATGCATGTTAATGTAAAACTAGAAAGACAAAAATTGTTAAGAAAAACAATATTTACAGTTGATATTCCTAATCTTCAGAAACATTCTAATGAATTTAAATTAGAACTTACAAATCGATTTCAAGTATTAGTAGATTTCGAACATGATTCAGATTTGAATGAAATTAATATGAAAATAACTGATACACTTTTAAAAACTGCAACAAAGATAGCTGGTAGAAAAAAGCAGCAATTGACCAACAAAATTTCTACTGAAACTAGAGAATTTATGAAGAAAAGAAGAAATATGAAGATATACAAAAACGATGCACTAAAAAGAATTGAATATCTCGAATTTTGTAAAATGGTGCGGAAAAGAGTTGAAAATGATATAAGAAAATATAACTGTGAAATAGCAAGAAAAGCTGTAGAAGAAAATAAAAGTCTTAAGAATGTAAAACAACATTTTGGTATTGGTAGGAAATTTATATCTGCAATAAGGAAAAAAGATGGAATTATTACTAAAAAGAGAGATGACATCATGAAATTGGTAGAAAATTTTTATCAAGAATTATATAGTAATAAAGATCTACCTCCTATATCTATTACATCTTCCGAATTGCCCAGAATTTTAAATGAAGAAGTGAGAAATGCAATTAAATGTATGAAGAAAGGAAAGGCTCCAGGTAATGATGGAATTATAATTGATATATTAAAAGAAGCAGGTGAAGAAACAGAAATTTTTTTAGCAAAGTTATATACCAAATGTCTAAATGATAAAGATGTACCGGATGATTGGAAGAATGCAGTAATAATATTAATATTTAAAAAAGGTGATAAAGAAGATATTAAAAATTACAGACCTATCAGCCTTTTATCAGTTTTATATAAAAATTTTACCAAGATAATTACAACTCGTCTACAGAGAACATTGGATTTCCACCAACCAAGAGAACAAGCTGGATTTAAAAGTGGTTTTAGTACAGTAGATCATATTCAGGTATTGAGAGAAGTTATAGAAAGGACAAATGAATATGAGTTGTCATTATGTTTTGGATTTGTAGATTATGAAAAGGCATTTGATTCTATAAACATTTCTTCAGTGATTAAAACATTGGATCATCAAGGTATAGATCCAGGATATTGTCATATTTTAAAGAATATTTATAAAAATGCAACAGCAACAATTAGATTACATAATGATACTGGGAAAGTCAACATTGAGAAAGGTGTAAGACAAGGTGACTCCATATCTCCAAAACTTTTTACAGCAGTGCTGCAAGAAGTATTTTGTGGATTAAAATGGGAAACTAAAGGAGTGAAAGTAAATGGAGATTATTTAAGTCATTTAGATTTCGCAGATGATGTAGTTGTTTTTGCGAATAATGCTTCAGAGCTGCAGGAAATGTTGCAGGAGTTATCAGATGAAAGTAGGAAAGTAGGACTAAAGATAAATGTTAAAAAGACTAAAGTAATGTTTAATCGATTTGCTCAAAATATGAAAATAAAGATTGATTATGATGAATTAGAAGAAGTTAACAGTTACAAATACCTTGGTCAGATTATTAATACAGATGGAAACATAATGGAGGAAATTAATCATAGAATTAAACTTGGTTGGAGTGCTTTTGGTAGAAATAACTTGATACTAAAAGGAAATATGCCTATGTGTTTGAAAAGGAAGGTTTTTAACAAATGTGTTTTACCAGTTCTTACTTATGGATCTGAGACTTGGACACTCAATAGAAGAGCAATACAGAGACTTCAGACCACTCAAAGAAGTATGGAGAGGTGTATGTTGGGAATAACAAGAAGAGATTGAAAACGCAATGTATGGGTAAGAGAACAAACAGGTGTTACCGACATCATTGAAAAAATTAAAAGATTGAAGTGGAGTTGGGCTGGACATATTGCTAGAAGAGATGATAATAGGTGGACAATTGAAATTTTAAACGGGATTCCAAGAGATTGTAAAAGACCCAGAAAGAGACCACATGTGAGATGGATGGATGAAATAAGAAAGTGTGCAGGGGTGATGTGGAGAAGAGAAGCTAAAAATCGGAGAAGATGGATTAAACTTGGAGAGACCTTCATCCTGCAGTGGATTGATAATGGTTGATAATGATGATGATCTTTTCCAAAAGCTTTATCATGTGGTTGAAAATCCAAAGCGCATGTGCAACAGTTTAATGCTGTTTAAATATTATTGTTAAAACAAAAAAGAAAAATGGGGAAAAAATAAATGAATTAAATCATATAGATGTAAAGCAGTATATAATGGCGGCCAGCTTCATCGTGTATACAGCCTTGTATTAGAGAATATATTAATTAGTATCTTATTTCAAAAGATGGACATACTTATATACTTTATTTAAATGACTTCTCATAACTATTGTGAAGAAACGATTTTTACTCTTTTTTTCTGAATTTTTAAAATTTTAAATCCGATTATATATTGTTTGCTATTCCATATGTCTAGATTTATTGGAATAAAAGGGCTGCAGTTACTTCTTGAAGTGATTCTACATTTTGTGAGCATCAGACTTTTAAAATGTTTAGGGGAAATCTAATATTAAAAAAACGAAATAAAGCAGACTTGTAATTTTCTGAAACAATGTCCCTTTTCTCTAGTAATCGTTTTTTTTTTTTTTTTGCAATCAAAACATAAGCATTAAAAAAAAAAAAAAGAAATTTATATAGGTACTTAAATTTTTTTAAAAAAAATAAAAGTAATTTTATTAGCTGTAGGTACCTGGAAGTAATTGTAATAACCAACACTTCAGAATTGAGAGTTGAAACTTTCATCTCCCATTGCTGTCTTTGAAATGAATATCTGATAGCATATGCCTCAAGGACTTTGACATCTGCTAAAAAACCTAAAGTCAATTGGATAAAGATTGTATAAAGACAAAAAAATTTACTGTATACAGATCATAATCTATTACTTGGAATTTTTGGTCCAAATGAGAAAACTCTGGAATATGCCAACCAGAAACAAATCTGATGGCATTCTGGACAGTTTTTACAGATTGCTTGATTTCTTGATTTTATTTAGACCACTAAGCTCACAATCATGCACATGATTATGAGTGAATTTATAAAGCTGGTAAAAGATTGGCTACCTAAATTCTTAATCATGTTTACCAGTTACCAGTGAAGTACAGCAATAAACTTTGTTGATATACTGACTGCAGAATATTTGAGTAACACTAAAGTTGGTGAGTGGGCTAATCAGGATCACAGCTATAAAGAATTAAATTAAATTTAGCTGGTATCACCAAAAACTCAGGCAAACTGTTGTCAAGCAAATATGGAATGCCTGTCATAGCTTATATATGTGCAATAGATGCATTCTGATGATTGATCATGTGCTCATACTAACAAACTTGCAAGCAGGTGATTGTGACCTAATAGACAGACATCCTGATTTTGTACTAATGAAAGCTTTGGCATGATTGTATATTTGGTGGTCTAAATTAAATCAAGATGTTGAAAAGACAATAAAAACTGCTCTAAATGCCAATCTGCAGTGGATTTTCTTAAAAAGAGGTTTCAATTGTGAGGAAAGTCAAAAAAACCAATGGCAGAAAATTCACATAAACTATGCTGGTTCAATGAATGGATACCTGTTCCTAATTGTTGTAGACTCTTATTCTTGTTGAGTTGAGTACAAGCTCATAAATACTAGCATGAAGTGCATAACTAGACCTTTACAATAAGTTTTTTCTAGCCAAGCTTACCCTGAAATTCTGGTATCTGACAATAGAACTGGATTTACCTCTCTAAAGTTTAAAAGCTAAAAGAATTTTGACTCCACCCTATCATACAGAATCAAATGAATTGGCTGAAAAAGCTGGCAAATCTAAAATCAACTTTCAAGAAAATATCAACTAAAGATATTAGGAAAATATTGGTAAAAGCTATGTTTTACCGAAAATGTGTTTACTTTGAAGATGCAAGCGGAATTATTATTACAGTAAAAATATCACGCTCATTTATTTAAACTATTACTAGCTGATAATGTAACTAAAAATATTTTAGATGAGGAAAATTTCAAAGTAAACTTTTGGCAATTTAAAATGGGTGAAACAGTATGTGCCAGAGATCTGTTAAAAAAAAAGTGGGTTATTGGTATCATCATTGAAGTTGTATCTGAGACATGTCAGTCACCTACGTTCACATCTATGTGATACATCAAATGTAATTAATAGTAAACTTTTTAATACAAAACTGAAATATAATGAAAGTGAAGAACCTGTTGATACCTCCTCAGTAGACCAAAATGTGGAAATGTCTATTGATAGTCAAGCTGATGGGATAAACATTTAATCAGACAATATTACAACAGAATTGGGGGAGGATGTTATATTGTCAATACCATCAGATTAAGCTGACATAATTGCCAAATGTTATGAAGAGAGATCTGAATCTCTATCAGACATGCAAAAAATCATAGAAAGCCTGAGAAATTGAAGAACTATTTTCAAGAGAAAGTTAGACTTTCTGCATATTTATATATTACAAAGAAATCAAGTGATATATCACATGACTAATTTTAAATATAATGCTTGAATATCCTAGCACCTCACCGAGGAAGCCAATAGCAGAAAATGGTCTGAGGTTGAGGATATTCTGAAAAGCTTGTTAAGAGCTATTTGCAAGCTCATTATATAACATTTGTAATACAAGCTTGTTAAATTAGATCATGTGACATATGACTTGATTTCTTTGTAATTTTATTTTTTGCTATTAAGGCTTTGGTGATTTTATATTGCTAAAGCTATTAATATATGGTGTATCCGAACTTGGTTCAGTCCCATATGGCTATTTAAATTAGATGGCTGGTATGGAAGACATATGGATGTCTGAAAATTTCAGATTTTCTACTTAATAGTTATCCATTAGATAAAGTGCTGGACTTTGTCTGGTATTTTAAATATAATGCTTGAATTTCCTAAGACCTCACTGAAGAAGTCAATAGCAGAAACTGGTTTGAGGTTGGGGATATTCTGCAAAGCTTGTTAAGAGTTTATTTGTGAGCTCTATGTATAAAATGAATAGTACATGAGATGAGGATGAGAATATGCTAATTAGAATTATTACAAAAATAAATTGATAACAGTGGATAAACTTCAAATTGTGAAAAGAAATAAAGTTCTTGCAAAAGAGAAAAAAGCATTGGGTTAAGTCAGAGCCATGAATATAGATTTAAAAAGCACAGATAAGTGAAAATCCAAGTTAAAGACTGATCAAAAGATCTTGTCTGACAATTTATCATATTGCGTGTGTACAATCTGAGTTAATGGGAACTCAGGATATAAAGACTATATTTATAAATGGATAAAGTAAAGTGAATTATATTTATTATGTCAATTATTATTCCAATACAAGGAAATAAACTTGTTGCTGAGTTTGAAAGTTTGTTATTAGGGTTACATATTTTAATTTTGATACCTGCCGGGGTGGTATCATTGAAAATACCCCTCCTCCTCCCGAGTACACAGCAGTTATTTAAAGTATATTATTCATATCATAGACTGGGGAATAATGTTCAATGTAACTGCTAAAGTTATTCAAAAATAATAATTTATTAAGCCCATATTAGTTTTATATTCATAAAATTAATTTATTCTGTCACTAATATTAAATTTGATTCTTCATCTCATTCTCGAGTTATAATGTACTATAAACAGAGCAAAAGGTAGAAGTACTTATTTTTAACGCATTGGAAATAAACAAAATAAATGCACTTGATAAAATAAAAAACTAAAACTCCTTCCACATAATTGACAGCCTTTATTCACTCGTCTTTATTTTTCCTTGTAGTTATCAAAAATGTTTGACACATCTAAATTTTTATATAATTCTTCCGCTATTAAAAAATCTAGTTGATCCAAGGGTATTAATTAAGCTATTTTATCATCATAAAGAACTATCATTTAGGGAATAGAAATTTTTTTTGAAAAATTGACATCTGTTCTGATTTAATTACAACGAAAATAAACTTCATTTAAAATAAAAATGCAATTTTTTTTTTTTTTTAAGTGTCATAGCATCGGCCGGGACGCGAACCCGCAACCCGGGCAACTGCCTGCAAGTGCAAGGCAGTCGCGCTGACCTCTCGACCACCAATGCAAGACTTAAAAAATGCCATTTTTAAAAAGGAAATTTAACAAATTTAGAATGTTTAACTATTAAGCAATTTAATATCTTTGTACTGTAGAAAAATTAAAATACAATGAGATCTCTTTTCTGAAAAAATATTAATGTCATAATACTTTGATTGTTATATAAGAAGTATCCAAAAATAACCGGAATCATTGAGTACATCCTTCTGCTTCTAGATACCTCTTGCGGGACCTTTCTGCATCAATCTGTTAAATAATATCATCATGTGAGATTTTCTTGTAATGTGCGATTTGCATATTTGTCGATTTTTTATAACGGTTGAAAAGGTGGAATAATGTGAAATTCTTATTTTCTTTCAGGGAAAATAGCAGGAAAAAGAGTTGTAGCACTCGAAACAGCTTACAAGCAAGTTGCTCTGGAAAAATATAAATTTACAAGTGGTTTAATGGAATTCATCATGTCTCAAAAAAGCATGATGAATGTCAAAAAGATCCGATTTTTTTTGGACACAAATGACATTTGTTGACTCAGAATTTATTTATAATGATCAGGCATTTAAAATCTACAGTTTCTGAAACTTTTGGATGATGCTGTAAAATGTAAATATCTCATTTTATGGCAAAATGAGAAATGCATATTTCATCATAACTGTGCACTAGCAAACAAAGCTTGAGTTTTGAATTAGGGTCAGCATGATTCCGTTTATCCATTACCCACATTTTCTCAATATTGCTCCATATGGCTTCTTTTTACTCTCTAAAATGATGTTATTAAAAGACATCACATTACAAATGTTTCTGGACTACTTCAAAAAATAAAAATCATGTTTAGAATGATTCATTGCATTAAAGAGATTATACTTTAAGAACAATTTAATTTGCAACAGTTAAATATAAATATACAATTTTTATTGTATAATATCTGGTAAAATAAAATAAAAATACACAGAAAAGGTCATTTTTTAAAATTATATTTCGCTTTATCATTGCCAAGTATGCTTTCAATATATTTTAACTACATCACACCACTATAAGCCATGAATATGATATAGCAAAAATATACTGAAAGCATGCTAGGTAGTAATAAGTTAAATATTATTTAAAAACTACCTTTTCTGTGTGTATTTTCATTTTACCAGATATTATGTTGGCTCAGAAAAGAATAAAATAAGTAACAATTGAATGCTTTATTACAAAATTAAAATTATTTTGGATCTCCAAAATTAAGCAACAAAACATCATTAGCTAAAATAACACTACTTTTATAAAAATTGTCTTCACTTTTCAACCAAATTCTATTTCTAATGTTATCATTCTAAAGATTTGATCTCCTTGTAGGCCCATTAGAACTATTCCAATTAGAGTGGAAAGAAGAAAAACAGAAATTGATTGATAGTATAAAAAAGAAAATATATATGAATGTTTGAAATGTTGTACAGAAAGATTTGAGGAAGGTTATTTAATTGATGCATAATTTTGCTTTTAAAGAATGATGATGATTAAAAATCTTTGCATTTTGCAAATTTTTTTGAATAATTTATGAAATAGTTCTATAAAATTATCAAATTTTAATTCAATTAGGATCAAATGAAGAGAGAATCTTGTAAAAACTTCTTACTATTATTATTATAGTCTTTAAATATGAGTATTAAAAAAATGGTGCAGTAGTTTTTCATTTATCTTCACTATGGGATATTTACATACAAATGTCTTATTATTTATAAATATCCCTTCAAACTGTTGTTACTTCCATTGTTCTCTCATAGTAATTTTTAAATTGTCCAACATTTGATTTTATTATTTAAACCTTTATACTAGAATTTAGTAAATTGGCTTTGATTTGTTAGAAATATAAGTTTACAAATAAATAACATTCTAAAAAAATTATATTTGAACTTTGCAAATATAGAAAAATAAGTGAAATTAATGAGAACATTTTTTTATTGGAAGATTATTTCAACACCATTTGAAAAATAAACTAATAAAACTTTTGTTGATTAAACTTTATTTGTAAAATGCTATTGAATTAATATTAAGCCTTCATAAATTTATGAGTTTCTGTTCTAAAATTTAAAATTATATTTATAATTATTATGTAAGAGGAAACCAGATCTTTCAGACATGTGTGATTAGTATTAATTTGCTTGCACTCATCCATCAATAAACCAACACCCATTGGCCTTGCTTAATTCAGGACTTGATTCTATTGTGGGCCTGGTAATTTAGATGAGAAATGATTTGTACAAATTTAATTCTAAATATTGGAAGGAAGAGACAGTATCTCATTTTTAGCTATTTTAATTATATTAATTTTGAATATCTGTAATTAATGTAATAGCAATCTATATATGTAAATCATGTGAGCGGAAACCAATCTCTCAGTCATGCACTATTGGTATTAATTTTCTTGCGCTCATCTATCAATAAGTGTTAATTGACAGGGGAGTGCAAACAAATTAATACCAATAGTGCATGTCTGAGGGATGTTTTCCCTCACATGATTTACACACACATATATATATATATATATGTCACTAATACATTAATTATAATTATTAAAATATTACAAAAGTTTGTATTATTATGTTTAACAAACTGTTATTGATCATAGTTTCTATTTTACTATTATGACAAATTCCTTAAACTGGTATTTTAAAAAAATCAAAGTGAGATCATGAATAATTTTGTTTTTAAATAATTACTGAATAAATATTTTGTAAAAATATTCATAAATATTAAAATAAATTATATAAAATATCTATTTTTTTTGCTTATCACTAACAACAAAAGAAGAGAAATTTACAATTAGTCTTGCAAGTGAAATCAATCAGCTAGGGGGTAAATGGGGCTTGGATTCTTTGTAGTCTCCTTTGGCTAAAGATTTCTGATATTTTTTGAAGTAGTAAATCAATATATTTTAATTCCACTTTCTGCTGTCAAATGAGTGAAAAGGTGTCAAAATAGTGCTATAACTAGCCACAAGAGAGTGAAGAATACCTGAAGTCCTACCAGAACTCTCTCCAAATAATGTACTTTATATTATCAATGATTTAGTTGATATCATATAAATATTGTATGTATGGAATTTATGAATATTGAATCTCAAGTTTGTATATGCTATCACTAAATTTGACACACCCATATATATCTATATTTTTATACAATACTTTTATTTATATAGAAAAAGAGTTATAGTACAACAAACAAATGATAAACATTAAATAAATTAAAAACTTAATATTTTAAAAAAAAATTTGATGAATATCCGTAAAATTCCTGTTTTCATCATTTATATGTAATCTTTTTATGAACAATATAAAATGTTCTTTAATAAATTATGAGGTGGGTGTGGGGGCTTCTATCTTACCAATATAGCTAACCATAATGTCAACAAATAAATAAATCAAAATGTTTTGAATTTTATCTAAAAAGTTTTTTAAAAACTCTGTTTTAGATTTATTTATTGTCAGTTGATCAAGGGGTCAAATGACATTTGAGATAGCAGTAATCAAAGAGTCATCAGACACACAGAAAAAATTTAGCTTTTTGCATCACATGACTTCAGTTTAATTTTATAAGATTAAATAAAAAAATATTTAGATTTAGATCTTCAAAAGCTTACTTTTTTATATAATTAATCAAACTTTTACTAAAAACAAACAAACAAATAATTTAGTTCTGATTTTTAAAAATTATATTTTTTTATAATTAACAAAAATTGCATTATCATATGATAATAATTCAAAATAGAAATCTGACCATAAAATGAAATTTTACTGTCTTTATGTTATTTTAAGTTATGGTGGAAAATAGTTATTTTTTTCATTCATGCAAGCATTGTAAATTAGATTTGTTATGTGTGAGAAATTATACAAAAATTTAATGCCTCTATTATTTAGCATTCTAAGTATGAATAATTTTTTACATTTATTTCTAATTATTTAGCACAAAATCTGCATAATGTTGGTTAATTAATATATAGAAAGTACAAACTGTATTTGACTCATTATTATATGCAAATTTTTAAAATTTAATTAATGGATTATTAGGCACAATAGCCGACCCCTTAGATTAAGATCAAGGGTTATCCCCCAGCCCTGGTCATTTCCAGTTCTTAAAATTTTTATTTACTTTTGAGCAATAAATTATTCAATATAAAAAATAATCAAAAGGCATTAGGATTACTGCTCAGGAGTTTACAAGAATCTTGAAGACAAAAAATGCCCATATTGGGAATAATCCAAGGATCTTACATTCCAGAATCTAATACTCTTCCGCTGCACTAAACTCTGCAGGGCAAAAAGAATATTGTCTTATTAAACACATTGCTTTCTTAATAAATAATTTTCTTTTATGTGTCTTGCAGAAAATATTTTATTTAACTTTCCAGAAGCATATACTAAACAAACATGAATGTTTCACCTTCAAAAATCTTCCCTATCTTATTTTAACGGAACCAAAAAATTTATCATGTTAATAACTACTATCATATGATTTCTTCATAAGTTTACAATAGATAGTTCTAGCATAGGGCAAATAAAAGAGCTTTTGGAGATTTATTATACCTTTTAATTATTTCAATCACTTTCTAAGGTAATATAAAATATTTTCAAAATCTTACAACATATCCTATTATTGATCTAAACTCTCTTTTATTATTCAATTAACAATTTTTATGAAACTTTATTTTTACAGAAGTTTTGTTTGATAACAAAGTGATTCTCAACGGCATGATATTCCAAAGTATTTGTTAGTAAAGCTGTTAATTTTGGCTCTTTTTCTACTATAGTGGCTAATTTGTAGCACTATTTTTCCTATTAGGCATTCATTTGATGGTAGAAAGTGGAATTAAAGAAAATATTGACTTATTAATTTTAAAAAAGCCTGAATATGTCAGTATTCTACAGAGAAAAGGAAAGAGTATATAAATAAACTGATAATGCTGCAGATTGGCAGATTCTTGGAGAGAATAGTTGTAAAACTATTTACTTCATTTTTATTGTTGTTAGCAATGAACAAAAATTTTTTTCCCATAGTTTATTTATTAATTATTTTTATAGTAAGCATTAGAAACTATTTTTTGTGTGATTATGAGGAAGTACCCAAAAGTAGATGCACCTGTTGTAGTATGTGTTACTGCCACCTGATACCTTTTGTGGGGATTATTCTGCATCAATCTGCTGAATGATGACATTGTGTGAAATTATGGTGCATTTTACATATTTGTTGATTTTTATTATAGTTGATAAATTTGAAGAATGTGCAGCAGTGAAATTCTGTTTTCTGTTATGAAAAATGGCAGAAAAACGGTTGCAATGTTTGAAAAAGCATACAAGGAAGCTGTTCAGGTGAAAAACAAGTTTACAAATGGGTTTCTTGTTTCAATAATAGTGAATTGTCAATTGCAGACAAACATTGTTCAGAGTGACTCTCAACTTTTCAAATAAAAAAATATCATGAAAATTCATAAATTTATTTTTGAGGACTATTGCAGAATAATTGATTGGTCTGGCATACCCTGGAATTCCTGCCAATGAATTTTGAGTATGGAATTATGACTGAAAAGAGTTGCAGTAAAATTTGTGCCTCACTTGCTCACAGTTGATCAAAAGGAATTGCAAGTGGATGCATGTTGTGAATAAGAAGTGCATTTAAAAATCAATCCTCATCTTTTTTTAAAGATTATTACTGGTGATGAGTGTTATGATATGAGTCCGAGATGTAATCAAGTGAATGAAATACATAAAATTCACTATGTCCCAAAAAGTGTGGTTAGTGAAGACCAACTGATGATTTTTTTATGACACAAATGGCATTGCTCATTCAGAATTTATTTCTAGTGGTCAAACTGTTAACCAGGCATTTTGTTCCCGAATGTTTGTGTGGTTATCGTAAGATGAAATTGTCATGATTTGTGACAAACTGGGAAGTGGTAGATTAACCATGGAAATGTGCCAATGCACAAGGACTTGAGTGAGAAACAATTTTTAACTAAAAATAGCATGAATCAGGTTATCCATCCATCATATTCACCCAACCTTACTCCATGTTATTTCTTTACCCCAAATGAAAAAAATGTCTCAAAGGAAAACACTTCAAAAAGAAGAAAAAATGACAGAGGCATTAAAAAGCATATTAAACAGTGCTGTGAAAAGTGAAAAGCATCTTAGATGGCTGTAATGCACCACATGGGAAGAGTATTTTGAAAATTTTATTTATAACACTTAAAAATAAATCAGCAATTTTTCATTACAAAATTCTGATTACTTTTGGGTACCCCCTCATATACTTAATTTTTATTCAAGTATGTTTTATTTTTTAGAAATGCAAAGTTAAAAAATATATAGTAATGGTAAAAATAAAACTACAATTAGTAAGACTCTGCAAAAATTATTGTATGGAGATTTTGTGATATTTTAATGATTGCAATTTCACATTTTAGAACTAAATTTAATAGCTTTATGATGACAGCAATAATTCACTCAGGGTTTAGAAATGAAGTTCAATTAACCAAGATTTCAGTTATGTATTTCATTGATCTTGCAATAATTGGCTAATGAAAAAAAAAAATATTGTTCTTATTATATACTTTTTTTCTATATTTACAAAGTTTAAATGTAATTTTCAGGATGTTCTTATTTTGTAAATCTATATTTCTAATAATTTAAATATAGTTTGACACACAAATTTTTGAAAGATGGCAAGAATAATAGTCTTCTACTATCAATGCAAAAATTATTTCACATCTTATCCCATTTACTAATATTTTTCTCAAATTGCATATATTCACCACCAAAAAAAAAAAAGAAACATCACTACACCATCATAGCTGTAAAAAATGTTTTTTTCTAATATAAATCACTACTATTTGGTATTTATTATAATTATTGTTTACAATGTTTAAGCACCCTAAAAAATTAACTATTAGTTGTAAATATTTTTAGAATGTGTTTGAATTTTGATCAGGCATAGTCTGAGATTACAAAGGATTACCACTGCTTTTGAAACTCACCTGAATATTATTTAAATTAATCTCTGCAATCAAATTTAAAATTAAAAAATACTTTAGCATCTATTTACTTGTTTTTAATATTTTCGAAGTACTGTTCACATTACATTTTAAGGAATTCTCTAAATAGTTTATTGAATATTTACTTTTCTGTAACTCTTGACCTGTCCATGTTATTTTTGAAAAGTTTCTTTGTTGATTTTCTTTTGACATGACTCACTCATTTAAAGAACTTTATCACTGTTATTTCTCCAAGTGTGGTTTATTTAGTTGAAGAGTTTTTACATAGTTTATTCTTCAAATGTAGACCTTTGTCAAAGAGCTTCATTGATGATTTTCTTTCAAGGTAGATTACTCATGTGAAAAACATTAAAAGTCTTCTTGCTTCCAGGGAAGATTGTTCAAAGACTTCCAGTACTGCTTTTCTTTTCAAATATTAAAAATAAAGAACTTCATGGCTGCTCTCTCTCTCTCTCTCTCTCTCTCTCTGCAAGTGTGGTTCACTCAGTCAAAGAGTTCCAGTTCTGCTCTTTTTTTACATAGAGATCATTTCAATGAAAAATTTCATCATTGCCTTTTTTTAAAAATAAAAATCACTTAAAGAGTTTTATTATCTTATTTTGTGTAGATTATCAGTTGAAGAGCTCCAGAGAAGTAAATTATTAAGTGAAGAGTTTCATACTTCTTTTTTTTTCAAGTGAGAATCATTCAGTTAAATTTCTCTTTGGAAACAATCAAATATTTAGATGAATTTTTTTTCCTTTCAAATCAGAACAATAAAAGAATTTTAGAATAAAACTAATCCATATTTTACTTGTACAGCATCTTAATAAAGACTCACATTTTTGTGATTAATCTTCCCAGTAGAAAAGAAAGTATTAATAACATGCAGTTTCTTCAAATTAGATATATTCCCAGATATTATTGTCTACATTGGGATTTAAAAGACCTCCTCCTCTTACATAAACGTGATCATATGAATTATTGCATCAACAAATTTCACATATTTTGTTGATATAAATCATTTTAATCAAAAAAAATGAGCCTATAGCATAAATCTGAGATCATTAATTTATACATATAATAATCTTTTGTTAGATCTATATAATCATTACAAGTTAGATTAGATTAAAAGTCTTAAGATAATTTGCATTTTAAACTATTATATTGATATTGTAGAGATATTAAAGATGACTGCTTGATATGCAGCGCTAAAATTCAGATTTAAATTGATCACTTACAAAGACAATAAGCTAGAAACTACCATGAAGTTCAATTATAATAATACTGCTACCAATTCCATTAGTTACCCAGTATGACGGCAGGTGGCTCAGAAATAAAGTGTAGAGAACTGATCCAAAAAACACAAACATTTTAAATACATAAAGTTTGATTCTTTTTAAACATACAATATTTGCCTCTAATCATAATAAATAAACATGTAATCATGCATTCACACACGTATATACATATAGACTGTATCAATAAATGTTTAAATTTGTATTGTTTATTTTTAAAAAGTAACTTTTTATGATTTTTGTTTTACCTATAGAAATAAAGAAGATATTTAAATTTCTAAAACTGAAATCCTAACAAATATTTAAAATTATGTAATACAACACTGGAATGTTGATTATGTCGATGATGTACAGTTATATATCGCTTATCTAAAAAAAAAAAGTTTTTAAATTTTTAGTCGTTACATGGGGGGGGGGGTATAATTAGTCAAATGCAGCTGAAAAAATGCTTCGTTGCTTATCTGATTTATACCTCATCCACCATTAAGAATGACTCAGCCATAGAAAGCTCTCTGAAGCATATACTGAAAAGCACATTTTTGGTTAGATTTCTGACATTATTACTTTATTAAAGTTATAAACAAAATTTTTCTGCTACTGTTTTGTTTATAAATATAAGTAATTAAAATTTTATGTTAAGTTTTATCTTATTTGCATAACAGGTCTATCAGACGGATGATTTCAGTGCAGACCATTTCAGAAAGATAAATCATTGAACTTACAACTCGCTGCTCAGCTTACTAAAGAAAACCCTCCATCACTTCACCGCCCACCCATCACCCACCCACACATACACACACACACGAGTATATATCTTTTCTCCAAAGACAGTAGATCCAGCGATCAAAAAACGAAGTACTACCCCTAACCATCTGCAATTACTTGCTATTTTCTTTACTGTATACCATAAAATAATAAAAACCTCATTAAAATGTTTATAATAAAATCTTTATATTAGTCGAAAATATATTCTTTATTAATATTGATTCTACATCCTAAATACAAAGATCTTTCGTCATAATAACAATTTCAGAATAAAAAATTGAAAATCTCAAACTTTTATGAACCAGTAATCCCCCCCCCCCGCACTATTATTATGCCACCTACTGTAATGTTTAGTAACTAATAAATACCAGATAGTGCTTAAGTGATGCCCTATCCACTATTCCCAGACTAGTTTCTAGCTTAAGTCTTTCACCAATGAGAAGTTTTTTTTATCCTGCAAAGTATGCTTAGATTTTTCCTCCAACAGTCATATTTTATTTTTTTGTTTTTCAATTAAGCTATCAGCACAAATTGACAAACCAATTTAATATTTTCACTCAAACCAACTTTGTTATATAATCATATAGATATTAAATCAATTCATTACCTGCCCTTAGAGCCAAAAGATACAGGCCTACTATTGCTAGATCCAAAGCTTCTCAGGGATAAAAATCATAGGCTAGAAATTAGTCTGGCAATATTGGATAGTGATTTATTAATCATTACTATCTGACATCTTTTAATTATTAAATATTATACTAAATGGTGTAATAATAGTAAGGAAAGAGAATTTGTCACTGAACAACATTGTGGAAAAGCATTATTTGAAATGGGATCATGTGATGTCTTATGAGAATTCATCAGTAATGTGCAAGAAATGCAACTAATAGCATTGGAATATAAAAAGAAAGCAGAGAATATTATGTGGTAGTGCTTCTATGGAGGTATATCTAGTCTGAAAGCAGATTGAGTATCTATGCAACTGAGCACTATGTAACAATACTTAATCAACATCAGATACTTTTTGCCATTTATTATTATAAATTGAAATTAAAATAGACCAATTTATAAATACCCTTAGGCACTATTTTTGTTTTCCTTTGATGTATATTGCTGCATTGTTTCTTCTTATATTTTTTTAGGTTTCAACAGTATACTTTTTTTTTCACCACTGTTATGCCACCTACTGTAAGCTTCAAAAACTAACAATAGTGCTTAATAAATCTCTATCTAGTACGATCTATTAGTTATTAAAGTTTATAGTCGCTGGTATAACTGTGGTAAACTAAAGTATGCTGCTGAAACAATAATGTATAAATTGGAGTCATGTAATATTTTCTGTTCTAAGTGTCACATTGTTATTATCTTTTTTTTTAGTCGAAACTTGTAAGGTCACACACAGGTCATAGACATTGTTTTGTGAATTGCACTTGTGTGTATATAAATGTATAAAAATTTCAGAGATTTGATAAAAGCGTTTACTTTTTATCTTGGAATATATAACAGATTTTAAAATGAAAACAGTACTGATAATATTTGAAGTATTCCTGGTCATTCACACACACGCACTCATATATATCAAAGTTTTTTATTTTATTCTACTCCTTTCACAACCATCCATCAGCCCAAATGTCAGACCAACCTTCTACATTATAGATACATAAGGAACATTTTTTTGACAAGTAAGCCATATATCACATGTTACAATTAAACTTCCTACATATATTATTTTTAGATGCTTAAACTTAACTTCACATATATATTTAAATAATTTTTTTAAAACCTCTATTCTACCTACTAAAATATATGATCTAAAAGGCAAATGATCCCCCAAATGCCCATTTCCAACTGAACCAGCACTCATCAGTTGGCCCAGATGATAAAACACACTACTGATAGGAATTAAATCTACAATTTCAAAATACCAGTAAATAAAAATTGTATAGCCATCTTTGCAACATGACTGCATCTTGAGAAG
This sequence comes from Epiperipatus broadwayi, assembly GCA_028023455.1. Taxonomy (NCBI): domain Eukaryota; kingdom Metazoa; phylum Onychophora; class Udeonychophora; order Euonychophora; family Peripatidae; genus Epiperipatus; species Epiperipatus broadwayi. The sequence continues at coordinate 1,284,821 of JAQFVV010012500.1, forward strand.
TATTTTATAATTAGATTTTTAACAAATCAAAGTATGTTTAAAGTCACACAACATTTCCATGTTATGGACCAACTTTCCATAATTTATGTATATTTGCATAATTATATTGTTTATTTGATAAATTATTTTTCCTCAAATCATTTTCCATATGCAAAATATTGTAAGTATCTGCATATTCTGCAAATACAGATATAAATTTATTCACAGAATACTATAATTTCTTATACAATAGTTTTTGTCCACAAATTCTCTTTTTTAATGAACATTTTGACTCTTCAATGTAATTTGGCCATACTGACAAACCACTTTATATATAAAATTATCTTTGTTGATTTTGACACCAACATCCTTTCCATTAATGATTAGCCCATAAGCATTTAGTCCTACATTAAGGGCAATATTAAATAGAGAAGAAACCATGGTAGTAATCATCCCATATACTCTTCTATTTTTTATATATAATAATAAAATCATGCTTCCTCTTCAATACTATTCTTTCTCTATTTATGTGTAAACTTGTATAATATTTGCATATATTTTTCTTGTTAAATTATACAGTCATTATACATATATTTCAATATGGAAAGTAATCACTTCAAAATTTGCATAACATTATGCTGAAAATAATTTAGGAACTAAAAATCAAAAAGACATATTTTATAAAATGATAGATTTTTAAATAAACAACACAATTATGTAAATATACATAAATTACGAAAAGTTGGACTTCAATTTTGTATGACTTTAATAAGAGTTTGATTTTTAAATTCTACTTATAAAATTTAATTCAAAATGGCAGTGATGTCATAAGCTGGCTACAATTTTTATTTTGTTTATTGGAATTTTCAAATTGTTGAGTTAATTTCAGCATTTTGTTATATATATATAACCTTAAATGGCAATTTCTAACTCATTATTATATGCAAATTATGTCAGCAGCTCTTTGTTTAAACAAACCAATAAAATATCAATAATATGGTGTCTAATTGTATGGTTACCCTGACAACAGACTGCTGCTAATCTAATATTTTATTCAAGCATGAGGATTTTGATAGAGTGATATATATATATATTATGGGAAGGTTATGGTTGTGACTGATATTTAGTATAAATTTGTTTATATATATGACTCAATTAACAATCCCCATCATACTGTTTGAAATTGGTTATTTATTAAATTTCATTGTTATATTACATTAATGGAATGGAAAGAAGAATTGTTACTACTGCAGAAAAATATGAGGCATTTGAAATAAAAACCATGTTAAACAATGATATGTCTCTTATATTGTTTTAGTTGTGTGTTGTTGTTTTTACTGAGATCTTTGGAACTGTTTATAGGCTATTAAAATGCAATATAGAATTGATGGCAGAATTTTTAATTTGAATTAATTAAAAGCAAAAACTTTATCTTATTGGATCAAGGCAGACAAAGCATTATTCTTTGAGAGAAGTAAAGATGAGTAGCTCTAAAAGGCAATGTATTCAAATTGAAATATAAATCTTTGCAGTTCAATATAATCCTCATAAATATCAATTCTTTTAAATAATTTACAATCATCAGCAAAGTAAGTATTTTACCTTTTTTTAATGCTATGACCAATATCACACTTAAGACATTAAAGAATAATGGACATACAAAAGAAACTATTCATCAAATATTTTACAAACCATGCAACGAAATGAGGGCTAAATCCCAACATTTTACATTTATAACTATTATGAGGTACTTTGTCAAGTGCCTGTGACATATCAAAAGAGACAAAAATCAAATTGTTACTGCTAAGATGACGAATTTACAATATGATTAGATATCAATGTTAAATTAGTATCAATAGATTCATCTGATAAAAAGCCATTCTTAAAATCAGGCAATAGTAATAATAAATCAGCTGTCTTTATTACAAGCAATTAAACAGAAAAGCAAAACATTATTATCATTTATTCATAAACGAATAATGTCATTCTAGAAGAAACAAAGATAGAGAAAAAAATAAAGAATAAAAAGTTGGAAATTGTAAAAAAAAACAACCAGTCAGAATTGCTGTACATGTAATTAAAGAATAGAAACATAGTGCACAAACACAGAATTCCATTATTACAACTAGAATAGGGAGACGATTACTGTATAGGTTCTGTATTAATCTAAGTAAGTAAATACTTAAAAAAAAAAGATAAATAAATTAGTTATTTATGCAGAAAATATCATTTGGGAGGATTTAAACTTGATTCTCTTAGGAGTTCAATTTAAATAAAACTTTACTTTTTCTTATGCAAATTAGTCATTTAAATGAGAGGGCTGATTTCATCTAGTTGAAACTATGTTTATATAATTATCATAAGATTATTAATATGGGTTTTGTAATGTTTTAGTATATAATTAGCACTTCTAAAAATAAATCAATAAAACACGACATATTACATGTCTTAAGCTTGAAATTAGTTCAGAGATTTTGGATAAAAATATCTATTATCTGGTAACTATCATTGCTTTCTAAAGTTTACATTAAGTGGCAAAAAGAGATGGAAAAGTATGTTTCTAACACTTCTAAAAATAGTGGTTTGATAGTTTGGAAATGGTCATTAAAATAATATATCAACAATGTGTAGATTTTTTTTGTTTTTATCAGAGCATCTGTTATTTCAACTCGAACACATGACAACCATCCATGGAAAGTAAGACCATCCTGACAGTCTGTGGTGGAGGATGATGGTTAGATTTGGAAATAGGGAATGCCCTGATAAAAAAACCTAGAAAATATTCATCAAATTTATTGTCATCCTTTTACAAGATGTTAAAGTGGAGAAAATAGTCCTTATCTTACATAAGAATTGGGTGATAAAAAGTATCAAGATATCAATGTGGATGTGGAAATTTAGGCATTGGAAATCTCTAAGTTATATGAAAAGATCATATAAATTATTGCTTACACTTTTTGCTGCCATCTAGTACAAGTTTTAGTAACCAGTACAACTATGATTGTATTGCTTAATATGCCATTACCTAGTAGTATTTTATTCAAATATTCCCATGTAGTTTCTATCTTATGGTGTTCATCAGGAGGAACTTTTGGATTTTTAAACCTCTATCAGCCACTTTTAAAACTTTTTGTTATACTATCAAATTACCAGCCCAAATGAAAAACAAGCCTATTTGTTTGTATAGTTTTTCAATAAATTTAGGCCTTTTATTTTTTGTCAGAATTGGTGTTAAACCATTATTTTTAGTTTCCAAAATAATTTATTAAAGATTACATTATTACATTAGAGATTATTTGGTACATATTTTGTTTAAAGTGTTATCTCATTTCTTCATTTGGTTTTCCCGAATTTGAGTCAATTACTCTTTGTTTTCTCCTTTTTGGAGCATCCTGCTATTGGTTATCAGGCTATCTCTTGTTCTTGTTTTCTTTAGATTGTTCTGCATGAAGTTAAAAAGACTAAAATTTTGATGATTAAATACTAGCTTACATCTAGTAATCCATAATAGATGACCAAGAATAAATGAGAATCTAATTTCTGGGTATCATCCTTTTCTGATACAATTGCTTTGATCAGACTCATTAGTATATTTTTAAGTTGCATTGGCTGATTACATCTGAATCTGAAATGGTTGATGGTTTCATCTTCTTTTTTGCAAAACATGCAGGTTGAGTCAATTTTTGAGTACCCTCTTTTATTAACTAAAAATTCATTAGTAGGTAATGCATTTACATTGGTTTTGATTAGATAATCCAAATATTTGCATTTCCTTATTAATTAATCATTTGAGATGGCTATACTTGAGAGATGGTCTTTTACGTCAGTGTGCTTTATACTAAAGGCCTGCCAGTATGTTGATTTTTTTTTAAATGTGTCTTTATTGATTGTTATGCATTTCATAAGCTCATTTAGTTATAGATCCAGCCAGTTTCTTCTGCACAATAGTGGCGGCCAGTCTGTTGGAATGATGATTGTAGAAATTTCTTCATTCTCTTGATTAATTTTTAATTTATAGAGAAAATTGTATGACTTCTAGAACCATAAGGTAGAAATGTCATGGAGACCCATTCCGTTAATGTCCCTGGGTTGTTGAATCTGTATGTAGCTTATCACTATTGTTTTCTTTTTTCAGAACAGCCGAGAGCATAAGGATGCAATTTTTGAGATGAACCATTTAGTGGGCTTAATCACAGGGTGATAATAATCTTTGTCAATATCATCATGTTTAATGTGACCTTACCATAGATGGAAAGATATATTCCAGACAATGATATGGTTATCTTTTTGGTTGCCTCCAGCAGGAATTGTTAGATATTTCTCCTCATTGAAACTGGTGAGAACTTTCTGTGGCTTGACCACAAATCTCAAGGCAACCATTTGTCTCGAGATCAACCTCCAAGCTGCAGACTTCACCGGGTTAAATTTTAGGCCATAATATTTTGAATATTCATCTATCACCTCTTGTAGTTTCAGAATATATATTTTTAGATGGGAGAATCACTAGTATGTCATCCATGTAGGACAGATGTTTAATTATTTTCTTAATTGGAGGAATATATAGTCCAGGGAAATTTGATTCAATACTTTTGAGAAGAGGATTTATATATATATGATGAACAGGAGAGCACTCAATGGGGAATCCTGTGAGATAGAAAGTGAAAGCTTAAATCCCAGGACAACCTTTCCATAGAGCTTCATTAATATTTCCCTGTTCATCAGGAGGTTCTCAATGACTGTTAAGAATACCTTTGAGACTGAATATCTGTTTAGGATTTCAATCAGCATCTATTCTGACTGAGTCAAATGCCACCAAAATGTGCAATTGGATGGCAATAGGCCCAGCTTTCCTTGATGTTCTAATGTAATCAACAGTAAGCTTAAGGTGATATACCACATCTGCAGTTGATGAGCCCTTTTTGGCAAACTGTGAACATGATATATGCTTGTGTATAACTTCTTGTATGTGGTCTTTGATTATGCTCTCAAGGACCTTGATTAATAGTGGGATCATCAAGATAGGCCTCAAATTATTAATGTCTGTGGGGACACTTTGCTTTTTTACAAAAGGCACCAGTGAGATTGGGTAGAGACATTGTATGTCCCTGCACCCCTTAGATAGCTCGTCAATCATGTTTTTAATTATTGGAATGGTAAAGTGACTGAGAAGCAGGAATACAAATTTAGGCACTGTGTGTGGTCCTGGGTGTGTGCTATCAAAGATTGATTATAGTTTTTGAAGAATTTTTGCTTCTGTGATCCCATATAGTCAATCATTGTTTATGCTGTAATCACGTCTTAATTGCTGTCCTACACCATTTCTGCAATTTTCCTTTAAAGTGATTGTGAATTTTCATCAGCATTATGGTGCCTGTGTAAAATTGTCCATCAATGAGAAGGGATGCTGGTGTAATCTGTTTTTTTTCCTGCACCAACCACCCACAAAATATAGCTTTTTGTCCAGCAGTGGCAGTTGGCAAGAAATATTTTTTGTCTTTTTGATTGCAATAAATTTCGCTAATGCCCTTTATGAATCTTTATATCTTTCTTTCAATTCTAGAATCAATTTTGTGTTTACCATTACACTTGGATTTGGTTCATGTATAAAAATCAATGATTGATCTTGTTATTTCAATAAACACAATCCATGCTTCAATAGGTGGCAGGCTTGGATGTTAATTTTCTGAAGGTAAATGTATATCTTGGAGAAGATAGCTGCAGGGGCATGGATCTTGTTAAGCATCCTTATGAAATCCATTAGAAACCTGGACAGCATCTTTTACATCAATCCAGACCTTCAAAGCCAGATGGTCTGAGAAGACCAATGTTTTGAGAGAGGTCTCGAATTAGAAAATGGAAGATCTGGTGTGTAGTATAACAGATCAATCAGTGTTTTATATTTCTTTGTATAGAAGGAGTATGCACCTGAGGAGAAATAATCCTGGGCACACATAAATCCTCTATTAATTAAGTGGATATATTTTTTATTAAATGTCTTATATGGTAAATTAAAATCACCTAAGAGGATGGTTGACCTTTGGCAGGAGAAAATCACCATGTTGATCTTGTAGATTATTTTCAGGATTACTGATTCTTCATTCTGCAGATATAAGTAAATAATGGGAAATTTTATTGTTTCCAGTCTTTAGGCTTAGGATAAGGCAATTACAGTCCATGAAAATCCAATTTAAATTCAGACAGCCCCAAAGTTTTATTAATCAGAAAGTCGACCCATCCCAGCCACTGATGATCCCATATAAAAATTTTAATACCTAAAAGGTTCAAGTATTTGGGTAATTCTGCGATATGTGTTGAAATGGATTTTGGTTTCTGACAGACAAACAATATTTGGTGCTTCCTTGATTAACCAATTTTTGATGGCAAAGGCTCTTTTGATCGAATTTAGTCCCCTTATATTTATGCCCACTATTTTAAATTTTCATTAGAGTAATTTCTGGTGTCAGTTCTTCTCACCTGACTACCAATGATTATTTTTGTGATCTGAATTTTAGATTTAGTGATTATAGTATATAAATTTTATGATTGGACTTATTGTTAGAGTTAGCAAAGAGATGATCATCAGTGGGCTAGTTGATTGATTAATTTTATTGATCCAATTGTGAGCTTTCAATCTGTTCATAAAGATCAGATTTATTGTCATATCTAGTGTGATGAGTCCCATTGTAATCTATTTGATTGGGTTTGATCTTGGTCTACATCTGCAGGCATTTAATGATTAAAAGATTTCAGAGTTTTAGAAGAGTCTGTTGCAACAGCTGAAACTTGAGTATAACTAATCTTTTGGTTAATGTATTTATCAGGCCTATTTCTCTCTTGTCCAATGCATCTTTTTCCATGTCAAATTGATTTGTTAAAGAAGTTGATATAGATCTTCATGCTCATTATCTTCTGAATTTATTGATTTATTTTTGCATTGAGTCTGGGTCTCTTTTTCTTTGATTTTTTGCTTTTGAGCATCCTTGGGGTTGAGTTCTCTTAGTCTGATCCACAGATTGTACTCTGATCACTACATGCATCAGATGTTTGGGGTGAGTTTATATGTGCCTCAGAATCTTTGTTTTCTGGTAAATCATTGTCTTAGTTTTCCTTTTTTGTGATCATGCTTTCCTTCTTCCAGTGGAGTGAGGATATAACTTATAGATGGACATTTTCTAATCTTGGGGATATTTCATCACTCTTGCCTGAATCCTTTGTTGTTATATTAATCTGTATTTGCAGAATTGTTTGGTCAGGAGTATCTATAAATGATTCAGATTGATTATTAGATGCCAAGCTTTCATTTCTTTGCCATGTTAGTTCTGTTATATCTTCATTATTTGTAGAAATTGGAGGTGCATCTGGTATCAGTTTGGGGGTATTTCTATTTATTTCAGGGTTTTTGTTATGGTAGTTGCATCTATGGAAGCGGAATTCTTGTCGTCACATCTTATACATATTCTTCCCAGGCATTCGCAAATCACGTGATCCCATCACTTGCATAGGAAGCTTCAGGTGCTACTTCTCAAAATGATATAATAAGTGGTGAATCCTCCACCATGAAAATTGAGGGGATATCATATGGTATAACTCCTCTTTTTTAATGCTATCATAAATGTAGCAGTGTTGGACAGTACATGCACCACTGCCCCTTTTTCTTTGGTATATTTGAATCTAGATATGGTCCTGTAGGGATTTAATAGCTTTTGTAAATCATTGGATGTAAAATCAATAAAACAATTTTTTACTTTTCAATATGCAGTCAATGGACTGTTAATGTGTATTTGACAAAGGCAGAGATTTCCCAAGGTTTGATAATTGTTCATGAAAATTGCTTTTTGCAAGGGATTGGTAAATTCAGTTATGAAATATCTCCTATTTGGGTGATGCAGAATTTTAGTGATGTATTGCCATTGGTCCTCTGATTTAAGCATTTTGTAAAATGTATCTGTAGGAAAGTTAAACAGTCTATTCTCATCATTTGTAACAGTTAATATTATAGAATTATTTTGGTATTTTTTGAATGATTTTAAAAGCAGAAGTTGTAAAGTTAGGTTAAAATTATCATTAATAGTTTTATATTGTTCCCACTCTAAGCTTAAATAATTATTTAAATCAGGCCCTTTCTCAGGCTCTTGTGTTTGAGAAAGGTTATCCTCCATTTCCTCCATTAGTTCAAAAACAGTATTTTGCAATTCAGTATTAGATTGAGAATTTTGGGTCAGCATAAGTTTTAAAGTCTTTATTATTTCTATTATCTTGATTTTTTCCTATTAGATTCTGTATTTGATATAGGTTTTTGATTATTAGTTGTAAGATTAGAGTTCTGGTTTGAGTTAGAATAAGAAGCATTTGAGTTGTATGTTTTATTATATGCCCTTTAGTTTTCATTATATGCCCTTTAGTTAAATCTTGCTTTTGTAATCCTGTATGACCATTTTTGTTCATTAGATAAATGTCTGTTTGATTCTGTGTTTCATTATGCTTGTTAAAGTTTTGATTTTCTTTGGTCAAATTTGTTTTAAAAGTTGATTCAGCATTTTTTCTTTCTTCATTTTCTTTAGCAATGGCCGCCATTTTGAATAAATAAGCATTTTTGAAATTTTTCATTTTGTTAATAGGAGAAGCTTTTTTTCTTTCATTTTTGATTAAAAATAAAAAAAATTTCACTCACCCAACTTTCCCTCTGGTTTTCCACCTTCCCTACAGTCTTTTTACTGGAATAACACAATATAATTAGAACACTTCTTACAGTAGACTAGACCTATAAACCATTATTTTTTACTTATACTTTTGCTATTTAATAGCAACCGCTTCCAATGCCATCTAACATATGATTTAGTAATCAACAGAAGTTGGATGTCAAACACAACCACCTGACATCTATTGATTTCTAGAGCATAACTATATAGCCTAAATTACATAGAAACTGCTATTAGAATATCCAAAAAGCAAAGATCGTTCACAAAATCCTTGCTTCATAAGAAAGAGTCACCTGACTTTTTGCATTGGTAATGGGAGCGATGCGGTGGAGCTGAGATAAAATTTGGGATAAACTAACAACAACCAAAACAGCTGGAAAACAAGTTTTGGGTATATTAAATATCATAATAACTGCTGTAGAAAAGATACTATGGCTTATAAGAATAACAGTAGTACTTTGTTATTCAAAATTCTCTGTAAAACTAATATTAATATTATAAATTTTAAAAACATATTTAATATCTGCTCATCTCCTTTATATATTTAAGATGACATTTTAACTTTGAGTATGTTTCAACAACTAATCAATTCGTTAAATCTAAAAATCAATAAAAAAAAAAATATTTGTTTCTGTTTAATTTTGATTATCTTTTGTAGAGGATTATAATTAATTTTTTCTGACTTTAAAATAGTCAAGTAAAGAATATTAAAAGTTCTGATGGGAATCTTAATAATGATAGACTTGACAAGAGGTTAAAGGTCACCATTATGTCCTTGAAAAGTTAACCTTGGTCATGTAAAACATCTGAACTTGTCCACCCAAATTATCATAAATAAAAACAGTAAATGATAGATTATTAACTGAGCCGTGTAAAAGATCTAACAGAAGCTGTGGGAAGATAGATAATCCAAACTGGGACAACAGGAAAACATTATGTATATAATACTTTCAAGCTGAACATGTTTTCTGTATTTAAACATACGTATTATCGGAATAATGAAAGATAAGATGTGGTTTACTAATAAATAAGCAGTTTTATATTGATTATAATGTCTTAATCGTTGTTATACATTAAAAGCAAAATTTAAATTTACGTATTAGAATATTAAACATCAGTGCATTTATTGTTTAAGAGTTCATAAGAACCGAAATGTAAACGTGCCTGCACTGGAATCGATCTCAGGACTTGCATTATAAAGTCTGAAAATCTACCACTACAATAAATCATATAGGATATAACTTTTATTAATTATATTTAAATGTTAAAACAGTATTAAAATATATTTTATATATTAAAACTTTAATCCCAGAAACATTGTTAGTAGCTTAGGATGGTTAAGAATTAATTTACCGAATTTAATGACATAATATAATCGTAAAAAATAAATATGTGTAAATATCTTTGATAGTTAAGAGATTCTAAAAAAAAAAATTGTATCTTTTATTTTTCATTAAAGGAGCAACAGGTGACCACTGGCAAACAAATAACTCCAAGAGAAAAAAGAATAAAAGACAAATCAAAACAGTAATACACAACAGACGAGTTTGTATGATTATATATAAATCAATCCATGAAGCACAAATACATCCCATATAGAACATATTGGTCAATTTTTCCATTTATTTGATATTATGTAACTTCTGCAACAAACTTTTTTTTCTGAAATACTTCAATATCATAGTTTTCAATATATTCTATTCTCTGCCATATAATTGACTTGCACTTCTTTCAAATGTCTTTGAGATAATCCTTATAATATAGATGAGGTCTATCTCTCCCATAAAAATGATGCCAAGTTCACTACAAAATACCCTTTTAGGAAATCATATTGTTCATTCATTTTACACATCCAATCCAACAAAAATGTGATTTTTCCAAGAACACATTCTTGAAAAACATATCCATTTCTTTCAGATATCCTGGATTAAAAAAAATATCTAAAACTTTCTACTTACCTTTTAAACAATCTAGTACCTTATTGGGGTAGAAGCTGCTTTTTTCTGTAAGCAGAAAATATATAAGCATAGAATATTCAAGAAGTTGTGCATAAATGTTTCTTTGAAAAATGACTGCCACTAAGCTCTGATTATAGCTAGAATGTTTCTTTAAAAATATGTAAAATTAAAGTCTTTAAATATCTAACTGCAAAGTAAAGATCTCTCCAATAGTCTCTATTCCTCATAAATATAAATGTTTGTTTGTTACTTTATAACTCAATAAATATGGCACCAATCTTGATGAATCTGGCATGACTTTTTCTCTCTCTTTTTGTGGAGAATTTTAGACTATGAATTTTTGCTTTATGTATTTATTTTAAAAGCTTTGGTAATTTGGACAATAAAATGCATCAGAATAGCAACAATTTTCTAATGACATCACACAAAGAGGGCAGCACTGATTAAAAGATTAATGTTGTGTCTGCATATTGGAATAGATGCTGGAGATTTGGAAGTCATATAATTTTTGATAATCTGAAGTAAAATTTTATTACATAAACTTACTTAAAATTATTAAATTTTTTGTTTGGACCATGTATTTAATTTCTCATTTGCATGCATTATGATGTTAAGATTTCATAGCCCATTTAAAAATTATCATTTGAGAAATATAACAATTTACTTTAAAATTACTGTTTTTAATAGAAATTGTATTTTTTGCAATATTGCTGTTGATAATTATTTCTTGTAAATATTACATAATCATATTTTATTTATCAAACATGCTATTCATATGAGAGCATAGCTAGAGAAATGGAGACTTATTCAATACATAGACAATTTACATTTTTCTGTGACTATTTACTGTTTTTTTATTTGTTTGTTATATGTTGGACTATTTCCATCATCATCATCATCAACCATTATCAATCCACTGCAGAATGAAGGTCTCTCCAAGTTTAATCCATCTTCTCTGATCTTTAGCTTCTCTTTTCCACAACACCCTTTAACATTTTCTTATTTCATCCATCCATCTCACATGTGGTCTCTTTCTGGGTCTTTTACAATCTCTTGGAATCCAGTTTAAAATTTCAATTGTCCATCTATTATCATTTCTTCTAGCAATATGTCCAGCCCAACTCCATTTCACTCTTTTAATTTTTTCAATAAGGTCAGTAACACCTGTTTGTTGTCTTACCCATACATTGTGTTTTCGATCTCTTCTTGTTACTCCCAACATACATCTCTCCATACTCCTTTGAGTGGTCTGAAGTCTCTGTATTGCTCTTCTATTAAGTGTCCAAGTCTCAGATCCATAAGTAAGAACTGGTAAAACACATTTGTTAAAAACCATCCTTTTCAAACACATAGGCATATTTCCTTTTAGTATCAAGTTATTTCTATCAAAAACACTCCAACCAAGTTTAATTCTATGATTAATTTCCTCCATTATGTTTCCATCTGTATTAATAATCTGACCAAGGTATTTGTAACTCTTAACTTCTTCTAATTCTTCATAATCAATCTTTATTTTCATATTTTGAGCAAATCGATTAAACATTACTTTAGTCTTTTTAACATTTATCTTTAGTCCTACTTTTCTACTTTCATCTGCTAACTCCTGCAACATTTCCTGCAGCTCTGAAGCATTACTTGCAAAAACAACTACATCATCTGCAAAATCTAAATGACTTAAATACTCTCCATTTACTTTTATTCCTTTAGTTTCCCATTTTAATCCACAAAATACTTCTTGCAGCACTGCTGTAAAAAGTTTTGGTGATATGGAGTCACCTTGTCTTACACCTTTCTCAATGTTGATTTTTCCAGTATCATTATGTAATCTAATTTTTGCTGTTGCATTTTTATAAATATTCTTTAAAATGTGACAATAACCTGGATCTATACCTTGATGATCCAATGCTTTAATCACTGAAGAAATGTGTATAGAATCGAATGCCTTTTCATAATCTACAAATCCAAAACATAATGACAACTCATATTCATTTGTCCTTTCTATGATTTCTCTCAATACCTGGATATGATCTATTGTATTAAAACTACTTTTAAATCCAGCTTGTTCTCTTGGTTGGTGAAAATCCAAAGTTCTCTGTAAACGAGTTGTAATTATCTTGGTAAAATTTTTATATAAAACTGATAAAAGGCTGATAGGTCTGTAATTTCTAATATCTTCTTTATCACCTTTTTTAAATATTAATATTATTACTGCATTTTTCCAATCTTCTGGTACATCTTTATCATCATCTAACAGTAAATGTTGAATCTCTAAAAAAATTTAAACTTTTTAAATAAAAGCAATTGTTAATAATTACACACAAATAGACAACATGGCTTAATAGACTACACAATGTTTCGATTGCTGGCCTGATTAATGACAATATTAGAATAGGAATAGAAATCATATCTTTAGATTCTTGGATATTGAATTTTAAGGCAACATTCTAACCAATGGGGCTCTTTAAGAATCTAAAGATGCGATTTCAACTCCTATGCTAATATTATCAGTGGTTAGGCCAGTAATACCTGTACAATAGTGGAGAATATCATTTGAAACATTGTGTAGTCTATTATATTCCAACATATTATAAATAACAAAAAAATAAAAATAAATTTTAGTGATTAAATCTATTTTATTTACTGATTTCTCTGATGATTTACAAAACTGCCATAAATAATTTGCAGTCCAATACAATTTTTACAACATTTTAAAGATCAAACTAATAATAGTTTAATGGCTCAATCATTATATACATAAAACCATCAAATACATCACCTGATTACTGTTTCATATGCTTACACATGCTGTTAATAAGAGTACCAAACTCTCCACACATTAGCCACCAAACACATACATTTGTAATCAATGGATACAGGAAGATTTGTGTATAAAATCCATATCTAGTGCCTACTCATCCAGCATCTTCAGACTAGTTTCTAGCTTGTGGCTTTCATCAGTAAAGAGCCTTGGATTTGAGAGCACTGCACCTAGAGCTTAGAATCTAATGCAACATTCAACAGCCACCTTTTACCTGCTTGGTTAATTATAAAGCTAGGAGCCCAAGATGAAATCACCATAATGTTTGCAACACAAGCTCATTTGCTTATATAGTCATATAGATCTGAACTCAGTTCAGCATCTATATATTTTGGTGTCTTTGGTTTTTCAAAAACCATAGTCACCATTATCCTATGGGCAGGTTAAATATAAACCCATCAAAATATCACATGACCATCATTTCATATGCTTACACATGCTGTTAATAAGAATACAAAACTCTCTATAAGTAGTACTAATCAGTGCAAATCTTTAAAACCAATGGATGCAGGAATCAATGGGCTCCTAGCTAAGTGGATAAAAGATGACTGATAGCTGGTTGCATTAAATCCTAAGATCTAGGTGCAGTGCTCTCAAATCCAAGGCTTCTAGTCTGGGAATGTTGGATGAGTAGGCACTAGATAGGGATTTTATGCACAAACCTTCATGCATCCATTGATTACGAAAGCTTGCACTACTACTGTCTGGAGAGTTTGGTATTCTCATTATATACCTGGCCAGAAATGGCTAGCTATAGTAGTCGCCAGATGGCGTTTAATTTCCATTTGTGATTAAAATCGAATATTGAATGCTCAAATAATATTATGCTGATTTTTCATAAAATTATAATATTTTTAATGTGTTTATTTGTTCGCAAAACAATATTTAAATCAAACGAGTGTTTATGATTTTCTTTTTTTTTTTATTATAAATTTTTAATGTCTTTTTTTCCATGTTTATAGTATCGATTTGACATGTTTACATCAGACTTGGATCCTGTCAAACGCCGAAGGGACTTGCCTGGCCCGGCTTTTCTCTCGTCAAACTTTGAAAATCACAGTTTAAGATCTTATCGATGATCAAAATTTATTTGGGAAGCATAAAACATTAAACGAAGTTTAAACTATTAAAATTTATTTAACAAATACAAAGCTGCATTATCCGGGTGAAAGAAGTTAGACAGGGGAAGAGGGGGAATTCAGTTTCTCGAGCATCCATTTCGTATCACATTTCTCTTTCCTCAACCACATTATTATTATTTGGATTCTCAGAAATTTTTGAAATTTTTTTTTTTAAAATCTTTTTTGACTGCGTTACCTGCGAGTGTTAATGTTGCCCTCGGCTTGATTCTAATTGCTTGTTTTAAGTTACATCTTGTAAACAATATAGAAAAGCTTCTAAGAGTGGATGTCATTTCTTTTTATTAGCAGTCTAAAATAAAAACATTAATATTTATATTTAAGTAAATAAAATTCCGCAAATACATTAGTTTTGAAATGATTTATTAAATAATGTACTTCTCTTATATATACAATTAGATAGTATGTGGTATTGGTAGATATTTAGTTAACCATATATTCTCTTGGTAAATAAGGGTTTTCCTCTCCACAAAATGGATTATTCATAAATCATGACAAAATCATTTGTTGTTTTTTTTTTTATTACTCATAATAAAATAAAATCATTAAAGTTATTAATTATGATTTTTTCTTCCTCTTTTTTATCTAAGCGTTGATTATTAACAAGTAATTTCTTTTATTTACACTTTATTCAATACAAACATCATGTTTCTACAAATCGTGATGTTGTATTTTCTTGCAGTCTCAACTGCTGATCAGACTTCTTTATTATTTTCAACCATTATCAATCCACTGAAGGATGAAGGTCTCTCCAAGTTCATTTCATCTTCTTGGATCTCAAGCCTCTCTTTTCCACCACACCTCCCACATTTCCTCTTTCATCCATCCATTTCACATGTTGTCTCTTTCTAGGTCTTTTACAATGCCTTGGAATCTGCTTTAAGCTTTCAATTATCCATATATTAATATCTCTTCTAGCAATATGCTCAGCCCAATTCCACTTCAGTCTCTTAATTCTTTCAGTGATGTCAATAACACTTGTTTATTCTTTTACATGTATACTTTATTTTCCATCTCTTTTTGTTACTCCTAACATACATCTCTGCATTGTTCTTCTGATATGTAGCCAAGTCTCAGATTCATTAGTAAGAACTCTTAATACACATTTATTAAAAACCTTCCTTTTCAAATACATAGGCATATTTCTTTTAATATTAAGTTATTTCCATCAAGAGCACTCCTCGATTTGATTAATTCATCCATTATGCTTCCATCCATAGTAATAATATGTCCAAGATAATTGTATTTATTAATTTCTTAGCTCATCATTGTCAATCTTTATTTTCTTGAAAAAATCCATTGAACATTACTTTAGTTTTTTAACATTTACATTTTATCCTACTTTATTACTTTCATTTGATAACTTTTGCAACATTTCCTGAAGCATGGAAGCATTATTTGCAAAAACAAGTACATTATCTGCAAAATCTAAATGACTTTACTTTTACTCCCTTACTTTTCATTTTAATTCACAAAATACTTATTGCAAAATTGCTGTAAAAAGTTTTGGAAGTATGGAGTCATCCTATTATACACACTTTCTCAAGATTAATCTTCCTAATATATAATCTAATTGTTGCTATTGCATTTTTATAAATATTATTTAAAATATGACAATATCCTAGATCTATACCTTAATGATTCACTGAAGAAATGCTTATAGAATCAAATGCTTTTTTATATTCTACAAATCCAAAGCATAATGAGAACTCATATTCATTGTTCCTTTCTATAACTTCTCTCAATACTTGGATATGCTCCACTGTACTAAAACCACCTTTAAATCCAGTTTGTTCTTTTGGTTGGTTGAAATCCAAAGTTCTCTGTAGACAAGTTGTAATTATATTGGTAAAACGTTTTGTATAAAACTGATAAAAAAACTGATACGTCTGTAATTTATAATATCTCCTTTATCACCTTTTTAAAATACTGATATTAATACTGCATTCTTTCAATCATTTGATACATCTTTATCATTTGATACATCTTTATCATTTAGACCTTTGGTACATAACTTTTCCAAAAACATTACCATTTCATTTACTTCTTTTAAGATAGTGATTATAATTCCATTATTACCTGGAGCTTTTCCCTTTGATTCCTCTTGAAGGAATTAAAGGAACCAAGCAGGGAAATTCCTTATATCTACTCCATATGTTATTGTCATTACAGATGATATTACTAAGTGATTATTCATACAGCATATGGACATGGATGGTTTGATCCCCAACATGCATTAGCTAGCATGTTGAGTTTATTGGTTTTTTATTTCTGAGTTTAAGATCAAGAAATACCATGATTTTTCTTCTCGATTCCCTGATAGCTTGTAACTGAAATATCAATCGAGTTTTCTTGAAGGTAGAACAACCACGATAAACAAAAATAAATCATGCCTTTTAATTCCCATGTGGCTGTAAAGTCACTAGCCAAGGCTTCCATTTGTGGTCAAAGGCAGAGGGTGCTAAGAATCCCCTGATTGTGGACCCAGGCTATCATTTGATGAAGACTTTTTATTTAGGTACTTACAACTGCAGGTCATTTTCAAGTGAAGGAAGATTGCAAGAAGGACTATCTCATATTAACTAGGATGTTATTGGACTTTTATGAAGTTAGAAGAAAAAGTGAGAAGACAATTGATTTAAAAAATGGACATGTACTGCACTACCATACATAGGCACAAACATTGGAAGTACAAGTAGAATAGGATTCATTATAAATAAAAAATGTAAAAACAACATTGTAGAGATTGATTATGTATTGGTCAGAGTAACAAGATTAGTTAATCAACTTAATAGCATATACCAAATGCAGATAATTCAGGTTCACACCAAAGAAGTCCTCACAATGATGAAGAAGTAGAGGATTTTTATATAAAGGTACAAAAGGCTTTTGACCAAACCAAACAACATTTTAAAATTGTTATGCTAAAATTAGTAAACAATTAAAATATGAACGTGCTGTAGGTAAATTTGGTTATGGTAATAGAAATGAGAGAAGACATAGACTTGTGGAGTTTGCAGAAAAAGAAAAACTTTATGAATTTTTTATTTGAAAAAAATGATAAAAGTAAATGGACATGGAAGTATCCAAATGAAGATACGGCAGAATTGGATTATATTTTGACTAACAGAAAATACATATTTCAAGATTGTAATGTTCTTAATAAATTTATTACAGGAAGTGATCACCAATTAGTAAGATGTAAGATACATGTTAATGCAAAACTAGAGAGACAAAAATTATTAAGAAAAACAATATTTACAGTTGATATTCCTAATCTTCCTGATGAATTTAAATTAGAACTTCCAAATCATTTTTAAATATTAATAGACTTTGAACATGTTTCAGATTTGAATAAAATCCATTAGGAAAATAACTGATACACTTTTAAAAATTTCAACAATGGTATCTAATAGAAAAAAATCAGCAACTGACTAGTAAAATTTCTACTGAGACTAGAGAATTTATAAAGAAAAGAAGGAATATGAAAATATATAAAAATTTTGCATTAATAAAAAAGGATTGAATATCTCGAATTTTGTAAAATGATTTGAAAAAGAGTTGATAATGATATAAGAAAGTATAATTGTGAACTATCAAGGAAAGCTATAGAAAAGAATAAAAGTTTCAAAAGTGTAAAACAACATTTTGGTATTGGTAGAAAACATTTCTGCAATAAAAAAAAGATGGAACTATTCTAAAAAGAAAAATGATATCATGAAATGTGTAGAAAAATTCTATCAATAATTATTTATTAATAAGGAACACTAAAAAGTATCTCCTGCAACATCATATGAATTGCCCAGGATTTTAAATAAAAATTGAAAAGTGATATATCTAAAATATACCTCATTCATATTTAATTACAATATTACAAAATATTTAAATGGGATGCCAAAAAATTGTAAAAGATCTAGAAATAGACCACATGTGAGATGGATAGATGAAATAAGATAATTTGCTGGTATGATGTAGAGAAAAAAGGCTAGGTATTGAAAAAACTGGAACAAACTTGAAGAGATCTTCATCTTGGTATGAATCAATGATGGTTGGAAATAATGATGACTATGTAGAAATAATGTATTGAATTATATATGTTTTAAATATAATTACTGAGTAATATATTGTTTGTGATTAGTCATATATATTTAAATATTTTGGAGCTCTGATGAAGACTTCTGGGCAGTTAAAACTGTAAATATATATATAATTACTTAAAGAAACAATATGTTTGCATTGAATAAAGTATAAAAGAATGAAGTTATTAATTAACTCTCTAAAATCACAATTTAAAACAAAATGGTAAACAAGATTGGTTCTGCACTTTAGTACTGCCAAGTTAGTTGACTTGTCTTTAAACTATTTGAATTTTAAGTTTTGACAAGTAAAATGGAATTAAAGGCAGCTGCTGGATGTGCTCCTTTCAACTTTGAGTTTCAAGCCTCATTATTAATGGAAAAAGCCAGAAACCAGCTTGAGGATGAGGATTTAAATATTAGAAATGGGGATTTTAAATGCATCTGGTAATTAATAATAGCTGAAGCTGATACTAGATGGCTTTAGGGTGGAGAGATACTCTTGTCTTATTGCTCATCTACTTGATGGTCATTTATTCAATCGAAGATTGTAAATTTTCTTTTCTGAACTGATATATAGTCTGTGTAGAATATATTAACACCAGGAAATTTATCTCACAATATATGAATGTTTCCACTTTTTTTTAAAGTTATTTTTTCCAGAGTTTCACTAAAATCTATTGTCATATACTTTATAATCCTATTCTTAACTATACTGCTACTGAGAAATTCATTCTTCCTTTTAGCATTTTTAGATTTTCACAGATTTAATCCTTTAATAAATATTTACTGCATTCACTTTTATTTCACAAGCCAATAAATATATATAGTTTTCTGCCTGAGGTCATGAGGTAATAATTAACCATTAATGTATTTGTCACAATTTATATTTAGATCTCCATCTTAAAGCTGCATCATATGTTCACAGATCCATTAAATCAATTTAACCATGAAAGGTATAAGTTGTATTTGGTTGCTCCCCAATTGTTATCTCTCACAGATTTTGGTGAGTCAGCAGATCTTGTAAATTTTGTCATGCTATTGATTAAATGTATATCCCACATACAATTGATGCATGCTTTTAATATATATATATATATACTTTTAGGAATGCTATAATATCCTATCAAGAAAATAACTAAGGTTAATGTAATCATTATTCTTCATAATTACTGTCAAGAAATAATTGAAGCCCTTCATTTTTTGCCCCATTTATCATAAAGGGATATAATAGTGCCAAATTTTTATGATCAATAGAGATAATCATGATAAAACCACTAGAATTCTCCATTCGACACATATAATATTCTTTGCAGCAGCAAAAAAAATATTCCACTTTGATCATTAAATAAATGATGGGGTATCTTTCCCAACAAAATTTTGAATCCTGCTTCCTTATAACAAGTTATATGATCCTACACTGATGTTTTCAGACTTTATCAATATCCCAAACATTCATTTTAGTGATGTTTGGCATTATGGGTTAACCTGGATTCTCATCATAAATTAACTAAAAGAATTCCCTTTCTTAATTTTTTTTACAAAAGATATTCAATTAAATTTTCAAACTCAATATCCAGTTTTGTGAAACTTTTATGAACTAAAATCAGATCTAAACCCAATCAAATCTACTCTGCTATTTCTAATGTTAGAAATTAAATCAATTATTGAATGGCTTTATTGCTTGGAAGTTCATAAAACATTTCTATGCTGGAAGAACCAGAAATGGACCTGATCTGAGAACCTTAGATCCAGAGTCTGGTACTCTATTACTGCATTAAGTCATGCAAAATAAAATGGCTTTATTGCTTAGAAGTGGAATTGATCTGAGGACTTTACATGCCAGCATCTGGAACTCCATTAAAGCATTAAATATGGCAGAGCATTTCTAACATTAATCAACATTATTACCTCTTCCAGAATTTAAATTTTTGTCTTTAAAAATTAAAAAAAAATTTAGTTGTTTTTTTAAAAATCATTTTTTTGTTGTTGTTATTCTGGATTATGACATCATTATTTCATCATTTTCAACCATCATCAATCCACCATAAATGAAGATTTCTTTACATTTAATCCAGTTTTTTCCATTTATAGCCTTTCTTTTCCAAATTATACCAGTGAATTTTCTGGATTTATTCATCCATCTCACATGTAGTCTATTTCTAAGTCTTTTATGTATATTGGTATACTTGAGTTGGACTTCTAAATAAAAATGAGAAGAAAATAACTAATGTTTTGGTATAAGTTAAATAATTTTATAATTTATTACAAAGTATATTGTTATTTTAGATAATTTAATGAAGTGATAATTTTAAATATAAATATATGGAATGAGGCGTTATAATTTACATGTGTAATTTCCATGCCACGTTCTCTTCGGAAGTTGGAATTAGGTTGGAACGTGGCTGTCTTCTTAAGGGTGGAAATATAATTTTTATTCGTGACCTAGTCTTGTTTGATATTACTTAATATTTTTCGTTTAAAATTATTTTTAGTAAATATTTTTTAAAATTTTTGAATGATTATTTTTTTAAAAAAAGTTTAATGTTTTGGGTAAATTATTATTTTAATATTTATTAGTATTATAATTTTATTTGTTCTTAATTCCATCTTTTATCTGTCATAGTTCTTTATTTCCTGGGGCTATTTTAATGTTGTAGCATTTTGTATAAATTAGATTTGATTTATGTTATTACTTTTGAGTCCTAAATTTTTTTCCATCTGCTTTTTTTCTGTTTAATATTAGTAATTTTTTATTACCGCTTAAATATTATATAGGACATATTTAATTACTAAGAAGATCCAATTTCTTTACTATTACTTGTTTTTTCTTTCTATTCTCTCTTTTATTACGTTTGCGTTATGTTTTGATGTTATAATAATAAATACATTTTTTGTAGGAATTAATATGATTGGTTAAATCCATACTTAATACTCCTCTCCCCCAAGTTTAATTTTGTGAGACAAGCATTTTCGGAAAATATTGAATCGTTTTAACATTTATTAGCCTGTCAAATTTTGTATTTCACATTTGACCTTCCTGGTTAATGTTAAACCAACAGTAGTGTACCTATCTTCTCTCAGCATTACATCTTTTGCAATAAATCACTCATTACTTAAATTTGTGAATTTTTAATGATAGCTTTAAAATTCTAGAATTTAGTATCTATAATTAGAATAAAGATTTACTGACGTAATTTATGGTAACTCGCTTTAAGAACTTCATCACCGAATTCTTTACAACAATAATTCAGCCACATTTATCTATTCATGAACTATTTATTTAACTATGAATGGATGTTAAATTGGACATGCAAAATAAATGAACAATTCAGATTTCCTAAAAAAGTGTTTTATGATGACCTTTAGCATGGTTTTTTTGGGAAAAGTAGATTCCTTCTATGTTATAAGAAGACATTATAAACAAGTGCTCTGTCGATTGTTTCCGTTAGAAAGAATAAACATTCTTGAAGAGCAACAATTAGACATGGTGTTAAAGTAATTCAAAAAGAAAGTTTTCTTCCCAAAAACTAAAAGATAATATATGAAAATATCTACAAAAAATTAAAACTGAATCTTTGGTATGAACAAGTATTCGTGTTTGATAGATTGCTTTGTATAGCCATTGCAAAACTTATCTCTAATTTTTTTCTTTGGATATATGATAGGCAGTTGGAAGTTATAAAAATTTGATAAAAGAAACCTTTTAATACATTTGAGCTAAAATCAATCTCAGAATTTGGAAGGCAAAAGTCACAAAAACAAACAAACAAAAAAATATATTTCTACCCGGACATGTAAAACATCTTTTAAATCTTTTGACAGCAAATCTGTTCTTTATCAAAAAAAAAAAATGTAAAATTATAATTACTATTTTTAATTTTCTCTCACACTTTACATAATATAAAATAAACAAATTATATCCATTTTCTCATTGGACATCTGGCAATTTAACAATCTTATATATGCATTTTTCATGAAACAATATAGTGAACAATAAATCACATGAACAACATCTTTTATAGAATGTTTATTTCTTATATAAATTCTTTAATAATTATATCCATCTCTATGTTTCCAGGTATGTTCGTGAAAATTTATAATTCCCCTAGTCACGGGGTTCGAACTCAGTTCCTGCCGAAACTAAGTCAGCTGTATATAGAATTGTTATTTTATGTAATTTATTATAAGGTTGCAGAAATGTGGACATCTTTTCAGTGTAATATAAAGGCATTAGAAAATACTCTGTAAAATTTTAAAAATTTCAATGGAGAGATCACAAAACCAATCAATATGCTTTTCAACTTACTGGATATAATGCTATAGAATCCAGTATTGTAAATCATTCTTTCATTGGACTGGAAATGGAAAATGAATGAAACATTGCAAAAACGTACTAAAAGGATGTTTTGTAATCAACTTTAGCATGATTTTCATAAAGGAGGAAGATCTTATTTTGAAATGTCCGTGCATATAAAATCGTATATGTAAATAATTGATTATTTTTGTAAATACGCACGGATTTCTTCTCTTTAATAACATTTCCTTTATTGGAGAAAATTGCTTTAAAAATTTATTGCAGAGATCTGATGATTAAAATATTAACAAATGTATTAAAATGAGATTTTAACAAAATGGAAAGTTATTTAATATTAAAGTTATAATTAAATAAATTTGTTTTGTTTAGAGTTCAACATTATATGGAACAGAGATTTAGACTCTTGCAAAAACGAGTGTGCAAAAATGAGAGCTTTTGAATTATAAGTTTTGGGAAATAAATAGAAAAGATAAAATGAAAAGATAGAATTTGTCTTCGTGAAGACTTGAAATAAATAAATAAAATGAGATTGCTCATTTAGAAAACAAAAATCAGAATGTGTGGTGAACAATTTCATAAAAGATTAACTGCTAATTATGAAACAGAAAACAAATCACAAGTAACCCTTCCATACATTCCTAAAGTGGTTAAACAACTTATAAAAAATAATTTAGGATCGTTTTCCACATCCCTCTAACACAAATAGATTAATTAATAATTCCAAAGATAAAATTGATCTTAGCTTGACACTTCAAGTTATATACAAGATCTGCAGGCAAGCTGTAGCTTCACATATTATAGGAAAACAAAAGCCTTTGTTAATAATAGAGCTATCCAGCATATACAAGCATACAAGAGAGCTCAAAATAATGGAGACAACACTTCAATATTCTTGGAACATGAAAAAGCAGCTGGTCACAAGTTCAAACCCTCCAACACTGAGATCATATGTACCGAGAGAAATGATTGCAAAGAAAAATAAAGGAGGCATACTTCATCATAAATGATCCACACAACATTAGTAGAAAGGACATGTTTATCTATTTCTAAGAAATGGACAAGCTGATTGATCTGTATATATTAAAAATTGTCTTACATGTGAAGATGAATTTGCATATATTAGCATACATCAACAATGCCACAATGTTTCTAACTCTTTGGCTATGAATTATGAGGTTAAAAGATCGTGAAAGTGCTAAGCCTGATATTTAATTTTGATAGTTCTAACTTCATTAACAAGCGTTCAAAGCATGGTATAATTACTAAAAGACATTTGATCTGTAAAGTTAAGAAGGAGAGTGACAAAAGAAAAAAAGTTGATTGATGAATTAAAAGATGGGAATAATTATTGGCATCTGCAAGTAAAAGTTTTGGAAAGAAAAATAACTAATAATAATCTTATGAATAAATATTTTCTTCATTTTATCAAACTTGATTAAATGCCTTTTTGTCAGAAATATTGTCAACCACCTTATCACTTCTGGCATTACTTCCTGTCATTATGTGAAGCATTTAATTAATAAATTATACAATTTCATATATAATTATTCAATTTTGAAGCTAATACTGTAAAGTATGTCTAATTTTATATTGACTCACCTTCAATAAAAAACATCATTTAATTATTTTGCACTATATATGATAAAACAACAGCAATTTTTTACTCTAGTGCTATCTATAGTAAGATTGAGTAATCACTTAAATATGGATCATAATAAATCATTTAATTCTTTACCTTACACAAGGTATAATAATACAAGAGCATCTCTCTACTCTAATGCCACCTATAGTAAGGTTGACCAAAAATGATTACCAGATGATAATGTATTTTTACCCTCACCAAATTGATTGCTGACTTGAGATTTGGTATTTAAAACTGCTTATAATGTAGTTATGCTTTGAATCTCAAGCCTTATTAATAAAGACAAAAGTCAGCAACTGATGTAGGGATGGAGATTTAAATGCTTTGCCAACTAGGGATCACTTATTACTTACTAAATCTTGCTATAGATGGCATTAGAGTGAAGAAACATTTTTGTTTTATCACCACTTACTATTATAATTGCATTGGCAGTAAGAGATTCATCAACTAATGTTTTAATTTAATATAAAATAAAAAAAAATTTTAATGATGAATTATTACCTGTCCATCATCATCATCATTTTCAATCTTTATCAATCTACTACATAAGAATATCTCTTCATCAGATTCTTTGATCCACAGCTTCTGATTGTCCATATCAAACAAACTTTATTATTTCATCTATCCATCTCAGATATGGTCTATTAACATCTCTTGGTGTCCAGTTTAAGGCTTTAACTGTCTATCTATTTTCACCTCTTTCAAAAAATTTCTAATCCAGTTAGATTTCTGTCTCAATTCTTTCAATGGCGTCAAAGTTATCTGTCTGTTCTCTCAACTTTGTTATTCCCAACATACGCCTCTCTTACGCTTCATTGAATAGGCTGCAATTTATGATTTGTTCTTCTGTTGAGTGACCAAGCCTTATATTCATAAGTAAAAGCTGGTAAAACACATACAGTAAAAATATTTTTTTTATCAAACACATATTTTTTATTAACATTAAATTCTTTCTACCAAAAGCCCTCTATCTAAGTTTAATTCTATGATTAATTTTCTCCATTATGTTTCCATCTATATTAATAATTGGACCAAGTTGTTTGAAAATAAGTTAATCTAATTCATGTTTACTAAACTTTATTACCTATCTTCTGAGAAATTCCATTTCTCATTATTTTTAAAATTTATCTTTAGCCCTATTTTTTAAATTTCATCTAATGATTCTGGTTAATGGTTCCTGAAACTCCGAAACATTATTTGCAAACACAAACACCTCTTCTGCAAAATCCAGACAGCTTAAATAATCTCCATGCATTTTTATTTTCTAATTTTTCATTTTAATCCACAAAAATACTCCTTATAAAACGATTGTAAAAAGATTTGAAGATATGGAATCGTCCTGTTATGCACTCCAACTAATTTTAATTCGGATATAAATTTCTTTAAAAAACAAACAAACAAACAAACAAAAAGCAATCAGGTAACAAAATAAAAGAAAAATCCCTTCGATTTAATTTTAATATATAAAAAAAATGCCGAGTTCATCTAACATTACAAAAATTAGTTGTAAAAATTGCTTTATGACTGAGATCTGATCTATTTGCTTACTAAGCTTTCATTTGACATTAAACAAAAGAATTTGGAAAAATACATTTTAATCTGTAATAACTCAATTTATAGTTATAAAATTAAAATAAACTAATTTTTAAATTGGTTGTCCCAAATGGGATTGTTTATAAAAATGAAAAAAAAAAAGAACAATTTAAATATTTACAAAAAATCACATTCAGTTTAAATATAGTTCATAATTATTGTATTTTAATTAATATTTTTTTATTACAATAAACAATAAAGTAAAATAAAAATAATAATAATAACCTGAGGATATTTGATATAAATTTAAAGAAAGAGGAAAACGTAGGAGGAAAATAACTACAGAGATTGATTCATAAAGAGAGCGTAAAAATATTTCTAAAAGAGAAAAATATTCTTTCAAGCGAAAAGTTAATAAACAAAAATATATCTGACATAGTTTTAAAATAATTTGATATTTATTTATGTCTGATAGTGAGTATTTTAAATTTTTACAAAAAGATAGATTAAAAATAAACTCTGATAATTTGATTTATAAAAAAAGATTTGCCGGTAGAGGAGATACAATGGAAATGAAATATAATATCAAAGACAAAGCAGTGATAATATAAAAAGTGTGAGATTTTCCAGCACCAGGAAAAGCCAGAAGATTACAAGATTACCGTAAGAAGAAAAAAAAAACTAATTACTAAAATGAAAGTAAATTAGAGATGAAAAAGTTATTCCAGAAACTAAAGTCTCGAATAGTTTTGCTTCATGAAAAATTCTTTTATTTCTTTACAATATTCCTTCAAGGGCAAAGAAAATGGAATTCATGTGTGTCCATGTAAACATGTGAAGAGCAATCTATAGGAATATCATATTAATAAAGAATAGCTATGTGTATATCTTACCCCATGGTTGTCAAAGCAGAAGTTTGCTAAAACCCAATTCAGTGAAAAACACTTACAAACATCTTTTTCCAGATAGTATTGGTGATGACACAGAAGACAGCAGAAAATGTTACTTTTGTTTAATGTTACTATTAGCAAATTAGTTTTAACAACAGTAAGTATTTAGGCTTCCTACAGAATTGGGATTAAAATATTAGTAATCGAATTAAAAATAATGTCCAATATTTCTGTACATGTCATGCATTTGGGAGAGAATGACTTGGATATTTGATGTATGAGTGTATATACAATAAAAGGGTGACTAATGTTTATAACATATATTTTAGATTTTAAAAGTGTGTCTGTCACATGACAAACATTATTTGTAAATAAAAGAATATAATTTTAATAATAATAATAATCAGTCACTCCTAAATGAGTATAGTCATTATAATTCCAATATAAAAAAAGAAAGAAGAAAGAGAGAAAAATGCTCTAGAAATGAGTTTTTCAATGATTATACGAAACCAATCTTTGAACCCTTTCACGTATAGGAACATGCTGGTTCATTTTTTGTGTACTTGATATCTTATGATGTTGTATTTTATTTTTTTCAATAGAAAATAATTATTTCTAAAATATTTTAATATCATGTCTAAATGAAATTCTCCAATGTTTTTCTTTCTTTCCCATATCTTCCCAATGGAAAGAATTGGCCTTGCACTTCTCATAATGTAGATGGGGGGGGGGAGGATTACCTCTCCTATGAAACTCATGCATTGTTAACATTATTTTATAATGCTCTCTGTAGATATTTTTCAGTATTTCAAGTTATAATATCTGATGAAACATCAAATAACTTCTTATTAGACGTCCAATAAATGTAACCACTTAATTTCTATTAAACACACATAAGAAGTTCAGCATAATTTAAAGCTTGAATGCAAATTTGTGTTCAATATTTAAGATTAAATAGTTATATATATATATGTGTGTGTGTGTGTGTGTGTGTGTGTACCAGGGCATTAAACTATTCTTTAGTAAGTTCATTATGAAACAAGATAATAACAAATTTATATTATTCGTTATTAACATAATGACGAGTAATCTTAGTTAATTAACCAGATGTTTTGAAAATCAGAAGAAATTTTGACAAAGTGTATAATGTAATATACCAAATATATTATATTACATATAAATAAGATTTTTCTAAAATCATTCAAAATGCATTATAACCAGACATTGAAAGAGAACTGTGTGATATACAATCTGATTTTAGAAAAGTTCATAAAACAGAAGAAAAACATTGTTGATTTACAATTAAAATTGAAAAATCAAGCACATTTAAAGGAATACATTCTGTTAAGGCATGAAACAACCTTAGAAAAATGAATGCAGAAGGATAGTCATTGTTGTTATGAGAAATATCTCTTTATAGGATTAAAATTTACAATTATAACAGATTATAATGAAATAGGAGTCTTAAACATGATTTTTATCTATTAGATTTGGATAGTAAATATATAATTAGAAATGCCAGATTGATAAAGAAAATATGGATTCAGGATTGATGAAAACAATATCAGCAGCCTACCAGTGTTGATGACACCACACTAAATAAAGGAAGATTTTATAGCATTTATCAAAAAAGGTAAAAGTAGGATGAAAAACAGTTTTACATAAATAAAAAATAAAATAATTATAATTTATAAAGGCAAAAGCGGCTGATGATAAAAATATTCATGTTGCTGAAAATGCAGAAGCCAAGACAATTTTTGCATTTTTGAACCATTTATCAATAACTAACATTCCAGAAGTCAAAAGATACATCATGAGATAACACTATGAGAAATTATACTGAAAAGCTAGGAAACACTTTAAAATGTAGAGAAATAAGCTTAAAATGATTCCAGAATTATTTCCCATGACTCTTTATACTGTAATTCTGCCCAGAAGAGAATGCTACTTCTCTTCTTTTAATCATATTAGTAAAGAGTGAGAAAAATAAACAAGTCAAAAATTTGATTGGATTATTCCTAAAATCTCATTTGAAGCACAAATAATTGCATTATGATTGATCTTTTATATATTGTAAATGAAACAAATCTGATAGCAAATTAAATTAGTTACATTACAAAGCTGCATAATAAAAAAATAAATGAATAAATTGTCATGTTTCTATCTGATCAAACTAGATATAACACATGTCACTTAAGTAAACCTGTGAGGGTCTATAGATTTTTTTATATTATTTAAAATATTATAAAGGAGATATACTATGTAAAATTAAAAACAATAAGATTATAGCTCATACTATATAGAGGACAAAAGAAAAACAATTGTGATGTGTACAAGATTTTGAATGGTGTAGTTTATAAAAATATAAAGTATTTTGTGACCCTTTCTGATTTGTCTTCTGAATGGCATTTTAGAATTTGCCCATTCTTACATTAAATTGAATGGCAAATCTAAATATGTTATTGAAAATTATGGGTTACTAAAATTAAGAAAATTACAAATTAATTTTTTAATTTTAATTAAACTCTTTAACTCTGAATACCCCTCCAGTATCCCTTTTTAGATGTTTAGATTTTAAATGGAGTTTGTATGGAATTAATAAACCTCACACTTACAGATCTCATATCAATCTATCCAGCCATCTTGTTACATTTAAAATGATGAATGTATTTTTTTCTACGATGAGATTTAGATTTTTTAATGATTTTTTTTTTCTAAAATGCAATTTTTAATTATTTTTTGTTTTCATTTTTTTAGATTT
The DNA here is from genome assembly GCA_028023455.1 of Epiperipatus broadwayi. Classification (NCBI taxonomy): domain Eukaryota; kingdom Metazoa; phylum Onychophora; class Udeonychophora; order Euonychophora; family Peripatidae; genus Epiperipatus; species Epiperipatus broadwayi. The sequence goes on from JAQFVV010012500.1 coordinate 1,314,634, forward strand.
AGGAAGCATAAAATGTTTTTATGGCTGAAATGGATTCTCTCACCCCTTGTTTTATTAGTTTATTGCTGATCTCTGTATTTATGAGTATTCTCTTTCTAGAAAACTAATTTCAATTCAGATCTGGAAACTGCAGTGACCAAAAAAAGTTGGAGAAATCATTTTATCTGTAAGAAGGATCATGGAAATTGCATCTAGGGCCTTCTTTATGATGGATTTGGATTCAAATATAAATAATAATGTTTATGGATCACATGGGCCAGGAATCAATTTAGCCATTGGTTAGTATTTAATTAGTGTTTTTTATTGCTTAAATTTTTTATAAAATTACATACGTGTAAAAAAGCAATAAATATGCTGTAGAATTTTAGGCAACTTACATTTCAATGACAACAAAAATATACACATCAAGCATTGGTGGTTGAGAGGTCAGTGACAGCTGCTTTACAAGCAGTTGTCCCAGGATAGTGGGTTCACTTCCTGGCTGATGCTATGACACATGAGAAAAAACATGCACATCCACACTCAGAGAATAATATACCAATATGGTCAGTGCAATAGGCAAGATATATCATTTATTTCATTTATATGATCATTAATTTATTGCATGATTACACTTTCAAGCACCCTCAGCCATCCACTATCTCATACATCATTTCCCACACACACACACATATAATCAGTTCTTATAATAATTTTTTTTAATTTTTTTATTTTTATTGATTTACTTAGTTTTTATTCATTTTACCTTAGAGGAATTTTTGTTTGATATTTATTTTTTGAGTATACTTTTTTTACTCAAAAAGAATACATATTTTAGATCACCCCTATTTTTAATAATATTATAATTAATATATAACAATATAATAATATTTGTCTAAATTGCATGTTGTTATTAAATTAGTAATAAATTGAAAGGTTGCTAGTCTTTCACTGCACCTACTGTTGTTTCTCAGACAGCCAATCAGATGTTAAACAGTAAGTAATAAATGTATATGTTTATATCTTCATGCTTTCATGCCAAGATGCTTAAGACTGGCTTATATATATAAAAAAGTTAAGTAAAGAGAAGGGGTATCATCCTTTTGTTGTCAAAAATCTCTGCCATGTGTCAAGGCCTGATCGCTCTTCAGACCACTGTTTAAAATCTGATTGGCTGTCTGAGAAACAACAGTAGGCGCATGTGAAAGACTAGTAACCTTTCAATTTATTACTAATTTAATAATATAATAACATTATTACAATTTACTAAAGTTCTCTTTGCATAATACCTCATAAACTGTTCTTACTGTTTGATATTTATTTTTTTGAGTACACTTTTTTTACTTGAAAAGAATCTATATTTTAGGTCACCCCTCCCCATTTGTCAAAAATATAATAATTATATTTTTAAATACATTACAATTTACTGAACTGTTCTTACTGTTATTTTTTTCCACCCACTAAAACCAAACAAATTTTTAACAGACACTCTGCATGGAAAAACAAATAGACATTTCTAGCAGCTATCTTGCATGGAAGGACAAGATTTGGGTCAGCTAGTAAAAATGAAAGTCACCAATTCCTTCATTTTTACTATTTTCACTAAAAAAAATTCTCAGGTAAGTTTTGTTATATATCTTTTTTTCTTCAGAATTTTATGACAAATATGATGAAGCTGTCCATGAAATTGTCATTTTAACATTTAACTTTCAAAATTTAGAATTGTATACCAATGTAAAAATAAACATGTTTAAAAGTGTTAAAAAATGCTTTTTTCTTAATTTTTTGAGGTAATGACTATTTTATCAGCTTTATTATATTCTTTTATATGTTCTCTTTCTGATAATGTATATATATTTATTAAACCAGGTGGGGTTGTAGTTCGTTTGGGGAACTTCATCTAGCATAAAATTTTAATGTGTTAATAAAATCTAAACTTGTGTACAGCAAATTGTAAGACTTACTTTTAAATATAAAAATATTTATAAAATTATACATTCAATCTGCTCCACAGCAATTTAAGTATTGCTCCACACTGGTCTTCTTAGGCAGAAAAGCATAATACCCAAAGGATATCTGTGACCAAACCAGAGCTATATATATGTGATATATGACTATGTTTCAAGGCCCCAGATCTTCTCAGCTGCAAAATTCAACACCTATCATTCAAAGCACTTTTTTGTTTTGAAGTAAAATGTCAGTTGCCAGTTAATTACCCAAAAATGATTAAAGTACCTTGAATGATTGGAAAACTAATTCAGCACCTAAGAAATCCCAACTAGCTCAATTAAAAGGAATAATATAATACATGACTGCTTTAATTATTGGTAAAAGAATTTACCAACAAAATATTGTTTTAAAGATAATTTATTTTAATGAAATGTTCACTATTATAATTTGGAAACTACTATTACAAACTCTTAATTAACTTAAACAATGATTTTTTATATAACTACATGCACTCTTAATAAATCATGCAATAGAATAGAATATAACAAAGAGCTTTAAATAAACAAAATATTTAGAACACGCACATCAATAGTTCATTTTATAGAGTTCATTTGTTTTACTGACTCTGGAGGCTTCAGATTATTGCAATGGCTACATTAATATCATAAATGAAATAAGAAATGTTATTTATTACCTATAGGATTTTAGAATGAGTCAACTTCTTGCTATTTTATGTGTTTTTAGCAACCGGTTGGATTTTAGGTTTCTGTGGAGGTTTCTATGATTGCTATTTCATGATCTCTGGCAGCTTCAAATTATTAAGTGGGCACTAATTCTATTGGACAGGTTGCTGATGTTCCATCGGACTGAGGCTAGAATCTGGCCATATGCTTTTGATGACTGCTAACACTGCATTGTCTTTAGATATATAAAAAACACTGACTCTGGATATGTGACAAGACTGACTAAAGACTGATTGTAAAACTTTTTGTTACACGAAAAACTGACTATTTATGTGAAGACCTGTTGTCATTTTTTTAAATTAGTTTCTATACCCACCAGCTATATTCATTGTTAAAAATTCATCCATTGTTTTTGATTAAATTTTTAATAAGATTTCAATTAATTAATTGTTTATGGATTCCTTAATTAGTAGCCATTGTTAATCCTTGTTGTTTATGGATTTTAATTAATAGCCATTGCTAATTCTATTTTTATATAGCTTATGAGCATATACAATCTTTGAGGGATGTTCCAATTATAAGCTTTCATTTGTTTTTTTAATATTTAACTTTCATATTCCATTTTATTAACATGCACACATTTTACTATTTCTTTCTGTTTACAATAAATTTGTTATTTACAATCTCATTTCTTTTAAATAAATGGGAAGAGATTTTTTTTTTAGTTTTGAGATTTCTTTTTTTCCCTTTAATAGTTTAAACAAAAAGAGAGTACTTTTAATTTCATAGAAAAGATTAACTGTTATAGCTTTAACTTTCATAAGTTAAATTTTCTCCCCTTTCCAATTACTCTTTAATATGTAAAACTATGAATTAATTCACTTTTAGTAACCTGTATTTTGTTTTAAACTAATAATAAAAACAAACTCTTCAGACTTCTATAAATTTATTTATTTTCAAATGAGTTGTTTTTTCTCTTTTTAATTCAATTATTTATGGACAGATTATTCTGCAGTAGTTTTATCATTTATTAATCTATCTTAAAACTTTTGGGTTATTTCTGAAAATTTTTTATTTTTGAATAATTGTAACTAACAATTTCACATGGGTGCTCTTCACCGGCAGTACATTATATTTATTGTATTCACACAGAAGATATGTTCTAAATTATATTTACATATAACACCATTTTCAACTTTCTTGCACACTTATTAACAATACTATCAATACATAAAGAAAGGAGGAAGAAGAAAAAAATGGCATTACTTTCATAAATTATATTTGTTGTAAATTTATTTTTTTAATATTCCAAATGGTGACTTAGGTCTATAAGAGTTGGATAGTGATTTTTTTTTTATTTCTATTGTTATTGGGGAAAAAAATGGAAAAAGAGAAAAACTATATATTTTTATATCATAATTTAAGGAATCAAATTTTTTTTATCAATAAACATGTATTTATAAGTAATCAGATGTTAAATCTTATAATTAGGTTTTGATAAGTCCAGTTTTTTAAAAATATCATTGAATATATGATAGGTGTAAAAAACAACAAAATATAAATAGATCAAAAACAAACAACTAAGACAGGCTAATCTATTCTAAGCCTTAATCAAAAAGCAGTGTTTCAGTATTCTGTGAAGAAAAAAGAAAATGCTGGTTAAAATAGTTTTTTTACCATAGTTTGGATCACTGTGCCTTGCTAACATTTAAAAATATTTTTCAATAAGATCCACTATAGAAAGTAGACATTAGATAGTAAAAAAGTATCCACTATGTGTGACTAGAAAACCAACAGCACACAAAAGTTAAAACACCTGGTTGGATGCAATTGGATTCAGAGACTAAGGCTGAAGACTAAAACCAGCCATTGCCTGCTTTAATCATGCACAGGAAAAGAAGTGGATTATACTGTGTAAGATCTACCAAGACTTACTGTATATCTTATGTAACACATGTTCATGGAAGATAATTAGCATCCTGGATAAACTAATTAGGATTTATTCATAAATACGGTAACAACATCTGCAGAAAATCATGGTTTCAAACTTTTCAAACATTACATTTGATAAGATTTTATTACTATAATTATTCTAAGGCCTTAAGTTTAAAAATTATTAATTTTATTAACTTTACTACTATATTTATTATGCTTTGTAATGGTTGCAACATATTCTAAGCAACAAGTTTCTATATCTATTGTTAACAAGTTGTTAACTTTTTATTATTAAGCAATTTAGTTGTATTTGCTTATTGAACGCATTCCAAACATTATGCTACTAATATCAACAATTCTGAGTAACCTTGCAGTCCACTGGGAGGTATGCAGGAATAATGGTAATATTCTATAAATGATAATAAGTATTAATAATTTTTCCAAAAGTTAACTTTCAATTTAGAAAGTTTGGCACTTTATGTTTCATTTTTTTTCATTGAAATTAGAAAAACCAAATTGAAAATACTTTTGGGAGCCATGGTACTTTTAGTGCTAGGTTATAAGTCATCATCATCATCATAATCACAATTGTGTGGTTAATAATTTTAATATTTTTCACATTTTAATAGATCTGGTAGGCTATCTTTTACATACTGTTAAGTGAAAGTTAATCAAGTTATGATTACAGAAAATGCAAATATTTCATTCATATTTCTATAAAGCACAGCTATATTTCCTGATTAACTGGCCTACCAATTATTTTGACTTACGCTAATGGCAGAATCAGCGTTTTATTCATTTTTATAAGGGTGCCAGGGTTCATGTGAGAATCTGCTGAAATCTGTCGCATTGCTCATCGTAAATAAAAAAAGAAAATGATTTTAAAAAAAAACTGGGTCATAGTTTATCGTAGATAATTCCCAGGGCTTAATTAATAAACATTGGCAAAGGGTAAATTATATATTCAAGTTCAAATAAACTAAAATAAATGTATAAAATTAATAATGTACAAATGAAAGTGATCTTAAAGGTAAATATTTTATTATGTTATTAAAATACTTAATAAATTGTTACCATTATTTAGAAAGGACCATACTTGCTAGTTCAGGTAATCATTTTATATAATTAATACAGTTCATTTCTTTCAGTTCTATGATTTAAGCAATCCATGGATTAAAATGTTATAATTCGGGAAATGTCTCTATCGGATTATGTCACACGTTTATATTAAGAATTGTTTGCAAACTCAATTTAGTAATTATTGGGATATGAATAGCTAAGCTTACCAGTATGTTTGTGTAGATTTATGGATCCTGAGCTCATAGAAATTTCAATTGGTCTCTCCTGCCATTATCTTCAATTATTGCCCATTCTATAGCTGAAGAAAAAAGCATGGCTGTGGTGACCCTTTCATTGCAAAAAGTGGTATTCACAAGGCTCTGTTTCCATGCTTGCGTGACAGCTTGGTACAGTACATGGTGTACCTGTGCAGAAGTATATTACTGCCACAGATTATGCTCATGAAAACCCCCAACTCTAAGACATATAACCGAAAAGACTTAGATCGAAGTTCTCTTCTTCTTTTTATACCTCGATACAGTTTTTGAAACTTCTGCACGTTATTATTATCATGATGCTTAGGTTTATAATCTTGTACATTCTTTATTAGCTTTAGGTTACAAAGACTTTTTTACATAATTCTGCCATATTTAATTAGTTTCCAAAATGTTTTATTGATTGTAGTCTTTTACTTTGAAATTCCCTTGCAATTTTGAATTATAGATAAATAATTCGAAACAAAAAGAATAAACTCTCATTGTACATTAAAAAAAAACTAAGTTGAAGTAAGGAAGGGTTCCCCCTTGGGTTCCCCTCTTTTCTTCCATAGCGTAAGCTTGTGGTTAAACACCTGTAAGGTCCCTACTATTGCATTTTACATGCATATTCTCGAGGTTATAGCCTCAGTAAATATTACTTACGTAATCAATATGCGTTTAATAAATTTATAATTACAAACTAAAAAAAAAAAGTTTAAAATGCGTGAATTTAAAAGATCTTTAAATTTACTTTTTTTTTTTTAGCTTTTAAATATTTTAAATGCCAATATCTTTGGACCATCTATTTGTAGACAGTACATAATATTGTATATTATTAATTCACTACAAGATGAACAGCTTTCCAATTTTAATCCTGGTTTTTATAGCTTCTCTACCTTACTTGCCCCAAATTTTCTTTTTTCATTTGACTCTATCTTTTATAATTTCTTGAAGCCCATTTTAAGATTTCAGTTGACTATTCTTTGTTACCACTTTTAGAGACATTTCCATTCAACTCCATTTGAGTCTCAATTTTTTTAATGATGTCAATGATATGGGTAAGCTTTCCCACCCATAGATTTCAACATTTGATTTTTCTTTGTTACTTAGAATATACATCTCTCTGTACTTTTCTAAATGGTTTAAAGATTTTTTACTTCTCTTCTCTAAATTGAATAAAGTCTCTGATTCATAACTAAGCCTCGTAAAACATTTTGTTTGAAGGTAGTTGCTTTACCAATAGTATACTTTTATCCACTGCTTCCAACTTTATATAATAATATGATTAAGGTATTTGTAATCGTTAATTTCTTCTAATTCATTATTATGCTTTATATTGTCTTTTTTTGAGAACAGTATTATTCTTAGACTTATCCTTAATCCTATGATTTTATTTTTATCATATAGCTTTATTAACATTTCCTGAAATTCTGAAGCATTTTTTTTGTAAAACTAACTATGCTATCCTCAAACTCCAATTTTTTTTTATTATTCTTTTAATTTTCTAATTTAGTCCACACAACATTTTCAGAAAAAGTTGATGTAAAAAATTTCAGTAAAAACCAAAATTCTAAAAACATCATAATATATAGATATTGAACTGGTTTCAGATCTATATGGTATACAAGCAAGTTAGCTTAGATTGAAAACACATATTTTTCAGTTTGGGCAGATAACTTAATAGTATAACAGATAAATGATGACTTCTAGAAATAAGATGCATTGGATTCTAAAAGTTCAGATGCACTATTCTAAGATTGAAAACTTCTCCCTGATGAAAACTGAAAGTCTGCAATTAGTCTGGAGATATTGAATAGGATAGCTTTAGTTAAGCACTATCAGCTGACACTTATTACATCTTATAATAAGTATCAGAGAGATGCTGCTAATTCTGAAAATAGTAGTTTGCATGGGAAAAACTTCTTTGATTGTTTTTAACATCTTAATAGTCAATCAAGGCAATTTCTTAATTTTCAGTATGACATGAATAAGTGAGTCATTAACACCCAATACATTCGGTAGCCTTTAATTCTGAATTTAAACCCAAATAGTTTTTCTCAGTCAATCGACAATTTTCAACTATCAAAGATTGCACTTGGCTGAGAATGTGTGATAAATATTAATTTTTTTTTATATTAGTTTTTATTATGAAATGATATCAATTCATTATAAAAGTATTGAAAGGTTGGGGATAAAATCAGAACAGTTAATCAGTTATGACATCAGAAGCCTGGAAACCAACAAATGATCGTTTATTAGAAATTAAATATAGTTCACTTAATCACTAGGAGTCTACTACAACTTGATAGTTTTAATACCAGTAATGAAAACCATGGGAAGTATCAACCATCATCATCATCAACATTTTCAATAATTAAATGATCTACTTTAAGTTAAACATCTCTTAAAGTGTAATTAAGTTTCTCTCATTCAAAACCTCTTTTCATTCCATCATATGAGCAAAATTTCTTATTACATCCATCTATCTCATATATGATCTCTTTCTGGATCTTTTATTAATCTCTTGGGATTCAGTTTAATATTTCAACTGTCCATCTATTATCATCTCTTCTAGAAATATACCCAGCCAAAGCCCAAGCTGTCTCTTAATTCTTTCAATGGCATCAGTAATCTATTTATTACCTTTTAAATATATAACTTTTTTTATCCTTTTTTTACATTCTATATTTATTAATTAAAACTTTCTATATATACACACATATATATATATTCTATTTTTATTCTTTATTTTATTCTTTAATTAAATACTTAACTCTAACTTAATATCTTTTATGTTTTACATTAATATCATTCATTTTACTAACAATCAATATTTATAATTTATTCATTTAATAATTTATTTATTTTAATCTATAATATTATTATTTTAAACACATTTTGACCCAACTTTCATATCTCCTAACTTCAACTGTTAAATTAAATTTTTTTTATCTCCATATTTTACCGAGGAGTCTGAAATCTTTATATTGGTATTTTGTTAAATGGCCAAGTCTCAGATCTATAATTAAATACAGGCAAAACACATCTATTAGAAACCTTCTTTTTAAACACAAGCATATTTCCTTTTAATATTAAATTATTGCAACCAAAAAACTCCATCCAAGTTTTGTTCTATAACTAATTTTATTCATTATGTCTATATTGATAATCGACTGTTTATTAACTTCTTTCAATTCATCAACGGCAATCTTCATTTTCTTCTTTTAAGAAAATCCCATTTCAGTGTTTTTAAAACTACGTTTTTACTTTCATCTGATAATTATTGCAATATTTTTCAAGTTCGGAAGCAATTATTTGCAAAAGCAACCCCTTTATCTGCACAATATTGATGATTTAAATAATCTCCACTTAAAAAGTTTTATCTTATTTAAATCCACAAAATACTTCTTATAAAACTGTAGTAGAATATTAGAAACATGGAAGCAGCACGCAATGCACCTTTTTTTTAATGCTTTTTGATAAATATTCTTCTGAATAAGTTCTCATTTTATATCTTAATGATGCAAAGTTTTAATCTCCATGGAATTTTGTTCTGAGCTTTTTCATAATATAAAAACATGCCAATAATTTAAACAGTTCAACACTTCCTATAAAAATTATATATGCACATTTATACAGATCAAGTAATTTTCAAGACATTATTTTAACAAAAAAAAAACAATCAATCTAGATTTTTAAACTTGGTATAGCTTTCTTTAAAATTCTTATTAAAGTTATCTAGATTGTCTAAAACCAAATAATTTTCTTTTAAAATTTTATGAGTGAAAGAGAGAACTGAAACCAAATTTAATAAACTAATTCATTTAGATTAACTAACTATCAACTGTCAATTACTAGGATTTGAAACAGAAACATTACTAATAATAATACTAAAAAAAATATAATAATACATGAAAGATATAAAAGAAAAATTATAAAATAGATAAAAGTAGCTTATTGGTAATATCTTAGTAATTCGTGCAAAAAGTTTTTACCTTCAGTCTAGAGAAAAGCTATTATTTTCTGTAAAGATTGACTCCTAAATACATACATATGCTGGCTTTGTTTGGGTGCATATTGGACTTTATGGAGCTACTTCATCAGCAAGGAGAAGTGCACTGCTTCAATGGTCTCTTAGATGGCATTGGTTGGCTGGTCATTGGTCATTTAGCAGCCAAGATATGATAACTACAGGTTTATGTTGTAGAGTGGATTTCATTTCTGGTGCTTTAGCAATATATAGCATTAAACCAGGTCACAAGAAATAGTTCTGAATTTATCATACAGGTGAATCACTGTTGAAGTTCAACTGGAACAAAACATAGAATGCACAGTAGAAAAGCAAAACAGTAAGTGAATGTGAAATGCAGAATCGGGAATGAGAAAGCAGAATCTAGAGTGAAGAAGCAGAATTAATGAATTGGCAAAATAAAATATAATTTTCAGGTGATTTTTTTATAGACCTAAAGTTAATTGTTGAAACCACTCAAGAATTTTAGGAATTTCTACGAATAAGAAAGCCAGTGATTAAGTTTTTTTGAACCCAAATTTATAATTGAATTAAACTGAAATTTATAACTGAATTAAACTGAAATTTTATGAATAACAAACGTAAAATTTGAACAGTACTTAATGACAGAAAAAATAGATTTTGTTAGAAGCTTTAATTAATAATTGATAAAGAGTTTAAGATAAAGTATTGTTCCTAAATATAAAAAAAAACTTTTACGAATTGATAACAAATTTGGCTACAAAGTACCCATTTTTGCTTTTCTTTTTTACATTTAAATAAACTAATAACTGAAATACAGGCTTATTAAATACCTGTATAAATATATGTAATACATAGGGTATATGAGCACAGACTTTCGCACGACCCATCACTCTCCATTCTATCTTATAACACTGATACACTTAAACATATATATGTTGAAAAGATAAATAATCACCAATATACGTATTTCATGTTAAACCAGCAATCATCAGTTGGTCCAGATTATCATCTCCACACATATATTTTATAAGTACTCAGATATATATTAAGATGCTAATCTTCATACTTTAATGGACAGGCTTCAATCCACTCCACCCTCCAACCGTCCATCCAATTGAAAATCTGATGATGGAATGCTCAAAGGCCACCCTGACGAGAATCTCTATAACATCTAAAATAATTAAAGCTAAATATAATTAGTGAACTCAAAATCAGTATCATTTGGATATAAAACATTAGATTTTCCAATAAACTGACTGTTTTCCAATTGTTCTATAACAGAATGACCTTCGGAAAATATTTTATTCAAACAACAAATGAGACATTTCAAAATTCAATGAAATTCATTACCTTTGATCTTCATTAATTATAAAAAAAAGTGTGTGATTTTTATACATACAAAAATTGAAGCTAGAAAATCTCATTTTATTGCTCAGAATGTAAATTTAAAATAGAAATAAGTATGTAAGAGAATTACATAATTAGATCAAAATTTTGAATAAAATTTTGTCAATTTAAAGACAGACTTAAAAATACGGTTGAGTAATAAATCTAAATGAAAGTATAATTAAAAGTTTAAAAAAATTGTAGCGCCTGAAGACATTCCAATGACTGGAAATAAAATCAGAATATATATTTGTGTTTATAATCAATTAAAACAAATCTAGTGGAAGAACAAAGAGAGGAATAAAGCTGAATGTATTTGACATTTTAAATTTTTTTTAAAAGCTTTTAATAAGCAGAGTTGAAATGTGGTAAATTGATCAAAAGTAAAATCAATTCTCAAGAATAGCCAACGCCACCTCAAGAGATATCAATTAACTCCTCAAGACTGACAATTGGTATCTGCTTAATTTGTGTAATCAATGTATGCATTAGAAGTAATAAAATATTATTGAAACAAATAAATAAAAAAAAAGAGTATGATATAGTTGAAAAAAAAATGACATCGAACATAAACATTTAATAGTAACACCACTGCAAAAATTAAAACAATTTTTAATGGCATATCAAAAACAAAATGGTGATGGCTTTAAAATATTTGAGATAAAATATAGAAAAGTTTGCAAACCTATATAAAAAAATTGCGAAACAAATTGTGCGATAAATATATGAAAATATCGCTAGCTGAAAATTTAAATACAAATTGTTTAAACCACTCTCCCAAACAATGAATAATATTTCTGTAGTGCAATTTTCACTATATCACTTGTTTCTATACACTTTTAACAGTTTGTAGATAGGTAAAATTGGGGGGAAAGTTGAGAGGTGGAGTGGGGGGTAGATTTAACCGTTCTTTAAAATATGATGATTATCTTTTTTCATATTTATTTTTTATTATTTTTGTTATTATTAATATTAAACATTGAACTATTGATTTATGGTTGATATAGTAATAATGGTGATTATTATTATTTTTACTTTTTTAATTTTAATTTTTAGAGTTTTTAATGGTTGATGGGTGGGGGGGGGGGGGGGGGTTGGTTTTAATTTGTTAGATAGGTACAATTGTAAATGTGTAACTAAAGACACATGAAAAAGATATACGATTCTCATGATGCACATTTTGTACTGAACCAGCACTCATCAGTTGGCTTAATTTCTAATCGAATGAATGACTAATAAAATTGGTATTATTCGTGCTATGGCATATTACTCTGGTGATGTTTTCGTCTGGTAGCATTTATTCAAAATTTATGGCTCATGATGTCATGGCAATCGAATCCTGGCATAACTAAACCATGTAAACTTTTCACATATATAGATGTTACTAATTTGTAAAATGTGCAGACGTGTGTGATTTTCCGCGTGCCTTTTTTTTCCATATATTTAGCGATAAAAGTTATTTTATTTGTGGATTTTTTTTTTTAAAAATAAAATTAAAATATAAGGTTAAACTTGCAGTTTGCCATTTTACTTGGTTAAAAAAATGATTATAGATGGTCGTTAAAAATATGTTTCAAATTTTTTTTACATATTTCTTCTTTTTTTTATAATGAATATATCACTCCATCATTATTAATAACATATATTTTTTTACATTTGAAATTTGGCATTATACCAGGAGGGGAAAGGATGACATGTAATGCTGTATTAAAAAGGCATATTATTGTAATGTTTTTTTTCCACAATGAATATATTTCTCCATTATTTTTTTTAGATTTGAACTTTCATATTACTTTGACTCTTTAATAAAATAACTTGTAAAACAATGTTGTAAAACTTTTATACAAGAATATGATACAATTATAACTTCTATATTTGATCTACACCAGTGCAATTTAAATATCGTGCACAAAACACTGCAATTACCTTTACTTGAAATTCTTTTGTGAAGCATTTACTTAATTGCATTTTCCAGATCTACTATTTGCATTAAGATCCTTTATTAATAAAAATTGATGATTCTGAAGCAATTAACTTACTTTTTAATATTAAAGATGTTTAGTTGAAATAGGTTGTTATTTTATAGTTCTTTACATTTGAAAAGTCTCCTTGTAGCAGTGAAACCATTGGTAGAGTTTTAGAGTTTATTTTCTTGGCTAGTCTGGTTGAGTTAAGAATTTGGGTAATTTTGATTATATATATATATATGTTAATTCTAATGTTTTCACGGATAAAAGATGTCATATTATTATTACTATTTGCGGGATATTCCGTGTAGTGAAAAAGCTAAATGCTGACGTTTCAGTACAATATCAAGTACCTTCCTCAGAGTGTCCTCTTTCTCAAATCATAAGAATGCATGTGAGATTTAAAATCGTTTTTATCATTTTCTTTCTCCTCATATTTAAATTCTATTGGTTGAGAAGTTTTAAAATTTATTTTCTCTTCCAATAGTTTCTTCCAAATGTTGTTAATCTTCTTTAACTCACACCTTTCATTTATGCTCTTGGGCCTTTTAAAAATCTCTATAGCTTCTCTTAGCAATCTCTGGTCATATTGTTCAATTTTTGCTAAAATATTTGTTTTTTTCAAAATTGATATCATGATTTGTTAATTTAATATGAGAATAAATAGCTGATGAATTGGATTTTTCTCTCACTGCCAGAATGTGTTCTTCCTTTCTAATATTTATTCTACGATTAGTCTGTCCTATATATGTATGTGGACAGACCCTACATGGAATTTCATACACAACATGACACTCCAAAGCAATTTTATCTTTAGGAAAAGGAAATATTTCACTAATTTTTTTATAGGTAGTGTAAATTGTGTGAATATTATTATTCTTTAAAATGTTACCAATTCTATCAGTTAGTCCTTTAATATATGGCAAAATTGTCTTAATTTTTGATGTATCAAAATCTTTTTTTTTTTGATATGTATAAGCCCTATTAATAATTTTGTAATTAAAACCATTATGAAGAAGCATTTTATTAGTAGCAAAAAGGTCCCTGTGAAAATGGCTAGCATCAGAAAGTCTCTTTGTTCTATCCAATAATGTCTTTGCCACTGAAAATAGTGGTGATGAGAGGAAAAAATATTCAGTTGCCTAATTTTGCTGTGGTTTTGATTGAACACTGCTTATCGAATACATTTTTTGTTTTTTATGGGCAGATGTATAAACAAACATCAGGTCTAGCTATGGGTTCGCCAATTTCTCCAGCATTAGCTTCTATTTTTATGGAGGATTTGGAAAATAAAATTTTGACTTTAGCAATTAAAAAACCATCTATATGGCTGAGGTATGTTGATGATACCTTTGTTATTTGGCCTCATGGTAAGCATGCTCTTGATGACTTTTTTAATTTTTTAAACTCTCTTCACAACAATATTAAATTTACCATGGAAATAGAAAATAATAATCAATTACCTTTTTTAGATGTTTTGATTGAAAGAAGGGAAGATGGTTCTTTATCCCATGGTATATATAAAAAACCAACACACACTGGGAGATATCTGCATTTTTCCTCTCATCACCATCCTGCACAACTATTTTCAGTGGCAAAGACATTATTGGATAGAACAAAGAGACTTTCTGATGATAGCCATTTTCACCGGGACCTTTTTGCTACTAATAAAATGCTTCTTCATAATGGTTTTAATTACAAAATTATTAATAGGGCTTATACATATCAAAAAAAAAAAAAGATTTTGATACATCAAAAATTAAGATAATTTTGCCATATATTAAAGGAGTAACTGATAGAATTGGTAACATTTTAAAGAATAATAATATTCACACAATTTACACTACTTGTAAAAAAATTAGTGAAATATTTCCTCTTCCTAAAGATAAAATTGCTTTGGAGTGTCATGGTGTGTATGAAATTCCATGTAGGGTCTGTCCACATACATATATAGGACAGACTAATCGTAGAATAAATATTAGAAAGGAAGAACACATTCTGGCAGTGAGAGAAAAATCCAATTCATCAGCTATTTATTCTCATATTAAATTAACAAATCATGATATCAATTTTGAAAAAACAAATATTTTAGCAAAAATTGAACAATATGACCAGAGATTGCTAAGAGAAGCTATAGAGATTTTTAAAAGGCCCAAGAGCATAAATGAAAGGTGTGAGTTAAAGAAGATTAACAACATTTGGAAGAAACTATTGGAAGAGAAAATAAATTTTAAAACTTCTCAACCAATAGAATTTAAATATGAGGAGAAAGAAAATGATAAAAACGATTTTAAATCTCACATGCATTCTTATGATTTGAGAAAGAGGATGCTCTGAGGAAGGTACTTGATATTGTACTGAAACGTCAGCATTTAGCTTTTTCACTACACGGAATATCCCGCAAATAGTAATAATAATATGACATATATATATATATATTCAAAAATAAAAAATGGATTTACATTTAATTGCTTCATCTTTTTCATGAGAATCTTAATCTCAGGATCATGGATTTGAGTCCATGTTGTGCATCCTTTTATATAAACTAGGGAAAAACAAATTAGAATAAAATATATTCAGATAGGGGAAAGTTATGCAGATATTATCCTGAAATTCTGATTTTACATCTCAATTAATGATTTGGATGATGATGATCAAACCTTGTATTCCCATTTTGTAAAGATCACATTGAAGAACTCTAAAAGCAACATAAATTATATTTCATTTTAATCATCATCACTTTACAACAGCTATATAACTAAGAGTTGCATCTAATAGCTTTATAATTAAGATATACCAAATAGTTTTCTACTCCCACATCAAAATATCCATGTTCACATCTAAGCATAAACACACTCAGGAATATAAACAAGCCTTTTAATTATGGTTGAAATGGAACTGAGTCAAGATTTAAACAAAAAATAACGTGGTTTAGTTTTAGATATTGATTAAAACAGTTTGATTAATAACAAAATATATTTATTAGAAAATAAATCCTAGAACTGATGACTCATAAACATTCCTTTTTGAAATGAAAAAGAAAAAAAATGAAATTTATATATAAATAACTTTATTGAAAAAACATATGTAAGAATGATACAATTGTAAATCAAAAATAATAGTTATCCATGTTGCTCGGGCAACCAGATGGTCTAATGTGGTCACTGGTGTTGTTTAATCCAGCTTAATCAGGCTCCATGTGTTGTCAAATAAAAATCTGCACAATCATTATGTAAAAAAATCATTTTAATACCTAGTAAAAAAAATAAATTTTCATTATCCAAAAGTCCAAGGCTCTCTTTTTTGATCTCACTGTTTGTAATTTATGAGCATATTCAGCAGCAGAAGTATGACCAGTTTATTTTTAATACTATTCATCTTCTTCCTAGAAACAAAAATCATTACTATTATTTATATTAACATTCTCAGTTCACTGGTAGATTAGTGAACTTAAGAAATAAATGTTTCTAGAATAAAAGCCCAACCTACCATTTCGGTGCTTGAACTTCAAGAGAACTATTAGTTATTTTTTTAAGATGCTACTCACTTAATAATAACTGAGCCAACTATGAAAAGCAAATGGATCATTAATATCTTTTGGCAAAATATCAGCATGGAAAGTATCTTCTCTTGAGGTCTCTAATCATTTCAATTGACAATTTTTTTATTAAAAAAACATTATTTCCATCACAAATATTATCATTATTACTTAAATGCTATCCGAGTTATCAATTATTCTAGTATAAATAATATATCCTAATGAAAAGGTGACGGAATCTAGTTCTTTTTATATATCTTCCTATAGCATGACTTCTTAATCAATTCATGTATTACATAGTAATATAATTAGTTATTCACCACAAATATTTTAAAATAGTATTGTGAGTGGATCACAAGTTATACCATTAAATGTGACCATGTGATACTATCTTAATCCATGATTCAACAACGTACTCATGTTAAATATTATTTTAAATTAGGCAAAACTTCTACTGAAATATTGTTTAACTGTGTATGATAATGAAGCAAGAATATTGTCAAGATTTCATAATGGTAGGAGAAGCTTGAAAATGATGGATGAAGGTTCAAAACATGCTGTCACATTTCAAGTTGTAATTCATGATCCAGACATATTATCCACATAAAATATTTAAGGTTAATACCTAGACTATAATAGTACATCACATTGATGAGTCATTCACACTGCATCTTTTTTCAGATTCTATTACTCCTGGATAAGCATGATGGTCTTGGTTCACAACAAAGTCTCTTGTCTAAACAATTTGTGTAAACTGGTTAAGAAATAAAATTATTATTTTTTTCTGCAATGATGTTTTTATTACACAGATGTAATAAACCGGTTATCTATAAATAATCTAAATCATTATTTATAAATCTCCTAAACCAAATTATATACCATCTATTTTAAGTGCTGTTAGTTGTAATTTAAACATTCCAGAGTTTGAAATCAAGTGCTGCAGACAAGTCAATTTAATGGGTGATGGTAGACACAACATTAATAAATCTTCATATAATGATTATTAGGTATCAGTTTTTCAGTAAAGAGTTTATCAATGCCATTCAGGAAAAAATGAATTGATTCAAATTACCCTCCAAGTAAAAAGCATAACAGAAACATACCACTAATTTAAAAAAACGTCCTTTTTTGTATTAGCGGACAAAATAAAAAAATATAAAAACAATTTTTTAAAGAAATGCTTTTATTCTCATAAATGCGCTAAAAAATTAAAAAACAAAATTTCCTTCAGCGTACACAAATAAAATTATATTGTGCCCATATTCCTCAATTCTACTTTCTACCAATTTTCCAGGCTTATTATCAAGCAATAATTAGTTTAACATTTTAAACTGAATATTCTTAATCATTTTGTTATCATGTATATGAAAAAAAAAAAAAATCTAATTTCAATTTGTATAAAGTAAATCTCCGGTTTTTTTTTTTTTTTTGCAAAATCTGAAGAAAATTTATTTTTTTTATTTTATAATGCATTGATATGAGTAAAAGCATTTTTTTCTTTCTACTTTTTAATTTTATACATGTAAGATTAAATTATTAAAATGAAGTAAGTTTATTTAAATTAGATTTTATCTAGACACAGAGTAAGTTAAATAAAAATATATAATAAATATGAAAAAAAGTTGATCCAGTTTTCAATGAATTCAGTTTTAAATTACGTAGACATTGTTAGCATCAGCGACACCTATATAAAATTAAAAATTTTCACTATTTTTGACTTCATAAAATTGTTTGCAAACTCAAAGAAAAGTGTATTGTCTTTAGGAATACATAGTATGCAAGATAAGAAATTGGGAAGAGATGAAAAGTGAGGTAGAGAATTTGGTCATAGACAGATTAAAAAGCAGAATAAATTAAATAAAAGTATACAATATAAAAAAGTTGACTTTTTCATCAGCCCTATATAACAAGCTAAATGGCGGGTTATTTTTTGAAAAATTATTACTCTAATAGCCAAAGAAATTTTCAAACCAGATCAAACAAACAAAAGCCCATGGATTTTTATATAACTTACATTTTTAATAGTTTGGGGGAAGTGTCCAGACTTCCAGATTAACCCAACAAAAATAGCCAATTTGACCGTGTATAATGGCAATAATACAGAAATAGTTACTCTAAACAAGCTACCAAACACAATCAACCTTTTCTAGAAATATATAATATAGGTTATACTTGTATACCATTTCTTATCTGTACATTCTAAAAATTTCTGATGAGAAGTTAATAGGATTATTAACAAGTTCTAATAGAGAAAAGAACTTTTCATTTTAAAAATGAAAATATTAAATTCTTAATTTTAAAGAAGAAAAAATATTTCCCATAAAGAAATAACTTTTATATATTAATATTAAACCACTAAAACATCATATGACAACCATTCTTTATGATCTAGTGTCTACTCATTCAATATTCCAAGATTAGTTTTTAGCTTATGACATTTTATCAGTGATAAGCCTTAAATTTGAGAGCAATGCATCTAGATCTTTGGATTTTATGCATCCCTCCAGAAACCATCTTTTACTTGTTTAATAAACTATTCAGCTATGAGCTCAAACTATGTTTTCAATCCAAGCTAATTTACTTGTATGGTCATACAGATGGGAACACAATTCAGTATATATGAATTGTTTTTTGAATTACCATAGTCACCAACATTCTTTGGCTAGAAATAGGATTAAACTACTAAAACATCACATGACTATCATTTTGTATGCTTATGAGATTGTTAAAACAATAACAATGTTTTCCATACAACAATGCCACCTAGTGTGAACCATTGATTACTATGGCTTGCATTAGATAGCAGTATTGTATGGAGAAAATTGCTACTGTTTTATATATTAATATGTGTGAGACAAAATTAATAAAAATAATTGAATGGTATTATTTGGGGAATTCATAATTGGAAATGATGTACTTGCTATTCTAGCTGGGCTTAATCATCAGGAAAATTAAAGACATAATAAGAATGCATATACATCATAAAAAATGTGTGAAGACTACCATATAATTTGTTTCTTTTTCCCAAAATTAATTGCACATAGGCTCTTTAGCTTCAAAACTTGATCTCCATGGTTCAGTATAGCAGTGAAGTAATAGGCTCTAAAGCTCAGGGTTCCTAAATTGTGTCACCAATCCATCACTTCCAGTTGTCAAATTTCCTACGAATTTCTGAACAACAAATTATTCAATAATATTACCAAATTCATCACTTCCTTTATTTTGCTGTAATATATAAATGCAATTTATCCACTACTTTGAACACTTTTTAGCAAAAACCTTTTATTGTGTGTATAGGTACAATAGAAGGTTTTTGCTTAACAGTGTTCAAAGTAATGGATAAATTATTTGATAATACATTAAATGTAATTTTTATAGATTAACCATATGTTATTTATGCTTTCCTATAGTAAAGTTCCTTCAATGAGGTATTGCTACACATGTAACATACTATCCACTTGTATAGTTCATTTTAGTTAACTTCTGCCAATAAGATACTGCTACACATATATCATAATCTATATATATAGTTCTCATTGGTTCACTTCCCTCGATGAACTTTGAGACTGGATGTTTCAGGGTGGTTCTCATTGGCCTCAGTCCAGTCCAGCTGCAAATGAACACATATGGTTTTGGCATAGAGAACTGTGACTATCATTATGAGCCTTTTTTTAGCTGCAATTGCTTCCATCCCTCAGCATCTCCTCTTGGTAACTTCATATGAAATCTTCTGGAAAATCAGCTCTTCATCTAGCTGCTATCCAGACAATTTCCTCCAGCCCTGGTTTCCCAAACTCTTTGAGCCTATTCAATTGCTGCCCATGAACATATTTTTATTGAGAACTGAAGCTACTGGATTACATCTCTCTTCAACAGGAAATGGAAAATGAACTGGGAGAGTAAACCTTGTTGCTTACTCTAATTATAGTTTTTAATTACTCTCACAATTAATTACTTTCTTCCATGCACGGTAATGTTTTTAGGTCTATAATTAATTGGTACCTCAGGAATTCCATTCCATATAATGTAATTTAGTCTCTTATCAAGAAATATTTGTAATGAGCAAAAATTTCTTGGAAATTATCGATCGCAATTAATGTAAATTTAATTAAATTTATCATTTATCAGTTCACTATCTAAATATATTTTTCTAATATTTTCTACTTTTTCTGGAGTGCGCCAACTTATACTAAAGTAAATATATTTTTACAAAATACAACACCTCCCTCAATCCAGAAAAACCCTTGTTGTGATCTCTCGCTGACTTCTCAATGTTGAGAAACACTTGATTTTTCCTGTTTTTCATTTTAGAAGTGTCCATTTCAAACTTCTGTTAAACTTCTTCACCACTTATGGGTTCAATGATGACTGCACAAGTGTGGTGAGACTCAGCTTTCAATGGTGACTGCACAAGTTACTGATGATGACTGTGCAAGTATTTTATTTAGTAACTTTCACTGTATTGCATCACATAGACTTGTAGCAAAATTTTTAGAAATTTCACTTCCATAAGTTGTATGTGTACTTACAAGTTCTATGGTTAGTTATAAATTGTGCTTTACACAAAAAAGTGAAGCTTAGTATTATTAGAAAATAATTATATGACTGAGCGCTTTCAGAGAACTTTTCAACCAGGTTTCTTTTGACTATGGCTAAGCTTGTTGTGTATTCAAAACCTATTTCCTACTCACAGGTTTGAAATGTGATTGTGCCACCATGCTGTGTATTCAAAATGCATGCATTCTGAATACCAACAAACAAAATAATATATAATAAGAATGGCAAACAATCTGCTACATTTGCAACATAAATATATATAGAATTCCTATGGTTAATTCCCACAACGAGCTTACCCTGACGAGGTATATCTACACACATATCACAATCTAAATATATAGTTCTCATTGGTTCATTTCCTCTGACAAACTTTAAGACTGGATGCTTTCAAGATGGTTACCATTGGCCTCAGTTTCCCAAATATTTTGGACCTGGTCTAGTTTAGCTACACATGAACATATCTGGCTTTGTCATAGAGCACTGCAAACATCACTAGGACTTGCTTTTGGCTGCAATTACTTCCATTCCTCAGCAACAGTTCTCTTGGTAACTTAACTTGAAATCCACTGGAAGATCAATTCTTCATTTAGCTGCTATTCAGAGTTTTCTCCAGCTCAGTTTCCCAAACTCTTTGGGCCAATTCTGCTGCTGCCCATGAACACATTTTCACTGAGAGTGCTGCACATTAACTGAAGCTACTGGCTTACATCTCTCTTCAACAGGACCTGGAAAATAAGCTGGGAGAGTAAATCTTGTTGCTTATTTTATTTATAGTTTTTAATTACTCTCACAATTAATCATTTTCTTCCATATATGGTAATGTTTTTAAGTCTATAACTAATTAATTGATGCCTTAGAAATTCCTTTCCACAAAAGGTAATTTAGTCTCATATCAAAAAGTATTGTAATCAGCAAATATTTCTTGGAATTTATCCATAGCAATTAATGTAATCTAATATATTTCTTTAATATTTTTTAACTTTTTCTAAAATGCACCAACTTATACTAATGTAAATACATTTTTACAAAATACAACAATTTGAACCTAATTATTCTGATTTTATTTCTTACAATTTTATTAATAAATGTTTATTTCTTTATGACAAAAAATATTCTCAGTCTTTTAGCTGCTATTAAATTGTAGTTATTTAATTAAATTATAGGGGATTTGAACACAAACTTTTAAGCACCCTTCAATTATTCATACTATCTCATATTACTGATACACATGACCACACACATGTAGAAAAGATAAATAATAAGCAATATATATGTATTTTGTGCTGAACCAGCACTCATCAGTTGGTCCAGATTATCATCTCCCATACATATATATATATAATCAGTGCTCAGTTTATATTAAGTCAGAAAATCTTCATACTTTAATGGACAAGCTTCAATCTACTCCAACCTTCAATTCTTCACCCATCCATACTATTGAAAATCTGATGATGGAAAACCCATCTATGTATGAGAGATAATAATCTGGACCAACTGATGAGTGCTGGTTCAGTACGAAATACATTTATTGGTGATTATCTATCTTTTCTACATGTGTCTGGTGATGTGTATCAGTGGTATGAGATAGTATGGATAGTTGAAGGGTGCTTGAAAGTCTGTATTCAAATCCCCTATACTTACAATTAAGCTCCAGGTATATGAAGAATGTCTATATTTTAAATCTTATTTAATTAAATAATTTTAAAAACATATAAATGTATTTATTCAAAATTTTTAAAAAGTGCTTATAGACGTGAGTACATATATCTACTATTTTCATTTCAACAAGAGGTAAAACATGTGGTTGTAAATAGCTTACGTAAGTATCGTGACGTAACTGTAGATAAGTCAAGTGTCGATTACTTCAGTACTCGCTACAAAAAGCTGGCAAAACGTGAAACTTACATTACCGTGAATCAACGTCCATGGGAAGTTTATGGCAGTGGTAAGGCAGGAAGCAAACAAAATCGATTCGCAGTTTAGTTAAATAAAAAAAAACAACCACCTAGTTAGTTAATTGAGTAAGTAAAACGTGATACTCAATTTGGCATTTAGATGTCTTAACGTCACACGATCTTCCAAGCAAGCAACCATATGCTTATTATTTGTGTGTGTGCGCGCGCGCGTGTCTTTGATGAAAATTATAAAACATAAAACTGTTAATCCATATATTTATTGGCCTTTAGTCTCAAATTTGCTGTTCTTCCAAATAATAACTGTGTACGTCAACAGAATTAAAATGAGTGTTTATTTACTAAACTTTAATAATATTCTTACTCTGAAAAAAAAAACAAAAAAAAAACAACTAATAATATTCTTCTGTACTAAATATATAAAATGCAAAAATACTTTATACTTATGACCAAGTGTTATTGCTTGGTATTAACATCGATAGCCTAGTTATTCCATCTGCCTTCAGGCAGAGAACTTAGCATACATCATAATACATACATTCTGTTTTATGATATGTATAACATTAAATAGTGTACTAATTTTATGTTTAAAAGGCGATTCCCGTTGTTCGTAGGCCATTAAAAATCAACTAACTTAAAGTTTTAATTGAAAACCTAATACATATTCATACATTATACACTCACTTGCATATGTATATACTTTTTCACTAACTAAAGAAGTCATATTTTCTTACGCATCTCCAAGTCCTCATTTCCCAGATTGCATTTTGTTTGAACCCGTCCATATCAGCTTGATTAAGGTGATAAGAATAATTCTAATGTTAACAACTGCTATCTTCTAGATCCAGACATTAGGCTTCCCGTCTAAGAATAATAAAAAAAAAGAAAACTGATCTTTACTATGTCTATCAGCTGATTTTTTATTGAGAAATTGACCGTTCAATTTGAATTGCGACTAGGTGAGAATGTCCCGGGGCAGGATTTCTTCAAAAGTGCGCTTAACGAAGAACATACACCATGATTGTTAAATTTTGTATAAAAACTATTCTTATTCAATAAATGTGACACAGTACTTCATTGAAATGAGTTCTCTCATAACAGTCACATGATCTTACGTTCAAAAGTACAGTTACGCTATTAAAAAAAAAAAAAAACACGGCTCAATACTTCCACAGAGAGGCTTAACTCCGATTGGTTGTTGCGTCTACGTAACCATGTGATTGACTACTAAGATTTTCAAAACTGACGAGTTGAAACTCCTATGATTCAGAAACTTCAGTAATCATGGACAGGTGGAGGGTTGCCCTCCTCCCCAGCATTTTTATATTTGGATTTATTATCTCAGTCTCTTCTTCAACTAATAGTAACAGCAGGTATCATTCGGGGTAAGAGCTTTTCATTTATCATCCAACTTCTGATTTAATATATATATATATGCACATTTATGCCTGCACATCCACACACAAACATTTACACGCACTCTTAAGTTTTAATAAATTATTGATTGATGCTTACGTAAAAGGTCTTCTCCGGATCAGCGCTGATTTATTTGTTCTAAGCACTTCATTTAACGCGATTCTTGTTTGACTGTCAGAGGATTATTCGCTTGCTTTTTATAATGTGATTAAATTAATTTCATTGCTGGTGATTAATGACCGCAATGTTTAATTTAGTGATTACCTTAATTGAAAGAGAAGGCAGATAATTGCGCCCACTTGATATCAAGAAGACATGTTTAGTGTCAAGTGGTCCTTTGCTAACTTTCAATGTTTTCTTTTCCCGACAGTTTTATCTGCTGTTATTTGTTAAACTTTTTTTTTACTTATAAAGTTATTAATAAATAATAGTATTTTTATAAGAGCCCTACTTGCTATCCGCAAGGAACTCAAGAGGGCAGCACTACGTAATATTTTAAATATAGTGTATATACTGTGTAGTAAATAAATTATATAGAGAGACAACATGTATATATAAAATTAACAATGATACCTTTTTTCTATTTTTTTATAGTTAACTCGCATTGTTCAATTAGCAAATGGTGTCTACTCACGTACTTTGTCAAATAATCTTTAAGCAATGGCGAAAATCATTAATCTATACATTTAAAAAAAAATTTATGATAAATAATAGTAGAATAAATACGCACATAAATTACTAATTAATTATGAGAATTAAATAAATAAGAAATAGTTAAAAGAGGTTATCCGTCAGGATTTACTTTTTAAAAAACAAAACGTAATTATTTACATTATTACTAAACATGTTACTGAGGGCAGTCAAGTTATTTCAATCATAGGAAAATTGGAATAGCAAATAATCGAAGAAATATAAGAACTTTCTCAATGTTGATTTTGATTACATGTATGCGTATATCGAATTTATATACACACGGGTGCACTTCTTATAATGATTTTACTTGTGAACGTCAAACAATGTACTATTTATAATATATAGAATTCGGTGCTTAAAACATGGTCAGTATATCAAAACAATTTTTGAACTGTGTGTTGGTTTATATATAGAACGGAGAGACTATCCCATAATTTTCTACCACAATCTTTCCTTTTTCGAGACCGATTATTTTAAACTTCTCATCACATATTTTAACAATAAGGCTTAAAATTTGCTGACTTGTCTCTTTTTCTATTCTTGATATATTTTAGCTTTTTTTTTTTTAAAGCATTAAACCTAAATATGTTATTTGTACATTTTCTCTCTCTCTCTCTTTTAATATTAATTTAACTTCTCATTTAAGATAATCTCATTAGTATCTTTCAATAATATAATATCACTTATTATATACGTTAATATGTAAATAGTAATCTTGTTAAACATTTTTTTTTTACTCATATGTCATACAATACTTATTAAAATCATTAAAATTGCTGGCCTAACTTTCAAATTTAAAATCTGGAGACAAAATTCTAAATGGCTCATATATATTACTACTTGTTTGACAATTATAATATATTTTAATTATGGGTATCTAATTCATTGTACTTTAGGGAGCTTATTTGATGGATTAGTGGAAGATATTGACCTTATGCCATTATTTCAAACAAAAACACTCCTTCAAATTCTTGCAAGTGACTGTGACAATTAGGTAAAATTTTTCCAATTCAATTAACCAGTTTATCTCATTGTTCTTGCTGATATTAGGAGTTGTCCATGCAAATAACATAGTGCTATATGAATTATTATATCAATAACATCATTCGATTTATACGTATAAAATTTTCTGTGCTCACAACTTTGCCACCATTTAGTTCAGATAAATACATTAATGATTAGTACTAATTATTTATTAGGCTAGAAATTATTTATCTTATTATTCCTAGCACAGATATGAACTTTAATATACTTATTTTTTTAATTAAATGTAACAATACTTTTTATGTGTAATGTCTAAAAAAAAATACTACACATGGGAAAAGAAAAATTAAGTTTAATCATTTCATGTTTAATTAAATAAACATATATTAATTTTTAACTGAAGTTTAAAATATATCTGGGCTAGGAATAATATGATAATCTCTAACCTAATAAATAATAGGTAATAATCTTTTTATTATGTATTTAAAGTGGATGATGTCAAAGTTGTAAGTGCAGAAAAATTGATACTTGTAACAATGAAAATGGGTGAGAGATTGTAATCTGAACCAATTGGAGAATTCTGGTTTAGAAAAAATACATTTTGTAGTAATCTACCTTTTTCGGATGTCTTTATTTTGTATTTCAAAAATGTATGACAAACTTCTTAGATATTTCTACAGAACAGAAACTAACACTGCTGACAAGTTTATCATCATTTTTAGCTATTAGTAATAAGATGCAAGATGGGGGTTTCTCTTTTAGTTTAATTTATAATTCATATTTCCATATTTTCTTCTCCCCACATCATTTCATCTAACTTTCTTGTCCTGAATTTTCGTAAATGATATCTTTTCAGGACTCTTACAATCTATTGGAATCCAGTTTAAAACTTCACTTTTCATTTATTATTGTAAATTTCTAATGGCATTCTTAATGCAGCTTTATTCCAGCCTTTTAATTTATTTCAGATTAGAAAATAAATAGATCTCATGGGTTTTTCATAAAGTCAGTAATTCATTAGATCACATGACATTTGAGCATTTTAATTGCAGATTAAGTATAATAATTTCTTAGTCAATTGAATGGACTTCTAATCTGATTGTGATTCTAGTTTGTTGTAAATTAAGCATTCATTAAATTATTTAAATGATGCAAATAATGCGTGTTTTTTAAAAATCTGAGTTAGATATTGTATTAGCCTAACTACAAATCTGTCTTGGTTACCCATATTGTATTTGATTAGTTTTTATCCACACTAGAAAATAATTTAAAATAATGCTAAGTAAAGCAAATAACATGATACAAAATTTAGCATGAGTTTGTAAGAGTTACAGACTACAGTTAAATTTATAGATGATGATATGTTCTGGCAGTTTCCAGTTGAAACATGATTAGTTGCAAAACTTGCTGACAATAAATTGTTCCAAATATTTTATTCAAGCTACATAATACATCATTAATGATTTCAATAATGTTACTACTTTATAGCAGAATCATTCCATGAAAACAAATTGTATTTTAGAATTTTTTCCTCATATAAAAATTCTACTTTTTTTTTTTAACAATCCCGATTTTTAGCTTTTACAAAGTAACATCTCAATGTAATAAATGAGTAATCTAATGGAATAATAGTTTGAGAGTTTATGAGATGTTTGATTGGTGGAAGTGACAGAGGTATGCCCTAAACCATGGATTTAGAATCAGGGTTTAGACTCTACCACAGCATCAAGCTATGCAGGATTATGCAATAATAATAATAATAATAATAATAATAATAATAATAATAATAATAATAATAATAATAATAATAATAATAATAATAATAATAATAATAATAATAATAATAATAATAATAATAATAATAATAATAATAATAATAATAATAATAATAATAATAATAATAATAATAATAATAATAATAATAATAATAATAATAATAATAATAATAATAATAATAATAATAATAATAATAATAATAATAATAATAATAATAATAATAATAATAATAATAATAATAATAATAATAATAATAATAATAATAATAATAATAATAATAATAATAATAATAATAATAATAATAATAATAATAATAATAATAATAATAATAATAATAATAATAATAATAATAATAATAATAATAATAATAATAATAATAATAATAATAATTTAAAAACAGGTAAAACTCACTATATATATTGACACACACAGCAAAATAGAGTACTCAATAGATGCCAGAAGGCTTGTGAATAAAATCCCCATCTAGTTCTTACTCATCCAACATCCCCAGACTAGTCTCTGGCTTATGATCTTCGTCAGTGAGGAGCCTTGGATCTGAGAGCACTGCATCTAGATCTTAGGATCTAATGCAACCCTCCAGCAACCACCTTTTATCTCCATTTAACTACAAACTATGAGTTTTAAATTGAAAACACCTTAATGTTTTTAATCCAATCCCATTAGCTTATATAATTTATTATTTATTTATTAAGTAATATAAAAATAAAATAACTCCAAACAATGAGACTTATGCAAGGACTTACTCATAATAGTCATCAAATTCCCAAATAATCCCCCCCCCCAGATAATAAATGTACATTAATCACATGAAAAATGCCCTGCATGGTTTTGCATAGTATATAGAAT
Source organism: Epiperipatus broadwayi (assembly GCA_028023455.1). Lineage (NCBI taxonomy): Eukaryota > Metazoa > Onychophora > Udeonychophora > Euonychophora > Peripatidae > Epiperipatus > Epiperipatus broadwayi. Next base: position 1,343,588 of record JAQFVV010012500.1, read on the forward strand.
GTCTGACTTGGTAACAGGAAATCCCAGGATTCTACCCTCATAGGTCAGGTGCTTGAATTTCTTATGTACTCCCAAGCAATGAAGTCTGATACCATTTTTTTATGTACAAAATATACAATGAATAAATTTACAGACAATAAATTATAAATATATGAATTAACCATTAAAATTAATTACAAAAAAAAAAAAAAAACACAAAGAAGAATCTATTCATCGAATGCAGCATATACAAATATTAATACAATAATAAATAAAAATAGTTATATGCATTATGGTAACCAAAATTTTAAACATTTTTTAAATAAAGAAAATGAAATATGAAAAACATCTACTGAATAAACATCAACAAAAGAATTAATGTGATATTCTAACTGAATTATCTACGACTATTTTGCAAATCAAAGACTGATGATGATAATTAAAAGTTTTTGGCTAAATAATTATTAACAATGAAAATGTTCCATATAAAAAGGAATGATAAGGTTGTACAGTATATTATATTTAAAATTTTCACAATTATATGATGAAAATAAAGTCTAATTTAGGTTAGGCCATGTATTATTTTGTTTTAATTTCCAATGTTTTGATGAAATAACATTCATCCTTGTCAAAAAAAAAAAAAAAAATAATAATAACTAAAATAAGATTTCATTTTCATAGAGTATATCTTTCTACCTTTATAAAGCTTATAATGTACAAGAATTATTATAAATGTCCATAGAAGTCAATCTGAGTCTGTCAAAAATAATAGGCACACTATAATTTTGTTAGGTACATAATGAGAATAGTATATAATAATAGTAATCATCATCATCATTATCAAAATAGAACTTCTTTTACAGAATTTGAATAAAAATAAAACAAAACAAAAAAATACATAATGGAAAAACTTAAAAAAAAAAAAAAAACAAGTTTAATTATTATATATATAAACCAGTATAAGATATGGAAATATAATGCTTGTAATTTCACATCCATTATCAATAAATTACATTAACAATACTGAATAAAAATTTATATACAAATGTAAATAATTAAGAAACAAAAATATGCTCATACATAAATATCTACATTTACTATGCAATAAACTAATATTTTATTTAAAACAAAAATATAAATGTATTTAAATGGATGGTAACAATATATATATATATATATATATATATAAATGGATGGTAACAATATATATATATATATATATATATATATATATTATTTGAGGATGAAATAAAATAAATGTTTTATTGTATTCACATTTAGTTTTAGAAAGTATTTTTGCAGATATTATATATATATAATAACTGAAACCATTGATGGAAGAAATATATTATTTTTTTCTTATGTTCAGAAAAGAAAATGAAATAGTTACTATAATGTTTGGATCGTTAATGAAATAATATAAATGTTGGTGTATTTGAATTCAGGTTTTAACAAATATGAGTCTACTATTTACTGAAATAATACATAACAATATCTTAACTTTTTATATTTTGAATAGTGTTAAAGAATTGTTATTTAGTAAATGTGATAATGAAAATGTTCAGGGAATGGAATACTGAGAGTATCCGAATTTACAACTATAGGCAAAGTGTAACTATAAACTTATTAGCAGTGTTGAAATGTCTTAAAAATAAACAAATGAGTTGACTTTAGGTTTGGAAGTTTATAAGGAGTTTGAGAAGAACTGGAATTAATCCAAAGATTCTGCACTCCAGATTCTGACATATATGCACTGCACTAAATTATGCAGAGTAAATTGAATAGTTTTATTGCTTAGGAGTTTATAAGAAGTTCAATCATCAGAATGGAATCAATCTGAAGACCATATACTCCAGATTCTAACATTTATTCACTGCAATAAATCATCAGGGTAAATCATATGATCAGGAATTCATAAATTATTTGAGTGAATTTTAAGAATCTTACACTCTAGAATCTTTAATTCTACCACTGTACTAAAACTTTGAACAAATGTTAGTGATGTAAGTGTCATCAGCAACCATTTTCTCATAATAAAAGGGGGAAGAGGGTAATTTTACCATAATCTTTTGTCACAGCTACTTTATTAGTAGGAATCAAAATGAAGAATTATTTTTTGTGCTACTTCTTTTTTCTTTTCTTTTGCTCTATGATTTTCAGATATCATTCTTTTTTCCTGCTTTTATATTTATGGAAATATTTACTATGTGTAGTTATCCATTTATAATTATTTAATCAGAAAGCTTTTACATAGAAGAGGTGATAATCAAGGTTAACTGCCCCATACCAAGAGGGAAAGTAAAAATATCAGACTGTTGTATCAAAAGGAATTCTTTTTAACCATGATTGGCTACTATTCTATGTAAAAGCTTTCTAATTAAGTAAGTATAAATGGATAATTCCATGCATTAGGCATTTTCATCTAAATATCCATAATATGTTTCCCATATTAACATCTTTCAAATGGTCTCCTGGAACTAAAATATAACTCAAAACTTTGAAAAGGGAATGCAAATAAAACAGAAGATTTTTATTAATAGAAACCAAGATGTCACATATTTGGAGAATAGCTATATTTGCAAATGTGATTCATCCAGTTAAAATATTTTATATTCTTCCATCTCAGTATGAGTTATAATATTTTACAATGTGTTTTGGACTGCAGACTTTTACAATATTATTATAAAAATTGTATTGATACATATTTAAAGTTAATTGTTTTATTCAGTAAATTTGGTTTAAGGCCTCAAGAAGAATTTTTTTCTGTTAAGATTAATGCAAACTTCTTCTTTGAAACCATATATATAAATTTTAATTTACAATAATGGTAAATAATAATAATTTGTTATTTTGCATATATATATCATTAAAATCAGTTAACACTTACACAATCCCAATATTAATAACAATCAACAATTTCAAACTGTTGTCATGGCAACCTTCTTTTTAACAATATATATATTAAAATTATCCCAAATCCAAAATTAGACAAAACTAGCCAAAAAAAAAAGTAAACTCTAAAAAAAACTTTGGTTTCACTGCTACAAGCAGACTTCTCAAAGAGCTAAAACATATCAATAAATATATATCAAATATTTTTACAATTCCCAATTATGTTCCACACCCCCTTATATTGAAAGAACTTTTAAACAAATTAATTGCTTTAGAATCATAAGTAATTAACTTGTTTAAAAGTTCTCTTAATATTAATGGTGTGTGGGATGTAATTGGAATTGTGGGTAATATTTGGTATATATTTGTTGATATGTTTTAGTCATTTACACATAAAAAGTCTGCTAGTAGCAGTGAAACCAATGGTTGTGTTTTAGAGTTTATTTTCTTTGATTTGTCTGATTTAGTTTTGAATTCGGATAATTTTAAAGGATAAATTATCCTTTTCACATGTGTATGGATTATGTGTATCAGTTGTACGAAATGGAGTGGATGGTTGAAGAGAGCTCCCCTATATTACATTTAGATTTCAGATATATAAAAATACACTTGTATTTAAAATATTATTATATATGATTGCAGAAAAAAAAATGCATTAACTAAAAAAAGATTCTTTTGGGGGTCTTAAAGAAATAAGCAAAGCAAATATTTAATATCAATTAACTCAGGTAAAACTCTCCATACAGTAGTGCCAACCAATGGATACCAGAAGGCTTGTGCATAAAATCTCTATCTAGTGCCTACTCATCCAATATCCCCAGACTACTTTCTGGCTTGTGGCCTTCGTCAGTGAGGAGTTTTGGATCTGAGAGCACTAAGTCTAGATTTATAGGATCTAATGCAACCCTCTAGCAGTTATTATTGTATGGAGAGTTTCACCTGTTTTAATAACAGTAATGTGAATGCATGAGAAATAGTGATCATGTGATCAATTAACTCCATATGTTTTTTATTGGATTTGTTCATACTGTGCAATTATTCATATGATAAATGAACATCAATGAAATGATCATCAACATGAATTAACCAGCATGGTGAATTAAGGACATTTTCATCTCTGAATTTAAAATCAAGACTCATTATACTTTCTTTTCAACTGCCTGATGATTCTTAACTGCATTATCAGTTGAGTTTTTTGAAGGCAATGTAAATATGTATGTGAATACTATTTTTTAAAAATATTTAAATTCATGACAGATACTGCTAAATTATGGTCTTATTTTTAGGAAAAGTCATTAGTCAAAGCAGGCATTGCCAATCAAAAGCAGAGGGTGCTAAAAATTTCTTGATTGTAGGCCAGGTTGATCATTTATAATAGTGAATCATTTACAAGTGCAGGAGTTTTACATAAATTGAAAGAACTGCATAATATTAGATATGGAATTGTTGGACTTTGGGAAATTTGAAAAAAGGGTAAAGAGGTAAATAAATTGAAGAGTGGATCTGTACCTTATTGTAGTGGCACAAATTATGAAAATGTTTGATATATCAGTCAGAGTGGTAGGATTAAATATTTAACTCAGTGGGTAATTTTCTTATTGGGACAGACATGAAAGAAAATACAAACTTATTAAATTTCAAGGGGAAAAAATATGTATATTATAAATTCCTTTTGTGAGAAACATGCCAGTGAAAATAGAGATGAAAAAATTCAATTAAAACAATGTTTTAGTCTTGGAAGAAAAGTTGTTTTATTAATATGAAGAAAAGATGGATCTATTATTAAAAAGAGGAATGACATTTATGCAAAAGCTATACAAAGAAGTACATAATATTAAAAAATAAAATAATTGCTACATTTACTTTATTTTTTGAAATGCCAAGCATAAATTAAATCTAGGAAGATGGGAAAAGCTCCAGGAAATGATGAAATTATTATTGATATTTTAAAAGGAGCAGATGAAGAAATATCAAATTACTGTTAAAATTATTTAGTAAATGCTAATTGATAAAGGAATACAGGATGAGTAGAAGAATGCAGTAATAATATTGATATTTAAGAAATATAATAAATTACAGACCTCAATTAGTTCTGTTACTAAGTAATTACAAATCATTTGGAGTGATCTTTGGATTCCAACCAACCCAAGAAATAAACTGAGTGGATAACATCCAAATATTTAAAGAAGTTATAAAAAACACTAATGAGTAAAAATTTTGATTTATAGATTGTAAAAAGGCACTTCATTCTATAAATTATCTCACAATGTTTGATGCTTTGAATTATAAATATATAAATCCAGAAATTTTGTCAGCTTCTGAATAATATTTATTAAAATAATAACAATAATAAATATTATTAACAAAGATGTATGATATGATGATTTCATATCTCCAAGAATTTTTATAGCAATTTTACAAAAAAGTATTTTATGAATTAAAATGGAAAACTATTGGAATAAAATACATGAAGATTATTTAAGTGATATAGATTTTTCAGATAATGTGGTAATTTATAAAAGTTATTTGATGAAAGAAAGAAAGTAGGATTAAAGATAAATATTAGAATGATCAAAATAATATTCAAGAGTTTTCTCAAAAAAAGATAATAAAGATTAATAATCATGTTAACAACTATAAATTTCTTGGTTGGATTATTGATACTAATAGAAACATAATGAATGAAATTAATCATAGAATTAAATTTGGATGAAAGAATTTTGGTAGAAATAATTTAATATTAAATGGAAAGTTCATTAATAGGTTTGTTTCACCAATCTTATATATGGATCTGAGATTTGGATACTTAATACAAGAGTATTACAGAGACTTCAGATAATATTATGAAGTATGGACAGTTTTATGTTGGGAATAAAAAGAAAGGAATGACAATAAACATATGGAGAATAAATAGATATCACTGACATTATTAAAGAAATTAAGATACTGAAATGGAGATGATCTGGCTATATTTTTAGAAGAAATGATAATAGATAATTAATTGAAATCTTAAACAGAATGTCAGAAAATTTTAGAAGACCTAGGAAGAGATCATATGTGACATGGATAGATAAAATAAAGAAGTTTATTGATGTGATATGGAGAAAAAAGGCTATGAATTGTAAACAATGTAAATTAAACTTGAAAAGGTCTTCATTTTATAGTGAAATCCATAAGGCTTTGAAAAGTATATGTATATACTTGTAATATAATGGTTAAAGTATTCACCTGATATTCATATAACTTGCAATTAAAATCATGATGCACCTGGGATTTTTTTTTCTTTCTATTTTATAAGAATTTTCAAGTTATCTTCATTTCTTAGTTAGCATTCTATAAACAGTTAATCACTTAGTTATTAATGAGTTAATACAAAAAAAAAAAAAATGAAAACTACCAACCTTCTCACTAAACAGAAATTAATTAAATTTGTAATATCTTTCCTCCTATTTTTCATAGACAAGAATGCTGAGGAGATATTTTTTTTATAATCCTTGAAAGATGTTTTATCTTTTTGCCCGTAGTTGGAAAAATTTTGGAATTTTATAAAAAGTGAATTAATAATAAAAGTTTATCTTTTCGGTTTTTGAATATACGCATTGGGATATAAATATATTCTTATAAATAGAATATAGAAAAGAAGCCTAAACGTCTTATAAGTTAATAATTAATGCATCTGTCATGATTTTGATTGGGGGGGGGGCAGATCAGGTGACATTTAAAAATTTGTTTTATGTTATCAGTAGGCTTGGTATATTTGTTTCCAATACTTAGTAATAAAAACCATTTAGTTAGTGATTAATTTTTTTGTAACTAGCTTAACTATTAATGAAATATCGTAAAGAAATTCTAATCTGAAGATAGATTTATTAATAATTTAATTAAATTCTTCAATTCTATCAACAATATCACCACTCATAGTCTTGTTTAAACACATCTAAATAGTTCAGTGCTTGTTAAATTCTATTTGTATAACCATAGATTGCCTTGAATCAATTGATGAGACTCCATTAATAAAGATTAAATTTTTACATTTGATTTAGAAAAAAAAATTATGTTTGAAACTTTATTAAAAGTCCATTTTCACACCATAATTTTTTGGTTGTTTGAAGAGGTTCTTGACTGAACAGCCAGAAAGAGAATCTTGAATTGAGATAAAGTCCAACTCTGACCTACTTAATATATTTTCTCAAAGGCAACTTCTCTTCCGGTATCTGGTGAAAAACTATGTGAAAAAACAGCACTACAAAAAAGTAGACTTGTAATATTTTGCACCCTAATATTTAATTTAATATCCAGAAATATAATCTGGACATTTCCCCTTTAGATGTAATAACATATTCTATAGTACAAATACTAATACTAAGGAAAATGTCCATAAAGTGTTTTCATTGCAATACTTTTTAAAAACCTTATTTCTAGAAATTATTTTAGATCTAATCGTAGGCAGAGAAAAAAAAAAGTTATGATGCAATCCAGGTAATCTAAATAATATAGTAGAGACTTGTGTTACAGTAAAAGATTATTATATGCTGGTGTTTTATTTCATTAGTAGAGTGTTCAGGTTTTGGAAAGTCTTTTAATTATTTTTTAAAATTATATTAAGATTAGAATTGTTTCCCAGTTGATTAGATTAAAAATTGAGTCTACTGCTTTTGTTGGATTAAGAAAAAGAGCCCAATCTTTGAAAAATATTTCCAATTCTTGTATATCCTTATTAAGAGACATTTATATTTCAGAATATGATTTGTTTTGAGAAGTCAATGCAATATGATCAGGACAGATGAATTTCCTATATTCAGGATCTGGAATTAAAAAAACAGAAAAAGGAATTGAATCCTGTTACGATCCATTCTGTAAAATTTTATTATCATTATCGTCATCATTTAATGTTACTTACCTTTTTTTTTTTTATTGGAAAACATGTTACCTAAAAAATGAATGCATTTCCCCTGAAATTTAGAATTTTAAGGCTTTTGGAAGACCATTCCATAAGTTGAAACTTAGTACTAGTTTTTAATTTATTTGAAACCCCCTTTTCACTATGAGTTATTAAAGATTAAGCTTGTTTCCAGTAGCTGAAATAAATCCAATCTGCTCTAAAAAATTCCTGTTAATATGATTCTTTCAAATAACATATAAGGAAAATATAAGAATGATATTGGGTAACAATTATTTGGATCACTATTGGGTTTATTTGGTTTTAAGACTATTTTGATTTGATGTGACATTTTAGAATAGATTCTGTATGATTACTGAGTAGTTTTTTCATGCACATTCTGGTTTCAAATCCTAATATTTTTGAGAAACTCTGAATACATACTATTTGATTTGGGATTCTTTCTTAGTTTAAACATTCAAGAATAAATTCTAATTCATTAATATCTTCTATTTTTGAACACTTATTTAACATAGAAATCCTATTTGTTGATAGTTTATTTGAATCAAATCTTATAACTACTTTTTAACATATTTCTATCAAGTGGATTTTTTTCAAATGTTGTCTATGTGTTAGGTATTAATGACAATTCAGTATGGCCAAACAGCATATTAGAGCTGTCCTTCTTGTTGTTCACCATAACAGTGTTAATTGATCAACTTTCAAACAGTGTTGATAGCAATCCAAAAAGTTTTTAGTAATGTGCAATAAATAGTATATTTTTTAAAGTATACTTTCTTTGAATTTCATGACTAATTTATTAAAAAGTATTACAGTTAATTAAAATAGAAAGAAATGAAGAAAGAGATGTTAATTTCTCTTGATTGTTTAACTAAGACTTGCTTTTCTTTTAAATGCTATCTTCATAAACAAAAAAAAAACTTGTAAATGATTTTTAATCATCTTATGCAGCCATGATTTTGACCATGTATTGGCACAGAATGCCATTTTTTTAAATTATTCTCTTTCAGTCATTTTTAGAATTTTCCCCTTTAAATTCAGTTTGCTTAATGTAAATTAAAAAAAAAAGGAGTTCATAGAGCAAACTTCAAAGAAAATGCCATGTTTTATCCATTTTCTGATTGGTCCATTCTTTGATCTTAATGATGTAAAGAAACTTGACAGGGCCACCTCATTGTTCTGATCAAACTGCAAAGAGACAGTAGTTTTAGGGGGACTTTATTTAAACATTTACAATCAATTTTACAAAATATTTCTATACTAATCAATAAAAATTAATCCTTTCATGTTTACATTTATATATTTTTGAAAAATCTGTATTTTTTAAAATTTATGTTAAACAAATGCTTCAATATGTTTAAAAAATCATGACCTCAAATGTAAAAAACAGGCAAAACTCTCCATACAATAGCGCTACTCAGTGCAACCCAGAGTAATTCAATGGATGAGCAAGCATAAGAAATTGTGATCAAGTTATGTTTAGTGGTTTTGACATCAAATGTACATTTACAAACAGTCAAAATTCAGCTGTACTGATCTTTGGTGATAATTTAATAATTAATTTTAGAACAGTATTTGGTAGATTTGTGATCAAATGACAAAGATTTTCTTAATTTTCTTTCTAGTGTAATTAACCAATAGGAAAAAACATTATTATTATATAAGTCAATGGACTTCACATCATTATTATTTTCAATATTTGGAAGATTCAAATATTTCTTTTGGAATATTTTTCTTTTGAAAATTTAGATTTCTAATAAACCAAATTAAATTTATAGTATTCTATTATTGAATAAAGTTTAAAAAATAAAATAAAATTTGAATTTTTGCCCCAAATTGTCAATGGGTTTAGATAGAAAATAATTGCAATATAGAATAATTAACTCTCATCAATTTGCTTTCAAATACTGCAAATATGGCAACATTGTTTAGAATATATATGAATATTAAAATTAATATCAATATTTTACAAAAAAACATTATTGATTAAATTAATTAATGAATGAATGTTTATTTCATGTTAAAATATAACAACAAAATTGTGGTTGAAGAAAAAAAATAGCTTTTTGGGTTTTAGTGTATTATTACTCTTTAATTTAAATAAAAGCATGTTTTATAAAATATTTTATATACAGATTATTATTAGAATGATATCTGCAAAACTGTAAAAGAGAGTTCCCATCTCTGCTCTAATTATGCTTTTTTTATTATATCAATCTTGGATTTAGAAGTTTAATATATAAGGATTAGCAATCTCATTCATATTGACATACTTGTACCTCTTTTAAATGAAATTCTAGAACCAAATAAAAATGTCACCTGATCAACAAAATATCACATGATCTTAGCTCATTCATATTGCTATTCATTAGAAAATTCTCCCTACCGTTTTGTCATAAACCAGAAACTAGCTGGACTATATTTGCACAGGACAGTACTCAATAAGGATTTCATAAACACTACTATCTGACATCTACTGAAATGACTAGGACTTTTGAGTAGACCTCATAAAGTTTGCCTTTTTCCTGATTTCTCTTCATATTTGTTTTCTAGCATCTGCAGAGGTTTTATAAGTTTGTCAGTCAATAATTTCCAACAAATATTGTTTTTGATTTAACTTTTGAGAGATTAATTTTTTGGCAGCTCTTGTTATAAGTGTGTTGATTCTACTTATAGCAAAAGGGATTGATGGTATTTTATGAGTAATTTATTCAAAATAGTCGATATATGATCCTAATTTGCTTTCCATAAATTTGATCTCAGAAGAGTGACTGACAAGTATAGAAATCTGAATTCCAAGGAATTAGATTTAGTTTATCTTGTTGTTTTTTTTGATGGGGAAAGAGATAATCCAATATTAATTGATTAACAGATAATGGTGAACTATTTTTCATCAAAACAAAATATAAATCAGGCATGGTCTTTGTTCTCCATTTCCTTAAATGGGAATGTTCTTCTTTGCTGGACATAGTTCAAACTTATCCAGAATAAAATTTGACAACTTGCTTGATCTTTATTTGCATATTTCTAAAAATTACCATGGAAATTGAAATTTCTTGTAAATGTAGAAAGTAACGAAATTCTGGAAGAGAAGAGACTGTTGTATTGGAATTGGAAGTTTTATAAATATTTTATTCATCTATTAGAATGATGATTGAATGCTGGGTAAACCTTCATCAGGAAAAGTTGTTTACTTTTTTAGGTTATTTAAAACAAAGGTAGCAATATCTATGTTTAGAATGCATTTGATCAAAAACCAATTTGAAGGTAACAATTTTAAAAAGATGCCCATCATTAAAAGAATAAAGTATCTTTTGAAATGGAAATTCATTTATTTATTATTTGATCAGTAAATGGATATCTTGACTCTTTTTAGCTAGAAGATAAAACAAAATACCTTAAAACATAACTCCTTAAAAGTTGGCTTGTCTTCTGAGTGATGGCATCTTATTCACTGTTACTGTGTAGAGGAATTCATAAAAGTTATCTTGCTTAACTTCACCACTTAAAAAAGATAATAAATTGATACTAGTTGGTTATATTTTCTATAGTTTTTCCTTTAATATACTGATTAGATGAAATAATATTTGGTGATTTTTTAATGGTAAAATAAAAAGGAAAAAAATCTTTGGATTCCACAATCTCACAATATCGTCCCTAATGCTTGTAAAAATAATTCAAGAATATAATAATGACTCCTGATCCATTGTTCTTTTTCTGTGCCTTTTAATATATATGGGTCGTTGAATTTGTTCGATTATATTTAACACCTTTTAACTTTTTACAATACGAAATTATTTATGACTTAGTTTCAATGTTTTGTTGTATAATACATTTTTAAATTGAATTCCGAAAAAAGTGGAATTGTGAAAGATATTTTAAAGAAAATGAAGAATCAGATGGCATAAAAGAAAAACGTTGTTGAATGATTTTAAGAAAAAGTGGAAGTTAGATCTTTGAAGAGTAAATCAAGATCAAAATACTTGAAAAGTGGTCTGATTTGTGCGTAAAATATATTTTGATATATATATGCTTGCTAGTGTCTGTATAGGTTCTATGTTTCTGCCTGAAAATGGGTTGAAACAACAAAGTACAATAACTAAATAATATATAAAAAATAATAATAGAAAATAATTTTTCTTAGAAAAATTTTGATATCGAGAGATTAAAAACATCAAAAATTTGGGCGTGAAACACGTTATGTAAAAATAAAACATAAAAAATTTGGGGGGTTATTATGGGCAAATGAGTCTGTCGTAGCGCTAGCGGATAGAATTTTTATTCTGAAATGTTCTGTTAATAGCTGTTTTATGCATATAAACACTCGTAAATGTTTCAAACGATTTAAGATGTAAGTTATTTGAGAAATAGCCTAGATATTTTTAGTATCCTAAGATTTCATGAAGTTGTCTTTTATGAGTTGACGTTGATTGGCAGAAGATTGATGGGTTATTAAATTAATAAACGAGACGAAAAAATATTTATTTGTTTCACTTTAAAATAAATCTATGAAATATTTTTAAAAGAGCTGATACTATCTAAGATTCATTTCATATTAAAGCTATATGAATAAAAAGCCACGACTAATTACTTCAAAACGCGTCTTTAAATAGCAGTTCTCCATTACTATTTCAAAGAGTACCGTATTAACGTAAAACCGAGAGCTCTTAATTTAAGAGAAGATGAATGAGTTAAAACGGCACTCAGTATTCTTAACTTCTTATTCTGCTCTACTCTTACAATTAATAGGAAACACTTTACTTGTAAAGTGGTCTTTTGCTTCTGTTTCTATTAATATACGGTTTTATTAAATGGCATTAAAGTAACCCCATCTAAGTTTAATTTTTTCTTGAGCATATTTGTGTGCGCGTGTGTGTGTGGGGTGGGGGGAGGATTTAAAACATTAAAAGAAAAAGCTGTAAATAAATAAAGATAAATGATAAGATATAAAAAAAGAGCGAATGAAAATTAAAAAGTAAATTTCAAAAGTTCATAAAAAGATTCATAAAAAAATGCAAACAGTTGAGAAATTAAAAAAAAAAAAACACAACGTTTTTGTAAAAGGCCAAAACTATTTCAAATCTGGAGAGAATTAGAAGTCCCTTTAAATTTTCAAGACTATCAGAGTTTATTGTTTCGAAATAATTTACAATCTCTTTAAATAATATTTTCCATTTAAGTTTGAACACACAAAATTTAAACAAATAATAACACAGGAGGTGACTAAATTTATTGGCGTACATTTTAAAATAAAATGAAAAGAAAAACCATATACTTGTAAATTAATAAGCAACATTTTTATTGTTTGACTTAATTCACTGAGTATAAATATATTTTTTGTTTATAATTAAAAAATAAAATAAAAGCAATTAAAATATTTTAGCCACAAACTTTTTTTTTATAAAGACTTATTGTAGGTGATCTTAGTCCACAAAACCAGATGAAAAATCGAGAGGGGAGAAGAGTCTTTAACTGCTAAATCCTATGAACATTACCATAATAAAGTATTAACAAAAAAGGTTTGCATGTTATAACCAGAAAGAGAAGCAAAAGTCATTAATAAGGATAATATGTTAATATAGAAATAAACTTTTAATATATAATATTGGCATCAATGGGGGATTTGGGCGTTCCATCAGCAGATTTTCAATGCTATAGATGGCTGAAGAGTTGAAGGGTGGAGTAGATTGAAGCCTGTCCAGTAAAGTTTGTACATTTTCAATCTTAATATAAACTGAGCACTAACTATATATGTGTGTGTGAGAGATAATGATCTGGTCCAACTGATGAGTGATGTTTCATTATGAAGTACGTTTATTGAAGATCATTTATCTTTTGCACACGGGTGTGGTCATCTGTATCGGTTGTATGAGATAGATTGGATAGCTGAAGGGAGTTTGAAAGTCTGTGTTCAAATCCCTTATATAATTTTAATATGTAGATAGACTATAGATGTATTGTAAATAAATATACATGGTTGCAGAAAGTGAAAGGAAATTTTTTGATTTCTGTGTGAGGCTTTAAAGGAATTGAGCAGAGCAAATTACCCAAGTCCACATATGTTCCTGTCACTGCAGTTATTAATATTTTAAGATTTATTCATATAATTAAAAAACATGGATGGGCTCTTCATCAATAAGCCTTAACCAGTATAATGTGTTTATTGGATTTTTACCTCTGAATTTAAGAACAAAATACATCAAGGTCATCCTTTTTGATGGTAGTTCTCAAGTGAAACATCAGTTAAATTCATTTAAAGGCAAAATAAATATGTGAGAATAACATTTACTGACAGACAAAACTAAATTGTCTTTTATCTTCAGAAATATGTAAAAGTTGTTATTAATGGTTGTAGCTGGAGAACAAAGGCAGAGGAGAGTAAGGCTCTTCTGGTTGCAGATCTAAGCTGCCATTTGATGCTACCTTCTTATTTAGATATCTATAACTACTGATTACTTTCAAGGGGGAAAAGGTTATACAAATCAGAAGATGAATTCTCTAATATTAAATGAGATATTGTTGACTTTATGTAGTAAAAAAAAAAGATTTGAAAAGTGGATATATCCTTTACAAAGTCATAAATATTGTAAGCTCATATATGGTGGGATTCATTACATCTAAAACATGAAGTAGCAACATTGTAAAAATTGATGGTATGTTAGATAGAGTCACACAACTTAATAAAAGATACTAAATGCAGATCATTTAGGCTTTGGCCTCAACAAGTTTTCATTGTGATGAAAAACTTGACACTTTTTATATGGAGGTGTAAATTGCTTTTGATTGCATCAAATAATGGTTTAAAATTGCAATGGGAGACTTAAATGCAAGAATTGGAAAACAATTGAAAAATAAAAGTTGTTGCAGGTAAATTTAGTTTTGGTGACAGAAATGGGAGAAGATACAGACATTCTTAACAATATTAATATTAAAACAGGCAAATCTCACTATACGTATTGCCACACACAGCAAGCTAGAGTAATCAATGGATGCCAGAAGGCTTGTACATAAAATCCCCATCTAGTGCCTACTTATCCAATATCCCCAGACTAGTTTCTGGCTTGTGGCCTTCATCAGTGAGGAGTCTTATCATGAAATCTAATTATTGCTATTGCATTTTAGTAAATATTGTTCCAAATATAACAATATCCTGAGTTTATATCTTGATATTCAAAGCTTTAATCTCCATGGAAATGCTGATAGAATCATATGTCCTTTCATAGTATATAAATCCAAAATATAATGACAATTTATATTCATTGATACTATCTATAGCTTCTGTAAATACTTGGATATGATTAATAACTTCATCCATGTTGTGTTGTACAATTAATTTATACATTTCCTTTTTAATTTGGATATATCTCACCTGTTTAATGAAGTAATTTTACTGCCTTTCTTAACTGAAGAAAAGAATGCTCTGTAGAGAACATTCCTGGTACTTGAAATAGTTTCCTTCTACAATATAGTATTTTTTCCAATTGTGATTACTTATGACAATATCTCTGTAGTCAGGTGACACTGTCATTTTCCATAATAATGCCAAAGTTTTCATGAATAATTCTGCAATGTGATTTTATAATTTGTTGTTCTTAAGCAGAAGTTAATCATAAGATAAAAACTGTTTTTCTAGTGGAGACATTAGAAACAGGGTGGGCCATAGAACAGTTGTCACATATTTATTTAATATACCAATTATCTTCTTATATCATTCTCACAAGTCAAGGCAAGGTAAATGTAAAACAATAATTTGTTTAATTCCAATTTTGAATTAGGAGAGCCAAGACTTTGAGATTACCCATAATGCATAGCATTAAAAAATCTTATAAGAGTTTATGAAAGAGTAATAATTTTATTGTCAGTAGTCAATTATTATAAAATTTTGAATTTTAATAGCAACACCTTGTAGTTGCTGGAAAATTAGTGCTTTAAAAAATATCCGAATAGTCATACTCTGTTCTTGTGGTCAACAGGAATCAATGGTGACTTGGTATAATTTAGTAATATAGATAAATTCTAAAAATTCAAATAAATTGACCACTAATATTTTTATTCCAAATTCACA
The DNA here is from genome assembly GCA_028023455.1 of Epiperipatus broadwayi. Taxonomy (NCBI): domain Eukaryota; kingdom Metazoa; phylum Onychophora; class Udeonychophora; order Euonychophora; family Peripatidae; genus Epiperipatus; species Epiperipatus broadwayi. The sequence goes on from JAQFVV010012500.1 coordinate 1,359,424, forward strand.
ATCATATTATCATTTTTTATATTATTCACATCTAAACTATTTACTAAACACGTGACCTTCAGTTTTTTATTTTTTGCCATGTTTATGTTAAATAATGACTCTTCTGTAAAAATGACTGTATTGATGTCTTCTTACTAGTTGCACATTCTGTAAGATTTAACTTTTTCTTTTTTTATATTTTTTATATTTTTATCATATTAGCAGAAACCATGTCAAGAATCACAAACACTGCAGTGACCAAAGAAAAATAATGAATGAGAAAACTCTAAATTAATAGTAAGGTAATACATCATGTGACCCATAAAACATCACGACTTTAACTTAATTGTTATTCATTAAAAAATTTTTCTTTACCACTACTTTTATGCCATCTAGTATAATAAGTTTTAGCAATCGATAATTGCCAGATGGTAATGCTTATTAAATTCATATCAAGTCTACCCTATACAAATATCCACAGACTAATTTCTAGCTTATGGCTTTTATCAGATAGGAGCTTTCTGCATTTGTTTTGTAACCAGTGCACTTGGACCTTTTAACTTGGATTGAATAAATTGAAAAGTTTTTCAATATGAGCTGATAGATTGATAATATAATAAGTAAAAATGGTTGCTCAATGAAAAGGTTCATTACATCCAAAATGTCCAAGCACACTGTTCAAAAAATTCTTAAACCTTCATAGATGAAAGTCATAAGCTAGAAACTATATGGAGATATTTGAATAGAACAGCATTGGATAATGATTTAATAAACACTACAATCTAGCAATTATTAGTTACTAAAACTTACACTAGATGGTGGCAAAAGAGTAGGGAGAATAAAAGAATTTGCCAATAGTCAAATAGTGAGAAATGAAGTTTTTTTTTTTTTGGCTTTCTGGGATCATTGTCTACTGAAAAAATTTCCCATGTTTTATTCAGTCCATATTTTTAATTTGGGTCAAAAACTGTCGTGGAAAGATACACTAATACTACTTTTTGGTGTAAAATGTTATTGAACATGGCAGTTAGAGGGCAATTTAAATATTAATCAAAGAGACTTGGTGATAAGTCACACGACTTTATATTTATTCTGAATAAAATTGTTAACATTATATGCATGACATGTGGCTATTTGGTCTAGAATTTTAAAATAAATGAATTATCTCTACTCTCTAAAAATTTATATCAATGCTTTCAAAATCAATTCACTTTAAAACGTATAGGCTGATTTAAAACTGCTCTCTAGTATTCATTACTCTATATCTAAAATATAATAGGAAATAATCATTGGTCATTTTCTTTCTACAAAAAGTCATTGAACATGGCAGATAGAGGGCAGTTCAAACGTTAATTAATTTGACTTGGTAATTATCACTTGATTTTATATATATTCAGTTTAAAAGCATCATTTATCATTATATATATATAATATTTGAGATTAAGATTTATGTCATTATAGGATAAGCATTTTAAAATACGCTCTAGCCTACATGTTTGACACAAACCACTATAAATAAATGAACTGTCCTTCAATTTTTTACAAATAGAAAATGATCATTTTCTTCTATGGGCCCAAAATATTACATGAGCAAATTGATTTGAATAACAATAACCAAAGAGAAAATAGTGAATTAGCAGTAGTATTTTAAGTAATTATATCACAGATGATTTAATATTTACGTTTGTGGCTAATGTTATTCAAATCAATTAGGTATATAATATCACGTTCACATAAAGAAACTACGGGTTTCTTTCCGTAAAAAATTGAATGAATTTATGAGATTAGAGAGCAGATCACTTGTTTATACTCACAGTACTCAGAAGTCCAGCTATTTTATACTTTCTAGCATTATAATATTTATTCACTTTACATATATATATATAATGTTTCATTTTATTAGGACTTATGGATTTTCTTCCTGCTTAATATAGCCTATAAACAAACTATGAGTTGACACTTATGAGGTGAAAACCATTTTAAAAAATAAAATAACAGATGTGATGTGATGTGATGTATTATGGCTTCTCCTTAAACGAAGTCAAAAAAATCTCTCAAAATTTTCCCCAAAAAACCCCTGTGCCCCTTTTTTTTTTACCCTCCCCCCTTTAATTTTTACCTACCTTCTCCCCCTTCCCATTCCACAACCTTATTTTTCACCACTCTATTATTTTTTACTTACCCCCCCTCTTTTCTCTCACCCACCACAAAAACAACAACTCACCTTCTTTATAATCACTCTCTCTTTTTTTTTTTTTCCTCCACTTAATTTTTTTTTTTTTTTCTTTTTTTCTTTTTAACATTTAAATTCAAAAAACCAAAAACTTTTAATTTCCTTCCTTACATAATAAAAAAAAAAAATACACATATTTTTTTTTTTATTTTTATATTGTTAAAACTACAGTAGTGCCATCTGTCATAAAGTTGGGTAATCAATAATTATTTTCTTGTTAAATCTCCCGTCATACTAACTTTTGCTTTTATGGGCTACAGGATTCAAAGAAGCATTGCAGTCTAGCATCTAACAAACGCTTTTAACTCCATTTGTCATTCAATATAAAAACCCAAAATTCTAATTAGCCTCAGATGTTTAGTTAAGCTTACAGTAGATGTCAGTACAATTTTGTTTCATTTTAAACTGGCAAATTAAATAATTTGTCAGTTGAATGATTTATTGATGGAGAATTTATAAGAAGTTTGAGCAGAGGAAATGACATCTGAAACAGTAATTCACACTGCAGCTAGTACTAAACTTCGTAGAGTGTAGAAAATTGAAAATGAGTATCTTCAAAAAGTCCTTATATTTTTGTCTTAATTAATATGCCACGTGACTGCTCTGTGATATTCCAAATTATGACTTGTTATTTATTGTAAACAGGCTGAATTTGAAGAAAAGTATAATTAGCTTTTAAAAAAATTAATTACTTTTCAGTTATAAGGTAATATCTTTCTGTCTTATTTGGAATAATTTCTGCAGCCTGATGTAGTATATTGTGTTACACCATTTACATTTTTTAATTTTATTTTTATAAAAGTCATCTTTATTTCATATTTCTTTTAAAAAAAACTTACATCATCAGCTATCAGATAGTCATGGTCCTGAAATTGCCAGGATGTAACCAGATATGGTATTGTATTTCTTGGTACATTTACCACTTCCAGATCTGGTCTATCTCCTAATGCAAACATTGTTTTCAGAAACCATTATTATTTTCCAACATAATAATAATCCAACTGGCACAGCCTCTGGATGCCATCCCATCACATGACATCAATGTTATTCAAACCCCGTGGGTCATTTTTGAACTTAGAATAAAAAGTCAGTAAAATTCACAGCCAAAAAGTGTGAGTCTTTAATTAAAAAATGGATTAATATTTCTTTACATGCTCTTCCTTATCCTACATAGAATTAAAGAAGTTTTTGATGCAAAAAGTGATCTGTACAGAATTTTAAATAAAAGTACCTGACAGGTTCCAATTATTTTATCCCATTCTATAATTTTCTTAGTTCCTTAGTTAAAACTGGGCACAACTTAAGAATAGTAGGTAAAGCATGCTTTAAAGTCAATTAAAATTATTTGACAGGAGGTAAAATGGTGGGCTTTTTAACTGAAAAAAAAAAGATTCCAGCACCTGACAGCTTCTTCCAATCTTACTTTTTAATCAAGTTAAGTATATACACTCAGTATCATCACAGTAGACAGGTTGTAATTATGTGTTTAGAATTGAAAGTGTATCTTATACTATTGCTGTTATCAGTGCTTATGCATCTTCCTCTCTCTGTCTCATCCTCTGTAAATGACGAATGAATTAAAAAACTCAAAATATATTCATACTGAATGACTAATATCTGATTTATAAACTAAACCATAATTTTGTATTTCTAAATTATTTTTAATTTCACACTAAAATATTTTACAAAGTGTAGGTATAAAAGGGAAGGAAACTGTCAGATATATATCTGAATCTATCTCTTGAAAATCTTATTTATCAAAATTTCCAAATGATTTTAGCAATCTGACCAATTTTAAGCTAAACACATCAAATCTATTCTTTTATCATCATTTATTTTTGTAACATTTTTAGACGTACAAACTCGATTATAAAGCACTTAGAATGCGCGGATCGGGAGATCCAAGAACTCATTTAAGTAATGTGAATTATTTAGAATGATTAAAGACTTTTAAAAAGTAATATATTTTAAACATTGAATAAAGTTGTGTCTTTATATTTTAAATAAAGAGTTCAATATTTTGAAGGAATATTGTTCGGAGGACATTTTTTCAACATTTTTGATAAGAGTATCAGATTTAATTTTTTCTTTACTTTTAAAAATAACTGTATGGTTAAATTGTACGAACTACAGCTTGGATTTTAACAAACATCCTTAAATAAACAACTATTATAAAACTCATTTTAACATAAGTAATTAATCTTTCTTTGTGTCTATTAGCTGTGTTATATTAAACCACTATGATTTGATGTTTGAGAGCTTGGTTCAGCGATGAAAGAATTTTCTTGAAATTGGTCTCCTTAATCTTCCATCGCATTGTTTATAATTCATAAGTTTGCTATTTGTATATTTTGGCTTGGATATAATTCATTAATTCATATATAATCTATACCTTTTAAACCTATATTCATTGTAAACTAAATCAATAAAAAATGTATGTAAAAAGTATAAAGTAAAAACAAATAAATTGACAAAATAAAGAAATGTAAATAGATTATAAGTCAACTGAAATAAAAGTTTATTTGTGTATGTGTATTAAATATATATAATTTAAATCCATAAATGTATTATTTGCATAATAAAAATGCTAACATTAATGAAGAAAATAATAAATAATAACACAAATTATTGTAATTATCTTTTGTTTTATTAATTTACTATATTTTTATGTCAGCTATTTTTATCATTTTGTTATCAACTATTTACTTTATCTATTTTTAATTTTTTAAACTATTATTTTTTATTAAATTATTCACCACTCTTATTAAAATCATCAATATTATAAATGTATATTAAATTATATTTTACTGTAGTAGTAATTCTAGTCTTTTTATTTATTTTGACTTCATTTTTTGATTAATACTGCTTTTTTTATTTGCTTTTAAGTGTGCTGTTTGTATATAATGTATTCATCTGTTACATGTCTAGAGTTAATATAATTGATATTTTTTTTGTCCATCTCATACTTTAATCTATTTTTTATTGAATTTTTTTATCTCTATTTATATATATTTCATCTTTTAAATTTATCTATAAATATTTTTTAATTTTTATTTTCATATATTCTATTCATTTTATTGTCCATATTGTTAAAGTAATTGTATAAAATCTGCATTATTTTTTCTCTTTTTGTATTTACAATGTTTAATAATTTTTTATTAGTATTAATGAATTTACATCTTATTTTTATTTTATAGTCGTTTTAATCCCAAATTTTATTGTTAATATTACAAGGCAAAAAGTAGCAATATTTCTGCAATGTAATTTTTACTCTACCACCCTCTCCCTTTTTGAGATAAACATTTTAAAAAGCTATTATTATTTAATTTTAAAAGAATGAGGACTAATTTCTTTTAAAATCATGGACAGTAATTACTTTATAAAAATTTGCATAAATCTAAGAATAGTAATTAAAAAGACAAATTATTAGACAAATTAACATAATCTAACTGTATATTAGAATGAAAATCAAACGAGATCTTTCTATCCCAGAGTATATGCGATTTTTGCTAAAATTGTTTAAAAATTAAAAAGTAACACCTTCTGATTGTATCACACGTTTACTTATATTCACTGTTCTGTAATAAAATTTGTATATTTATAAAAAAAAAAAAATTAAAAAATAACGTGAATCATCGAAAAAGATGTATAAAACAGAACTCCAATAACTCATTAAGCAAGATTTTAACGTAAACTTTTTAACGGATTATATGAAGGCAATAAAACTGCGTCATAACTTCTAGGATTTGTATGAAGATTTTAGACAATTTTCCAAAACAAACTTTATTGTTCGATTCGATAAGACTTTGAATACAGTTGAAAGCAGTATTATATCTACTTTAAAAAAATCAAAATTTATAAGGTGGTCACAGAAATTATTTTATTCTGAGATCTAAATAAAATGCCGATTCACAACCGCATAATCATCATTGAAGTCCTGTTTTATATATACCATTTAAGTACTTATTTTGAGAATTGTGCAAGAAAAATAATAACAAAATACTTCAAATTCTTTACTAAATATATCATGTTAAATTCTGATTTTAAATTTGTCAAGCATTGGTGGCTGAGAGGTCAGCACAGCTGTCTTACAAGCAGTTGTCCCGGATTAGCGGGTTCGCTTCCCGGCTGATGCTATGACAAATGAAAAAAAAATTCTGATTTTAAATATGAAGCATGTTGTTTTTATTTATGTATAAATTTATTGTATATAGCAAACAAACTCATTTTTAAAATATTCTGCATCAGTTATGTAAACGTTTTTCTGTCTCTTGTTACATAATAGAATTGTGTGGATTCTACTAGCTATAATAATTGGTTGAATGACATGTAATTATTTAATCAATCTTGGTCTTCGTCCTTCTCTTTCATTTTTAAAACGTTTAATTAGTTCTGTTTATTGTGAATTAATCATTTTAATTTTGTAGTAATAAACATTAAATAAAAAATATTAGTCTTTTAATTAAGTTTATAAGAGTAATTAAACTTATTTTAATAGATTGACTAAATAAACAGATAATTGCGTGATAAATTTTAATGTAATTCTTGATATTTTATGCTAATTTAGAAAGTTTAGGTTTCTTTGATATTAGAAATAATATTTAAATATTATAGGTCATTAAATGATTATAGTGGGTGTAATGAAATACAACAGTGGGAGGAGGAAATAATTTTATTATTATTACAAATTATAGCATTTTAAGTAAACACAGAATTATTAATTTGACAACTTATGGAAATTAATCTTCACAAAATTATAAAGAACATTTAAAATTTTTCTAGACAACTAGACTATTATTTCACAATGAGTTATGAGTTGTTTAAGCAATAATTTTTATTTAATCTTGAATAATCACTAATAAACACAATAGAAATAAACTAAAATGCTTGGGAGTTCTGAAATTGATCTGAGCACCTTATGTTCCAGAATCTGATCCTCTCCCATTATGCATGGCCACACAGGATTGTGTACATATTAATACCCATGCATTAAAATAATATGTCTGTAAATTAACCAACCTAACTGAGAGAACACCATATTTTTATTTTGCATTTATATATCTGCTCTTTCTATTTTGTGATTTTTATTTACTAAAAAAAATAACATTTTGTAAACATTAAGCATTATTAAAACGCATATAATATTAAAAAAAAAAAAAACTAAAATGGCCAAATCTTATCAAGAATTAACAAAAATTAATATATATATTTAAATGTTTTTTTTTCTCATAAATGCACTAAAAAGTAAAAAACAGTTTATCTTTCATGAGAACAAAAAAAAAGAAGGATGCTGTGTGATCATGTTTAAACACTATATCATTTCTAATCTCTTTATTATATTATCTCATACCAGTAATGTCCATTTGGTATTGATAGGAAAGTGTGTGTTAATTGCATAATAAAATAGATTTAGTATTGATACAGTTTTTAAACATGATCATCCTATACCTTTAGTTGTGAAAGCTTAAGAAAATTTATTCTTTAGTTTTTAATGCATTTATGTAAATAAACACATTTCTTTCAAAACATATATATATATAATTTTCTACTATTTAGCTTTACATTGTTTCAGAAATTACAAATGAAAAAGGTGACACAAATTAATACTCTCATAAAAAGTACTGAATTTTTACTACTTTTTGAAAAAAATTGTTTACAAATGCTAAAAAACGTGTCGACATCAGGAATACATATGTTTGCAAAATTTCAACTAGATTAGAAATTAGGAAGTGAAAATTGAGTTACAAGATTTTTGATACAAACACAAATCAGAGTAAGTTAAGTAAAAAGAAAAATGCTAAATAAGTTGATATGAATCTACAGGTGGAAAGTGATAAATAAAATTATCAGTAAATATTTAATTTTTATGACTATAAAATACTGTAATAATATGAAAATAATTTTATCTTATTCTTTGTTCACTAAATGTTACTAAGTCAAGACCCAAATTATGGTCAATGCAAGCAGATAAAAAGCAGATGTTTACCCAGAATTCACCCAAATATTTTAAAATCTCAAAAGTGACCACAAAAACACCTTGACCGCTTTTATCGATTAGTCATGCCAATGTTTCAGTTGCCATGACATTGTTTTGGTTCTTTGACAATGATATCTACCGATGTCTTGTGTAGTATGTCATAGCTTAGTTAATACTCAAATAGCCATATTTTTAATACTAAATGAAAAAGGTTTTTTTTTTTTTTATAATCATGTTTTCAAATGAATAAAAGTATTTTTAAAATTAAAAATAATGTCTACCAAAATACTTAAATAGACATTAATAGTTTAGATCTTTTATCTTTTACTTACTGCTGCCACCTAGGAACAAAAATGAAAGTGTAGAATAACATTCAAATGGAATTGTTCAATATTAAAATTGTGATAAAAAGCTTTCAAATTTGGCCTGATTCAATACCACAATTTATTATTATTAGATGAATCTTAGTGGTACTGCAATGTTTCTAAACATTCTTGTTGTGAACTATAAGAAATAGTTGATACTCAGAACATATTTTAAATGTACTACAATTTGTGATTACAGTATTTTTATTATTCATATATAAATATTTAATATTTGATTACATTTCTGGCTATATACGAGTATTTTAAAAATGCAGATTTATTATCACATATCCTGTTAATCTGGCACAATCTTTATTCTAAAAATATTAAATAACTAATAAAACCAGACTAATAATAGTATTGAACTTTAAAAATTATTTTGCTCAAATTCTTGACTGTTTGCCTTTTTAAGCTGAAGATTTGAGATCAATTTTTGGATAGACTCCCCAAAGTATTTATAAATGAAATATAATTTTTTTATCTCTCTCATCTATATTAATTGGTGTTTCAATATTAAATTAATACTTCTGTTATATTCAGTTGGATCCTCTAAATATTTCTTATAAATATACCTTCTATATGCTTGTTTGAAGTATCATGTTCCTGATCATTTTTGGCCATTATTGATTCACTGCAAGAATATAACATTTTTTCCAAGTTTAGTTTAATTTGTCATTCATAGCCACTCTTACCCACAGTTTATCATCAATCTTTTTCCCCATCTATCTGCAATGATATATGGTTTTTATTTTGGTTTTTACAATCTCTTGAATCCAACTTAAAAGTTCAACTGTCTTATCAATTACCAGCTCAGCTCCATTTCATCTTCTTATTTTTCATTTCAATAATAATTTATTCATAATATACAATGATTACATCTTGATGAAAAAAAAAGTACACTAACATGATTATTTTAATGTTCTGTTTGTTATTTGGGTAGAATGTATTATGTGGACACAACTGTTATATCACGTATGTGGTTGAGTAAATTGAAGAGAGATTGTATAGTTTGTGAGATAGTCAGTACTTGTTTTACATGGTTAGAATGTTTTATATAAGTGTAAGTTTAAAATTGCCTAATCTAAAAGGCTGAGTTGATTGGAGTTGAGAAACAGGAAGGAGGTGGTGAGATTAATTACCAGGTGTCATCAAAGGCTTTACTTGAGGCAAGGAGTTGATTATGTTTCTTGAATTTTTTGAATGTTGGATAAAACAACAGTATGACTTGTGGGGTTGGTAATTCCATGAGTGATTTGCATCTCACAATCCATGTGGCATAAAGGACAAAGTTGGAAAGTCTTATTATTGAAAATGTTCCATTACAAATGACGTTTTCAAGTGAGAGAATTATGTCAGTTCTTATGTTGGAGTTGATGATGATCATATCTTTCACCATTTTAAGTCCTAGGCATCAGTATATAATATGCTCTATGGTTTCATCTTCTTGGGAGCACAGACCACATATTAGGTCGTTGCTAGAAAAACCTCTTCAGTGATGAAGAAACCAATTCATGGGAAGCACATTAAGATTAATTTTAATGATAAAGTCAAGGAATTTGGATTCCAGACTATATTTTGAAGTATGTAATTAGTCTTTGATTGGTTATGCTTAGACTGTTTTTAACAGGCTGTTTATTAGAGTTAATTAGGCTGTATGTTTCCCATAGGGTGATTTTTTGATCAAGATTAGTGGGTGTGATGGGATTATATAGTTTTAAGTGTTCTACTAATGATGATACCCATGACTTGGTAAAAGGTGGTGGACAATCAGTCGGTACAATTTTTTCAGTAATGTTGGAATATCCAAAGGAGTGGGTAAGATTATGCAGAGTATTTTGGATTTTTTGTAATATGATTGCCCTGTTGCCTGTATTGAGTGGACTGACTGGCCATTGTACCTGCATGGCCATTGGTGCATAATTGGTTAATTTTGGTTTGAAACTTTTGAAATTTTAATGAATGGAAGATAATATGATATTTTTGTCATTACGATCATGTTGAGGAGGCCTATCTTTCCATATAGTGAGAGGTAGACTCTAGAGAGTGAAGTGGTGATAGCTTCATTTGATTGAAGGATGTCTTTTTAAATTTCTTTTGCCATTGCAGTTGGAGATTTGAAAAATGGGGAACCTAGATATCTTTGGGGTTTCACAGAAAAGGGTGACTTAATTTGTTTACCAGACATTATCTTCCAAATGGATGATTTGTTATAATTTATTTGTAAGCCTGTTTTCATTGTATTTCTGTTTAACATGATAGTGTAACATGACCATGATGACATCTATGTATGCAAATACATTGAGATTTTTGTAGAGGGAGGGAACGGATATATCTTATTTTTTCAGTGATATAATTGAGATTTTATTTGTTTTATCACTCATGCATTTCATTTTCAGTCTTTTCTTACATTGAACATACATCCTCCATATTTCAATGAATGGTCAGAAGTCTTTGTATTTCTCTTCTGCTAAGTAATGCAAGTCTCAGATCCATAAGTAAGAACTGCTAAATACATATATGAAAACTTCCTTTCAAACACATTAGTCATATGTCTTTTTAATATTAATTTATTTTATCAAAATACTTTATACAAGTTTAATTTCCATGATTTATTTTCCATTATGTTTTTGTCTGCATTAATAATCTCATGAAGGTATTTGTTATCATTAGCTTTTTTTAATTTATATTTTCTTTTGTGAAAATTTTAGTTTTTTAGCTATTACTTTGAGTCCCACCTTCTTTTTTCATGTGATAACTCTTACATTTCCTGAATCTCTGAAGCATAATTTCAAAAACATCACCATAATTTTCAAAATCTAGATGACTTAAATAATCTCCATTTATTTTTACTTTGTTAGCTTTCCATTTTAATCACAAAATACTTTGTATATTGAACCATTTTGTCATAAACCCTTTTCAATGTTAACTTCTTAGTGTCACCATATAGTCTAATCATTGACTTTGACAAATATTCTTCACCATATGACAGTATCTCAGATACATATTTTAATGATCCAAATCATCAGTCATGCAGACATTTTTATAGAATCAAATTGCCTTTTCATAATCCAACACATTGCCTTCTATTAATTGTTCCTTTTTATAACACTTGTTGTTTTGATTGATTGAAATCTGAAGTTCATAATGGATTAGTTGTCATTATTTTGATGGATGACAGGAAACTTATGGGTCTACATCATTCTTTCATTCATTGGTCCATTTTTATCATTCAGTCATGTGATTCTTTTAAGATATCAATAATAATTTCGTTATTTTTCTAAAGCTTTTTTCCAGATTTAATTGCATTTTATCTGTTCACATAAAAATACTGGAGAATTCAGAAATAACTGTCCTAGAAAATAATTTATTTTGTTTTTTATTATTGTATAATTTTTTATAAAAATCTTTTTTATCTTTTATTCTTGTTGTTTCTTTCAATATCAAGATATTAATTTTATACTTTTGAGACTTCCATAAATTCTTTTCTATAAATTTTATTGCTAATTCATATTTATCAGTATTAACAATTTTTCATCTTTTTTTACAAAACGCTATATAACTTAATACCCTGTACGGGCTTACACACATTTGCACATATAACGTAATATATAAGGGATTTAACTCAGACTTTTACATGACCTTCAATTCTCTATGCCATCTCATATTCCTGACCCAGCTGATCACACATATGTTGTAAAGATAAATAATCACCAATATATGTATTTCATGCTAAACCAGCACTCATCAGTTGGTCCAGATTAACATCTCCACACATATAAAAATAATCAGTGCTCAGCTTTATATTAAGATAGCCGATATTCATATTATACTTTAATGGACAGGCTTCAAAATACTCAAAGCCACAATTCTTCAGCCATCTATTTCATTAAAAATCTGATGATGAAATGTTCAAAGCCCATGTAAGTGCCAAGGTTATTATCCTACCCATGTTGACATTAGTTATTCTGACCCCTCATGTACTGGTGAATAATCCATTTTTACATACATATGCTTATGTGGGCTTTGAAAGTTCCATCATCAGATTTTTAATGAAATGGACAGCTGAAGAGTTGTGGGTTGGAGTGGTTTGAAGCCTGTCCATCAAAGTATGAAGATTGGTTTATCTTAATATAAGCTGAGCATTGATTGTACTTATGTATAGAGATGGTAATCTGGACCAACTGATGAGTGCTGATTTAGCACGAAATATGGATATTGGTGATTTGTCTTTTTAACGTGTGTGTGATCAGATGGATCAGCAATATGAGCTGGCATGGAGAGTTGAGAAATATGTGAAAGTCTGAGTTCAAATTTCTTATATATTACACTATATGTGCAGGTGTGTGTAAGCCTTTACAGTGTATTATGTTACACATAGCACATTAAAGGTCTGCTCATCCCTTGCATATATATGTAACAAATGAATTATTCTCTGGTACATGAGGAGTCAAAATGACTAATGTCAGCATGGGTAGGATGACAACCTTGGCACTTACGTGGGCTTTGAACATTCCATCATCATATTTTCAATGAAATGGACAGCTGAAGAGCTGTGGGTTTGAGTGGTTTGAAGCTGTCCATTAAAGTATGAAGATTGGCTATTTTAATATAAAGCTGAGCACTGATTGTATATATGTGCGGAGATAGTAATCTGGACCAATTGATGAGTGCTGGTTTAGCACAAAATATGGATATTGGTGATTATTTATTTTTTCAACATGTGAGTGATCAGGTGGATTAGAAATATGAGATGGCATGGAGAGTTGAAGGTCATGTGAAAGTCTGAGTTCGAATTCCTTAGATAAAACTCTAGATAGTAACTTTTTTAAATCAATTTATTTCTTCTTTTCTTCATACATTGTCTTATCTCAGAAGAAAATTTACTGGTAAAATGATGCTTTTTTTAAAGCAGCTATCTTTTCTGCAGTTCTTAATAGTGTATCAGTTATCTTCATTTTGATTTCACTCAAGACTGAACCAACTTCAAAGTCAGTTAATATTTGAAAATTATTTGAAAATTCTAATTTAAATTTATTGCTATCTTTCTGAATGTTAGGTTAGAACCGTCTTTTTTAATAGTTTTCATCTTTTTAGTTTGCAATATGTTGTATCTCATTAATTGGATAATCACTTCCTGTGTTTGTTTATATATATATAAAATCTACCCTGTATCTCGTGCATCCTCACTTCCAGATAATATATGATATAAAATAAAACGGGTTCTATCTCAGTTAATAATTAATAACTAAAATATTTAGCATTAAAATTAAAATATTTCACTAGCTCAAATTTAAAATACGAATAAGGTTCAGTTTATAAAAATAAATTAAATAAATATTTAATATTTTCATGAGACTTGAAGTGAAAATACAGGTGACAAGATAGATTACATTGAGCCAATATCCCACAGGATACTACCTCAATGGCATAAGAACACTATCCCCCCTTATTACTATTTCAAATAACAAACTCATAGTATTCTTACGACTTTAATAACTTCTACTCACTAAGATTAAACTAATAATTAAATCTTAATCTTCTATTTAATAATAATCTAGCTCAAATAAAATAATCTCAGGTTCATAAAGTTTATTCTAAGTTAATAAAAAATACGGTAGTAAAATATGAGAAGGGATTTTATGTCATAATCTACTACACTGAAACTAATAATAATAAATAACAGTAATAATATTCTTCATTGTTTAACTAATTCTGTATATCTTTTCTCTTTACTATAATTTTATTACCATAATAAAATAATGAAATAATATAATATGATTTTATATCTTCATGTAATAATATAATAAATATGTGGTAGCATTTTAATAATTTGACAAACAAAATATGTGTGGCAACTGATAGCATATAATTTAATATAATATTGTGATAACTGATTTATGACCAATAAAATAATGTAAGATTATGATTATTTAATTATAATGAATACCAATAAAATATTTAAAATTCTTAAAATAATTCTCTATTTATCTTTTGTGCAAAATTATATATTTGTTTCAATTATTATGCATATATCGTGATTTCATGCAGCGATGTGGAGAAATAAATAACTCGGACACAAAATTTTTGAAATAACAAAATTTAACAAAGTTTATTACTAACAACAAATAAATAAACAATTTATTTACACTATTTACAGTGGATATCCTTAACTTTTTTACTTTACAGTTTGATCTACCTGGTTATAAAAATAATAATTTATATTTCAATTATATCTTTATTTAGATTTAGGACAAAATTAAAAAAAAAAAAATGTTACTATTTGGTTTCTCATTATGGTTAACTTATTACAAATATATTTATTTACTTTATTAGCAACAACATTTTATCCTTAATATTGTTAAACTATCTTATTTAAAAAAAAATTCATAGGAAAACATTCTATAGAAACAAAAATTTTATAATGAGTATGGATTTCTCAAAATATTAAAAAAATTTCATCTTGCAAAGTCAAAGATGTTACACAAAATATTATCCAAAATTCAGTACTAGATTTTAGTATTTATCACACAGTGTTTACTAATCATAATATATTCTTCTTTAAGCCTTACTTTAGTATGATATAAGTGTAATCATCAATATATTTCTGTTAATCAATAAACAAAAAATATACTAGGCATATTGTTTACATAATTTACTCTGTACTATTGTATTTTAAAAATATGCAATACTTATTTTTCTCTTAAAAAAAAAATACTAAAGCATTTAAAATTATTATCACTTTAAAAAAAAAATATTTGTTTAGATACCCTATTTTAAAAAAGTTTATATTTCATTTCCGAAATAAAATTCAAAATATATTCTATGATTCTTTTCTTTCCTTAGGATACTTTGGATCTTCAATTTTAAGTTATAACGTCCTATTCCTTCTAAGCAAATAAACCAATCTTATACAAAACGATAGCATAACCTAAGTTCTAAATTATTTATCATTTCTCTTAAACATATCTTACTGAACGATGCAGTTACATGAAATAAAGATAGTGAAAACAGATGCATAGGATTAAGGAAGAAAGCTAGAGTATTACTCTTAACATATCTCAAAATCATGGCACAGTGCGAAGAGGTATGACATTTACCTGTGTAATATCCTCTAGTACAGGAACGATGTTAAAGCTATTTCTTCAGCTTTATTAGAACATCAAATATTTAAAGAAATATAAACACTGTCCAAATAAAATGTGTATCAGTCATAGGGCTTTGTTAACTATGCTGATATTCACATAAAGACTAAATATTATTTCCATTCCTTATAACATCCTATTTCTTAAAACATCATCTTGGTTTCCTGTTCACTAAGTACTTCCAAGCCACTATCTCAACATTATTTCTCAAGATTTTTCTACATCTTACATCGATAAATAACTATCTGCATTTACAAAACAATAAATAAAATTCATTAATAGTTAAACAATCTAGCTGTTCCACAAGAAAAGTCTGCTTACTTCATTATTCTATATGTCTAATCATATACAATCTACTTAGACAATATTTGAATATCCCATAACATGAAAATTTTAAAAGAATCACATAATTATTTGTTATGTTGGATTATATCACTAATAAAAAAAAAATAATCGTCGTAGGCATATTTTCAAATCAATCCTATCTCATAATGTTTTTTTAAAATGTTGTATGAAATGTGGTACATATAAGTAAAAAAACTTTTACACTTCATTCTTTCAATTTATGGATGATCTAAAGAAAACAAAAAAAAATATACATTATAAATTATCAATAGTTATTATTATTACCAATAACCTTTATCTAGTCATCGTGTTCAGTAGGCTTCCTTTATCCACTTGAGCATTGCAGATATAAAAAAATTCACACCCATACACTTTATATTAAAATATTTTTAGCTAAATTATTAGATTGTTATATTATAAAATTTTAATATTAATAAATTAATGTTTTTATGTTTTTCCTAATCTTATATAAAAAGTTAGATTTAAACTAGGTTAACAAAATAAAAGGAATCAAAACTATAATTACATATTTTCTTGACGATAGTTCCTGATAAGTCCAAAATGTTTATTATCTTCTCTAGAGTTTTTAAAAATGTTCTCCTCCAAGTGCGTTAAAGTTTAAAACAAAAATAATTATTAATCCATTTAGTAAAATTTATAAAAATAATCTTTGGTTTTAGTATTTAGGACGATAATTATTAAATCATAATTAATTAATTAATCCTGTGAAGCTTCTTAATCTTCTCTACCAATATTCTCTGCATATCCGATGCATCAATCCATCTAATTTAACTTTAAAAATATTCGATAAACTTTTAAGTACTATTTGTATTTCCACGGATCCATCTTTTATTCAACTATGTGTTCACTTTTTTATATATGTTTCCTTCTTGATACATTTAAACTTTCGTTTGGTATTTTATAAATCTCTTTTAAAATAAAAACTTCAAGTACTTTTGAACAAATCTTTTCTAAATACATTTTAAATAATTCGAAGAACGGATATTTTAATATCAAAACGCTTCTGTAACATATTTTCCTGGGTTCTTTCTTTAATTCTTGAAAATATTTTTAAAAATGTTACCTTCAGAAAGTATATAACATTTTACTCCTTTGAATATAATATTCTATAAAATAATTCATGAAATATAATTGTCTTATTACTATTTAAAAAATAAATCTTGGATCAGCTTATAAATAATACGTTTCAATAAATTTTTTTTTTTTTTTTTAGACTCCGTATAATGTCCGAGCTGTGGTTTTTTATGTACCAAAAAAGTTCTCCGGTTATGCATTAATAAAGCTGTATCAATAAATATTCCAAACATTTTTACAGTATTACAATTTATATCCATTTTATTTCGTAGTATATCCATTTTTATTGCGAAGTTTAGGTTAAATTTTTAGATAAAATACGACTGATAAAGAAACTTTAAAAAATTTAACAAAGCATGTTAAACGAAATTATTAAAATATTTTTTAGTTTACACTCTCTTTTTTGCAAGTTACTTTTAAAATATTAATTAGTTTTTGCAAATAAATTATGAGAGAGCGCTAAAATTGACTAAAATAATAATTTTAAATACTATCTCTTTGATAGCTATAATTTACCTTTCTCTTGTTTCAATACATTATTAATCTCCCCTGATAACCCCGTGCAAATCATATTTATAGTCTGTAAGAATATCTATTCCTATTGGTTAATTCTTACTTTAGCTTGAGAACAAATTTACATATTTTTAGTTTATAGTAGAATTGAATTTCAAAATTAGAAATTATGACGTAATAAAATTTAAAAAATATTATTTAAAATACCACTTTTAATTCAATTATAACTTTATTTAAATTATTTAATCTTTTAAAATAACTTTTAAAATAACATTTAATAACTTATTCCATTTCTTAATATTCAATTTAAACAAAATATTTAAATTTTTTATTAACTGTATTCGTCTTTATTACATTATTTAAAACATTACATACGATAGTTAACTTAATATTTATTATTATTTGCTTTTATGATAGGCAATAATTCTATCCAATTCTATAATATAACTTTTAAAATATTTTAAACTTTATTATTAATTCAAACAAGCGTGTGTGAGAAAGTATATAGTATACAAGTCACATGATTAATAACTTTGACAGACGATTTTTAGTCTATTTCTCTGCCCAGATTTATAAAATTGATACACTTATTATATTATATAAAATAATTATAAAAAATTTGGAAGAAGAATTTAGAAAATATAGAATTAGATATAATTTTCACCATCACAAAGTTTATTTTTAAAATATATTATATTAATTTTGATTATTAAACATAGTTTACAAATTTAAATATAGCATTTATTAAATTATAAGTTTTAAACTATTAAAATCGAACTTTTAAATATACTTTTAATATTTATAGCTGTGTTATTTAATATGGCCAGCTTTTACAACCATATGAAACAATATTTAAAGCTTTATATAACTATTTTTAAATAATTCGCTATAATTTTATATACTACGTATTTGCTTTAACCTCAAATTGTACTTTAAAGATATAATTGACTTAATACAATTACCATATTAAAAGAACATATTCTAAATTTAAAATTTTTAGTAATTGACTGTTATAAACTATTACTGACCTATAGAAAAGGGCACAGAAATAAATGAAGAATAAATATTATTAGTTCTTAAATTTTTTTTCTTACAGTTTTATATTTATTTTTTATTGATTATATTTTTATGTTAAGGTTTTGATAGATAGTATAAAGTAGTATTATTTAAAATTTGTAGTTTTAATGAATGTAGTATTATATTATAAATTAAATTTTTTTTGATGTTTTGAGTTGATTTTTTTTTTCTTCTTTTTTGATTGTAGTATAATTAATTTTATTTGTTTATGATATATTTAAAATTTGAGTTATTAAGTTATTATAATTGTTATTTGTGGAATGTTTTTCTTATGGATTTATGTGGTAAATTGGTATATTGTTTGTTTGGTTTGTTTTGAAGTTGTTATTTGAATTTGTTTATTATTAAAATTGTATAGTAAATAAATATATATTGTATTATTTTTAATTTTTTCTTTTTTTATTTAAAAAATTTCTCCCCAGTGTTTTTAAATTATTAATTATTCATTTCTCTTTTTATTTTGTTTTATTATTTTGTTTTATAGTTATTGTTTGGTTTTTAATATTTATTTAGTTTTTTTATATTAAAATTGAAATTTTTTTTATTTGGTTTATTTAAATTTTTTTTTTTTTATTTTTTTTTTTTTTTTTGTTTTAGAAAAGGGCACAATATATATATATATATATATATATATATAATGTTAGTCAAAATATAATCCAATTCTCATGTATCTTCATTTGAATGCTTCCATTTCCATTTAGCATTATCTCAAAGAAAACAATCATAATATACAGTTTTTTTGAGAGCTTTATACTTTTATGTCCTTTCATTTCTATTACTATAACCAAATTTACCTACAGCAACATTGACCTTTTTATCATTTACCAATTCTAGCATTAGACTGTTCTGTGATAATTTTAAAACATTTGATCTGACCAAAGTTATTTATACATCCATATAAAACTCCTCTACTTTTTCATCATTATAAAGATTTAATTGGATATAAATCTGCACTCTCTGTATTTGATATCTTTCATTAATTTGAATAATTAATGTTGCTACTCTGTCTCATGCATCATCAATTTTTGAAATGTTGTTCTTTTAATTTTTATTTACAACAAGTCTCACTCCACTTATGCTTTCAATAGTTGTGCCTTTGTAAAAAACTTGTCCCCTTTTTAAATCATCTGCCCACTTTTCATGTCATCTCTTCCCTTTTTTTCCTAATATTGCAAAGTCAACATTATTTTATTTAATATTAAACAGTTCTTCCAATTCATGATATTTTCCTTCACTTGAAAGTGATGTTGTCAACATCTAAATAAATGATCATCATTGTATGGCAGTCTGAACTTGCAATCAGGAGATTCTTAATATCTTCTCTCTTTGGCAGCCAACTGCCTCCTTGGATACTGAATTTACAGCCACTTGAGATAAGGATCATAATTTAGTTTTGTCTGTCATGATTATAAATTGTCTATATAACAAAAGCATTCACAGATGAATCCATCCTCTGTTCAAGAAAACTTACCTGATATTTCACTTAAGTATTGGATAAAAGATTATGATGTTTCTTGGTCAAACATAAAAGTAAAAAAGTCAATAAACTTCATCATTTCTTATTAATTCATATTGATAAGCAGTTCATTTACTATATGAATAGTTATATAATAATATTAATTGCAATGACAAGAATGTATGGAGTGGATCCCTGCTCAGTTCCTTTATGGTCTCACAGAGAAATCAGTGGTTCTTTTCTCAGTCAACAGCAAACCCTTTTCACTGCCTTTAATTAACAAATGACACTCATTAAATATTTACTAACTGATCTACAAAAGAACCAATAGGGGATTCTCTTAAAATAATCCAAATTTGGTTCAACATTTTTTGCATTATCCCATAGTCACAGTTTGAGTTATATTTTAACATTTTATTTTAGTATTAAAATTTTTATTTTGCACTCTAAATCAAAAGCCTAATTTGATTTATTATAAATATAATTTTAAAAATGAAAAACATCCTAAAAGTCATATTTGAATTTTGCAAATATAGAAAAAAGTAATGAATATCTGATAAAAAAATAAATTAATAAAATTTTCATTAATTAAAATTCATCTCTAAGATGATCAAATTATTGTTAAGTCATAAAGCTATAAAATTCTGTTGAGAAATTTAAAATAGCATGTATAATTATTAGAATATTACAAAAGCTCTGTACATTGGTGTTTGGCAAAGCATTATTGGTTGTAGTTTCATTTATAACATTACCTAAAATTTCTTTACTTTGTGTAGATTTTCTAATTAGATGGATTTGAACTTAGGATTTTTCTGTCTGTATTCACCCTCCATTCCATCTTAAACAACTGATAACACATGACCACATACATATGAAAAAGATAAATGATTCCCAATATGCATATTTCATGCATAACAAACACTAAGCAGGTCCGACAGATCATAATCTCCCATATATATATATATATAGTCAGTTCTAATCTTATATTAATATAGCAATTCCTTAATATTTAATGGACAGACTTCAATCTTTTCATCCTTCCAACAATTCAACTGTCCATTTCATTGGAAAACCAATGATGGATGCTCAAAGTTCTTGGTAAATTTGATATTGTAGTTATACCCATGTATACATTATGTCAATCTAATCTCTCATTTACTGGACCATTAAGTATCAATTTGTATTAATAGGAGAGAGTTGGGCTAGACTATTTCCAAGACAATATGTAATTAACCTAGTATAATGAATGAATAGGTTCATTACATTATTGCCTTGGAAATAGGTTACATCACAGTATAAGTCCAGCCCATCCCTCTCCTTATAATATAAATGAATGTGTAATGGTTTGATAATATGATGTGTTAGATTGACATAATTTCTATATGGGTATGACTATCATATCAAATCCAAGAGCTTTCAGCATCCCATTATTGGTTTTCAATAAAATGGTAGGTTGAATTGTTGGAAGGGTAAGAAGATTAAAGCCTGTCCATTAAAGCTTAAAGAATTTCTATCTTAGTATAAGCCAGTGGCGCTCAACCTTTCTAATGCTGCAACTCTTTAATACAATTCCTTATGTTGTGGTGGCCCACAACCTGTAATTTTGATAATGTTATGAATCAAAAATATGGCAACTCCTGTGAAATGGTTGTTCGACCCTGAAAAGGGTCACAGTCCACAGGTTAATAACCATTGATATAAGTTGAGCCTTGATCATATTACATGTGGGAGATTATGATCTGGCAAATGATGAGTGCTGGTTCTGCATGGAATATGTATACTGGGGAATATTTATCTTTTTCACATGTATGTAATCATGTGTATCAGTTTTTTGAGATGGAATGGATGATGAATATAGATTGAAAATCCTATGTTCAAATCCCCCTATTTTCTATAGTAAACATTCAGTAAATGAATGAATATGTTAATTACATAGATTTTCTATGTAGACTCATGAAAATATTTATTTTTTAATGATTACTGCACAAATATTTTATAAAAATAATTATAAACATTTAAATAAACTATGAAAAATATACAACTTTTGGTTCATTGCTAACAACAATAAAAAAGGAGTTTACAAATAGTTTTGCAACTACTTTTTCAAAGTACCTGGCATTATCAGCTCATTCAAAACAAAGCAAAACTCTGCATATAGTAGTGCCATCTTGTGCTAACAAGAGCAATCAATGGATGCCAGAAGGCTTGTGCATAAAATCCTATCTAGTGCCTACTCATCCAACATCCCTAGACTAGTTTCTGGCTTGTGGCCTTCATCAGTGAGGAGCCTTGGATCTGAGAGCACTGCACCTAGATCTTAGGATCTAATGCAACTCTCCAGCACCCACCTTTTAACTCTATTTAACTACAAAACTATGAGTCTTAAACTGAAAACACAATTAATATTTTCAATCCAAGGTCTTGTTAGCACAAGATTGCACTACTATATGGAGAGTTTTGCTTTGTTTTGAATTGTTTAATAACAATTATGTGCTGGTATGAGATAGTGATCATGTGATGTCATTATCAGATCAGTCATAACATTCTCTGTGTAGAATACTGACATCTTCAGATTTCTTTTTGAACTAATAAATCAATATTTACTTTTAATTTCAGTTTTTGCCATTAATGAATGCATAACTGGCAAAACAGCACTACAGATAGCAACAAGAGAAACTGAAAGTTACAGCAGAATCATCAAGTTTTTCATAATACTGTGCAACTGAAAACCAGTTCATTAAATATTAAAAATAGCATAATAAGCATTAAGCCTCCATGAAGATAAACACATACATTACATTCTTTCTAAGCCCAGCAATAATTTTACAGCTGTGATAATGAGTTTCAATAACTCAATTCTTAACTATTATTGGTAGGGTGAAGGAAAATTCTAGAGATAGACTAATTATCACTATCAATTGTTATTATAAATTCCAGTGACTGCCTATAAAATTATTATTTTAACCTTTTTAGTGTATATAACTCTTTGAAAACTTTTTTTATTAACTATTAAATTCATAAAAATTTATAGTATATGAGAAAATATAAATATAATGCATGAATTTTCAAATTTTTGTAATATCAAGTTTACTATGAGAAATATCTATATGTATAAAGTCTTATAAGAAGAAGAGATTAAAAATCACATGATCACTATTTCCTATGTTAGCACATTACTGTTATTAAAACAGGCAAAACTCTCCATACAGTAGTGCCACTCAGTGCCAACCAGAGTAATCAATGGATGCCAGAAGGGTTGTGTATAAAATACCAATCTAATGCTCACTCATCCAATATCCCCAGACTAGTTTCTGGCTTGTGGCCTTCATCAGTGAGGAGCATTGGATCTGAGAGCACTGCACCTAGATCTTAGGATGCAGTGCTCTCAGATCCAAAGCTTCTCACTGACGAAGGCTACAAGCCAGAAACTAGTATGGAGATATTGTATGAGTAGGCATTAGATTGGGATTTTATACACAAGACTTCTGAGATCCATTGATTACTCTGGTTGGCATTGAGTGGCACTACGTATGGAGAGTTTTGCCTGTTTTAATAGATTAAAAACAAAATGCATGGGTCAAAGAACAAATAGATATCATGGAATCATTAAAAGATCTGGCATATCGATAGGAAAAATGATAATAAGTGGATTATTTAAATTTTAAATAGGATTAAAAAGATTGTAAAAGACATAGAAAGAGGCCATTTGTGAGATAGGTAATTAAAATAATGATGTTTGCTGGTGCTTTATGGAGGGTAATGAAGCTAGGAATTGGAGAAACTGAATTAAACTAGGGTAAAGCATTATCCTGCATTGGATTGATAATGATGATGATGAAAAAATTCTATAACTATTTGATCTGTCTTCCATGATTACATTTTTTATTTCATTTTTAAAAAGGCATTATTATATCCATGAATTCAGTCAATGGATGTCAGATGTTAAAACAGCTAAATCCACAACCAAAATCTGCCTATTGATTTCATCTGAGTTAGCATTGGATTGCACATATATTTGAAGCAACCACTATTATTTTTCATATTGTTCAACTAGTAATTTGAAAATTTTAAGCACTACAAGATTTTAAATTTAAGACAACTTGTACTCTAGGACAGCATATATATATTTTTAAAACACAGTCATTATTAACTGTAAGCAGATTTGTCAAGCAAGTTGATTCTGCTTCAATTCTAAAATCATTGTCAAGTATAAAAAAATGTAAAAAATAGTTTCTGTATGTGTGAATGCAATACAAGTTTGTCACTGGTGAAGTCAATATTCAAAAGCTTTAATTGGGGAATTTGTGGTCATTATGCCCTGCAATGAAGGACTGTCAGATTCTATAACATAAGAATATGACATTGATTGCAGTTCTGATATTTTCTACACTTCTCTTGACCTCCTGAGCAATAAGTTGTATTTATTGTAATACTAATATTTTAGTTATGAGAATATACATTTTCATTAAAAATTTGAGATATTTAATAACAATTTTTGTTTGTATTTTCCAATTGCTATTTAGTTTTTTTTGTGGGTGTTTACATAAATAATTGCTTACAATTAACAAATACCAGCAAATTGGATAAAATCTGATTTTAGGCTAGATTAAACTCATAGGTCTTCGGTAAGGACTTCAGTGTTAGAGTGGGTTGATCTGATAGAAGTACCAATGTAAAGATGTCACTGTAACTACTATAATTGCTTACTTTATGTAAACTGTAATAATTTGAAATGTCTTGCATAAACTCATAGCAAAGGTTGTTCAGTTGAAGGTATAAACTTAATAAAATTGTGCTGTGGCTATTTATATTTTGATTTCAAAAATAAGCTCATATTTTTTTTGGAATATTAGTTGCCATAAAATCATTGATGAACTATCAAACATCTTAAAAGCCAAAAGAAAATAAAAACTGTGAATCACTATGGAGATGCAGTGAAAGTTTACAAAATCTTTTTTTCAAATTTATGAGAACTGTAAAACTAAGTTCATTCATTAGCTTTTCTAAAATAAAATAAAACATTTACAATTAATGAAAAGCAAAAACAATATTTAAGATTAAACTAAGGCTTAAAACTACTTAAAATATAATAATTACGATTTTCTGAAAAATTAAAAAAATCTAAGATTGAGCAAAAAAAGATTTTAAGTAGCAAATATGGAAAATCTCAAATATTAAATGAACTTTGACTTATATTTAATAGAAGTAAAAGATTATGATGTTTTTATTTTATGTACGGTATTTACATACATAGTGAGTTCCAGGAATTTATGACTGGTCAATAATTTTCTCACCAAGCTGCTTACACCACCAGCTTTGAATTAATGCATGTTAACAAGTTCTGATATGAAATTTCACAATGTTTTATATTTGAATACCCAATGAAAGAATGCACGATTATTATTTTTTTAAAAATAAACTGAGAAAAACTACTATTGAAACATTTTAAGTGATTCAAACTGTACACAAAGTAAAAGTGTGAATTACAAAAAATTTTAAATAGTTTTCAAGATTTGATGATGAAGATGGCAAGCAGTAAAGATGAACTACAAAAATACAAAACTTATTGCCACATTTCATGTCAAAACTTATGATTTGGATAGACTACTGCCTTAAAATTTTTGATGTGAATAGTTAAATTGCATTGCTATATAATACATGCATTAATTAAACATCACATGATCACTATTTCCTATGCTTACACACAAGCTGTTTAAACAGTGACAAACTCTCTATACAATGCAAACCAAAGTATTCAATGAAATGCATGAAGGTTTGTGCATAAAATTTCTATTTAGTGCCTTTCTCATCTACTGTCCTCAGACTAGTTTCTAGCTTGTGGCTGCCATGAGTCAGAAGCATTGGATCCTAAAATCTAGATGTAGTGCTCTCAGATCCAAGACTCATCACTGATGAAAGTTACAAGCTAGAAACTAGTCTGGTGATAATAGATGAATGGGCACTAAATAGGGATTTTTATGTACAAACCTTCCTGCATTTATTGATTACTCTGGCTTGCACTGAGTAGCGCTACCATATGGAGAGTTTTGCCTCTGCGTAAACAGCTTGAGTAAGCATAAAGAATGATGATCATGTGATGTTTAATGGTTCAGTAACAATCCTGCCCAATAGGATTATGGTGACTGTGGTTACTAAAGAACCAAAGGCACCAAATATATGGATGCTGAACTGAGTTCAGATCTATATGACTGTAAAAGCAAATGAGCTTGAATTGAAAATATGATTGTGTTTTCAATTTGGGCTCAAAACTAAAAAAGTAAAATATGGCTGTTGGGGGGTTGTTAGATCCTAAAATCTAATTGCAGTGCCCTCAAACTGAAATCTTACCGATGAAAGCCATAAGCTAGAAACTAGTTTGGTGATAATAGATGAATAGGCACTAAATAGGAATTTTATGCACACACCTTCTTGCATTCATTGTTTGTGGTATGCACTAAGTGGCATCGTATGAAGTGTTTGTTACAGGTAATGTGGTATGCAGAAGATTTGGATAAAAATTTAAGTCAGTATACTTTTACAAAAGATGAGATGATTGTGTTAGGAGAATTGTTGAGTGTTATTGTGGTAAGGAATGGGATAGAAGAATGGATGCATTAATAAAGAATAGAGAGATGGGAGAACTAGTATGGAGAGTAAAAAGAGTTTAAATATATATAGAAGTAAATGGAATATTGGATGCTAATAAATTTATGATAATAGCAAGGAAAGTAGTTTACTGTTTAAGGCTCGAACAGGATCTTTAACAGAGGATTATACACGTAAATGGAAAAATGTGAGTGATTTAGTCTGCAAGTTGTGTAAGGAAGACATAGAAAATATTAGACATCTGTTAATTGAATGTAAATGCCTGAAACTATAAAAAAAAACAAAAACAAATAATAAGGTTGTGGAAGAATAAATATATGGATACAGAAAGCGGGTATTGATTTTTATGCTGGGTTTCTTGTGGAAATGGGATGGAACAGGTTATGGGAAAACTTAGGGTGGGGAATGGAAAAGAAAGCTAAAGTGGCTAACAGGTTTCTCTGGGCATAATTGATGAGAAATTCCTGACTCTGTATAAGGAGAAGTTACCGTGCATCCGATCCCATCACATACATGCATTAATTCAGAGATAGAGCTGTAAGCATTTTGGAAAGAGAACCAGCTTCTAATCATCATTTCACTGGTAAGAGTATATAAGTTTATTAGAAGTGATTACTTATTAAAGTAGATACATTTTAATTATAATATTTTATATAAATTAGTTTTAGCATATTTAATGAATGATATGTTTATTATATCCTTTTGTGATACCATTTTATTCACTTTTCTATCTATCGTTTTAACACACAAAAATTGAAACCGCCAGAGTAGCAGCGATTTTATCGTACAAGAAAAGGAATATAATGTTTATTTACTTATATAATAAAAATTGTCTTTAAGGATATAATTTAAATCTTTATTCAAGATTAAGTTTTTGTTTTGGCAGTGATTTTATTTAGCGTGAGAAAAAGAATGATCAGAGACATATTTTAGAAATAGGAAGGATATTCTATTAAATAAGCAATACAACGATATAAATATAGATAAATTAGTGAAAGTTGGCTTTTCACATTTATATGATTTTAATAAGATTTTGATTTTTTAATTTTAACTGTAAATGCTACTGGAGAAGACAGTTGTTATTTATTTCATTTATGTAATGGTCTTTTGAAAATTGTAGAGTTAATTCCAGGTGTTTATTTTTTTGTGTTATATACATGCATTAGGCTGATATAACTAAACATTTAATTTATATACTTGCATTAGGCTGATATGTCTAAACATTTAGTATCTATTAATTTCTATCCTTAGACTTGAACTAAGTTAGGGACACCTCTTTGCTATATACCTTAGAGTAAAAAATTTTATGTATATTTTTAAAAGGCTACAGTTTAAAAAATAACTTATTCTAGATCCTCTATTTTAATTATTTCTTTGAGTGATATTTTGCTATACAACACAGTGATCTGTATTATATACCAAAAATCAAACTCTTTCACCATTGTATACCTACCAAAGTGATTTAAGTAATTTATGTTCAGTTCCAACTTTATGTATTCTGCTAATTATGAAATCCAGAGAAAATTTTTATTTTTGACTAGTGAGATCTTTTGTCTTTGGAAAAGCCACAAAAATCTTAAATGATACCTAATAAATGTTATCAAAGGGTATAAAGCCATAGTGTTCATTCATGCATTAAACCCATGTAGAAGGGGTGCAATCTTTATATGAGTAGTATCAAAATTCTACCAATATCAGTACCAGTTGGCCATGTCTCATGTCCATGATAACCTACATTTTAAAAGATAATTAGAAAATTCCAATCTAATTATCAACCCTGTCTATAAATAATAAGAAAAAATTGATTACTATATGTAGGACTTCAGAAATTAAATTTTTATTGTTGTCAGTATTTTAAAAATATAAAGTGTACAATTCATAGTTTAGATGCTATTTTTAATCATATATATTCCAATATTTTTATTTCCTGAAAGCTGACCACAAACTCAACACCATTTTTTGTAAACAAACACTACTTGTAGTGTAATCATTTGAACTTCAGAAAAAAATTGTAAAAAAGAGAAGAAGTGAAATAAAGAACAAACAATTAATACCACGGACATCCACATGTGCTACACACTATTATTTTAGTCTATTGGTTTGAAATCTGTGTTGCTGTATTCTAACATTTATAAAAAAAATATTTTAATTAACATTCAAAAAAATTCAAGTGTTTTATCAACCAATCTTAGAAAAATAATCTTCATTAAATATAAAATCAACTTTGGATGTTGAGATATGCCACAGACTCAGAGTATTTTATTATAGTGATAAAAAAAAATCAGTTGTCAATAAAGTTATTTCGCTAAATTCACTGTATGAGGTAAGACAGGTAACCTCTTTTGACTTAACATGAAGACAATGAACATTATTATTTAAAGATAAGACCAATCAGCTTTCTGGTTATTAAATATATGCTTGTGAAATACATTTTCATTGAATTGTTCACATGAAATTAAATAAATTTGTAATATATATATATATATTATAAGCTAAAGCACACCCTTAATTTCTGTATAATGATAATCTTAATCAACACTCTGTAAGGACATTACATCGATTACTTTTCTTGGGAAGATATAGCTAAGCATAATTATTAATGAAAGCTAGAATTTGGTAAGGTAGGGAAGGTTTGTTTGAATCACAAACTTATAATTATATAATGTGCTGGATTAGTGTAACTTGGTGGTTTTCTGTCTTTATTTACATATACACTTATAAATAAAGTCTATAACAATACAGACAAATTGTTTATTAACATGAGATTTATAATATATATTTGGACTAGGGATAATTTTTAGTTTAATAAATGATTAATAATAATCTTTAATATATTAACATAAAATAATTTGTGTCAAAATTGACAATACAGAAAATTTATATTTATAAATCAAACTCTAATAATTTACTATTTATAAATAAATAATGAAGACATATGTAAGAAATTGCCATCTGGATCAACGAATAAGTGTTGGTTCCACAAGAATGGTGCACATTTGGGATCATTTATTTTGTTCGTATGGATTTGATCATACGTTTCAGGAAAGTGTGATGATGTAGAAGTTTGAAGTATATCTATATATAGAGATGGCGTTAAGTTTAAGTAGATCTAAAATATGTATATATGAAGTTAAAATTATACCTGTGTTATGTATATCTTACTTGAAAAGTGAAGGGAATATTTCAAAATGTATTCATAATGAGAGAGGTTGATTTGATTTCTGTGCTAATGGATGATTGCAATATGTTAGAGTTGATTTGAAAGACGCAATGGTAAAAATAATTATAATGTGGTAGCTTTAGCATAACTGAGAGTTTGTGTTTTTTATCTCTATATAAAAATAAAGTCTAATTTTAAATTTTAAAACAGATTAGAAGTTGGCTAAATATTTAATAGAATGCTCAATTAAAAAATCGAAGAATTATAGCATTAGAAATAGATTTTAAAAGATTCCAAACAAATTTCTTTTCCCATGTGTTGTATAATAGCCGAAATGATATTTCTAGGCATTATTGGAGTCCAATAATAGATTCAGTACCTTCCATGATTGCTATTATAAGCTGCTTTAGAAATAAAATTTAATAGTCTCTAACTTAGTTTTAGGGATCAAATGCAAACTATTAACTATATATGCGGGAGCA
Organism: Epiperipatus broadwayi; assembly: GCA_028023455.1. Taxonomy (NCBI): domain Eukaryota; kingdom Metazoa; phylum Onychophora; class Udeonychophora; order Euonychophora; family Peripatidae; genus Epiperipatus; species Epiperipatus broadwayi. The sequence goes on from JAQFVV010012500.1 coordinate 1,389,854, forward strand.
GAATTGGTTTTAGATTGATGAATATATCTTCTGATTAGAATCTCTGCAGATTCCTTTATAATAGGTTGACTGTCTTTAAAAAAAATTCGGAAAGTTAAATAAATAAAACTTACTATATTTAGCCTGCAATTAGCTTTGTTAAAATATACTATCGTTTGTAGATCTTAAAAACGGGGAAATTTATATATACATGGTAACCATTCGTAAACGAGTAAAACTATTCCAATTCCAAGGGAAGAAAAAAAATCCGCTCTAGAATTTGCAATGATTATACAAATCAATTTTTGTACAATAAATATGTCTGTCTACATATAGAACATTTTGGTCTATTTTTTTGAATATTGAGATATACCCAAGAATTGTCCTATGACAGCCACTTTATTGTAAGTGGCCGATTCCTTTTTTTTAAAAAAAAGAGTTAGACCAAAATAATTGTTTCGTATTGAGTCATTTAAAAAACAACAACACATATATACATACAACATACGCAATTAAACAGATTAATCTGAGAAAACTGTTTACCAAACTATGTAGTCCAGGCAAACTATTATAACTTCTCTACTAATTCCCAGTATTATTTCACAAACTTTAATAGAGTTCGCTTTTGAAAAAAAGCACGCAATTTAAAACATGTTTAATCTAATTCCTTGAGAGTGTTTTATCAGTAGCCTCTTCCCCCCTCACTGATTTAGTTTAGACAGCTGTCTAACAGATCTGATGTCTCTTTTAACAAAAATTTTAAAAATGATATTCATTTACAACTATTGAAGATGACAAGTTTAAGTCAGAGTGAAAGTTAAGCCAAGAAATTGAAAAAAGCAAGTGATAGGTTTGTTGTATTTCATCAAATGTTTCTCGCCTGAGTGACACGGCGAAGTCTGTAGCGGTGATTTTAATGGATTTCTTTTGAGTTAATTTACACTTTGTATTTCTAACTCAGTATTTTATAACTTGCTCAAGATGTTGTAGAAATGAAAACAACTTTTTATTCTGTAAAAAAAAAAAAATTATTTTTAAAAGTGTTCCTTATTAGAATAGTAGTTCTCATATTAGCTTTATTGATGTCATCTAGCTGTTTGGCGTTTTATTAATTATGTTAGCTTTTCTTCTTTATCCGTCTTTATTTTTATAATATATAAAGTAGCCAATTTCACATCATCTTTTTTCTGCATGCCTTCTTCTCCCGTTTTTTATTTGCAACCTGTGACCCATGATTTATTTTTCCACTTTTAAATTTATGATTTACAAATCTATGTTAAAATGTATATATGTTATCGGCAAATTGTAAAAAGCCTGCATTGATTAGAATGTTTGGGGATTCTCTAATTGCGTGATGTTTTTAGGCAAAGTATAAAATTTCATTTTCATTTAAATTTTTTATATACTTTCCCTAGACGTTTATAGAATACCTAGGTATTATAACGAATGCCAAAAGATTTATTGAACAGATACAGGATTTATCTACATAAAGAGAAAAAGGCAAAATCGTTGCTACAAGGTAGATTGGAATGGCATTTTAAATAGCAATTAACTATTTTTTATACAAAAGCACTTTAAATTTTGCCATTTAGTCCTGGAAGTACACCTCATGAAGCCTTGATCACTATGAGTGGACTGAGCAGTAGCTGCTCATCAGTTAGCCATTTCTTTATCAGTAAGATCTTCAACTCTCAGCAAATCCTTAGGACAAAGTGAATTGTGGTATGGCAAAGAGTGATTTAAAATTTGTTCACCAGTCCCAAAATCATTAAAAACCATCATATGTCACACCTATGATAATATCCAGTGAGTATGTGAGTCATCATATCCTTGTTAACATCTGAAGTAAGATCTCACACACTGATCTCCAAAGGTACAGGAGAAAATTTTTTATCACAATTCATTTTCATTTTTTTTGACTTGTATGTCCAGATTCAGTTTAGATTGAATTTTACCTTCAACAGCATTCTCAATATTGAAGCAAAAAATGCACAACACATTAACATCATATGTTCTCACTTCCATCATCTTTATGTCCACAGGCAACATGAATGTTTTGTTGGCAGTTTATGCATGTTTGTGTACCACTGGTTTTCTTGGCAAGTATACGAAAGTCACATAACTTACTTTGCAATATTAAATGTTATTGCTGAGAATATTTTATTATTTGCCAATTTTTCGTTTACAGATTGCTTAGGAAATATATGAAATTCTAAGCATTTCATACTTAAAAGACATCCTATTTTTGTTATTGTATAGAATGTCTAGAAATTTTATACACTTCCAGTTTTCACACTTTGATAGTAACATATGGCTAAATGCATCTCATAATATTTACTGGTGTTTTTGCCCCTGATAATAAAATATTTTGATCTTGAAAGTGTTGTAACAAATAAACATAAAAAAATGAGATAAGTTAAAAAAAAAAAAATTACATTTAATTTCTTTCTTTTTTTTTTTTTTAAAGGGGGAAGGGTATTTAATTTGAGAGCTAATGCACTAAAAAGCAAAAAAAAAATTTTTTTTTTTTTCTTGGACAACAACTTTGGATGTTAGATGCAACTTTAAATAATAGAATATGGGGTGTGTGTGTGGACATATTTTGTTCTTATGAATCCAGAGTGTTTGTAATAATGCTTCACCATGTGCCCATACAGTGAATGTATTGTCAACATAGTGAATCCAGTCTTTTGGTGAAGATGGAATAATATTCATACTTATGACTTCAAACTCTTCCATGTAAATATTGATAATCAGGGAGATTTCAGTCACATTATGTAATGAATTAAATTATCACATGATCAAATTAAATTATGTTGTTGTTATGTGGAATATTGAAAGTCCGATTATACTATCAATTGGAAGAGTTGCTCTTGATGATAGGTCATCATTTTCATTTTATTTTTTATTACAATAAAAATGCTTTATCAGAGGGTACATTTGCAAATAAATTTTCCATTTCAAACTAATTAAAATACCTTTTTTTCATGCTCTTGATTAACTTCACAAAGAGCTTGCAAAAGAATATGTTTTACATACCAAAGGACTAAAAACCTTAAGAAAAACTCTTGCTAAATTTTGACATGGCACATCTTCTCAGAGTAGCGATTAGTCCTTATGAGTTTTAAATATAGCATAAAGATATGGAGTTTATTGCAGTTGTAGAGTTTTTGAAACATAAGGATTTTGGGATTGATTCCAGTTCTGCCTTTTATGAACTCCCCAGCAATAAAGTCATTCAATAATTTATTTTATTTTTGATTTATATCTTTCTGAATCCATGAAATCCCTGATATTCCTTTTTGGAGTATTACTTGTAACTTGTTCTGTGATTGGTAGTAACACTTTCTTGTACTAAGCATGCTGGGAATAGTTTTTCTTATTCCATTGTCATGATCAATAGTATATATTATAACTGTAGCATTTCGGATATTTCACTGATTTGGAAAAGAGTAAACTGATAATATATTTCAGTAAAATTCCACATTTCTAGAATCTACTTTAATATCCATAATGATGATCTTCTATGGAGAACTATTAATAATTCCGGAAATTTCTCCTATTAGAATGGGACAAAAAAAAAATTATTTTTTTTATTTTTTACTCTTTGGCCTATAAGATACAACAATTCTTTGTCAAAGATAATTTGTGGAATTAACCAAGAACATGAAAATAGATAGAATTGAGACCCTAATAAACTTTGCTGTTTAAAGTTTATTCATTAATGTATCCAGTGATTAAATATTGTCTGCTATAAGAATAATATTAAATGAAGATAATAGCATACAAGCTAGAACAACTCTTTCTAATAATAGTAAAGTAGAATTACTAATATTCTAAATACAACATAGAATTCATTCAATAAAACCAAGATATGACTATAGGTTTATTAGTGCTATTCCTATGGAAGAGCTTGAAATTACAGCCCAAAACAAGTCTATCTTTACTAGAGTGATGGTACATACATTATATGGCACTGTGAAACATTATAACAAATATTCTGAATGCACATCAGCAACGTATCTCTTTCAATTAATAAAATTAGAACCAAAAATAACCCAACACATTTTTAGATATAATTTTATGTTGGATTATTTACATCATCCAATATTAATTGTTAAATGTCCTTTAAAAAATTCAAAAATTATTTAAATGTTCAAATACATTTAACTGTTTGTAACAATACACGGATTAGCATATATCACAACATTTTGGGAAATATTGTTCTCTCTTTTACATAGAAATCAAGCCTGAACCTTTAAATTTGTGAATATTGAATTTTAAGTCATACTCTAAACAATTAGGATATTCTGTCAAAGTTTATTGTCAGTAGAAATTTCATATACTTATCTATGAGTATTATTTTCATTTCTCCACTTTTTCCTAACCTTAAGATTGATGAGTAGTTTCCAACTATTATGAAAATGATATTAGCCTGACATCTTGTACTGTCCATATGTCTCAGAATTTAAACATATAATCATCAATTGAGGTAGAAGTTTAAACATTTGAATTTTTCTATCAGGAATCTTACTATTTTTTATGTATATTTTATTGCAAATACATTTAAGCTTTAATCCCAACTGTTTCTCTATGATATTTAAATAGAAAATCAGATTCATTATTTCTGGTGGGGAAATCACTCATTTATACACCTGCACATATAACACAGACAAGACGGGAAAACAAAATAGGATTCACATAAGGTTATCCTCAGGATAATACACAATAAATAAAATATTTTAATTTTTCATTAATCCCCGAATTGTCAATGCATGTAGATGTCAGTCAATTTCTATTGGTAAATCAATTCATTACCCCAGACACTGAATCTTATTCTTAATTGTATAATTTAATATCACTCTGGGTTATAATTTTATCTAATAATTTGGATTTATGTAACCAGCATTTATTTGGGAACTTCAGTTTGCGATGGTAAAGGACAAAATACAAATTGTTTTATTTTAAATTATTTAATAGGTTTAAATGAAATCCATAATTTAATCATTTTTATTTTCCATGTCAAACTTATAAAATATAAAATAATTTTCTAATTTATAAGATTATTAATACTAAAATACTAATAAACCATTAAAATCTGTTATTTCTTAGGAAAGTGATAAAGATTATAAATGAAATAAGTAATAAATACATAGAAAAAGTATATTTCAATTAAGATTTGTCCTAATACTTGAAAACTAGAGTTCACATTTAAATGAAGGTATTTTAAATTTGTTATCTAATCCAGATAGCATTCTTCTGTTGACGATTTATGTATCTCATTTTTGAGAAATGATAACAGTTATAACAAACGAAGAGCTGATGATTTTGACAATTGGTTTAAGGTAATGTCCATTGCAGGCATGTGATAAATTGTGATTAGATGATCATATACCTTGGTGATACATTTGCAGCAGCAATAAATAATTATTGATGGTTTTGAAGAAATTTTATATCACTAATCTTAAAAGGGACTAGTGTATGTTAAGGCTATTTATCTGAATCCTGCCATTTATCCTTCAGGACAAAACTGAGAGAGGTTCAGCAGTGCATTGGAAAATTCACAAAGATTCCAGTGTGACCACAAGTATGACCATGTGGCCAGCAAATAAATATATACATTAAAAACTCACAATATTTTTAAGTAATCAGAATAGTGAATAGTCTGCAACAACACGATCTCAACAGTTCACTAATGTTCAATTCCCACAATGTACTTTCAGGCTGGCTGCTATAAAAATGGTTCACAATGGGCTCAGTTTACACACATTTTGGCCCCAGTCCAGTTTAGCTGCAGATGGACACATTGTAGTATAGCAATATGACTGACTTCAAGCTCCTTTCAGCTTCCATTTCTGCAACAGTCCACCTATAACTCCACTTGAAACTGCTGAAAACTCAACTCATCATTTAACTGCTATCCAGATGGTTTCCTCAGGCTACGGTCTCCCAATATCTGAGGGCCTATTCTGCTATTGTCCATCAACCCATTTCCACTGAGCACTGAACATTAACTGAAGCACTGACACTAGATCTCTCCTACACTGGAATTGAACTGTAAAGTCAATTATGCACTCGAATGGCCTGACTTATTTGTTACTTATTCTTTTTATAGCTTTCTGTTAATTGCTACAAATAATTACCTTCTCCATATAAGGTAAGGTCTCTTATCTAGAAATATTTGCAATCAGCAAATATTTCTTGGAATTTTATCGTTAATTCTTTAATTAAATTTTTATCAGTTATCAGTTCGCAATCTAAAAAAATCTCTCTAATAAAGTCTAGTTTTTCTGAAGTGCACAAACTTGTATAAAACTTTTAGAAAATACAACACACCTACAAACTTTTTGATCTAATAAAAGTAGAGAGAGAGAGAGACCTATAATCAGTTATGCATGCTATTTATACTTAGATAAAAATGATTTCTGGAATATTCTCCATTTAATAATCCAAAAAGTCACTTAATGTAAAATTCCAATGAAGACAGTGTGAGATGTTCTAAAGTTTCTAATTTAAGCATATAATTATAGAATTATGATTATAAATTTTAAAAATCAATTCTTTTCTATTAATCATATTGATGAAATCATAATGAATTCACTGTAAATTCTAAATTTAGCAAAATAATAAATGAACAAAATGTGTGGAAAATTCCAAAACCACCATTTGAATCAAAGAACACTTATTTACTTTTATCTTTCTTGAGATTCATCTCTAAGTTTATGCTTAAAATTATTTTTAAAACAAAATATTTTATCATCCCTATTGATATTTGGTATTTGAATGTTATACATTTCATTAATTGATTCATTAAATTTTTTTTTAATAATTACCACACACACACACACGGAAATAGCTATAGGATTTATTCATATGGAATATCATTTCAATATATTCATGTGGAATATCATTTCCATATACATAAACAGGCAAAACTCATATTAATTATTAATGTTAAATTTAACTTATGTTCTTATAAAAAAATATTATAGTCTTTCAAACCCAGGATCATGGAAAATTATATGATGGGCATAATACTTATTCAAAAATAAGATTATTTAAAACATGTTTAATTAAAATCCCTCCTTTGACTTTAACACTAAATTGATACAAAGAAGGCTTCAGATAAATTATTGCTAAATTTACATGCAAACTGTAATATCAAATTTAATGTTGACATTGAGATTAATTAGAGATAGGATTACTATGTCAATAGGATCTTGATTAGTTTCCAGTCTGCTGATGACATCAGGTTATTAACAGAAATGTGTCTGGCATAGATTTATTATTTTCATATTTATGAAGTGTTTTATTAATTATATAAATATATTCTCAACTATAAACTAAATGAGACATCTTTGATCATTTTTGTGGATGTTACTAATAATATCATTTGGTCTGCAGCAGAAAAGCTGCTTTACTTATGAAAAAGTTGTATAAGTCAATTGTAAAATATTCAATCTATACCAAAGCATCTAACTCTTCTATTGGTTTTAAGTGACTGCCCACAGAAAATACAATCATCAGATATCTTAACAATATAGAAATAAACACTTTCTTTCTAATGAGAACAGATGAAAAAAAAATTATCTGTGTCTAACAGGACTATTAATAATGATTACAATCTATTCAAAGTATATAAAATATTATATCATTATTGCTTTTACCAGAAAGGATCTATTTCCTTTTTGATTTGTTTGTTTTATTAGTAATAGTGTCTTTTTCCAAACTCCAGTATGCAGTGATGTCAAGCATTTTGATTGCAAACATGATTTTAAATACATTTTGATGACTGTAAGAAGGTAAATCATATTAATCATATAATTGAAATAGAATTTCCACCATGCATAATTCAACCCCCATGACCATATCCTTTGTGATGACTTAATCATCTTTTATCACTCATAATAAAAATATTCCCATTTGTGATTTAGTGTAATGGTAGAATAGATTCTGGAGTGAAATTCCTTGGATTCCAGTTCTGGACTTCTGGTTGTCAACCTTCTTATTACTCCTGACCATTATAATATTACTAAATTAATGTATATAAAACAGTGACAAGATCACCTTACCACCCACTGCAAGCCATATTAGTCAATGAATGCAAGAATGTTTGCGCACAAATCCCTATCTAATGTCTACTCATACAATATCCACATACTAGTTTCTAGCTTGTAGTTTTTATCAGTGAGGAGACTTTGATCTAAGAATACTGCACACAGATCTTATGCCCATACCCCTAGCACCCATTAATGTATAGAATTATAAGAGAATCTTATACAGTGAAAACAAATGTTATGTAATCTTTAAAAAACTTGTAGATGCGTTTGTTTAAACAAGAGATAAAAGACGGTATAAAAGCAACATAAAAAAGATTTGCACATTGCTTCAGAACAGATGTTATTTCCAACTATTTATTTTTAAAACCGTTACTCTTTAATCCCGTCTTTAGTTAATAAACAATAAAACATTTAAATGTCATTCATAAATGTATTTACAGTATACAAAAGAAATGTACATACCCCCTCTCCCCCATTGCCAATAACACGGAAATCATTAATTTATTAGTCTTTTGCTGACTATAATTAATCATTATATAAATTTACCAAGATTTGTATATCGTGTTTTGAATCCGAGAATTATGGGATCACATTTGTTCATCATTATAATGCACCTGCAGACTTGTGGATATCATTTGTTTTCAAACCCCACTGGTTGTCAATCGTTGCGTTTAAAAACAATGAATTAATGTTTAAAGTTGGGCTAGGCCATTTGACTGCAGCGACCTCCTGTGGAGACGATTCTTTCTTATCAGTTACATAGTTTCACGCTGGCAGGGAAAGTTTTACTAATTAAGATTTTCTTAAAGGCAAAAAATATTTTGTTAAACATAAAAAAACATTAAAAAGCTTTTCACATCTCTTCGTTTGAATTACATTTTGTCATTATTAAAGATAAACTCAGTTTCTTCCACCTGTCAGTCTCGTGCGGTACTTCATATTGCTGTCATGGTTGTATTGTTATTAAACTTTTACTAACTCTTATTAAATCATAAAAAAAAATCTAACTTGGTTCAAAAAAGTATAACAGCATTTTCTAATTAGATATTGCTGTTAGTAATATGTTGTTAGATTACATTTCTTTTTTTTTTTAATTCACAGTTTGTTTTAGTTCAACTATAAACAAATATGCTAATTATTTTATTTATTTTGTATCGTCGTCTGGATTTTTTTTAACTAACGAAATTATTTAAGTCCTACTGTTTCGGCATGATGCGGTGTTAAAAAAAGCTTTTATTTCCTGTATGTGTTAAACTTCTCACGTTTCTTTGTTTGTAACGAAAAATGATATTTGATGCAAAATTTAAAAGAAAACTTTTCAATATTATGAAGTTATGTTTACAGTTGTGCATGATTCATCCATAAAATTCCCTCGATGAAACGTTAGCACATCTGCTTGTGTTGGGCAACATTTTTGGCTTGAGTTTGAATACTAATATTAACTTGAAATTTTTTTAGATCTCTAAAACAACTAAGCTTTTTTTTTAGATTGTCAATACACAGTTCATATAGCTAACCATCCAATTATAAATGGATATTTGGATATTGTTAACTGAAGAGTAAATAACAGAAAGAAAAAAAATCTTACGACCGGCAGGTTTATTATATTTATTGAGTAGCATCTTCTCTTTTACTCGTTCTTTTTGGGTGGGAAGGTCTTAATAGACCTTTGCTTTGCAATTAATTTTGATAGTTACAGTATTAATCAAAAACCTCGATTACAAAATAATCATATATTTCATTCCAATATCAGCCTTTCAAGCCAATTGAGCACGCGCCTTTTGAGAGTGAATGAATACTCTCCTCTTCAATCCAAGATATAGTATTTATGCAGGAATAAAAAGAATCCCTCTTATTCCTACAACTCAAATTCTTTTTATATGAGCAAATCTGAAGAACTGATCGCATGTATTCTTTGAGTATTCTAGCGATATCCAGTATTAACTGTTTCATTTAGTTAATCCTAGCTGAGTTTTTTTATATTTTAAATTACTTTTCAACTGAGTATTGATTTTGAACATTCGCTCCTAGTCCACCACTCTACCTCTGTGCTACACCACACAGGTCAGAGACTGTTTTAGATCATCACCTATTTTATAAGAATATACACACTTTATCTGCACATATTTGTACAATATATTTAAAACTCAATATAGCCTACATTAATCTGTTCTCAATTGCAGAAAGAAATAATCTCTTATTTACATGCAGATAAAATATCATTAATCCAAATAGTTATTATTTGAAAACTTTTATTATTCAAATAGTTTTTTAATCTTTTACAGTAAATAAATTAGTTTGTACATATTTTCAAGTAAAATTAAAGAAAAATAAAATATTCAGTAAATATTTAGAAATTAAAAAATCTAATTGCAATGAGTTTTTACTGTTTTTTTTTTCTTTACCTATTTTAGAATTTCATCTTGAAATAAAAAAATCCTGGAACCAGAGATTTTAGATTAATATTATTTTACCTTTATTAAAATTAATTAATTTGCAAATAGAAATATATACTTTGCAAGTCTGACATCTTTGGGTTGTATATATTTGCAAGATTAATCTATACTGAGTAACACATAAAAGTAACTATTGCTTTATCTAATACTGAAGGATATTTACACAAAATTTCTTAAGAATTGATTTTGCTAACTTCAATTTCTAAGATGCCCTGTATGATTAACCATGGTAGCAGAATGGCCAACTCAAGAGGGATAAGTCAATAGATTATGACTCAACTGTGTTACTTTTGGAAATTGGCATCTCCTACATGTCAAATCATTAGATAGTTATTATTTCTTCAGATGGTAAGAGATTTGATTATTTTTTATGTAATTTAATAGCCATTGATTAATTCTGAACCATGTTTATATAATATTTGCTACTGCTTGTGTTATATCCACATTTAGCATGGGAGTTTAATAACAAACTCTGGAACCCATTGTCTATGGATCATGACCAGTCTGTTACTTTTGGTGCACAAATGTCTTATGATTTCCCAAACAATAAGTCAGTCAATTATTTTTATTACCATTCACATATTAAAAATTTTAATATAGAGAGATTTATTTAAGGATTTAACTAATTTTACCATTTTTATTTCATCTTCACTTCTTACACCTGCACTGGTGTTGTGAGTTTATTATTTATGATATTAAAAAAAATAGTATCTTAATTGCTATTGACCAAATATGGACTTTCCAATTGTTTGTATTTTTACAAGTGGAAATTTGGGATTCCAATAATGATTCCAATGGTGAAGAATGACAGGGACTCCCACAAGTGGAATAATGTCAGTCATAACACTTTGTGATTTTACAGGAAAAGGGTTTATCATTAGTTAAAGTTTTTCCCATAAAAAATTAATGAATGCCTGATAAACCCTGAGGAGTTTGGTTCAATGGTAGAGTGGTGGATTGGAGAGCTTAAGGCCAGTGAATTGTGGCTCAATGTATTGCTTTCAATGCTCAAACTTCTTACAAATTCTTGAGCAATAATCATTTATTTTTAATGTCTGCAAAACAATAATTAAGAAAAGCAGAGTCAAAATAATTCTTTTATCCCAAATTTTAAAAAATGACATAAAAATTGACTTAAAAGAATTGAGATCTACAACAATAATTGTAAAGTAGGACAGAATAAATATTTTAAGATGGTATTAAAATTTGTCTTAATTTTGTATGAAGAGAGAAGAGTCCTTCTCCTGTCTCTAAAGAAAGAAATGAATGAAAGTTTTGGTTATATCTTTGAAGGAAGGAAGGAATGAACATATCAGCTAAACCTTTAAAGTAAAGAATGAATAAATAAATGGATTGCTAACCAGGAAGTTCTCTTGGGTAGCTATTTTTTTGGACTTATTTTTAAAAAAAAAGAATAAATTGGAAAAATAGATTAGCTTAATTCTCTAATCATAAAAGAATTGTACACCATCAAATTTTAATTTTTTTGTTTTCCAATCAGATATATAATCATATGTATATGCAATATTTTACACTAATTCACTACATCAATGCATGATAATCTGTATTTCTTATTTGCTGCATTGACAACATCAGTATTGTTGAAGATTATTAAATTAAAGTAGAAATGCTTTAGCATTTAGATATTGTAGAGCCCATTAATCCAAAATTAAATCCTGGGTGTTTTCAGTATCTTAAAGAAAAAGAAAGGAGTTTCAGCCTTCCAGAGATATTCTAAAATCTTTCTGACTTAATTATTATACAATTTGCATCAGAAGGTGCTGCAATGACCTATTTACAAAACTTGACTGTTAAATGATGCTTATAATGCATATCAGTTCTTATGCTGTGGTAACTGACCAATGGTTACATTAACTTTTATGCTGATTTCTGTAAATATGTATAAATAGGTAACTGAGTGAATTATTTGAGAAACATGTAAATATAGATGATCTCCCTGTGGAAGTTTGCTATAAAGAATATTTATTTATAAAAACAAAAGATCCAGGTATTGTAAAAATGATGTTAATTGTGGAATTTATATATATATATATATATGATCTCATGCACACAACAAAGTAGTGTGTGTGCACATATATGTACAAAGTTTGAAAAAAAAGTAGAAATGAACACAAAATTTACTGTATATATTTATTTAAAATACATAGCCTGGAATAACAAGATAATAATTAAATAATAATTTTGATAAATTTAAAGTATTGTAAATTAATTTAAAATAAAATATAAGAAAGGGAAAGTCTTTTGAATGCAAGTATTTTTATTTCTGATTTTGATAAAAATATCAATTATTTTGAAAAAGAGAGTGATTTTTCTAAGTGCATTAATTCTATAATGTGTTTTAATTAAAGGATGAAAAAAAAATTTAACTGATTTTAATGAATGCATAGTGAAGAGCAGGATAATGTAATTAAATTCTTAAGCATGATGGAAAATAGTTTACTTAAATATCCTGTTTATAAATTCCAATGCATAGACTATAAATAATGGCTTTAAATAAATGGATTATTATTAGAGTGGAAAAAGTGCAGAATGTTAATTTTACATGGGCCAAGTTTATTCACATGCAAGGGACGGCTTTTCTGTGGTTCATTAGCCATATGAATGTACCAAACCATTTGCCCAACTGAAGTCCAATAAATTATCAAAGCTGAATTGATTTAAGGATAAGTAGCATTTTTTAACTGTCTACATCCTGGACCTGACAATGAAAACTGATCTATTGTTCTATAAACAAACATGACCAAATGAGACTTCAGTGCTATATTTTATATGTATGTTACTTTATATATGTGGAGATTCACAAATTAAAGAAGTTGCTATCAGTCATATATATGTAATGTTCATGCATGATATCTATTTCATGAGTGAAGGTATGAAGTATAGTTAGAAGACATCAGCTGGTGAATAGAATATATATATATTGATAAAGGCATATTTCAAACATTAATTTTGCAATCAAAAGAAAGACTATTTCTAGTCATTGAATAAAAGAAAATGTTTAAGTTTAATTTTACTGATTTAAGAGTAAACTACTATTGAATAAATTATCCAGATGAAAAAAATATGGGAAGAAAATAAAAAAATTAGTTTGTTTTCATAAAAGATTTTGTCTGAAATGCTATTAGGGAATTTACATATACTGTATATTAAAATGAAGATTTTTTTATGGATTACAGATACATTTTAGTTTTAGTTTCTGGTTTTTATTATTTCTATCTGTTTTCTATTGGTAGAACTTTCAATATTGTTGCACATCAATGTTTGTAATGCTTGTACAACCCCTTTTATAATATTCATTATCCAAATGTTAGTGTATATATAATTTAGGTGCAATAAGCTATACATGGATGAATCTGGATAATGTCATTTATATACATGTCATATATCTAATATTTTAAATATTCCATAGTTATATTCTTTCATCCAAACCCTCCTTTAAATTTAAAAAAAAAACGTGAATTTTTCAGTTATTTAAAAAAAAGTTCCTCTTGAATATCTTTACTGCAATGACAATTATAGATATCAAAATCCAAACTAATTTAAACAAAGGAGTATAAAAATAAATAAGCAAAAATCTTAAATTGCAAATAAACATGTTTAATTTTAAATATATTTTGAAAGGCTATACAACAGGCATTTTACCTCCCAAACATTAATATAATAAATAGAAACAATGCGCAATGATAGCTGAAATCTGTTTAAAATATTTTAAATGATCCATAGCTATATTCTTTCAAATATTTTATTTTATATAGATTTTAGCTAGCGTTATGCATTGTTTATATATATATATGAAAAATATTTTCATATATATATGAAAATATTTCCAATGCATACTGCTATACCTCAAATGTTAAGAAATTTTCAGTTACGCCTTCTGTGAAATAAACATTTAGAGTCTGCATCTCAAAACAGCTAATTCCATAGGTATTCTCTTTGAACTACAGACTGCAAAGATATTAAATATTGAAACATGGACTAATTCAAACAGGGAGTATAAAATTACATAAGCAACGATCTTTATTAAACTGCTCCTAAACAAGCATATTTACTTACACAAAGACAGACAATCTTTGAAACTCCCAAACACAGATATATATATAAATACTTCCAGTGCATACCGCTATCTGAAATAAATATCAAATCACTTCAAATGTTGTGTAAATATAATAAACATGTTTGTTTAAGAATAGTTTAAAGATCATTGCTTATATAATTTCATGCTTTCTGTTTGAATTAATTCATATTTCAATATTTAATATCTTTACAGTCTGTAGTTCAAAGAGAATATCTTTTGAATTAGCTGTTTTGGGATACGGACTCTAAATGTTTAGTTCACAGAGGATGTAGCTGAAGATTTCTTAATGTTCAAGGTGATTTGATACTTATTTCAGATACTGGTATGCACAGGAAATATTTTTGTATATATCTATGTTTGGGAATTTCAAAGATTAAAAATGACTACTGCTTAGTCTGTCTTTTTTTTCTCCATATGTCATAGCATCAGCCGGGAGGCGAACCCACAACCGTCTGCAACCAATTACTTTCTTGCAATGCAGCTGCGATGACCTCTCAGCTAACAACGCTTGACCGTATTGTAAACATGTTTGTTTAGAAGTAGTTAGATTGCCCTCTTTTTTATAGCCTATACTTTAAAGAGTATTCAGTTTTGAATTAGCTGTTTTGAGATGTGGATTCTAAACATTTATTTCACAGAAGGCATAGTTAAAAATGTCTTAATATTTAAGGAAATTTGATATTATATATATATGTATTGAATACTGCAAATGTATAATCAATTAACTTTATTTACTTAAGCTCTTTGTAGAAATTTATAAAATTTCCAATCTTAATTATGACAACATTTGATGAAATAGCAGTTAAACCCTCTAGCAGGACAAACATTTATGTCAATCAATTTGGATTTTTTAGTTATGTGAGAAGTAATTGAGGTTTTATTAAATATAGTAACTCAGTTTTTAAGCCAATAAACATCACATGATCATCATTTCTTATGCTTGCTTGTAACTATTATTAAAACAGAGAAAACTCACTATACGTATTGCCACTCACTGCAAGCTAGAGTGAGTAGGCACTAGATGAAGATTTTATGCTCAAGCCTTCTGGAATCCATTGATTACTCTAGCTGTCAGTGAGTGGCTGTACATATAGTGAGTTTTGTCTGTTTTAATCATTTTTATTAACTCAGTTTTTGTTTCAAAAGACCTGCAATTCTCAATTAGATGTTGAAGTTTGAATATAAATTCTGCAACATAGTTGGCAAAACAGAATCTATAATCTAATACCATTTTATTTACCTTTTCAGTTTATGACACTTTGTATTGCTCCATCTGATGAGAGTTTTTAGAAATGCTCAACCTTTCTGTTCTTACAAGGTCTTTATTTTATGGTAAAAGTAAAACTTGATTTCCTTTTAATTTAATTATATAAGCTAATAATATTCTAAAAAATCACATCTGACTTTTTTAAATATTTAAAAACTGACCTGTATATATAATGATGTACCATAAAGATCAGAGATATTTATGTAAACACTTGTACTGAAAATTAACAAAAAAAAATTTTTATGTGAACAAATAGAGGTAGATTTATGATAATTCTATTAAATTCTGCATTAATGTTTGATATTTTCCTAGAAAAATCAACAATATTTTAAAAGATTTTAACACCAAATCAATTCTAACAGATATTGATGTAATAGAGACTGTGGTTTGGATTTTTTTTCACTTATGATCCAATTTATTAACTTCTATTTTTAAAAATTAAATAAATGAATCAATTGAAAGTTTATCTGTGCATTTTTTAATAATAATTAACCAATTAGTGTGTAAAAATAATCAACATTTTTTGATAAACAGGCAAAAAATCCTATTTCATTATAGTTCAAAATCTTTAGACCAGAAGAACATAAATGACTTTGGGGCATTTTGTTCTGTCAAAGAACAAAGGAGAATTGTTTCTTTGACAGTCCAGAAGATGCTGATCTCTTCAAATTTTTTAAAATCGAAACAAATAAAAGCATTATTTTAAAATCTACTTAAAAAAAACACTGATTATTATCATTTCATATAACATTAATATTATGATTTACAGTTAACAGTGTTTCTTGTAAGAAAACCTTCTATGCAGATAAATGCTATCAGGCTAAATAATCTTCGCCTTAAAATTTGATGTGCTTGACAGAAACATATGATTTGCAAATGGTTTAGCTGATTTTTCATAAACGTTGCTGTATATAAGGTCATAAACTTCTATACATAACTATAGAGAGCATGTATGTATATACATATTCTAAAAATGTAGAAATATCACAAGTAATTTGTCTGAGAAGAATTAATGCATAAAACACACATCACTTAGAATAGCAGATATCCTTCTGCTATTTCTTTTAATAGCTTAAATTCCACTTCTTTGATAGTTTGTATGCTGGTAATAGTTTTAAAACATTTTTGATAGCCATAATATGTTTTTATCAATCAATGAAACTGCTTATAAAATTAGAGTTATTGGGTGTTAAATGATATGTAATGGTACACTTTCACAAAATCAATTAGTATTATGAACAAATCTGTGCTCTTTTATATACTGAGTACATCATAAAATGTAATATTAGCCTTTGTAAAATACAAGCTGGAAATGTATAATAAATATCTGGAAAATAAATAAAAATTTTAGAGCAGCACTCTAGTGATGACTTTTAACAGAATATCTCATATTGTAATCTTGCAGTTGGAACATTCAATAATCAATAGTTCTGTTCTATGGTTTGGTCCACAGAGCAACCACACAGCCAGTTGATTCATTTCTATATTCTTTTTTATTTATTTCCCATATCTTTAATACCACATATTTCTTCCCATTTCAAATCATCCAGCAAAGGCAAAGTCAATTTTCTCTATCCTTTCTTCTTGTTTTCATTCACCATTCTCTCCAAAACATCCTTCAGTACACTATTCTTTCTTTTGTATATGTCCAATACAATTTTTCTTTCTGTCTCTAATTTCATCAATCTTTTTTTTTATTTACTTATTCTAAAACTTCATCATTTGTTATTTTATTCATCCAGCTAGATTTCTCCATTTTTTTTCATATCTCAAAGGCCTTCAACCTGTTACTAATTTTTTTACTCATTATCTAAGTTTTTCAACCATACAATAATACACTCCACATATAGCACTTAATTAATCTCTCCTTAATTATCTCTTCAAAACTTCTCAAAATATTTTAATTTTTAGTTGTAAGTGAAGTCTCATCTAAAGATTTTTTCAGGACTATAATAATTTCAATTTTTGAAAGAAAAAAGTTATTATATTCAAAATGTGCAGGTTAATAAGTTGGTTATCTCATGCTTCAAAACTATTATTGAGAATTTAAATTCAAAAAAATTTTGTGAAGGTAAAATATTATATTGGAGGGGTTCAGACAGAGAAAGGAAACACAAGAGATGTTAGTAATGTTAGGGTGATTGTAGAGAGATGTATTGAAAAAGACAAAGGAATTAGTATATGTTTTGTGGACTTGGAAAAAGCACTTGACAGAAGAATCTGGAAAAAATGCTAACTATCTCGGAAAACAAAGAAGTTTTTTGGAAAAAGAGAAGATTGATTTGGAATATGTATACTGAATAAAGAATAACAATCATATTAAAGAAATGAAAAGTAACATTAAGCTTGTATAATTTGAATTATGTTACTCTTGGTAAACTGTTGTGAGTCTATTTTCAGAGGGCAACAATGTCTTTAATAAGTGTTTGAATCTGTGAATTTTCCTTTAAAGTAGTTAATTATAGTTTAATGAATGGATGGTTAATTGAAATTTGTCTATTGATATCATTATGTAAGGTTGGATAGTGATCCAATATATATCTTTACTTATTTTATTTTTTGTCTTATTCTTTGCATTTGTATATATATTTTTAGTATTTCAACAAAATAGTTATTTTGTTTCCTCAAAGCATTAATCACATATTTTTTAGTTGTGCAAAATGGGATATTGTTAACTTTTAAAGTGAAATGTTTAATAAACATTTTAGATTAAAGAAGAGGTAGGGATTCAAGCTTTTCTATGTATGATTTGTCTCCATATATGCAATAGAAATCCAGTCGTTTGTTGCATGATAATCTGTTAAATTATATAAAAGCAGCAATTAAAAAATCTGGTATACTATTATACATAGAGGTTGCAAAAAATAAAAATGAAGGCCAGCAAATAAAAATTACTCCAGAAATTTTGTAAAGTCAGTTCGGTTCTTCTGCATCTTAAAATTCTAATTAATCACACTTTTCTTTTTACATTTTATACAATTCAAACATTATTTTTCCAAATAATTTTATTTTTTTCTTGCAGTTTTGGTTATTTAAAAGTCTTCTTCAGATCTTTTATCAGCTACAAATTTCAAAGCTGTAAGAAAAGAAATAAAATTATTTGAAAAAATAATATGGCCAATAAACATCACACGATCACCATCTCTTATGCTTACTTATAACTGTTATTAAAACAGGCAAAAACTCTATATGTATTGCCACACTGCAAGCTAGAGTAATCAGTAGATGCCAGAAGGTGTGTGCATAAAATCCCCATCCAGTGCCTACTCATCCAATATCCCCAGACTAGTTTCTGGCTTATGGCCTTCATCAGTGAGGAGCCTTGATCACAGCTACATCTTAGGATCTAATGCAATTCTTCAGCAGCCCCCTTTTATCTCTACTTAACTACAAAACTATGAGTCTTAAACTGAAAACACCTTAATATTTTTAATCCAAGCCCATCAGCTTATATAGTCATATAGGTCTGAACTCAGTTCAGTACCTATACATTTTAGTGTCTAATAGGATATTGGTGGCCATGGTTATTGAAGAACCAAACACCAAAATGTATAGGTACTGAACTGAGTTCAGACCTATATAACTATAAGCTGATGGGCTCGGATTGAAAATATTAAGGTGTTTTCAGTTTGACTCATAGTTTTGTAGTTAAGTAGAGATAAAAGGTGGCTGCTGGAAAGTTGCATTAGATCCTAAGATCTAGGTGCAGTGCTCTCATATCCAAGGCTCCTCATTGATGAAGGGCCTAAGCCAGAAATTAGTCTGAGGATTTGAATGAGTAGACACTAGATGAAAATTTTATGCACAAGCCTTCTGGCATCCATTGATTACTCTAGCTTGTGGCAATACGTATAGTGAGTTTTTGCCCATTTTAAGAAATAATATGATTGCATTGTATAAAGTGTAAACAGAAAGGTGCTATTAATTGTAGTTATATATGTTAATAATCATTGTGCAGAGCTTAAAAGAGAAGAAAGAATTAATATATCTTAAAATTGATTGAGTTGTAATTAAATCTGTCCATAAAGTTTGATAATGATAATATAATGTCAGAAGGTTTCCGTGACTGAAAATATTTAACATAGAATTTTGGAGAACTGTTACTGCAAGAGTGAATACTTTTAGATGGAATTGTAAGGGAATTTTTATTTCTAGCCCTCAATAATTGATCAGAGCTTTTTTATAGAGAAATTTTGATGTTTGATCTTAAAATGGCAATTTTATAAAATTGAAGCTGAGAAAATGCAAGTGTGGTGTTTGATTAACTTAAGACTATGAAGAAATGTTTAAAGTGGAAACTAACGACTTTTATGTATTTTTGCAGAGCTTTCCTATTTTCACATAGAAATTCATAATTTGCTTTACAGCATTATTATTTATCTCTTTTTCTTTTTTAATGTTTTGATTTAGGGAATAATTTATTATTATTTGTTTCTTAGCATAGGTGAATCATCAACAGTGAGCATGACTATGGGGTTTATAACTCATATAATCAAGTTAATGTGGATTAAGGTTGCTTTAAGTCTTTAACATATTTTATCATACTATTTCCATTTGATGGACTTTATTTTGATTACTTATACCTATCACACATTCCTATATAAGGCTAAAATAGATTTTTTAAGTCGGATGTTTGAATACCCTGCATGATTTAGTACAGTGGTAGATCTCTAGATCAATTTCAGTTCTGACACTTCTAGTCTTAAATTTTTAAACTCAAAAAAAAAAAAAAAAAAAAAATAATAATAATAATAATAATAATAATAATAATAATAATAATAAAAAAAAAAAAAAAAAAAAAAAAAATAAAAATAAAAATAAAAATAATAATAATAATAATAATAATAATAATAATAATAATAATAATAATAATAATAATAATAATAATAATAATAATAATAATAATAATAATAATAATAATAATAATAATAATAATAGTAGTAGTAGTAGTAGTAGTAGTAGTAGTAGTAGTAGTAGTAATTTACTCACTAAAAATAATTTTTTAAACTAAATCAATCATACTATCAACTACAAAAATTTTTTTAAAAAATAAAATTTATATAAATTATCTTTTGTCTTTGGCAAAGGGAGAAAACATCCACATTACACATTGAAAAAAAAAAAAGAGAAGAAGGGGGAGGAAAAAAAAAAAAAAAAATATTCAAATAATAGAATACCCACCATAAGGGCAGCCACTTTCAGCCTGTATGCATTCTGGTGTACCAGATGCACTTTTACACTGGGCAACAACACGAGAAGGTACCCTAACAGAAATAGGAACAAATTGCAAAAAATAAAAGAAAGAGACAGCATTATTGCACCACCTGATATCTTTGCAGCAATGTGGTCTCTTTTTAAAATTCAGGCCACTTTATAATAAAGGATATAATAGAAAAGGACAAAGGCAAACATGAAATTCAGTGTTGCAAGAACATGAAAAAATTACTGAAACCATGATCATTGATTTATATTATACATAAACTTGGACAATAAATATTTCATAAAGTGTGAAAAAATCAAAAACATTGTGAAAGCCACTATCTAAGTTCTAAAAAGTCAATTTTTAAGTGCAAAGAGACTCTAATCAAATATACAGACTGTAATGTAATAACTGTGTAAACCTATGCATAACACTATGTATAATCAACAACCAATGTAACCACTTGTTTTTGAATAAAGTTACCTTTAAAACATAATAATAATAATAATAATAATAATAATAATAATAATAATAATAATAATAATAATAATAATAATAATATCTTCATCATTATCATCATCATCATTATTATCATTATTGTTGTTGTTATTGTTTGTTTTAATTAATCAAATTGTTCACTTTTGTCTAAATGATATTAACTCAATAGTATGATAAAATACAAATTTAGAAAAAAGATTATGCAAAACCTCCATAAGAGAAATCAGTCATAAATTAATCGTGTGATGTTTTGAAAAGTTTGAATAGACAAAAAATCATTTCCTGAACACCTAATACCTTTCATAGACCTACAATTACTGTGTTGGTTTGAAAATTAGTGATGACAGCATTTTACTATTTCTATCATCTAGAATTAATTGTTAAATGTCTTTAGAAAAAAATAAAATTTTTAAAACTTTTTAAATACATTTTAATTGTTATTAATAATACACAGGTAGTATAATAAATTTTAAGTAGTATTATTGCCCTTTCGTCTTCAGGTGTTGTTGGCCTGACCAAGGACAATACTAGCATAGATATTCATGCATACTGATTTTAAGTGGATATTCTAACTAAGTAGACTATTCTGTCAAAGGCAACAGTCAATAGAACTTTCATATACTTAGTTTTCCTGATTTCTTCATTTTTTTTAAGGGCAAGACCCTCATAGATAAGTATATAAAATGTTTACTGACTGTTGCTTTGACAGGATAATTTATGTCCCAGACTAGATTCCCTCTCATTGGTTAGATCAACAACAATGGAAGAAGAAGACCGCACAAAATAATGTGTTATAACCTAACCTATATGTTTTGTTACAGCTGAATGTATTTGAAAAGTTTAAATAAAGTTTTACTTTTTTAAAAAGACATTTAACCATTAATTCGAGATGATGGATATAGTCCAATATATAAATATTGTATATACTTCGGCGATGTGTAAATTTTACTCTACATATGTTTGTTTATTTTTAAATTTTATGCTTTGAAATGTGTAGATTTAAAAATAATATCTTTAATTTTAAAATTAAAATCATTATAAACAAATTAAATGGCAACCTACAAATAAAAAATGAAGTTGGAAAGTTTTTTGGAAGTTCAACGTTTTTTTTAAAAAAAGTGTTTGGCATCTGGAATCAGTTAATCATGACTTTATAAAGGAACTCCTTTGCTTCATCCACGTTCTTTCATCTAATTATGAATCCATTTATTTCAAAAGAAGTCAAAGATGAACAAATTAATCCTTTTCCTTTGGTAAAACAAATAGTTGGAACGACAGTGATGAAGTGAAAGACTAAAAAACTCGATTCTGTCTGTGCGTGTACATTCGTACATAATATAAAAGACATTATAACAGAATTTATAATTTAATATTTATTTTAATAAACTTAGCATGTTTTTTGTATAAAATAATTGTTATTAATTGCAAATTATATGCAAGTATTATCTTATATCCAGGAAATAAAAAAAAATTACATGACGTATACTACATAACTTATGAATAAAACATCATTAGGATTGGTGTTTGTGACAGATGAAAAATATTTTACTTTTATATAGGACAATGTTTAACTTATATGCTTCATACTCTACAGTAATGTACAACTCAGAAAAATATTACATTGACAAATTTTGCTTGTAATATTTCTAGGTAATTATTTAGAAGAAAATAATTATGTATTATACAATTCTTTATTGTTTTTTTTTTTTTTGGACGTTGTATTTTTTGTTGTCAAAAATTATAGAGCAGCGAGCAAGAGACACAGTTCTGGATGCGTGAATAAATATAGTGGTATTATAGGAATGAAAGATTTTAATATTTTTTGTAAACAATTGTTTAAGATTATTTATATCACTTGTGAAAGGATGAAAAGTAGGGGGAAATGTATATCATATCTTCTGTATGATTATTACACAAGACATAGGTGGGATCCAAATTTAATTTATATTGGTTAATAAGGAAAAATTTGGTAGGAATTATCATCATCATCACCAACCATTATCAATCCACTGAAGGATGAAGATCTCTCCAAGTTCAATCCATCTTCTCCGATCTTTAGCTTCTCTTCTCCACATCACCCCTGCACACTTTCTTATTTCATCCATCCATCTCACATATGGTTTCTTTCTGGATCTTTTACAATCTCTTGAAATCCAGTTTACGATTTCAATTGTCCATCTATTATCATCTCTTCTAGAAATATCTCCAGCCCAACTTTACTCCAGTCTTTTAATTTTTTCAATGAGGTCAGTAACACCTGGTTGTTCTCTTACCTATATATTGTATTTTTGATCTCTTCTTGTTACTCCCAACATGCACCTCTCCATATACCAGGTAATAAGTGAAACAAAAATTTCAATTATTATTGAGAATACATATTTTGGAATCTGGTTAAAATCTTGGCAATTGGCAAAATTGACCATATATATATATATATATATTTAAAGATGTTCATTTAAAGATATATATATATATATATATATATATATATATATAATCTTTAAATGAACACAATTAAAGATTTAACATTATAATTGTCTGCATGTTCAAAAGCATAATCAGTAAAAAAAAAAGTGATGATATGTATACAGAAATGGAGCAAAAAATGTTATAGGTAAAAGTATGACTTTTAGGATTGGATTTTGTGATGCATATTTTATCTCTGATATAAAAGACAAATAATTGAGAACATATTAGATTAAGATCATTTTTATAAATAGAAAACAAACAGTTGTGATTGATAAAAGATGTGATGATGATCCCA
Source organism: Epiperipatus broadwayi (assembly GCA_028023455.1). Lineage (NCBI taxonomy): Eukaryota > Metazoa > Onychophora > Udeonychophora > Euonychophora > Peripatidae > Epiperipatus > Epiperipatus broadwayi. Next base: position 1,414,177 of record JAQFVV010012500.1, read on the forward strand.
GATGTATAATTTTATTGTAGATATGAGATTTCTAATAGTAATCCTGAAAAGATGCATCCATGGACTATAGTAGCAAGTATTTCACCCAGAATAGTATTAATAATACAAAGTTTTATGATAAGGTAAAGCAATTCTGAGAATAGGCTTTTATTTTGGTATTGAATTTGCCAATGATGACTTGATTATATTTTAGATAAACTGATCGGAATTCCCAGAAAAGATGAATAAGTTCCTATTAATGTCTGGAATTTTTTCAGAATATGAAGAATAAGAAGAATATTCTGAAGAACTCTGAAAATTATCAGGATATCATGAATAAAGGATAGCATTTTAATAGTAGTTTCAAGATACTTTCAATTCATTTGTGTACTACTAATAGTTGCAACAATAGTGATCAATGCAAAGAAAAAAAAAACCTGTGTGTTTGTACATTCATATATAAAACACTATCATAGAATTTATAATTACTAAACTTAGCATACTTTTAATGCATAAATGTACTACTCATAGATAAAATGATGATGAATGAAATGAGTTTATACTGTTTCAAATGGCTAGCCAACTGTGGGCCTGATGACCATCAAATGCTGGCAGCCATTATTACAAAATTTCCTCTCAACTTGATCTCAAATATAACCACATCTGAGAAAGAAAAAAAGGATGCATTTTAAGCAAAATTAATACAGAAAACTGCGTGAAATATATGACAATAGTTTTGATGATTATAAATTATAAAGTAGCAGTTTTAATGTTTATTTAGGAGTTTGTATTTAGACTTGAATAGAAAATCTATGATTTTTCAGATTGGATTGACTGTTGGAGTTTGTTTAGTTCTACTTTCAGTTTTTGATAGGTGGAGGGTTTGTCATTGGCTTGAGGAATCAATGTTTTTATGCAATTCCAAGGAGTGTTCTATGTTAGGCATTGCTCCAACCCACTTTCTGATTTCCTATTGTTTATCTTGATGCAGTTAACATAGTCTTGCCATTATCCCCAGCCTCTAAGTCTCCAAGACAAAAAGCAATGCATAGTTCTATATTTTCCAGCTCCTAAGACTCAAATGAGCATTGTAAAGATTTTTGCATTTTTATTTCATATTAAGGATTGTAGTAGTTTATAGTGTCTAAATTGAGGTAGCACTTTTGGTGTTCATGATGAATTGTGTACTTCTAGTCCAGTGGCTGAATTCTTTATCTATCTCAGAATTCCAGATCACTATCCATTCTTTTAGCTGTCAGATGCCTGTCAGATCTTCAAAAAAATTGATGAGTATATAGTTTGAGGTATGAATTTTGTTTTGATTATATATGTATATTATGTAAAATATTGTTAGATGAAGGTTTCATTTCTCTTTTCCTTTTCCCCATGATGAGAGATATGAGCCAGTTATGTACCTCATGGCATACAAGAACATAGTAGTGTACCATATAATATTAAATCATCCATGTACTTTACATAGTAGTGTATGTAAAAGCAAATGTAGAAATAAACACAAACAAAAAAAATTTGTAGATATTTTCTGTATTACACTGGATTAACAGTTAAGGATTAAATAATTTTGAATTTAAATGTATTATAAATTTAAAATTTAAAAAAGTCTAATTAATATTTTATTAATTCTGATTTTGAATTTAAAACAAACATGTTTTTATGTTACAATAGATATACTGGTAATTATAAAATTCCACTACCAGTTTTGAAGAGATTAAGAAATTTTTTAAATTAAACTTTGTATAACATATGTTGATAAAAATCCTACAAAGTTAATTTTGAAAGGATTAAGCTGAATTGAAAAGAGTCATTAACTTTTTTCAATCAAAAAAAAGAGAACTTACTTTTAATTATTATGTTTTTTTAAATTCCACCCTGACTATAAAAAATTGGAATAAAGATTAGAAAAGATTTTATAGATTATGACAGCATGATAACTATGAAGTTAAAAGACAAGAGACAGGCTTAGTGAGCTACTGCTGATAGTGCTATGATGGAGTTTTGATTCACATGCAGGCCAGAGGCAGCTTTTCTGAGGATTATTAGTATATATATTGTTTACTAGACAGTATGTCTGAAGTCTATCAAATTCTAGACTAAATGGAGCTGACTGTATGTATGTCAACAGTTACCAGGTTATACCTTTCCCAAAGATGATACTAAGCCAGTCTACTATTCTAGAAGGAACCAGTTTACCCAGAGATATCAGCAGCTTGCCAAATTGATTTATTTTTATGCAGAGAAGCACAGATGAAAGTACTGTATCAGATATAGATAAAATACAGCTGGTTGATAGAATGTGCTATATATTAAAAATGACATTATTTTAAATAATTTTATGAAAATGACCTAAAAAAATTTAAATTAAAAATTTTAAAAGTAAATAACTTTTGTCAATTAAAAATAAAGCAAGGAAAAAAATAATAAATGGTATTTGTGTTTAGAAGAGTATTTGTTCCCATTATTGTTCATAAAAAAGCGAGAGGAAAACTTTGAGGATCTTTTTTTTTAAATTATTGAAAAGGAGGCCTCAAGGACCTAGATTTAAATAAAAATTTCTTTATTGACAATGATGATTTTATTTTGAAATTAAAAAAAATTAAACTCCAAAAATCTTTCTAGAGAACAAAAGAATTTGCTAGAATATTGTTAAAGACATTTACAATTCTGATAAAGAAAAAATTTGATGTAGGACTGTTAAAAAAGTAATATATATATATATTAAATAAAACTTTTACTTATCATAAAAAATAGGTTAATTAATAACTTTAATTCAGATATCTATACTTTTATATACAAACATACATGTGTGTTTTATGTTTATTGACATTGAATTAGTGAAAATATAATATGGTTTAATAAGTTTATTTTTAAGTAATGAAATACCAGCATGCACACATATTATCATGGATATTCACATATATATAAAAGCAGTCATTATTTATGTAAATCTATTGAGATATTTGTAAATCACAATGGGGCAGCTTATTTCCTTAATTTCATTTTATTGTTTCTAATTAATAAATTTATATTTCATTGTTAAAGTTATTTGAATGAATTTACTCAATCCTAAATAGTTTTAGAATATTATATGTTTATATTATATCTCTTACCCACAATAACAGTTATATAGCTTTTGCTTACTGAGCTGGAATCATGTACAACAGTCTGTTATATAAAAGGGTTTTATATTTAATGTTTTGGGGCATCCAGTTGATGATGATTTTATTACTTCTCTAATGCTGGATGACACAATGGGAATATATCCTTTAAAAATAATGCTATTAAATTTTTATTTTAGTATTGATTAGAAATTAAATTTATAGTTGGTCATATACAGTACATTAATAGTACTAAGTAACCAGATACATTTATGATGGTTAGCATGTTTTAGCATCCCAGCATTATTTTTTAATTGTTATATTCTTATAGGTTAGCATTCAAGTTTGTTCATCCAAATTATTGTTAAATAATCAGTCCCAAACTGGCAAAGGCTAAATAATTAGCCTGGTCTATAGTAGACTCATTTCAAATCCAGTCACAAGATTGACTGTTGATTTATTTTCATTGTTGATCATTTATGATGATAAATGATTGTTACTTTTGTGTAATGCTGGTGAACTTATAGATAGTTCTATGCTGCTCTCTTATGCTCATTCCTCATATTTATTCATTTCTTTTATATTCAATTTTATATTTTGAATTGGGATTGTTAATGATGAGTGCCTTTATCCCAGGTTCATCCTGTACCATTACAGTATATATATATATATATTGTAATGGGCACCCATGCTGTTACATTATTATAATAAGTAAAATTAGAAATTAAAAATAAAAAGTTCGCAAATAAAAATTTGTTTTTAAAAAGTGAAAATTAAAAGTCATCTAAACTCGTATATATATATAATTGCACAGATGGACAATTATTAAAAGAAAACTTTATTTAAAAAAAAAAAGTATTTTAGAACTAAATTTTCAGAAAAAACTGGTTTAAAGATAAAAAAATATTTTTAAGAATAGCTTCACGCTCTCAGATCTAACCGCTTCAGCTTCACCTATTTATATAGAAAGTAGATTGAAGTAAAGAGGGTTCCCCTCTTTTCTTTCAAAATGTAAGCTTGTGGTTAATACCTGTAGAGGTCCTTACTATCGCATTTTTATGTGCATATTTTTGAGGTTACAGCCTTAATAAATATTACTTTAAGAATGTACAAAATTTAATTATTTCTATTGTGTAAAAGGCTAAAAATGGAAATGATTATTTTTAATTAATCTCAAAATTTATAATTAATGGTCAGATAGGAGAGAAAAACAATAAGATCAGAATAGCCAATAAAAAAATTCCTCAGGAAATGGACCACAGTGAAAAAAATCATCATCATCAATACACCATGTCCAGTTAATCTGAAATTTTAATATAAAAAGAAAAAGATTGAAAATAAATTATTATGTGTACTATATGTGTTAAGTGTGGGAGAGTTGAAGGAGAAGGTTGAAAAGGTGGACTTTCAATCCCTTCAGTTTTTCTAAAAGAAGAAATGAAATATCATTTTTCTATATTGCGGATCCCAGGACATCAGGGTCCTGCAATAAAAGCCTGCAAAGAAGTATACCAGCTACAGTAAAAGACCTCTGGATGAATACCAATAGAAGGGCAAACAGCATAATGGTCTCCCCAGGATGTCATGGGGAATCCAAATTACAAGCAACTAAAAAAATATGGACTTTCTCTTTTAAAACTGTAATAACTCTATATAACTAATGAATTTTACCTATAAAACTTTTCCAGTATTTAAATATAAATCCCTATCTGACCAACTAAATCATTTATTAATAATTACTTTTATCATATGTAGTTTTAAAATCTTTTCCATTATTTTTTTTTGTTCTTTTAAGTGATTATTATAATTTTTTTCTGTTAAGCTAAACTTTTAATAAATGTTAAATTTAAGTTGGGTGTGGATGGTTGCGTAGATCATAAAGTTATGTTAGTTTAATTAAAGGGAGGATTGATCTTAGGTTATTTGTTTCACAGTTAAATTGGGTTAATGGGTTGGATGTATCGGTGTAATTAGTAAATGTAGCATGAAGATCCGCTATGTACAGGATGACATTATATGCCTTACTTGGGCAAAATAAGCCTATTTTTTATTGACCATGGGAGTCAGATGGTATTTCCTGCTCCTTGGATCATCCCTTTAGCCTATGGAATGGGATTGTAAGTTGGAAAAAAGGACTGCAATCCCTTCCTATGGAGTTTTTTTTAGGTATTGTTTTTCTTTCCAGACAGACATAGCATTCCTGTACTGGGCGAGAGATAATTTTTTCTATAACCACACTGTTCAGATGTATATTTCTGACAGTATGACATTGTGCTGTCATATTCATGCTCCATTGAATACATCAATATATCAGATAGATTGGCATTAGTTTGACTGTGAACTTTTGGCCTGGGGTTAAATAAGAGATACAGATTTTTTTTTTTCAAGTGCAATCTATGTAGTCTATCCATACTCGATGCTCTAATAAAATATTAATGAATTCATCTATGTGAACTTTTAAAATAAAAGGTTAAAATTTAAATTAAATTAAGTTCTAGAGTAAAAGTCATACAAAAGTAATAATTCTAAATTTTATATATGTGCAAAATAAATGTTTCTGTGTATTGTTAATCTGGCATGGCTTATTCTTATTTTTTATTATTTTTATTTCTTTAAAATTAAAATATATATTATCTCTGCTGTTTGAAAGCTAGTGACTGGGGCTAACAGTCTATAATAAAAATAAAATTGGATCATAAGAGGATGTATCTTCCTACTATATAAATTTTCCAGGTTCGAATGGCCTGGTGGCATCCTTGTATGGCAGATATGGTAAGACTTCCATATCAATACACCCTAATCATGATAATATATATATATTGTAATACTTATGTTACATAGCACCTAATAACATAGTGTGTGTGCACAAATAAATATAAAGTTGAAAGGAAAAGTAGAAATAAACATAGATAAATTTTTTTATAAATATTCTTCTACATTTTCTTGAATAAAATAATCATAGTAGAAGATTAAATAATTTTGAACTTAAAATAGAATTTTATTATAAATTAGCCATTTAAAAAGGTCTAAATAAATATTAATATTGTATTCTGCTTTTGAAATTAAAAACAATCATGTTTTATGTTAAAATAGAATTGATCATTGTAAACAATATCTATTATCTATTTTGAAATCTTTTTAATTAATTGGCAAAATTCTATATATGTAAAAATCTTTGTATATTATACCTTGGTAAAAATTTCAAAGTTGCTTTCAAAAGGATTAAAATTGTTTTTATTCAAGATAAAAAATAAAAAAATATTTTTGTCACTCCAGCTGATTAATATAAAAATAGTTGATAAAAAGATTTGTTTTAGTTATGGCTAGTACATTTTTTATTTTGAGAAGCAGTTGGCAGTAATTATAGCTGGCCAGAAGTAGCTAGCTAACAGTACTCCAGATCAGGACAGAAAACTATAATAAAGATATAAGATTGCAAGGAGGGCAAGTCAAAAAACTGCTCTATAATTTATGATGGTGGAGTTTGAATTCACACGGAAAAAATGGTCAACTTCATGTGTTTCATAGCTACAAATATGTTCTAGAAAACAGTGCTGGCCTGAAATCTATCAAATCCTGGACAGAAGAGGGATTGCCAACAGTTAACTGAGTATGCCTTCCTCAATAATGACACTTACCCAGAGAAAATCTCAGCTTGCTGAAGAATTCATTATATTATGTTGTGTCAGCTATATAAAAGAAGCACAGATAAATGTATATACAGCTGATGGTGAGTAATGTTATATATAATAATAAAAATTTAAATAATTCTTTAGTAAAAATGGCATTTTAAATCTATATTTTAAATTTAAAATGTTATAATCAAGAATGACCTGTGATGATGATATATATATATCAAGACTGATATTTTGAATAATTTGTTAGTAAAATGACATTGTAAAATGTATATATTTAAATTTGAATGTGTTATAATTAATTAACCTGTGATACTGATAGATATGTATAGAATGATATTATTTTAAAATAATCTATTGTGGAAGAAGGGAGAAGAAACATTTAAAATCTGTGTTTTAAATTTAAATATATTATAATTAATCAATTAATCAACAGTAATCCTGTCAAGATTGACTTTATTTTTAAAAAAAGAAAAAAGAAAGAGCAAGAAGTAGACTTATATTTAATAACTGACTCAAATTATGATTTTCCAATATACACACAAATGTGAATGTTATATATTTCAACAAAGAATTTTATTGTGAACATGTGCATTTTAATTTTATTATTTTGACAAGGTAAATATATAATGTAAATGCTAGTGTGCACATACATTTTTACATGCATAAACATATATATTCATTATGTGCTATAAAAATTAATGTCATTTATTATTTTGATAAATTCAAATATGATAGATGAATTTCATTTATATGTTAAATCAATTATTATACCACACATACATACACAGATGATATATATATGTTTAAGTAAACCTAAATTTAGATATTTATATGATAACTTAAAAGATTTTATTTTATGACAATTCTAGTATGTTCAGAAATTATTAAGCCACCTGTCTGTGTCCTGACTGGGTTTTAAGAAAACCTATTAGAATATATATGTAAATCACAATGTAATAAATTGAATTTTGTTTTTATGTTAATCAACATTACATATAAATTTTAACATTTATTTTATTATTTTATGACAATATTAAATAATAAATTATACTGCACATCTGTGTGCTGAATGTGTTTTAAGTAAACCTATTGGAACATCTATGTAAATCACAATGTAATAAATTGAATTTTATTTTATGTTAATCGAATAGAACACATGTTAATTTTAATCATTTTAAATTTTTTATTAAATGTTAATTGAAAGGTATTCATTAGATATTATAAAACATGCACCTGTGTGCATATATATATATGGGTGTTTTAAATAAACCCATTAAGATGTATTATAAATCAATGTAAATTTTGTATTAATCATGTAAATCGCAATGTGATACTTTTTTTAATTGTGTATTAATCCGAATTAGAAGGCTTATAAGTATGTAGCCATATTCCAAAGACATTAATATCATTTTTTATTGTTGTTAACTTTATGACTGGTTAAACTGAATTATTTTGTCTTTTGGCCAATTCACCCTCTAGTAAATTTTTTTTGTAAGTATTATACATTAAAATGCATTTAAAATGATATATTTTAGTATAATATTTTTTTCTGAAAATAGAGTGCAAAAAGGTGAAAAATTCAAAATTCCCACTCTTACAATAGACATAAGCCCCACCTTGATATGTTCAGCCATTGTCTCTTGCCAAGTCTGTAAAATATTTGGTGTTTTATGACATTACAGTTTTCAATGAAGCAAAAATGTGTTTATTTGCAAATTTATTATGGTTTTAAATTTTTTTTAAAAAAATAATTTGCACTATATTTATTAGATATCAAGAAATATAAATTATTAATAACTTATTTTGACTTGAAATACTTTATTTTTAAAAATATAATGTTATATTAGCAGCTAACATAAATATGGTTTCAAGCGAATTAAAAAATTCTAGCTTTGACATAAACAATCTACAGTAAGAACATATCGTAATTTTGCAATAAATATTAAAAAAATTTAAACTTTTAAAGCATAATTTGTTAGATATAAGAGAAATAAATAAATATTCATTTACATTTTTAAAAATAATCATAAACAAGAAATATTTCATTGATTTTATAAACTGAAAATAATATTTCTAAAAATGATGACATGTAAAGACTTTGTTTTGATTACATTCTCATTTTTTAAATATTTACAGAAGAAAATTGTGAACATTTAAAATGTATTTCTGTAGTAAACAAAAAATCTATCAAATGAAGTCAAATTTATTATTTTCTGAAAAGAAATAATCATTTTATCATATATTTTACACTGGTGTGTGAGACAAAGAAAAACATCAGAAATGCTGAAATGTAAGAGGCGTGATGCTGTAATTTGGAATGGTTAATAAACTTATGTATAATTGTTAAAATTATTCTAGTGACTTAATTCCAAAAAGAATTTAGAATATTGTATATTTGCATCATTTCTTGACCACAGTAACAGTTATGGAGCTTATGTTCTCTGAGCTAGATTTATGCATAATGGTCCACTATATGAAAGGGGAGGTATATTAGAGCTTAAGGACACCGATATCATGGTTGGCACCAAGAGTATATTCTTTAAAGCCCCTGTGTTACATTTTATTTTAGTTTAGTCTCTATAAGAAATTAAATTTATAGCTGGTCAGTACATTAATGGTACTAAGTGGCTAGAGCATTGATGATGATCAGCATGCTTTAATATTCCAGCATTATTGTTTTTATGATTGTATATTCATATGGATGAGCACTTAAGTTGGTACATCCAAATTATGTGTAAATAATTGCCCCAAGCTGGCAAAGGCTAAATAGTTGACCTGGTCTACAGTAGACCTATTGAAAATCCAGTCACATGATTGACTGTTGATTTATTTTATTAATCACTCATAATGATGAGTATTACTTATACTTAGTTTTACTTATTGATAATGCTGGTGAATTTATAGTTAATGATACTGACATTACTCTAGGAAGCTAACTGGGCTGATCTCTCAGAGATCTCATGATCTTATACTCTTTTTAATATATAAAATTACTTATATATTTTGTGATATTAAACATTATTTTAAAAAAACTTACTTTAATATCTTTTATATCTTAAATGATCTTTATACTTATGTATTTTAAATTTATATTAAATAATTTTAATTGAAATTTTAAATTTTGTTGACTTGGAGATGATGATGATTTTCCATTATCCTAGATATCTCCATCCCATTATAATATATATATAAAGTGTTTTCCTAAAGGTTTGTGATGATTGTATTTTAGTTGTATTTATATATTGGACTATATTTCCATCATCTAATATAAGTATTGAATGTCTTTAGAAAAATTTAACTTTATTTAAATATTCCAAATATATTCAACTGTTCATAATAGCAAATGCATTCAATACTTATATTTGCTGATGAAAATAGTCCAATTATATATATATGGAGTTAAGTTGAAGTATCCTTAAAAAATAATATGTATAAGAAGTTAAATTGTAACATGCTATATGGTTTATTTGAAAAAAAAAAGTATCTATAGTATGGGAGGTTGGTCTTCTTTTTGGGCTGCTAGATGGTTATGATACAATTGAGCTAAAATGTGAATGATACACTGATAAAATCAAAAACTTACAATGCCTATTATTGCGCAATGAGTATACATTCCTGCACAAGATATTGAAAGTGGATAATAATGTGTCCCTACTCTGCCTGAGTGTGTTGTAGTGAGAGTTTAGATGCACTGATAAAAACAAATAACAAATGATTATATTTTTGAGCAGCCCAATTTGGAGGGTTTTTCTTTAACTCTTCATAATTTTGAAAGTAACTAAAAATAATTTAAAAATGATATCTTTCAAATTGAACTAGGCCTTGTGCAATTATTTATTTAAAGAGTAAAAGAAGCTGTTAGGTCAGTCATGGTAATAATGGCAAACAAGAAAGAATGATTTAATATGGAGTCTTATTTCAATTACTTGTAAGTAAAACTACATATGTTCAAACTAAGTTTGATATGAAGTTATCAAGATTTGAACGTAGGGTTATGGCTTATATAACTGCTCATATTGAGGTTCATTTTAGAAAAGAAAAATGTTTACTTGAACAGGTAAAAAGACTCAAGCTTTTTTTGAAAGGACAGATTATCCAGTGGAAAGAAGCCTGCATGGATTATGCAAGGGTATCTCTGCCATTTTAACAACATGTACATGCCTGTATTATCTAAGAAAATTCAAAGAGAGAATGTCTTTTTTTTTTTGTTGGGTATATGTATTTTGGCATCAATACATAAAATACCAAAATTTTCACTTTTGGAATATTTAATGCATATGTTGACAAGAACAGTAAATTGTGAGTTCAAAGTAACTGAAAGTAGTGATACTGCTGAAAATGGGTTGTTATTAAATTTTTGCACCATACATCAATTGGCCATCACAAACACTATTTAGGACAAGAATTTCAAAAATTTGGATGCACATATGTTCAAAAAAATCAATTTTATAGATCTATTTATACACATAAATTGGTGATAAAGTTGTGCATAGATTAGTAGATTAACTGTAAAAATAGTAGTGGTATTAAAATTAATAGTACTAAAAAAATAGGAAATTTGAATTTTAGAGTCATTTGTTAATTGCCCTAAACTTATATGGTATTAAACACAGAAACTGCTAATATGGATTTTTAAAATATATTAATGAGTCATGAAATTGTTTTAAGGAAAATCTTTGTGGGTATAGCTAAGTACATTTTTACATTTTGTGATTTTTGATAAACAGAGCAAAACTCTCCATACAGTATTGCCACCTGTGCTAAACAGAGTAATCAATGGATGCCAGAAGGCTTATGCATAAAATCCCTATCTAATGCCTACTCATCCAATATCCCCAGACTAGTTTCTGGCTTATGGCCTTCGTCAGTGAGGAGCTTTGGATCTGAGAGCACAGCATCTAGATCTTAGGATCTAATGCAACCCTCTAGCAACCACCTTTTATCTCTACTTAACTACAAAACTATGAGAATGAAATTGAAAACACAAAAAATATTTTCAATCTAAGCTCAATAGCTTATATAGTCATATGGGTCTGAACTCAGTTCAGCACCCATACATTTTGGTGTCTTTGGCTCTTTTACAACCATAGCCACCACTATCCTATTAGGCAGGATTGGTGTTAAACCATTAAGCATCACATGATCACATTTCCTATACTAGCACATTAATTGTTGATAAACAGAGCAAAACTCTCCATACAGTATTGCCACCTGCCTAATAGGATAGTGGTGGCTATGGTTGTAAAAGAGCCAAAGACACCAAAATGTATGGGTGCTGAACTGAGTTCAGACCCATATGACTATATAAGCTATTGAGCTTAGATTGAAAATATTTTTTGTGTTTTCAATTTCATTCTCATAGTTTTGTAGGTAAGTAGAGATAAAAGGTGGTTGCTAGAGGGTTGCATTAGATCCTAAGGTCTAGATGCAGTGCTCTCAGATCCAAAGCTCCTCACTGACGAAGGCCACAAGCCAGAAACTAGTCTGGGCATATTGGATGAATAGGCATTAGATAGGGATTTTATGCACAAGCCTTCTGGCATCCATTGATTACTCTGTTTAGCACAGGTGGCAATACTGTATGGAGAGTTTTGCTCTGTTTATCAACAATTAATGTGCTAGTATAGGAAATATGATCATGTGATGCTTAATGGTTTAACACCAATCCTGCCTAATAGGATAGTGGTGGCTATGGTTGTAAAAGAGCCAAAGACACCAAAATGTATGGGTGCTGAACTGAGTTCAGACCCATATGACTATATAAGCTATTGAGCTTAGATTGAAAATATTTTTTGTGTTTCAATTTCATTCTCATAGTTTTGTAGTTAAGTAGAGATAAAAGGTGGTTGCTAGAGGGTTGCATTAGATCCTAAGATCTAGATGCAGTGCTCTCAGATCCAAAGCTCCTCACTGACGAAGGCCACAAGCCAGAAACTAGTCTGGGGATATTGGATGAGTAGGCATTAGATAGGGATTTTATGCACAAGCCTTCTGACATCCATTGATTACTCTGTTTAGCACAGGTGGCAATACTGTATGGAGAGTTTTGCTCTGTTTATCAACAATTAATGTGCTAGTATAGGAAATGTGATCATGTGATTTTGTGATTTTCTTTGACAATGATTATATTATTAGCAACTTTATTAAACAAAAACATACGGCTCTGTGCTTGGTTCATTAGTTAATGAAATATGGAGCTTTTTCAACAAAACAGGCATTTAAACACAGATCAGCAATTAATAGGACTTAGAAATATTTAATAGATTAAAAAACAAAGGACATACAATTTACTAATCATACTCACTTTATATCTGTGTGGTTTAATACAGTAATAAAGTTTCAAACTCTGGAATGAAATCTTGAGCAAGAAAGCCTTTCGATTACTTTTTTTTTTTACCTTTATCTTTTTTTTAATACATTACAAATAATCATGAAAATCATCTTCTTAGGTAATGATGATAATACTTTAAACAGATGGAAAGGATATCCTTCAAATAATAATATCAAAATTCAAATGACTGGTCTATTGATTGACTTACATATGGTGAGGCATATTTAGGTTGATGAAGTTAGCTTCGACTAACTCTTTGTATGCTTAAAAATAAAAGATTGTAAAACTTAATAAAATCTCTACAGGTTTTAAAATATGCCGACAAAATATTATTTCTTAAAATTATTTAATTTTTTTAGGAATACCATCGGATCTCAGTATATGTTTATTGTTTTGATTTATAAAAACAAATGAAATCGAAATGATTGCAATAACGTTAAAGAATTGCATTGTTATCTAAACTAAAGCAAATAGAATTTTCAAAAATCTTATTGATTAGATGGATTTTAATAATAGACGAATGATTATCATAGGATCGTTGTAGTTTTAGAAAATTAAAAATAAATTACAAAAAAAAAAAGGGATCATATAGATTTTTTAGTGCCCTTATTAATTTTATCAAAGCACTTGATTCAGTTTTATAATATTTGAAAATAACTGTTTGTCCTTATCCATATGATATCAGTTGTAACACATCTTTTTTATGTCAAGTAAAAATATTAAAAAGCTCTCAGATAATATATATAGATGTGTATGTAGTTTACACATGGATGAAATTAAGCTTAGAATTAATCTTGAATAAAGTGTTTTTGGTAGAAATAACTTCATATTAAAAGAAAATATGCTCATGTATTATTGATCTGAGGCTAGAGATTTCTGACCATTCACCAAAGTATGAAACATGTATGTTGGTAGTAATAAAAGGGGATTAAACGTGAAATACTTGGATGAGAGATCTGAGTTGAACATATTTCTAGAAGTGATATTAGTAGATTAACAATCGAAGTCTTAAATCATATTACAAAACAATAAAAGACCTAGAAAAATATCACATATGAGATGAATGATGAAATGAAGTTTATTTGTGTAATGTCAATAAGAGAATCTATGAATCAAAGAAGTGGACTGAAGAGACTTCATTGTGTACTAAATTGATAATGATTTGTAGTTCACAGATTCATTTCTGTAGTTATCCTAAACTTATCTTTTACTTTTAATTTTACATCTTTCTACCTGTGTTATTATATTTTTGGATTTACTCATTTATAGATATTTGCTAATGCTAATATAACAACTGCTATAATTAGACATGAGAAGAAGCCATATTATTAATGATGAGCAACCTGGAATTAAAAACTGTTTTTAAAGATTTATGTCGGCTGATAATTTTGTTATTTGTGCCACATTAAAGGATTATTTATGAAATAATTTTTAGTTCTTTGAATGTAATATGCAAACACTTTAGTTTAATAACAATTGTTTAAATAATTCAATATTTTATTATTTAGTCAAGATAATAAAATCTTTGGCAAGTTTAGTTTAGAGAGTTATTATCTAAAATTGTCTTTTTTAAATTGGGTTCCATAAACCCAGGATTTCCACATGATCAATTTCAGTGAAATAAACCATTTATATGTGGAATTTTAAGGTGTGGAATTTTAAGAAGGTGGCTCATTGTAGAAGTTTTGTAAAAGATATTTTGAGGAATAAAAGGGGAAGCTAAGGAAGTAAAAAGAAATGGAGATTATTTAAGTTATCTACATTTTGCAGGTAATATAGTTACTTTTGAAAGTAAGACTCAAGAAATATTGCAAGAATTTTCAGATGAAAGTTAGAAAGTAGGAAAAATAATGTCTAATGGATTTTCTCAATAAAAGAAAATAAAGATAAATAATCAAGAATTTGAAGAAGTTAACAATTACAAATACCTCAGAGTCACATTATTAATACATATGAAAACATGATGGATAAAATTAATCATAGAATTAAACTTGGATGGAATGCTTTTGATATTAATAACTTCATATTACAAGAAAATATACCCATGAGTTTTAAAGGAAACATTTTAATAGATATGTTTACCAATTATTACTTATTAATTTTTTCTTTCATTTGTAATTCAAATTTGCATATGTCATAAAGAAGAAAGAAATCACTTCATTATGCAAATGAACAAACATATGCAAATTTCAATTATTACTAATGAATATGAGATTTTGATGCTTAAGAGAGGAACAATTCACAGATTTCAGACTAATCAATGGAATATGGAGAAATGTTATGTTAGGAGTAGTTCAATGAGATACATGGGTAACAAAACAAACAGGTATTACTAACATTATTGAAAGAATTAAGAAAATCAATTGACATTGGGATGGACATATTTTTAGAAGAAATGATAATAGATGGACAGTTGAAGCTGCAAACAGGATCTCAAGAGATTGTAAAAGATCTAGAAAGCAACCACATGTGAGATGGACAGATGAAATAAGGAAGATTGCAGGTGTTCTGTGGAATAGTGAGGCCAAGGGTTAAAGTAACTGGATAAAACATGGAAATACCTTTATTCTATGAATTAAAATTATTGAAAATGATGATTAAAAAAAACAATTACATTCTTACTTAATTTTTTTACTATCTTTCTCAGATCATATTCTTCAAATTTGATAAAAGAAATACATACAAAAACAATGAATTTATAAAAATTACCATCACTCTTTATTTTTCCAAACATCACTTTTATGTACAGTAGAAATAATTCATTAATTTTCATTAGAAGACAAAACCTTATATCAAAATATAATAAAATTATATAGATTTATATAAGATAAACATATAATAGTCCTCTTCTTTTAGACTTTTAGTTTCCATAGTTTATTTGTTCACTCTATAAAAGTTTTATACAAAAAGTTTGAGAATCCTGATCTACAAAATGTGAATTAATTTAAATTCTTTCACATTGTTAAAAAAAAAAAAAACAGTACATAAAGTAGTCACCACAATGATATAACTCTTTCAACTCAATTATTTACTTATAGAAGTGTTATTCTGCTAAATTTACTTTATAAAAGTAAGATACAGAGATAATGTAACAAACTATCAATATTCTGCAAACATATCAAGATCATATGACCACTTATTGCATTCATCAGTTTGTTAATCATTAATTAATTGATCTCACAGTAGATGACACTGGTCTGGGAAACTGCTCTTGGGGATTCTATTATTGTAAAGGCACATTTTTATTATGAAGTGAATGAATGTGAATAGATATTTTCAAAAAATATTTTATAATGAATTTAAGAGTAGTTTTCATAGAGGGAACAAACTTCATTACATTATGAGGACATTATTAATAGCTTCCTGTGAGAAAAATGGTTGAAGAGGGAAAACAATGGAGAACTATAATTAGTAAAGATGCCAAAGTCTTTTAGAAAGTAATATTTGATGCAGAAGAAATCAAAAGATGGAACACAATATTAATTATATATATATTTGTGTTTCTCAGAGCATTTGTATCGCCATCACAAATGTCTTTTTACTTTTCTAAAAAAGATATCAGCTAATGAATGTCGATGCTATGACATATGAAAAAAAAAAATGTTAAAAAGTTGATGTTATTAAAATAAGAATCATTGAAAATAAACAATGCAATTTTACAAATATTGCAATAATAGTAATATAATTTATTTGATGGGGGGGTGGGTGGGGTGATCAAATCACAGATTAAATCCAAACATTTCTATTCAATAGTTAAAACTGGGTTTATTTTTTATTTTTACTTTACTTGAATAAAAATCCATATAGAAATTACTCTCACTTGTCCATATTAGTTTATAATTGTGTGCATGAAGAAAAAGATAATAGTTTTTTTTTAAATATTAGAAGGAACTCTGAAAATGGTTTGTCTACAGTAGAAATGGTCAATTGCTTTGAAAGTAACTATATATAAAGTGTTGCATTGTACTAAATGTATAAAAGAAGTATAACATTCATTATTTATATTAGGATAAAAAGCTGACCTTGGAGTTCAGTTTCATTATTTAGATATTGGAGCTAAGATGTTTTAGTATCAAGTTAAATATGGGAGTTTGATCAACAGGAATTAATGAAGAAAATGACCACAATAAGAAAGTAATACACATCAGCATGCAGTTTAATAGATGAAAACCAATTACATAAAATAACACAAACCCTTCAATCACAGTTTGCACTGTTAAAGAAGTAAGAAGCAATACGATTGGAGGAAAGGAGTCACATAGTTTTCAATGTTCTTACTTTTCTTAAGTAAACTGAAAATGATCAGAAAACCTGATACTAATATTTTCAGACTCATGATTATATGCCTACTGTTGATTCACGCATATAATAAAATAAAAACAACCCTATTACACTACTATTAAACCAAACAGCATTAATACAAACATTTTTATTGTAAGAACACATCATAAAATATTGTTTTGATTTATTGTTTTAATAATTGCTGCATAAAATCTTGTCGTGATACAAATATAAGCATATTTTGTATTTTAAACCTTAGTAAAATTAATCTTTATTTACATTTTAATAGAGCTTGTGCTTATAATGGGAGGGGGCACAAACCCATAAAGGCTGTGGTGCCAGTGATTTCAGATTACCTTTATCTTCTTTATTTTTATTAGACATACATCAAAAGTAATCTCACTCATTGTTCCAAATTATCATTTTCTCACAGTCATATACTAACTATTTTTATTTTTTTCTCTTCATTTTTCATAGGTGAATCCATAATTTCTTTTAAAATATGCCAAATCTAATCGCATTCATGAATAATCTTTCATTCTCTAACACTTCTCCAATAATATGGAAAATACGAAAATCAACAAACCTCTTTGTGCAATTAAATATTTTTCATATACTTATATTGAGTTTGCGTGCACGATAGAGCTAATATGCAGATAATCAAGGAAATGAAGAAGTGAATCTGAGAAAACTATAATCTAGGTGTGTAAAAGAGTTTCAAGAATCTTTTCTAGTGGTTATTAAACTTTTATGATTTCTTTTATTTTGGAAAGTATTGAGTGATTGAAGACGCTTCTATCTGAGGCAGTTCTTAATAACAAGTATTTCTTTACAATTTAATTAGCATTTTCTAATTCAAATAATAGTTAAATAAACAAAAAAAAACTGAAATATTAAAAACCTAGTTGAAAAACATCCATTCGTTCAGATGTTCTCAAAAATAAATAATTTTTTTTTCTTGTAATAATAATAGAATGTAAAACATCTTTCAGTTAAATAAATAATTAGCTTCTGTTGTTGTAAGATACAAGTCACATGGTATCAATTCCAGCAGCTTGAAAACACATGGAATCTCTGAGGGGGAGAGGGGCAAGGGTGTTAACTCTCTTAAACCTAGAAAATGAGATTAAAGGAAAAAAAATCATTGTATATAATTTATCTTATTTTAGTTTTGAGGCTTTTAATGATATGTATTTAAATTTAAAAAAATAAAGCCATGTAATAAATGTTTAATGTAATCTCTGAATATATATGTAGACTTGTGTTATATATATATAATTTTAGTTAGGTTTTGTCGCAGTATTTACTATCGGGCTTCTAATTTTTATTCAGCTTTTGTCTGACCAGATATGAAGTAAATAAAAAAGTGGTTCAGTAGAATTATAAACAAACAGTCAAATCACACATTATAAATCAGTTTTAGTGATGCATAAAATTACAAACTTTTGATATTTCCTCAATCAGCGTGTCCTTCGGATATATTTATTTTCGCCCGTGTTTTGACAACGCTGATTGTCATTAAAATAAATGGGAAAGATTAAAATTAAATGTAATGAAAATTACATTTCTAGCCACGAGAAAAGGTCCTATAGTCAACAAAAATTAAAGATATTAAGATATATAATTTTTACACTGGTTTCAAATCTATATAACTGTTGAAATAGGTTAACTTGAATTCAAAACTATAAGCTGGTTTGAATTTCAGATTTTAAGATTGGCAGGTGAAGTGAAATTAAAGATGGATCTTGAATGCATATATAATCCTTCCAGCTTTGAATCCCAGGTCTCACGAATAAAATCAAAAGCCATAAAATAGTCTGAGGATGGGGTTAAATACCAAAAATAGAAATGATTACTCTAGCTTACACTTTATGACAACAAAAAAATGGAAAGTTTTTTTTGTTTTACTGGTTAAGCAGAGCCTTTGATGATTTTTGTTACATTATTAAAGATGGCAGTATATTTATGTAGTACCTAAACAATATCTAGAGAAACTTTATAATTTACAACGAAGAATTAAATATTCAAAGAAAAGTTACATGCTTAGGTAATAAACCAACTCGTAATAAAATAAAAC
This sequence comes from Epiperipatus broadwayi, assembly GCA_028023455.1. NCBI lineage: Eukaryota > Metazoa > Onychophora > Udeonychophora > Euonychophora > Peripatidae > Epiperipatus > Epiperipatus broadwayi. The sequence goes on from JAQFVV010012500.1 coordinate 1,433,596, forward strand.
ACCATATAAGGTATAAAAGGGTAAAATAGGAGAGTGAAAAAACATTTTAATAATCATAAAACTAGTAAAAATGCTGAAATGTTTTTTTAAGGATAATTTTCTGGATGTAAATTTAAAAATATAGAAGTTGATGAGGAATATATTGATAGAAACAAAATCTTAAAGATCTCTCCTCACAGTATAATGATTATTTACCCTTTCAAAAAAGTTTTCAAATGGATATAAACCATTCCCTTTGTTATAAAAAGTCAATGTGGACATGAAGATTCAGGTGTTTAATATCTCTGGTTTACCTGATGAGGCAAAATTGTTTGTGAAATACAAACATACTGAGAGAGAATGTTTGAATTTCTGCATTGATGGAAGTTTGTCCTCTGATGCAGTTTGCACCGATAAAAATCCATAAACTTGAAAATATTTCTGTAATCCAATGATTGGTGTTAAAAATGTTTAGAAACCTATTCCTTTTTTGTATGAGAATGGAGAATTGGCATAATATTGAGTTGCCAATGTGGAGATTTAGGGCATTTGATACCTTTAGCTCACCTGATAAGTGTTATTGTTTATAAAATACATAGTTTCAGGTGTTTGATATTCAACTGTGTGATAATTTTTTTTCACCTGATTAGTAAAACTGCTTGCAAAATGGTTAAATTCAGACATAGACTCAAATGTTTGATTACTTTATCTCACCTAATAAGGAAGTTTGCTTGTGAATTGCTTTAATTCAGCTATTTTATACCCTTAGTTCACCTAATAAGTGAAATTGTTTATAAAATAGGTAGATTCAAATGTTTGATACTTTTAACTCATCTGATAGGGGAGCTTGTGAAATGCTTAGATTCAGATGTTTGATGCTTTCACTTTACCTGATCAAGTGAAAATTTTTATGAAATACATGCATAGTAAGAGATCATTGGAATTTCCACATTTATCCAAAAAATATTGTAAATATATATAAATAAGGGTAAATAAATTAATTTTGGTTATTTTTAATATATATTTTTGCCAACAAATAAAAAAACACCACCTGCTGTTATTTTAAGATGTTAACAAACAATAGTTGCACTGAAAGGATTAAAATGTTTAGCAATGCCATGTGAAGTTGAGTGACTGCTTTTGAAGGATCGATGAACTAAATTGTGCAGAGATGTATTTGTTTGAAATATTTTCTGGGAATTTTTTTAAAGAAAAACATAAAACCAAAATTAAATGTTAATCTAGAGATTTTGTCATAGAAAGTAGTTTAGGATTTTGGAATCCAATTAAAGTTTACAGGAAGTGATATTCAGAGATTCTGTTGATAGTAAAAGCCTTTTTATGTTGCTATAGAAACTCCATTAATATTTCACTAATCTATGAGATGATCATAAATAAGGGCAAGCAAATGTAGCATCAAAGAATATATTTATTAATGTAGTACTATGTTTTATAATCATGCTGTACTCAGGATTGGACATATGAAATAAATGAACAATGCAAAACCTCTAAATGTGAACTTTATGGTAATCTTGAGCATTGTTTTCATAAGAGAAGAGAGATCATCTATGTTCTAAAGATGAACTCAATGGAATTCTAAAGAAATTCAATATGATGGTCTCCACTGGGAATATGACAGAGGCAGAATACATTGAAGAGCTATAATTAAATGTGGTATTGGGGTATTTTAAAAGTAAAATTTATGGCTAAAAAAAATTAAAAGATACCATCATCAAATATAAAACAGCCAAATGGACCAGTAAGTTCTACATATAGGTATAACTGTGCTTCATAGATTGATTTGTATAGTCTTGAAAAAGCCACTTTAGGAGCAATTTTTTTCCTTGAAGTTAGATTAACCATATTTGTTATGAATGACCATTGTTTGTATTATAACTCTGAAGAAAAAAGAGGGACTAAGTTCAAATCACTTCTATAAATAAGATTTTAATCAAATGATCTATTACTCAGAAGTTTATAAGAAGTTTAAGCATCACAAGTGACAAAGATAATCCACAATCCATGGAATGTGAACACCAGAGTCTTCAATTTTATTACTGCATTAAACTACATAAAGCAATGTATTAGTAGTTGTAATGATTAACTGACAACCGAGAAGATAAGGAATTTGTAATGCTTAATTTGGCCATTGAATTTAACTTCTAACAGTCAATTATCATTCATTAGATATACCCAAACAGCTGTAACAATTGGTTTTTAAAAAATTAATAAATTTTTATCATTCATTGTTTTAACTAATTTCTTATTTAAGAAATAACTTAAATTGGCTTTTGATAAATGGAGTAAAATACTACAAAATGCTGATATTATAGATTTCAAATTGGATGAAAAGAGTTTTCTTATAGAGAATTCCAATGATGATGACATGTTGGAGTGAAATTTGTATGATGTGTAAAAAACAAAATGAATCCTCATGAGACCTCAAAAAAATCAATAATAGATCAACAGCTAAAAAATAGAATGATCAATAATACCAATGTAAAGTAATTAAAATTACCCTAAATCTAAAATTCAACCAGACCAGCAAAAAAAAATAAATATTAAAATCCAACCAAAGGTTTCACTGCTACAAGCAGACTTCTCAAGTGAAAAGAATTACAAAAACTACACAATATATATAATATTAAACATTACCCACAAATCCATTCACTTCCCACCCACCCTTAATATTAAAAGAATTCTTAGATGAGTTAATTGCTTCAGAATAATAAATTTTTAATAATAAAGATTTTTTAATTCTTCTTTTGATTTCATTTCTTAGCTTCATCAAAATTAATAGTGTGGCCTGTATCTTTTTTTCTTTGTGAGAAATGAAATCAAAAGAAGAATTAAAGAATCTTTATTATTGAAAATTTATTATTCTGAAGCAATTAACGTATCTAAGAGTTCTTTTAATATTAAGGGTGGATGGGAAGTGAATGGATTTGTGGGTAATGTTTAATATTATATATATTGTGTAGTTTTTGTAGTTCTTTACACTTGAGAAGTCTGCTTGTAGCAGTGAAACCTTTGGTTGTGTCTTAATATAAATATATATTTTTCTGGTCTGTTTGAATTTTGGATTTGGGATCATTTTAATTATATATTGACTAGTTTAGCTTTGTGCTTTCAATGTTTACAATGTAAGGTAGGAAATAACAGCCATGACTTAGATTTAAATAGATTGCAAACATGTCAATTCAAGTAGAAAGTTAATACAAGTCTCTAATGAATGGAATGCAAATTGAAAAGACTCAAATAATTCTTTAACTGAATTGTTCTATTAGAAAAATAATTAGGAAAAACAAGAATAATGTTCAGTTACCAAAACAAAGCATTTTGATTTCTTTTCTAGAAACTAATCTCTAGGAAAGAATTAAAATTGCCTTACAATTAGCAATCACTAATTATTCAAGCTTACAATACATGGAGTAAGGATATTAGAGACATGGGGCAAATGCAGCTTATAATAGATGGAATCAGAATATTAGAGAGAGCAGAAAATGCTTCTGTAAACATTTACAAGTGTTGAGATCAAATGCTGTGATCAAACTATTGATGGGCTCTGAAAATGGCTGTTAATGGACTGGCCTTTAGATATGAAGGACAATTATGAATAATAAATATATAGGGCAAAACTCATGCAGCCTTATAGGATGGAATCAAAGACTTTTTCTGAACAGTTTTTTCTGTCTCCCTCTTTTCCTTCTTCAATCCACTTAAGTTATTATATGGCTTGGTTATTGTAAGACTCTCATACCACTGAACATCTCCTTATACTAACTATAACATTAGGATTGTGTATTGGTGCAATAATCTTTACATCCTTTACTGAGTCCAACTTTATTTTCCTTTTTTTAGCTCAAACTCTTGAAAATTAAGTAAAACAATGGTTGGAATAGGTTTAGTAGTCTGTCATTTCTTTTTTTTTCATATGTCAAATGCATTGACCAGGAAGCAAACCTGGGCCAGCTGCTTGGAAGTTGCTGAATGCAATATAGTTCTGAAACTGAATTTCATTGAGGCAGGAGTTTCAGCTATAAAAGATTATATGTTAGACAGTCCTATTTAGAGAAATCCTTCCTATCACTAAAGTGGATGGGCCTAGAAAATATGATCTAAAACTGATTTCTCTCACATATCTAAGCTGTCGTGTATGATGAATTACTCATTCCAGTAATTATGATAATGATAATAACAATAACAATAGTAGTAGTAGTAGTAGTAGTAGTAGTAGTAGTAGTAGTAGTAGTAGTAGTAGTAGTAGTAGTATTAGTACTGATAAAGTAAAAAGCAGAGGTAGTATTAAGATAACTATTTTAAATCTTTTTTTTTTCTAAATGTGCAAATATTTCTGTAGTGTAATTTTGACCACACTACTCTCATGCAAGATAGGAACTGGTTCCTATTCACTTTTAATACTTTTTTCTCAGGTCTTTGGTTTGGTCATATGTTTATGATTATACCTCTCCCAAAGTGTAAAAAGCAAATAAAATTAGACGCTATCTTACACTAAGGAAATATTATTTATTAAATGAATAATCTCTAGTCCAATGAAAGGCTAAAAAAAATATTAAAAAAATGTGAAAACTTTATGTGATACAAAAACTTCAAGATTAGATTGAAAGACTATGCTGTTGTCGAAGGAGCTGTTAAAATTTGAAATTGATAGAGCTGCTCTTAGTAAAACTTATCTTCAAGACAAAGGAAGTTTAATAGAATAGTTTAATGGATATAATTTTTTTTGGAAAAGCAGATCAGTCAGTGAAAGAAGAACGCATGGTGTTGGATACTAACCTAGTATCTCCTATTGTTAAAATTCCTCATTGCCTAATGGTGTTAAATAGTGCTTTTTATAATGGGACTGTTCTCATTTTATTATTTCCTATACTGCAACTTTAGATTCAGAGAAGAAAAGTTTTTATTTTTTTGTCAGAAAACATTGTTACAGCCTTATCATTAAAAAAATCAATTTTTCCTTTTTGGAGACATAATACATATACTGATTCAAATAGGAGACTTTGGTCAAAAGTTATTATAAATAATGATGTTGGTACTGCAAATTCAAATGGTTTATTATTATTAAATTTATGCACAGCACATGGATTGACTATCACAAATACTTTTTTAAGCAGAATTAATCATTATAAAAAAATGTAGATGTATCCACATTCAAAACATTGATATCTAATAGATTACATTAGAATTAGAAGTCCAAATGCAAGAAAAATTTGTACAATTGTCAGACAGGTCATAGATGTTCACTCTCCAAGATTAAAATGATAGTTGCATTAAAAAATAGACATTATTCCAGTCCTATTCTACTAAACATCACATGATCATCATTCTTTGTGCTTACACAAGCTGTTTAAACACTTCATATAGTAGGACCACACAGCGCAAGCCAGAGTAAACAATGGATGCAAGAAGATTTGTGTGCATAAAATCCCTATCTATTGCCTATTCATCCAACATCCCCAGATTAGTTTCTAGCTTGTACTAGTCTGGGAATATTGGATAAGTAGACACTGGTTGGGATTTTATGCACAAACCTTTTTGCATCCATTGATTACTATGGCTTGCACTGAGTGGCACTACTGTATGGAGAGTTTAGCCTCTGTGTCCAGTCATGATCATAAGAAAAATGGTGTTTATTCTTTAGAAGAATCTAGTATACTTATTAAATTTCAACAGCTATTAAACACTAAAATTACTGATTTAAGCTTTCAGGGTTGTCATATTACTGAAGCATGAAATTTGCTTAAGAGGTGTGTTGTGTATTCAAATCAATTGAGTTCATTAAAAAAGAAGAATCATGGCTAGTTTTCTAACAATCAACTTATTATTAGTATTAAGTAAAACAAAACATGGCATTTTTTGCTTAATAGGATGTGGATTCATAATAGATATAAAGATTTGAAGACCAAAAGGCTTTAAAGTAATGAATGGATTAAAATTGCAAAGAAAGATACAGATATTTACTGATTGTGATCATTTGAGATTCTTTTTGCTACATTGAATGCAATGTATGAATTTGAATAATGGTCTCACAAATCCTGTATGATGACATTGATATTTTAAACATGTGGAAGGAGTAATTTGATCACTTTTTGAATAATGATACAAGAATTGAGATGAGCAACTTTTAATGATATAACCATTTTATCTAATATCGATTTGGACAAAAATGTTCAGCTTAGTAAAGTCAAAATAGCTTTTTGTAATGTTAAAAATGGACAGTCTGCTGGTCCTAATGAAATACCTGAAGAAGATGGTGATATGTTAGCTTCAAAAATATTGGAACTGTTTTAGTAATATATAAACCCATGATGTTGTACCTCTGATTGTAAAGATACTTTTATTGTTCCAAATTTTAAAAACAAAAAGATTGCAATAATTATCATTGAATATCATTATGGTACTTTCAAAACTTTTTTTTGAATAGGTTGCTTCCAGTAATAGATGAGTGGTTACCTGAAACCTACTGTGGTTTTAAAGAATAAAGAAGACATGATTTTTGTTGTGAGGCAAATTGGGAACAAAGAAGTAATTTATATATTGCTTTTTTTTGATTTGATCAAGGCATTTGATTTAGTTAATAGGACAGATTTATGGTATTAAATTCATTGATCCCCAAAATTTATTAATATTATATAGATTTTACATGATGGATTGAGAGGAAGTGTCATTTCTGCAGATGGAAAATTTGAGGCATTTAAAATAAAACTGGGTTCTGACATTGTTTTCAATTTTTATGACAGTGGTTGTCAAAATTGTTTATAGATGGAATCATCATCAGGGTTTAAGATATAATACCAATTGGACAGTGACATTTTTAATTTGATTCATTTAAAAGCAAAAACAAGAACTTCTTGTTTCCTGGATTTACAATATATGACTGTGTTATTATTGTCAGTTTAAAAAATGATTTCCAAAATTTACTTAATGTTTTGAATGCAACATATAAAGACTTTGATTTTATTAATTAATAATAAAAAAAATAGATTTTTAATAACCATTGACATGAGAATAACCTTTCAGCTTGGATGGTTATCAACTTGAGAATATAAAACAGTTTAAACACCTTGATAATTTTATAAGTAGAAGGGTGGACTTAGAGGTTAAGGTACAACACAGATTCCTATGTGCCACTGCTGCTGCCCTTAACAAGTTAAAAGAGTATTTCATCACAAGGAAATAGCAGCTGCAATTAAATCAGTTGTTATTTTCCCTAATTTATTGTATGAATGGGAAATATAATGGTGTTACAAAATTTTCATTAAAGGATGCTTTGTAAATTTTTTTAAAATATAAATGGACAGATCATAAAACTAATTCATATATTCTCCAGCTTGCTGAATGTGATACTATTGGGTTCACTATTGTAAATTGACACCTTTGTTGAATTGGACATGTAAAATGAACAAACAATGGAAGGCTTCCTAAATGAGTTTTTTATGGTGAATTTGAGCATGATTTTTTTTTGAGATAGATATTCTCTATACAAATATTTTAAAGAAGTGCCATGTTAACTGTTTCTATTGGGAGAATATGACAGTTGGAGAGCTGCAGTTAGTTATGGTGCTGAAGTATTTCAGAAAGATTTTCTGCTGAAGAAGTTAAAGACAGCATCATAAAATATCAAATAAACAGAAAAATGGACCAACATGTTCCGTTGTGTGGTTCACACATTAGTATGTATAGTTATTACAAGACATTTCTACAGTAATTTTGTTTCTTTTTCCATCATAGAGTTGGAATGGCCATATTGATTTAAGAACGATTGTTTGTTTTTATTACAAGTGTTGTGAATAAAACTGAAGTGTGAAGTTAGAAGTAACTATAACATCTAACCGTAAAGTCTGTGCTCATATTTACTTATATTAGCAAAAATAATGCCCCTTGCATCCAGAGAGCATGTCAACCTTTTTTAGCATGATAAGAGTTAGATAACATTATCTCAATTCGCTATTTTAAAATGGGATTATAAAAAAATTTTATCAATATTTTTTAGAGTGAAGAATATGTCGTTGAAGTGTCTTTTTTTGAGACAAAAGTATGTTTGTTTGATAGATCGGGACAGATAGACTGTAGTAACTCTGTCAAGAATCAATTTTTATTTCTTCGATCATTAGTTTCATTTCTATCAGAAAGTACAACATATCTCTGAGCATATATACAAATATATAATTTATCTTTGTCAGATATTTTACTATTTTTCCTTTATTGATTTTTATTTTGTTTTAATATACATTCTGTATTTTATTTCTTATTGCTATATTTTGTTTTCTTTAGAAACTTAATCCTCCTTTTTTTAAATTTAGTTTTAAAAAAAATTATCTTGTTAATTCTCTTCAGATAAAATAGTTATAAAAGTTTTTGACAGACAGATACAGTCTTTGCTGATATGCTGCCCATCAAATTTTTCTTCCCAATTACAGGTCCCATCAAAACTTGTCTGTTAGTCTCTGTCATTTCTAACTTTTTTTCTTGTATTTATTTAAACTGGAACCTTATCAAGTGAAGTTATTTCTTATGTCACAGTTTTGCATATTTCTCCTAATTAGAAGTGAAATTGAAACTTTTATCAGTAAATCATTTTCATAGCCAGCTGGAAACCTTCAGATTATACTTAATCCGATTAACCCTTTATAGTTCTAATATTTGTATATAGTCACACATATAGATATATCTCTATGTGTATATATAAATACATTAAGATTTTAAGAATGCAATATTGATTTAATATATATGTAATGATCATATAACACACATTCTAAAAATGAATTATAATCCAATTAACGCTCTATAGCTTAGAGATCCCAGACAAGAATATAACTCCGCACGTGTCATCATCATCATCATCATCATCAACCATAATCAATCCACTGCAGGATGAAGGTCTCTCCAAGTTGAATCAATCTTTTCCGATCTTTAGCTTCTCTTCTCCACATCACCCCTACACACTTTCTTATTTCATCCATCCATTTCACATCTGGTCTTTTTTTGGGTCTTTTACAATCTTTTGGAATCCAGTTTACAATTTCAATTGTCTATCTATTATCATATTTTCTAGAAATATGTCAGCCCAACTCCACTTTAGTCTTTTAATTTTTTCAATGAGGTCAGTAACACCTGTTTGTTTTCTTACCCATATATTGTATTTTCGATCTCTTCTTGTTATTCCTAACATGCATCTCTCCATATTTATTTGAGTGGTCTGAAGTCTTTGTATTGCTCTTCTATTAAATGTCCAAGTCTCAGATCCATAAGTGAGAACAGGTAAATCCCATATATTAAAAACATTTCTTTTCAAACACATAGGTATATTTCCTTTTAGTATCAAGTTATTTCTACCAAAAGCACTCCAAACCTAGTTTAATTCTATGATTAATTTCATCCATTATGTTTCCATTTGTATTAATAATCTGACCAAAGTATTTGGGCTGTTAACTTTTTCTAACTCATCATAAACAAATCTTTATTTGCATATTTTGAGAAAATTCATTGAACATTATTTTGGTCTTTTTAACATTTATCTTTAGTCCTACTTTCATCTGATAACTCCTGCAACATTTCCTGCAGCTATAAAGCATTATTTGCAAAAAAACAACTATATCATCTGCCAAATCCATTTACTTTCACTTCTTAGCTTCCCATTTTAATTCACAAAATACTTTTCGCAGCACTGCTGTAAAAAGCTTTGGAGATATGGAATCACATTGTACACCCTTCTCAATCTTGACTTTCCTAGTATCATTATGTAATCTAATTATTGCTGTTGCATTTTTATAAATATTCTTCAAAATATGATACTATCCTGGATTTATACCATGGTGATTCAATGCTTTAATCATTGAAAAAATGTTTATAGAATCAAATGCCTTTTCATAATCTACAAATCCAAAGCATAATGGCAATTCATATTCATTTGTTCAAAATTTCTATAACTTCTCTCAATACCTGGATATGATCTACTGTACTAAAACCACTTTTAAATCCAGCTTGTTCTCTTGGTTGGTGGAAATCCAATGTTCTCTGTAGACGAGTTGTAATTATCTTGGTAAAAATTTTGTATAAAACTGATAAAAGGCTGATAGATCTGTAATTTTTAATATCTTCTTTATGACCTTTTTTAAATATTAATATTAATACTGCATTCTTCCAATTAACTGGTACATCTTTATCATTTAGACATTTGGTATATAACTTTGCTAAAAAAAAAATTATTTCTTCACCTGCTTCTTTTAATATATCAATTGTAATTCCATCATTACCTGGAACCTTCCCTTTTTTCATACAATTAATTGCATGTCTCACTTCTTCATTTAAAATTCTGGGCAATTCAGAAGATATAGTAGATATAGGAGGTACAATTAGTAAGATGTAACATACGTGTTAATGTAAAACTAGAGAGAATATCTTCTTTATCACCTTTTTTAAATATTAATATTATTTACTGCATTCTTCCAATCATCTGGTACATCTTTATCATTTAGACATTTGGTATATAACTTTGCTAAAAAAAAAAAAATATTTCTTCACCTGCTTCTTTTAATATATCAATTGTAATTCCATCATTACCTGGAACCTTTCCTTTTTTCTTACAATTAATTGCATGTCTCACTTCTTCATTTAAAATTCTGGGCAATTCACAAGATATAATAGATATAGGAGGTACAATTAGTAAGATGTAACATACATGTTAATGCAAAACTAGAGAGACAAAATTTATTAAGAAAAATAATATTTACAGTTGATATTTCTAATCTTCAGAAACATTCTAATGAATTTAAATTAGAACTTACAAATCGATTTCAACTATTAGTAGATTTTGAACATGATTCAGATTTGAATGAAATTAATATGAAAATAACTGATACACTTTTAAAAACTGCAACAAAGATAGCTGGTAGAAAAAAGTAGCAATTGACCAATAAAATTTCTACTGAGACTACAGAATTTATGAAGAAAAGAAGGAATATGAAGATATACAAAAATGATGCATTAAAAAGGATTGAATATCTCGAATTCTGTAAATGGTGTGGAAAATAGTTGAAAATGATATAAGAAAGTATAACTGTGAACTAACAAGGAAAGCTGCAGAAGAGAATAAAAGTCTCAAGAGTGCAAAACAACATTTTGGTATTGGTAGAAAATTTATATCTGCAATAAGAAAAAAAAGATGAAATTATTACTAAAAAGAGGGATGACATCTTGAAATGGGTAGAAGACTTCTATCAAGAATTATATAGTAATAAAGAACAAGTACCTCCACGTGTATATATATATTAAGAATTTAATATTATCTATATATATATTTGTAATGCTCATATAACACATTCTGAAAGTGGATTAAAATCCAATTAACCTTTTATAATTCTAATATCTATATACACTCACATACATAAATATATCTCTGTCTTTCTATAGGCATATGCAAATAAATTCTGAAAGTGGATTATAAATCGATTGATCCTTTTATTCTAAAATCTGTATATATTCAGACACATAGACATAACTCTGTTTTTTTATATATCATATATAAATATATTAAAATAAGAATTTAATATTACTTTTTTTATATATCTAATGGTCATATAAAATATATTCTAAAAACGGGTTATGTGTTTAGTTTTGATGAATGATTAACAGTTTAGTTTGACAAAACTGTATTTTCATTGACCAAGTGTCTTACTACCAACATAATTATTTTAACAGTTAATAATGTAATCATTTTTGGTTTGTATTGTGAAAGTTTTTTTAAAATCCAAGATCCTAATTAAAATTCTCCCTCTTTTTATTCTCAGTTTAGGCAATTATAGTTGTCAATTGTTTTGCATATATATGTATTGTGAATTTTAAGAGATGTTTTGAAATACTGATTAATCTCCCCACAATGTTAATTTTTAATGATACTGCAAATGAATAGAAATATGATATAAATTTAATATTTGACTCTTATTTACATACTGATATGAAAATATTGCGTAATTTTAAATGTATACGATCAGATGTAAAGATATCTAAAGATAGTATGGTTTACATGTATAATATTCCAGAGCAATATTGAATCTTTAAGTATATTTATTTTATTCTAGTTTAATTTTAGTTTTTCATGCACACGCAGAAAAATAGTCACTAAGTAGTTGCTTGCTAGGTTAAAGGCATAGAAGCATTAGAATATATCATGTTAAACTCCGATCAAGAACCTTTAGTTCTCCAACCCAACACTCTACTAGATAAGAAAACTTAAGTAGAATATTACATAAGCATTTATGTGATTTAAACTCATGATATTCTTCTCACAAGACAACTATTTTAACCTACTAACTAAATATCACATTTCTCATATATATATATTGAAACAGTAAGATTCGTCTTCGAATCTTAAGTTTCACTTTTTTCTATCGTTTCTCACTCACTGGTCTTTCCTACCCAAATTTAAATTTTTTGGTATCGAATTGTGTGTGCAGCAATATTAAAAATGTATTGATATATGTAGGATTCACCATAAACACGCACACATTTCGATCTCAAATTTAAGGCAATAAATAATATAATTTAGATTTTTTCTTTTAGTTATAAAAAAATATATATATAATTTTAATCATTTATTTTGAATTGTAAAATTCGTTAGTTATTGCTTTGTTTAAATTTCATTTAGTAATAATTTTAGAAATAAATTGTAATATTTAATTAAAAGTAAAAATAATCGTATGTTCCCTTTTTGTCTTTGAAATTTTAAAAGCATCGGTCGGTGAGAGATAATAGATTAATTAAAAAGAAAAATTCCCTAAAATGTAATTATAAAAATTAAAACGGCAGCTTTCTCGATAATTAAAATTAACAAAAATGCATTGATTATCCTCAGGGCAGATTAAGTGTAATCCAAAAATAAACTATGACAAAAATGTGAAAGATAAGATATAAGAAAAGAGGCCATTTTGAGACTTGCTAGAAACTGGCACTTTAACTTTAGCTGGGCTCTCAATCAATTGAGAGTCTCTAAGATATTAAATAAATTTTTCCTGCCATGGTATGATCGAGTAAAAGCGCCCAGACTATTCTCCGCCCGGAGATGGCCTATCGGATGCCAAACCTTCCATTGCCCTTCATAAATTCAACCACGAAGATCTGCTGCCTAAAATAATGAGAAGGCTGCTGCTGCTGTTAAATTAAATGAACCACCTAAATACAGGAAAGAACTGCTAATCATGAACAATTTGCTACTGACCAATGGAATCGGAAAACTTCTCATAAAACAGGTACCTGTGTCCAAATTCTCTAGAGTACTCTACCAATATCCAGCTACTTTTATTCATTCTGTATATAACTTATAAATTGTAGAACTATCATTTGAAATACTAAAATTTTAATAATTAATATGTAAACTTCTTTAATAATCTAGCCTGCCTAACTCTATCTTTCTTGGGTGCGTATTTCTAAAATCTATATTTATTATTTAATTATTGCATGCTCATAATTGTCTAAATATAAATCTGTGATCGTTTGAAACAGTGGATGCATGTCAAATTTTTCATTAATATTTACTTTCATAAATGTCTTAACATTTTCATACAAATGACACGCATTCAATGCTTCCGTTATTGTAATGCAGGGGTCTACTGCTTAGCAAATGGCTGACGTATCAGTTGTAATAATCACCCAGGCTATATATTGTTTTTATATCTTATTAAACTGTAATTAATAATTCCATAAAATGTGCATTTCTTTGAGAGTCGCAAACGTTCCTTATTAAATGTTGATAATGTAGGGCCTAGTTATAAAATATATTTAAGTCTTAACAGGATTGTCTGTACATTATACATGTGTTACGTTTTAGAGACACGATGACCCATTACAAGCCGTGAATATTCCAGATTCTATAGGGTTGAAATTAACCCCAGTTGTCCTACATAAGCGGACATAATAAATGCTCCCGTAGGGCTTGACGACCGTCATGCAGCCAGCAGGCAATCTCGGCACAAACCGCTTGTCCCTGGTTATGCTTATGTGACACCTTACTTCTTTGGGCCGATGGTAAATGCCAGCCCATCATTCTTATAAACTCATTCACAGCTTTGCAGTTTCAAGATACTGCCATTCCATATCGCCTTTCTAGCGTACCACATGTTTTCTTTTATTAACTTTATTATTCTATATATAACTCCGTTCCTGCATTAGCTTCATAATTCACCCTCAAATAAATGTTTGCCCCTAGTTCTTCGTAATATCTTTAATTAAATAAATCTTACTTTAGACTCTTGCATTGCAAAGATATAAATCTCTAAAGGCATGCATTAGAAATACTTGCTCAAGAATTTTAGGTAGCTAGATTACGTCATCAAATAAATATGTTCATCTGTGTAAATATAATAGTATCGGAAAATTCCGCTACTGAGATTTAAATATTGCCAAATATTATTAGTTTTACTGTTAAATGATATAATGTTTTAATAAATAATTTCAAACTATATGTCTGCCATTACTTCTTTATTTATTTATTCGATACCCATTCAATATGTTTCCTCGATTATTTAAATATAAATGTGTAAGGTTAAAGTTCTGATTGGCTAACTCGAAATAAAATCATGAATCTCTTGCATACCCTAATCACTGTGCCTAAAGAAATCTTTACTAATGTTGCATCAGATGCGTTGTTTCATAGATTGTATTGTGGGACCGATAAACTATGTTTGAACTCAGTACTACGAGTAGCTTCGCTATCTAGATGGTGCTGCAGTTCTGTGTGGTGGTCGAATTCTACACTATGTTAACGATTCACACATTTTCTGACAGTTACAATATATATATTAAAATAAATATACGGATGTTTTGACAAAAAAATCACTTCCCTCAACTAGGTAAAACACAGTAATAATAATCACATGGATGTAGCAGAGACAGAGTATCATGTGGTTGTGGAATAGTTTGGCCTAAATTTGATAGTATTTTTTATATTTATTTGTATAAAGAAACCCTTCCAGATAGTTGGCAATTTCATTGTTTCATCATGTTTGATAATGCATTTTACTTTAATATTATTTTATCAACATGGTTGTTCCCAAAAACATGTTTTATGAAATATCTTTTACCCATGAGAGCATTCACTTCAGTATATATATATATATTTACTACACAGAAGCTTTCAGAAATAATACTATATATATATATAAGTTATTATTTTTGGGAATAAACTATGTTATTTTGCATTACAAACCGATATTTTGATGAACTAGCATCCGCCATTGTCAAGGTTGACTTTTAAAAGAAAAATCATTTGATTTCAAACAGTAATGTGATCGAGTGTGAGATGAGAAATGAGATTCAACTTGAAGTATTTCAGCATTCACAATATGAGGCTTATCAAAATGTTTATTTCCCTCAGTTTTTTCACCTATTAATTTTGTTAATATTAGAAAGTAGAGATAAAATGAGAGGTTTCCATATAGCTGGATCTCCACTGTCACCTGTAATTGCTGATCTTTTCATGGATAATTTTGAAAGTCAAGTATTAAATGCAGCTACCAAGAAATCTTCTATTTGGCTAAGACATGTAGATGATACATTTGTTATATAGCCACATGGCATTGATGCTTTAAATTCTTTACTTGTTTTTCTAAATAATTGGCATCCTAATATTAAATTTACTACGGAAGTGGAAAATAACAAATCACTTTTTTTTCTGGATGTTTTAATTACAAGAAAATGTGATGAAACCTTTTCAATATCAGTTTACAGGAAATCCACCCATACAAACAGATATCTTAATTTAAATTCTCATCATCACCCTGCTCAAGTATTTTCTGTAGCAAAAAATCGTTTGACTATAGCTTATATATAGTTTGTCTGATAAAGATAATCTTACTCAAAAAATAGAACTTACAAAAAATATTTTACTTTCTAATGATTATAATAGAAACATCTTATTAAGGCTTTGCATAGCATTGATGCTAAAGGGAAAAAAGAGAATAGAATTGATAATTCATCTTATAATAGAGTGGTTTTGCCTTATATTAAAGAAGTTACTTATAAGATCAATAGAAGATTATCTAGTTTTAATGTAAAGACAACCTTTTCTACTGGCAAGAAAATTGGTGATTTTTTACACAAACCTAAAGACAGAGTATTTTTGAAACACCAGGGGGTTTATGAAATTCCATGTTTGCAGTGCTCAATAAGCTATATAGGCAAGTCTAATAGACAAATAAATGTCAGAATTAAGGATCATTTAAATGCTTTTAATTAGAAATTTAAGACATCAGTTTTTACTTCACATTTTTTAGAAATTGGTCACAAACCTGATTTTGACAATGCAAAAATACTTGCTAATTTGTAAAGGTATGATTTGAGAACCATGAGAGAGTCAATTGAAATATTAAAGAGACCTACTGGTTTAAATAGTGCTGATGAAGCACAACATATTCCAGCTATGTGGAAACCTCTCATTTTATCTCTGTCTTCTAATTTTAACTTAAAATTAATAGGTGAAAAAAGTGAGGGAAATAAACATTTTGTTAAGCCTCATATTGTGAATGCTGAACTACTTTAAGTTGAATCTCATTTCTCATCTCACACTCAGTCATGTTACTGTTTGAGATCTAATGATTTTTTTTTCAAAAATCAACCCTGACAATGGCAGATGCTAGTTCATCAAAATATCAGTTTGTAATGCAAAATAACTCATGGTTTATTCCCAAAAACAATAATTTATCTATATTATACAACTGTGAAAACATTAAATATAATATATGTGGGGGGGGCGAGTGTGTGTGGCTTTTGGAGAAAAAATGCATTAGATTAAAAAAATTTAAAGGTACTAGATTTATATTCAAAACTTCTCAATGATTAAATGCATTAGCTAGGAACTAATGCGGAATATAGATTGAACTACATTGTCTAGGAATTTATTAGGCATTACCACTAGCATCTATGGATGCCACTAAGTAGTAGATCTGGAATAGAATAAACAGGTTTCCTTTTTTAAAATTCATTTTCAAATATTTTATCATTTCTTTATCCATATAACAAATGATATTAATAAAATAATTTAAGCTATTTAAAAGTTCTTGCAAGACTGTACTCTTAATATGCTGAATTTAATCTCTCTGACTTATTACATGTCATTTTATTGGTGAAAACAATGGAGCAGATAAATTTATTGTGTGGGAGTTACTAGAAGTAGTATAGCTGAAACTTAATTTATGGAACTTGAGCTGTAGAATTTGCTGCTTTATCACTACTCTAAAGTGATGAAAGGTATGGTCAACAGTAAATGATAATTACATAGCTTTTAATATTCTACCAATGGTTTCAGAGTGTCCAAAGACCTTCTTCATACTAAACTTCTCACAGGTTTGAGGTTCAGAGGGTTTTATTCTTTGGAAATGAGAAAGTTTAATTATAATGAGTCCAGATATAAAAAAATTAAAACAAATGTTTTTATCAACCTTTCTGGAATGTACATCTTGAAAGATTTTACATCTCTTTTGATTTTAGAATAATCTATGAATAACATCTACTAAAATATAATTAAACTTCCATCCATGTACTAAAAATATTAAAATTCTCAAAAGCATTTTGAGGTTGTGGAGCTGATATACAAGAGACCACTGCTCCTCTCTATATAGTAATCAAATAATAATGAAACATTTTGAAAACTACAGTTTTGATAGTGACTTTCTATTTTGGCTAACATTAGCTTCCTGGTAGGTAAGATGCCAATTGCAGTACAATAAAATCTTGTGAAAGCTACTTTTGTAACAACATTTTTTTGAGTCTTTAGGTATGGTTTTGGTTATAATCTTTTTCCTACTAGAGAGTAGATGTAAATGGAAAACTTACTATTAAAACATATAGCTATTGTGAAAGAGAATCTAGCACTGGATTTATAGGAATAACACAGTAGATTTAGATCTAGAACAACACTACAATGAAGAAATCCAGATTAAATAGTTGATGGAAGGACAAACTTTTTTAATAATAATATTTTTAGATGCCAACAGAATTATTATATGATGAAAAGTAAATAAAAAAGTGAATAACTTTTGAAATTTCAGCAGATATCAGATTGTAATATCAATGGCCTCTTAGAAGAGTGAATGAGCTATTCAAGGACTAGGGCACTCTTTTGTCTTTGGAAAAAAAATCTTCTTAAAGATGGATGAACCTTAGGATGGTCAATATCATGAGGATATAGAAAGTAATGGGAAATCATTACGTTAAATAAGTAGCTATAAAGGTATTTAGATTTTTATAAAATATTTTGGAAGGCAAAATTTTAGGAAGAAGACCAAGAATATCCTATCTTAAAAATGTGATGGGAATAAATTGATTGTTTTTCATATGTAAATAGGAAATGAATTGCTGAAGATAGAATCAGATGTTTAAGTAACAAGGCATTGCCTTTAGATCCTGATGATGATAATAATAAATGGATTTCTTCAGATTTTATGACTTTATCTATTTCATGAATTGAAATTAAAACCATCTCCATTTTATTCATCAAAACACTGAAGAAGTAATCTCTAAATATCAAAACAATGCTAATTTGTAGTATTAAATGTTAATCTATTTCATTCATTGTTAATCTTTGTATGATTTTTTTAAAATTTTATTTTCAATAAAGAACACTACAATTATTGGTGTTAGTATTTTTCTATCACACTGATGTATATAAATTCATAAATATGTATGACAGACCAAATATTATAAATGTTAAATAAAGAATCAAATAGTTTATTGCCCAGAAGTTTTTAAGAAGTTTGAGCACTGAAAATGCAGAACATGGCTGTGATTCATGGACATTGAACTCTGAGATCTATTACTCTACCTCTGCATCAATTCACACAAGGCAAGTAGATGCAAAGAAAGTGTTATTAAAGTTTTTATCATACAACTGCATCAAATAGAAGAATCTCTAGTTAACCAAGAAACTAGACTTATGTAGTGTCAAATGAAATTAGTCTGGTGAAATTGCAAGTAGGAAATAGAAATAACTTTCTATAATTACAATATCCAATTTTTGCTGAGGTATTCAGATCAAGAATTTTATCATCCATCAATAAATAATTTATAATTGATAACTAAAAAAAATCTTAAAAAATAGGTAAAACAATAAAAAATTTAGCACTAGAAGCAAAATGAACCAATTTAATCAAACTCTCTACTAGAAATATTTCTAATCTATTTTTTTAAGTGAAAAAAGTACCTACACTTCCTAACATTGTCTTTATATTTATAATCCTCAAGTTCTCAGATCAAATAAAAATTCAAAATTAATGTGCATTCCTTGAAATGTTTAGGACAGTGATAACTTGACTCAAAGTCCAAAGATCAAGCCCTAGCTTTATCCCAGTACTTGAAGATGTAAATTTTTTAATAGAAAACCATTCATTTTTTCTATGCATGTTATTAAAGTCACTCATATATCTAATTTGGTCAAAAATGTTTGTGTTTTTTTTTCAATTGAATTTTTAATGAAAAAAACACATTCCCATTAAATCTATATTGACAAATTTTGTTAAAAACATAACTTCAAAAATGAAAATAATTCTAAAAATAATATATTAACTTTGTAAATAAACAAAAATAAATAAATAGAAATAAATAAATAAAACAAAAAATTTCAATTTAACTTTTAGGCTAAAAAATATATTAATGGGAAAAGATATCTCAAATTTGTATGAGTAAGGTAATTTCAGTAAGTAAATTTAAGTAAAAAAATGTTTTTGAAATATTAATATTTATCATATAATTATAAAAATGTAACAATAATAATATTTTTGACAGTAAGCATTTTATTTTTGATATTAGTAAATTTTCAGTTGACTAACTTTTTGCTAAAATAAGTATATTCAAATAAAAACTGAATGCAAACATCAAGTACTTATTAAAAAACAAATATTTAATTTTACAAAAACAAATAAATAATTAAATTACATGCAAATTTATATTTTTTGGTTTTATGATTTCAATGAAATCTGATATTGCACAAATACCTAAAACTATTTTTTCAAAAAAGATTGAGTGCTGGCCTGAATTAATTGTTCACTGATAGCTTTTGACATCTAGGTACTTAAAATAAAATTAAAATTAATCAAAACTCTTTTAACTCAAGTTTTTTATCAAATAATAGTCATGATTGAATCATCTTGAGGCTGACTATAATACCTATAATGTAGTTTGTTTGAAATATTGGATTGGATTTTAATATGTGAATAAAAGATAATAAAACAACCAACCAAACATTTGTAACAAAATTAATAATAGTAGAATAGTGTGACTTTTACCAAATTTTTTTCAAGACATTGAATCAGTCTAAAATCATAATTATGTTTTGTAGAATCTATCATATAATCACTGTTTAATGAAAATTCTAAGAAATTATCACTAACAACTAAAATTGTATAGTCATTTTAATCTCTTGAATTAAATAATCACTTGGTTTATCTCTTCATTATAACAAAATATCTTCTTCTACATATGACTGTCTATTGGTATATAAGACATTAAATAGCATTATTTTAATCATATTAATAAGAAAAGTACATTTTTTAGAAGTATCTATTATTATATTGTGCTAAATTTCATCTTATTAATAATTAAACTCAAGCAAATAGCTATTATGGATATCTTTCACAACTGAAATTTCATTTGTAATGTAGAAAGACATTAATAAATTTTAATGGATTTTTACTACTTGAAGTGACAGAAATAGAGACATAATTCAAAGATCTTGATCTCTTATATTCTAGAATGAGCCCTTCTACCCCATATATTAGACAATTTCTGTAGTAATGAAAAAGAATTGAAAGATGTGAATTATCATTATTAAGGCTAACTTTCAATTCCTTAATTGTAATTAGCACATTGTAAAGTAAATATGAATGGAAACATAAAAATAATGTATTTTATATATCATGTTTTCACAATAATGTCTATTTTTTTAAAAAAAAATCTGATTATAGCTTAATAATAGACCCATTATTAATTTCAAAAAATAAGCATAATCCACTAAAAACCTCATCAACTTTATTGCCCCTGGGGATTCAAATAAATGAAATTATTTTCATCAATTTGATATTACCTGACCTGCCAAGAAACCATCTATACATCAAACCATCTCAGTACTAACTATATCTTCTCAATTATAAAAATGGGCTTAATGATACAACTGAATTCTCATTTCCATCTAAGCAGTTTCTTAGATCACAACACATAAAATTCAATTTTCACATTTACTTCTATTGATTCAATTCTTCAATTAGAATACATTTATTTTTACAGCAATTTATTAAACCCTTTTATTTAACTTAGAAAGTTTATTTGGGTCAAATCTTCTAATCAATTGTTAACATACTTCCATTAAACAGATTTTGATTCAAATTTTATGCATGTATTAGATATTATGTAAATGACAATGCAATATTTCAAGGATGTTCAGATTAACAGTATGGGGGGGGGAGAGATTTAAACTGCATTGATATCAGTTTAGTTTGTTTTCAGTGATGTACAATAAATGGTGGTATATTTTTAACAAATATGCTTTCATTGAATTTCACGAATAATTTACTAAAAAGCATTTACAGTTAAAAAAAGAAGGATGAAATCTTTAATTTCTCTTGATTATTTAAAAAATGCTGCCTTTATAAACCCAAAAATCTTGTGATTTTTAATGGCTTGGATTTTATTTCAAATACTGCAAATGTGGTGACATTGTTTAAATTCTCAGTTTTTAAATTTAAATATTAGTTATAAAAAGTCCATTGCTAAATATCTAAATTCTAAAAAATAAAACACTTAAAAATGTTTTATATAAAATGTTTTTATTTAATTTGATGAGGAATGCACTATCCCCCCCTCCCCATTTTGTTTCCCTTCAACCATAATGTTGGTTATTTATTATATTTGACTTGAAATAAAAATATGGGACATCCATAAACTAATTCAATCATTAGTTTTTAGTATCAACCAATTAGTTAATTTATGAACATCTTACACTTTTAAGTTAAATAGAACAACCAAAGTTATGGTTAAGAAAAAAATATTTTTTAATAGCTACTCTGTTTATCACACTTTACAGGGGGGAGAATAATTTTCATTATCTGCCAGAGTTTTTGTATTATTTATTTAAAGCATGTTTTGTAAAATATTTTTTATTATACAAAATCTTTTTAAATAACAAAAATTGTCCTTAAAATAAAGCTTTTCAAAACTGCACGAATGTTGGAATCTGTAAATAAGATATCAAATCTCATGACTTAATTTTCTCATTATATATATTTTAGGAAATGCTTGATGTGTATTCAAAACATACAAACCCATTGTTGTCTAGAAAAGATGACAACGGATAGACAAGTGAAATTTGAATCTAAGAGATTATAAAAGATTTACCATGTGTGGAGATGAAGAATGAAATATGGTTCTTTGTTAGGGAATTATAGATAAAACAAGCCATGGATGGGAAAAGTTGGATGAAACTTGGAGAAGCAATGATATATATCTGCCTTGTTAGTAAAAGTGCTATGATTTTATTTTTGATATGATTATAATAATAATTTCTTTATATTGTGAAATTAATCATACGTTTTTTCTTCTTTGGAAAGTTTTACCCCTGTCAGAAATTCTCATTGTGTGAACGTTTTCACATAAAATATTTTAATAGAAAATGATCTCCTAAAATGTAGTGTATTTAAATTACGCTATATTGTAATTATGTCCTACATTGATAATTTAAAATTATGAGAATTATCTTTTGACAGATATGTAACGATGATAATTGTGAAAGCGTTATCATATTCTTTTTATCGAATAATCATTAACTTTTATACCTATTATTATGCAGGTGATTTTAAGAACATCTAATTTATCAACTATTATCGATGCATATATATTGTTTATAATTCCGTAAATATTTTTATGAAAAGGTTTGTTTGCGTTAAAATTATGTTTATACTGACAACACATCGGATATCATCTTTTTCTGCCTATTATAATTCTATCGCTATAATTCTCCAAGAATAATTGAAAAAATAATATAATTTTTATTTTTAAAATAGAACCTATATTTATTCGTTTAAGTTTCTCAAACTGAACATTCGTTTCTTAAATATCACGTGCTCTTATGAAGGTCGGAGGTCGCATTATTTAAAAACTGATCTTTCTTTAATTAAATTAGTTTCACATTTTAAACAGTAATAGGATAAACTGTTTGATATGCTTGTCAATCAATTTAACTTTTTATTAATTTTGACTTATATTTCAAATAAAGGCAGCGGGGTCGTCCGGTCCATATCTAAGGTATTAAAGCAGTTAATTGAAATTATTTTCTTATTTTACGGTTTGTAGAAAGATCGCTAAAATCAATTAGCTTTTTTAAAATCTGGCATAAGTTTTAATTATTATGGAATTCATTAATATCAATTGGTTTTTTTATATGAAATTATAAAAGCAAATCAAATTTTAGTATTTCGTCTTTTTTTACTATTTGATCAGCTAATATTAGTTGTTGCAATCTGAGTTTTTATGATTTCCTAATATAGATTTAATATCTCATGTTTCACTATACTCAACAGTATTGATTTCATCCTACCAATATTTTTTCAAAGATTAATTGGTTGGATTAGTAGATACAAGATAAAATCATCTCAATACCTAACTATAATATAAAAGTCTCGTATCTGACCCCTCCATAAAAAGGCTTCTGCCAAATTAGTCAAATGTTTGTAAGGATTTTCATAGTTTTCTTGTTTTATTTTTCTTATTTTACTTTCTATCTTAGAACAGCTAGATATTCATAATTCTAACTATTAATTTTGATTGGCTGAGGATTTTGGATTAGTAATATTAAAGTTTTAAATTATTAGGAAATCTTTATTCAGATTTGAACCACAGATCGTTGTCAAAATTCCTTCTCTACTATATTAGACAGTTGAAACTTGTTTGTTATAAAGGTGTTTAGTTTTGAATAAACTTTTTGATGTTTTCCATTTATATTATTAGGAAAAATATGTCTGAAGGTATAGCCCAGTCGTTGATAAATATCACCAATAAAATCTGATGGAGTAATGATGAAAACGAGATCTCAATTGGTCATTAGTTTATGTAATGAAAAATATAAGTTATGAATCTAACTAAAGCATAAATCAAAAATCTTTATCATCTGTCTTCACTTTGAGTGGTGAATTTAATAAAGGACTAAAGTAAATAGCTTTAATATTATCAATCTTTACACTCCAAGTTTACATAATAAAATATATGACTTGCAAGTAATTGATCTATACTTCCAAAAATTGTAGGAACAATATCTAGTTGCCACTGATAATTATGATCACCAGTTTTATTTCTATCTTGATGAATACAGCAGCAAGCAACTATTTAGATCCACAAATACACATAACACCTTTCATGCTTGAATGAACCAATAAAATATAAACAACCTGTTCTCTAGTAACACTATAATCAGGCGGTAAAAATCTCCATTTATTTCTAAACAGATTGCTTATATCCTGTTGGTTTGTTTAAATATGAGAGCTATAGTATGTGATTTAGGTATAATAACTCATTAGCACTTATGATGTAATATTTGTAACTTTTAATTTTAGATAGTGTCTTTAATTCTGGATCAAAAAGAAATACAAAAAAAAAAGAAGTTAACAAAAATAACAATAATAATTAGTACAAAATTGACTATTAACAATTTAAGCTATGAAAAGTTAAAAATGTTATACAAATATTAAATTAAGAATATTAGTGATTATTAAATTCCACAGTGTGCCTTACTGAAGAAGTGGAAATGAATGATTTTCTCTCCAAACTACCTGCAGTGCTATTTCTAATTTAATCTAATGTATGTGTTATAGTTTAACTATTCGATAAAAATAAATTAAGATATGAGCATTTCTGGTTTGTGAGTTATTATATGAAATGTGGTGTCTTGGCAATGTATCATGTTTTGCATTTTAACCTACAATGAAATAATACACATTCGTTTTAAATTGAGAAAAACTATCACTGAAACATATGAAATGACTCAAACTGTATATAGTAGTGAAACTATGAATCACAAGAATATTTTCAAGTGGTTTGTAAGATTTTGTGATGGCAAGGAGAATATGGTAGATAATCAATGAAGATACTAAAGTACTATCATATTTCATGTTATAACTCGTGATCTAGAAATAATATCATAATACTTTTGTCGTAAATAGTTAAGCTATATTGCTATGTAATACATGTGTTAATTCAGAGATGGCGCTGCATACAGCTCGGAGGGCTGCAGAAAGGAGTTTGCTATTAACTGAAAGGAGACCCTTTGATTCCTCTTGGAGTCCTTAAAGGAACTGAGCAGGGCAAATTCCTAATGTCCACTCCATACGTTCTTGTCGTTGCAGCTGTTATTACTATGTGATTATTCATATAGTATACGAACGTGGATGGGCTGCTCACCAACACGCATTAGCCAGCGTGATGAGTTTATTGGCTTTTTACCTCTGAGTTTAAGATCAAGAAACACCATGGTCTTTCTTCTCAGTGCCTGATAAGGCAGAATGAATGTTTGTGTAAATGATAAATATTTTTCCAATACATATATACAATTATGACAGACAAAAATAAAGCATGGCCCTTATTCCCAGGAGGCTGTAAAGTCACCAACCAAGGCAGCAGTTGGTGG
Organism: Epiperipatus broadwayi; assembly: GCA_028023455.1. Lineage (NCBI taxonomy): Eukaryota > Metazoa > Onychophora > Udeonychophora > Euonychophora > Peripatidae > Epiperipatus > Epiperipatus broadwayi. The sequence continues at coordinate 1,459,253 of JAQFVV010012500.1, forward strand.
CCGAAGGCAGAGGGTGCTAAGAATCCCCTGATTGCGGACCCAGGCTGCCATTTGATGATGACTTTTTATTTAGGTACTTACAACTGCAGATCACTTTCAAGTGAAGGAAGATTGCAAGAATTAGAAGAAAAACTGTCTTATATTAAATGGGACATTATTGGACTTTGTGAAGTTAGAAGAAAAGGAGAAGAAACAATTGATTTCAAAAGTGGACATATACTCTATTATAAAGGCACACATATTGGAAATACAAGTGGAGTAGGATTCATTATAAATAAAAAGTGGAAAAACAATATTGTGGAGATTGATGGTGTATCGGACAGAGTGGCAAGATTAGTTATACAACTTAATAGCAGATACCAAATGCAGATAATTCAGGTTTATGCCCCAACAAGTTCTCATAGTGATGAAGTAGTAGAAGATTTCTATATGGATGTACAAAAGGCTTTTGATCAGAGTAAACAACATTTTGAAATTGTTATGGGAGACTTTAATGCTAGAATTGGTAGACAAATGAAAGATGAAATTGCTGTAGGTAATTTTGGTTATGGTAATAGAAATGAGAGAGGACATAGACTTGTGGAGTTTGCAGAAAAAGAAAAACTTTATATTATGAATTCATTTTTTGAGAAAAATGCTAAAAGGAAATGGACATGGAAGCATCCAAATGAAGGTACAGCAGAATTGGATTATATTTTGACTAACAGAAAATACATATTTCAAGATTGTAATGTTCTTAATAAATTTAACGCAGGAAGTGATCATCGATTAGTAAGGTGTAAGTTATGTGTTAATGTAAAACTAGAAAGACAAAAATTATTAAGAAAAACAATATTTACAGTTGATATTCCTAATCTTCAGAAACATTCTAATGAATTTAAATTAGAACTTACAAATAGGTTTCAAGTGTCAGGAGATTTTGAACATGATACAGATTTGAATGAAATTAATATGAAAATAACTGATACACTTTTAAAAACTGCAACAAACATAGCTGGTAGAAAAAAGCAGCAATTGACTAATAAAATTTCTACTGAGACTAGAGAATTTATGAAGAAAAGAAGGAATATGAAGATATACAAAAATGATGTATTAAAAAGAATTGAATATCTCGAATTTTGTAAAATGGTACGGAAAAGAGTTGAAAATGATATAAGAAAGTATAACTGTGAAATAGCAAGGAAAGCTGTAGAAGAAAATAAAAGTCTCAAAAATGTTAAACAACATTTTGGTATTGGTAGGAAATTTATATCTGCAATAAGAAAAAAAGATGGAATTATTACTAAAAAGAGAGGTGACATCATGAAATTGGTAGAAGATTTTTATCAAGAATTATATAGTAATAAAGAACAAGTACCTCCTATATCTATTACATCTTCCAAATTGCCCAGAATTTTAAATGAAGAAGTGAGACATGCAATTAAGTGTATGAAGAAAGGAAAGGCTCCAGGAAATGATGGAATTATAATTGATATATTAAAAGAAGCAGGTGAAGAAATAGAAACAATTTTAGCAAAGTTATATACCAAATGTCTAAATGATAAAGATGTACCAGAAGATTGGAAGAATGCAGTAATAATATTAATATTTAAAAAAGGTAATAAAGAAGATATTAGAAATTACAGACCTATCAGCCTTTTATCAGTTTTATATAAAATTTTTACCAAGATAATTACAACTCGTCTACAGAGAACTTTGGATTTCCACCAACCAAGAGAACAAGCTGGATTTAAAAGTGGTTTTAGTACAATAGATCATATCCAGGTATTGAGAGAAGTCATAGAAAGGACAAACGAATATGAGTTGTCATTATGTTTTGGATTTATAGATTATGAAAAGGCATTCGATTCTATACACATTTCTTCAGTGATTAAAGCATTGGATCATCAAGGTATAGATGTAGGATATTGTCATATTTTAAAGAATATTTATAAAAATGCAACAGCAACAATTAGATTACATAATGATACTGGAAAAATCAACATTGAGAAAGGTGTAAGACAAGGTGACTCCATATCTCCAAAACTCTTTACAGCAGTGCTGCAAGAAGTATTTTGTGGATTAAAATGGGAAACTAAAGGAGTGAAAGTAAATGGAGAGTATTTAAGTCATTTAGATTTCGCAGATGCTGTAGTTGTTTTTGCAAATAATGCTTCAAAGCTGCAGGAAATGTTGCAGGAGTTAGCAGATGAAAGTAGAAAAGTAGGACTAAAGATAAATGTTAAAAAGACTAAAGTAATGTTTAATCGATTTGCTCAAAATATGAAAATAAAGATTGATTATGAAGAATTAGAAGAAGTTAACAGTTACAAATACCTTGGTCAGATTATTAATACAGATGGAAACATAATGGAGGAAATTAATCATAGAATTAAACTTGGTTGGAGTGCTTTTGGTAGAAATAACTTGATACTAAAAGGAAATATGTCTATGTGTTTGAAAAGGGTGGTTTTTAACAAATGTGTTTTACCAGTTCTTACTTATGGATCTGAGACTTGGACACTTAATAGAAGAGCAATACAGAGACTTCAGACCACTCAAAGGAGTATGGAGAGATGTATGTTGGGAGTAACAAGAAGAGATCGAAAACGCAATATATGGGTAAGACAACAAACAGGTGTTACTGACCTTATTGAAAAAATTAAAAGATTGAAATGGAGTTGGGCTGGACATATTGCTAGAAGAGATGATAATAGATGGACAATAGAAATTTTAAACTGGATTCCAAGAGATTGTAAAAGACCCAGAAAGAGGCCACATGTGAGATGGATGGATGAAATAAGAAAATGTGCAGGGGTGTTGTGGAGAAGAGAAGCTAAAGATCGGAGAAGATGGATTAAACTTGGAGAGACCTTCATCCTGCAGTGGATTGATAATGGTTGATGATGATGATGATGACAACTCGGAGAAAAAACGAGATACTTTTTCATTGGACACATTTTGTATTTTTTAAAAATCAGATCTCAATTTAATCAACAACTTTGAAATACTTAGCTGAAATATTATAAATTTATTAAAATTAAAATAACATTCTGATATGAATAACTTTTACCAAAGTATAAGTTAATTAAACATTGTTTAATAAAATGATAATTAGAATGATGAAATAAATATTAATAATATCATTACAAGCCTTATTTTAATATAAATAAAGAGATTATATCTTACCTAGCAATTTAGGAAAAAATAATTTTGTATGTCCATTTGCTAAACAATGACACACACAAACAGAAAATATGTTTATATGAGTTGTTTTTTTTGTTTAACTTTATGTTAATGATTTCATTCACAGCTTTATGAAGTACAATATATATAATTAATTCATTTTTTCGGTTACTTAATTCTTCACAAAGATTTCGTTAAGTTTAAAAGGTACTGATATTTTCTGTAGTTTTTAATTAAAGTTATAAATAATAAGACTTTATAAAAATTATTTATGGTTTTCAATTTCTCAATCAAGATTATGACTTCAATAGATAGCAGTTGATAAACATAAAGAAAATACTAATAGAAGATATCCTATGAGTTCTCTAGCACATTGTCACCCCAGAGTTTGTAATATAGGGTTGAGTCACAACATCCTTCAGCAACTGATAATGTCTACTGCTGAAATTCGTCAATTAAAATGAATACTTAGCTGTTAGCAAGTTTCTTTTTATGTTCTTTTATACTTGTTTTAAAAAAACAACAATTAAGTGCTTATTTTATAGTTTAAAAATATATTTATATTAAATTCAAAAACATTTCATTCAAGGACTTCAAAATATATCCTACCCACAAAAGTAAACATATTTACGTAAACAAATTTATAGATATAAGTAAGAAAATGAAAATAAGATGAGATAATAATTATTTATTTACGATTAATCTTGAATTATTATAATTAACAAATAAATAAGCACATTTCATTGTAAAATAATCAAGTACTATGAAACAGCACCAATTTATAACATTTAAAAGAAAATTTAATATAGCTCAATTTCATATATATATATTATTATTATTCTATCTACATCATTACATTATTGTGTATATTTAATTATTTGATCTATCATTAACTTACAAATGGACCACGTGACTTCAATACGAATAAAGACTTTTTATTGCATGATAATATGTAATAACAAATTAAATAATTTATAGCTTCCTAGTTCATAAAAAGTTTGAACTTCAGAAGTGACAATTGGGCTATGGACTGTGGATCCTAAGTCCCACAGACTGCTATTACCATTGAATCAAACTATTCAGAGCATGACAATATATGCAAGACTACCATTTGATAAAGATCTTTATTTGTTCATCCACAACAGCAGAGAGAAAGAAGCTTTTAAGAGTTGTTTGATCTGTCTAATATTTAATGAACCATGGCAGAAGTTGTAAAAATATAAAAAAAGTAAACAGAATGAAATTTATTCTAATAAAAAATGAGAAAATATTTAGAGATGCAAATGTGAGGGAAACTTGTAGAATTTGTGAATATAGGAGAGTGAAAATTTATGTTATGTTTAAAAAAAATCAGAAAACATGTAAACCTAGATATCCATATTAACAAAGTTGGATTACATTTTGATTACCAGATAATATTCATTTCAACTCATGAAGTACTCACCAATTAGTGAGATATTCACAGGCTGTCCCAGTGAAAAGGTGCCCTCCAACCTGCCTGAAGGATCATCTCTATATCAATGCATTTTTATGTAAGCTTGAGAAATCAGTGGATACCAGATAACATTGAGCTATCAGTGAAAAACAAAACTCAATGTTAAAACTAATGCACTTATATAAGAGATTTGGCAGTCTGGAGATGGAACTTTTAATTTGGTATCTATTGATTATTCAAGATTGCACTGGTTAATTTTAGAATGGGATGAAGATAACCGTTTGTGGAAGCATAAAATTAAGCATATAAATGATTGATGTTTTTATATAAAATTAATGAGTCATTCAAAAGCATCACACTTCTAGGATATAATTAATCCAATATAATGGCCTAATATTGATTAAGACTATAAGAAAAGATAGGCCAGTATCAAAAAATAGATTTAAAAAGTATTTAAGATTATTATAAACAAAGTAATGGCTCATAATGTAAGCATTGGATATCTGGTCTATACTGAAATAATTGAGAAGTCGACAGAAACGAATTTTGACAAAGATGAATATGGAAGACAATGTTTAAAAAACAGGAAATTCTTTTTCTGGAAAAAAAACTTCTTCTGCATAAAGATTTGAATAATTAAAAGCAGTCAATGAAATATTAAAACAAATGCAACTGAAAGTACAGAATATTATTATCATTTTCACTATGATTAATAACAACCATTGAGAACAAAAATCAATTGAAAAAAGGTTTTAATACCAGATAATTCTTAGATAAGAAATAGATAAAGTTATAGGTAAAAGTAAACAACAGAATAGTTGTATTCCTTTTACCATTACTCTGATGATTTAAACTTTAATAATTAATAGCACTTATTAAATTCTGTTTAGTACTGCCCTATTTAGCTTATAGCTTTCATCAGTGAGGAGCTTTGGATCTTTGAACAATGCATCTAGATCTTTACTAACTAGCTATCTTTTACTTCTATGTTTCTTATCAGATTATTAGCCCAAATTGAACACATTTCAATCTATGACAACTTGCTTGTATATTGCATAGAACAACACTGGATATGGATTAAATAAGCACCATTACATAACATAGATTAGATGATAAAGTTTACATTAAGAATTATTGCAGTGATGATAAAAAAATAGTATATTGGAAGCATGTGAGAAAGTCACCAGAAAAGTTCTTAAATTAATGGAACAATAGATGAAATTATAAAGAACATGATACCTGATGAAAATCAAATCACCCATCAATTTTGTCATCGCGGCCACCTTGCAAGCAAGAAGTTGGTTGCAGATGGTTGTGGATTCGCGTCCCGGCCGGTGCTATGACACATGGAAAAAAAAAAAAGAATATGGTCATGAGGATGATCTTTCTCAATCTAGTCAATCTTTCTGATATAATAAATTTAGAAATATAGAGATAATTTTGTAAGCAAGTAAAATAATGCTTGACATAATAAAGGGGTTCATTCTTCTGAAAATATCTCATCAGCAATAAGGATTTATTTCTAGAAGAAATACAAGATAATAGATATTAAATGTTTAAGAGACAATAGAAAATGCTATGATAAATGAAATATTAAAACATGCACAGTGCACTCCAGTGAAAAGGTGACTGGTTCTTTTTCCAAATTGCCTGAATGCCATCTGTGAATCAATGCATGTGTTACATAGTGACATAACTATTCACCAATATGTCTTCATATATCATCTTTCATCTCCTCCCTTCCATCACAAAATCATTGAAAAACACTTTAAAATGCTATGGTAACTCATGGCTGAGTTTGAATCCTTTCAAATATTTTAGTAATAATTTTGCATAATGTAAAACAAAATTTAATATTTACATGTTTTTCTATTGTTAGTTAAGATACAAAACACATGGTCACATTTTATGGTTAACTCATGGTCTGGATATGGTAGTGCTTTAACATTTTTGTGGTAAATAACTAAACTATATATATTACTATCCTATACATGTTGATTCAGAGATTTGAGAAAGAACTAGATATCTTTTTATTAGAACAAAATGTGTATTATTTTTGATGAAATAAAATGGAAAAAGTTATGAGAATATTTTTGGACTTAAGGACACTTTTATTTTTTCTATAATTTATTCACAATCTTTGTTCAATTTTGCTAAAGTCAAAAAAATACAAAATGTTATTGAGAATATTTAAGATACAGACAGGTATTAGACCAAGCTGTACATCCTCCTATAATGAGATTAGCATCACAATGTGTAAGAGTAATATGATGGGATAATTTGAGAGATATCCATGTTATGAAGAGTGGAATGAAGGGATAGCAGTAGGAAGAAGCCAGATGTTACTGATGATACTCTGATTTCAGATACTGCTGAGAAGTTAACAAATATTTAAAAAAAATGGTATTATCTTGAACTTAATACAAAAATTAAGCCCATGATTATAGACTGTGCCATTAATGATTCACTCCAAATAAGAAATGTCATTGAGTTTTGAAATGATGAATACATTTGAATATCTGAATTCACCATAGTTAATGTGACCAGAAAATGTTAGCATAGCAAAAACAGTTGTATTAAAATTTTAAAAATACAGAAAATCTAAAACATTTTAAGAATCATCAAATTAAAATTAATAGACCATTGAAACATGGGGAAAAAAGATAAATGCATTCAATTCTTTAAAATTTCCCACAGAATTAATGTCTCTATGTTGAAATAAGTTACGGTCAACAAAAGATTGACATTACTAACCAAAAGATGGTTGTGGACATATTTTAGATATCTGTTGGTAGGACCTTATATTATAGAAAAGCTTGTCATTGAAAATAAAATAAAAGTTCATTTACTATTCACATGGAAATTTTGCTTGTTGAATATAAATTAAGCAAATCGTCCATCACAGAGATTCCAAAGACATTACATATGGTACAAAATTATGAAATATGAGAGGACAATAGAATGTTTCACATCTCTTCTAGATTTCTGTTTTGAGGTGATATAAAATTAGCTGCATTATATACAATGATAGGTACAACCAATATTTAAATAAACTCATTGTGACAAAAGATCTTTCCGGCAGCAATTTCATAAAAGAATAGTGATTTTTTTTGGTCTTTTAATTTTCCAGTGTAACTTGAATAATTTTCCTTCCTAATTTAATTCCCACTTAAGAATAGTTAGATAATCATTTTCTGACCAATATTAGATTGTTAATTAAGCTGTATAAACCAATTACCTGAAGAAAAAAAATTAAGCCTGTTGAAAAAATTTATTAATTCACTTGTTCTGTATTCGAATCTAGATTATAGATAGGCATGGCAGATAGATGCACCACCATTGCATCCAGAGGATACTCTAAACAAATATATTCTAGTAAGTAAATTATGGTATATACCAGTTAATCTTTAAATGGTTCTGAGTACTACATATTTATCTATAGATGAATTCTATCTTCTCAGCTTTAGCATAGATTGCCTTAATGCGCAAGCACCATTTACTAACAAAGTTAATACAAGTTTAACTTTATAAAAAATATATAAATACAAAGTTAGTATAATCATCTAATAATTTTTGTATCGATTCTAAAAATGAAAATTATTATTTTACTTAAATAAATGCGAATTTGCTGTTTTATAATATATAACTTTGTCCTATGTAGAGTAGTGGAAACTTCAAAGTCCTTGGATTGCGCTTTTAGTTTATCACTTCCGGGGCTCGCAATTTTATGAACTCCCGAACAATTATTTTGTTAAATTATAACTTTTATATGTATGTGAAAAATATTTATCTATAGGTAGATAAACAATTAAAAAACTGATTTTGATATATATATATAAATGGGCAAAGTATGTATACCAATCCCCTAAACACTGTGACATGACCATTTCAGTAGTACTGAATAATAGTTTCATAAATTATCATCATCATCACTGATAATAATTACGTTAATTTTATGTAGGTAATATAAAATACAAGCAATAAATTTTTTTTTATTAGATTTACTATATCTTGACGCACCCAAAGAGTTGTCAGACTGACGCGGTTCAATCAATCTTTCTCTATTCTAGAATTTTTCCCTACTAAATCGTCGCTGCAATTCACTCAGTAAACTGGTTCTTAGACCGAAATATAGTAATTATTATAGGAGTGTGAACATATTTATAAGTGTTATCTTCATAGGTTTTACAAATGGGCAGACGTTAAACATTTATTTATATGCAAATAATCTGCAATTAATTCTCTTTTCAGTGGACATGTTTGTTTGTTTTTTACAATAAATAGGGAATAATCTTTTTTATTAACTACTGTTAACAAAAAATATATTTATACTTTTAATGCAATTATATATTGGATTTACATATACCGTATTCTTTTTAATGTTTCTTCGTCTTTCGTCGTTCAGAATCTTAATAACATTAATTTTTAAACTATTGATCTTAATCTTATAGAATTTTATTTGCATATTTTATCCAAAAAAAGATCAGTGCTTAATCATATTTTTTTGAATAATTTTTTGGGGGAATTATTTTAGCATCTATTAAAATATTTATTCCGTTCGTTTTCAAGCTTCCTTAGAATATTGTACTTTTTATCAATTATATCATACCTTATTGGCAACATTGATTTTGAAGCTTTAATTAAAACTATTATTACATTATCAAATGAAAACTTTTAATATTTTGTTTTTCTTAGATTTATGCATGAAATATTTTGGTTCATATTTATTTAATTATCTTATATTCTTCAGACAGATACAAAAAGAATTTTTTTTTGATCTTGCAAAATGTCCATATAGGCTTCAAATTTATGTTTAGTCTGTATTAAGTACATTAAACATTTTTTTAGCTGTATTTCCTATATAAGACAAATGATCCCAAAATGCATTTCATGCAGAACCACAACTCATTATTTTGTTCAAATTACAATCTCATATTTGTTTTCATCATTTTGATTAATAAGTACAAACTTGGTACATTTACAGTTTTGACACCCCCCTTTCAGATAAATACATAAATGATTATTACTAATCTTTTATTAAACTAGAAATTGGATAGGGATAATATCTAGTTTAAAAAATGATTAATAATAATTATTAACGTATTTATCTAAAACGGATAATGTCAAAATTGTGTGTGTACGACATTTGTAAATCAAAGTTTACCATATATAGGGTGTCTGTAAAGTCCATGTGCAATTTTAAAAAAAATATAATTTTATTAGTATTTGTGATAGAGAAATTATATAGAATGTATTGGAAATCTATATTTTTTTATTGTTTTATTGTATTTTATTAAGTTTCCATATGTCCACCATCATTAGTAATACAGAGGGTAATACGATTTTATAGTTATTTAAAAACATTTGACAATTGATTTACAGTAATGCCTAAAATCACGTTATTTATTTTAGCTTTCAAGTCTTCTAATGATCAAGGTTTGTTTGCATACACAATTGTTTTCACATGTCCCCATAAAAAATCTAATGGAGTCAAGTTTGGTGAATGGAGGCCAAATAAATGGTCCACCTCTTCCAATTCATCTGTTAGGAAATTTTTGATTTAGAAATTGTGTAGCATGCAGAGGAAAGTGGCAAGGAGCTCCATCTTGTTGGAATACTGTATTATTGTTTAGTCCTAATTGTTCAAGATGATGAATAAAGTAATTCTGCAGAATATCTAAGTAGATGTCACCATTAATGACACAACCTTCAAAAAGAGAATGGCCAGTATGATTTAATTTTTCCCCAAAGCAAACAACACATTAATTTTAGGAGAGTCTCTTTTATGTTCAATAGTTTCATTTGGGCTTTTGGTTCCCCAAATCCAGCATTTATGCCTGTTAACTTTGTCGCTAATGTGAAATGTTGCTTCATCATAGAACATTAGACTACTCACAAATGCATCATCATTGCCAAGTTTTCATTGAACTAATGACCAGAAAGTTAGCCATCATGATAGTCCTCTTCTAATAACATTCGATGCAAATGAATGTTATAAGGTTTCATGTGAAGTCTTCTTCACAGAATCTTATGAACAGTGGATTTTGAAGGCCTCAGCTCTAGTGCTACTTATCATTATGACTTTCTTGGACCTACCTTAAAGAATTGTTCTATAGATGCTACACTTTCTTTGCTAACATGCTATGATTTATCATGGATTGAGCCTGACTCTTTGAATTTTTTCATTCATTTGGCACTAGAGTTCCTATGAAGTGATTCTTTACTGTATTCAGTTCTAAACTTTCTTTGTACAGCAACAATAGATTTCAGTTCAGCCAATCAAAGGACATAGTTTACTTTTTCTTCAGTTGAAGCCATAGGTCACATAATTCTGTAAAATGAGTATTTTTAAAGTTTTGAAAAATTATTAAATTATTGTTTAGAGTTACTAAATAATTTTATTTAAAAATAGGTACATTAAGCTTTCTAATACTTTTTACAGTTTTTTTTTCTATCACAAATACTAATAAAGTTATATTTTTTTAAATTGCGCATGGACTTTATGGACACCCTGTATATATACATACACACATATACTTCATGGAACAATCATGTCTGAATTGCAAGCAGATTCTAACAAACTATTTTTAAATAAACTTACAAATATGTTTACCCTTTTGTATATCAATGTCAATGTATTTTGTCTGATAAAAATTAAAATTACATATATATATATTAAATGTGCATAACTTAGAGTATATGAAATTCAAATGAAACTAAACTAACTCTACTATAAACTATAGAATAAAAATAGTCATGTGATGTGTGGATTCATTCTATTCTTTATTATTTTCTGACATATGAGTATTAATTATCCATAGCTTACAGGGGAATTGACTTATTTCCTATTGAACTTCATATCTATTCAAAGAACAATACTTAATTCTTTTTTAATGATATGGATGAAAACAACAATTCTATTTACTTGGATAAATTGATATTTTTTTACTTCATCCAAATAGGAATTGAACCGGATTCTATAGTTCTTCAGTCAACTACACTACTATTTATTAATATATTGTTATTTAACTTAATCTGTCTTTTTTAATCAGTCTGGAAAATCTTGTAAATCAGTTTTCACCATATCCCAATGCATGTTGGGATGTATTTTCAGTGACAATATTTTTTTTTAAGTTTGCAAACAATTTTCAACAAAAAATTTAAATGTTTAATTTTATATGGGATTCAATATCCTTTATGGTATAGTCATTTAGTGCATTAAATTGTATTTAAACTTTCTTCTTTTCTAATTTCTGAAGCTGTGTAACATAAAAAATAAAGAAAAAACCATTAAAAGACATTTTTATTCACATTAATGCACTAAAAAATGTAGTACTTACGTAGTTTGCCTGCTAGAAGTTTGCACTCCATTTTTTAAAAAATAACCCATTTTCAAGGGCTCAGAACATATAAATAATGGCTGACTCTAAGTTATTGTATTCAATAATTATGTTTTTTATTTATTAAAATGATAAAGAAACAAAATTAAAAGGTTGTTATTCAAAAAATTTTTAATGTAAATACTTTAAATAATTTTTTTTTAAAAAAAAAAAACATCATTTAGTAGGCTCTAACAAGCATGCAGACCGATATCACTTTTCAGATTGGCATTATTCCATAATTTTGAAAATATTCTGTTGAAATATACAAAAATCCAAAGGCCTGCAAGTAACATATAAATGCAGTAAAGAAAATGAAATAAAACATGGTTAAGTGAAGTATAACAAACATGTAGGCAGATATCACGTTTTGGGCAAGCACTATCCCATAATTTTAAAAATATTCCAATGCATCTTATTCTATTGATGAAATATTTCAAATTTTAATCATATTTCTAAAAATGATATGGTGAAGGAATGTTTAAAAAAAACATGTGTAAGCTAATGTTAAAAAATATTATAATTTGTCATGTGTTATCTGTTAGCATCACATTAAGTGTCCACTGAGTGTTAATGTTTTCATGTTATCTTGTAAAGCAGAAATAATCCCAATTTTTTTAAATAAATTTATATTTTAAATTGATTGTTAATTTTTTAAAAATTTGAAAACATTTTCCAGTAAATTCCATTTAGAATATAACATTAAATCATGCTCAACATTTAACACATGGAACTAAAATTGTCATTCTTGAAGCATTTGGTAGCCCAAATGTAACAATTATAAAAATTGGAATATTTCATCAACAGAACTGGAATATTTTCAAAATTATTATCATGAGGCTAACATATAAGAAGTGACAATTAGTTTCGATATGTTTTTTTTAATATTCCTTCATTACCATATCATTTTTGGAAGTGTGATTAAAATCTGGAATATCTCATTGACAGAACTGAAAATATGATTAAAATTTGGAATATTTCATTGGCAAAACAAGATACAGTGGAATATTGTCAAAATTATGGAATAGTGTTCACCCAAAAATGATGTCAGTCTGCACTTTTGTTATAGTCTATTAAGTGATGTTTTTTTTTTAAATTTTTATTTACTGTATTTACATTAAAAAAAAATTTTTAATTGCAACCCTTTGGACTTTTACGTTTCTTTATTAATTTAATATATAAAAAAACATAATTATTGAATATGATTTTAGAGTAAGTCATATTGTTTATACCAGTGTTCGTCAATCCTTGGTCCACGGCCCGCCACTGGGCCGCGGAACTTTTCTGCAGGTAAGCGTGCTTAGACGGGCAGTAAAAAGTTTGTAATAGTAAATAATAAGAGTTTAAACTTTTAATTAATATAGCCAATTTTTATTTATTTTTTCATCTCATTTTTATCCAATTAAAAAAAAAAGAAAACAGAACGAAAACAAAATCTAATCAATCATTCATAAATTAATTTGTTTTTCTAGTTATCACAGATGTTTATTGGGGGGGGGGGGTAGAATTAAATTTTTTATTACTTTTCTAAAAAAAATTTAAAAAAAGTTTTTTATTATATAAACTCCATATATATATATAAAACTTTATCTTATATATTTAACATTGTTGTTTTGATCAGTTATAACAATTATGCTTATCTTTAAAAAAATTTATCTGTAGACTTCTGCCGGTCTATGAAATCTTATCCTTATTTTTTCTGGTCCATGGAACCTTATCTTTATTTTTACAGGTCCGCAGGTGTGAAAAAGTTGAAGACCACTGGTTTATATCATGTATTGTAAGCCCTGAAAATGGATTATTTAAAAAAAATGATGGCAAATTTCTGGCAGGCAAAAACAAAAAAAATTTCAACTTGTATTTTCTAATCTCATTGCCAATCTACTCATCAAAGTACTTCTTTAATCTTTATTTGCCATTAGATTTCACAATGTTTTGTAAAAAGTCTCAGTATTAGAGTCATAGATCATCATCATCATGCTGATTTTAGATCACTTTCTTCAAATATTAAAAGTATCCACTGCAAAAATGGGCTATACAATACAATCCTTAATAAATTCAATATAATTAATGAATACATCTCATTGACTACTTTTCCAATTTACAATTCATTGTCTAAAACTTTGAGCTCAAGCTCACTTGTTTGCTTATCTATAATTTTAAATATTCAATAACTATGTATTTTAGAAATCTCAGTCAGCTATAACTAATTAATGTCTACTTCAAATAAAAATATCTGGAAGAGATAAATGATTAAAATTATGCATTTTTTCAGTGAACCAACCACAAAATTTTACACATATCTTCAAAATTTATTAATATCCAATTACTGCAACTTGAATTAAAAGTGTTAAATTTTCTGTACTCACATTTTTAACCCCATCCATTTTAGATAAATATATTGAATTATTATAATTAAAAATTACTGCATCATTTCTAGTCTATGATATACCCTCTAAACTCAGTTAAATATTAATATCTCTGTTTTATTACTATCGCATATATAGACATAGTATCATTAATTCCCTTCATCTCTCTTTTTATGCTGTATTTTTAGATATATTAAAAAACTTCCATTCCATCAAACATTTCTGTTTAACCAGTATTTTGAAGTAAATGATGTTAAAGATGTGAGTTCAGAAACTTTGGCACTTGTCATTCAAATTATACTAATTTGATATTGAGAAATACTAAACAAATGATGATGTATATAAGAAATTGTGACCTGGGCCAACTGAAGCGTACTTGTTCAGCATAAAATGCAGCTTAGAGATTTTTTTCAAATGTCTTTATTATGTTTCAAGAATATGTTGTGAAATGGAAGTTGCAATATATCTAAAAGAGATATAATATTAGAAATCTCTGTGCAGTATTTTGAATTGTTGTAGGCTTACAAACATAAATTTCTTTTGCTCATCTTTAAATATATACATATGAGAGAAAAAAATCTTTTAAATTTAATTAAAAATTTAATGGTAAACAATGTTATCTGTTTTCTCTTTATTGTCTTTTGTTTTTACTTCAATTTTAAAAAAATTTGAATAATACTTGGACCATCTATATAAAAATATTTTTGTGAACTTAAATCGAATCCTCACCTGAGAGTTTACATTAAGTAAATAGCATTAAAATCTTTCATTAGCATCTATATTCCCTTTTTTTAATTAAAAGAAGTTTTAAATTGACATGTGGTATCTATCTCCATGGTCTATGTCTTGTTTATTACAATGTATTAAAATTCATAAAAGTCAAATCCTGCTACTACTTGAATTTCTTTAGTTTTAAACAGCTTCATATTTATTTAATAGTGCAGTCTAGAGTTATTTCAGAGCACATATCTAGAAGTTGAGGATGTTGGAGAAACATTTATTGAATATAACATAGATTGGAAAAATAGAAATAAACTTAATATTACCATTAACCTATGTGTAATAATAATAAAAACAAATATATTAATTTTTAATTAAGTTTAAAGTGTACCTCTGGTTTAAGAATCTCATTATAATCTCTAATATAATAAAGGTTTTTTAATAATCTTTAATATATTTGAATGATGTAGATGATGTCAAAGATGTGAAAACAAAAACTTTGCCACTTGTAGTTTAAACTGTAGCCTGGTGTTGTATTCAATATAGCGATGAGGTTCTCAAATAACAGATAATGGAATGACATTTAGAAATAAGTTGTGAATAACCAATAAGAAACATAATAAAATGTACTCTCTGCTGCCTTGGAATATAAGATATTGATCACTTTATATAATATAAACAGTTTTTCTGTTTTCTTTTCTTATTGTTTTCACTCATTTAAGTTAATATAAAGCTAAACCATCATGACCCCTTTTGTCATTGGTCCCTTTTCTACACTAACTAAAACAGTGGGGTTGTGTTATTGGATAATTACAGTTTCATCTATAATCATATGCAAAACAATTATGATTCTAATTCTTTTATTTTTATTTTTTGAGTACAATCTTTTGGATACTAAGAGGCAATGATGGAATAAGTTTAATAGATTTAGGAGTCCTTAGTTGTGATCTTTGCAATGCAGTCATTAGTGAATCATGCTGGAACAGGGTTTGAAATAAGAAACTGCTTAGTTATCCCTACTTAGGGATCTCTCCCCCTACCATAGAAATGAAAGGTATCTAAAAATAATCTGATTTATGTAGTATGGATATATTGTCATCATCAAATTAATGGAAATGATTATAAAATCAATAAGCTTAATGACCGTACAGCAAAGATTAGAGATTAAATTAAGTATTTTAATTTTTTTAACAGAGTAAAAATGTGCTGTATTTTATTTAGTGCTAATTCTTCAAGATATAAAGACAACATTTGTGGAATTTGTCAAAATTTAATTAAAATTGTTAAACCTGCTCTTAGTTAAACTCATCTTCTATAAAATGTTTAATAGAATAATATTATAAATTTTTTTGGAAGGGCAGACCAACAAGTGAAGAGAAAATGCATAATGTTGGATTTACTGTAAAGCATAATTTTGTATCTTATATTTTTGGAATTCTCCAATCTATCAATGAAAGATTAATTGTATTAAAAATTGGCTTGCAAAAATGACTATCTGAGCTTATTTTATTGTATGCTCCAATGTTATTTACAGAGTTTAGATGAAAGCTTTTATTCCTTATGGATAGCATTATTACAGCTGTTTCTTAAAAGACAATTTTTTTCTTTTGGGGAGTTTAAAGCATATGTTGGGACAAATAGTAAATTTGGCCAAAAATCATTAGGAATAATGGTATTGGTACTCTAAATTCAAATACCTGTTATTATTGAACTTTTGTATATAAATACTTTGTTTGGATAAAAAAAAATACTGTAAAGAAATACAGATGAATGGACACTTATAGACTACATTATTTATTAGGAATCGGTATACTTAAAAAGTTTAAATTTCAAGATTATTTATAGATACGGTTATTATACAAAAAATGCACTGTTCAAGTTTTACATGATTACATATTTTGTGAAAAGTATATAATTTTCGAGATTTACGAAGTATAGCTATTGGAGACTAATATGCTATAAAATCAAAATGAGAGTTATATTGAAAAGTAGATTTTATTCCAATTATACTTGCAAAAGTATTTGATGTTCTTTAGAAATATCTAATATTCATTCTAAATTTCAACAGCTGTTGAACATTAAAATTGCTAATTTGGATTTTCAGGATTCTCATATTATTGAAGAATGGAATTCTTTTGATATTTTTGAGTTCAATAAAAGAAAGAATCGTGATTTTTTTTCTGACAATATTCTTATTAAAAATGACTTGTTTTTTTAAAAAAACACGAAGCTTTTTTTTGTTTTGTTTTGCAGAACAACAAATTAAATCTTGAGCTTCATAATAATTACAAAATTGGTGAATTAAAATTGCAAAGATGGACACATTTTCTGATTTGAGTTATTTTAGATCTTTTTGATCCACTAAAATTAACCTATGGATCATATAATCCTATTCAATTCCTCAATAGCACTTTCTTATATTATAGTAACAATATTTCAAACAACCAGAAGAAGTATTTTGATTATCTTTTAAATAATGATGCCAAAATTGAGATGGCGACTTTTAATGATATATTCATTTTATTAACTCATTTTAGATTTAAACAACAACAACAATCTTTGTGAAGTTCAAATAATTATTTATTACTTAAAAAATTAAGTCTGTAGATTGTGAAAAGATACTGGCAAAAATTTTAAAATACAATGATGATATATCTCTTTTAAAATATTGCAATTTTTTAGGAATATATAATGTGCCACTTGATACTTTTAAGTATTCTTCTATTGTTGCAATTATAAAAAATAGAAAATATAACCAAAACTGTAATAATGTCATCTTTTTTAATTTCATCGATGTTACTTTCAGAGATTTTGCTTAATAATAGGTCACTTCAGAAATTATAAATAACCAGAAACACAATTTGGTTTTAGATAATTAAAAAGCATTATAGGTGTGGTTTTTGTTGCCATGAAAAAAGTGTCAGGAACAAAGAAATAATTTATATATTGCTTTTATTAATTGGATTAAACCATTCAATTCAGTTAATATGGCAGGTCGATAGTATTGCTTAAAATTAGTTGGTTGTTTACCAAAGTTTATTCATATTATATAGCTTCTACATAATGGAACAAGAGGAAGCAATATGTATTACTAATAGATGGGAAATCTGGGTATTTGAAATGAAAACTGATGTTAATCAAAAATGTGTATTTGCTCCAACAGTGTTTTCATCTTTGACCTGTTTATAGATGACTTCATAAATCAGGTGCCAAAATAAGTACAAATTTGATAATCAAATTTTTAGTTTCAATCGATTAAAATATTCAAGAATTTGATTTTTTGTCTTGATTTAAGGTATGTTGATGATTGTGCCAGTTTAAAAGATGATTTGAAAAATATACTTCATGTTTTGAGTGCATTTGCTTTAGTAAATAATCTTCAAAAAATTCAAGTTAGCCAATATTAGAAGAAAAATCTCCAGAAGCTTTTACCTTGGTGGATTTAGCTGTTGAGAGATGTGGCTGCTTTTAAGAAGGTCAAAGATTGAACATTTTATTGCAGTAATATAACCACCATAACTAAATTCTTTATATATCAGATGTACCCAGCTATGGAAAGGCCGTCATTCTTTTTAATTGCTTGCTTTAACAATTTTTTTTAAAGATTTAGTAGTATATAAATCAATGTGAGAAATGGATGCAACTTGAAAGGCTATCATTTTTGCAATAGTTTTTTTTTTTCAGTTGGTTGTTTTAACAAATTTTTTTAACATTTAATACATTTAATCAGCCATTCAAGTTATTGTGCACTTTTTACGAGTGTTAAATAATAAATGAGTACATTCACTCCCAATACAAGATATAGTATTTAGGAAAGAATAAAATGAATCCACTTATTCTATCCAAACCAAATGCTTATATATGGGCAAATCTTAAGTACTGTAAGTGAAATCGAGAGGATAGACCACTCACTTTAAACCACTGTTCACGATATCTGAATGAATGACGCTGACAAAATTATCTAGAATTTACTAGACATCACTCACAAATGAAACTGTAAACATATGTAAATAAACATTTATTTTAGCGCTGTTTTTAATTGTAATACATTTAATCAGCCATTAAAATTAAACAAAAGATTTTAATATTATATAAACGTGAGAAATTCACAATTGAAAAATTGGAAAAAAAATGTTTGAAAGAATTCAGCCTATTTGATACACTTCAGAAATATATCCGGCAATATATTAATAGATTTAGCTTTATTAATAAAGCTAAATTAAAATTTTAAATATACCTGTTATATTTGATATGTGAGCATTACGGAAAACTATATATAATAAGATTATTTACTGAGCATTCACTGAATAAAAAAAAAAAAATCAAAAGCCATTCCAGTAAAGTACACAGACAAAACATTCATGTGGATTTTATATATAGATCTGTTATTTTACCATATTTATTGTATAGAAATAAAATTTGGATATTTTACCAACACAAAAACATTTAAGAATCCTCATAAAATTCTAAAAAAGTACGCTGGCAAGATCATAAGACTAATTAATATTTTTCAGATTCTGGGTGTGGTATTAAAGAAACTATAATAAAATCACAGCATTCGTCATTAAATTGGATTTGTAAAAGGAATGAATGATAATAGACTTTACAAAAAATATTTTGGTGAATTAAAGAATGATTTTTGTGGGAAAAGAGGCAACATTTTCATTATAAAGATTACCCCAGTCTTTAAAAAAGGACAATTTTGATTGCTTTCATTAGAAGATATGGCTAACGTTAGAGAGCTACAATTAGTTATACTGTTAAAGTCTTTCAGAAAGAAGAGTTGCTGCAAAAGAAGACAAAAGAAAGCATGCAAAATATCAAATAAACAGAATAATGAAAAAACGTGGTCTATATATGGATGGAATTGTAATTCAATGATTGGTTGGTTTGCATATTGCAAAATCAAGGTACAATTACATAGTCTATAAATCACAGAAATATAAAGCTACTGCACTGGTTTTATATAGTTAGAGTGTTGTTTCAGAAAGTTTATTGAGTTTTAATCTTTTTGTAAAATGGTTCCTACATTAATAATAATTTTAATACCAGAGTGAAGGCTTTTGCCAGAATTAATTGTGAAAACTGGCAATATGGCCATCTCCATGGAGGTCATTATCCAAAACAATATATAATTGGCCGAAAATGAAGAAGTTGTATCATATTGAGTTTGAAGACAGCACTTAAGAATAAATATTTAAGAAATAAAGTAAAGGATATTAATAAAGATGTGGAGTATAATTTTTGTAGATAATCAAGGATTACTTAGCCACATCCTTAAAGCAGTATAGTGCGTTTATTTTGAGAATTGAACAGAAGGTATGAAATATCAAAGCTTTCTCCTTTGTTATATACGTTTAAGTGTGTATGTACATATTTTCAATTATTAGAATAATTAAAAGTTCAAAGTAAACATTGAGTTATTGACCGCCTTAGTATTGATCTCATGAATATTCAGCAACCCCCCTCCCCACCAGTTGCTCTCTGGAAATATTTTAATTCTTGACAGCGCAGCAGGAGTTTGACAGAAACTGAATTTGGTTTTAATGTTTAGAAATCATTATAATCAGGTTTCTTCGTAGGAGGTTGGGAGGTTACAAATCATTTTTGGATTTGATTTTAAGTGGCCAAATATAAGTAAACATTATTTTAAATCATTATTAATAAATTATATTATATTATTTTTCTATATATGCGTGACAAAGACCACTCATTGGGGAATCACCAAGAAACTAATATTGATCTAAGTATGTGTCAGTTTTTTTAGGTCACTTTATTTTTTTTTAGCTCTGTGTAGTTTGATGAATAGCAGATTCTGGACTCAAGGTCTATGGATCACAACCTAGCTGTGCCATATCTGGTGTTTGAACTTCTTATGAACTCCTAAACAATAAACCATTTGATTATTAATATCATTTTTTGTTGCATTTAACAGATTATCAAATATATGGCAAAACATCTTACACATCAAAATGTACATATTCTTCTAAATCAAAATAGAAACGAAAGAGTCTATTGTTTAAAATTATTCAAAGTGATTGAACAAAAACCCATTCCGTAAGTATCAATCTGATTTACGACTAAATACAGATTTTAATTATGATTCTTTGATGGGAAAATATTTTTTAGTTAGATAGCTGATATAAATAAATAACCCTAAATTATCCAGTGCTCTGCATAGTTGAATATACAACAGAGTGATGGTCTATAGAACTGAAGTCTCTGAATCCTCTTTGTGTGACCTCCTGAATATCCAATCATTTAGTTATTTTGTTTATTATAATATCTAGTTAAATAATTTTGAAAAAAATATTTGTTAGTCAGATGGGAAGTCTAAAAGGCATTTACTGAAATACAGAAGAAAAAAAATCATGAAAATTCTCTTTTCTTTACCACTGGATTTAGTCAAGTTAAAGAGATACTTTTGTTTCTAAATTAACAAATAATCTAATGGTTTATTACTTGAGCGTTCATAGCATTGGAAGTAACGGAGGAAAGTCATGATATATCAGCCTTGACTTTAAAACCAATAAAACATCATTTGATCCCAGGTAATTCAATGCTATAAGACTTTTTATTTTCCCATAGTTATGCTATCGAGTGTAAGCCTTAGTAATTAATATATGTTAGATAGTAGTGTTTAATAGATCCTTAGCCAGTGATATCTTATCTAAATATTGCTAGACTAGTTACTAGCTTATGATTTTCATCTGTAAAATACTTTCAGATCTTGGAATAGTTGATTACTAAAGTTTATAATAGTAGCAGAAAAAGAATTGCTAACTCATTGCACAAGTGAAGTTGGGTCATGTCTTGTTCTATTGATTTTATACTAATCCTGGTCAAAGGATAGAAATAATTAGAGTTATTAAAATATAGGGTCATCATAATATATGGATACTGGGATGATTTGAGATCCATATGACTATGAGCAAATTGGCTTAAATTGAAAGCAGGACTGGTAATAAAACAAATAAAAGATGTCTACTGATATATAGCTCCCAGATCTGAAAGTTCTTCATAAATGAAAACCATAAGTAAAAATAGGAATATTGGATAGGATAATAGCACTAAATAGAAAATTATTTTGTACTACAATGTGGCATCGACTGATCATTAAGTGGTATAACAATAGTAAGAGAAAAAGAATTGCTAATGACCTTAAGTTTTAGAGTCTCCCATTTCAATCACTGCCCTAAACCATGACAGTTTTAAGAGTATTTGTGAAATATTTGTTTTCTTTTAATTTTTTATTCTTAATAGGTATTAGACTATAAAATGGCATCTTTTCTTTCAATAATCTTCTAAACATTGAGAATTTTATTTCAGGATTTTGTTAATCCTATCATCTAACTTTAATCTCAATAGTTTCATTTAGCATTCTATTCCTGAATAAAATATAGAATTTGAAATACATTTTTTAGTAAAACTTCATTTATTTTTATCCTCAAGATTTAGTCCAATGGTAAAATGAGCAGCTCTGGAGGTATCAATTCCACATCTGGAACTTCCAATGTCCAACTTCTTATCAACTCCTGAGCATTAAAACTGTCTGATTATTTATCTTTTATTTATTTTTATTATTGAATCTTTGGCAATATATATCAATTAGATGTATTTTGCTATTTCATAATTATTATTTCAACTCTTTGTATATATGGTCTCTCTAAATGATAGAAAAATATATATATATCAGTTTCTAAAAACATCTTCAAGTATTAAAAAATTATATAAAATTTCATATATAAAATTATTTTTACTTATTTGTAAACATATCTTTTAAATATTAGACATATTATTTCATAATTGCCATAGTTATAAAATAATCAAATTCCAAATTTCTAAAAAAACAAAACAAAAATATATTTTTAAAAGCTTTTATTTAAGTTACAATCTCTGTTTGTTTGTTAGTTGGTTAGTTTATAAACATTTATATTTAAGTTAGAATAAAATTTTAAAATCAAAATTTCATATATTTATAAGCAATAGAATTTGTTGAGATTAGATACATTTGATACAAATCACTGGCAATGCAATATGGCTCTAAAATATTTAGGTAGGTTACTTGTTTTCTTAAATTCAGAGTTGTAGGTAGATGAAATATGAAACATTTTGATATCAAATTTAAAGTAAGTTGATATTAATTGAATAAGTTTTTAATGTGTGAAAGGGTAATATATATATAAACATTGGTATATTAATAAAGTAATATATAGATAAGCCCACAGAGTATATCATTTATATCTGTAAAAATATTCATATATATATATATATATATTGTAAGGAAATCAAGTCATATATCATATGACTTAATTTAATAAACTTGTATTACAAATGTTATATAATAAGCATGCCAATAACTTTTAATAGGCTTTTCAGAACATTCCTATCCCCAGACCAGTTTCTAGCTCTGACCTTTGTCAGTGTAGTATTAGGATATTCAAGCATTAGATTTAAAATACCATGTCAAGCTCAGCATTTCATCTAATGCTTAACTATTAAGTAGAAAATCTGAAATCTTCAGACACCCATATGTCTTCAAATTCAGCTATCTAATTTAAATAGCCTTTTGAAACTGAACTGAGTTAAATATACCACTTATTAATAGTTCTAGCAATATAAAATTGCCAAAGCCCTAATAGCAATAACAATAATTGCAAGAAAGTCAAGTCATATATTATATGACTTAACTTAATAAGCTTGTATTACAAATGTTATCTAATGAGTATGCCAATAGCTCTAAACAAGTTTTTCAGAGCATCCCTATTTCCAGACTGGTTTTTAGCTCTGGATTTTGTCAGTGAAGCACTATAATATTCAAGCATTAGATTTAAAATATCAGGTCAAACTCAGCACTTTATCTAATGTTTAACTATTATGTAGAAAACCTGAAATTTTCAGGCATTTGTATGTCTTTAAATCCAGCTATTAAACTTAAATAGTCACATGGGACTAAACTAAGTTCATATACACTATATATTAATAGTTTTAGCAATATAAAATCACAGACTTCCAAATGGCAATAAAAATAATTGCAGAAAATCATTATACAACATTTATAATACAAGATTATTAAATTAAGTCATGTGACATCTGACTTGATTCCCTTGCAATTATTTTCATTGCTCTTAAGACATTGGCACTTTTACATTGCTAAAACTATTAATATATAGTATATTTGAACTTAGTTCAGTCTCATATGACTATTTAAGTTAGATAGCTGGATTTGAAAATATATAGATGTCTGATAATTTCAGATTTTTTACTTAATAATTAAACATTAAATAAAATGCTGGACTTGACCTAGTATTTTAAATTTAATACTTGAATATCCTAGAACTCCATTGACAATCCAGGAATAGGGATGTTCTGAAAATCTTATTAAGAGCTATTGGCATCCTCATTATATATAATAAACATTATATATATATATATATATATATATATATATATATATATATATATATATATATATATATATATATATATGGCTGCAGAAAGGAGTTTGCTATTAACTGAAAGGAGACCCTTTGATTCCTCTTGGAGGCCTTAAAGGAACCGAGCAGGGCAAATTCCTAATGTCCACTCCATATGTTCTTGTCATTGCAGCTGTTATTACTATGTGATTATTCATATAGTATACGAACATGGATGGGCTGCTCACCAACACGCATTAGCCAGCGTGGTGAGTTTATTGGCTTTTTACCTCTGAGTTTAAGATCAAGAAACACCATGGTCTTTCTTCTCAGTGCCTGATAAGGCAGAATGAATGTTTGTGTAAATGATAAATATTTTTCCAATACATATATACAATTATGACAGACAAAAATAAAGCATGGCCCTTATTCTCAGGTGGCTATAAAGTCACCAACCAAGGCAGCGGTTGGTGGCCGAAGGCAGAGGGTGCTAAGAATCCCCTGATTGTGAACCCAGGCTGCCATTTGATGACAACTTTTTATTTAGGTACTTACAACTGCAGATCACTTTCAAGTGAAGGAAGATTGCAAGAATTAGAAGAAGAACTGTCTTATATTAAATGGGACATTATTGGACTTTGTGAAGTTAGAAGAAAAGGAGAAGAAACAATTGATTTAAAAAGTGGACATATACTCTATTATAATGGCACACATATTGGAAATACAAGTGGAGTAGGATTCATTATAAATAAAAAGTGGAAGAACAATATTGTGGAGATTGATGGTGTATTGGACAGAGTGGCAAGATTAGTTATACAACTTAATAGCAGATACCAAATGCAGATAATTCAGGTTTATGCCCCAACAAGTTCTCATAGTGATGAAGTAGTAGAAGATTTTTATATGGATGTACAAAAGGCTTTTGATCAGAGTAAACAACATTTTAAAATTGTTATGGGAGACTTTAATGCTAGAATTGGTAGACAAATGAAAGATGAAATTGCTGTAGGTAATTTTGGTTATGGTAATAGAAATGAGAGAGGACATAGACTTGTGGAGTTTGCAGAAAAAGAAAAACTTTATATTATGAATTCATTTTTTGAGAAAAATGTTAAAAGGAAATGGACATGGAAGCATCCAAATGAAGATACAGCAGAATTGGATTATATTTTGACTAACAGAAAATACATATTTCAAGATTGTAATGTTCTTAATAAATTTAACACAGGAAGTGATCATCGATTAGTAAGGTGTAAGTTATGTGTTAATGTAAAACTAGAGAGACAAAAATTATTAAGAAAAACAATATTTACAGTTGATATTCCTAATCTTCAGAAACATTCTAATGAATTTAAATTAGAACTTACAAATAGGTTTCAAGTGTCAGGAGATTTTGAACATGATACAGATTTGAATGAAATTAATATGAAAATAACTGATACACTTTTAAAAACTGCAACAAACATAGCTGGTAGAAAAAGCAGCAATTGACTAATAAAATTTCTACTGAGACTAGAGAATTTATGAAGAAAAGAAGGAATATGAAGATATACAAAAATGATGTATTAAAAAGAATTGAATATCTCGAATTTTGTAAAATGGTACGGAAAAGAGTTGAAAATGATATAAGAAAGTATAACTGTGAAATAGCAAGGAAAGCTGTAGAAGAAAATAAAAGTCTCAAAAATGTTAAACAACATTTTGGTATTGGTAGGAAATTTATATCTGCAATAAGAAAAAAAGATGGAATTATTACTAAAAAGAGAGATGACATCATGAAATTGGTAGAAGATTTTTATCAAGAATTATATAGTAATAAAGAACAAGTACCTCCTATATCTATTACATCTTCCGAATTGCCCAGAATTTTAAATGAAGAAGTGAGACATGCAATTAAGTGTATGAAGAAAGGAAAGGCTCCAGGAAATGATGGAATTATAATTGATATATTAAAAGAAGCAGGTGAAGAAATAGAAACAATTTTAGCAAAGTTATATACCACATGTCTAAATGATAAATATGTACTGGAAGATCGGAAGAATGCAGTAATAATATTAATATTTAAAAAAGGTGATAAAGAAGATATTAGAAATTACAGACCTATCAGCCTTTTATCAGTTTTATATAAAAATTTTACCAAGATAATTACAACTCATCTACAGAGAACTTTGGATTTCCACCAACCAAGAGAACAAGCTGGATTTACAAGTGGTTTTAGTACAATAGATCATATCCAGCTATTGAGAGAAGTCATAGAAAGGACAAACGAATATGAGTTGTCATTATGTTTTGGATTTGTAGATTATGAAAAGGCATTCGATTCTATACACATTTCTTCAGTGATTAAAGCATTGGATCATCAAGGTATAGATCCAGGATATTGTCATATTTTAAAGAATATTTATAAAAATGCAACAGCAACAATTAGATTATATAATGATACTGGAAAAATCAACATTGAGAAAGGTGTAAGACAAGGTGACTCCATATCTCCAAAACTCTTTACAGCAGTGCTGCAAGAAGTATTTTGTGGATTAAAATGGGAAACTAAAGGAGTGAAAGTAAATGGAGAGTATTTAAGTCATTTAGATTTCGCAGATGATGTAGTTATTTTTGCAAATAATGCTTCAGAGCTGCAGGAAATGTTGCAGGAGTTAGCAGATGAAAGTAGAAAAGTAGGACTAAAGATAAATGTTAAAAATACTAAAGTAATGTTTAATTGATTTGCTCAAAATATGAAAATAAAGATTGATTATGAAGAATTAGAAGAAGTTAACAGTTACAAATACCTTGGTCAGATTATTAATACAGATGGAAACATAATGGAGGAAATTAATCATAGAATTAAACTTGTTTGGAGTGCTTTTGGTAGAAATAACTTGATACTAAAAGGAAATATGCCTATGTGTTTGAAAAGGATGGCTTTTAACAAATGTGTTTTACCAGTTCTTACTTATGGATCTGAGACTTGGACACTTAATAGAAAAGCAATACAGAGACTTCAGACCACTCAAAGGAGTATGGAGAGATGTATGTTGGGAGTAACAAGAAGAGATCGAAAACGCAATGTATGGGTAAGACAACAAATAGGTGTTACTGACCTTATTGAAAAAATTAAAAGATTGAAATGGAGTTGGGCTGGACATATTGCTAGAAGAGATGATAATAGATGGACAAAGTGGAATTTTAAACTGGATTCCAAGAGATTGTAAAAGACCCAGAAAGAGACCACATGTGAGATGGATGGATGAAATAAGAAAATGTGCAGGGGTGTTGTGGAGAAGAGAAGCTAAAGATCGGAGAAGATGGATTAAACTTGGAGAGACCTTCATCCTGCAGTGAATTGATAATGGTTGATGATATATATATATATATATATATATATATATATATATATATATATATATATATATATATATATATATAATAAACAGTAGGCACACCAATATTCAACACTAGAGGATGACACTAGACCTATAGCCTAGAAAATGAGAATTTACTAGTGAGAATCATAAGCATAAATCCCTATACAGCTACACCATTACTCATAGACATTCAAAATGGCATATAGGTAACAGAGAACAAAGTTCCTTTAGAAATATCAATTGGGGTAACAGACAACAGTAAACAATGTTAAAACTGATTTAATAATAAACAAAAAGTTTATTAACAATTTTATATACTTCAGTTCAAGTACGGACTGAAAGTCCTACTTTATATATTGGCACATTTTGCATTTGATATCTATCAGCCTTTACATATTAATACTTACACAAACTTACATTATAATGCTGTATCATCTCTAAAGATTATTACTAGATAATTTAATTATTGATATTGATTCTGTTAGATAAGTATTCAACGTTATGCTGTATGCACATAGATATTTTTCACTTTTGCATTAAAGAACAAACAATGCGAAAGCAGCATAAATTAACAAGGAAGGTTCACAATGCACAATCCCTTACAAAATTCAGATCTATGCACTTTGCATTTGATCTCTACACTATGTTCAAATAAAACAACCATGAATATTTTAACCATACATGTACAAAGCAAAATAAAATTCATGGGGAGAAATATCTCTGAACCTGAAGCAAAATTAAAATGATCTGTAAGTACCTCAAATAGGCATAATTTATCAGAGGAAAGTAAGTAAACATATACAAAGTTTTAGTGCAGCAGATAAATATCTATGAGATCATTATATAAAATACACATACATATATACCAATCTTTCATGTCATACAAATGTATAAAGCAAATGAAGTAAATATGGTAAGCACAATAAAATCAATGTACTGAATTACTTATATGATATATGGGCATTGCAGTGGACACACACCTTGACATATATTAATGATTTTTGAATATTTTCAGAGATACTTTTAAATCAAATTTTAACTATTTAAAATAACTAAATCTTCTATTCTTTTTAAAACGTTTTCTTTAGGATAAAGATTAATCTAAATTTTGATTATTTAATTACAGAAGTGATTTATTAGGAGGCAAAAAAAATAATTACAAATCAAAACTGATTACCTTTTATCTGTCAAATGTTAAAAAATGTAAACTATTATACCCAACTACATTTAAAAGAAATAGCATATACATCTTTAAAATAAAATACATAAAAGCATACCAAGATATATAATAGTAAAATTAAAAAACTAAATCAAATAATATAAAGTATAGGTATTTAGTTAATATAGAAAGTAGATAATAAAAGTTAGATTACTGGTTTCTTGGTAATGAAAGTTTACAAATTTATTAAATAGTTCATAAAGCAAATAAGTGGGTTAAGTAAGTTCAAGATGTGGCCAAGCAGATATGGTTTTTCTATAAAAGTGGAGATAAATTTACATATGTACATTTTTGAAAAGAGAGCTCTTTAGTGTTTACTAATAACATTTTTCCATTTATAGAATTTCAAATCTTAGTGTTTCCAAGTAAAGTTTGTCTCAAAAAATTTGTTTACTTTCATGAGTGAGAAGTACATCGGTTTTAACTGCAATTTAATCTATATGAAAAGAATTAGCACAGCAACCATTCTAATGGTTCTGGGCTCCATGCTAGAAGTGAAGTTTTGTGGTGGTTAGCACTGCATCTTGATTCACTCAAGTCCTGTAGAGATTCTGCATAGTTCATGTTAAGCAGGAAAATCCAAAAGACAGAGACTTGAAAGACAAAATTATTTTTCAAGTTGGCCTATTTATAATATTACCAACTTTGTACAATACATTTTATAAATTAACAAGTCATTAATTATTTTAATTTCTCATGTTTACAAAATTCTTTAGATCTGTAATTCGTATGTTTATAGATGACAGCTACCTTAATCTTTAAAATATGTTTAACCTCTTTGTTCTCATTTGCTATAAATTTTTAACTTTCATTTTAATATTAAACCATTATTATTTATCAGAATATAATAAATTTGACTTCATTTGATAAATATTTTTGTTTAAAAATTAAATAAATTTTAAAAAATCAAATTTGACTTTTGAAATTATTTTAAAAATTAGAATTTAATCAATTTTGTCATTCAAATTACAGGAAGAACAAAGTGAATTTGCAAAATGAACAAAACCTTTGATTTTTGTTTATTTTCAAAATCTCAATAAATAATTATTAATATCTATCTAGTAAGTCTATCAACTTATGCTGTAAAAGTTTAAATTTTGTAGTAATTTTTATGATATTGCTATATTTTCTAACACTGTTAGTGATGACATTTTCTAAAAAGAATGTATTTCCTGTGACCATAGTTTCCCTGATAATGTTAGTCAGAAAAATATAATCTTTTATATTTAAAAATAAAACATTTCTTCTAGAAAATAAATATGTAATAATATATATTTAATAATAATTATCACACAATTACTATGCAAAAATAATCATAAACTTCCAAAAAAAGTCAAGGTTTTAGTCATTCATATATTTTCGCAAAGTAATATCATAAAGTTGCCACAAAGTTTGAGATTGCAAAGAATCCAATGAGTGCTCATTATTGTGGAGCTTGCCATATTTCAAAATCCCCACTTTTTCAATTGCTCTACCATTTTAAGATTTTTTTGAAATTAAAATATTAAAAAAGCAAAAAAGTGAATTTTAAAGTTTGTTAAAAAAGATTCACTAAAATCTTTCAGTTGAAATCAAAAATTCAATTTCTGGACTGATAAAACATTGATCTTGTAAACATTTAAGTTAATTGAAAAATAAAAAATTTCCAAAACATAAAATAAAGCTTAAAAGAAATTGTTTTTTCAAGAATTCCAGTTAATAATAATGCAAGCTATTTAAGCAAAATTTTCTATATAGGCATTTAATTAAGCTTTGTTCCTGTAACATAATTTTTAAAATAAATTTAGCTTTTAGCTTTTTTAAAACTAAATTTAAAATTTAGGTAAAAGCCTGAAATCTGGGCAAAACCGCTTGGGGCACTGTTTACGTGTCAAAACACATAAGAATGCTGTTTCGGCAGCTGCCAGCAGCCTTACAGGCTAATACAACATTTACATATTGTATTAACCCATTGCTAGGCCATTTTACATGAGATTGCACAAAAATATTATGGCCTGTTTTGTGCTTCGAAACTATTTACGCGTATTCATTCTATTCATAGCTGATTACCATATCGCTTGAGGTAGCATTTTTCAAATCTCCATAATAGAGTAATGTCATTTCTGTTTAAATAATGTTGTTAATCATTAATAATTGTCAAATGGTTCCCACCCTTCCCTAAAAAATGTTAATATGTAAAAAATTGGCAAAGAGTACATTCCAACACACTTTGACAAAAGCTCACACGCTAAGTCACGTTTCTGCAGGGAAACTAGATGAGATCAATAACATGTCTGAGGAGTACGTGCAATTTGTACACTTTTCACAAATGTCAAGTACAGAAAGGTGAGGGAGACTGTGTCCTTTTTTTCCAGCACATAAGTCCTCCCAAATACCAGATTGTTTGATTATTACAGCAATAAAACAATAAATCGGTTCAAAAAGTTCAAAGTTTGTGTACTTTTTTTTTTTTTGATTTCATTAGAAATTGACAAGTATTTGGATGTTTTTTTTCCAGCGGGGTTAAAAAAATGACTCCTTTTTGTTAATACTATCAAAGTAGGAACCCCCACCCCCCCACTCCCAAAGCAGTTTATTTTAGAAGGCCAAAAAAAAGATAATTAAAAATAAATAGAAATAAAAGTCAAAAGGGTCGAGAAAAAAAAGTTGTTGAAAATCAACAGAAATTATGGACTTTTTGTTCCAATTACTTTTCCGAGTATTGGAGTTTGAAAACGATTTTTTATTCCCAAAAAAACACAAAACTTACTTTTGATTTAATAAGAAAATAAAAACAATTTTATCAACCAAAAAAAAAAAAAAGGTCGAAAAAATTTGAAACAATTACCAAATAATTGCATTCTATTTCAAACAAGGTTGGGGTTGTAAATAAATGACT
Organism: Epiperipatus broadwayi; assembly: GCA_028023455.1. Lineage (NCBI taxonomy): Eukaryota > Metazoa > Onychophora > Udeonychophora > Euonychophora > Peripatidae > Epiperipatus > Epiperipatus broadwayi. Next base: position 1,491,199 of record JAQFVV010012500.1, read on the forward strand.
CTTTCAGTGTACTTTTTGTTAATAATAACAGTACGGAAAGACCCCCAAAAAGTAAGCTGTTTTTATTGTAGAACGAAATATAAACAAAAGTCAAAAGTGAAACAAAAAAAAAGATTTTTTTTTTAAAACAAAACAAAAAAAAAAAGGTCTTGACTTTTTGTTACAATTCTTGATGTGAGGGTGGGTGTTTCAAAACAATTTTTTAATCCCCAACAACACGAAAGTTACTTTCAATTTCATAATAAGAATAAAAACAATTTAGTCAAGCAAAAAAAAGAAAAGGTAGAATAAAGTCTAAACAAGTCGCAAATAATTGTATTCTATTTTTTCGGTGGCGGGATTAAAACAAATTTTTGGAAATCGTGAAACGGTCCAAAGTTTTAAAATCATCAAAATAAAAGGTACACAAAATTAAATTAGCAAAATTTATTGGAATAAAGAAAAATGTGAGGTTACAAAAAAAAAAAAACAACAACGAAAATTAATATAACAATTTGTTAAATAATAAAGAAATCATGTTATAAATAAAATCAAATTTCGTTTAATCGATAAAAAAAAATCACGTATTATAAAAAACAAAAAGTTGTGGCCCGGTAACATTATATTTCATTGATTTTGTCTAGCATCAATGCTCCAAGCAGCTTTGCCTGGATTTCAGGCTTTTACCAAAATTTATTTAATTTGATTTTAAGTACAAGCCTTTATCAACGTGTGTGTATAATAGAAATTCATATTTAAAAGAACAATCCAATTTTATCATCACTAATATTCTGTCTCATAGACAGATCCAGAGAATAGCCACATCATCAATTCATCCATTTTCCACTCTTTTCTCTTTCTCTTCATTGGTCAGCTCTTCAATTTCATGTAACTCTTCCCATCACTTATATCATCCAGCAATGTCAATCTTTTCTGTCCTTACTTTTTGCTTCCACTCACCATTTCTTTCAAAACATCTTTTATTAAACTATATTTTCTTCTTAATATGTGTCTAATTCAGTTTCTCTCTTTCTAATTTTCTCAATTTTTTTTTCATTTGCTCTTTTCTAAAGTACTTCATTTGTTATCTTACTCATTCAACTGATTTTTTCATTTTTATCCATTTCCACATCCCCAAGGCTTCCAATCGGTTTCTAATTTTATTACTTATTGTGCACATTTCACTCCACATATAGCATTTAATTAATTAATCCAATTTATGAAACCTGAACTTACAATTTCCAGTGACCCTATTTTGAAAGTAAATATAGATTGAGATAGATCACATCTTTATTTAAGTTAAAATATAATTTTAAGATGAAGATTTAATATATTTATATACAATAGAATTTTGTTATAAATAGGGTATATGAGCACAGACTTTCAAATGACCCACCACTCTCCACACTAGCTCATAACACTGATACACTTAAACCCATATATGTTAAAAAGATATATAATCATCAATATATGTATTTCATGCTAAACCAGCAATCATCAGTTGGTCCAGATTACTATCTCTACACATAAATGCTATAAGTGCTCAGATATATATTAAGATAGCCAATCTTCATACTTTAATGGACAGGCTTTAATTCACTCCATCCTCCAACTCTTCAACCATCCATTCAATTGAAAATCTGATGATGGAATTCTCAAAGGCCACCCAGAGGCCAAGATTCTTGTCACACCCATGTTAACATAAAGTCAATCTGACCCCTCATACACAGGACATAATCCATTTAATACAAGGGATGGGCAGACATCTCTATTATGTAATAACTAAAACACACATGTTTATTGTGGATTGAAGCCTGTCCATTAAAGTATGATTGGCTATCTTAATATATAACTGAGCACTTATAGCATATATGTGGAGATGGTAATCTGGACCAACTGATGATTGCTGGTTTAGCATGAAATACATATATTGGTGGTTCTTTATCTTTTCAACATATATGTGTTTAAGTGTATCAGCATTATGAGATAGTGTGGAGAGTGGAGGGTCATTTGAAAGTCTGTGCTCATATACCCTATATATTACATATATAAACACAGGTATATAATAAGCCTGTGTGTTTTAGTTAATAGAATTTTGTTGAAATTTGGTACATTTTATATAAATTACTAACAATGTAATATGACACTAAAATATTTTTTTATTTAGTTTTTTTAAATCCAAAGGCAGTGGGTGGATGAAATTGATATCAAATTTAAAATAAGTTGATGCCAATTCAATAGGTTTATTGCTGTGTTTTTTGAATGCTTTTATTAAAGTTAAAAATAAAATTTTAAAATCAGGGTTTAATTTATTCAATATAATTTATTTAAACTTGGTACCTTTCTTGTAAATCACCGGTAATGCAAAAATATTTTAGATAGTTTTTTAAATCCTGAGATGAACAAAACTCTATTGTAAATCACTTGATTTAATACTTATGATTTTACTTTCAACTTAAATATATTTTAGCATTTTTCAAATTGAAATAAAAACAAATCACTGATTAAAATCTTAATGCTAAAAACTAAATAATAATTCATATAAAAAATTATTTTATAATCAACCCTTTAATTTACTTTGGACTAAAAAAAATTTGTTTCTTCAACCACAGTTGGGGTTTTTATATTTAACTTGAAATAAAAGTATGGTAGTGGGTCTAGTAATTTATTGTTGATCCCCATTTTTATAACAAGGAGTTAACTTAATTAATTTATTGACCCCTACTGCATGCTTTTATTTCAAGTTAAATATAAATCTCAATTATGATTGAAGAAACTGTTTTTTTTTATGTAAAATAAATAAAAGCATTAATTATAAAATATTTTTACATCTATTATACAAATTTAAAAACATCTATCAAATTTAATTTCAAAAACAAGTTTCCACTAATCATAAAATTAATTTTGCAAATAATAATAATAAATTACAGAAAATGTTTTTTAAAAAAAATATGTATTTTTTTTGACTGAATAGAGATTATTAAACTGTGAGGAATTGAGAACATTAACCAGAAATGAATCATCCAAGATGAGGCCAAAATTGGTGAAGAAATGGAGTGACTGGAAGATAGATATTAGGGAAGTGTAATCTATCTGGACAGGATTTGGTACTTTCTGTAGTAAAAATAATTTAATTATTACAAATACAAAGTTTCTGCAACATAAAAGAAAATATACATGGAGGTCATCAGATAATGTTAACTAGAAAACAAATTGATTATATTTGAAGATATTAATGGATATCACCAAACAGTGTTAAAAATCAAAATGATTATATTTGAAGATAGACATGGATGTCACCAACCAAAAACTGATTTGATTCTGTTAAAAGATATACATGGATATCACAAAATGGTGTTACTAGAAATCATATTGATTATATTAGATTACAATGGATGTCACCAAATAGGATTATTAGAAACCAAATTGAATATATTAGGAGATATATGTGGATGCTATCAGATGGTGTTACTATAAACCAAATTGATTATATTAGAAGATATACATGGTGTTAGAAACCAAAGTGATTATATTAGCTGATATATATTAATGTCACCAGATGAAATTATTATGAATCAAATTGATTATATCATAGTTGATAGAAAACAGGAAAAGATAAATAAGAATCAAGACATATACAAGAGCTGATTTGAACTAAGAGCATCAGTTTTTGATTCCAAATATAAAGATAAAATTACACTATATGAGGAAGAGGAATAGTAAAAAAACTGACTTATGAATAGATAGATGGTGATAGATTATCAGAATATATTTGCAGGTTAACAAATCAATTTGAATATCTGACTGAAAGTAGGGATGTGGAAGAACAATTTCAACAGCTGAAAATCAACATGTTGAAGATTGCACAAGAAGTGATTCTAGAAGAAAAAAAGGATAGCTATTTGGATTATAAGTGAAAATAATGAAAATGATTGACAAAAAATTGAGGTCAAGAATAATGTGTGAAGAGTTGCAGTAAGAGATTCAGAGTAGAGTAAGAGGGGAGTGATAAACAAGGGCATATAAATATATATATAGAACTTAGAAAGGAAATAGAACTAATAATACTAAGAATATGTTTATATTAAGAAAGACCTACAGCAAATATTATCCCAAAATTAATTTTGATAAAAAATAAAGCTGATGGACTGTTGGTAGATCCTGAAAAGGTCATCAGTTGATGGAGAGAATTTTGTGAAGGAATGTACAAAAATGATATAGTAGTATTTGATATATTGGTTACAGAATATAAACCATAACCATTCAAAAAGTAAAGTAGTAAGAGCTATATCAACAACCAGTAGTGCAAAATCACTAGGATCAGATAAAGCACTGGCAGTTATGCAAGAAAAGAGGAAACTATATTGCATATAGATTACATGATCTTGGACTTGAGAAAAAGTAGAGATTGGCCTGATGATTGGATTGCAGCTGCATTTAAGCTGATATGAAACAAATATATCTTATTCAATGTTCTAATTATGGTCACTACCTTTAGTTTCACATGTTCAAAAGATAATGTTGAGAATTGTGTTGGATAGAATACAAAATAAAGGTGTAGAAATGGTCACAGAATCAGGCAAAAATTTAGACCACAATGAGGAACAAAGTATCAGATAATTATAAGACTACAAATTCCAACAGTCATTCTATCTTTGCTTTATAGATTATAAGATTTTTGATTCTGTATATCATGATAAACTTTGGATAGTAGGGTTTAATATGGTATCTTCTCCACATTTGATACTTTTACTGTCTTTCTTATATAGAAGACAACAGATCAGAATGAAAATAACTGATCAACTGAAATTGGCATTGAGTAAGGAGAAAGATGAGACAGGACTATGTCATAACCATACATATTAAATACTGTAGCAGAGATGGTAATGAAAGAGAATTTGGGTAGTTTTGGGGTGAAGTTCTGTATCAGATGAAGATAAGTATGGAATTTCCAATATACAGATGATATAACTTTGATCGTGGTATCAGATAAATAACTTCAGGATTTGGTAGATTGATTGGAAAAAGTAGAAGTGTGTGGATTAATACAAGTAAAACAAGGTTATGCAAATAGTTAGTACAATAGTTAAAATAACAGTTGAAAATGACATGCTTAAACAGGTTTTACAGGGGAGTTATTGTCATTAATGAAGCATTTACAAAATTTATATCTATATGAAAAAATATAGGGATAAGTATATGGACAAAATGAAGATCATTGAAGCCTTTGATATATAATCCAAATCATAGACATTGAAAAAATGACAGAACAAGGATACTTTTGAAATAAAATGTCATCAAAAATCCTTAGGTATTCTAGAAAACTGAATAAATTTAATGAATGGATTTTGATGCTATATGAAGACATTTGTAGAAATAGTAATTTAAAGAAAACTACACTGTTTTGACTATGTGGTGTAACAGATGGGCATACCAGAAAAGAATATTATGATTGAAATTGTAAATAGGTGAAGGAGAATAGGAAGACCAAGATTATCATAGATAAATAATATCATAAAATAGATGGGTTTAATAGTATTGAAAACATGCAGAAAAGCAGAGAAAGGAATAAGAAATGGTTTATCACGCTTTTTTTATCATTAAAATAATAGATCATGTGGATAATGATGAGAAGAATGTAAGTATTAGACTCCAATGTGTTGTAACTGTTTTTAACAAGTTGAAAGGTAGGATATTTCATTTCAGTTAAATAATTAATAGAATCAAATTAGCTACATATAGAGTTATTTCACCTAATTTATTATATGGGAGTGAAACTTGGACAGCTTTATCAACTAACATAAAGTTATTAAAATTTTTCATTTGTAGATGCTTATTAAAATTTAAAAAACAACTAATGACACCATCATAAGACCAAACTATGTAATCCACTACTGCAAAATAACATTTTCATTGGATTAAGATATAAAAGAAGTGAACAGTATGAGATTTCCTAAAAGGGTGTTTTGGCATTAACTTGAGCAGCCTTTTCACGGGAGAGGTAGATCCCTTAAATATATCTTTTTACGGGAAAAGTAGGACGCCTTAAACATATCTTTTATTAACGGATATATATAAAATTAAAAATAATTAATTTAAAACAAAAATGAACAAATTTTAACATTGAAATTTGATCGTTGAAAGTGTGTATATATATGCTACTTGCATAAAGCATTTCATTTCTGTAACATCTATATATACATACACATATCTTTATTCAACAAATGAAGAAAAAAACTAAATATTTTATAGTAATTTACACTAGAATGCGGAATTAACATGTTAAAAAAAATAACTGTCGTAAAACTGTTCGCTTAGGGGGGGAAAACTCGATTATAGCTTATTCTCGATGTTTTATTAAAAACGACTGGAGTCTTTTGACTATTTGCATATATATATATATAAAAAAAGAATATTCAACTTCTTACTCAGAGTTCGTTGTCTTAGGTTTTTTTTTTTCAAAAAAGTTATTTGAAAGACGTGAAAAAAATGTTCACTCTAATATTTTTTTTGCAGAGGGAATTTAATTTTCATTTTGTTTTTAATAATTCCCATTCCCTTCTCAAGTAATAGTTTTTGGTTTCATAACATGATTTTCATTAAAAAAATTTTGTCTGTAGCTCTGTGTACTTTGGTGCAAAAGCAGAGTGGATTGAGGTTCATGAATCGCTCTGACATTTTCAGAACTTAAACTTCTTCGCAACTCTAGCAATAAAAGAACTCATTTATTTTTCTACAGTTATGTATACAGAAGTTTCAATTGAAATTATAAGCAAGTTATACATTCAATTGTCATTAAAATTTCGACTCAAACGAAATGAATCTCATTTTGACTGAAGACCCAAGAACCTACATGGAAGACGAGTTTGGACTAACTGCAAAAATGAAATTTTATTCTATGTAAATAAAACTTTATCAAAATCAATTTAATACGTTCATAGCATTTTTACATTCATAAGACTGCTCAAGGTTTTCATAAATATATAATATTGGAAATATATAATATGAAGTTTTATATTGACTTGTTAAAGGTAAACATCTTTCCAATCATCACACAAATAACGTTAAATGTCATGAGAACTCCCATATAAATTTTGAAATCTCAAAGTAAAAATCAATTTGTCTGATTGGTTGTTAAATATATGAGTTTCTGTGAGATTTTAGCATTATTTAGTACTGCAGAGGTTTTCACCTTCAACAAAATTATATATTTCATATCATATGGATATCAAACTATCTAAAAGTAATAATAAATAAAATATAGGAAATCATATATCATTGTGTAGTGTTTTGTAACAAATGGCAGACATGTTTGTGCACTCCAGAAAAACTAGAATGTATTCGAGAAGTTGTTTTTAGATCATGCGCTGATAACTGTGGAATTTAATTAAGGCATTGACGTAATGACGATCAACAATTCCAAGAAATATTTGCTGATTGCAAATATTTCTAGATAAGAGATGTTACCTTATTGGACGGGGTATTGATTGATGATTGCAGTTATTAGAAAGCGATAAGAAGACTGGGTAACAACTATGCAGTGTAATATAGAGAGTAGTAGAGAGCAGTCACGCAGTAGCGAATAGCAGACAGTATGGAGTTACTGTTCAATTCCAGTAGGAGATATCTGGTGGCAGTCGCAGTGCTTACTACAAATAGTTTGTGTACAGCTAAACTGGACTGGGGCTAAGGTATGCCCATTGTGAACCATTTTTGTAGCAGCCAGCCTGAAAGAACATCATGGGAATTGAACTTTAGCAAACTGTAGAAATAGACTCATTGCAGACCATTCATTGGAGAGCATCCACTTGCAGACCACTCATTGGAGAGCAGTCAGTGCAGACCATTCGTTGGAGAGCATCCATGGCAGAACATTCATTGCAGACCATTCATTTGGAGAGCATCCATTGCAGAGACTACAGAGTATATTCAGACTATTCATTGGAGAGCATATGCAGCAGAGCATTAGTTGCAAGAGACCATCATGGGAATTGTATATAGTTATTTGCTGACCGCACAGTCATACTTGCGGATATAACATTTGCACAGTCAGACTGGCGGATAAAACATTGGCACAGTCACAATTGGGACCTGTAAGTAGCGAATAAGTTAGATGAAGAAACCTGGTGAAAATGGAAATCCCAGTTAGTAACGTTAAAAATGGAAGTGAAAGTTTGGAAATAAAATGCTTGCGCAGTTAACATCGGAAGCTGAGTCCACCACACTTGTGCAGTCACCATTGAACGTAACTGGTGAAAAAGTTTCAGCAGCAGTTAAATCGTATATTTCTTAATGAAATAACAGGAAAGTAGGAATAGAAAAACAACACCAAGGAATCGCAACAAGGGTTTTCTGGAGTGGAGGGAGGTGTAGTGTTTTGTAACAAATGGCAGACATGTTTGTGCACTCCAGAAAAACTAGAATGTATTTGAGAAGTTGTTTTTAGATCGTGTGCTGATAACTGTGGAATTTAATTAAGGCATTGATGTTATGGCAATCGACAATTCCAAGAAATATTTGCTGATTGCAAATATTTCTAGATAAGAGACATTACCTTATTGGACGGTGTATTGATTTATGGTTGCAGTTATCAGAAAGCAATAAGAAGACTGGGTAACAACTACACAGTGTAATATAGAGTAGTAGAGAGCAGTCGTGCAGTAGCGAGTAGCAGACAGTATGGAGTGCATCTACAGTAGAGTTACTGTTCAATTCCAGTAGGAGATATCTGGCGGTAGGAGATATCTGGCGGCAGTCGCAGTGCTTACTACGAAGAGTTCGTGTACAGCTAAACTGAACTGGGGCTAAGGTATGTCCATTGTGAACCATTTTTGTAGCAGCCAGCCTGAAAGAACATAGTGGGAATTGAACTTTAGCGAACTGTAGAAATAGACTCATTGCAGACCATTCGTTGGAGAGCATCCGCTTGCAGACCATTCATTGGAGAGCAGTCGGTGCAAACCATTCATTGGAGAGCATCTATTGCAGAAAATACAGGGTATATTCAGAGCGTTCGTTGCAGACCATTCATTGGAGAGCATCTATTGCAGAAAATACAGGGTATATTCAGAGCGTTCATTGCAGACCATTCATTGGAGAGCATATGCAGCAGAGCATTAGTTGCAAGAGAACATCGTGGGAATTGTATATAGTTATTTGCTGACTGCACCATCATACTTGCAGATATAACATTTGCACAGTCAGACTGGCAGATAAAACACATTGAAATAACAAACTTATACTAAAATTATCTTCTGATCCTGGTTTCGCTTATTTCACAAATAGATATTGAATAACGATAAATTAAACATAACGCCTTTACATATAACAGCTTAACAATTCCCATAATTCATTTCACATACCACCTTTCTTAAATATCACTGAAGTTTTTATGAGATCAAAAGGAATAATTCTTTTTTAAACTTTTCTTTTGCATTTATTTTTTTTTCATAAAAGAAAATCTCTGTGATAGAGAGTGTTATATCTCATCTTGCCTTCAAATAATGAACTAGCCCAGATTCCATCTTATCTTGATCAGATTGAGCATTTATTGCCGTGGTCCAGTGTATATACAAATATATATAACATATGCCTAATGGTAAGAATGGACAAATAGGCAATGATACTCACTGAATCTGACCTCATTATGGATGGAAATCTGGCCATAAATAGTCAATCCACTTGGAGGTAAGGTCAGATAACAACCATCAAAGCTAAACAGCAGTATATACATCCACTATATAAGCAGTGAGGCAAGTTTACTTCAGAACTGGAAGATACTAGACATAAGCCAAGCTATCATGGTACAGCTGGAAGTGGTATATAAACTTATAAAGACACTTGAAGGCACTTGCTTCTATAGCTGCATAGGAGCTAACACTATACCATAGTGTAAATACACATTTATATTTATTGTAATACATAAATATTAATCGTATTTCACGAGTTTGTGTTTATATATCATAATCACCAGTAAACACAATAAAGAGCAAAGCAAAAAAAAAAAGCACTAAAACTTTCTCCAAATGACATTGACTACTCTAGGACATCTTTTTTTTTTCATTGTTTAGGTGTAGGAATGCTAAAGAAGATTTTGTCAAGCAGTGGATTATTCAAAATTCTTATACCTTTATCTCTTTAATTAATAGTTTGACTATTGATGATGATGACAATAATAATATTCAAATGGTTTTATTGCTTGGAGTTTATAAGAAGCTTAAGCATAAAAAATACCAGAACTGGAAATTGATTTGAGGGTCTTATCCTTAATTTGATGCAACAAGGAGAACTTCATCCAACTCAAACACCATGAGAATTGACAGATCAGTAGTTTTTTTTTTTCAACCCATTGGGTTGTAAAACTTGGCCATTCATTGTCAATGAAATGATCTGATTGGTCAATTCCAATAACAAATAAGATTTTAGTGGTTAAGTAATCCAAGAAAGATGTTGTTGACTACTGATAATATGGCTGTTGTGGACTCACCAAATATTCTGGTAATCACAATACTATGATATGCTGTTTGCCTATTTGACATTGCATATATATTTTATATTCATAATGTACAAATGTATGCCCGATGTGTAGAACCTTTTATCTTAATATAAAGCATTTTTATTTCATTTAGAGATGTCTGATAAATAAAAATGTTTAAATATTACTATAATTTTTTAGTATTTAATTTTAAGAGTCAATTCCGAATGATCAATAATAAATAGATTCTTTCGTCAAGCGTTGGTGGCCGAGTGGTCAGCACAGCTGTCTTACAAGCAATTGTCCCGGGTTCGCTTCCCGGCCGATGCTTTGACACATGAAAAAATAATAATAATAGATAGATTCTTTGATTTCCTGGAAACTTGCATTTTAATATGACGTTTTTTTTAATCATTTCCTGGTTTAAGAAATATTTAACATTTTACTTTTTTAAAAAGTAAAACATCAACAACATAATGACATTTTTTTAAAACTCAGATTGGAATAAAGAACAAATTAAGGATGTCCAGACAAGATTTGGTGGCTGTTTGAAATATGACCTTTTTTTATCAGACTTACATTTTATACTAGGAAAAAATTTATTATATTTCTGTTTGTGGATCTAGTAAAATTTTGTGTAACCATGCATCAGGCCAGATATGTCTGGTTATATATAAAAAAAAGCAGCCCCCCCCCCCATTAAACTTAAAAACTTTTTGTTTAAAGGTATTTTAATAGAAAGTAATGCCAAGGTATTATATTATAAATTTAACGTATAGTGTCCATATTTGTTATTTAAACATATTCAGTTGACGATGAAGGGAGAGAAGATAATACAAAGAATAAGAGGAATTGGTCGATTTTAAAAATTGATTGACTTTTTTTTTTTTTTTTGTTGAGATTATAAAAAAACATACATGCATTTCATTGCTATAAAAAAAAAAATAATCCAATGAATACTTACTGAGAAGTTCATAGAAAGTTAAAACATTGGAAATGATAACAGACACTGATCTAAGATCGTTGATCATATGACTCGTGTCTTTGAGATTTTCGATCTCATTGACCAGAATAATGCATTCAGTTTTGTAATACTGAAAATGCTCTAAATGTCCTAATAAATATAACAAAAAAAAAAAAGTTAACTGATAATTAAAAATGATTAATGGTTAATTTTATTAACTTGTCTTCATTTTAAATTTTTAATAGTTGGTTAGGAAACTTAATATTGTATTTGAATTATATAATATCAATTCATATTTGTTTCTTTAGATAAAAAAAATATTTGGTTATATATTTCAGTTAGCATTTTATATATAATTTTGATAGGGCATGTGATATAGTATCTGGTTGTAGTAATGATAAATATTGTACGTATTCTTTAGATCAGCCTCCGAGACAATCGGTTGAGATGCAAATAGTAAAAATTAATTGTGGGGGTGTTAGATTGCACAGATAAACATAAATGCATTTTTTTTTTTTTAATGAAATTTGATAAAAGACTAATTTTAAAAATAAACGGGCAAAGAAAAAGTTTTTTTATTTTTATAAATATTTAAACAAGTCTTCTTTACAAAGAGGCTAATTTTCTTTACAGCTGAGTCCATAGAATATCTCTTCAATTTTCAAACATCAATCTTCTGGCATAGTAAGAAAAAGGTCTTGTGGAATATTTATGGGAGGTAATTGAACAATCTCTTTTAATTCTTGTATGATATTTTGATCTACAACAAGGATCAAAACTTCAAAATGCTTCCCTCTAAGTCTTCTCTTGATATGCAACTAATAATATCTGTTAAAAAGTGTAGTTGGAAATATAAAATCTTTTTTTATTTAACACATATTGATTACTAATTTCCTAAGATGACTAAATCTTATCCACTTCTCAATCTGTATTATGTTGGAATTTTATGGATATTCTAAATAATCTCGTGCCTATCTTAATAATGCATTATAATATATTAACATCTTTAAAATAATTTAAATTTGACAAAACTATTCAACTAGTTTTTCGATATCATAATAATTATTAAATATAATAATTTAACATATTTTACTCTATTTAGCAAAATAACTTGATATTTAACAAATATTGTGCTATTCCACTTTAAATTTTTTTCCCTCCTGCTTTTTATTTTTGACAATTCTAAGTAAAGATATCTTTATGAGTAGATTTAAGTCCAATATTGAACTTAACTAATATATCAATAGCAAAATGAAACATGGAATTATCATTTTAAATTATGCATATACTTTAAAGATCTGCTTTTAGTAGATAGCATTTACACCATTCTGTATCATCAAGCTATCAGCCTGAAATTCAAAAGCACCTTAATTTATTAAATATTCCTTAATCAGGATTCATATAAGACCAACATGACCTGATCTATGGCTACACATTATTTTTAACTAGAAAATCTATTTTGCCTACTTCAGATTTTCCTCCTTGTGTGAGAATGAGTAATCAATAGATACCAAATGGTAGTGCTTCATATTCTTTATCTAGTGCTGTTATTCATATCCCAGCATAGTTTAAGGTTTACATCCTTGAAAATGCAGCTTATTATATCCAGATTCAAACATTTTTTCATTTGCAAAAACTGTAATCTAGAACCCAGTTTGTGAATACAGATGTGATAACATTGAATATTGTAATGGTCAGAATCGTGTGATCAGCCAACAAGATTCAGAGACCTAGAAAAAGTACTTCAAACCCAGTATGATCGGAATATGGTAGTCGTGAAATAATACTAAGCTTTAACCTATTTGCCAGTGCTCCAAAATCTCCACTATCCAACCAACGCTCCTGATGCTACTAATGGTCATTGTTTTTCTTCGATCCCGGTGGTCAGGGTAGAAACAAGGACTCTCCGTTCAAATTAGCCTATTCTGCACTAGACTTTATTAATTTAATCTAAGATACTCACTAAATACTTTGATATAGCTCAAAATATTATTTTTTTAATATTTCATAGGTTTTTGATACATACATATATGACTTAATCAAGTGTGGATGTCGTTGAGTGGATATGATGAACCAGAGAATGACATGACAACGGTATAGATATATACAATTTATTAACACAATTCATTAGAAAATATAAATAATAATAACTATGTTTGGATCTTATTATGATCCATGTATGGGGTCACATTTAAACCAAAAAATAATAATTACAACGTTTGATTATCAGTTATTGATAATGGTACAGAATTTAGATATCACTAGAATAAATATATGATTTTACCAAGAATTACAATATTCAAACATAAGTTATTTACAAAAGTATAGTATTTAGATATCACTAGGATAAATGCATGATTTTTACAAAGAAGTCACCTGTCAATAATGACAACCACGGTTATGAACTATTAAATATAACAATTACAATAATGAACATCAGTATTAGATGTGTGTGTGTGCATCTTACTGGAGTTCATGACAACAACAATTGTGAATCAAAACAATAATTATCAATTAACCAGAAATGATAGTTACATATATAGTAAATAATCAGTATTATTATGTGTCAGCATAAAACGAATTTTTATATTGAGAATGATAATATTTTATCAAGAAATATGCCACCATAAAATTAATATGCCAATTTTGGAGAGTAAACACAATACCTGGTTATATTAAGTTAGAGGCCAAATAAATATATATAATAAATTTATGTGTGTGTTTACATACATAGGGGAAGTTAAGTATATATATTTTTATTATTATTATATTTTTTACTGTTAGTATTCCCAGCAGGAGTTATGGACCAAAGCATAATTTTAGCTCCCTTCATTATCAATAGTCATATGATAAATATGGTTTATCTATTTCACACAGCATTAACAACAGGTATGATTAAAAAATCTAATTACAGCATTCAGTGGCGTCTGGGTTTGAATCCTGTGCTGGCTATATTATTAGCATTGGCAAACATGGGCCAATCTCCTTTGTCGAGCAGTAATATATATATGTTTCTATGATAACACATCCACATTCAGCTTGGCTTGTGTAGGAAATAATAGAGCGTGGGCTTTGAATCCCTATCGTTATAGAGTCTACCCATTCATCTGCTCAAAGAAAACCATGGCTATCTCGTATCACCAGGACCGGTAAAATATCCCTGTGGCAGTCCGCATAGCATACTCGACATCTATTCTTTATTAAAAGCCATATAGGCACAGATCAATCTATTAAGCCACTGATATATTTGCCCATTAAAAGCATTAACTTATATCTGCATAGATATTTTCCTAAACCTGTATTCAATAAGTAATAATGGGGACATTTAAGACAACCATATCTTATAGGCTATAAAACGCCCAAGTGTTTCAAATATAAATCTTAACTATAAAATGCTAAAGAGGCAAAAAAATACTACTGCCGAGATATTTCTTTCCCCAAATGCATGTATCACTAAATACATATATATAGAGAGTGAGATGAACACATATCTTTGCAATAAGTAATATTGCCCATTTTATATTTTAAAAAGAAGCACTATCATTATCATTATTATAAATAAACGCATATATATATTATTTCATTTTTTTAATTGTCACAAAGAATCTTAATCTAAATCAAATAAAATAATTTTAACACTCATGTATATTTTAAATTTCTTTACCAAGATACTATGATTATACATATATGGGAAGAGGGCGGATTTTTTTATACAGATATTTGATTTCTTTTCTCTCTCTCCTTTTTTTATTAAATAAATGACATTTTTAACTAAGCCAGAATTAGACACGATTTAAGAAATTGGTTTAATAGTACAATATCATTTGTCCCCATACTTGACTAGATTGGCATATCTCAAAATAAAATATATAAAAGCTGTATTTATCGATTCTATAATAATCTTTTGCTCCACTTAGAATTATACACTACGCTCTCTCTCTTTTTTTTAACCATTAGTAAGTAATCTAGTTATAATTCAAATTGACTTGTTAAAAACAATAATAAAAAAAAAAACAACTAAAACACTCATATATATATAACTGTCCTTTTGAAACACATCTTTTTAAGATAGTCTTTTACGAATTTTATAAATCTGAGGAAATTAAATGTTCTCAAGTTTTTTTTATAAAAGGTATTTTTAAGATATAAATATTTTAAAGATTGAAAGTTTATACTTGCGATGGATTACTGTGTCATTTGATTGAGGCAGATATTTTCCTACTGGTTCACTCATTGTCAGGATCGACCTTGGGCTTTACTGGACTCAGGATAGACTGGCTTCGAAGTTGGTTTTCCATTTTCTTTCTGGCACACGCATGGGATCAATTGGATTTTTTTCTCTTCTTTAGATGCATTTTCCCGGAGATTTTTCAGAGAAAGGGAAAGGTAAACTTTGCCCTACTCACAGATCATAGCAAGGATCTATTCTCTGCTTAAATATAGTCAATTGGTCCTTTAGAGAGAGTCACTTTGACTCTTCCAAACTTTTTGCCTTAAAAAAACTTTTTTCACTGCCAACAACTTTTTTTTTTTTTTCACTGCTTGGCTTTAACGGTCTTGATTCTTTTTCTTTTCTGACCCCTTCTCGAAAATTTAGCCCAGTATTTATAAAACTTTTGCTAAGCCACTATTTTTTAACACCTATACTATAATTGCCTTGGTTAGAAACAAAAACAGACCGCTGGATTGATCTTTGATTTAAATCAGTTTAAAGATGAGAAAATAATTTAACACTTCCATGCAACTAGCTGGGTTGATCTAAAACAGTTGACACAATCCTGTTAAGATTACACCAAGGTATGAAAATCTTAATTGCCTTTTTAATGGCCTTAAAGATGAGAAAATAAATTAACACTTCCATGCAACATCTTTCAGAATGTTTAAGAAAAAACAGAACCATTAAAATGTTATTCACAAGGAAAGAATCACCTTTTAGGACAAATATATAAGACAAAGGAAATATATTTTTCTTTCTAAATATATATAAAAAATGCATTTCAATGAAACAAGACATATATACATATAAACCCTCTCATTCACCAAGACACACACATGCATCTATATATTATCCCCTTTAACAGACAAATAAAAATGAAAAATTAGATATTTGAGTTTTAAAAATCTATAGACGTATACTATTTCCAACAACTAACATGAAGCTCTGTGTGTGCATACACACTGATCGCTTCAATATGAATGTATTAAACATTACCATCTGACCTTTATTGATTACTCACATTTATATCAATAGAAGACCTGAAGAGAAGTAGAATTACTATTTAAAAATAATGTAAAAGCAGAGATCATGTGGACTTTTTGGCATTTTGTAAGATCTACAATCTAGCTTGGAACTTCCATTATTGAAATAAAGAAAAGCTATAACTTTTTCATGCTCTTAGAACCATAGTTTCCTTATTCCAATACAAAAAGTATAAAGTACTCAAACTCAATGACCAAGGGTTGTTTTTACTTTATATCAGTGTTTATTAAATATTTTTAAGTCCAATAACATTTTTGATAATAATTTATTTCGCCAATCAGCAAAGCAATCAGAAGTAGCAATATAGTAAGAGATAGGTTTTGGAAAGAGAAGTTGATGCTGAATGTACAACCACTTCTCTTTCCAAAACCTACCTCTCACTTTATGCAAAAGTAGGCCTTTTCAATCAGCTTGTAACTACAAAAATAACCTATTACTCACCAATTCTAAATTTCACTAAATCTTTCACTTTGTCCATTTACTCACTCTGCAGCAAGCTATTATGGTGCAGAAAAGTAGTCTCCATCTCTATAAAACGTCTTAATCTTCCAACAACCAGAAATGGATTAGGTCTTCACTCCATACAAATTTTTCACAAACAAAAACAGATTAATTCCCAACTGCACTGATAAGAAGTTTTCCAGCTTTCGAATGCATCCTTCAAATAACACCCACAGAGTGACCACCACCTTCACGTGGATATTTGTCTTTGCTCATAAACCAACTTCAAAGCATTTATGATCAGGTGTCTTTTTTGGGTGTTGGTAGATATGCCTATTGAACTATTTATAATATGCTGTACCCAGACATAACTACAGATCTTCACTCATCTATGCTAAATATGAATGATAGTCATTTGATGCAGCAATTCAAAAAATGGTCATTGGAACCCAATTTTTTTTTACTTTCTTTTAAAGGTAAATCTTCATGCCCTACCTACCTCCTATTTCTTAAATACCACAGGTTTTACAACAAAATTGATGCTTTTTGTTCCTTGTGCCACAGGGAAGAAGAAACACAACAACACCTATTTCACACCTGCACAGCTCTAACAAATACCTGATAAATTATGATTAACACATATAGACAAAATAACATCACACTTGATAACCTAATAGAGACACTCAGTAAAGGCTCAATACCAGCAGTTCATGCAGCAACGTTTTGTTTATATAGTTTCTGGTTCACCAGATGTACTTTCTGCCTTGGAGACAATACCACAAAGCACCCAGCCACCTTCTCTAATAAGCTCAAACAACTGAAGGCCAGAGATGGCAAAATTGCACACCCAGATATATTTGCTGCTACACGGTCACTATTAAAAACCTGAGACAAACCATAACCTCAAAAAATAAATTATGACTTTTTTTGTAACAAGAACAATTTTTTTGTTGTTGTTGTTCTTGTTTTTACATATCCCTTTTTTAACAATTTTTTCTGTTTGTTCCAAAGTTATATAGTTTTAAACCATGTATTTTTAACAAGGTAATTTTTGGTAAACAACAAATTCATGTAATCTATTTTTGTACAATAAAGTATATTATTGAAACACATTTTTATAATATAATCCTTAAAGTCACCTACTAAAATATATTTATTGTATATAAATTAGATTTTTCAATAAATAATGAAAATGAAGATTATACTGACATTGTCTGTTTATTGAATTATTTGCAGATTGATTGACTCTAAAAAGTTATCAGATTATGAATGCTCTTAATATTAACTGTACCCCCAGCCATTAGTTATGTTGGCTGGTTGAAATCCAATATTAATTTAGTCTTAGAAAATCACGTGGTAAAATATTTTTATTGCTTGTTCGCAGTAGCTAAAGATTTTAGGAATCAATAACTTATTTTTATTTTAATTATAAAACAGAAAAAAACTTTCAAATGACTTATTTACTTTATTTTATTAATGAAGAACGAGAAGAAATAGTATTTTCTCTATGTAGAAACTTTAAATGAATTTGCAGTTATTTTAATTAAAATATATAAATATTTTTATATGAATTTATGTCTTACGGCTAAATCTAACTACGTAAATTAATAAGTAATTCAGAAATACTTTTGAACAAATAAAAAATATTTTTGAAAAACTATTATTAAAAAAAAAAAAAGGTCCTGAGAGCAGATTTCTTAAGAATCCTGTCAATAGGATCTTTTGTGGGGGAGGGGCGAATGTGTCTTGGGGTTAAATGATAAATTTTTTATCTCTTCATTATGAAAAGAATTTTTAATCTCATACACTAAATTTTTTTTATTTGATTAAATTAAAATTCAAGACAAGCCATGATAAAATCAATTTTGTTCATTTCTGGTAGAAGAGTTGTATCTGTTGGGGATTTATGTTTATATGTCATGAACCTACAGAACAGAGATCTTTTTCAGTGGTCAACAATCTTTCTTATTATCATAGCAAGCTTTTGCGAAAGTCAATTTTCTACATAATTAAAAAGTTTTTATACATTTGTGTATATTTATATGTAGTCTAATTTAAGAAGTCTATAAAAATGGATTAACTTTTTTGGTGTGTGGTCTTGAACAGCCTTATGTGGCCAACGTGATAATTATTTTTTATGTTTTTATTTTAAATGAATATTTATATTTTTGATCATAAATCGAAACCTCCAAAAATGAAAGTAATATCAAAAATAATATATACAAAAAGATTTTTTTTAAAATAATGCTTTTATGTAAGTAAACACTATAAGCCAACAAAAAGTAGACAAAGTACCATCTAAAAGGAAGAAAATGAATCTTGGTTAATTTGCCATTCTTGGTAAATATCAGAAATCTTAAGAGTCTAGACTTGTTATTAAACAATGTGGAAATATTATTTCAAAAAGAAATTTGAGGCCAAATAGATTATAAAAATCAAAATGGTCTCAAGTGCTTTTATGAAATGACAATATTCCTGCAATTTCCAATTGTTTTATAACAAGTTTAGATTCTTAAGATTTCTGATATTTTCCAAGAGTGACAAATTAACCAGAGATTCAGTTTTTTTTCTACTTTTTAGTCAGCTAGTACAGAAAAAACATCTAACAAAAAATATGATTTAATAATAAGATGTGAAACAACTATTTTATTCTCTAAAATTAAGTTATGACTATGAAATTTTTATATTATTGGCAAAATGTAACTGACAAACTATTCTTATGCTAATTATTATTGAGCCATACAAAAAAGTCCAATTAAGCCAACAATGTAGACAGGATGTGGAAACTCCTGAAAAAAAAAAGAATTTTTATTTATTAAATCTTTTGTCTTATTAAACTTTTTACATTAAAACAAAAAAAAATGGTTAAAAGCAAAAAAAATTCATCTGGAGCAAATTCAAAAATGTTACCATAGAAACACACACAGATGCAGCAAGTCAATGTAAAAGCATATAATATATCAACTTTGCAAATAAAAAAAAATCAAAATAAATAAAACAAATAGTTTTCCATCTAGTCTTAAAAAGCATTTTTCAATGAATATAAAATAATTATTTACTAGATTTGTATTATCTTATGAATACTGCAAAATGAGAGACTTTGATCAAAGAAATTGATGCAATCATGCTAAGTTTAAATCCTTGACTAACATCCACTGAGATATTTTATTAATTTTTTTTAATAGAAAACTTATGTATATTGATTTTTTAATTTCAAAAAATCTAAAGATGTCAGTATTAATCAAATAGCAGCAGAGTACCCTGCCTTCACAACATTGGTAAATTTAGCCTAAGACCATTTGAGAGATTACTTTGAACACTTTTTTAGAATAACTAATAACTTGCCTTTTTATATAAAGTTTATTAAGATTCATGACTAGTTTTGCAAATAATTGAGTAAGGGAATTATTAAAAATCAAAAGTAAACATAATTACATTTTTATTTTGTATGTATATATTTTATTTTTAAAAATAGAAGTATATATTAACAACAAAAAAGTATTCTGATCATTCCACTGACCACGTATGTCATTTTGACACTATACTATAATCTGTTGAGATATTATAAAAATTATAAAGTAATTTTGATATTTTAAAACAGAATTTGATAGATTTATCAGAGGTTAACATTTATTCATTTATGTTTTAAAAGCAAAATTCACTCAAAAAAGATTTTGTTCATTTTCTGAAGTCACTCTGCTGTTGCTAGGCATTCAATGACAAAAGCATTGTGCAAATGCATGTTTTAATACTTGCAAAGTTTAAATATGATTTTTTTTCATTTGCAAATGAATATTTCTATTGTCAAATTCACTGTATTTAATTTTGATGTTGAATAGTCTTTAAATAGTAAAGTTACAGAAAGTGTAATAATAAACTATTGCAATGCAGGAAGGTTAATGAGGCCTATTTTAATAAAGAATACATTCAAATACTAAAAATAATCTTTACAATTAAAAAAATAGTTATGTTCTTTATATTAAGTTCTCTTACCACTTTTAGTAAAGTCACAACATGCAAAAAAAGGATCACTTGCTAATCAGGCAGTCTTCATTTTTAAGACATTAATAAATGTCAGAAACAGCAAAAATATAGTCTTAGGATAATGCAACTAGACATAAACTCAGACTTTGACTTAATGCAAATAGACAAAATTATAAGTCTACTTGCAGAAATCAAACTTCCTAAATCCTACCTCTACATATTAGCAGGGGGACTCATATTACACTAAATGAAAAAATCTCACTTCCCATTATGCCATATAATTCCATTCTGCAAGGGTCTGCAATAAATTCATTTCTGTTCATGTTTTATATTAATCTGTATATAAAAACAACTTAAGATCAACTTACAGATACCAAGTTTAAGCAAAAGTTATGCATAGCTTACATGGATGTTTTTTCAGTATTTTTAATAAGCAAAAAAACAAATCCCATTTTTTCAAAAAATAATTTCAGAATATACAAACAATTACTTGAAGTTAACTTAGATAAATTTAATTCATGGAAAATTTATACAGGTAAAAATCTCACAAAACTTTTCAAAGGATTTTTAACCTCCTTTTTAGGTTTTCATTTTCACCTCAACCTCTCAGATTATGCAATGGCAAATTCAAAAAAGACTGAAAGTTTTGAAAATATATCACAGTCAATGTCAAAAAGTTTATCTATCACTATAAGCAATTCTGTTGATGACAAGAATTGCTTATTACACCCCAATAGTAACATTTATCAAAGCTTTCAGAAATCAGATTAATAGTCTCTGTACACAATTACTCTGAAACAGAAAAGAACTGTTGCAATGTCAATTGAAAGACTACAACATTCCTTATCACAAAATGAATTTGGACTACATGACTTGGAAAATATTTAGAATCCAAAAAATTTTAAGTGTAGTCTCAGCATTACACTAATATACCCAGATTTATTACCTGTATTTAAAATTACTCCTGCAGACAAACCAATTCTATATAAATGATACATAGAGCCATTTTTAAACACTGAAAACTTTACATTCTGCCAATCCAAATACAAATTTATATAATGATAAGTTTTCAGCTTATTTCATTCTTCTCAGATAAAAAAAGAAACTATTCTACACTTAATAAACAACCAATTTGAAAATTTGGGTTCTGTTCCCTGGAACCAAAATATTTCAGTTTTTTTCTAAAACTCATCATGGAAGCTATGCCCACTCTCTATTTTCTTAAAGCAAAAAGAAACTACAAAAAAATAGAAGCTATATGCACTCGATATTATACTGGTCAAAAACATGTTGAACCATCTAACATGAGCTGGAACTCAAAAAATATACTTCAAACTCAGTCAAGCCCGAGATTTAGGTCAGGGACCAAGCTGGATTCAAACCCATTCCCAAGTTTCAGATCAAACACCTAATGAATAACATATAATGATGGGCCATGAGAATTTATTCTAAAATCTGGCCCACTAGCCAAGTGGAAAAGACAATGAGACTTACATTAACTACATTATAACTAAACTAAAAGGTGCATACACATGATTGTATGTGTGGAAGTGAAGAAAAAGGAATTCAAACTACTCAAACAAGTTAAACAATAAAAAAATTAATATAATGAATTAATTATATACATTAATGTGTGCGTGAATGAGTGATCTACCAAATAGTAGATAATTACTTTTTGAAATTTACACTAATGATTTTCATATGCTCTTCTATCAACCAAATAGTATATATACATTAACACACATCTTTGGTGAGTATGGTATTAAGATGCCAATTGATTATTAAAAAGATTACATAAGATTGCTTGCTAAAAATGCTTTGGTTTATGGTTCTGAAATGTGGTGACTAACATATGATTTCGGGAGCATTCCAGAATTCATTACATATATAAAAAAAGCTATTTTCATGCCATTGCAGTTCTGAAAATAAATAAAATACATTTGACAATTATATTTGATTATTTAACAAACTATTTCTTGAAAATTCTTTTAATTAACATCTAGAAGATAAAACGCTTGATTTTTCCCAAGGCACACACTCTTAAATACAGAAATAACGAATTATGATGGTGGGATTGTATAATAAAACTAAAATAACATTAGTAATGAACCTAAATAGTAATATTTGGAGTTTACATATATTTTGAGCAGAGCATAATTTTAATATTATAACATTAAAAGTAGATCATGAAGCAAAAAAATAAATAAATGAAGAAGTGGTGGTACTGACATGATGACAAAGAAATAAAAGAAAAAAGACGTGCTTAAGGACAAAAAATGAAATCCAAGACTCCCTCTTTAGGGTCTTTAGAGAAATGTAGTTAGGAATAGCATGGCCCAGGCATGCAGGAATCACTGACATGCAGAGACCTTTTTATACGAAGGAGGTCCTGAGAAGCTCAACTACCCGCAGGACAGAATATGATGAATCCATGGGTTCGATCTTGTCACAACCCCCAGATTAGAAGCATGTAATATATATATATATATATATATATATATATATATATATATATATATATATATATATATATATATATATATATATATATTCACAATGATAAGTTGAATGTCAGTAACACAGTATGAATGAATGTCACTAACGATATGGAATAGGATTTACTACTTTATAATACATAACCCTTTTGTTTTAATGTCGTAATTTTTACAAATATTACACTATGCAGCTATTATATATGTACAGAAAATATTTCTTTAAATAAAATATATTAAGATTTTATCCCCTTCCTTTTCTGTTATTTAAATATAATTCAATCCCACCTTCATGGATTTTACAATAACTGAGAATATTTAAGTATTTGAAATCTTAAGAATATGAAAAATAAAGCTAGTAGTATATCAAAAAAACCAAATAACAGGTCACTCTTTCGGAATTTAAATAAATTAACATTTTAAAAGATTCCAAAGCATTAACTAGCTTGAGTGATAGATTTATCCCATGTCGAATTACTTCATTCTATTTGGAGTTGCACAAATAACAATTTTATAATAAAAACCAACATAAAATGTTGATTGTAAAACAATCTGGTGAGTGTATTAATTAATCATACATTATATTTTTAAAGGAACATTAATAACCTTAATTTATTGAGGTTTAATTAAAAGGAGGAAGGAAAAGATTTTGAGAATTTGGCTCATCATGTTATTTGAGATTGGCATATTAATAATAACAAAAGCATACATATAAAATCAAGTAATAAATAAATGACCACACCAAAGTTAAAGAAAGTTAGAGAATATGAGATAGGATTAGATAAATTATTTGAGAGCAATTTACATTTATATATTAGACAGAAATAAAGTTAAATAATACATTAGGAGAAATCTTGATAATAGGGTTTGAGATTAGTTAGACTAGCTTTACTTTCAGGAAGCAGCATTAAAAGTTACCTCGCACATTTCTTAGAGTCCATTTTAAAAAGTCTGGTCCATGTATGGCTGTTTAAGGATCCATGTGAATTTTTAAATAACAGCAAGCTTCTGATCAGCATTCCAAAGTTCTCAAGTTGGACCTTTACTTCATTCTATGGCAGCAGGATAGTATGGCAGTGGAAGATGACCTCCATGGGCCAGGAAAGATTATGGACTTTTACTTGATCATTATTTTTAAATTTCAAACAAGTGTAGACTCTGTTAACTGCACAGTTCTCTCAATAGTAGCTATCTCTGTTGGTATTTAAAATCAGCCCATTTTATATCACTCAGGTATTTGTGGAATGCATTTAATTTCTTATTTCTAGCTGAAACTCTAATCTCTGATCTAACAAAATCTTACATTTTCTTAATCCATTGTTTTTGAAGATGCAATCATTAGGCAACATTTCAAAAATATATTCAAATCTATTTCCAGATTGGAAATAGATTTGACAAAAATGTTTATAACAAAAGTAAAATATTTTAATCCTATTCCCCATTTTATTTTCAGTAAAACTTTAATTAAAAATTCCTTCCAAGATTAAAACAATATTGTATTTCCAACCCTTTTATTATTTTTGGACAATTAATGGTTGCATCTTCCATCTTGGATTTTATAAAAATATACAGTTTAATACAAAAAATAATTTAGAAAGAAAGTTTTATAAATAATGTATAAATATTAATTCTTATTAAGCTCAATGTCAGCACGTAATTCTTATATAAGGCTAAAACCTTAGTACATGTACCTTGAGTGCTTAATTTTAGCAAGAGAGACCTTTACAAATCAGAATGCAAGATTTGACTTTATAAAGATAAGAGGGACCCTCTTATCTCTAACCTATTTTTCTTAATTATATAGGCAAATCTAAAGCATTTTGATTTGGGAGCATGAAGCTAATAAATACTTCACTGATTAGGTCCACTATTTCTATTTAAACATTAACATTCATGAAATCTTTCGATTTATGAGTCAATATTCAGATATTAAATTTAGAAATATTTTGAATTAATTTAAAGTTGTAAATATTAATTATTAAGCACGATGTACCTCTTATCTTTATAAAGTTGAATCTTGTGTTATGATTTGTAGATGTCTCTCTTGCTAAAATTAAGCATTCAAGACACATGTACTAAGGTTTCAGCCTTATATAAGTATTAAATGATGTATAATAAAATATTTATAAAAGTAATATTTTGTTAGTATGTTTGCTCCTGTAATATATATATATATATATATATATATATATATCAAAACCAAAACTGTCTAACACTATACTAGCAAAAATAAAAATGCAAAACCATAAAACAATACAATACTAGATTAAATTTTAAAATTTTTTACCAAAATCCTTACACAACCATGGTTTCATCTACTACAAATAGACCTTCTCAAGTGAAAATCAATCTAAAGAAAAACATATATATATATATACAAACAAACCTTCCCATAATTCACTACAAATTCCACCTTCCCTTAATATCAAAAGAAGTCTTCATGAGATTGATAGCCTCAGAATCAAGGAGTTTTATCATCAAAGTCTCCTTTATTCTTCTTTTTAACTCATTCTTTTCATAAAAAATAACCGAAGCATTGTTAAACAATATTCTATGACCTGTATTCAATTCATGAATATATAAAGCTGAGTTAAGATACCTATGTTTAACCCTACTTATATGAACCTTAACCCTTTCATTAAGGCTAAATTTACTCTGATCTACATAAAATTTACCACAACTACATAGAATTTTATAAACAATACCAGGAATAGACCTACTATCAATAGACTGCTTAGAACCATTAAGTAATGAATTCAAATCAGAACCTTTCCTCCATGCAACCTTCATTCCACCTAACAAATGACTTCTTTTGATATTAAGGGAAGGTGGAATTTGTAGTGAATTATGGGAAGGTTTGTTTGTATATATATATATGTCCACAGATGGCGTTCTACCAAAAATGCCCATCAAGCGTATGTTTTGTTTACATAAATGTCAGAGTAGTTAGTATTCACTATCTCTAACTATAATTCCACTTTCAGATCATGATTTCAAGCTATTTGCTATCGTCAGTGAAAGACAGGAATAAAGAAACTAGATCTAAATACAAACTCTGAGCGTTTATGAAACAATTTCTATTCAGCTTGCAAGCGTGAATTTTTTAGACATGTAATGTCTTCAAACTCAGCATAGCAAACCAGATAGCTATATGGGTCTGATCTCAGTTCAGCATCACCACATAGTAGAAGCCTCTGCAATCTATATCATTGCAAGAAAGACCTCAAAGGTACATTTATGATAAACAAAAATGCAAGTTAAAAAACTTGCTAACGCTTGTATTTATGTCCACAGATGGCGTTCTACCAAAAACGCCCATCAAGCGTATGTTTTGTTTACATAAACGTCTGAGTAGTTAGTATTCACTATCTCTAACTATAATTCCACTTTCAGATCATGATTTCAAGCTATTTGCTATCGTCAGTGAAAGACAGGAATAAAGAAACTAGATCTAAATACAAACTCTGAGCATTTATGAAACAATTTCTATTCAGCTTGCAAGCGTGAATTTTTTAGACACGTAATGTCTTCAAACTCAGCATAGCAAACCAGATAGCTATATGGGTCTGATCTCAGTTCAGCATCACCACATAGTAGAAGCCTCTGCAATCTATATCATTGCAAGAAAGACCTCAAAGGTACATTTATGATAAACAAAAATGCAAGTTAAAAACTTGCTAACGCTTGTATTTATGTCCACAGATGGCGTTCTACCAAAAACGCCCATCAAGCGTATGTTTTGTTTACATAAACGTCAGAGTAGTTAGTATTCACTATCTCTAACTATAATTCCACTTTCAGATCATGATTTCAAGCTATTTGCTATCGTCAGTGAAAGACAGGAATAAAGAAACTAGATCTAAACACAAACTCTGAGGTTTATGAAACAATTTCTATTCAGCTTGAAGGGAATTTTAGACACGTAATGTCTTCAAACTCAGATAGAAACAGATAGCTATATGGGTTGACTAGTTCAGATCAACATAGTAGAAGCTGAATCTATATTTGAAGAAAGACTCAAAGGTAACATATATATATATGTTTTTCTTTAGATTGATTTTCACTTGAGAAGGTCTATTTGTAGTAGAAGAAACCATGGTTGTGTAAGGATTTTGGTAAAAAAATTTAAAATTTAATCTAGTATTGTATTGTTTTATGGTTTTGCATATATATATACATCTGAGCCACACCTATGTATTTTAATAAAAAAAAGAATTAATAATAATAAAAAATGTTATTGAAATGTTAAAATTTATAATTTTTAGGCACATATCTCAGAAATATATACATGAAATATACATATAAATAGACGAGCGGGATGGGATATAGGGTTTGAATATCGATTAGTATTTAGTGAGTGGATAGAACCATGAAGCTCAATCTTGGGCTAAGATTGACTGCTTCAATACCATCTTGATCAAAAAACACTACATTTTTTATTAAATGTGCCAAACTATCAGGATTCCATAACCTGACATTAGAATCATTAATGAAAAAATTTAATTAGATGCAACAACTATGTGATACTTTTCAACCAGGGATCTACACATATATAAGGGCAAGCACTAGTTTATCATATGGGCTATAGTGCACAAGATGCATGTTCCTCTTCAACAACAATCTCAGGAACACACCCCAGCACACTCACAAACAAACTAAAAATCCAACAAAGAGATCACATTATAGTAAAACAAAATGCCTATTCAAACATCTGATCTCTAATAAATTTGCACTCAATCTCGTAAAATGTTGCCATGGTTTCATAGAATTAAAGAAACAACAGCAGACATATTGAATGTAAATATTTGTATAACTACCATAAACTACATTCCAAAATTAACAAATGAAAACACTGTAAAATAGTATTATATGTATATATCCCAATGCTGTTCTTGTAAATAAATCCAGTGCTTTTCGTAACAAATAAATTATGTAACTTCAAATGAATAAAGTTTTTTTAAAAATTTATTTGCTCTTATTCACATGTTATTTCATAATAATTCATTTTCATTTGACTTATTTTCTGATAAAAAAGCAATATATGTAAACAAAATCTGAATGTAGCATTTGTTAAGAGTCAATTAATTTAATTTTACAAAAATAAAACAAACTATTTGTAAAATTATACTCTTTCATTTCAAGATGAAAATAAAGATGGAGGTTACAATGATTCCTCTTAAATACAAAGAAATCTATTTGATTTACTGAATGCCATTTTAGTTGAAATTACAATTTAATATTTGTATTTGTAAATACAAGCTTTTAAAAGCAATGTCATGTTATATATGAGTTGCTTTATGGATTATTTTAATTTAAGTTTTGCTTCAGATGAACGCAAAGTTACACATAATGCAGAATCAATGGAATAGTTCTTTTATTTTTGAGAAGGTAACACTAATACTATGATAAAAGAAGTGTATTTTTTATAAATTTTTAGAGAAATTATTTTTTTTTTTGCATTTGATCTGGAAGTTCTTAATATTTCATTGTCTGTGTTGTTATTAATAATTATCGATTTCATGGAAATGTTGGTTGGTGAAATTGCTAACTTTTTTCTCCATTTTCACTAATCTTATTGTGTATTTTAAAATATTTAAAAATTTACTTAAATGTGCAGTTTTTATTTATTTATGTAGTTCATATTTTTCAGGTGGGCATCTAAAAATTTAATCAGTTTGTTTAATTACATATCTTAAAGTCAGGGTAATAATATTTTATTTATTGTACAATTTACTAATGTAATGGTAAGAAAAGTAGAGCTGTTTTAACCTAACCTAGAGATTCAGATAGAAGGGGTTCGAACCTCATCTACTCCTCTAGATTGCTACTAAGCGACTTACTCCTCGAACCTCACTAGAATTTAATCTTAATGTATGCCCGGTGGTCAGGGAGAGAAGAGACAAAAAGGAATTTTTACATATATAATGATCAGATGTACATACGTATGTCACAAAAGAAAAACAATACTAAGTGGTTTTATTTATAGTGAATGAAAGATAACAGAAATTTTTATTATTGACATTAAAATAATTCACACAATGCTTTATTAATAGTGTCGCAGGCTATTTTCACTGCAACCGGATAGACATATATGAAAGATCCATTGATCGTAATGATAAGAACAGACAAAATTTTACGTTATAATTTCTTCTTTAAAATATTCCAGCCAATGGAAGTGTTACGTAAAAGAAATCAAGAGAGAGAGAGACATGATTCATTAACTCTGTGGTTGGAGAACATAGAAATAAATAGGTGGTCAAACTCAACTAAACACTTTGGACAGGTTTAAATCACAGCCCTACTTATGATTTAAGAAGAATGATAAAGTGACCCCAGCAGGAATTTCCAGCCATAATTGAAACATTTCTATGAGATTTTGAGAAAGATTTCCTAATAAATATAAATATACAAGACCATGCACAAAGGCGAGAGCATATAGTGGGCTGTGAGGCTCGAGACATAACAGTTACCAAGAGGTTAACACAAGACCGGATAGCTCTCCATCTCTAAACTAGGTTAGAGAGAAAAATGGAACCCGTTCGCTAAACGCGTGACCCGGATTCAGGATCGGAGTTTTTGTTGCTTATGTCCAGTTACGTACATTGAAAGGACTGAGATCGACATGAGATCCAGAACAATTTATTTGTTTTTCAGAAGGTCCGAATGTAGGTATGTTAACCTAAGCAAACTTGGCAAAAGAAGCACTGTAATATATGCTGAGCGGCCCAGTAGATCACCCGAGGCACGATGCCATATAAATACGGTCAACGACCTTTAAATTTAAAAAAGAAACCCTCTGCAAAATATAAATATATTAGGAAAGCTCAACTATCACTGAAAATCCACAGAAAAATAGTAACTTTACCTTTATAAAAATTTGAATTACTAAAACAAAACAAGTGGGTGGATATTTTATTGGTTTAGTTCAAGTTTAACCGACCAGCCTGAGCCAATGCTATTTAATAATTTTTAATACATATTGTCAAAATGTACTCTCTCTTATTACTAAAATATAAATGCGAACGTTTTATTTCACGCTCTTTAAAATATAACTTTAAATTTGTAACCCTTCATTGACTAAAATATACAGGCATTTGATAAGGATCTTTCTTTTATATATATAAAAAAAAAAACTAAGTTAAAGTTTGGAAAGTTTTATAATAGAATATTTAGCAATTTAAATCTTGATTTTAAAATAGAGTTTTGCACTTTCTATGATTTGCTTCCTTTTCTTTCTAAATAAATATTTATATAAAATAAATAACTTAATTACGGGAGTATAATGGCGGAAAGTTAAACGAAGTATTTTTCAATTAAATTAATAAGAACTATGGCCGCCATTATATATAATAACCCCTCCCATTACGATATAAAAAAAAAGAAAAGAAAGCAATTAATGAAATATAATTTGACAAGATACGAACACATAGATTTAAAAAAAAACATATATATAGAAAAACATAATTCTAGCTAGAGTGAATTTGTAAATTACAAAGAGATTTTTTTGTTAATTTATGGTAACGTTACCGGTAACTAGATGGGGTGGGTCAAGATGAGTTCATTAGAGGTTTACCGCAAGTCTTCTCGGTTCTTCAACTTTGTTTTTCCATGTTTGAGGGCAGATATTCACGGATACAGGGCAGACACTTTAGTTCTCTGGCTGGCTTACATGATTAGAACTCCGGCCTCAGGAATGGCTCAGGAGAGCGAAGGCAAAGAGGTTACCCCTGCATTTTTGCAGAGCAACACATTTCTGGATTTTTTTATTTATATGCTGAAAGAATAGAGTGCAGCTTGAAGTAAGTACAGCAAGCAAGAGTTCGCTATATTGTCCAATCTTTCAGCAAAATTTCTTCCAACAAAATTCTTAAGATTTTCTCTCTGACCTTCAGCACTGGTTACCCGCAAGCATAAGACCAAGAACAAAAGAAAAGTTCTTTATTTATACCCTTTTTCCATTATGTTTTTAATCTGCTAATTAGTAGCGAATCATGCCCGTTGTTTCAAATTTTTCCTGTTATCTATTTTTTTTATCTAACTCAGAAAAATGTTTTATTAATTAATTCCTTTTCTTAATGGATTCTATTTAATTAAGAAAATTTTTATCTTATCGAATTCTACCAAATATATTTTAAAAATAGTTGCAAATATAATTTTAACTTTCTATATTTTATTTTATTAAATCTTTTCTCTTTAACACAATTCCTTCTTTAATTTAGGCAACTATTTGAGAAAACGATAAATTTAGTTTGAAAAAGAAACATACATTCACTGTGGTTGGACTTAGGGTCTTAGTTAGTCCACAGTGAATGGTGAAGCCAGCATATATATATATATATATTATATATATATATGCACAGCTTCATATTCCTAGAACCCATAAAAAAAAAACAAGTAAAAAAAAATGACTAAAGCTACGGTTTTGCAGAGAGAAGCAGAGTGATCCGGAAAGAGCGCTCCTATTATACAGAATATTAGTGTATTTACATGAAATAATACTGATATGTGCAGTTTATAAAAACAAACTGAAAGTTTATAATAATACTGATAAATAGATTATATTAATATAAAAAAAAACTGAAAGTTTATCATAATACTGATTTATAAATTATATATGTATATTAAAAGAGAAGTATATAATAATATTAATTAATATATTATAACAATGCCAATATTTACAAAACATACACACAAAAAAAAACTGAAAGCCTATAATATGATTTCATTATCCATATGATGTGTCCTGGTCGTACCTTGGGGATCTTGTAAAAAAAATTACTTTTGAATGGAGCACTCTATTTAAACTATTTTTTTTTCAATGGACCTTCCTCTCTGGGCCTTGTTATTAGCTCTCTGAGCTGTGTCCACTTTATTACCATGTCTTCTATCAATTCTTTTGCTAGAAGTCAAGTTGAAATTCCTTATTAATGGTGCTCTGTTCTTTAGCTGTTTCCCTCTTATGTGTTCTGATGATGAAACTGGCTCATGGTTAAATCCCTTGGTCAGTGATTTTGGTATGGGTAAATGTGGTTTCAAACCTAGAACTGTGCTGCCACTTGATAAAGTAGTTTGTTTTGCCTGACCTGCCGTGGTGCATTTTGGAAATATCTCGTGATCATTAAATTGATGAGTAAAACGCTTGAAGGCAAGGTGAGGTATGCTCTGTCCTACTATCTCTAATTCCATCTGGCCTTTTGTTTCATTTTCTGTTCGTTCAAGATTAGTTGGTTCCTGTATGCAGCTTATATTGGTTGTCTCTTGGGTTTTACATTTGTGAAAATCTAACTTGTTGTTGTAAAATGTAAACTTACTTTCCCTATAGTTTATTCCTGAGTCATGTCTTTCTAAGAAGTCCGACCCTAACAGTACATCATAAATCAAACCTGGCATTATCTGAAATATATGATTTACATTTGTTGCTCCTATCTTAATATCCAGTCCCAAACGATGTGTTCCTATGTTGGCTTTTTCTCCATTTGCTAATATAGCATAAGATTTTCTCGGTGAGATCGGTAGTACATGAGTTCCTACTGTTGCATCCCACCATTCTTTTGACACCAGTGACACTTGACTGCCAGTGTCTATTAAAGCTGTAATTGGGACATCTTCTAACAGTGCTTTAATTGTAGGGCACTCTGAGAGTGGTGGTCTGTGATCATCTTCCAGTTCGCACATAAATGCTGATGCCACTCTTTCATTTCCCTCAATAATTTCTTCTGTTTCATCCTGGAGTTCTATCTGGGGTATATAAATTATAGGACTCATATTTTTCTGGAATTGCTGTGTGTTTTGATCATCATCATAGCAGTTCCTGACAGCCGCCATCTGTATTTTGGGTGTGTCAATTCTTTTTCCTTTGTCTGCATGCTCTTTATTTAGGTTGCCAAAATCTATAGCAGTTAGTAAGTCTACCATCTCATCAATTCCACAGTTGCGGCAGCCCAGCATCAATTGTTGTATGTGGAGAGGCATATTGTACCTTATTGTCCGAATAATCTGCCCCTCTGATAAGTGGAAAGCAGTCAATGATTTTAACAAAGACACTTGCCGCAAGAAAAACTGGGTGTGAGTTTCTCCTTTTGAAGTGCAATACTTTTCTTGAGATATACGGTGCATTATTCCATCTTGCCTCTCTTCACTCCAAAAACTTTTAAGTAAGGCAATGTGGTAATCTGCAAATGTTACTGGTTTGTTACTTATACAGTCCCACCAATTCCGGGCAGATCCATGTAAATGATTAACTGCAACTGATAACTTTTCAGCTTCTCTGAGTTCCTGGAACATGAACAGCTCTTGTAAACTTTGCAAGTGTGCCATGGGGTTTTCTCCTATGTCACCCCGAAAAGTTTTGATGTGGATAAATCTTGCCACCATTGGGTTGTCTGTTCTTTCCATGACCTTTATGCTTTCTTTATTTTCACATTGGAGATTCTCATTTCTTGGCTGATTCTCTTGTGTCGTTTTTGCTTCATTGTTTCTCTCTTCTTTCATCCTGTTGATTTCTGCTCTATATTGTCTACATTCTTCTTTGCATTCTTCTACTTTTTGTAACATAGTTTCCATCAATTTCCGTACCCATTGTGGTTCCGGTGAATCTATGTCTCCTTCTGGACTATACATATTTTCTAGAGAAATACGAATAGCTAAAAAAAATATATAAGAAAAAAAAAATTTGGTTTGCTGTTGTTTTTAGTCTTTGTACTAATACTATTCTTAAAATTTGTCTTATTTTTCTACTTTTACTTTTCAAAAATTTGCTTCACTCTCCCAACCATTCCTGCAACTGTCATCCTTTTTTTTAACCTGCCAGCTTTCTATCTATCTCTTATCCTATGCATAGTTCCTGCCCTATCCGTGTTTATTTACTTATTTACTACCCTGTTCTGTGTGTTATATATGTGACTATAACTATGTGTATTTGATATACACTTCAATAAAATATGATTACTACTGCCGGGGGGGGGGTAAAAAATTCTACTTGAGCCCATCTTTTCTCTGCTCCTTGTTTGATCACTCTGTCTCCCTTCCTAGCAAAAGAAAGAAAAATACATTAATATCTGATTTGGTTTTAATTTTCAACCGAACTGATTGATTTCACATCTTGTAAACTGTACAACTGATAGCAAACACAGAAAGTGCAAAAGAAAAATATATAAACTTCTGTCATTCACTATATTTATTTTCAAAAAAACACACACAAAAAAAATTTCTTCTGATCATGAAATTCCTATTATTATATCTCAGGGTCTATCTCTAAACAGTAAGGCCACACTTGGGATGCCAGATTATACAAAAAAAAAAAACTGTAACGGTAAGAAAAGTAGAGCTGCTTTAACCTAACCTAGAGATGCAGATAGAAGGGGTTCGAACCTCATCTACTCCTCTAGATTGCTACTAAGCGACTTACTCCTCAAACCTCACTAGAATTTAATCTTAATGTATGCCCGGTGGTCAGGGAGAGAAGAGACCACGAAAAGGAATTTTTACATATATAATGATCAGATGTACATACGTATGTCACAAAAGAAAAACAATACTAAGTGGTTTTATTTATAGTGAATGAAAGATAACAGAAATTTTTATTATTGACATTAAAATAATTCACACAATGCTTTATTAATAGTGTCGCAGGCTATTTTCACTGCAACCGGATAGACATATATGAAAGATCCATTGATCGTAATGATAAGAACAGACAAAATTTTACGTTATAATTTCTTCTTTAAAATATTCCAGCCAATGGAAGTGTTACGTAAAAGAAATCAAGAGAGAGAGAGACATGATTCATTAACTCTGTGGTTGGAGAACATAGAAATAAATAGGTGGTCAAACTCAACTAAACACTTTGGACAGGTTTAAATCACAGCCCTACTTATGATTTAAGAAGAATGATAAAGTGACCCCAGCAGGAATTTCCAGCCATAATTGAAACATTTCTATGAGATTTTGAGAAAGATTTCCTAATAAATATAAATATACAAGACCATGCACAAAGGCGAGAGCATATAGTGGGCTGTGAGGCTCGAGACATAACAGTTACCAAGAGGTTAACACAAGACCGGATAGCTCTCCATCTCTAAACTAGGTTAGAGAGAAAAATGGAACCCGTTCGCTAAACGCGTGACCCGGATTCAGGATCGGAGTTTTTGTTGCTTATGTCCAGTTACGTACATTGAAAGGACTGAGATCGACATGAGATCCAGAACAATTTATTTGTTTTTCAGAAGGTCCGAATGTAGGTATGTTAACCTAAGCAAACTTGGCAAAAGAAGCACTGTAATATATGCTGAGCGGCCCAGTAGATCACCCGAGGCACGATGCCATATAAATACGGTCAACGACCTTTAAATTTAAAAAGAAACCCTCTGCAAAATATAAATATATTAGGAAAGCTCAACTATCACTGAAAATCCGCAGAAAAATAGTAACTTTACCTTTATAAAAATTTGAATTACTAAAACAAAACAAGTGGGCGGATATTTTATTGGTTTAGTTCAAGTTTAACCGACCAACACTGAGCCAATGCTATTTAATAATTTTTAATACATATTGTCAAAATGTACTCTCTCTTATTACTAAAATATAAATGCGAACGTTTTATTTCACGCTCTTTAAAATATAACTTTAAATTTGTAACCCTTCATTGACTAAAATATACAGGCATTTGATAAGGATCTTTCTTTTATATATATACAAAAAAAAACTAAGTTAAAGTTTGGAAAGTTTTATAATAGAATATTTAGCAATTTAAATCTTGATTTTAAAATAGAGTTTTGCACTTTCTATGATTTGCTTCCTTTTCTTTCTAAATAAATATTTATATAAAATAAATAACTTAATTACGGGAGTATAATGGCGGAAAGTTAAACGAAGTATTTTTCAATTAAATTAATAAGAACTATGGCCGCCATTATATATAATAACCCCTCCCATTACGATATAAAAAAAAAAGAAAAGAAAGCAATTAATGAAATATAATTTGACAAGATACGAACACATAGATTTAAAAAAAAACATATATATAGAAAAACATAATTCTAGCTAGAGTGAATTTGTAAATTACAAAGAGATTTTTTTGTTAATTTATGGTAACGTTACCGGTAACTAGATGGGGTGGGTCAAGATGAGTTCATTAGAGGTTTACCGCAAGTCTTCTCGGTTCTTCAACTTTGTTTTTCCATGTTTGAGGGCAGATATTCACGGATACAGGGCAGACACTTTAGTTCTCTGGCTGGCTTACATGATTAGAACTCCGGCCTCAGGAATGGCTCAGGAGAGCGAAGGCAAAGAGGTTACCCCTGCATTTTTGCAGAGCAACACATTTCTGGATTTTTTTATTTATATGCTGAAAGAATAGAGTGCAGCTTGAAGTAAGTACAGCAAGCAAGAGTTCGCTATATTGTCCAATCTTTCAGCAAAATTTCTTCCAACAAAATTCTTAAGATTTTCTCTCTGACCTTCAGCACTGGTTACCCGCAAGCATAAGACCAAGAACAAAAGAAAAGTTCTTTATTTATACCCTTTTTCCATTATGTCTTTAATCTGCTAATTAGTAGCGAATCATGCCCGTTGTTTCAAATTTTTCCTGTTATCTATTATTTTATCTAACTCAGAAAAATGTTTTATTAATTAATTCCTTTTCTTAATGGATTCTATTTAATTAAGAAAATTTTTATCTTATCGAATTCTACCAAATATATTTTAAAAATAATTGCAAATATAATTTTAACTTTCTATATTTTATTTTATTAAATCTTTTCTCTTTAACACAATTCCTTCTTTAATTTAGGCAACTATTTGAGAAAACGATAAATTTAGTTTGAAAAAGAAACATACATTCACTGTGGTTGGACTTAGGGTCTTAGTTAGTCCACAGTGAATGGTGAAGCCAGCATATATATATATGCACAGATTCACTAATAATTTATTAATTGATTAATTAGGGAGTTTTGTCCATTGACAAAATTCCATTTTCTTTTTCCCCAAACATAAATCAAATGCTGATTATGATTTTATAATTTTATTTAACATGTATTTATTATGAACAAACTACAATTAATCTTTTTATTAATTGGGTTAGAGCAAATTTACTGTTAAATAAAAAATATTAATAGTATTTACTACAGATATTATGTGTGTCTGTGAGGAGAAATGCAAGTTGAATTTTTTTTATGTCAAATAAATACTTAACTATTTCATAAAATACCTATTAGTCCTGTGACATGGAGCACATATTAGACCTGCTGCGCCTTTTCACATTCATATCAATCCACTGATAACTTACTTATTTTGTGATATAACCAAAGTAACCTGTACATGGATCTTGTACATGATATTTTTCACAAGATTTGCAAAAAAGTAATGTGTACATAGACCTTGTACATGACATTTTATTGCAAGATTTACAAACTTATTGGCAGCTTGAATACATATGTGATAAGGGGCAGCATGTCTAATACATTGCTCTGTGTTGCTTAGGACTAAAACTACTACTGTCACACAAAAAATACAAACAATTTTGGAGTATAATTTATCAAAAAAAAAAAAAATCTTTAAAATTATATTTTTAATAGCAGTTAATGGCGAGATGTTATTATACAAAAGTCAAAAATGTTATTTTACCATACAGAAATATATATGACTTTCACAGGAAAAATATAAAATACAGTGTGGACTGTAAATTAATAACAATACTAAATACATAGACATTTATAACAATACTAAAGATATGAATTTGACCATAAAATCACTAAATTACAAAATTGCCTAAAATATGATTTAAAAAAGCATAAAATATATACGACATTTACATGAAAGAGTATAAAATTTATAACAATACTAAAGATATGACATGCCATTATGAACAAAATAATGACTAAATTACAAAAATTGGCTAAAATATTATTTAAAAAAACATAAAATATACACATACGTTACTTCCCGTGCAGTGAATAAATGAAAGTGGTCTGATGTATTTTATTATAGGTGAATCAAATATTCTGGAGAAAATGGAGATTTTAAGTAAAAAAATTTTTACTTTTTCCCTCCAAAATGAACACATGATTGCGGAGTATATCACCTGAAATGGGATTTGGTCGAAAAACGATAATAAATAAATCTATTTTTTAAAAAAATAAAACAAAACAAAAGTTTTGTTTTTACAAAATAAAAAAATATAAAACTTTTATTAATTATTCATGTTGGCAGCCAATTATTTTTTATTTTGCAAATGAATGCATTGACATCTTTATGACATCTACATCACATAAATTCGGCCAAATATGAATCCAGGTGTTGGCATAATATTCATCGCTGTTGCTTATTATACCATTTCACTGAACCCCAAAGTCTTTCAATGTTTTGGGAAAGTACAGTTATTTACTCACTTAAAATCAAATGAATTAAGCAATAATGAAATTGAAAATGGACAATAACTATGAAGAAAAAATGCAATGCAATGAAATCAAGCTGTTGTCAGAATGAAATCTTAAACAAAAACTGGGCAAAAAAAATTTTTTTTATGTTACAAGATTGGAGATCAGATAAAAAACATGTTTTGATATGAGAACAGATTTACTTGGATTTATTTGACCTTATTGCAATGTTACACATTTTTCGCAGATGTAAAAAGGTGCAACAGATCTAATACATGCCATATCACAGGACTAAATATATAAATACTTTTTTTTCTATAACATGTATTTAATTGTACCAGAATAAGTTTATTGATAAATAAATAATTATTAATACTTTTCAGAATACTGTATTTTTTACTGTATAAACTCTTTTCTGACAGGTTTTTAATAACAGTTTGCTTGATTTGTAAGGGTGCCCATTTTTGTTGCTTAGTAACAATTTACATGGGATTTTTAGTGAATTCCATTATTTGGTGTTTGATTTCTTATTTTATAGAGAAATAAATAAATGAAAGCTTCTTTTTTTTTTAATTTGACAGAAGTGAGTTTAAAAATTGTAATGAATGAAGTAGTAATTCTTCTAAATCAATCTCTTAGAAACAAACATATATGCACAGAATATAAAAGTATATATTCATGTTATATTTTATTATCTTTTAAAATTTTTTTCATGGCAACATATATTTGATTACGTCTTCAAATATAAGTGATATGTCAAGCGTTGGTGGTCGAGAGGTCAACACATCTGCCTTACAAACAGTTGTCCCAGGTAAGGGTTCGTTTCCCGGCGATGCTATGACACATGAAAAAAAAAAGTATAAGTGATATAAAGTAGTGCTACCTATTAGTGATCAAAACAATTAGCAAGAAAATTAAGTATATTTATTGTTTTAGACTGTATCGGACAAACATGATATTTGCAATTTGTTTTATCAGCATAGAAATTTAATTTTAATGTCATTTTGTAAACAATTATTGGTAAGTTTATTACAGCAAAAATATTTTAATTATATATTTTTTATTAATGTTCACAATATATTGGTTATTATGCCATGTATTTATGTTATTTTTCTTTGTTAGATCAATTTTTATTTTGTGAATCATTTTCTATTCTAAAATTTCATTTTTAATTTTTTATTTAGAGTTAATAAAATAAAAACTTTTCTTCAATACCTTAAAACTTTTTAGGAAAAAATAAGGGGTACAATATTTTCACTTGAAATGGGTGCCAAAAATACTAAATACAGTTCTAATAATATGAAATGAAGTGACAATTGTATCTAAGTCATCATCATCACGTTCTTATCGATCTATTGCAGGATGAAAATATCTGCAATGTTAATCTAGTTTTTCTGATTTACAATTTCTTTTATTGGCATCATACCAAAAACTTTCTTATTTCATTTACCCGTCTTATAGATGGTCTCCATCTCTTGGAATCCCCTTTGAGACTTCAATTGGTCATTTAATATCATTTCTTCTACCAATATGTCAAGCACAGCTGCATTTCAGTCTCTTATTTTTTTTTCAATGATATCAGTGACATCTATTTTCTCACCCAAGTATTATGAATTTGAACCTTTTTTATTATGTCCAGTATACATCTTTCCATGCATCATTGAGTGATCCACTGTGAATAAAAGCTATTTATTAATCATCTACGATATAATAAGAACGATAGCATTACATATTTTCATAAATAAATCTCATCAGAAACCGCAAAACAGTCTTGAAATTAGAATGGTTCTATAAAATATGATTGATAGGGAAAAATAGTAACTAAATCTAAAACATAATTAAATCTCCTATGATCTGAGATAATCAATAATAACAAACTCTGTATTGTGTAATTTTGAGGATGTTTAATGTTAGCAGAAATTCAAAGTAAGATTTTATCGCAGTAAATAGTTAATATATTTAAACTTGTGCGTGTGTGTTGGAGTAAGAAATTAATTAGACTTGTTTTTTTATTTATTTGCAGTACTTATTTAAATAGCGATTGTAGGTTATACGTAAATTAATTTTTCTAAATAAAAA
This sequence comes from Epiperipatus broadwayi, assembly GCA_028023455.1. Classification (NCBI taxonomy): domain Eukaryota; kingdom Metazoa; phylum Onychophora; class Udeonychophora; order Euonychophora; family Peripatidae; genus Epiperipatus; species Epiperipatus broadwayi. Next base: position 1,532,246 of record JAQFVV010012500.1, read on the forward strand.
AAAAAAACTAATTTAGACAGAGTAAGATATGGTAACCAGATATTATCTCAACCAGTTTACTGTTTGGGTTTTAAAGTGGAATAATTTTTTAACATTTTCCGCACAATTAAACATTAATTTAATCTTGATTGATAACTGATAGACAATCAAATGATTCTAGCAAGAAAGTCATTGATTCTATTCTTTGAACTGCACTTTTGATGACACTGTTGATGAAGAGGAAAACGCATTTGCATATTCGAAAATATTTAATAAAGTTCGTTATTCATTTTTTTGTTTTCTTTCTCTTTTTTATTAAATTTAAAAAAAACTAATAGTAAATGATATAATTATAATACGGTATTTAATCGTTTTTCTTTTCGTTTTTTTTTTTTTTTTAAGGGATAATTAATACCGTACTTTTATTCTAGATCTGTAATCAGCCATATATCTTATTCATATCTATTTTTTGCCCATGAATTTTAACTTCAACAAAGATGTAATAAATGCACCCACTATTTATCTTATTTATAATTTATGCATAAATATATAGCATAATAATTGAATACATAATACGTGAACTTTTATAGAAAAGAGATGAAACGGCTTTTAAATAACCCCTGCAAGGCAAAAGCATTTCCAATAGCCTTTCAAGAAGAAGGCAATTCTTCACCAGATCTGCCAAGTGTCAGATGACAGAATTTAAGTGATTTTTTAATTCCTTGTTTTACTCTTTAGTTAGGAATGCCTAAATATCCAGTAATATTTCATGTTTAGCTAGTTTGGGTATGGGCCATCTGCTTGTAAGAAAAATTCCAAGTCTTTTGAAAAATTTAAGTTTTATTTAACCGGATTATACACACAGATTTATGTTTAATATCCTTAATTGTTTTTTATTAGACAATTAAATCATATAACAGAATTATAAAAAATAGTTAATCCACAAAAAGTTTTGTTTTATTTTCTTCGCATCAGCTGTCTGGTCTCTTCATTTTCAAAAAAACATGATAAGACAAAAGATCAGCATCATAGTAATAATTTAATTTAATTTATTTATTATAATCCAATTGTTACTATTTTTCTTCTTTTCTGATATCGGGTAATCTGAAAATACACACAGAAAAGGTAGTTTATTTAATATTGAACTTTATTACTGCCTAGCATGCTTTTAATATAGCTGAATATTTTTTTTTAAAAAACTACCTTTTTATGTGAATATTTTCATTTTACCAGATATTTATTTATTTATATTTTCCATCAGTTTGAAATATACAGACCATTTATAGGCGGACAATCTAAATATAATAATAATAGTATACTAAAGATAGGCTTTGTAATGGCATATAGTCCATGTATCTACTTGGGAAAAATTTAATTTGTAATTCCTTTAGTATTATCACTGCATCTTGTTTTGTTACTACTACTGATAATATTGTCTCTACCATTTCAATAAGTAATCCATCAGGCATAGACACTTAGGCAGATTGGGTGAGAGAAGCCACTTTTAGATCAAATTTTAAAAGGGGAATCCCTAAATAGGACTGCCTAAATATAAGTCTTTGCCAAACTGAAATTCCTGTCTTAAGTCCATTCCCAACCTGATTTATTGGTAATTATATTTCCCTGAATTAGTTTACAACTAAAAACTACCAATTGCTAAACCTGTTTCTGGTATTGCTTTTTTAATTCTTGAGGGCTTGAGGTAAACAAAAATGAAAAAGGAAATTGGAATCAGAAAAGCTTTTATGTGTTTGGGAAAACACACCATCCCATTATCATAATTAGTATAAAGATGTGAATCATGTCAAGAGAGGCTCATGACAATTGGATCCTGCCCTAAATTTAAGTGACTGAAGGCAATTGGGGAAAGAGAAAAATAGAAAAGTATTTGTATTAGAAACAGTAATCTAGTCTTTGATGAACCAACATCCTATCCCATAAGGCAGCAGAAAATACTCTTGGTTGGGCACTGTTTATTTCTTATTCTCAGTTAACCATCATGTATGAAGTCATTCCATTAGTCATCAATCTCTGAATTCTGTTGGTAGTCTGAGCACAAAGGTGTAGTGGTTAGTAATTCTGGTTATGTGCACAACTTGACAATTGATTCAGTCTAAGTGAAACTGAATATATTTTTCATGTGTCCTAAAATTCTTGTTTTTTTTTAAATAGCCAAATTATTTTCAAAACAACTAGATATCCAATTACTGTACAGCAAATAGATAACCAGCTATTTTTGCTAGAAGATAGGAAAAGGAAATCCTTACCAAACAACAATTGATCAGGTAGGTAGTGACTTTTCTGTTTCTCTTTGAAAACCTGTTGGAGATACCTTTGCTACTGCTCCTAATAATAACAATGATGATGATGATGATGATGATAATGATAATGATAATAATAATAATAATAAAGATTTATTGTTGGTCCTTGACCCATGAGCCTTGAATTCCAGTCTAATATTATATTACTAAACCTAATCATATAGGGCTTTGCTTTGGCAGAAAAAGAAAAGGCAATACATCAACTACTTGAACATTGAAGAACATTTATGATAAACTCAGTAACAAAATACAACATTTCTTAATATTTGTTTTTAAAATAATAAAAAACTGAATTGACATAAGTTATAAATGGTCTTCAGGATATTCTTGTCACAAGACTTTATTTACACTTCCTGCAACTGGTTTTTTTTTTGTCCAACAAAGCTGTTTTAAAAAATTAATTGGAATAAAAATTTATTTTTCAATAATAATTATTAGATTTCACAAATGCTTTCACACAGTATATAGCAAAAAAAATATGACGGGTAACTTTTACATATAATCAGTGAATACAATAAGAATACCTTGATAAAATTAAATATTTTCTTGGAAGGTGTTAAAAAGGGCAAGCATTGAGTGTCTGAGAAGGAATGCTCCATTTATAGCCTTGTTTTGCCCCAATCTGATGATATATCTAGATGAAGACCAATTTTTGATTATGATATTTGTGGATTTAAACTTATTAATAGTGAATCATCTTGTGGGAGTTGATCATATGTAAATGCACATTTAGTGTACTATAGTGTATAAAAAATTAAAATGACAAAACGAATAACAAAAAATAAATACAACAGAAATCTGATAAAAGAACACCATGTATTCTTTTCCAAGTAGTCTATAAATTAGAGCAATCATTTTGTAAATGGCCTATTCTCTGGCACATAAAATATATTAGAGACTTTTGAAGTAAAGTATCATTTCTATGTTAGAAAAAAGTAATGTGTTATAAAATCAATTCTCAGTGCATAAAATGATGGAATACTGTTATGCTGCTGCTATGCTTTAACTTTGAAGCACCCTCTTACAGCTAATTTTAGCACTATTTTTGCAGTTTTACATTCATGTAATGGTAAAAACTAGAACTAAAGAAAATATTGATTTTTTTTAGTTAAAAATAATCTAAAGATGTGTTGTCCATAGAGGTATACTACAAATAAACCATCTAAAGTCTAAGAGGTTACTAATTCATAGATTTTTAAATCTTGGTCTTATATACAAATTTTTTAAACTCCTCTTTAATAATTATTACTAATGAGCATATATATATATATATTCTAGTTTATCTAAAATATTTATAACTATTTTTATAAAATATTTATTTAATAATTATTAAAAAATAAATATATTCATATTTCTACCTACATTTTTTAATATTATGTTTTATTTTTAAAAATACCAGTTAAAACATTTGAACTAATGATAAAAAGGAAACTATAATCAGGATAAACTGCAGTATAGAATTTTGTGATCATTTAATAACTAAAAATGCAATTTTAAATTTTAGATTAGAATTTCATGGCTTAATAAAATTTGTTCACATTTAAAATTAAAAAAAATCAATCAACAAAGATTTCATTAATTTATTTTTTTTATTGGCTTTACTGTTATTGTCATAAGAAAAATCTTACAATGGAGGTCTCCCAAAAAACTGGAATTTTGAAGTAAAAGATTGTCTATTTATTTTTAGGTGTTAGAAATTGAATTCCTTCAAAGTACAGTTTATTTAAAGCAATTCCGACTCTGCAAGACTTTTAAGATCTGCATTGTTTTTTCTTCACCACTTCCAAGTTCTGCAAAAAAAAAATTGAGGCATTTTTTTATTCAAGGAATAAATAGTCTCATGGAATAAGATTGGATGAATGTGGCTGCTGGGTAAAAATTGTTTCACTGATGTGTTGCCATGGTAAAGCTTGCACTCCTTATTTTGCCACAAATCAGAATGTTTTCATTTTACCATGCAAATGTTTTGGAACTTATAGGTTTAAATGGCTGTTTGTTATGAATGAATCGTGAGTGAACCATGTCATATGCATAAAAGAATCATCAGCATCTTGACATTTAACTTCACTCACCATACTTTTTTCAAGATATGGTAAAGTTAACACTGCAATTAAACCATTTATAAATATGTGTTTTCCCTAAAGTAATTTGCTTGTGAGCTATTTCAAGCATTCCAACTGTTTCCCTGCCATTTTTCCTAACTGAAAACAGAATTTCACATTGTTCGAACTTTTCAACAACTGCAAGTCAACAAATAAGCGAAACACATTTAAGAAAAACATTTACTACATAAAACCATGACTTCACTCAGTAATTACATTCATCAGACTGATTAAAGGAATTTCACTCAAAAGGCATCCAGCATCGGAAACATATACTACTATGTGCTGATTCTCCAGAGAATGATTCTAGTCATTTTTAGCTGCCCTTTTGCATTGTTCTCATTATATCTTTCATTTTACTTCACTTTATTTGTATTTGGAAGGTCAAATATAATTCTTTAAAATGTTTTTCATTTGTAAACATATTCTTCTAATAAATCAAGTAAATTCACAATATTGAATTTTACTACTAAAATAAAATGTTGAACTTCAAATTGCTACTAAGAGCTGATGGAAAAATAGTGAAATGCAGAAGATTTAATTTTAAAAATCTAAATATTGATGATGACAATTTGAAACCTATTGCTGATCCTCAAATATATCTGAAGTACTGTTGTTTTAATTATCTTAATTAACAGGATTCATTACATTTGAGTTAAAGACACATCATCTAATTCTCATCTGTTATTCAATAGGATGAATATATAATTGTTAATTAGAGAAGATATTAATTAGTATTAAAGTTTATCGGCTTAACGTTTTCAAGGATCCATGCCTCATATTCATAGCCTTCATAAAATGTATAATAAAATATGCAAATACAAATATTCAAATAAGCTAGTATTACGTAGCCCATTTCTTCGAGATCTCGAAGCAAGTATCCTTTCTATTAATGGCATGGATGTTTCCATTGATGTAAAGTGCCTCCTTTATTTTTCTTTTGTGATCATTTGATTCTGAGCAAAATATTATGGGATTGGCGGGTGTGAAGTTGTGTCCAGATTGTTTAGCATGCTCCAAGAATACAGAGGACGTGTTGCTGTTTTTCTGAGCTCTGTTAAATGTGTAAATATGTTGACCCAGTCTAGTATTGATTGTAGCTTTCGTTTCACCATAATATATAGCATGGCATGGAGCCTGAGGGCAGGCAATAGAGTACACCATGTGTGGGGTGAACGATCGATCAATGTGGTCTTTAGAGTTGTTAAGCAATCTATTAGAATTAGATGGAGTTCTAACTGCTATGTTAAATTTATCGTTTAATGCTTTCATTAGTTTGTTAGATATTTTAGGAATGTAGGGGATTGTTATTCTAGGTAGATTGGTGCGAGGTACATTATTGTTTATTGTATTATTAAATTTTATGATTTTATTTTTAATAGCTTTGAATTTGAACCCTGCTGCTAATAGATCTTTAATATAGTTGTTTATGTTTTCTTTCCTGTCTGCTTCATATTTACATACTTGATTAAAATGGTAGAAATTTGCTAAATTGCCTTTTTTTATCCAAAATAGTTATTTTCTACATGCAGTATTAAAAATAATACAAAGAAGATTCAATCTAAACATCACATGATCAAAATTGCACTTTGAAATAAACAATTTTAAATAATAATAATTAGATTCCATTTTTTTCATCATTCTTTTCTACACAAAAATAAATTTGATGCTGCATTAAATTATAAAATTGTGAACAAAGAAATGAGTGCGAATTAGTATAATTGTGAGAAAATTAAATCCTTAATTATTTAGTCTGTTATTTAAAATGGTTTATATTTTTAAGATCATTATGTCTCTAATATTTGTGTTTTTATGTCCAGGAGTTAGATATATATTTACTGAATTCCAAAATTAAATCATAGACCATTCACAATTTTATATCCTTTTAATTGCATATTAAACTATTTCCATCATTATAATTAATTATTAAATGTCTTTAGAAGAATTGGAAACTATTTAAAATGTTCAAATAGATTTACTAATAAAACACAGATAAATATATAAAACAATGTGTTAAATGTTATTATTTCCCTCTCTTCTTTAGATGTTTTTGGCCTGAACATTGACAGGAGAATTAGTATGGGAATTGGACCTGGGAACTTTAGATTTGTGAAAACAGAATTTAAGGTAATGCTCTAACCAAGTAGGCATGTCTTTGAGAGAAGAATATAATTGGCTGAAGAATCACTTTAGATTCAGAATTGGGTTGATTCCCATATCAGTATTACCACTGGTCAGGGTAGCAACAGATGAAGAATAGAGTGTAATATAACTTTAAAAAATGTGTATATGTCAACCTGTATGCTATTATTAACAGGTGAATGTATTTAAAAATATTAAATAAATTTTGAACTTCTCTAAAGACATTTAACAATTGATGGAAATAGTCCAATAGAAAATAGTCCAACATATAATTACAAGAAAAATACTCCATTAATATTCAGACAAATTCTATATTCTGTTTAGTGTTTTTTTATTTAGGTGCAGCAAAAAGTTAAACAGAAAATATTACGAAAGCAAAATCTTTTGAAAAAAATGTGATATTAATAGTAGTATATATTTCAACAAGATAAACTCTCCTTTGTAAATACATTTCTTATAGATACAGGATAAATATGGATACTTCCCAAGATATATTTTATGTTAATAAAGTAACAGTTATAAATTTATTAACAACTGATATTCATAAATACTCAAATGAATTTAAGCTACTGTTATTCTAAAATATTAACAGACTTCTTCATGGTAGACCAGATATGAATAAGAAGATAACTGATATTCTATTGAAGTCAGCTGTTATAATAGCAATTCATAGTACATTCCTTTTTCTTACCACAATTATGCCACTTAGTTCAAGATTTTCTAATAGATCCCTATCCAGTGCCATCCTCAGACTATTCTTTAGTAAAAAAACATTGGATCTAAGAGAAGTGGACTGAAACTTTTAGCTGTAACATACTTTTCCTCTAGCAGCCATCTCTCTTTTGTTTGTTTCAGTATCAAGCTATCAGTCCAAACTGAAAAACATCTTGTTTTTAATCAAATCTAATTTGCTTGAAGATCAAAAGTTTTTTACTAATGAAAGCCACAATCTAGAAATTAGTTTGCATATATTTGATAGAACAGAATAGAATAGGGATATATTAAGCACTACCATTAATGTCTATTAATTATTAAAACTTGCAGTAGATGGCATTACTGTGGTAGAAGAAAAAGAATTTGTTACTGAATATTATTGTGTAAATGATGAGGTGATATATTTTCAGGTTTCATTTGTTTCACCTGAGGCAAAATTATAAATGAAAAAAGAAGGAATATAAAAATGTTATAAAGTCATCCATTTTGTAATAGTCAATGATAATATAAGGAAGGATTATTGTGAATTGGTTAAAAAAAAAGCTATAAAAGAAATAAGCACAAAAATATGAACCAACACTTTGGAATTGTAAAAAATGCTCTTTCCAAAATAAGAAAAAAATTATAATCATTAAGAAGAAAAATAGCATTGGAATAAATTAAATTATTCTACAAGAAATTTTATAGCAATAAAAAATGAAAAATCAAAACTACAATACATATTTTAAGTGGCCAAATATTTTAAATGAAGTGAGATGCTATAATTAAATATATGAAAATGTTTAAAAGCTCTAGGAGATAAAAAATAAGAATGATTGTTTAATAATGCTTTATAACAGATGATTAAATAATAAAAATGCACAAAATGATTACCAAAATGAAGTAACTTGACAATAATATTTAAGAAAAGTGAAAAAGAAAAGATATTAGAAATTACAAATCATTATAACTTAGCTACACAGAATTTTGACTCAAACCAACCAAAAAAATGCACTGTAATTAAAGAAGGTACAGCAAAGACAAAAACTTCTGCCTTCTTGATGTTTGGATTTATAATATGCTGACAATGTTAATTCAAAAGGAAATTCACAGAATATACTTAATGTTTTCGTATAAAAACTATAATATTCAAAAAAGCCAAGTTCTTTCTCAACTACTGATGAAGGAAATTTTTTAAGCAATTTTAACTTGGATGTAATCATCTTGAAAATGTAAATCAATGTACATTTTTTAATAGAAAGGTGGGCTTGGGTGTTGAAGTGCAACACAGACTCCAATGTGTTGCTGCAGCTTCTATCAAGTTAAAAGTTAAAATACTTCATCACTGGCGAATAACTACTGATAGTAAATTAACTGTATGTAGAGTTATTATTTTATTTTAATTTATTGTATGAAATGAAAGCATTAAAAAGAATTCATTTATTGATGCTCCCTAAAATTATAAAACTACAATTATAAGATCATAAGATATGATGAAAAGATAGTTAGATTGATCAATGTATTTCTTAACTTGTTAAATGATAATAATCTTTAAAGTTCATTGTTGTAACATCACATGTTCATTGGTCAGACATGTGAAAGAATGAGTGATACAAAATTTCCAAAAGAAGTATTTAATAGATGAACTTGGGTTTGACTCTTATGGAAAAAACAAGGCCTGCATGGAATATAAAGACTATTTTAAAGACATCCTAAAGAAGAGCAATTTTTTTCTTTTACTAGAAGGAAGTGGCTGAATATAAAGTGCAAAGGAGAGTTAAATAAGACAAAATGTTGAAGTCTTACAGAATCTTAAATTTGCTGCAGAAGAAGTTACAAAACAGCATTGCAAAATATCAAATAAACAGAGTAAAGAATCATATATTTGTGCTTTATAGATTGGTTTTTGTAGTCATTTCAAATCTTATAAAGGTGCAAACAAATAAGATTAGTATCACTTTCATTTAACATTGGAATTCATGATTTAAGAATTCAATTTCTTTTTCGGTTCAATTGTTATACATAATACCTTTATTTTAACTTCACTGTTGAAGTAAATGTTTTCAATGGATTGCTACATTACATGAAATCTTATGTTTAAGCAAACACTACATACTTATTGCTATGACTTTAAACTTATACATATATACAGTAGATCCATTCTATCTTTTATAAAGACTTTATCTTGTGTTTGGAAAGGAGAGTATTCATTATAAATAGCGTTCCATCTGTAAAGCACATGTGCTGTGATGTATGCTACATTATTATTATAATATACACATTATGAAAATAATAGATGTGGAAAGTTTTAGCCTATTTATAACATAAATATTGCACTTTACATCTACTTCATTAAATAATATTAAATTCTTACCTATAATTTTTAATGGTTTCTCAGAATCACGTTTCATGTTTTTCATTTATAAATTGTTTGAATTCCCCTTATTTTTGAAAAATAATGAATCAAGTTTATACTGAATATAAAAAGTTACTCACAATACCTAATTAAAGTTACACATATTTGGCAAGTAACACCTAATGCTATCATAGTTAATCAAAACTTAATAATTATAAGTTAGTAGAGATTGGTTCAATTTTTTATCGTGTGATAATGTATAGAATAAAATAAAAATATGATATATGGAGCCTTGAAGATGTAATTTTAATTTGATTAATTTCATATTCCTGATGCCACCCAAATTGCTTATTACATGTTTAGACATTTATTTGTTCATATATTGATCTTTGTAAAAAATTAGTGTTTTGTAACTCTGCCATTTATTCTATATATTTCACTAAATAATACCATAAATTTATACATCATCCATACTTTAATAGTAAATGATATTTAAATGATATTAGAATTATTGTATTGATTGAAATATTAGTCATTGTCAAGAACAATTGTTAAGGGCAAATGTTTAAAACATATGCCCTGTGGAAATTGACTTTTTCACTATGTGCTACTATACAGTAGTTGACATGTCACTTCAATTATATATATAAATATTAATGTTACTTTTGTTTATGCCACCTACAGACAGAGATATTTTAGAATCTTTTAAGCAGCAATATTTGATTAAAAAATCAACCAATCAGATGTTGGATATATGTTTCTGTCAATTATCTGGTACCATCAGTAGTCATGAAAATTACTCAATTATCAAATCAAACATATCAACAAAATTTCTATTTAAATTTATTTACAACCTCCAATGTGATCTTAAAACTTGAAAGCAAATTTATGGATTACTAGAACTTATATTAGGTAGCACTATTGTATGGGGAAAAATTCATTACTGCTTTAAAGCAAATCCAGTTGTAATATAATAAAATCTTCATTGCAGTAGTTTAATATTAATAAACAAGGCAGAGCTTTTAATGAAACTTATTTTGAAATTTGTTTTGAAAATAGAATTAATTAATTAATTGATCACCATACTAAAGGATGTAATACATTAATGTTAGTTTTACTTACATCCTTTATAAAAACAATTTACAATCTATTTAGGAAGCAATATTTGATGAAAAAATCAACCAATCTCTTGCTGAAAATATATTTCTGTCAATAATCTGATGTCATCAGCATTCCTGGAAACTAGTTGATATACCATCAAACATAGCAATATAAGGTCTTTTTAAATTTACCCATGATGTTCAATATGATCCAAAGTGTGAACACAAATCTAGTAGCAATTTAAATAAAATCGTTTTATATGAAATTAATGTTAATAAATAAATCAGATTTTTTAATTAAACTCATTTTTAAATCACCTTCCTTTGAAATACTTTTTGTTTATTTCAATTATTTACATTCAAGCTATAAATTCACATTAAACATCAAATGTGGATTTAATTAGAAATTGTATTGCTATGCTTTATGGAATCTCATATAGTTTCCAAAGCATCTGATGAGATTAGATTACTGACAGAAATATATATCCTGGAAAAAAATCAAATATATAATTTATTTTTCTATATGCAGTGTAATTTTCATTTACCATTAACTATTTGATGTTTGTCTATTTACTTGCAGAGTTTAAAATAGTTAAAATTGAACTGCCTTGTAAATTTAGATATCAATCATTTTGAATTAATTTGTATTAAATGTTTTATTTGATGTATTACTTATTCTTCTGAATATTGAAATTGAAGATAGCTTTGCAGTTAGTTAAAAGTGGCTGTTTTCTGTATACAGTTATTGAAGTAGCAGTAACAGAGACTTTTACATATGTATAATTAAATACTGTCTAACACTACACTAATAATGGAAAGTAAAGTAGAAAATCATGTAATATAAAAATATTATTAAAAAAAAAAAGAATAAAAAAGTAAGTCAAACAAAGTTTGATGATAAATCTTCTTGAATCTGAAGACACCCATCTCATGAAGATATCCATTGATATTAAAGGAGAATGGTTTATGAAGTCATTTATGGAAAGGCTATTTTTGCTTTGTATATTTATATTGTCTATATCTAGTGAATTTCATTTGAGAAGGTCTATTTATTAACAGATGAAACCATCATCATACGAGAATTTCAGTATAAATTTGTTTTTAGATAGAGTTTTAATGTTATATTATTTTCTATTATATATATATTAGCAGACTCATAAATGATCACTGAAACTAGTTCAAGGTGCTTTTAATGTACCTAAATTTTTAGAATTAAGATGATGAGTTTGATCATTAATATTTAACATTTATAAGAGTATTTTATTTCTGGATTAATAATTCAAAAATACGTTTCATCTTGGAAAGTATTATAAGATATTGAGGGATTTTCGCATTGTTTGTATTTCCTACATATTATAATCAAATTTTTTCTATGAAAGATTTTTTGAAGTATATAATTTAATAGTCTTTATACAACTTATAACAGAGTTAAGATTTTCCCTCTTTACAGTGAAATATCCCAGTCTAGTCAAATATCAAATGATAAAAGTTTATTTTTTCTGTCCTAGAACAGATTGATGTTTATTTAGTGACCAAACAATTAGCTGTTTGATATCTATATGTGTGTAATATGCTAACGTAACGTCATAAAATTGATTTTAAATCGACAGTAGTTTCCTTATGCAGAAACAGAATTCAGTTTACAAATTCTTCAGCTATTGAAAAAAAAAAAGTACGAGTATGTGTGTGTGTCTGCTTATTTTTAAAAGTTCATACTAAAATATTAATCGTTTCCGTAAATATGTGAATTTAAAATTGATATTAGAGATTTTATAATTTATGAATTTCAACACAAACTTATTTGTTTCAAAATAACCAATCATTTAATTATTACATTGTACAGTGAATGGGCAAACAAGATCCATTACATACTCCAAAGCCATCTGCTTGCCTGAGTAATTGGAGAATTATCCGAAGGTAGTGCATTTAAATCTCAATTCCCAGACTAGGTTTTGTCTTTTGTTTTTATCCGTGAGACTTGGAATTTAAAGTTGGAAATAATGTAGTTGTATTTTGCAACTACCTTCAATTCCATTTTATCATTAAGCTAAAAGTGAAAATTCATGCACTCTAATTTTTTGAACGAAAGCCAACCTTCCTGAACAGTTATATGGATGTGAATTTAGATTAGTAGTACTCTTATTAATATCCTGAGGTCTTTTTATTTACAAAAACTTTTTTGTGAGCCGCATTGATGAAGGCAAAAGCCACAATCTGGTCTGGGAAGAGTAGTAATAACTGATAGCTCAAATCTATTACAGAGGATATTTGAGCAAAAGGCTGCTCTTGTTTTAATGATTTATCATCATGATTCATATTTAAATGATCACTCAACCTTACTATAGGTGACACTAGGGTAGAGATTTGCTCTTGTTTTGTCATATATTGTACAAGTCAATTAATTAAGGGATTTGTTGTATTATTAATACTTTTATCCAGAGGAAAAACTTGCTAACATTTTTATAGTACTAAAAGTAGTAATAAATATAAATACAAATCTGACATCAGATCCTGGGTTCAAAACATCAGGATATTTTGAATTTAATGCATTTAGTTTGAATAGTGAAATAGAATTAAATGTGGTTACTAAATGCATAACTTCATTACTCCCAACTTTAACACCTAAACCTCATTGATAAAAGTAAAAGCCAAATTTTGTGTGGGATTGTGGATTTAAATGTATTATCATCTTGTACTTATTGATTACTCAATATTATTACAGGTAGCACTGGGGAGTTGGTCTTGTTTGACTTAATTGTTTATTTTCCTGCATAATAACTTAATTTTTTATATGCCAAAGATGAAATATCTAATTCAGAACCTCCACAATTCCATCTGTCCTCAGCAAACATATATCAATGGTATCTTTTTATTTAGGCATCTTGTTAGGTAATAAGCCAATAGCATCATTTATTTTTATGCAACATCTCATAAAACTAGTCACACGTTTGTTTAAAAATATGCAAACATGAGCTATTCCATAAAAAGATATTTGGATTTAATGATTCAAATTAAATAGGCTAAATGTTATGGAGAAAATTGTGATTTAAATGTTATCCTTTTGCATGATGTGGAGAAAAAAAGGGGTAAAGTTTGTTAATGTAATGTAAAATACTGTGAATGTTAGCAGTAATAATTGCAAAAACTACTATTATCTGTTTAAAATCTGTGTGCATTAGTTTTGTTGGCCACAAACTATTAAAAATAACAAACATCCCATATGTCTGAATTGAATTATACTAATTTTTTTATTGAAGCAATTACAAATTTAACTACAAATTTTTGTATGAATATATGCTAAATTCCTGGTTGTAATGCATGTATAAATTAGCTAAAAACAGACAAGTAAAAGCAAAAAAAAATCTGATCATTTATAAATAGTGTTTTGTCTTTGCAGTATTCAATTTATTTCAGTTTCTTAATATTATCAAGTATATATGATCATATTTGTTTGCAAGTAGCTGCTTATGATGGATATGTATGTAGGTAAGTTGAATGGTATACATCCATAACACTTTTAACCCCCCCCCTCCCAACTCATAAATCTTAGGAGTTGAGGATAGTTATAACGTACTTTTGAAATTTTCTAACTGTTCTCAGTTGCCCAATATGGCTTAATGCAGTGGCGGAGGATCAGACTCTGGTGTGTAATTCTCTCGGATCGATTCCAGTGCTGGTCCTTCTGGCGTTCGAACTTCTTATAAATTCTCGAGCAACAAAGCCATTCGATTATCGATTATTGTATTGTCATTATTGATATTTACGTTAATAGCTAATAGTTTATATGTCAGTAAATGCAAGCGCTTCGGCTGTTTATTTACACTTTAATGTTTTAAACTTTAATATTAAGCGATTATTTCTTTATTACCTGTATTAATTACTGTTTAAAATTATTATACATATATACTAAGGGAGCATATACACGTATAGATTGTTAAATACATAAGTACAGAATTAAATTATCAAAGAGAAATTTCCTTACTGACATGAAATAATGCATTATCTAGTAAACATTAATATGTATTCTCTGATTCTATTTTCTTGATTATATGCTTTTTCCTGGCACATATGTTATTCATTGATTAAGTTTTACCTGCTGTTATCTTTTAATATAATATCAGTAGTCATTCACCTAGTGACGTAATATTCTACTTAGGATGTATAATCATCTTTTTTGGGTAGCATTTGCCTGGTTATATTATTTTGATAGGATCACACCCTTTTATGTTAATACTATTAATAAAAACAAGTCGCACTTTTTGAATTTAATATTAAACTTTTTTTTTTTTAAAGATTTCAAACTTTTAAATAACCAAATAGTAAATAAAGAGGTAATTGAAATAAATGAAATATTAAAACTGTATTGAAATATAAATATTTCTTGAGGTAAATCATAAAGAACAAAAATTAATTGACTGCCTGAAGATATCCTCCTGACCACATAGTGTTGCAAAAAATTGTGACATAAATCATCCCTCCTGGATAGGGGAGGCGTTTAAGTTTAACAGCGCTTTCTAATGAGTTGATTTTGATCTAGTAATTATGCATTTTGTAAAGAAAGAGTTCTAATAAGTTTTTTAATATTTTAGTTCAAGAACTGACACATAACTTTTGCACAAAATTAAAATAATCTGAGTTCTATGCTGTATATAGGACACGTATATGAAAAATATTTAAAATAACCGAGCAGCTGCATTTTAAATACTCCGCGTTCATTACATTTTACATTAAAATAGGCCTTTTGCTGATTAAGATTTGCTTTTGTAATTTCGATAAACAATAAAATGATTCCCTAAAAACAATTCAAGTAAATACGTAAGTGCCCACACATATATTATACACTTTTGTTTCTGATAAAGTAGTTTTCTCTATTCTTCCAGATGTATTCCTATTATTAACTTTCCTTTTTATTTTTTTAAACCTTATTATTTTTAGTAATTTATGATCATCTTAGATACATAGATGTTGACGTCATTAGCCATTTTCCTGCATCAACTGGATGTTGGAATTATGGGTCAATGCAACAAAATTTTCATCCTTCAATAAAACTTCTGATCCAGTCTTTGTTTTGTTTTTTTTTATTTGTTTATAAGTATTTGAAACTCTACAAATATGTGAAATGTATCAATTCTCAAAACTGAAAAATAGGGATGATAACAAAATTAACAGAGGAATGTCTTTAGTTGTGATTTTGCTTATGACAATATAATTAATAAAAAGTCCCCCAGAACTAAAATTGAAACATATTCTACTCAAAAATGACTATAAACTACAGAAGATCTATTTATGAATTCTCTATCTTCCAAAAATGGAAAAAACTTAGAAAAGCTGGTTTAAAAGTAGTATGTATTAAGAAATTTATATATTTGGCACAATGCCCATTTCTGTTGTTTTTTTATATTGGTACAAAAACTATGTGAACTTGACGAGGTATAAACTTTCCAAAATCTCAGTAGATCACCAATTGCAATTAAGAAATTGCCAAGATTTAACAATGGCATAACTATTATTAATGAAATTTATCTTCCAGAGAAAAACATCTGGAACCACAAATCTTGGCTGAATGGTCATGAATTCTATAACTTTGTATCTTATTGTAATTATATATTAAGATTATTTCCATCATCTGATATTAATTGTTAAATGGTTTTAGAAAAAATTCAGTCTTTATTTAAAATTTTCAAATACTATCACTGGTCAAGCTAAAGAGAGAATAATACACTCAAAAATTGTGTTATATACCTATCTAGATGTTATTATTATAAGGAAATTATAGCATACTACTAAGACCCCTTTGATGGCAGATGATTTTTCTAAATACTTTTCTGAGAAGACCAATTCTTCTCAATCTCATTCTATTAGTATTTCAATGTTTCTTATACAAAGAAAATAACCTTTGATTCATTTTCTAAATCTGATATTCTATCTTCCATTAAAGATCTCAGATTGAATTAATTGTTCTATAAGAGGTGGCAGCTTCCCCACAACTCTGAAAATGGCAAAGTTTTTTCTGTTTATAAAGAATAGAGCTAAAACTTTAGCTAACAATTATAAGCCTATTTCTGTTTTACATCTATGAGCAATGTATTTATTATATTATTTTAGATTTTAGCAAACTTCTATCACCAATCAGCATGGTTTCTTACCCAATAAACCAATTGAAATCAATCTTATCATCATCTCTGATCATAAACCTTTGATAATATTCTTTTAGCCAAATTATATAATTTAGTGCTTTTAAAATACCTAGTGAAATGGTTTGAATCATTCATACATTACAAAACTGCTTTTGTTAAATATAATCCTACGTCTTCACTCTATTCTTGCTCAATTGGAGTACCCCAAGATAGTACTCTGGATCTATTGTTGGTCAATATATTTAATAATGACCTTAAGGATGGTATAAAATATTCCCACTTTCTGACGCATTGATTCATTTTCTGATTGCTCTTTACTACAAAATGATATAAATAATATTACTATATGGTCAATTAACAACAGAATTATTAATTAAAGACAAATATTCTGTTGTCTTCTACTCAAAAAATATGAAATTTTATCATTTCTCTGTTTTATTTATGATTTTAAAATCATTTCTAAAATAGAAAAACCTTGGAATTACTATTTTTAATAATGCCACCTTCCACTTTTATGTAATACCATAATGAACAGAGCATTTAAAATAATGAGCATCCTACATAGACAAGGTTCTTCACTCAACAAAATATAAACTTTTTTCTCTTTATTTCTCCCAATCTTAGTTATCTGGAATTCTCACACTAAAAGAAATATTCAAAAAATTTAATCTGTATTTTCCAAATAT
This sequence comes from Epiperipatus broadwayi, assembly GCA_028023455.1. Taxonomy (NCBI): domain Eukaryota; kingdom Metazoa; phylum Onychophora; class Udeonychophora; order Euonychophora; family Peripatidae; genus Epiperipatus; species Epiperipatus broadwayi. Next base: position 1,549,762 of record JAQFVV010012500.1, read on the forward strand.
TCTAAATATAATCATTTTCCTGACAGTTTTAACATTTTGTTGATATAAAGAAGAAAAATTATAAACATTACATATTTAATCATCTCCAAATTTACTGTTATCTCAGATTTATTTTCAAACATATCTGCCAATTCTTCTGTGTATTATATTAGATCACATAGACCTCTAAATCTAATTCCTTGTCATTCAGATTCTCTTAGATTTTATCTCATATTTCATATAATCAACACATACAAAATTTTTTTTATGAATATTAATATTCTTCATCCTGATTTCTATCAATTCCGCAAAGCTCTAAAACTAAAATACAATTTGTGATCTCATTGTAAAAGCATCTGCTATGGCTTTCTTCACCAATTTTTTTTCTTTTGTTCATACTTCTATATCATCTTGTTCAATGACAAGGTTTTTTTTATTATCATTATTTTAATGTGCATTCTGTACTTAATTATTGGTTATTGGCATTCACTTTAAACAAAATTGAATTGAATTATATTAGTTAAATGTATTTGAAAAATTTGTTTGAATGTTTTTAAAGATATTAACAATTAGTATTAGATGAAAAAATAGTCCAACATATAATTACTTCTAAAATACCATCATCATAAACATTCAGACAAATGCTTTGTATCTTCTATTTGTTGATGTATTGATAAAATATTAATGGTATTAAATATAACTTTATGCAGTCATGTAGACACTCATGTGTCAGTGATATTTCACAATTTTAAATTTAGAAAATTCAAAGTAAAATTTTTTTTGGTTTTTGGAAAATTTAATGCATAAATCAGAAAAGAATTTGTGGGTTTAAGTTATTGTATTGACTTGAGAACTATAAATGTTTTTGATTTTTTGCACAACCTGAATACATTCACATTAATGATGTTGTATGAACTATGTTACAATCAATAATCTTAATTAAAAACAGTTCAGTTTTACATGAAACTTAATGGAAAAGAATGTTAAAAAGATATAAATAAAGATTATGCATTACTCTATTAATGGTTAGAATGACAATAGTTGTGTTGCATTAAAGACATATTGGTAAAAAATTGGGCATTTAATCATGGTCAACAACTTTGTTCATATTAAGGTTTGATAGTTGTTAAAATTATAATAACCAAGTTAGCTTTTTCAGCAGATCATTATTCTAAGGCATGAAATTCTCTTAAGTTAAATAAGTCTGTATTTTGGTTCTTTGAAAAAATCTGAACTATTTTACTTATAATGATTGTATGTTTGGTGACATGAATAAAAGAAATGTAAGCTTCATAACTGATAAAAAGACAAATTTTATATTTGGCTAAGAATGATATATTAATCTTTAGTTTTACCTGAAGTTATGGGTATCAAAGTTATGATTATGTAATGAAAAGATAAAAATATAAAAGGATTGAGTGATTTCTTGGTTGGGATCACATTAGAGATTTTTGATACATTAAAATTAATGCAAACACCTGAAAACAATGAAATTGTAAATTCAGTCACTGATGATATTGTGAATAGGTAAATGGAATTTGATTATCTTTGAAATAATGATACTTGAATTCAGATGATTATGATGATAATCTTATTCTACCAACTTATTTAGATTTGAGAGGTCGGTAACTTAGTGAAATTAAAATAACATTGGAAAGACCATTTGTTTGAAGAAATCTTGAATAAAATCTAAAATACAGGTGACGACTTCTTAGTTTCAAAATAAATGGATTTTTTTGTTTAAGAAAAAAATAGTTACAAAAATTTTACCTTCTTGATTTAAAGAATGTTTCAAATTCATCATATAAGAAAAAATAAAAAAAGACTACAATAATTTTTATGGAATATTATTGTTATCTACTAAAGCAAAATCACTTGAAGGATTATTTTCTTTCAGAAGAGACTCAATGGAGTATACAGGATGTATGTGTGTATATTTATGGAGTTTGCTAAAAATCCCAGATGTAAATTGTTAATACATCATTAAAATGTCCATTCTTATAAAAAAAAAAGGTAAACTATTGTTTAAAAATGTGATATAAAAGAACATTGTAATAAAAAATACAGTATTCTGAAAAAGTATTAATAATTATTTCTTTAACAATAAACTTGCTCTGATGTAATTAAAGAAAAAAGTTGCATCTTATGAAATAGTTATGTACTTATTTAATGCACAAAAAAATAAAATTTGAATTTTCCCCTCATAGATAAATAACAGGTTATTATTAATATTTTTGAAAAGTCTAATATATATGATTTCAGAATTAAGTGTGGATAAATAAAACTTTTAATGAGAAACACAGCAACTGTACTAAAATGCTACTAGGAATTATTTATTTAACAATAAATTGGTTTTAGCCCAATTAATAAAAAAATAAAATGTAGTGTGTGTGTATATATATATATTTAATATAAGTAAATAAAAAAGAATAAAATCATAATCATCATTTCACTTTATCTTTTAATCTTTGGAAAAAATAATAACAGAATTTTATCTGCTGACTAATATATATACAGTATATATATAATAAAAATGATAAATATAATGGTAATTAACTATTATATATAATCTTTCAATCTGCAGAAGAACTCTTCTCAGCTGAAAACATAACAGGAGCAAATGTCATCAACTCAAATTCCACAAATCCCAAATTTTAACATTAAGAGGTTGTCTATTAATTATATTTATTTTATTTCTATTTATTAAAATTGCCTCCTTAATTTTCCATAGTTTCTCTCTTCATGAAGAATCTTAACTCTTTCAATATCAAACTTAAATTTATATTTACATGTTCTTTCATGATCTAAGAAAACTGAAGCAGTCACTAAATCATTATTATTATTTTTTATATACTTGTATAGCAATTCATGCTCCTTTGATTTTTTTTGAATATTGCATCTTGATCCACCTATATCTGATAACATAAATCCACAAAAAATTTGATATTCAACATTATTTTTATGCTTGACAGGTATGGCATTGTTAGAATTATTCACTAAATAATGTTCTTTGTAGTACAAAATGAAACAGATAATGTTAATAAGTTAATGAATAATTCTAACAATGTCATACCTGTCAAGCATAAAAGTAATGTTGTTTAATAAATTTTTTGTGGATCTAGGTTATTATATATAGGTGGATCAAGGTGCAATATTGAAAAAAGATTAATATGGATTGTTATATAAGCATGTAAAAAGTAAAAATAATAGTGATTTAATGACTGCTTCAGTTTTCTTGGATCATGAAAGGACATATAAATATAAATTTAAGTTTGATATTGAAAGTGTTAAGATTCTTCATGAAGAGAGAAGCCATAATAAAAGAAAAATTAAGGAGGCAATTTTAATAAATAGAAATAAATTGAATACAATGAATCAACAAGCTGCTAACATTAAAATTTCAAGATTCATGGTATTTGAGTTGATGGTGATTGCTTTCGTTATGGGTTTTGAATTTAACTGCGGAGGAGGGTTAAGGAATTAATCAAAAGTACTTCTATGGATTGAAAGGCTGCATATGATAGTTAATTACTGTTATATTTTTATTGTTATTGCAATAGTTTTTAATTAATGGACATTTTATTTGTATATATGCATAATGAAGTAAATGTACATCATTGCATGACACAACTGAATTCATTATCAGTGCCGGTGGACCACATTCATGGTGGTCAGCTATTGAAATAAAATAAAAACAATTTTGATTTTAATAATTGATTGCCATTAATCTATGACAATATGGAAAACAGAATAAATCAGCAAAAAATAAGACTTTTGGTGCAATAAACTATTAAAATGAAAAAAAAAACCCAACCTATTAATTAGTATCTAATTTTACTCATTAGTTAATATTTTTTAATTTCATTCATTAATTTATGCACCATCCTCTTTGTTTTAATAGTAGATTGCATTGGAAGCCATTCAGCTTTTTAAAACTTTATAATATATTGTTTCATACATTGACGTTTTGTTATTTCTATATTAGATACAGAGTTTAAGATATCTATGACTTCACTGTAGCCAATGCTTAATTTTAAATGTCAACAATCTATTTGTTATCTTAAAAAAATGAGTATTGGCTTGGCAACAGATTGCTGGTATTTTATCGATTTATTTAAACATTGGCTGCAGTGATGTGATTTACATATGATAAATCTTTGGTGGTTTATATATATATATATATAATTATGAATATACAGCAAAAGTCAAGCACTGAGAACTATTCATCTTAATGAAGCCTTCATAGAATCAACCTATCATTTCTTAGTTTTAAAAAAATATCACTCAGAATATGAGTTACGGTTGTTATAAGTTTTAAGTTTTAGAATTCATGTTAGAAGTTGTATGTAATTTTAAATAATTGGGGAGAGAAAAGAAATTTAAAAATAAGGTAAAATTTTTTATATTTAAGTGATTTTGAAAAGAGTATCTTATCTATTTGTTTGTTATAATGGCACTTTAGGTGAAATTCTATGTTATACTATTTACATCATCTAATATTAAACATCGAAAGTCTTTAGAAAAATGTAAACTTTACTTAAAATTTGCAAATACATTCAGCTGTTAGTAATAGTACACAGGTTAGTATGTGCACAACATTTCAAGTGATATTCTTCTCTCTACTTCAAGTGCTGCTGGGCTGACCAATGATAGTGCTAGCATAAAAATTAAATCTGAACATTTAAGTTTGTGATGTTGAATTTAAAGTACTGCTCTAACCAGCTGAACTATTCTGAGATTTTGGTAGGTTGGCTCAGTTGGTTAGAGCATTATCTTAAATTCAGTACTCATGTGTTGAAAAGTCCAGATTTGATTCCTTTTTTAGTATGGTCATTGCTCATGCCAGCAACACCTGAAGAAGAGAGGAGAATAATACCATTCAAAATGTAATATTATGCAGTAACTTGTGGGACATTATTAACAATAGAATGTATTTGAAAAATTTAAATAACATTTGAATTTTTTAAAGACATTCAATATTTAATATTAGATGATGGAAATAGTCTAACATAGAATTTGTTTCACATCTATGTCAGTGAATGTCCAAAAAAATTGTGAAGTATTTCACATCCTGATGTCTTCTAGTTTAGAAGTTACTTTCTGCCTAAAAAACATTATGGTATAATTATGATAATTAATAGTAACAATCAAATGATTTTATTACTTGAGAGTTATAAGAAATTTGGCTGTCCAAGGACCTTCTACTTCCGAGTCTAATACTCTACCAATGCAACCATGGAGACATTATAATAAAAACAACAAAGTATAAAATGCTAATTACTATGAAACCAAAAACATTCTACTGCAATTCAAATTAGAGCTTTTACTTCAGAACTTTTTCTGAAAAGACATTAAACAAACCTTTTTTTTTTTTTAAATTTTAATCAAAATATATTATTGCCCACATATGAGGGCTTTTGGTCCATTCTGAATGATACAATAGACTCCAACAATCATAAAACCTGCATTAAAATGTAAGGACCATTTGTTAAACTGTGTATTCACAGAATGTCTGACAAAGGTTTTTGAATCAAAGCTTAACTTGTCACTTTTGGTACTTGAATATCACATAATCTTTAGATCAATTAATCTTTTTTTTTTTTCATTTCATTCTTTTGGTTTCAATAATTTCCAAGTTCTGAAAATATATAGTCCTGATAGTGATGTTTACTGAATGGATCCCTGGCAGAAGATGTCTTGGGATAATGAATCAAAAAATGAAATACAAATTTTTTATTAATTTATTATTTTCAATGCTCTTATTATTATTTTTTATTCTTAGGATTTCATCTGGAAAACTGACTTTTTCAGGGCTTAATTTTATACATTTGAATTAAAATAAACTTCAAACAAAGTAAATCAAGCTATGTTCAGGGCTTCTGTCCAGTTGCAATGCTAGATAGAAAAGCAACAATAAAAAGGTATTAAAGACAAATTGCTCTTCATATATATATTCTAACCTCTAAGCAACATCTTAGTAGACTGTGATTAGGTTAATTTTTTTAATTTTTTCCCCACTACAAGAGGTTTTTTTCCATTGGAATTATAATTGTTGAAAAAAAATTATTTCAAAACATTTGAAATCTTAGTAGGAAAAACTGAGAAGTAGTTCAGTAAACTTAAGGACCACAAACTTCATTTTTATAAGTAATTCACTCAGCATATAAAAGTACTGAAGAGTTTTTTTTTTGTCTCTTTCCTTTGGTTGTTTATTCAAAAGTTTTTGCAAAATAAAAATGTGACCTCATCATTAATAATATATTATTGGAAAAAGGATGCATTAATAAAAAGAATTTTTTTTATTATGTATTAAAAGATCCAAATCTTATCATTTCTGGCTGATATTATATGATGATGAAATTTAATCTATAAGTGTTTGCAGATGAACTGAAATTATTTTCATAATTTTATAATTTTAATCAAATTTTACAGATTGATTAAAGGAATGGTTTTAAATTTCAGTTGAAGTTTTTGCCATATATGTCATTAAATGATATATTTGACTTGAATGATTTCCACATGTTTTACATATTAAAGGAATATCAACAATAAAATTATATGTGTTTGTCTGAAAGCTTGTTTGATGGTGTCTTAGTTGTAATTATATGTTGGACTATTTCTATCAATTAATATTAATTGTTAAATATTTTTAGAAAAATTCAAACTTTATTTAAATTTTCCAAATCCATTCAATTCTTAGCAACAGCATGCAGGTTAGTATATAGTACAGTGTTTTGAGTGATATAATTCTCTTCTCTTCTTCAGCTATTGCTGGCCTGACTAATGACAGTCCTAGTATGGGAATTAAATGTGGACTTTTAGTTTTAGGATATTGAATTTAAGTTGATGTTCTAATCCAACTAGGCTATTCAGCCAAAGTGTCATCTTAAATTCAATATTCACAAAGTTTAAAGGTCTGGATTTGATTCCCATGGTAGAACTGTTGCTAGCCAGGCCAGAAATTTCTGAAGAAGTCAGAAAAATAATATCCTTTGAAATATTGTTATATTAAACTAACTTATGAATTATTGCCAATGGTTAAACATGTTTGAAAAGTTTAAATAAGTTTTGAATTTTTGTACAGACATTTAACAATTAATATGATGTAAATAGTCCAACATATAATAGTATTACATAATTTTATCAGCTTCTAATAGCAATTTTCTTGTCCTATTCTAAACTATCTTAACCTGAATAATTAATAAAAACCAGTTGGGGTAGTGCTATATCCCTAAATTCTTCTTCTCAGTGATGTTTGAATATTCAGTATCAATATTGAAATTAATTCACTTTTCTCCAAACACTTCTTTACTTCTTAATACTATTTAAGAAAGTTAAAATGCATTTTTGAAATGTTACTAAGCTTTTATTATCTTCTTAATAAATGTTTAACTTATTATCATGTTGAAAAGCCTGACCATACTATATTATCAATAGTAAATATGTATGACCTTAAATTGTATGTTTAAATAAATGAATCCAAAAAAATTAAAAGAACCGGTTATTTGAAAAACATTCAAATATAATAGGATTTTAAAAAAGATATAAATCAAAAAACTGAACCAACAGACCATATGTTGCAATACACAATTGTAAGATTTTCATTAGATATAATCAAGCTTCTCCATATTTGTACCATCTATTCATTAGAACTTTTCCATGGAAAAGTAAGAGGATAAATCATCTATTTAATGAAGTGATGAAAATCTTCCACCAAATGTTTTCAAATAAGTTATAATCAGAAACAAGTGATGTCAAAAAAAAAATTGATTTAAGATGACCTCTACCCATAACATAATCATAATCATCATCAAAAAAAATCAAACACAGTCATATCTAACACTAAGACTCTAAATTTCAGTCAAAGATTCTCAATATCTTATGTTTTTGATCAAATTCTGCCACTTACTATTAGTAATTTTCATTGTCAGTATTGAATGAATGATTCTCAAATCGTTAATTTCTATCTACCGTTACATTTTCCTCTTCATCCCATGAGCATTGCATCTGACCCAAACTTAGTTTTCCACTCATTTCTTTTGCAATTTATTTCTTAAATAAATACAATGCTATATCTTCAACCATAATACACCTAGGTACCCTTATTCAATTCAACAATAATTTAATGGTTTAATGATCAAAATATTATTCTCCATTAAGTCCACTGTTTTACCACTATACTAAGTGATTCAGGAACATTACTTCATTATCCTAATCTGTGTTAATACCTTAGTAACTCCATAATTTTTATAGAAGACTTTACTTAATTAAATTTTTTTAACCAATAAAATATTAGATTCTACCATTCCTGTTTATTCATTTCCTGATTATTGATTATTGTCTCTTATTGGTCATATATTATTATTGTCTTATCTCTGAAAATAATCTGCTATAATCATTATTTGAATTCATTTACTTTATATCAATATAGTGTGTCTTATTCCTCCCTTTCTTTAATGATGCTGTGAGGAAAATAATCCATACTATAATGAATCTAAATCTATTCATGGAACAAAGATGAATCATTTAAACAAATTTGGAAATAATAACTTCTTCTTGTTGCATCAATATCATTTTCAACTTCATTTAAGTGATATTTTGGAAATCTGCTTATGAATTATCTTAGTAATGTATTCAGATATGATTATTCTATAAATAGGTTTACATTCTTAGAATTGTATATCTCTGATAAGCCATAAAACGATGGTCATTAAAATCATAAATATTTTCAATATAGATATTGATTTATTTAAGATGCCCAGTTATGATTTTGACATATATTCTCTATTCATACCATATGATTTAGGATAGGAACACTACAAGCCAAAATTTCAGAAATTTAATATGTCAGAAAGCTGATAAATCCCTTACTATATTTATAAATCACAAAACAGTTACTTTTACAAAAACTAAAATTATATACTGCAATCTTGAATAATCAATGAATTCCAGATGATTAATATAAAATTTCCATCCAAAATATCTGGTGTCCATTACAATAGAAAGCTCCAGAGTAGAGTAAAGATAACTGCTCTTAGGAGAATATAAATAAGTATCTAAGAAAATCATGTGATGTTATTGTTGGTATTTATAAATGAAATGATGGGAAAAGGTTTATGTTAAATTGCACAACACATTGACATATTTTGAAAAGACTTCATTCTTATCTTAAGTAAATAGGGTTTTTATTCATACCAATCCAAAAAGACATTACTATCATCAGAATAATAAACCGATTAATTTTTAAATATACTTCATAATCTTACTATGAAACTATCTAAAATGTCTACTACAAAGTCTGTAAGATTCAGCCCCCCCCCCCCCCCATGGATTTATTGAGCAAGATTTTGATAGATGTTTGGCACAATATTTCAGAACAAAATTTACTGGCAGAGCAATAAATTTTGAAATTTATTAACTTACATGCTTATATCTTTATTTTATTTAATTTTTAAATCAAAAGCAAAAAAAAAGTTGATTTTACTGAATTCATTAAGTACTTTATTTTCCACATTACAAAAAAGTCATTAATATCTACAACTAGCTTGGAAGATTTTATATTCCTATGAAAATTTTAATAATACTCTTTATTATAAGTTCAAAAAATAATTTAATTTCATTTATTAATGTCATGTGTGGAATTATTAATGAGTAAATTATTTTCTAGATTAGTATTATTCTAAGGTTTATTGCCTCAAATTTGTCTTTCATATACTTTATTTTATCTCAAAAATTGATAGCAAATGCCATCCTTGAATTTTGTGACACTTCTAGATTTTTTTTAAATGTCAAATTCATTAAACATCTCAACCATTTAATTACATTTTTAGAAAGCCTTTTGATCATTGAGCATATTGTTGGAGACCAGACTCCTGATAATTTAAAAAATGATCTATAATATGTTGTTAATATTTTATATGCAGATTGCAAAAAACTACATTTATTTAATGTTCTTTTTTGCAATATTTTGTTTAATTTATATTCCTCACTAAATGAACAGAGGTTTGCAAAAAGGCATTTCAAAATATTTGAAGAAGACTTTTATCCAGGAAAAACTATCATAAATTTAAAAAAGGCATTATAAAAAATGCATTAATAAAAATGTGTGGTTTTTAATATTTAATAGAAGGAGTTAAATAATGGTGGAAGAAGTTTTAGATCTTTAGAAATGATTATACAACTTGATAATGAGAGCCAATTTAAATATGTTGGCAGTATTTTAGAGAGGAGGGCAGACTTAATTGTTGGGATGCAGTATTGACTCCAATGTGTTAAATCTGCATTCAACAAGTTAAAAAAATAAATACTTTATTAATTGCATGCTGAGATATTTTAGTCAAATTATTCATAGAAGTTCTTATCAATATAATGTAATGATATTAAAAATTTCATTTAAGAATATTCTGTAAGATTCTAAAAATAAGCTATCCAGATTGTAAGGCTGTTTGGTTCCTCATTTATTCAAAATGTGTTGCTGTAGAATATTTCTTTGGAAAGACACATTGTGTGTAAACTGTAACAGATTTACCATTTTATTGTAAATTTTGAGCATAATTTTATGGGGGAAAAGATTTTATTTACTCTAAAAAGATTATCACAGAACCTTTAAAAATTGCAGTATTGACTCCTTTTATTGAGAATATGTGACTAATAGTAATTAAAAGCAAGATGTTGACGTCTTTCAAAGGTAAAGTTTTCAGCAGAAAAAGTTAAAAGAGAATAAATATTCCAAGGTGCAGAATTGTAATTATATGTTGAACTATTTCCATCATCTAATATTAAAATAAGTTTTGAGGAAAATTCAAACTTTATTTAAATTTTTCAGATACATTTAACTGTAAAAAAATAGCACACAGATTAGTATATAATATAATGGTGTGGGTGATATTCTTCTTCTTTATTTACAGATGTTGCTGGCTTGACCAGTGTCAATATTAGAAACCTGTAAATTTGTGAATATTGAATTTAAGGCAAGAATTGGCTTTATATATCCAAATCCTCTTGACTAACTTTATATTTGACAATCTTCTGATGCTGTGAGATTTGTTATATTAATTAATAAGAATTGATTTAGATTGATATTAAAAATTCTATTGATTTTTCCCCCCAACATGCGAAAATTTTCCATACACGTAGATATACTACATGATTAGTATAACTCTGAGGTGAAATTCATCTCTAATATCGTAAAGCAATGTTATATAGTTTTACAATTGCACATAAACTTTGATATTTAGGCACTGATGCCTTATTTATAATAATAATAATAATAATAATAATAATAATAATAATAATAATAATCATCATCATCATCAAATGGGATATTGCTCAAAAGTTCATAAGAAGTTCAATCACCAGAAATGACATGGTAAGGTTGTGATTTATGGATCTTGAGATTCAGAGTCTGCAAATCTATCACTACAGCAAAGAATTCTGGGAACTCAGAATGGATATAGTAATTGAATGGTTTATTGCACAGGGAGTTAAGTCCCAGCATCAAAAGTGATAGAGCTGAGCTGTGATCCATGGAACTTGAACTTTAAATCTGCCACTCTACCACAGCTCCAAAGCATGCTGGGAACTCAGAAAGAATATAATAATTGAATGGTTTATTATCCAGGGGGTTCATAAGTTGAAGTATTGTAAATAGAGGAGTGAAGCATGATTCATGAATTTGAACCCAATCTACCTGTCTAACACTGCAGAAAAAAACATACAAGAATGCCCTAAATATCAAAGTACTTTAGCAAATTTTTTTATTTATTTATATTTTTAGTAATATATAAACTACTAGATAATTGTCTGAATTTTGTGATGCTGATTATTTATAATTTTAATTATATGTTAAAATATTTCCATCATTTAGAGTTAATTGTTAAATGTCTTTAGAAAATTTCAGACTTTATTTAAATTTTTCAAATACATTCAGTTGTTAGGGTTGGAATATAGATTAATATCCCATCTTCTCTTCAGACGTTCTAGCATAATGAGCGATACTGTTAGCATGGTAACTGAATTGAGTGACTTTTAGATTTGTGAATGCTGAATTTAAGATGACGTTCTAACTATTTATGTAATTCTGTCAACAACAACAAAAAAAGCCTCCGATTCAGTCAGTATGGGTTATCGCAATAGGTTAATTCATTAACCTTGCCGTGAGAGAAAAAAAAAGAGAAATCAGGACTTTATGGATAAAAGATCAAATTTCTGCTGCTTGTTGTCTTTGACTAAACTTAGTAGAAGAGTCTACTTGGTTAAAATGTGAATTTATGACTTTAAAAATTATTGGTTCAATTTGCATTTTAGTAGTATTTAGAGTATCCATATTTCCACAGAGTCTAACCAGAACACACGACCAAAAAAAGTTCATTGCATATTATATATTTTAGTACGAAATTTAAAAAATCACATTTATATTACTAATACTACACTCATTTCGTAATATAAACAAACAAAAAAAACCCCAATTGCTTGTGTACATATATTATCTATCAAAATAAAGTCATAAATTGAAATCATTCTCTACTAATATGCCAAAATAATGGGAAGCCACTTCTATTCGGAGAAAATTACTGATTAACCAATCAAAAACTTAATTATAAAATATTAAATGAATAAATATTAATTTAAATTAAATATAAAAAATAAAAATTAAATATTAGGTTAAAATTAAAAGTTTAAAAAATAAAAATAATAATAAAAATGAGAGGTTAAGAAAAATGGGACTATTGACTGTCTCGAAAGAATATGTCGGGACTCTGAGACAAGACAGATAAAACCGGGACACATGGTCACCTTAGTTATATTATTAATCAAGTCAGAAACATCTGAAGAAGAGGAGATAATAATACAGATGAAAGATTGTATTAATGTATGTGTTATTACTAATAGTTAAATATATTTGATAAGTTTGAATTTTTCTAAAGCATTTAACAATTAAAATTAGATAATGAACAACATAAACGTAATTATAAAATAATTGTTTTTGTTTAAAATCAGTTTGCTGATGCTTGCTGGCTTCTGCTTCAATTGTTATTTACTAAGAACTCCACCTGAGTATCTTTTTCTTATCAGAGCTCATGATTTAACCTGGGTGGTCTTCCGCAGTTTGAGACCAATTTCCAGTCCAAGTCTTTTGAATCCTGACAACCTGTCATACCATTGATTTCTTCAACGAAGAAATGAAGACAATATTTAAAAATTATAAATATTGCATACAAAAGAAGAAAGTTTTATCTCAGTTCCTGTATTAATGGATTTTCGTTAGTTTGTCTTAAAAGTTTATCCGCAAAGAATTCTTTCATCGGATGCGAGAAAACGACAAAGGAAAGGCTTAGAAACAGAAGAGATTGATTGACAGGTAGAGATTCATTGTCTAATATATAAAAGATGTTTTGAAGGGGAAAATGAGACGTTCTTTTACCTTTTGCTTATGGAACACTAAAGACAAACTTTCTACCTAAAAAAAAAAAAAAAAATGCAAAAATGAGAGAGAAAGAAAAGATAAACGTTATGAAAAATGACAATCATTGATAAAATAGTTTCTTTTTTGCGTTTAAAATTAATATTTATTTTTGTTTGCTTTTTAAAAGTTAAACAAATTATAATAGTTTTACTTTTTATCATCATCATTTTCAACCATTATCGATCCACAACTAGCTGAAGATCTCTCCAAGATTAATCCATTCTCCTATTTCTAGATACTGTTTTCCAAATCACACTACCAAACTCTTTGATTCATCTATCCATCTCACATTTGGTTTATTTCTATATCTTTTACAATCTCTTGGAATAAGATTTTGACTGTCTATCTATTATCGCCTCTTTTAGAAATATATCCAGGCCATCTCTACTTCAGTCTCTTAATTCTTTCAATGTTATCAATTATGTTTAATGTATTCTTTCAATCCCTTCTTATTAATCATAACATATATCTTCATATTTGGTTAAGTGGTCTGAAGTATCTGTATTAATGTTCTGTTAAGGATCCAAGCCTCAGATCCATAAGTAAGAACTGGTAAAACACATTTATTAAAACCTTTTTTTTTTTTTCAAACACTTGGATATATTTCAAAATAAACATTACAAGTTAGTAGTTACAAAATGTTTCAAGTAGTATTATATTATTCTCCACTCTTCTTCAGGTGTTACTAGTCTGAGCAATGACAATATTAGCATAGGAGTTGAATTCACACCTTTAGATTCTCAAATATCGAATTTTAAGGCAATGCTCTAATCAATTAAGTTATTCTGACAATTGAGTTATTGTCACTGGTCAGATCAGCAGCACCTGAAAAAGGGTGGAGAATACATCAAATATTGGGTAACTACTAGCCCATATTGTCAACTTGGATATATTTCTTTTTAATATTAAGTTCATTTCTCCCAAAGGCATTCCACCCAAATTTAATTCTGTTATTAATTTCACTTATTCAATTTTCATTTGTATTAATAATCTGACTTAGATATTTAGAATTATTAATTTGTAAATGTTCGGTTATTGAGTTAAGATGTAAATTACCTTAATGGTTTACTGCGTAAACGTGGATTTGGGAGGTAATTTAATTGCATACATTTTATAAAATTAGGAAAAATGATTTCAAATAGGAAATTAATCAAAAACTTCGAATTGTGAGTAGCGAAGTGGTTGCATGTTCTTGATCATGAGAGTGGAGGTCTAGTCTCTTAATTTGATTTTATTATCTTGAATTTCTTAGTTATTTGTCAATCCTTTTATTTATTCTATTTAACTGTGAAAGTGTTTGTGTGTGTGTGTTTATTTTAAAGATTTTTTTATTATTTTAATCATTATATTTTATACTTAACAAATCTTTTTAGCAATGTAAGACTCTGCTTTCATGGTTGGTGCAGTATTAAAATGGATCCTGTCCAGTTTGGTTCCACATTCAAATCTCTTATGAACATCTGAGTATAGTATAGGAAAATGAATCAATAAGTATTTAAGTTACAATTTTAAATCAGAAAGAGTTTGCATTTTTAACTATAATTTAAATGTTTGATCTTTTTTTAAAAAAAAAACAAACAACAATCTAGTTTAAATTTTTTTTTACTAAATGAAGAGCAGTTCTCCTTTTTATACTGTAGAGCCATCTATTTTCAGTTTGAGTAATTAATGGCTAATAAATGAAAGTGCACTTTTAATTCCCATTCTCAGACTGCTGTGTGGTTTTTAGGTTTAAAAAATATTTGAATGACTTTATTGCTCAAGAGTTTATAAGAAGTTTAAGCACCACATGTGTTAGCATCAGAATTAATTCTGGGACCCTTCATTCCAGAATCTGATACCCTACCACTGTGACAAATTGGATAGTACACTTTTGGGGAACATCAATGAGGACTTAGGAAGCAAATCTAAACTCAGATAATCACTGATAACTGACCTGAAAATGTTAATTAAATTGCATTACCATTAGGTATCTACTGCTTACTGAAACAGGGCTGAATTCAGTCCCTGTTTCAAAAAAGTAAACTTTCCTATATGTGCGTTAATATAGCCCAATTAATTAAGTGATTTTTTTTTCATATATAAATTTATAACTACATAGGTATTTAAGAAGTTGAAAATAAACAGAAATGAGGGTAGGGGTATTTGGTGTGCTCTTTGTTTTATAGAAACATATATAGTGCTGTATGAAATAAAAATATTAATATTATTAAAAGAAAAAAGAAAAATGCAGATAGAAATATTTTTTAATTTCAAGATGGAAGTAACAAAGTTTTATTCAGAGAAATTAAATGAAAAAAGATATCAAAAAGCACTTGATCTATTTCTGAAGAATTTAAATTACAGAGATTTGTTTTAGTTTCAAAAGAATTTCGATCAAAACAAAAGGAACATAAAAATATTTTTGAGGTGGTAAAAGCTTTTAGCTATTATTTGGAAGAATGCGGATTTGAAAGGCTGGAAAAATAGAAGAGAAATTTCTAGAACAGAAAGGAAGTAGACTATAAAAAGAAAATGATAAAGAATTGGGATTCTATTGCTAGTTTTTTAGTCGAATGCTGCGGTCAAGATTTGATTAAAAATGTCTTGTAGAATTATGTGCAAGCTGGCTTAAGAAAGCATAAGCATGTTGGGCCATGCAATCCCACCCCATGAAGATCTGAAGGTTGCTGCAAAAAGAGTGACTGTTGAAGATGGAAACTAATTACTCCAAAGCCTAAATTAAATCCTAAAAAGAATGAAATCAACTAACAAGCTCAAACAAGCATATAGGACAGCCAGAATGAATCTGATCACCATTACATTGAGTGCAAGAAATAAATTTAAAATGAATGAAAATTTTTACTTTTGGTAATCCATCATTTACCCAGGAAAGAAAAGTAATTCAGGTATGTGCACATTCAACAATATACTATGTAGTGCTTCAAATAGTGTTTTTTTTTTAATTCTTCACAAACTTTCCTTTATAAACTTTCTTTTCACAAACGATCTACATAAACTTTTGTGAGAAATCTAAAATGACTTTTTCACATCCATATGAACCTGATATATATCTTATTTATCTAATTTTATACATATCTAGGCAGTGTGTGTATGCATGTGTTTTTTCCTGTAAATAAAGAGCGCAAAATCAAATAATATTTAATCATGGTATAAATAAAATACTGTACAAAATTTTAAATAAAATGTATGTTTATTTGTATCTAGGTCTGGTTTTATGAAAGTATAAGGAATTTAGAATATTTTATCAAACATATTTTAGTATAGTAAAAACACCTTGTGGATTTCCTTCGATTTGTTAATCACCTACTCTGAATGAGCTAGTCAAGGGCTACATTACAGTTTCCATACTGGTATTCTAGCTCTCCCAGTATAATTCTTATAGTAATATAAGTTTGGTGCTTGAGGTCATAAAGTGACACTCATAAATATACTGGGTGAGAATTAGTGAATCTTTAAAGGCTTCAGTTGATTTCTTTTGTTGAATTCTTACAATCTAAAAAGGAGATTGTGTTCTACTAACAGTAATGCATTAATTTAACCATAAATGCAGGGTTATTCATTTTAATCATACCAAAATATCAATTTTCATAAAAGTATATTGTATGGAAATAAAAAGAAAAATCTATATATGTGTAGTGTTATATATATATATATATATCATCATCATCATTATCAACCATTATCAATCCACTGCAGGATGAAGGTCTCTCCAAGTTTAATCCATCCTCTCCGATCATTAGCTTCTCTTCTCCACATCACCCCTACACATTTTCTTATTTCATCCATCCATCTTACATGTGGTCTCCTTCTGGGTCTTTTACAATCTCTTGGAATCCAGTTTAAAATTTCAATTGTCCATCTATTATCATCTCTTCTAGCAATATGTCCAGCCCAACTCCACTTCAATCTTTTAATTTTTTCAATGAGGTCAGTAACACCTGTTTGTTCTCTTACCCATACATTGCGTTTTCGATCTCTTCTTGTTACTCCCAACATACATCTCTCCATACTTCTTTGAGTGGTCTGAAGTCTCTGTATTGATCTTCTATTAAGTGTCCAAGTCTCAGATCCATAAGTAAGAACTGGTAAAACACATTTGTTAAAAACCTTTCTTTTCAAACACATAGGCATATTTCCTTTTAATATCAAGTTATTTCTACCAAAAGCACTCCAACCAAGTTTAATTCTATGATTAATTTCCTCTATTATGTTTCCATCTGTATTAATAATCTGACCAAGGTATTTGTAACTCTTAACTTCTTCTAATTCATCATAATCAATCTTTATTTTCATATTTTGAGCAAATCGATTAAACATTACTTTAGTCTTTTTAACATTTATCTTTAGTCCTACTTTCCTACTCTCATCTGATAACTCCTGCAACATTTCCTGCAGCTCAGAAGCATTATTTGCAAAAACAACTACATCATCTGTGAAATCTAAATGACTTAAATAATCTCCATTTACTTTCACTCCTTTAGTTTCCCATTTTAATCCACAAAATACTTCTTGCAGCACTGCTGTAAAAAGTTTTGGAGATATGGAGTCACCTTGTCTTATACCTTTCTCAATGTTGACTTTCCCAGTATCATTATGTAATCTAATTGTTGCTGTTGCATTTTTATAAATATTCTTTAAAATATGACAATATCCTGGATCTATACCTTGATGATCCAATGCTTTAATCACTGAAGAAATGTTTATAGAATCAAATGCCTTTTCATAATCTACAAATCCAATACATAATGACAACTCATATTCATTTGTCCTTTCTATAACTTCTCTCAATACTTGAATATGATCTACTGTACTAAAACCACTTTTAAATCCAGCTTGTTTTTTTGGTTGGTGAAAATCCAAGGTTCTCTGTAGACGAGTTGTAATTATCTTGGTAAAAATTTTATATAAAACTGATAAAAGGATGATAGGTCTGTAATTTCTAATATCTTCTTTATCACCTTTTTTAAATATTAATATTATTACTGCATTCTTCCAATCATCCGGTACATCTTTATTATTTAGACATTTGGTATATAACTTTGCTAATATTTTTTCTGTTTCTTCACCTGCTTCTTTTAATATATCAATTATAATTCCATCATTACCTGGAGCCTTTCCTTTTTTCATACATTTAATTGCATTTCTCACTTCTTCATTTAAAATTCTGGGCAATTCGGAAGATGTAATAGATATAGGAGGTACTTGTTCTTTATTACTATATAATTCTTGATAAAAATCTTCTACCAATTTCATAATGTCATCCCTCTTTTTAGTAATAATTCCATCTTTTTTCCTTATTGCAGATATAAATTTCCTACCAATACCAAAATGTTGTTTTACATTCTTAAGACTTTTATTTTCTTCTACAGCTCTTCTTGCTAGTTCACAGTTATACTTTCTTATATCATTTTCAACTCTTTTCCGCACCATTTTACAAAATTCGAGATATTCAATTCTTTTTAATGCATCATTCTTGCATATCTTCATATTCCTTCTTTTCTTCATAAGTTCTCTAGTCTCAGTAGAAATTTTATTAGTCAATTGCTGCTTTTTTCTACCAGCTATCTTTGTTGCAGTTTTTAAAAGTGTATCAGTTATTTTCATATTAATTTCATTCAAATCTGAATCATGTTCAAAATCTACTAATACTTGAAACCGATTTTTAAGTTTTAATTTAAATTCATTAGAATGTTTCTGAAGATTAGGAATATCAATTGTAAATATAGTTTTTCTTAATAATTTTTGTCTCTCTAGTTTTACATTAACATGTATCTTACCCCTTACTAATCGATGATCACTTCCTGTGTTAAATTTATTAAGAACATTACAATCTTGAAATATGTATTTCCTGTTAGTCAAAATATAATCCAATTCTGCTGTACCTTCATTTGGATGCTTCCATGTCCATTTCCTTCTAACATTTTTCTCAAAAAAAGAATTCATAATATAAAGTTTTTCCTTCTCTGCAAACTCCACAAGTCTATGTCCTCTCTCATTTCTATTACCATAACCAAAATTACCTACAACACTTTCATCTTTCATTTGTTTACAAATTCTAGCATTAAAATCTCCCATAACAATTTTAAAATGTTGTTTACTCTGATCAAAAGCCTTTTGTACATCCATATAAAAATCTTCTACTACTTCATCACTGTGAGAACTTGTTGGGGCATAAACCTGAATTATCTGCATTTGATATCTGCTATTAAGTTGTATAACTAATCTTGCCACTCTGTCTGATACACCATCAATCTCCACAATATTGTTCTTCCACTTTTTATTTATAATGAATCCTACTCCACTTGTATTTCCAATATTTGTGCCTTTATAATAGAGCATATGTCCACTTTTTAAATCAATTGTCTCTTCACCTTTTCTTCTAACTTCACAAAGTCCAATAATATCCCATTTAATATAAGAGAGTTCTTCTTCTAATTCTTGCAATCTTTCTTCACTTGAAAGTGATCTGCAGTTGTAAGTACCTAAATAAAAAGTCGTCATCAAATGGCAGCCTGGGTCCGCCTCCAGGATATTCTTAGCACCCTCCGCCTTCGGCCACCAACCGCTGCCTTGGTTGGTGACTTTACAGCCTCCTGGGATTAAGGGCCATGCTTTATTTTTGTCTGTCATAATTGTATAATTGGGAAAAATCTTTATCATTTACACAAACATTCATTCTGCCTTATCAGGCACTGAGAAGAAAGACCATGGTGTTTCTTGATCTTAAACTCAGAGGTAAAAAGCCAATAAACTTACCACGCTGGCTAATGCATGTTGGTGAGCAGCCCATCCATGTTCATATACTATATGATTAAACATATAGTAATAACAGCTGCAACGACAAGAACGTATGGAGTGGACATTAGGAATTTGCCCTGCTCGGTTCCTTTAAGGCCTCCAAGAGGAATCAAAGGGTCTCCTTTCAGTTAATAGCAAACTCCTTTCTGCAGCCATTATATATATATATCATATATATATATATATATATATATATATATATATATATATATATATATATACGCAATCTTATAGATGGAAAAACAGTGATCCTGTCACAATGGCACCCAATGTGGGATGCCAATTATAATGGTCAGGGTGTATTGGTGGAGTCTTACCATATCTGTTATACAGGGCACCACCAGGCTATTGGAACCTGGAAAATTTATATAGTAGGCAGATACACAAGTTAAAGATCCAACTTTAATTTTATTATAATTATATATTGACCATTAGCCCTTGCCACTAGCTCAAGAAGTAACAGAGGTTTAATACATATTTATTAAAATATATTTTTAATAAAGTTAAAAAAAAACCTAAATCATTGCCAGTACTAATAACACAAAAGATTTTATTTACATATATATAACAACAAATATGTCAGATAGATCCAAGGATTCCTCAATAAGATCCTTCAGGACAGTAAAAAGAAAAATTCAAAAGAAAGAAGATTTAAAGCGTTATTGTCACCATTATCAAAAATGTAATCTGTTTAATCATGCTTCCCTCGGTTCAGATTTCATCTCCATGTATCCCAGGATTGAACCACTGGAATGATCTTCATAAATCATTGTAAACCTTCATAAATCATCATCTGCAAGAAATGGCCCTTGCAGAAACTCAGATCTTCATCACAAAGGATTGAGCTTGGAGAAAGGAAAGTATAAATGATAAAAATGAACTATAAACTCTTTTTAATTTAAAATCTCCGAACTTTATTTTTCTTTAAATATGAACTATAGACTTTCCCTCCTGATCAAATCTGAACTTTATTTTTTATAAATTTGCAATTTTAAAAGTCTAATCTAAAATTTAAACTAATATTTTTAAAATATGTATTATATTTTTTTATTTATGATTAGTATAAGATTTGTTTGTAATAGGGCAGGAATTTGCGATAGCAACCATAAATTTAAAGATAAAATTGAACACATCATTATTTGTGCATTATTGGATTTTAAAAATAGGTCAAATGCTTCATTTGAATTTAAAATAAGTTAGATACAATTGTGCCTTTAAAATAAGTTTATTACCTGAAACTAAATATTTTTTTAAGAATAAATTAAATTATTAAATTGACTTAAATATAAGTTGCGTGTAGATGGCTGCTAAGACTTATTTAAGTGTATGTAAGTTTAAAGGGGTTTTGATTTCAGACTATTTGTTTCATAGTTGTGTCAATGCTGGTGGAGGGATATATGGATGTTTATATCAATGTAAGGTGAAGGGTGTTGGCATACAGGGGAATGTGCCCAACTGAATGCTTGATCCCAAAGATGTAGTCATTGCATTGAAATTGATGTGGAGTACTTCTCACAACATTGACCTCTTTTAGCTCTATGGATTGGGATTATAAGTTGGCAAAATAGACTGCTCTCCCATCCATATGTAGCATTTCTCTTTAATATTTTATATACATGATTCCTTTTCCAGACAGATGCGCATTTCTGTACTAGATGAGGATCATGTCCTTTAAATAATACCACACTGTAGACACTCCTGTCAGCATGGTTTTATGCTAACATGTTCACATTGCATTGGTTGCATCTATATAATGGGAAGTGAGCATTGGTGTGGCTGCAGACTTTTAGCCTGGAATCAAAGGTTTCGAAAATCTTAAGTGTGTAGTCTAGGTAGCCTATCTATGCTCAACATTCTAAAATTAAAAATTAAAGTAAAAAATATATATATATAATGAAACCTAAAGCATTTTTTTTAAATTTATTTTTCAAATTTGTTGTTATATATACATAAATACAATCTTTTGTGTTATTAGTACTGGCAGTGATTTCATTTTTTTTTAACTTTATTAAAAATATATTTTAATAAATATATATTAAACCTCTGCCACTCCTTGAGCTAGTGGCAAGGGCTAATGGTCAATATATAATTATAATAAAATTAAAGTTGGATTTTTAACTTGCTTATCTGCCTACTATATAAATTTTCCAGATTCCAATAGCCTGGTGGCACCCTGTATCGCAGATACGGTAAGACTCCACCAATACATCCCAACTGTTATATTACTTAAACCTATAATAGATGGTGTTAAAAAAAAGAAAAAAGTCTGCTTTTATACAACAAACTAATATTGTGTTAGAAAAAAGGTTTAATAAGTAAAGTATACAATATATATATATAGTCATATGTCACATTTGCAAACTCTATATATAACATATATATAGTGATATTTTTATAATTGAACTGCCCTCTAGCTGTCATATTCAATAACTTTTTCGAATAAGAAAAGACTTTATTGTATTTTAGATCCTTATATAAAAAAATCCAGCCAGCAATATTAAATGGACATGTATTTTAATGAAAATTAATTTTGAAAGGATTGATATGAATTTTAGAGAATAGAGAAATTTCATTCATTTCTAAAACTGTATTAATATACAATCACTTGTTATATATGTAATGATAAATACATATAAAATCATGTGATAAAATTAATATGTTATTTCAAAATTAATTTACATTAAAATACATAAAGTTGATTTAAGAATCCTCCCTGATTTCTGTTCTCTATTCCTAAAATATAATAGGAAATGATCATTGGCCATTTTCCTTCTGTAAAAAGTTATTAAACATGGCAGCTAGATGGCAGTTCAAATATTAATTAAATAGATTTGATGATTATCACATATGTATATAAAAATTCACATAATAGCTATTAAATATCACGTCAACTGCACGCAGCCATATCACACTATTTTTTCAGAATAACTTATCTCATCTGTTTGGTTTTTAGGCTATTCAATGGCATTTTTATTACTGAGCTGATAAAGTTCATCCATCTCTTCTCTGGTTGTCCTCTTTTTTACCAAGCATTATACATTTTTGCAAACATAATATAATCAAAATACGATAATTTGATCTTATTATTTGTGCTTGAGGTTTAATCTAATTAGACATCCATTTGTTCATTTTCTTGCTATCTATGGTTTTCTCAAAGGTCTTTACCATCATTTTAGTTAAAAATACCAATACCTTTTATTGTTTAAATTTTATATCCATTGAACAATTCTTTATTTCTAAGATAACTCCCTTGTTTAAAGATTTTCTAAGCCTCCTGTTGTATGTGACAAATCATTTATTCAATTGTTTGTTTTTCAGTGCATTGAATAAGTTCATAATTTGGGAATTCATAAGAATTTTGTGCAATGGAGGTGAGACAGCTGTTTTTAGCCTGAAGTCCTTGAGCTCTGTAGTCTGTTACTCTACACTGCACCAAGTCATGTAGGAATAGTTTATGATGGCTTTCTTTTATACTGCTTGAATAATGTTAGTATTCCTGAGAATAGCTGTCTCCAATATTTTTAACAACATAGAAATTACTAATAAGATATTAGGAAGCACAGATTATGAAAGATTACAAAAGAAAAAGATTCATATAGATTTTTTATTTAAGCCAAAAGGCATAAAATTTAGGGAGAAAAATTTCATCCTTCCATAGCACTTCAGGTTTTCTAAATATATAATTATTAGTTATGAAACCAAATAATAAAATATGATCTAATAAAATTACTTTAAATGTAAAAACATATGAATACATTCTTTAATTTATAATTCATTTTTTAAATATTAAAATGCAAATATAATGTATATATTCTGAACTTAGATATAATTAGAGGGAATTTGAACATAGACTTTCAATCTCATTTCAGCTATCTGTTTCATCTTATGTAACTAATATGCATGACCACATGTGAAAAAGAGAAATGATCTCCAATACATGTATTTCATGCTGAATCAGCACTCATAAATTGGTCTGAATCATCATCTCCCACACACATATATATGGTAAATCAGAGTGACTTAAAGTCAACATGAGTATGACAACAATATTGGCTTCAGCAAGGGTTCTGAGCATTCCATCATCAGAAGTTCAATAAATATGAATGCCTGAAGGGTGAGAAGACTGAAGCCTGTCCATTAAAGTATGAAGATTTGCTATCTTAATATAAACTGAATACTGATTATATATGTGTGTGTGGGAAATGATATATCTGAACCAATTGATGTAGTAGTTTTTGCTTGGAAGATTAATAAATGTAAATATTTAAAGGCAAAAGTTCAGCAATTGACAAGAAAGCTTTAAAATGATGATTGATTGATTAAAGCTGCAAAAATATACAGACATTCACTGACCATAGTCACTGGAGATCTTTTTTTGATGCATTAAGAACATATATGAATCTAAGAAATGGAATTGCAATCCAATTAAATCTAATAATGACATTCTCTTCTATGATGACACTGATATTTTTAAACATGTGGAAGGAGTATTCTGATCATCTTTTAAATAATGATACAAGAATTGAGATGATTTTTAATGATATGTCCATGTTATTTACTCATTTAGATTTCAGCAAAAATGTTCATCTTATTGAAGTTAAAACAGCTTTGTGTAATCTTAAAAATGGAAAGGCTATGAATCTTGATGAAATATCTGAAGAAATTTTAAATATAGGGATAACATGCTAGCTTCAAAATTATTAGATTTTAGAAATATATGGACTCATGAAATGCCACTCAATCTTAAAAAGGCTTCTATTGTTCCAATTTTTAAAAATAAAAGTATATAAGATTGCAATAATTATCATGGATTATCATTATTTATCTACTACAGTAAAGTTACTTTCAAGGACTTTATTGAATAGTTGATTTTAGTCATAAATGAAATGACAGAAACAAAAGAGTGATTTATATATTACTTTTATTGATTTGTCATTGTTTGAAAATAGTTGGTTTCTCAATAAAGTTTCTTTGTATTCTACAGCTTCTACTCGGTAGAATAGAAAGAAATATTATTACTACAGGTAAAAATTCTGATGTATTTGAAATTAAACAAGGAATGTCTTCTTGCTTCAATATTGTTTTCAATTTTTATGGCAGTGGTCTTTGGAATTGTTTATACCAGATTAATCAAATCAGAATCACAGTATGAAACTTGTTTAATGACGAAATTTTTATTTGAATCAATTAAAAGCAAAAACAAAAACCTCATCTTCTTAGATTTTGAAATCATTGTATGCTGGTGATTTTGCTATTTTTATTCAAAAGCTGACCTACAGAATGACTTAATGTTTTGAATGCAACATATAAAGACTTTGTTTTACCAATTAATGTTTAAAAAAACTTAGTTTTTTTAATAGTTAATAAAAAAAGAAAAATTCTCAGCAACTTTTAGCATTGAACAATTATCAACTTAAGAATTATAATAAATAATAAAAGTCCTATACAACAGCTATATAAATATTAATAATAATTATACATAAAATATTTTTTTGCACATGGTTTTATGCCCTTTTCAAATGTTAAGCATCTATTTTAACGTTCAAGTATTGCAGTTAGAGCACTATCTAGTGTTCTATAATGAAAGTAAAATAACAACAATACTAAAACATCAGTAAAATATAATAAACCATCACATAAAGATCCAATATAACTTCAAAGAATTGATTTTACAACTTAATAATATACGAAATAAATAATACATAAATTATACCATTTAAATAAATTATACCATTTAAATAATTTCCTGTTCATCCAGTTATTAACTAAATATATTATTGAAGTTTTGTAAATATTCATACAATTATTTGTCATATTTAATGGAATATGTTTCATATAACTGTCTTCTTTTTGGATCTTTAATGTAATTTAAAGGTTTGATTATTTTTGTAGCATCTATTTTGTGACTATATGTTAACTAATCAAGGTATAAAGCAGATTTATCAATTGCATTGTTATGTTCTTTGGTTCTTATCTCTAAACTGTTTGACTGTATGATCATAGTATATCATATTGCAAAGTTCACTGTTAATTTTATATACAATTTCTTTTTGTATTTTATATCATCTCTTAATTTACCTATTAATTTATCCAGACTTTACTTATTTGACCATCCAATATCTATATGTTTATCAATATAATTTTGTTTTTTGTTAATGTATCATAAATTTTGGGACAATGTGAATGTTTGATCCATTTTTTATTTGAATTATTGTTACTATCATTATTATAATCATTTTTCATAGAGATGTTTTCAGTTACTATAGATTTTTTACAATTAAAAATTATATTTTAAAAGTTTTAGTTTATATCCATAATTTTTATATAATTTAATACAATGATTTTTTTTGTAAATGAGTTATATTTTTATCTGTATTATATTTATCATTTTTATATTTAAATTTTTTAGTAACAGAGATAAAAGTCAAAGAATATAACAATAGATGAGATGATAAATCTGCTGTATACATTTATATCTTAATGTATGGATATAAAATAGACAGTACAAAAAATATTAAATCTTTAAATTACATTAAAAATATAAAAAAAAAAGACAAATACATGAAACATATTACATCAAACATAACTTAAATATTTGTATAAAAATCTACAAAACTTCAGTAAATTTAGTTAATAACTGTAAAAACAAATGAAAAATTATATAAGAATATGTATAAAGTTGTATAATATATGTATTATTTATTCTGTATATTGTTATGTTATATAGTGAATCTTTGAAGTTATATTGGATCTCTATATGAAGGTTTTATTCTATTTTACTTATGTTTTATTTTGTTATTGTTGTTATATTATTTCCATTATAGAACACTAGATGCTGTTCTAGTTGTATTTTTATATTGGACTATTTCCATCATCTAATATGTGTATCCAGGTTTGATGTGCTATTCATTAACAGTTGAATGTATTTGAAATATTTAAATAAAGTTAAATCTTCTCTAAATACATTGAATACACCTATTAGACGATGGGAATAGTCCAATATAAAAATACACCTAGAACACCATTATCACAAACCTTCACGAAAACACTAGATGCTGTTCTATCTACAATAAAGAGTTAATGTTAAAATAAATGATTACTATTTGAAATGGGTATAAAACCATGTGCCAAAAAATGCTTTTTATGTATAATTATTAATATATATATATATTATTATTATTATTATTATTATTATTATTATTATTATTATTATTATTATTATTATTATTATTATTATTATTATTATTATTATTATTATTATTATTATTATTATTATTATTATTATTATTATTATTATTATTATTATTATTATTATTATTATTATTATTATTATTATTATTATTATTATTATTATTATTATTATTATTATTATTATTATTATTATTTATGATTTATATAAAAAAACTGCATAATGGATTTCACTAATGTCCAGTTTTGATGACAATTTAAAAAATGTAAATCAACTAATACAAAATGGGAACATCATAAGAACATTCAATATATTTTTCAACTTACTGGATGTAAAACTACAGAATCCACTGTTGCAAAAACATACTTTCATTGGATTATAATATTTGATGGTGAATTTAATATGACATTACAAACAAAAAATAATAAAATTAAAAAGAGAATGCATTTGACAGCTATAATTAGATATAGCATTGAAATATTTTAGAAAAAAAGTTGCTACTGAAGAAATTAAAAGACAGCATTATGAAATAGCACATAAAAGGAGACATGTATGTTCTATATATGGAGATGCATTTGTGATATAGTCATTGCAAAACTCAACTCTAGAGCAATTTTTCTTTGTTCTCCTTGGAGTTGGAATGGATATATTTAGTTATGAATGGGTGCTGCATGTATCTATTTATTCATGGGATTAAAGTATATGTGAAGCCTCAATCAATTGAATAATGAGGGTTCATTTGACTTTTTTGTCTTATTTATGTGATTAAAATAAATGAAAGTTATAGTATATTGGTTTTTAGCTACACAGAATTGCATGTACTTGGTCTTAGTTTCTGTTATTAATCTTTGTTCAGGAGGAACAATAAAATGCTTTAAAAATCCTTTCAACAGCCATTTCTATGTCTATTACACTATTTATATATGTAACAATTTGAAAATATCCTAAAATGTTAAACTCAAAACAATTTGCTTGTCTAGCCATATAGAGCTGACATTAAATCACTATGTATCTTGAATAATATTAATTACATGCTAATAGTATGCATTAGTCTAAGGATTTAATAGGCTCAAAATTTGAATGATGACGAATGTGTCATTGTTGTTAATACATGTATCAAAATTAAACAGAGCAGTCACTTGATACTAGTTTTAGTTTACAAATACTTTTTAAAAAGTTCCATAATTATTAAAACCAGAATACAACTGAAGGCTTTAAAATATGCAATTGTTTATTTATTATCTGATTTACATAGCTAGTCAAACATGTTGGCTTGAGTTTAAAACCACACAGTGCTGAAATTTTTAAAAAATTATCTTGAATAATATAGTAGATTGTGCATTCCAGTATACATAACTGATAAATTACAGTAGTCAGAAACTTGTCTCAAGATCCAGTTGATACAACTATCTGGCATTCATTGATTATTTAAGCTTTCATAAATTATAACTACCATGCAGTACTGATGTCTTTTTAATTTGATAAACTTATTTATTTGTTTTTTAATATATTTGCTGCTGCTATAGAATTCTTTCAGAAACACTTTAGGATGAATATTATATATTCATATCTTTCTTTAACAAAACAAAATTTAAATAATTAAAATGTGAGTCTCCCAGGGTCAGCAGGTGCTACTCTCAATAGGTTTCTGCCTCTGCACTAGAGGTCAAACGTCTTGGATTTAATTGATTTCTTTTGGTTATATTGGAAGTGATTATTTAAACTGACTTTTCTTTTTTAAAATATTTAACATTTTTGTTAATGATGATATTTTTCACTGTAACTGAGATTAATATCAGAGAAATTGTCTTATTAGTTTCATCTGTCTGCTAATTATTTTACATTCTTTTTAAATGATGATGTCAGCATTTAGAATTCAAATATTTTGTTAAACCTTCAAAGAAAAATTAATAATTTTACAGTTTGCAGATGTTTATAATTAACTGAACATAATCTAATTTATGACAACAACATGTAAAAATACGCATAGAAAAATATATAATCAAATCCATATATGTAAATGTCATTCTATCTACATCTTAACTATCAATATACATGTTGAAAATATTTTTTCTCTTATTTGTTTATTTCTTAATGATCTTTATTTAAGTTTTTTTTTTTTACATGAGAAAAATAAAACAATTCTTTTAGATTGCGCCAAAAAATTCTTTTATTTTCTATTATATTTTATTCCCAATAAAACAGACTTAAAATTTATCTTAAAACAAAATGTTATAACTATTATTACAAGATTCACACATTATTATTCTGAGTGAGAACTCTTTTATTGAACTCAAATTTAATTTTTTTCTAACAGACAAACCATTTACTTCAATGCTAGAAAAGAGTTAAGAATGTCTCTATTTTCTATACCTCACCTCTACTGAAGGAATTAGATAGTAGATAAAACAAACTATCCATATTATCATCACTGGTAGAAAAATATTGCAAAAAATAATTAAATAAAAATCTTAAAAATTATTATTATATTTAAAGAATGATATAGTAGAGATAAAAACATTTATTTATATTAAATGTTTTTATTGATTGTGGAATAATAAAAAATTGTTTCTTCAACCACAATTAGAGGTTTTAGATTTAACTAGAAATAAAATCATGGGGGGGGGGGGGGCAGAAATTAATTAAGTCACTCCCTTGTTATAAAAAATAGGGATTGACTTAATTAATTTCTGGACCCCCCCCCCCATGCTTTTATTTCAAGTTAAATCTAAAAACTCCAATTGCGGTTGAAGAAACAATTATTTTATTTCTTTTCAGTGTATAGCCAATAAAATTATCTAATATATATATACTATTTTTGTTATTTTTAAGTTTTTAGTATTTGTACTATAAATGAAAATTTAAAACTATACAGTACTTTAAATTAGCTGGATACTTATAGTTGATATTGAAACAGTTGCAGATCTTCGTTTCACCTTTTCTCACCTTTTTCCTACCCTCATACCTTAGTTTAAACCCCAATGTATCGTAGTGTGTCTGCAATGCGCTTATATATCGAAAATCTCGCCCAATTTTAAAACACGAGTACAACGCTCCTGTTATATATAAGTATAACTAATGCCCAATAAATAAGATGTTATAAATTATGTGTATGCTCACATAATTTAGATTTATTTAAAAAGTATGTTATATAGGTCATAATTGCTCACACACTGTGATATGTATTTTAAAACTTATGTTAAGAGTCTAAATTGTTATTTAAAATTATTTTGTTTGAATCTGCTTATGAAAATATATTACAGTCGTAATATTTGTTTTGATTTAAAATAAAATTCATATTCGTTTTAGTAAATAGACTCAAATATTGAAAATTAAAAAGTAAAATAATTTTCTTTTAGATTTAATAAAAGTCACGCCATATATTTTTTGTTAAAATAAATGAGGGCTGGTAGGAACAATAGTTTTAATTATTTAATGTTATAGAAGCTTATCTAAAAATACAGCAGATGTCCACTTAAGGTTTTTCTTTCAATTAGTAAAAGTTGTTTTAATTAAATCAAATTTGTAATTCGAATGTTGACAGGGAAATTAACAATAGAAATTAATTAAAATTTTGTTGAATTCCTTTAGACATTCGGATAGGATTGATTACAGCTGATAAGTAAGCAAAGTCCGAAATATTTTTGTAATGCTCCAGGGCAGTTGTATTGTGCAATTTGACTATAAAAAGGAGGGTTTTCTTTTGTTCTTCAGTCTAGTAATATTCTAGTGATTCTAATATCAGTCTAGTAATATTCCAGCAAATATTCTAGTGATTCTAATATCTTTCTAGTAACATTCCAGCAAATATTCTAAGATTATTCTAAGATCTTTCTAGTAATATTTCTAGCAATTATTCTAGCAAGATTCCTAGCATTATTCTTCGAGCAAGATTTCTAATATATATTGCCTGAGATTTTCTAGCTACATGCCTGCAAACTTAAGTTTGAAGCCGAGTTTTCATCTTCAAATCAATTTACCATGTCTACAGTCTCACCTATGAATCACCCAACTTTTAAAATTGTTAACTTTGAAATGACAGAGTAGAGCCGGCAAGAAGGCTATTTTCCTTTCAGGAATGGCCGGTCGCTGCTCTATACCATTGAAAGCTGTCACATAAGGAACCCCGAAACTGCTGCTGCCGAAATATGAACAATCCCAGAGTTTGCTGCTGAATCGTATAAAACCTGCCAACCATCAATCTACCTGCAAATGCTTCTCCAGAGGTAACCCCAACATTAACCCAAGAACTCTTGTGATTCTCTCCTATAATTAATATGCTATAGCTATTTTAAATTGTTTTTCCATTTTACTTGACTTTATTATGTATTCCTTTAACATGTTCTAATATAATCAATAATTTTGCTCTCTATCCTTGGGTTAATATTTTCTATTTATTAATCTTTCTTTTATTTTATTATGATAGTGTGTCAGAATAGTCTTTGACTGAGTGAATTATTCCCTTGTTGAAAGCAAGATGCCGATATTATTAAGGCATTTTAAAATTATAAATAGTTCCCAATTTTATTATCTCATGAATCACTCGTTCAAGGGCTGTTCTAATCTTCATTAATATGTATAATAATTAAATAGTTTAAAATCTACATTTTGTCGATTTTAACCTAATATGAGAGTATGTGCGAGGTCAATGAGTAAATGTGTCACAAATGCATGATTGCATAAATAAATCTATGCTTTCTTTTCAAACCCGCGAGCATGCATTTTCCTATTTTAAAATATTCTGCTTTAATTTCAAAGTTCATAATTGACTTCGAGAATGGACGGACCCTTTTAAATAAATTTCTGGGGAATTGATTGGGCATTTTATCAATCTAAGTAAATCCATTTAGTATGTTTTATATACATTAGTCGAGTATTGCTGGTAAATAAATTGGTTGTTGAGACCACTTTGTTTCTCTCCAAGGGTTTTAAATGGCCAAGTCCATTCCCCTTTCACTTCTTGCGGTTCCCAGGCAGAGTGTGTACTCGAATGTCATACCTGGGAATTAGATGCAGCCGTCACCCAATCGCTAAGTTTTGGATGAGTCCAGACTTCGACTCTCCGTGATAACACATTCCTACAGGTCAGCAGTGAGATGCCCTCCGGAGTCATTTCAAATATTTACCATTATTTTACTTATATATTTTACAAAGCATCCATGATTTAAATATATCACACCCTCCATTCTTTAATAAATTCATTATTAGCAATACCGACCTCCCAATATAACTTTAATTATAATTATCAAATAAATGCCTTGATCATATTCCCACTTTATCGCTTAGTAAGCTTTGATCTCTGCTATTCTCGAAATCAATAAATATTCTATAAACCTTAATATTCAAATGTTTTATTAAACTTCAAAGTTACTCAAAGCACCTCGCACATGTTCCCATCTTTTTTAAGCACATTATCATAATACTATATTAGCCCGAACAATAGACTATATATTCTTAACAATCTTTTATGTAATTTTATGGAATATTATGCTAACAGCCATTTTAGTAAGCATCCCTGTCTCATATAAGCAGACAGTGGCATTATATATATTTCTCTATCTAAATAAATCTTTTAAAACAAATTTTGATCTTTTATTTTATTGATTCCTATCATCTCGGTCTATATATCTATTTTATACATTTCTTTTGTACCATCCATAGACATTAATTAGCAACCCAAACTTATCTTAGTATAGAGTCTCTTTGTTTCTCCCTGACCACCAGGCATCGGTAAGGGGATATATTATTAGTAGCATCAGATGCGTTATCACGTAGGTGGTACTGTGGAATTTAGACTTTAGATTCGAACTTAGTATATCTAGAAGGCAACCCCTCCTAGAATGTTCAGTTTCATGTTTGGGATTTGAATTCTGTAGTGTGTTAGCGAGATAGATGATTCTGACCGTTACAATATATATTACTAGAACTTGTCATAAAAATAGAAATTGACTTAATTAATTTCTGGATGTAAGAAATATCTAATGACAAAAAATATGTATATACTAAATGTATATATTTGGTATGTATATATAATTATATATGTATAATAAATCAATAACTAAGTTTTAAAAAATGCACTTTTCTATTTAAGCTATTTTAAAATAAAAACTGTAAAACAATTTTAAATAGCAAACTTAGTTACTGATGTATTATACATATAGAATTATATACACATACTAAATATGAAATAGAAATTCATATAACACTGCAATACTAGCCAAAACAACAAATTTTACTAAAATTCTTACACAACCATGGTTTCACTTATTAAGAAATAGACCTCAAGTGAAATTAATCTAAACATATAATATATACACAATAAAATATTCTTCCCATCATTCACTTCAACAAACAACTTCATTTTACATCAAAGAATGTCTTCAAGAAATTATAGCAGCAGATGTAAAAAAATTTATCATCAAAGTTTTTTTTACTTTTCAATTCAATTTAAACTGTCTCTCCTGACCATTATTTAAATCAAATGAAAATTATTATTGAATATTTTTTATATTTTTCCATTCTCTGTTCCATATCTAGTTGACATACTGAAAAGATAAGTGTTTCAAATGGATGAGCATGATGTAACTTAGTTATATATCAATTTTCAAGCAATTCTATTGAATTTAAATACATTAACCCTCCATTTTTAAATTTAATTCTAACTTGACAAAGATCAAAAGTTAGCAAACAGATTTTCCAAAATCAATAAAAGCATTTAAAAATTTCAACTAATAATGTATTTTCCATCCTCAAATTTTATGATTAAATCAGATTTTATAAAGCAAACTGAATATTTGTGTGACAGTTTGTGAAGATGCCATTTTAGTAGTGTTGGACTTTATCTAATATTAATTGTTTAATATTTTTTTAAAAAATCCAAATTCTTCAAACTTTTCAAATACTTTCAACCATTAGTAATATGACAGGTTAATATATAACACAATGTTTCTACAAAGATTTATTTTCTACTCTTCTTCAGGTGATGCTAATAGGGTCACTAGTCAGGCCAGCAAGAGCTGAAAGAGGAGAATAATATCATTTAAAGTGAATGTTTTTAAAAAGTTCAAATAAAGTTGGGATTTTTCTAAAGCCATTTAACAATTCATATTAGATTATGGAAATAGTTCAAAATATAATTACTACCAAAATAGATGTTAATTCCATCCAAAATTTTAGCACAATTTTAACTAAAATTTTTAGTTATAATTAATTTTGTATTTTTATGATAACTAAACTGGATTTAAATCCAACTTTTTTAAATTATGTAAATTACATTTGAACTAATTGTAATGTTATCATGCAGTTATATAACTACATTTGCTAACATTTTTAACATCTTAGGCAGCCAAATAATTAGTGTGTCCTTATCTCCATTAGGCTAGAGCTGATTGGTTTACAAACACAAATGAAACAATTTTAAAATGATAGAAGTAAATTTTTATTGAGATAGTATAACAGCAGTGCTTTCATCATTCTAGGTATTTATCTATTTGCTGTTCTATCTTATAGCTACAATTTTTGAGTGGTTTATCTTACATTGTGTTTGCCTTATAAAGATATCATCAAAATTAGTAAATTTTGAATATTTTATTTTTTATCAGCAAAAGATTGCTTCCATTAAAACTATTTTTCCTGATAACTGAAATATAAAAACACTTTTTGGTTTCAATAAATCTTAAAGTGGATTTTAAAAGATTCTACAAGACCTGGAAGAATGCTACATTTAAAATGGATAGATGAAATAAGAAAGTTTCTTGTGTGTTGTGGAGAAGAGAAGCCAGGAGTCAGAGTAACTGGATTAAATTTGATCTTTATCATGCAATGAATCAATAATAATTGAAAGCAATGAAAATGGTAATATATATTGGCAAAAAATGTTATTCATGGGAAAAAGTACTTTCTATGGTCTATTTTTATCTTTTACCAAGATCATTAATTCTCACAGTTTTTCTAAACAAGTCCATAACTTGAAATTTTTCTTGAGAATGCAAACACAGATGCCTACAATTTATTTTACATTTTTATGATAGCTATCTTTCATATAGTTTATAGCTGTCTTCATGAAGAAGACATCAAAAAGCAATACTGCTTTGATAATGGAGGCTTTAGTTTAAACTCATTAAAAGCAATAATAGATTTATCATTTTCTTGTTTTTAAATTTACTTTATGCTAATAATTGTACCATCTTTGACAATTTATGAAGTGATTTGCAAAATAAGACAAGAACAACTCTATTCTAGCACTATCTAGCATAAGCTTGAGTTATTAGTGATTATCAGATACATATAAAATCTATATCTTTAATATTTAAATCCCTATTTTCCAAACAGTTTTTGGTCTTTTGCCTTTATCAATGAACCTTGGGGGTTCAAAGTTGAAAGAAATGAAAACATGCATCCAAAACAATGTCTAACTTCATTTTATCTACCAAGCTAAAAATTTGAAATTGAAATTAATCTAAAGTTTTGACCCAAATCATATTGTTCAAGCTGCGAGATTGATTATTTGTTGTGAATTATTTGATAAAAATTTTGGTTTAGTAATTAAATGTTCAAATAAAAAAAAGTTAAATCAACCACATTTAACCTTATCAGTATGAGAA
Source organism: Epiperipatus broadwayi (assembly GCA_028023455.1). Classification (NCBI taxonomy): domain Eukaryota; kingdom Metazoa; phylum Onychophora; class Udeonychophora; order Euonychophora; family Peripatidae; genus Epiperipatus; species Epiperipatus broadwayi. The sequence goes on from JAQFVV010012500.1 coordinate 1,585,799, forward strand.
TATGAATCAATTCAAATAATGTAGAGAGAGGTGCAAAGGGACTTCAATGTTAGCAATTTAAAATATAGATTTTATCATTATGATTTTGCCTAATTTATTGAATTGGTGTGAAACATGGACATTATATTAGGGTAATATAAAATATTAATTTTTTTTACCTAATCATTACTATTACTAACCTGCTGGCAATAAAAAAAATCATTAAAATTACATTCAACAGGAAGTCACTCTTACAGAATTTGCCGTCTCATTTGATCTCTAATCTTCTTTGTAAAAAAACTTGTTTGTCATCTAATCCTTCATGTCAGCCGCCAGAGGCGCGATTTCTAACTGAAAAACACATTAATATATAGTTCCCGGGATAGCGATTCTCTATTAATATTGACTTTTTTTTTGGTTTGTTTGCAAAGTTTACTTTTTTTCGTTTCTGAATTATTTTTCCCAAATAATATTTTTGACGATGGGATAATAATAGTTTTTTTTTTTTTTACCAAAGGGTCTTTTTTGGTGTGTGTTCAAATAGTGGATTTGTGTTTTTTTTTTAAAAAAAATAATTACTGTTTTTGTAAAATTGGATTGACAAAATTCAAGAGAGAACGGGTTTTTATGATGGATTTTTAAATAATAATTTACGTTACTTTGATAGGTTTACATTTGATTGCCGAAAACAATTACTGAAGAAGTGTTGTTTTTTTTTTTCACGCACGTGTGTTTATGTTTAAATAAAATTTAAAGCCTTTACTTTTATCGGTTTACATTTGATGGACGACCGATTGGACTTCCTTTCGTTTATAAATTATGGTTTTGGTTCTACAAATAAATATTTTTGACAATGGGACGATAATAGTTGTTGTTTGTTTAATTTTTATTGACAAGAGCGGGTGTTTTTTTGGTGTAGATTCAAATAGTAATTTGGGTTACATTTAAATAATAAGTTGCGGTCTTACTTTGATCGGTTTACATTTGATTCCTGACACTAATTACTGGGAAGGGTGTTTTTTTGTGTGTACGATTGTAGACAACAATTATTGGGAGAAGGGGTGTAACCATTTAAAGAATAGTAGTTTACATTACTTTTAGTAGTGGTATACATTTGATTGCTGACAATAATTAGTGAGAGGGGTGGGTGTTTTTTGGTGATTGGCAACAACAATTATTGGGAAAAAGAGTTTTGCATTTTGTTTTTGTTCGTGTGTATGTTTAAATCAAAATTTAAGTTACCTTTATCGGTTACCATTTGATTGAAAACCGATTTGACTTTCTTTTTTTTTTTTTTTCGTTTATAAATTATTTGGGTTTTCCCAAATAATATTCGATTTGACAATGGGACAATAATAGTCTAGGTTTCTTTAATTTTGATTGACAAGAGCAAGTCTTTTTCGGTGTACGTTCGAATAGTAATTTGGGTTATGTTTAACTAATAATTTACTGTCTTACTTCAATTGGTTTACATTTGATTGGCCAGGACAATTAGTGGGAGGGTTTTTTTTGTTTTTTTCTATACGATTAAAGAATAATTGACGTTCCTTTTATTTGACCGTTTGATTGCCGACGACAACAATTATTGGGAGAAGAGGGGTTTTTGGGGCTATGTTTAAATAAAAATTTTAGTTACTTCTTTTATTTTACATTTGATTGCCGACGCCAACAATTATCGGGAGAAGAAGGGATGTACGTTTAAATAAAAATTGAAGTTACTTCTTTTATTTTTGACATTTGACGAAGGTCATTTAGAATCCCTCAAACAAGCTTGCCTTTATGAAGTGAACCTTTCCGTCGGTAGATGTTTTCGGACCTCAAATCTGCATATATTTGCCGCACAATCCAATCTTTTCTTTCAGCAGCAGGATGTTTTTTTCTGCTGTAGAAATATTCCAGCGCTGGCCCATGTCTGGCAATTCTCATCTTTTAAAGTTTTCTGTTGTGGGAATTAGCCGTACTTTTTGTCTCGGAAAATTTCTCGCTAAAACGTGACTCAAAGCGTGATTTTTAAATTTTTACGCTATTCCACCCTAATCGAAAATTTAGGAGAAATACAAATTTATGAGGAACAATCACGATACTGTTAAAATTGATAAAATGTAACAGTACATCGATTGGTCTTAAAAAAAACAAGGCACCGATGAAAATTTAAATAATTTTGACACGATCAAAATAAACACCCTAGTACGATATTGTTACATCAAATACATAACGCAGCATTACGAGTGACACAAACAACTACGGCATTTTCCTCTGCTTTTAGCATCGGAAAAAGCCACATCGTTAGCCGCTAAGCCGAGTTAACACTCTTTCTAGATTTTATCGTAGAAAGGAGACTTAACTTCTGAGTTAATACTCTACCTTTTAGCGTAGAAAGTAGACTTAACTCCAAGTTAACAATCTTTCTAGGATTTCTTTTAGAAAGAATGCTTAAAGGCTTGGGTGCGGCCACGGAAACGGCATATTTCTAGAAATTTAGCTAGAAATCGTGCCTCTGGCGGCTGACATGAACGATCAGATGACAACCAAAAACTTTTACATTTTTGTTACATTTTTCATCAAGAGATGAAGGCACTTAAAAAACAAAAAAAAATTGCATTTACAATTTTAATTTTTTTTTAATTTCTAGCAGGAATTACTTTTTTTCTGCAGATATCTTTGTTCCACTTTGTTTTTTTAAAGTGCTTTTTGATAAATAAAACAATACATAATTGAATATTTTGTGGTTAAATTTTAATCAGTATTTTTTGATAATTCATTATATTTTATAATCAAATCAATAATTATTTTATTTATATATATTTTTTTACATTACTGTTAAAAAAAATTCGCAATTTTTTTTATTTATGAAAATGCTTGAATATTATACATATATAATCAAAATTCACAACTCAACCAGACTAGCCAGGCAAACAAACTCTAAAACACAACTAATGCTTTCACTGCTACAGGCAGACTTCTCAAGTATAAAGAACTACAAAATAAACTAAATATTACCCACAATTCTACTTACCTTCCACAGACCTTTAATATTAAATGAACTTTTAAATAACTTAATTGCTTCAGAATCATAATTTTTTAATAATAAAGATTCTTTAGTTCTTCTTTTTATTTAATTTCTCTCAAAGAAGACAACCTTAGCTTCATCAATATTAATAGTGCAGCCTGTATTTTTTATGGATACATAGAGGAATAAATATATATTATCCCTTGACTTTGTAAAAATGTATATATAGATTAGGGTAGTTTGAGTTTAAATGAAAGAATAAAGGTGTATAAAAGTAGAGTTAGAAATAAATATCTTAATTCTGCTTTATATATCCATGAAAAATATACAGACCACATTATTAATTTTGGTGAAGCTAAAATTGTCTTCTTTGAGAGAAATGAAATAAAGAGAATTAAAGAATCTTTATTATTAAAAATTTATGATTCTGAAGCTATTAACTTATTTAAAAGTTCTTTTAATATTAAGAATGTATGGGAAGTAATTGGAATTTTAGGTAACATTTAGTTTAAATATGTTGTTATTTTATAGTTCTTTACACTTGAGAAGTCTGCTTATAGCAGTGAAACCATTGACAGTGTTTTAAAGTTTATTTTCTTGGCTAGTCTGACTGAGTTGAAAATTTGGGGGTAATTTTTGTTATTTATTGACTAGTTTAGCTTTATGCTTTTAATGTTTATATTTATATATTGTAATGGGATGGATTATTTTTGGGAGTGCCATTTGTAATGGGATGGAGGTGTTTGAGATTGAAGCTGGATGATGCACCATCATCATCAACCACAGTTCAAAACAAATATAAAAGTAACCATCAATATTTAATTTAAAATAATGAGTAATGTTATATATAAGTAATGAAAATGATGTAAAGTAATGAGCATGAGAGCACACCATGAGATTACTCTGAGAGGTCAGCATAGCTAACTATCTGAAGTATAAGCATAATTAACTATAAGTTCACCAGCATTAAAAACAACTATAAGTCATTCATCATCATAAATAATCAACAATCAAAACAAATCAACAATCAGTCTGGTGACTGAATTTAAAATGGGTCTACCATAAACCAGGCCAACTATTTAGCCACTGCCAGTTTGAGGCAATTATTTAAAGATAATTTGCATGCTCAAACTAAGTGCACATCCATCAGAATATATAATAATCAAAACAATTCTGGGATGTTAAAAACATGCTGATCATCATCAATGATCTGGCCACTTAGTACCATTAAAATACTGGCCAACTATAAACTTAATGTCTAATAGAAACTAAATAAAATATAGTTCATGGCGTTTAAAGAATATTCTTTTGCAGCAATCAGGATCATTATTATTATCAACTGGCTGCCAATAAACTAAATATACACCCTTTCAGTGAATAGAGCAGTATGCATAAATCTAGCTTAGACAATACAAGCTCCATAACTTATTGTGAATAAGACATGCAACATATAATAATCTAAAAACTGTTTGGAATTAAGTCACTGGAATAATTTTAACAATGGAATATTAGTTTATTAATAACAATAAAAAATGACATTAGCATCTGCAGAATATGACTATACAATATGAATTATTCTTTTTGATTTTGATTAAGATAAAAATGAAATTCAAGTTATTACATTGATTTACCTACATATTCCAATATAGAACATCTATATATCTGTGCACAGACATGTGGTATAATTTATGGACATATATGTATTGTCATATAAAATAAAATAAATTTTAAATTAACACATTTTGATGATACAGATACCTCATTCAAAGTTTACATAAAACATGTATATACCATCAGACAGATGTGCAGTATAATAATTTATTAACATATTTGAATTGTCATAAAATAATAAAAAATTTAAGTTATCACATTTTGATGATACAAATACCTCATATAAGGTTTACATGAAACACATATATCATCACACAGATATGAAGTATAATAGTTTATTAACATATTTAAATTTATAAACCTAGAAATTTTATTTCTTATAATACTTAATTAATGATATATTTAACATATGTGTGTATATGGATGTTTATATCATTTATTTCATTTTGTCAAAATGATAAAATTATTAAAAATACCTTCTTTCATAATTAATTTCATTTGAAAAATATACATAAAATTCACACATACATGTGTATATGTAAAAATATAGATGATATGAATTAAAATTATTAATTAGCCTTTCTTTTCTGGTCAATAAAAGTTTTTTTTCCTTTTTCTTTCTTTTTTTTAAAATTTATATTATCTTTTAGCAGGTTACTGTTGATTGATTAATTATAAATGTCTTTAAAATACTCTAGCAAGTTTCTTTTTTGGAATCTACTTTTTCTTTAAAAAATATCAAATTGTCCATGAATTAATTCTTCATTTAAACAAAAATTATTTACTTGTTTAAAATATAGATTTTAAATGTCTCTTTTTAATAGACAATTTAAAATATCATTCTCTATATATATCTCACTTTTAAAATGTCATTTTAAAGGAATTATTTAAATAACACCAGTTGCACTTTATATAAATATGGTGCAGTATGTTTATCTGTGGTTCTTTGCATATAAACAAAGCAGCATGCATATACCAATTCTTTAGCAATTTAATGAATTCTCTTAGTGAGCTGGTCTTGATGAGAGTGGCTTATAGTCATCATTGGGAAATGTACAATTCAGGTAACTATTGCATTCAATCAGCTTCATTGGGTCTAGGATTGGATAGACATCAGTCATGCTATCTAGTATAATGTCAACTATGGAGATCAGGAAAGTGGGTCTTATTTCTAGATGAATGCAAACTCCATCATTGTGAACTAGTAGCATCTTCTGGATCCACAACTCCTTGCTTTTAGTTATTCATGGTAACTTCTCTTTACATCTAGGAAAACCAACTACCTTAATTCAATAATGTTTTTCCTATCTTTGTCAATTTTTTAATCTACTTTTTATCAAATGTATAATCTACAAATTTTACTTTAAAAAAGATTTTTAAAATAGATAGTAGAAATTTTATCAAAATATTATAGAAGTTTTAATTTTAAAAAAAGATTTCTAAAATAGATAGTGGATTTTACAATTATCAGTAGATCTATTTTAACATAAAACATGCTTGTTTTAATTTTAAAATCAGAATTCAATAAAAATATTATTTAAACCTTTTTAAGTGTTTATTTCACAATAAAATTTTATTTTAAAATTCAAAATTATTTCACCCCTCACTATTATTCCAATGAAATATAGAAAATATCTACAAAAAATTATGACTATTTATTTCTACTTTTCCTTTCAACTTTATATATTGTAACACTTTTCACATTTTGAAAGGCCTTTCACTATGAAGTGAAAGTTAATCAAGCTATGAAGATGGGAAATATAAATATTTTGTTCATATTTCTAAAATATAGCTGTATTTCCTGATTAACTGGACTACTAATTATTGCAACATACGCTGCTGGTGGAATCAGATTTTTTTATTTGTTTTAACAAGGGCACCAGTATTCATGCAAGAATCCACTGAAATCCATCATGTTCCACATTGTAAATTTAAAAGAAAATAATTTTAAAGATCAGGGTTATGATTTCCTGTATTATTTTTCAAAGAATATTGCACCTGAGGCTTAGTTAATAACTATTGGCAAAGGTAAGATTAATAAATTTAATAATTATCATTAATAATGCACAATGCATAGTTGGCATTAGAAATAAATATTTTATTCTAACAAATTAAAATATTAAAAACACAAATTACTATTAAGTTGGAAAGACTACATGCATGCTAATCTAGACATTAATCAACTAACTAAAATAGTTTAATAATTAAAGTTTACTTTGTAAGTTTCTTCCAGGAAGTTATTTGAATGACAAATCCATGTCTCTATTAGTAGTATATTATAAGCTTGATTTTGTCTCAATCGGGATATGAATAATCTTACCGGTAAGTTTTATAGTACACATTTTGAAGAGACCATTGAAGTTAACTAGTTTCACTCCATCAACATTTTATAGGTTGTTGATTACTATGCATGGTTTTTTATAAGAGGTAGAATGAGCTCATGGCCAATTGTTTTTAAACTTGTTTTTTTTTGGCCCGTCCTAAAGGCTAGTCACAAAAGCTTTTCTGGGGTTGATGGTCTTCATGATGAACAATGTCAAAAGTTTTGGTCCACTCCAGGATAAAGAATTATTTCAGCATAGAGTGGTCCTGGATCTTTCATAATCCAGGATCAGCCAAAAAAAAAACAGACAAGACCTAGTTTGAAGTTTTTCTGACCTTTCATATTCACGATCAGTTTTTAGACTTCTCTGAGCATCTATTTTCTTTTGTTCTTTTATCAGAATACCAGATAATAATCCAATTCATTCTTTCTTAACTTTAAGTTACAAAGTCTTTTTTTTTTTTGGCATAATTCTGCCATCTTTAATTAGCTTCCAAAAAAAAGTTTTAATGATTGTAATCTTTTACTTCAGAATTTTTCTTTTTATTTGTCTGGATTAGTAATCTGCGTGTTATTTTTTCTTTCTAATTTTAACTCTTATTTTTAATCAAAGTAATAATTCGAAACAAAAAAATATTTAAAAAAATAAATTGCACTAACAAAAAAAATTTAAATGTGACTTTTTAAAGATTTTTTTTAAAAAAATTTACCTTTTTTTTTAGCTTTTACCAAATGCTAATATATTTGTACCATATATAAATAAATGATACAATATATTTGTGCACACACACTGCTATGTTGTTGTATGTCATAACATATGGTTACAATATAAATAAACAATGCATTATGCCAGCTGAAATCTATATAAAATATTTGAAACACTTCGTAGTTATATTACTTCATTCATACTTTCCCTTTGAATAAAGAAAAGCTTAAATTTTTGCAGCCATTGAAAAGGAACTTCTTTTCAATGTCATTTTCAATAGACTGCAAAAATTCAAGTTTTTCTTTATTCAAAGGTACAGTGTTGCTTAAATAATATAGCTATGAGAATTTTAGATATATATTATATGCATATTATTTTAGTTTTGAAAAATATAATTATAGAAATAGTTTATATTTTTAACAAATGCACTCAAAAATACTTTTTCAAAAAAAATTTTGCTAAATTAAATTTATCTTTAAATGGTTCCCAAAATGTTTTAAATATGGTGGTAATATAAAACCAATGTGCTGCTGGATATACTGCCTTGATCATATAAAGTCAATAAACAGTAATCAATTTTCTAAATAGATATTTTATGATAATTAGGAGCATATTTTTTATAGAATATGGGATCCCATTTATAACTAAGACTTTTTTCAAAGAATCTTAATATTTATTGCTGATATAGGAAAAAAAATATTGAGAAATACAATTAAGCAAATTGTTGAAGATTTCATAAACTTTTAGATTTGAAAATGTTAAATAAAAAAAGAAATCTATTTATGTGGACCTATCCATGTTTTGCAACTGGTTTTGTATTATCATTACAAAATGCATTTTAATGTTTTACTATACATCATTTTATCTTCTTTTTTTCTGAAGTTATTTGGGATGATTAATAAAAATGGGAGAGAGGAGGACTTGATTATATATCTTTTATATCTTAGTATGTGTAAAATTTAATTTTAGTCAATTTTTATTTTTAAAAAAATACAATAAATAAATAAATAAACTTAAATCCTAAAACTCTCCAATTTTTTGATAGATAGTAATAAAATGCATTAAAAAATGTGTGGATGGAATTTGTTTAAAACATTTCAATAGATGAATTACCATTAATTTGAAATTCATAATTCCAGATTTTTGGGGGAGGGAAATTGTTTTTGGATTTCACAAATACATCTTTCCCTTTTGTTATAAACCCACATTTTGTCAAAAATTTAAATAAACATTAAATTTATTATCTATAGTTTGTATATTTTGAAATACTTTTTGTATACTGTATAATTTTTTTGCATAAATAACACAATATTTGAAAGTATTTAACATACTTATATTCATATCAGAACAAAATTTTTATGTAGCAGCAATTAAAATATTAAATCAAAGTGTTTTTCTGTAGCTTTATTCACATAGTAGAAATTTTTCAATTAAAGTTTGAATTAATAACAGTCTACTTCTATTATGTAAACAGGGAGAACAAAAATGAATATCAATTAGTGATTTAACTTAGTAAAAATTCATTGAGGAATTCTTTATATACTTTTTAGGAAATAATACAATTTTTTCATTGTATTATTAACTTTTCATGATGTTTGTCGTATACATTTTTTTTTTTGTAATATTTTTACCAAAATTGATATATTTCACCATACTTTATCCTAACTTTTCTATCTGTTTTTTTTTTGTATTTTATTAATCTTTTTTTTTCTTTGCTTAATTATTTACTTGGGTTTAAGATTTTCTCCACCACTAATACTCTAAAATAACATACAATAGTGGTGATATTCAAATCAAAGTGTTCAAAAATTACTCTTTGGCATTATTTTACACTGTAAAAGATTTACACATAGTATTGATTATGAGAAAAGAGAATACATGAATAATATTAAATGTATGGGATCAAAAAGTTATCCTCCTGGAGCTTCTTTCTAGATTGGCATTGTGGGTAAAATTATATATTTAATCAATTGCATTTATTCACCTTTGCCAAAAAATGTTTTAAATAATGTTTTTTCACATGAAGTATGCATTTCCTTTTGAGGAATGATAATGTAGTTTCAAAAAGGTACATAATTAACCTATTCATTCAGTGTACTGAATGTTTGCTATAATAAATAGAGGAATTTGAACTTGGGATATTCAGTCTATATTCACCTTCCATTCCATATCAGACAACCAATACACTTGACCATACACATGAAAAAAACTTAAATGATCCCCAATTTATGTATTTTGTGCAAAACCAGCACTCATCAATTGGGGCCAAATCATAATCTCCCATACATCCATGCAATCAGTGTTCAGCTTATATAAAGATAGCAATTCATTAAACTTTAATGGAAATACTTCAATCTTCTCACCCTTCCAACAATTTAACCATCCATTTTATTAAAAAACCAACAATTGGATGTTCAAAGCCCTTGGTGAATTTAATATTGCAGTCACATCCATGTAGGCATTATGCCAGTCTAACCCCTCATGTTATTGAACTATTATGTATCCATTTATATTAATAGAAGAGAATGCCTTGGAAGTAGGTTACATCATAGTATAAGTCCAACCCATCTCTCTTCTATTAATATAAATGGATACATAATGGTCTGATAATGAATGTGACTACAATATCAAATTCACCAAGGACTTTGAGTGATCCAACATTGTTTTTTCAAAGAAATGGATGCTTAAATTGTTAGAAGAGTGTGAAGATTGAAGTCTGTCTATTAAAGTCTGAGAAATTGCTATCTTAATACAAGCCAAGCACTGTTGTATATATGTGTGGGGGATTATGATCTGACCCAACTGATAAATACTATTTCTGCATGAAATATGCATATTGGTAATTATTTATCTTTTTCACATGTCAACTTCTTTTGCAATATTTATTGTACAGGATACTGAAATTTATAAAGAATATAATTTTAGAAAAAATATTATCAAAATATCTTAATGCAGCTAAATGAAATTTCTCTTCATGACTTTCGAAATTACCTAATAATTGGAAGGTTGGCTGTAGAAGATAAAGAGATTTTGGTAGATTTGATTTATTTAATAGATATATTGACCTGCATATTGTGGTGCAATGAGGAGGTCAAAGTTTATGGTTCAAATTTATAACTTGGTATGTACTTCTACGAATAAACCATGTAAATACACTTATTTTTGTTATCAGTATATTTATTGACAAAATGAAGTAATATTTTAAAAAGATTCAATATCATTAAATTAACAAAAATTTTAATTCTGTGAAGTCATAATTTATAAAAATGTTAATATTTGTTTATGAAAATAACAAACCATAATTGCCAAAAAATTTCATCACTGCATCTGATGATTAAATAAACCAATAAAATAAAAACAATCTGCTGTCAAAGTATATGTTGCTTTTGACAACAGGTTATTCATATTTAAACATCAACAACATGTTATCCCTCTAGCTGTGCATATATTTGCTCAATAAGATCGTGTTTTATAAATAATATTAGAAATATTTTATATTATGTTTTGTATTGTTATGTTTAGATTAAGACTGCAATGTACAGACATTTGCTGATCATGATCAATCTAGATGTTTTTGGATGACTGAAAGCAACATATGGATCTGAGAAACAGCAATGACAAATGCTTATATGATAACAATGTTATTTTAAATAGGTGGAAGGAATATTTGGATCATTTTTTGAACTATATAAGAATTAAGATAATGACTTTTAATGATATATCCATTTTACCTAATCATATAAATTTGGAAAAAGATATCCAGCTTATTGTAATCAAAACAGATCTTTGTAATCTTAAAAATAAAAAAGCTGTGGGTTCTAATAAAATTCTTGGAGAAGTTGGAAAAATATAATGGTAAAATGTTAGCTTTAAAAATATTGGAATTCTTTAGGTAATATGGACCCATGAAGATATACTATATTATCTTAAGGATACTTCTAAGATTGTTCCAATTTCTAAAAATCAAAGCAATAAACAAAATTACAGTAATTATCATTGAATGTCAATATTATCCACTACAGCAAAAATACTTTCAAAAATTTTATTGGATAGGTTGCTTCCAGTTATGGATAAATAGTTACTAGAATCTCAGTGTGGTTTTAGAAAATGAAGAAGCACTAAAGACATTGTTTTTGTTGCCAGGAAACTACAAGAAAAGTGAGAGTAATTTATATATAGGTTTTATTGATTTAGTCAAGGCATTAAATTCAGTTAATGGGGCAGATCTACTGGGTTTTTTTGGAATTAAGTTGCATATCAATATTTATTCATATCATATGGCTTTGGGATAATGAAATGATAGGAAGTGTTATTAATTTACAAGTGTTGAATCTGAGATATTAGAAATGAAAACTGATGTTAAATCAGGATGTGTTTTTGCTCTAGTCTTGTTTTCATTTTTTATGATTATGGTCTTGAAAATTGTTTATAGATAGATTAATGAAAGGGGAGTTAAAATGTAATATAGATTTGATGATAAAATATTTAATTTGAAACAACTAAAAGCAAAATCAAGAGCTTCTAACTTATTAGATTCTGGATTCATAGTATGCTAATGAATGTGCTATTTATTTTTAGTTAAAAAAAATTATTCAGAACATATTTAATGTTTTAAATGCAAAATTTAAAGACTTTGGTTTATAAATTGAAGCTCAAAAAGTCAAATTCTTTACCAACCAATTATGGAAAAAAAATATTTTAACCTACTTTTAGCCTGGATTGTTATCAACTTAAGAATTAGCCAATGTAAATGGCTTGGCTGCCTTTTAAAATAGAAAGATGGACTTAAATATTGAGATGTAACATAGATTATAATTTGTTCATTTTAACAAGTTAAACAATAGGTACTACTGTAACTAAGTTATCTGCATATAGTACTGTTATTTTAGATAATTTATTGTATAGAAGTGAGATTTGGGTACCCTATTAATGCAATATAAGGATGTCAGAAAAGCTTTATTTGAGGACACATTGTAAAATTTTAAAAATACAATGGTAACAGCATAAAATTATCAATATGTTCTTTAACTTTGTGAATGTAGTACTATAGAATCCACTATTAAAAAGTAGCATCTTAGTTGGATTGTATCTGGAAAACAAATGAATACTGCATAACCTTCTAAGATTTTATGGTAGAGATAAGCTATGTTTACTTCATAAGGATTATTTTAAAACAATGCGATAGTGATTTCTTTCATTGGGATGATATGGCAGAGAATAGAATGCATTGGTGAGTTACAATTAGACATGATATTGAAGAATTTAAGAAAGAACAGTCTGCTAAAGAAATTAAAAGTCCGTATCAGCAAAATATCAAACAAAAAAATGAACCAATATGTTCTATATATGGACATATTTGTGAATCACAGATTGATTTGTATAGTCATTATAAAATTACCCCTCCCCTTGAAGTTGGAATGGTCAGATTCATTTACGAGTGATTGCTACGTGTATATTGCTATAATGTAGGTTTACTTTTTCAGCTTAAATGTTCATCTCTTTAAAAAAGCATTTTATTAATTTCATGTATACATGTTAAATTATTTGTAATATATTTGAAGGACAATTTAATAATTTGTTTTATATATTGGCAATGCATAGCAAACACATTAGCTATTTCATTGTACACAAAAGTGGTATATAAATAAATATAAGCAAGATATCGTAAATGAAGTTATATAGGCAGGAGGTAACAAAAATATTCGTCAGGAACTTTTTTAACAAAACGTACATATTACTTTTGTTTTCGTTGAATAAAAAAACCAATTATTTGTTCGTAATATGAATTTAATCCCTCTATATATCCTTCTAGCGCTTACCCTCTGTCATTCATCTTTTTTGTTTGTTGTTTAAACATTTCCTTCCAGTCGAATCGAGAACCATTTAATTCTTACAAATATTTTTTTCTTTCATCAAAAGAATTTGACTTCTTATTTAATAATTCAAATGTAAAATCTTCTCGAGTTTCCTCATCTTTCAGTTACTCTTTATTTATGGCCTCTGATTTGTTATCAACTTTCTCTTTTTGAAAGGGAGGTTTCTTGACTGAGGGATAATTACTGTTTTCCCACAATGAGTTGTTGGTTGAGAAAAACCTTTTTAATAAATCATTTATTTGGGAATTCACTTCCTGAGTTCTAACAAGTGGAGAGAAGAGGCAATTACCTAATTGCCACTTGGAAATTTGATTTTCGAAACAGTTATTTCTTTTTGAAAATGATAGGTGTGTGTGGGAAATGCTATGGCCTCCCCTCTTCTCCGTCACTCTGACAGAAATTTACAGCTTGTCAAAATTTTAATTTCTTTATTAAATGAAATTTTTTTAACTACTGTCAGAATTCTTATACATATGCTTGTATATTGTATCAAATTATAATACATTGATAATATAAAATGTATTAAACCTTACTAATATTGCATTTTATTATTTTTAAATGAATCCATAGCTTGCTTTTCCTTATCGCTCTTTACAACTTTTCATTCATCCTTCCATCTCACGAAAGATCTTTTTTTAATCTCTTACAATCTTTTGGGATACAGTTTAAGACTTTAGTTGTCCATATATTGTCATCTTTTTTAATAACATATTCAATCCAACTTTATTTCAAGCCCTTAATTTTTTCAGTAATATCTGTTTGTTTTCCGACTCAGGCATGGTCTTTCAACAATGCTTTAGAGTTAATCTGAAGTCTATATCTTTCTTTTGTTAAGTATCTTCTTTAAAAACATAGATCTATTTTCTTTTAATATTAAGATATTTTTACCAAACCATCTCTTTTAAGTTTATATTTAGAATTAAATTCATCCATTACATTTCCATGTTTATTAATAATCTGACCAAAATATTGCTAATTGATAACTTTTTCTATTTCATTATTATAAATCTTTATCCCTCCCTTTTTTGAAAATCTGTTAAACATTCATCAGCATCATCATTGTCAACCATTGTCAATCCACTGCAGATTGAAGTCTCTTCAAGTTTAATCCACCTTCTCTGATCTCTAGCTTCTCTTCTTCACATCAACCCTACACATTTTCTAATTTAATTTATCCATCTCACATGTGGTCTCATTCTGGGTCTTTTACAAACTCTTGGAATGTAGTTTAAGATTTTAATTGTTCATTTATTATCATCTCTTCTAGAAATATGCCACTTAACTTTAGTCTTTTAATTCTCTTAATGATGTCAGTAACACGTGTTTGTTCTTTCGCCCATATATTGCATTTTCTATCTCTTCTTGTTACTGCTAACATGCATCTCTTCATACTTCTTTGAGTGTTTTGAAGTCTCTGTATTGCTCTTATATTTAGTGTCCAAGTCTCAGATCTATAAATAAGAATTAGTAAAACACATTTATTAAAAACCTTCCTTGTCAAACATATTGGCATATTTCATTTTAATATTAAGTTATTTCTACCAAAGGCATTCCAACCAAGTTTAATTCTATGATTAATTTCATCCATTATGTCTTCATCTGTAGTAATAATGTGACCAAAATATTTGCAGTTGTTAATTTCTTCTAATTTATCCTCATCAATCTTTATTTTCATCTTTTGAAAAAATCCATTGAACATTACTTTAGTCTTTTTAACATTTTCCTTTAGTCCTACTTTCTTACTTTCATCTGATAATTCTTGCAACATTTCCTGAAGATCTGAAGCATTATTTGCAAAAACACATCATCTGCAAAATCTAAATGACTTAAACAATCTCTATTTACTTTTATTCCTTTAGCTTCTCATTTTAATCCACAAAATACTTTCTACAGCACAGCTGTAAAAAATTTTGGTGATATGGAATCACCCTATTTTACAACCTTCTCAAAGTTAACCTTCCTAATATCATTATGTAATCTAATTATTGCTGTTGCATTTTTATAAATAGTCTTCAGAATATGACAATATCCTTGGTCTATGCTTTGATGATCCAATGTTTTAATCACTGAGGAAATGCTTATTCATAATCTACAAATCCAAAGCATAATGGCAACTCATATTCATTAAACATTACTACAATTTTATTAGCAATTATTTTTGATTCTACTTTCTTGCTTTTATCTGACAATTTCTATAACCTGTTGTGAATGTTTGAAATATTATTTAAATGGCTTAAATCAATTCATTTTTATTATCTATAAAGTCTTTGTTAAAAAAGTGTTAAAAGATGAAATCACTCTGTCCTACATCCTTATCAATGTTATCTATTTTATTATTTCCATATAATCCAACCCTGCTGTTCCATTTTAATAAATATTCTCAGCATATGACACTAAAATCAAATGCTTTGTTAAAATTAATCAATTCAAAGTATAAAAATAACTCATACTAATAATTATCTAAATTCTTCTATGTGATTTACTTTGTTGTAATGAATTTAAACTGTATTATTTCAGTGTGTTTGAATATGCTGGGTTTTTTTTGTAAATGAGTTAATGATCTATATAGAAATGCTAGAAGAGGGATGGGTCTATAATTTGTGTTTCAATAATATACTTTATTGTATGAATTAGATTACATGAATTTGTTGTTAACCAAAGTTATATTGTTGAAAATACATGGTTTAAAACTATATAGCTTTAGAACAAAACAGAAAGAATAATTAAAGAAAGGGATATGTTAAACAAACAACAACAAAATAGTTGTTCTTGTTACAGAAAAGTCATAATTTGTTTTTTTTTAGGTTATGTTTGTTTCAAGTTTTTAATAGTGACCATGTAGCAGCAAATATATCTGGGTGTGCAATTTTGGCATCTCTGGCCTTTAATTGTTCGAGCTTCTTTGAGAATGTGGCTGGGTGCTTTGTGGTATTGTCTCCAAGGCAGAAAGTACATCTGGTGCACCAGAAACTATATAAACAAAAAGTTGCTGCATGAGCTGCTGGTATTGAGCCTTTACTGAGTATCTCTAATAGGTTATCAAGGGTGATGTTATTTTGTCTATATGTGTTAATCATAATTTCTCGGGTATTTGTTAGGCCTATACAGGTGTGAAATAGGTGCTGTTGTGTTTCTTCTTCCCTGTGGCACAGGGAACAAACAGCATCAATTTTGTTGTAAAATCTGCGGTATTTAAGGAAGTAGGAGGTAGGTAGAGCATGAAGATTTACCTTTAAAAGAAAGTCAAAAAATTTGGGTTCCATTGACCACTTTTTAAATCACTGCATCAAAAGACTATTATTCATACTTAGCATGGGTGAGTGAGGATATGTTGTTATGTCTGGGTATAGCATATTATAAATAGTCCAATAGGTGTATCTACCAACACCCAAAAAAGACACCTGATCATAAATGCTTTGAAGTTGGTTTACGAGCAAAGACAAATATCCGTGTGAAGGTGGTGGTCGGTTTGTGGGTGTTATTTGAAGAATGCATTCAAGGGCTGGAAAACTTCTTATCAGTGCAGCTAGGAGATTAATACTTTTTTGTTTGTGAAAAATTTGTATGGAGTGAAGACCTAATCCATTTCTAGTTGTTGGAAGACTTTGTTTTACAGAGATGGAGACTACTTTTCTGTGCCATAATAGCTTGCTGCAGAGTGAGTAAATGGACGACATGAAAGATTTAGTGAAATTTATGATTGGTGAGTAATAGGTTATTTTTGTAGTTACAAGCTGATTGAATAGGCATACTTTTGCATATAGTGAAAGGTAGGTTTTGGAGAAAGAAGTGGTTGTACGTTCAGCATCATCTTTCAGTTTTTTTTTGTATATTTTGTCTCATTGCAGAGGGTCCTAGGTAGAAAGGAAAACCAAGGAAATTAGTTGGTTTCCCATGATAAACTTGTGTATTTATCTTGCCAGTGTAAAGAGACCAAGCTGATGTTTTGTTAATATTGATTTTGAGTTTATATTTGAGGGTGTATTCATTAAGTATTTTTTCCAGAGTAGGTAGTTGTTTTTTGGTTGTAAGAAAAACGGTAAAATCATCCATGTATGCAATACATGGTACATATTGTCCAGTGTGTGGAATTTGGATTCCTTGTAATTTTTGTTGTATTTTGTTTATGAGAGGGTTAATGTAGAACATAAATAATAATGAACTGAGTGGAGATCCTTGAGGTATGGATTGGTGGGGAGAGAAAGAAGGTGATGTTCTACCATTAATTGTAATATGGATTTCATGACTAAGGAGTAGATTGGTTAATAGGTATAAAAGTTGCATGGTATTTTGGTGACTGCAAGTGTTTCAATTAAAATTTCAATAGGGACTGAGTCAAAAGCGGCCTCAATGTCAATTTGAACAGCCATGGGAGCATACTTTTTTTGCTCTCTAACTGAATTTACAATGGTTTTGAAAATGAGGGCAGCTTGGCCTGTTGAGGAGCCTTTTTTTGCATGTTGCATTGGTGATAATAGAGGGAGAAGATATGGTTCGATTTTATTTTTTAGCACCTTTTCCAGAATTTTAATACCAAGGGGCTCATGGAGATTGGTCACAGATTAGATAGATTGGATATTAAAGCTTGATTTTTGATGAATGGAACTAAGGAGATTGGATATAGATCTTTTATGTTAAACAGCCTTTGTGATAGATAAATTGCTAATCCACATAGATATGTGGTGGTAAACTGACTGAGATGTGAAAATACAAATTTGGGGATTCCATGTGACCCTGGATGACAAGAGTTTGGAATTGCGTTTAGCTTCTACAAGAAATCAGTAGCATGGAAAGGTTTATCTAACTCTGGTTGGCCAAATAGATCTTCAGGTGGTGTGAAGGCACAATATGACTGCAGCTTTTGTTTGAAGTATTTGTATATTGGCTCTATCATATTGTGTCCGGCTTTGGTAATACCATTGGTTTCAAGTGCTTGTGGAACTCTGACAGTAGAAGGATATCCCAGAGCCCATCTAATATACCCTCGTGTCCAGGTGTGTTGTTTTGTTAGACAGATTTTTTTTCTTTTTTATGGCAAGGTACTCTTTTAGAGCATTGCAGGTGTCATTGTAAATTTGTGTAAGTCTTTTTATATGTGTGAAGGAATCTGGAGCAGATTTACACATGGTGATTCTTTTATGTAGCTCATTGGTGAGAGTCAGGAGTCTTGCGGGTGGTGGTGTGGTTTGGGTAATATGATTTATATTAAATGACAGAATGTTGATAAAAGAAATGTACCATTGAACAGGATCAAGTTGCATAGTGCTAAGTTTAAATAACATAATATATGTTTCAGAGTACAAAAATTCAGAAGTGTGTGCAGGAAGATTATTCTTATTGTTTTATGAAGTTGAATTGTTGATGTTTGCATTGTACTTAGATTGAATTCAAGCATTTGGCTAGAATGGGTCTATAATTTGTAAATCATCTTATTGAACAAAAAACATTACATGACATCATCTTACATAATGGAGTTCAGTACAATTTTTTTTCATCATAGTTATGTCTGATAGTATAAGCTTTAGTAATCAATAAATGCCAAATGATGATGTTTAATAAATGCCAATCGAGTAATTTTTTACCCAATAGACTCAGACTAGTTTTTGCTTTATAGATTTGATCAGTGAGAGGCTTCAAATTTTAAAATAGTGTGTGTCAATCAAAAGCTCCTCATGGATGGAAACCATAAATTAAAACTATTCTGGAGATATTGGATAGGACAGCACTGGATAGAGATTTATTAAGGACCACCACTTGCCATCTATTGATTACTAAAGCTTACACAAGAATATATGAGTTTTGATAGGAGAAGAATTTTCTAATGAATAGCATTATGTATGCTGGCATCACATGATCTTTTATTGGTTTTATACTAATTCTAGACAAAGGATAGGGGTGTGTATAGTTATTAAAAACTCAAGGATATCATCTAATGTAGATCCTGAATTGTATCCAGTTGAATACATAGATGCATTAAAATAATTAGATAAGTTGGCAGCATCTTCCTCAGGTTTAGTTTAAGGTTATTTAATTAATGAGAAAAATAATATTTAATTTTCCCTGCATATTTTTTATAATAATAATGGGTCTTCAATTATTTAAATATTTTAAGCTCTAAAATGATAGTATTAGAGTTCTCAAACATTAAATTTATTAAATAATAATATGATTTTAATATGTAAATATTTTAATAAGTTATAAATGATTGTAGAAGGGAGAGAAAATTGTAAAACAATGTAAACAAGTTTTTTAACTCTCTCTCTTCAGTAATTATAATTAATCGGTAGTTTTAATTTAAACTACAAAAATGTTCTAAGAGAAAAAAATATTTTTTTGCTTTTTTTGTAAATTATTTAATACATATTTATTCTAATCTTAAAAGAGAGATAAAGTTTTATTTTTAATAATATTTTTAAAAAGCAAAAAAAATAAGATGTTAGTATTTTACTTTTAATTATAATTGTTTTTTTTTATTTTCTCTTTATCTCTCTTCGATGCAAAAAATCAAATCAATGCAATTAATATTTTGTTTTCAGTTTTCAAGAAAAAAATTTTAACTAGAAAGTAATGTCAAGAATTTTGTGATGTTAATTTAAGTTCTTGACTTGTTTTTCAAAGTCTCTGATTAAGAAGGGAAATAGCTAAATAATTGTATTTATAAAAATTTATCTTCTTGGTTGCTAAAAAAACTGTATGTTAGAGACAGATTATGATTGGCTTGTAGGCAAAATTGTTCTAGAAAAAAATAATGGGGCTGTGAATAAGTGAGAAGACCCAAGTGTCTGATAAGAAGAAATATTCCTAACTTAGCTGTTGAAGTGAGAGCAGTTAAGTCTTAATCCAGGTGTTGAAAAAGATAGTAGAAGAAATTATTTCCTAATTTGGCTGTTGAAGAGAGGTCAGTCAAGTTTTAATCCAGCTGATAAAGAAGAAAGAAGTAGAAGTCTTTACCAAACTATTGCATAGAATAGCAGAAGTTTTAAAGAAGCTTATAGCAGACTGAGTTTAGTCATAAAAATGCTTTGTATAAAGAAAACTATGTGCTAAATTCAGCTAAAAGTTAGATATCATCTTTCTCCTTGGAGCCTGCCTTTATTGCAATAAAAATTTGGAGAAGTTAGCCCTTAAAATAATCTTTAATCTTTATTCAACCAATAGTATGAGTCTCTGTATGTGTTAGTGTTGCCTGATTACCTGGAAATTTTAGTGGAAAGAAATAGATAAAACTTTCTATTTTTAACCTGGAAATATTGCACACCAGGAAAATGACAAATTAATCATGTTTATGTGTAGAAGCCTTCAAGAAGAAAACTCTACTTAAAAACTGGAAATTATAATTGGGAAGGATGCCACAGAAAAAAAAACATGATTGAAGATATTTTTTGTGTGTGCACACTGGATTTTTATTAAAAACAAAGAAAAAGATTTTTTATATAAATGTAATGTATATTTGTTTTCTAAGAATTTATAATTTTAAATATTTTCATTAAATTAATGTTTTCAAGTTATGAAACATATTTTTTTAAAACTTAATTTTTTTGTGTGTGAAAGATTATTTTTTTCTCCTAAAAACTTAATAAAATACTAATTAAACTAAATCAATGATTGCTATCTTTGAATTTGAAAATTTTTTTTCCAAAACTTAGTTATTTTAAAGAAATAACATGATTAATTAAATGTTAATTTATGAATAGAAATCAACTGATTGATTATAATTTTTATGAAAATATTATTTTTTGATGAAATAAATATTTAAAATTTCATAGTATCATGCCATTTTTTTGTTTGTTGTTAGTTAATTAGTTATTAAATAATTTTTTAAAAATGTTTATTAATCTTAATTTCTTTATTCTACCCAATTTCTGTTTTTTAAATTGCAATGTATGACTTTATTTCATGACAGCTTACTTTTCTAAGATTTTTTTTAATGTTGCCAATAAAAATATTTACTTAGAGTAGGGTACACCTAGAAATTATTTAAAGTGATTTATAATAAGCTGCTTTATTTATTTATCTCTCACTCTTCCTGAGGTAGATTTGTGCATGACAGATTTATATGGAGTGGGGGTTTATGTTTAGTGTTATGGACATCCAAAAGATAATGATCCTGGTTGGCACAAAAGAGATATACTTTAATGTCCATGCATTACATTTCATTTTCTTTATTATTTCTTTAGAAATTTAGTTTATAATTGGCAAGTGCCTTAATTGTATTAAGTGACCAGAGCATTAATGTAGGTCAGAATGTTTTTAATGTCTCAGCATTATTAGACTTATTGTTGTATTTTGTTGCAGTAAGACCTAAGTATGTTCATCCAGTCCTCTGCTCTATATTTGGCAGTGGATAAAAAATTAACCTCATCTATAGTGGATCACTTTCAAATCCAGTCACAAGATTGTTGATTGATAATGAATGATTATTACTTTTGTGTAATGCTGGTGAACTTATAGTTAGTTCTGTGCTGATCTCTCATGCTTATTCCTTTTATATTTAATTTTATATTTTGTTTATTTGGGGGTGATAATTGTTTCCCATTTCACCATAATTCAGCCCTAATGAGGTGTACAGTTACAAATGGCTATCCAATTGTGGGACATTGTAACCTCAGTTTCTCTCTTATTAACCCCTGTTTCTGAACAATTACAACTGGCACCCAACTGTGAAACCTTGAATTTAACCCCCTACTTTCCATACTGTTACACTATATATATAGTGTAGCCTTTCTATTCATTACATTATTGTATAGATATTGTTAAAGGTCAATTTTAGTAAAAAAATTAAATTTTATGTAATGGCTGATAACAAACCTATTATTTAATTTATAGAATAAGTTAAATTAATTATTTCATAAGTGTTAAATCTGAGTTAACTTCCTTTAGATAGTTATCATTTATATAAGTTATAATTTTCAGATATAAATTGTACTATTTATTTTAAAATTTAAAAAAAGTAATTAATAACTAAAATAATGTAAAGTGTCTTTAATCAGTAATTATGAAAATTAATATTTCTTATAGTTATTAATAATAAAATTGAAAATTATTGCTTTTATTTGTTATTTTAAATGGGAATGAGATGTGTGTTAACAGATGTGTGTACACATTAATGTAATAATAAAGAAATTTACTTCCTGTTAAAGTAGTTAATTTATTAATTGTATGAATAATAAATGTTATTTTTAATAATATAAATGTCATAACATCAATAGTTAAAGTAATAGTGTAAATTATAAAACTTAGGTGTTAAAATTTTATTTTAAATAAAGATTATTTTCCTTATTAAAATTATTAAAATTGATAAATATTGATTTAATAATGTTCATTTTAATTCATTTTAAAATTGTAGGGATAAGCAGGTGATAAAAAAATCAAAAGATCATTGGCAGAGGAAGCTGACTTTTCTTTTCCTAAAATTTAAGTGTAAATTTATTAAAATGTTATTATTTTTTTAAAAGTTAAATAATAATTCCATATATGTGGCAATTAATTTAAAGAAGTTTGATAATAAATTTTGTCATGGAGTGAAAAGTAAACTGTCCTCATTGGTGTTCTACATAAGCTAACTACACACCTGTGATAATGATTGAAATAGGACTTCATTCCCTTGGATAAAATGTACTTCAACAAAAGAAACTGCATACTACTTAAAGATTTTGCTGCTTACAATGAAAGAAATATGTAAGAAAAGTATATCTTAATAATTTTTATGTAACATATGATAGGAAACATTTTCTGCTAAATCGTATCTTTATTAATGATAAAGGTAATTACTTATATTCATTAAGATTATTAATATTTAAAGATATGAATTTATTTATGATATTGTTAAGATGATAATTGCATAAGAGAAGAAGATGATGCAAATTACATCTTATTGAAAAGTTAATAATTACTAACTTTAATATAATTTAAATATTTATTTATCAACTGTTTTAAATATCAATTATTTGAAGGAGTAATATTAGAATTTCTAATTCTACTAGTATATGCTTTGAAATGTAAAGAAAGAAATGAAACTTAAAAAATATATAGTAAAATATATTTAAAGTTGTAATTATAAATTTATTAAAAACACATTCATTACGTAAGTAATATTTACTGAGGCTATAACCTCGATAATATGCATATAAAATGCGATAGTAGGGACCTCTACAGGTATTTTAACCACAAGCTTATGCTATGAAAGAAAAGAGGGGAACCCTTCTTTACTTCAACCTACTTTCTATTTAAATAGATGAAGCTGAAGTGGTTAGATCTGCGACCGTGAAGCTATTCAATACTTCACTGATTAAGTTCACATTTAATAAATTTATAATTACAACTTTAAATTACTGTAATAGATTTCTAACTATAAAATCTTTCCATTGATTTGTTGTAAATCAAAATATTTCATGAGTATTAATATGTAATAAGAAATGTGGACTTAATCAGTGAAGTATTGAATAGCTTCACGCTCACAGATCTAACCACTTCAGCTTCACCTATTTAAATAGAAAGTAGGTTGAAGTAAAGAAGGGTTCCCCTCTTTTCTTTCATAGCATAAGCTTGTGGTTAAAATACCTGTAGAGGTCCCTACTATCACATTTTATACGCATGTTATCAAGGTTATAGCCTCAGTAAAATATACTTAATAAATTAGGAAATAATTGCATAAGTGATCTAGAAGAAAAGGATGAACTTCTGCTAATTTTTGATAAATAATTCTAATGTGAATCTTTGTTTATATTTTCAAATATGCATTTTGAATTTTTTATACTTAAAACTAAATTTTTATTTTCTTATTTTTCTGCTTCACTTTTTTTGCATATCTTCATATAATCATATATATTATTTATAATACTTCACTCATATACACTTTAATGCAATTAATTTTCTTAAAAACTTCTTTATTTTCTTACAGTAAATAGAATTATAAGTTTTATAATATTGATAACAGAGGAAGCTGTTTTAAATGAATAAATAAGATAGAAAATTTTGAAAAAAAACGATCATTTTAATTAAAGTTAAAACAACTGTAAGGAAGATGGAGGTAATAATGTTAAAAATATTATTTAGTGAAATAGAGATAAAAGTTATAAAAAGTAAAATTAAAGATAGTAAAGTAAAAGATGTTATAATTATAAAAATAATAATAATAAAATAGTATTAAATATTATAAATAATATTAAAAAGAAGAATTTTTAAAAGGTTGATTTAAAAATAAGTAAAAATGGAATTGTTTAAAAAGGTAAAAAAATTAAAAAACGGTGAATTGGATATGTTTTGTATTTTATATATGTGTAGATAGAATATACATATGGATGTGTATTAGTAAAGATATATGAAGATTGTATATATGTCTGTAGGTGTATGTA
The DNA here is from genome assembly GCA_028023455.1 of Epiperipatus broadwayi. Classification (NCBI taxonomy): domain Eukaryota; kingdom Metazoa; phylum Onychophora; class Udeonychophora; order Euonychophora; family Peripatidae; genus Epiperipatus; species Epiperipatus broadwayi. The sequence continues at coordinate 1,610,658 of JAQFVV010012500.1, forward strand.
TATCTGTATATGAATGTATGTTTAAAAGAGGTATGTCTAGGTATTGGATGTGCATATATATATATATAGATGTAGATATGGATTATATATATGTCTAGAGGTGATATAGATTTATATGTGTGTATATATATGAAGAAAATATGTGTATATTTTGATATATATGTATATATGTGTGTGTTTTATATATGCATGTAAAATGATGAAGATATATATTTTTGATTTATATAAGATTTATACATATATATGTGAAATGTTAATTATGTATTTGTATTATTCAAATCTTGTAGCTCTGAAGAAGACTGCTGGACAGTCGAAACTGTAAGAAAATAAAGAAGTTTTTAAGAAAATTAATTGCATTAAAGTGTATATGAGTGAAGTATTATAAATAATAACTAAATTTTTACTCATGCTTAAAATAATAGTATGATATAAGTAATGGTGAAGAGCATGGAGGGCAAAGAAAAAGAGGAAATAAATTTCCCTTCTTTCAACCAACAGTTGGTCATTGATGACAGCATGGAAACCATACTCCCAACTAAAATATAATGTTCTTTTCCACTAAATCCAATCAAAAATATATACAATCTCCTTTTTTCTTTCCAAAAACTTTATTTTTTCCATCAACAAGGATTTAACAGCAGTGATAATTAGAAAAATATATCCCCAACTAAATGTTGTGATTTTTTAATTTCTTTCAAGGAGATGAAAAACATATTTTCCTTGTATTGTTTTATTTGAATTGTCTATAATATTAATATAGTAATTTATTTTATATGTCATTTTGGATTTAAGTATTTAAAATGTTTGTATGTATAAAAAAGTTATTAATTATAATTCTTTAACGTGGAAGAGGTGATATTTACAAAAGAGTAAGTGATGATATTTACAAGAGAGTAAGTGATGATAATCATAAACTATTATGATTAAGATAATATTTTAATAAAATATAAGATATTGGTATCTAATTTTGAGCATGGAATCAGGTAAATAAAGGTGTGTGATATTTATAATATATGAATTTAAATGAAAGCATATGACAAATGATTAAATTTATTTGTTACAATATTATTATGTTTGTACAATGATGTGTATGATTGATCTCTTTACAAATTAAAGATAAATTATTTATTATATTTATGATAAATTCTATCATAAAACTATTTGTTTGGTTTTAGTCTTCTTGATATGTTAAAAGTATTATAATGAGTTAATGATAAGTTTAGATGTTATGAGAGAAGTAATGCATTATATTTTATGTGATGTAAGTATCTCATAAGGAGTGTCAGATTTCTAAGTAATAGCATGGGAATGTATATCTATTACAACTCCTATAATGCTGTGGATATGTTTATTCAGGACAAAAATATGACAAAGTATAGAATAAATTGGAATATTTATGATGTAATGGCTAGTGACATTTTTAAAATCTGTAAGAACTTGAAATAGTAACCATGATAGAAAATTAAGGTAGACACAATATGATATGTGGCCTTCAGTTACATTTAGTCCATGATATTGTTCTTGTTATAAGATATTCATCTCACACTTTTTATCATGAAAAGTCATGCTAGTATAAACATTGTATTAATGAATTAAAGATATAAGTAGTGGTAAGAACTAAGCTTTCAAACAGTGGGAAGCTGGGTTAATTTATTGCAAGAATGGTAAAATATGAAACAAATAAAATACTAAAAAAATGTAACAAGATATATTTTGTGAATGTTTTATTTGATATATAAGATCAAAATACAAAATGAAAGTATAAGATACATAATATAATATTGAAAAAATATCTGATATTTATTCTATTATTGTATGTAATGAAATAAAATGCCATATCTTAATGAATGTCTAAAATAATCAAGCATTTATTTTATAATGAAATAATAAAATATAAGAAATAGATATAAGTTATAGAATTGAAATTAGATAATAATATTGTATAAAGGTTAAAGGTGGAGGAGTTACAATGTAAATGAATATAGTTGTGAAATATTTGTACTTGGGGAATATGCAATTTGTATCTATATATATATTTAAATATAAAGTAGTAAGAAATGTATTACTAATTAGTTAATTTTATTTTGTAAAATTTTGTTATAGTATTTTAAATATTGTTCATTAGAGTTAAGATATTTATAAATAATTTTTAAATTTGTATAATCTTACTGTAATAAATGTTAATGTTTCTTTTAAATTAAGTATTGATAATCTCATTTCTTGTTCCCAAATCATTGTTAATCATCCTTGTCACACCTATATTATAGTGATTGAATATATTAAGATAATAAATAAGAAAAATATGATGATTATTTAAGACATTTGATATTGTATTGAAAAATATTAATTAATTTTAATTTTCTACATCATTCTCAATAATTATAGTGAAGAGTTGAGTAATTAACATGCCATATAAGAATAGAAGTAACATTGAATTATAATCCATTTTGATAGTATTAGTTAATAATATTTAATTTTTTTAAATAGTCAATTTATAAAAAAAGTTAGTTACTTAGTTTAAAAGTGAGGAAGTGATTATTATATTTGTTTCTTAATTATTTTAATTGTAGCTGGATGTGAATAAAATCCTTCTCTGCATTTTGTTTTGTGGATTAACTTATCCATTTAAAAAACAATATTTACCTTAGATGTTTGTTTATTTATTTAAGAAATGTTAGTAATTAAGTGATATAAAAATAATTTCAATAAATAGATGAGCATTATAGTATATTATTATTATTATTATTAAATTTAATATGGGAAAATTTAATATTCAGTATAATTTACTTATTTTGTTGTTACTCATTGAAGTGTCATCGATATTTTAATGGAATTAAGGTTGTATGATATTCCTATGCCATTGAGGATATGCTTTTGGTATATGCTCAATGTTAAAAAAGGTATTTTATCAGATGACTGGATAATAAATCTCATGATTATTGTTTTATTGTTAAACAATTCATTTAATTTTGATATAATATATTAGACATGGAATGATTCATATTGGTATTATTAGAGTACTTATGTAAAAAGAAAGAAATCTGATAAGACCGAGTTATTGAGCTTTTTTACTTATATATACTATTAATAATAGTTAGTCTTCTTTCATTTAGGTTACAATATACATATGTAACTGTATAGGTGTTAGCTTTAATTTGAAATTAATATATATTTCAATTTGGACTAATATGGCGTTAGAGGAATAGTGCATTCAATTTAAAAGATCTTAAGGTATTACTTTAAGATCTAAAACTCCTCACTGATGAAACTAAATCTAAAATTAGCCTGGGATATTAGATAAAATAGTACTGCATAGAAATGCATTGAGGCCTATCATCTGGGATCAATTGATTACTAAATCTTACACTTGGTAGCACAGTTGTGGGGAAAGAAAAATAATTTATTTGCATATTTCCATATTAATGACACATTTGAGAAACATCTTCGCCACCCATTTCTTCTTCCTTATCCTTTTTCAATATATTTATAATAATACTTTAAGCATTTTTTGAACTTCTTCCATTCTTCATATATTAATAGTATTTCATTTTTTCATGTCAAAAAATGCTGTTATATCTGTAGGTTTTTTTTTTTAGTTCTAGAGATAGATAGAGAATCTTTATTGCCAAATAAAAATGTGAACTCTTCCTGACACCATTCCTCTTTTTAGTAATAGTGCTATCATTTTTTCTTATTGCTAAAACAATTTATTTTTCTAAATCAAGACATTGTTTTATAGTTTTGAAATATTTGTTTTTCTGAATAATTCTTCTTGTCACTACGTACTTATATATCTTTATGTTATCATGATTTTTTCTGTTACCATTTTATAGACTTTTAGGTACTGTATTTTATTAATTTCAATTACATATTATCATTCCTCATTTAAAAATTTACTAATCAATTGCTTTTTGTTATTATATAGCAATTTTAATAAAGTAGTAGTATATATTTTTAATGATTTTATTCTAATCGGAGCTATTTGCAAGTTCTAATTTAAATTCGCTATTGCATTTCTGAAATTAAGCATATCTACTGATAATAATAATTTATTTATTTATTATAATAATATATAAACAATACAAAATTAATATGAGTCCAAACAAGGAAATACTTGTGTGAGAAGTCATATATAAATATACATACAAAATAATAATAACAATAGTAATTTATATTTAATTATAAAATCATAATATAAACAATATACTAAATTACAAAATATTAATCAAAATAACTACATAGAATATAACCAATCTCGCAAATACTTTTTAAACATAGCAAGTGATATCTGGTCAGTATGTAATGAATAAGCAGAGACAAAAGAATTAAACCACCTAATACCATTGTAATTGAACTTCCTATGACTACCTTCCAAATTAAAAGCAGGCAATGTCAAATGAAAGTTTTTAGCTAATAATCAAGCATTTATTTTAAAAATTCTTGCACATAAAGAAGAACGAGAGTGAAATATATCAGTAATAATCTATATTTATAAAGATTAACAACAGATATACCACAACCATAACCATAGATATTAATACACATAGTGTAATTTTGTAAAACGCATGATGATGACAAAGTGTAAGCAATGCAAACACCCCAAATAGAAATATTATAAGACAATATACTTTGATAACAAGACTCATAAATGGTACACAACAGATTTATGCAAAAATTTCAACTAAATAATAAAATAAACAATTAATCTTACATAACCTCAAATACATATAAACAATATGACTTATCAAAATAACCTAGAATCGAGAAAAACTCAAAATAACAAGAATTATCAACTAGAACAATATTACCACAAGTACAAATGCTATTACAATAAAGTCTATACTGGCTACAAGTAACATCATTTCACAAAATTATTAATATTATTATAATATTAATAATAGTAATAATAATAGTAATAATAATAATAATAACAACAACAACAACAACAAATGACTTTTACTAATTGAGTGCCAGATTGTAATTCTGCTTAGAAGGTAATAATCCCTTCTCACTTGTACCATACTATAATATTAAATCAGTGATATTAAATGTGAGAATACTCTCATTCTAGCCACAAGATAAAGACTTTGAGAAATTAAGAATGATTATCTTATTTTCAACCCTATACACACTTATATAGGCCAATCTTAAGTGTCTTGAAATGAGAAGATGAATATATATTAAGTCATTCACTTTACATCAATTTCTTGTAATAATCTTCTTAACACTTATGAAATATTAAAATTTATTTCATACTAATTCGATATGTTATACTATGTAATGATCAATGGATGCTCTTAGCAAAATGTTTGGAATAAGGATTTCCTCAGATTTAACATTGCTGATTCAATATTATAGTATGGCACAAGTGAGGATCGATTATTACCTTCTAAATATAATAATAATAAATAGCTACTCATAAATGAATATGGCCATTCTAACTCCAAAAGAAGCTACTCTTGAAATGTAATCTGATCACAAATACATCCACATATAAAATAAGGGAGACCATTTTTAGTTGATATCTTGTAATTTCTTCAACAGAAACCTTTTCTTTCTAAAATACTTGAACACCATGTTTAATTGTATTGTATTCTTTGCCATATCTTCTTAAAGGAAATAATTGCACTTTTTGAGAATGTTTTTGAGATAATCCTTAGAATAAAAATGGGGTCTCCTATGAAACCTATGGTTAGGTTCATCAAAAACTCCACTCCAATGAAGGTGTGATTTTGCAATAGTGGAATCAATAATATCCATTCAGCAAGTTGACTGTATTTATGATCTTACCATTAATATATAGATTTTTTAGATAATTTTATAAAATTATTTCCTCTGCCATTCTTGTTAGGTTATCTTTGAAACTAATTTTACCCACAATACTAAATTCATAGAAGATATAAATCGGAATTATCTATGGTTTGAAATAAATTGTTCTTTCATCATTTACTTTATAATAAACCCAACTCCGTCTGTGACTTCAATTTTTTTTTTTTTTTGTAGCAGTATAGTATGGACTTTTAAAAAAAATTTTTTTCACCTTTTCTATTAACTTCACAAAGATTTAAAATATCTAATTTAATATAAGGTTTTTAAAATATCTCCGTTTTTCTTTCATTGACGCTGTCTTTTTTTTTTTTTTTTACAAAAAGGTAGCTAAATAAAAAATCATTATTAAATGGCTTCCTAGTTTTTTAAGCCAATCATTTTTAGCAAATTATGTCACCAACTTCTGTCTTGTTAACAACTCTGCAGTGGCCAGGAGTTAAAGATTTGATTTATTTGTTCTATAATGATTTCAAATATAAAAAAAGGATCAACATTCACATCCACATTAATTTACCCCCCCCCCCCACTCTTTTAGTTAAAAACTAGTCAGCATCTAAAAAAAATACACCATGGTAGTTTTGGGCTTAAACTGAGTGATAAAAAAGTAACTATACTCTTTAATATATGTTTGTTTACCATGTAAATAACCATATGGTAATGACAGACATATTGACAAGAACATATGGAATGGACATTAGAAATTTCCTCTGCTTGATATTTTTAAAAGCTCACAAAGCATTCAAAGAATGTTTTTCAATACCTTTTTTAAAAGTCATTTATACATATTAATACTATATGAAAGCTATATTAAAATATCATTTAAAAAACATCCTTAGAATAAATGCAACCCAATCTTGTATATTCCCACCATAAGGAATTAAAAGTTATTGTGAATACAGTCTGGACAAATGTGATTTTTTTTTTAAATCAAAGTTGAAAAGGAATAGGTTAGATGATGTAGAATCTACACATGGATGATTGATTGATTCATGAAAAGAGATTATAAACATATATGTTTAATTATTCAAGAGATTATAAAATGTTCAAGAACCCATAGGGGAGGGGGGTGGTAGGCAACAATAGTTATGTTTAACTAATGTTTCTGAAGTATTAATATTATTTTTTATTTGGTAATCTCTAATTTAGGTTTACAGCTTTGTTAAAACTATTACTGAATGATTAATAGTTATGTTTAAGTGATTTAATTGAATCTTTCCTGTTTATTCTGATAAAAGCAATCCTTGGAATCCACCGTTTTACTATTGGTCTAATTGCAGAGGGCAATACAAAAATAAAAAGACATAAATAATTATTATTTTAGGGTAGCAGTAGACAAGATAAGACAAGTAATTATGGTTGAGATCCAAGACAAGAGTAAGTTTAATAAACAACACCTATAAAAAAAATATTGCGTTTAGTCTAAAATCGGATGTCAACTAATAAATATGGTAATGGTGAAATAAAAATTGTATATGATAAAATTATTTTAAAATGTAATTTAAAAAGTGATTATATAAAGTGGTAGGATATTGCAGTAGGATAAAGAAGGTTTGGTGAAATTGTAAATGATTATATATATTTGGAGAGAATATTAAAAAACCTGGCAAAAAAATGTCATTGATTAAATTATTAATACAGATGAAAATATAATGAATTAAATTAATATTAGATTAAACTTGGATGGAGTGTATTTGGCATCTTATATAGACATTCTTTGATCTGCAAAATGTGTTTAATAAATGTATTCTGCAGCATTTATTTTTGAATCTAAGATTTTGATATTTAAAAGAAGAGCGATTCATAGTATGACCAAAAGGATTTAAGAAAAATGTTAATATTTTCACAGTTTCCAGCTTTAGTAAGTTATCTTCATGGATTGCATCTTCTTTTCTTTTCTGAATCAATAAATTCATTTGTATCTAAAAATGTAAAAACATACGAGTTCATTTTGAAATCTAATCCACCTTTCACTACTTTTCTAAAATGCTTTGCAGTATTCAGGGAATGATCTCGTGTGTTCGTATTTTATATCCCATAGAACTTTCGTTTATACTCACTTAACGAAACATTGTTCCCTACAATTATTCAGGGTGGTTTATAAGTTACACTTTTTACAATGGAAATATTTTGTTTATATAAGGAATCGAATAACTATTTCGTTTATCTTCCTATTAATATTAAACTGGAAATAAACTTTTAAGCCACGATTTCAAAATCAAAATTGTTATGTAAATTAGAATACATGCTAATTAAAACACATTTCATATTAAATAACTGTCACAACAAATAAAATTAAAATAACGTGTAAATTTTGTTGTTTTCTGATTGCTGAATTGTAAAATATTGATATTCACTGCGTAAATATTGTTGAAATGTGTATGGTTAATTTGTTTCTTTTAAGTCTTTTAAAACTGTCAGAAAGATAACGAAAATGAAAGTATTTTTAAACCATTTATTTTAATAAATTCATAAGAGTTCGTTTTTATTGTACAATGACCCATAACAATAGTTTAATTCTATGAGAAACTAGAATGATATGGCCATGAACCACAACGCTGTTCTCGTTTGCTCCAGTTCGAAATCTTAATCGGTATTCCCCCCCCCCCCGCAATCTTAATATTTGATGTTTAGTATCTTTTTTCTGCATTCAGTTTTATACAATATATTTGCACATATAACACGCAGATATGCCTACAATATATAGATGTGTATGCTTAAACTGGATTTCAAGAGATTGTAAAAGACCCAGAAAGAGACCACATGTGAGATGGATGGATGAAATAAGAAAGTGTGCAGGGGTGATGTGGAGAAGAGAAAATAAAGATCGGAGAAGATGGATTGAACTTTGAGAGACCTTCATCCTACAGTGAATTGATAATGGTTGATGATGATGATGATGCTTATATGTATAAATGGTTGAGAATATAATCATATATATATATATTAATATAGCTGCAGAAAGGAGTTTGCGACTTATTGAAAATAGATCCCTCTTTGAAATCTTAAAGAAATTGAGCAGGCAAATTTCTAATGTCCGCTTAATACACTCTGCTCATTATAGCTATTATTACTATGCAATTATTTATATTGTAAAGAACAAGGATATACTGTGCATCAAAACACATCATCCAATGTAATGAGTTTACTAGTTTTTTTATATCTGTGTTTAAAACCAAGAAACAGCATATTTCTTCTTAGTTGCCTGATTTCTTGAAGGCAGGATGAATCATCATCAACCATTATCATTCCCCTGCATGATGAAGGTCTCTCCAAGTTCAAACCATCTTCTCTGATCTTTAGCTTCTCTTCTCCACATCACCCCTGCACACTTTCTTATTTCATCCATCCATCTCATATGTGGTCTCTTTCTGGGTCTTTTACAATCTCTTGGAATCCGGTTTAAGATTTCAATTGTCCATATATTATCACCTCTTCTAGCAATATGTCCATCCCAACTCCAGTCTTTTCATGTTTCAATGAGGTCAGTAACACCTGTTTGTTCTCTTACCCATATATTGCGTTTTTTGATCTCTTCTTGTTATTCCTAACATGCATCTCTCCATACTTTTTTGAGTGGTCTGAAGTCTCTGTATTGCTCTTCTATTAAGTGTCCAAGTCTCAGATCCATAAGTAAGAACTGGTAAAACACATTTATTAAAAATGTTTCTTTTCAAACACATAAGCATATTTCCTTTTAGTATCAAGTTATTTCTATCAAAAGCACTCCAACCAAATTTAATTCTATGATTAATTTCATCCATTATGTTTCCATCTGTATTAATAATCTTACCAAGATATTTGTAGCTGTTAACTTCTTCTAACTCATCATAATCAATCTTTATTTTCATATTTTGAGAAAATCCATTGAACGTTACTTTTAGTTTTTTTAACATTTATCTTTAGTCCCACTTTCCTACTTTCATTTGATAACTCCTGAAACATTTCCTGCAGCTCTAAAGCATTATTTGCAAAAACAACTACATCATCTGCAAAATCTAAATGACTTAAATAATCTCCATTTACTTTCACTCCTTTAGATTCCCATTTTAATCCACCAAATACTTTTGTTGCAGCACTGCTGTAAAAAGTTTTGGAGATATGGAGTCATCTTGTCTTACACCTTTCTCATTGTTGACTTTTCCAGTATCATTAGGTAATCTAATTGTTGCTGTTGCATTTTTATAAATATTCTTTAAAATATGACTATCCTGGATCTATACCTTGATGATCCAATGCTTTAATCACTGAAGAAATATTTATAGAATCAAATGCCTTTTCATAATCCACAAATCCAAAGCATAATGGATATTTGCAATCATAACAAACAAACTCAATTAAAGCCTTTAATCCCAGGATGCTGTAAAATTATCAGCCAAGACAATAATTGGAAGCTGAAGGTGAATTCTAAGTATCCTCTAATGCAGTCTTTCATTGATGCCCGTTATTTAGATATTTATAATTGCTGATCACTTTTATGAGGAGATTTTCAAGAATTTTTTAAAACTGTCTAATATTAAATGGTACATTAGTGGATTTAAGTTAGAAGAAAAGATGAAGAGACAAATTGATTTACAACAGTGGTCCCCAACCTTTTTGCACTTAAGACCACATTCTATAATACCGGCCAGGTGGTGGGCACCATTTATTTCTTTAATGTAAATTTATAGTTGGTATTGTTAATAATACACATAATGTACAAAAAAATATTTATTTCAAAAATAAAATTTTAACATTTGATTACAATATAATACAATAATTTATAAGAAATTTTAAAAATTAAATTTATTTGTATCAGATAAATATTTTTTTATTGTGTTCGGATAGCAGCGGGCACATGTAAAATGGTTTGTGGGCACCATGGTGCCCACGGGCATAGGGTTGGGAACCTCTAATTTAAAAGATAGATATTACTTTACTACAAAGGCACAAGGAGTGGAAAACACAAGTAAAATAGAATTGATTGTAAATAAAAAGTTGAAGAACAGTATTACTGAGATTGATAGCATATAAGATTGCAGTGGTAAAATTAGTTATTTAAGTTAATAGATACCGAATGTAGAAATTTCCAACAATGTTTTCATTGTTATGAAAAAGTAAAGGATATTTGTAAGATATATAAAATGTTTTTGATCAGAGTAATGGAGACTTTAATCCTAAAATTGGTAAATAATCAAATGATAAAAGTTCTGTGGGCAAATTTGTCTATAAAGGCAAAAATGAAAAAGGGTACAGATTTATGGAATTTGCAAATAAAGTAAACTTCATCATTATGATTTTTCCCCCCAGTAAAATGCTAAACCCAGTCAACATGAAAACATCTAAATGAAGTAGCATCAGAATTAAATTATATTTTTACTTGAAGAAATATATATTTTAAGATTGTAATGTTCTTGTCATTAGTGAGATGCAAAACATATGTTAATGCAAAACTACAAAGACAAAACTATTAAGAAGGTTAGAAACATTCCAATAAATTTAAATTGGAACTTACAAATCATTTTCAAATATCAACAGTCTTTAAAGATTTTTCAGACTTGAGTGAAATCAATAAGAAGTTATATTCTATGGAGAAATGTAAGAAAAGTAGCTGATGAAAAAAAGGAAGCAATTTATACAAAGAAAAGAAGGAATATGAAAGGTCCATTAAGAAAAATTGAATATATAAAGTTTTGTAAAATAATATAAAAAGTTTTAATAATGATATATATATATATATATATATATTAAATCATTATTAAAACTTTTTATATATTTATATATATATATATTGTGCCATTACAATTTGGTCACTAGTCAAATTTATAGTAATGTGCATGTAAGAAAGTGTAAAACAAAATCATCATCACATTTTTATATAATCATAAATAAAGCTGTAGGGCATCCAAATTCAAACCCTACAAGGTCCAGTTCTAAAAGCTTTAAACAGAGAAAGAATGGGTCAACAATTACATGCTTTACTTGTTTGTGTGTTGATAGAAAGGTAATACACACATTTAAACTATTTAATATTTAATTTTTCTTTAAAAAGCAAAGTTATAATGCATACATATAGGCAATGTATGTGTAAATTATTTAATTGTTTTATATTTCAAATATTAAACATTTTAACTTTCTTTAAAACTAACCTATGCTTGATCAATTCTAATATTTTATTCTATACTTTTATTTTGCTTTTCTTTAATTATAAGTGGGATTTAAAAGTTACAGATTTAATTAAATAATTGGGTTATAATTACTAAGCTAGCAATTATAGTATTTAAGGTTAGTTTATGAATGATTTGAAAGAATGAAGGATGTGTGTACATTACATACAAAATTTTACATTTCCTAAATATTGAAAGAAAAGGAAGTATTAAATCTGTCAAATTATTTTTTTTGTACAATTTTTTTTGTTAAAAGAGGAAATCTGTTTAATCAGATATCGATCTTTGTAGCAATTTTTTTTTGTAAATGATTGTTTCACTTTGGAAGCTTATCATGAGTCAGAACTATAATTTTTGAAATTGTCTTATCAAGATCTAAAGAAGGAAGCTCAAAGATTTGAAGTGTTACCTGGATGTTAAAAAGAAAAAGAAAAAACAAAAGAAAGGAAATAAGAATTGAGTCTATTTTTTTTTTTAAAACAAAAGTGTCTGGAAAAAAGGATTAAACTTTTCAGTTAAAAAATACTTTGGTTGAAAATAAATTAGAGATCTAATTAAAACAAATTTGTCCAAAAATAGCAAGTGATGCTATCTCTGATTGGTTAAGGTAGCTAAAAATTGGATATAAAAAGCTGTCTTGAATTATTATTAAGATTATTATTGTGATTGATTCAGATTATTAAACTATCAAATTTGAATGTTGAAAATATAAGAAATGGCGGGCTAGAAAAATTATATGTATATTCCATTTGCCGGACCATCTGGGGAAGCTGCACATCACATAGGAAAGAAAAGATGATGTGTCTAAATAATATTCTACACCTTTCAACTGACCAGATAAATAAGATGTTTTTAATAGAAGGAAGAAAGCATTCACCTGCATTCAAAGAAGATGAATTAATCTACTGATAAATATTAATCATCAAGTCCAATTAATTGTTACAACAACTGATTTTAAACTCAAGAAAATTTACAAATGGGAAAACAACTGCTGTATTTCATCCACATGCTTGACAAGAAGAGAAGAAAATTTACTATAATGATTTCCAAATTGTCCACTAAAGCAAATAACCTCAATAGAGTCATCATCATCAAATAGTTATCCACCTCAAGAAAGAGATTGTTCCCAGTAAAATGGAAATGGTAGCTACAGAAATATAAACATTATACAAGACAAGTTTGAACCCTTGGAAATTCGCCACAAACAAAAGATCGGTAATATGACTTTTTATATCTATTTTCTTTATGATATCAGTCTTAATAAACATTTTAGCGATAAAGTGGTATATTTTTATTTAAAGAACTTTTAAAGACTATTCAGATCGATTAAAACAAGAATGTCTTACTAATAATAACTTTGAGCTTCATAAATGATCTTGAATGTATGAAAATGATTTGTTTATTAATTTTACAGTTGTGAAATATTAATGTGTAAAACAATTTTTTTTTTTTATGGTATTATGATTTTAGTTTTAACTAATATATTATCATTTTGTTTTTAAATAATATTTTGTTATCATGGGATAAAACACGCACATACATAATAATATTTTTATATGTGTATAATTGGAAGTGAATGTGGAATAATGAGTAGTATTAGAATATTAGATTATTTTGTTTCAAGTTCAGTATAGATTTCAGCGCTTGGAAGGGAGGGGGAGAAAATAATTTAAAACTTTTTTCTAAAACTTGCTCTTTCAATTTTACTAACATTTTTTTTTTACATTCTATTTACATGTTGGATTTTAAAGTATGTGTGCTAATGAGCAGATAATATTTTTTTTTAATACTTTTCTCATGGAGTGAAAATCATGGTCAATGTGACATCCAACTTAATACAAATACATTTGAAGGGAAAGGGGGAAGAACTTAAAATTAATCTGAGGATTGTTATATAACCAATTATTATTATTATTATTCATGTCAATTTTCAATATTATCTAGAAATTTTTATGTATATGTTAGAAATGTAGTAATAAATATTAGTTTGTTTTATTAAACGAGGCGTATATATTTCATTAAGTGTAGTCTTTGTTAAGGGTGATTATTCATCATCATCAATGGTTGAATATTAGTTATTTAAGATATAAGTAAATATGCTAAAATTAAGCAATAATTAGGAATTTCTTTATAAAAATTAGTTTTATGTTTAGGCTTAGTCCTAGAGCTGTAATTGAAACCCTTGTCATTATCGTTATTATTATCATCATCATCATCGTCATCAACATTTTAATTAATGAGCTGTTTAACTGTTTAAAGGCCATAAATAAATATTGATTTTATAATATTTAGTGATCTCTTAGTATTATTATAACCACATCCCATCATCTATTTCATGCAAGGATGAGTGAATTGCCATCCTAAATTAGTTATATATAATCTGAGCTAGTGAACTTTTAAAAATATTGAAACACATTTGTTATGCTAAGATCTGAGAAATGATTTATGTCTAATATACTCCACTTTGGTTTAAAGATGTTTTACTTTTACCTAACTATTAGTGCTTATAGTGATATGGCTCAAAAAGCAAAATCTCTCATTTTTTTAGAAATAAAGTACCAAAAAGGGATTCAAACCCAGTACATGTGAAAGGTTATCAGATATAACCGTGTCTAGATTCAGATAATCTAGTGGCGCCCTGCTAGACCATATTCACTTAGTATTTGTTTAAACATGCACTTAACATCAAACCAAGAAATGAAAGGGGATAAGATCTACTGCCTGTATACCTGAGTTATATTTTATTGAATTACTAGTGTACTCACCTCACATGATTTCATATAATACTGGTTATTAATAATTTGATCAACCTTTACTTATGATCATTCTATGGACTACTCAGGTAAGGTAATATCTTTTTTTTGATTCATTTATTTATGTTACAATATATATATTATGGGTGAGTGTGTGTGTGAGTTGGGCAGGAAAGCTATATATAAAAAAACAAAAATATCAAACAATATTATGGTATTGAATTAAAAGTTATTTTAGTAAAAGAAGAAAATATTGGAACCATTATTAAAAAAAAGAGATACCTTATGTATGAAATGTGTTGAAGAGTATCTATAAAAATAATATAGTAATAAAGAATAAGAAAACAAAATAGCTCCTATATTTATTATCTGTTCTGAATTGAAAAGGTTTATAAATGAAGAGGTGAAACATGCACTTAATTCTATGAAAAAGGCAAAAACTCCAGGAAATATGGAACCATTATTGATATTTAAAAAGAAGCAGATGAAGAAATGAAAAAAAATTGTTGTAAAATCTATATCTCAAATCTCTAAATAAAAAATATTTACCAGATGGCTGGGAGGAAACTGCAGTAGTAAAGCTGATATTTAATAAAAATGATAAAGAATATATTAAAAATTACAGATCTACCAATCTTCTGTCAGTCCTATATGCAAAATTTTACCAAGATAGTTACACCTTGTCTACAGCAACTTTTGGATTTTAACCAACCAAAAGAAGAAGCAAAATTTAAAATAGTTTTAGCACAGTAAATTATATTCAAGTATTGAGAGAAGTTACAGAATGGACCAATAGGTGACCAAATATTTGAAATTGCAACTCTTAAATGTTTTTCTAATGTTTCTTCTGTTATCTATGTTTATTCTTAATTAGCAGAAGTGATAAAAAAAGTAGTTTCACATAAATAAGTTGAAGCAAAAGAAATCAAAATATTTATCACCAACTTAGAAATGGAAGGAATACTCTTCTTGTCTGCTATCCAAAATTCTGATAGATCAAAATTATGTTTCAAGTATGTTATCTGCATTTATTTTGATTAATTGTTCCGAGATGACCATTTAGTAAAGGAGCAAATGGCAGTCTTATCCAACCATGTTCTTTGTTTTCATCTAAATTGGGAAATTACTTATTGGGGAAAAAAATCACAATTCTTAAAGTGATTAATTATGATATTTCTATCATTTTCAGATATCAAAATATTATTTTCTTAAATAAATTCATGAAGAGATGGAAACATTTCTGTATTGCAATTTTTAAAACTAATGGAATCTTGCAGATGGTTGACTTTGGAAAGCTTGCAATCATGTATTAAGACGTAATATATTTGTACTTTGCCCTTGCAGAGGAACATTCAATTCATTCACTTTTATAAATAAAAAAATCTGTCAAATAAGAAATTAACAACCAGTTTTGATTGCAAAACTGGATTGCTAATTTATGTTTTTTATCAATAAGAAAATTTTCTCATTTCAGCTTTTAATGATAAAACCCAAAGCTGAAATGAGAAAATTTCCAAGAGATAGCCATTTCACTTCTGTATAATACAAAATTATTTCATAATTAGAATCCATCTCTTGGTGTAAGATACAAAATAGTCTTTATTGATATACAGTTTTTTATGCAATTTACTGCATTCAAAACTTCTGATTGTAGTGTCATTTGTCAAAAAACTATATGTTCTCTGTGAATAATGAATGAATGTGTCTTGCATTCTGGCCAACTTTTTTTGGCCTCTGCTACAAATCCTTATATTCTGTCAGTCATGTCTCCAGCATCATCAGTGCAAATCCCAACGCTCTTTTCCCAGTCAAATGCATTTTCTATATATATATAAATATTTACTTTTTCAAATATATCTTTTCCCTTCATTGTATCAAAAAGATTTTTGCAAAATAGAAGATCTTCATGAAATTTGAAAAATAAGCTGATATCTCACAAAACCATTAAATTTAATATTGTTTGTATTTTTAGTTGACTCATCCAGCTGAATGACAAAAAAACTGTATCCTTCTTTTAATTGTATTGTTGGATATGAGAATTTACTTCAGTAGTTGTGAATCTTCAAACCATAAATAGTTAACCAAATTTTTATCACTGCCAATAACACAAGGTCTTCAGCCAATTGTATGAAGTTTTTTTTTATTTTGGCTATCAAATAAGCACTTTCAAAGGAAGCTTTCAGTAATTTGTCATTTAATAGTTTGTTTTGAAAAGAATTCTTATTGTTTAAATTCTTCAGTCTTTCTTTAGAAAAACTCAACTGTTTTATTTTTATATATAGTATGAACGATTTCCAAATGGTGAATAAGTTTGCACCACTGTATACAATCATTTGTAATTATAAATTTATTTTATCGCATTTTTATATGCATGTGCTTGAGACTACAGCCTTAATAAATATTACATACAATCATTTGATAATTGCTTTTGGAAAATTACACACAATGGTTTGTTAGGATCATTATTTGATTGAATAAATCCATACTGTACATATGGGGCATCATATTTTCTATTTTTTTTGTTTGATATTTTCTGTCATCTCCAGCTTCAGAAATCCACTAGGATTGTGGTTGTTCTAATGTGACTAGTCCAGATGTTTTTTGACCATCCAACATTATCATTCTTTGCAAGATTTTTTGAACTCTTTTTGATTACACATTATCGCTCTTGTCTTTTAAAATCATTAATCTTGTGTTTAGATTTGTAGAGGTGCCTACTGTCGCATTTTAGGCACATAGTCTTTAGGTTATAGCCTTAATATATATTATTTTAATGATTAATATGATAAACCTTATAGTTCAAATTTCTTATTGGCTGAATCACTGAATTTGATTGCAGTTTCCTTTATATGCCACCCATCAACATGCAAGAGGTACATAGCAGTCACATAATAGATGGAGCACATATTGTATGTCTCAACCCTAGTGACCAGTCATAGGTACTAATGAACCAGGTATTCAGACATATTCTCACACAAAAATCACATGGAATTATGTATTAGTTCAGTGATAACTTTGTAATCATTCTATCTTGTAAAATAATGTCTGCATAAGATTTTCTAACAAACTTAATCCATCAATTTTGATAAATGATGATAACATTTTGATGAACAACTTTCCCCTGATCGGAATATTATCTAATATTCACCTAAATAATGAATTCATTTTCTTTTTAGAAGATTATATATTCAATCTTTATATACAAATTTTTTTGCCAATGTTTTTTATCACCACCAGACATTTTTGAAGTTCCCCACAAAAAATTCTGCAGCCTCCTGAGTCACTTTGAAAAGCCTGGGTCTAGGGAACAGGAAAAAAAATTAAACATATTTATATTTATTTCTGAGTGGGGAAATATTTAAATTAATAGCTCAGACCATCTATATTAAAGTGTGTTCATGGACTTAAATAGTGTATTCATTAGGCATCTGCAATAGGTAAAACTCTTAGCATAGCAACTATATTCCTTTGTTTTAGTAATAAATTAAACTTTTTGAATTAATGTGTGATCCAATCTACTTAAAATTATCTTCATAGTCTATATCTCACAAATTAAGAAATGATTACAATTCATAAAAGTCAAATGTACAATTTCTTGAATTTCTTCAGTTTAAAACCGCTATTTGTAAGCCTATGACAACTAAAAATAGAGCAAAGGGGATCCTAGTAAATAATTATTACATTTTAGAACTTACATGAAAATAATTTAGAATGACTTCATATAATTATGAATGAAAAACAAAAATGTATTTTTTAGTATTTCAAATATTGAGTATATCTTTAGGAACAATAAATATTTTCTCATTTGTTAATGAGTAAAAGAATTGAAAAAATCGTCAAATATTTCGAAAAGAAAAAGGAATGGATTCGATCTCATATACTATTTTTTTTTTTTTTTTATATAGATAAAGTGTTTTATAATTGTGAAATGTTGGTTTAAAAATTAAGTAGCATTTTATGAATCAGTGTATAAAGATGATGACTATTATGTTGAGAAAAGGCTCCTGTAATTGATGCCAATGACGTTAATTATATTATCTGTGCATGTGAGTGGATGGTATCAATGTTGATAGTATGGTATAACTGAAATCAGAAGGTATTTAATATTAATTTTAATTGAGAATTGAGATTTTAGATTTCAAGTACCAACATTTAAAAATTCTTATAATATACTGTATTTGTTTTTAAATATCAGAGAAGATTAGAGATTATTTTCATTTGATAAGATTCTCAATACTAATTTTGTTAAGAAAAAAAGTATGAGAAAGAGTTTTGTACTTAGTAATAAGACTAATTATTGCTATAATAAAATGATTGCTAATGAATGATGCAATATCCAAAGAGTTGGCAAGAATAGTTAACTATTTCTGAGAAGTCACTAATTATTTTAGTTATTTTATTAATAACTTTCTGAAGTTACAAAAAATTAAGATGTCATTTAATGAGAGCTCATTGAATTTGATGTACTTTTTTATGCTAGATGCCACTACCTTTTGATTCCAGATTAGTTTGATGATGATGGAGAAGGAATAAAATAATTTTAGGAAAATTAAGATATTGATTAGTAACATCTTTATATGCATTTTAAAGATATGGTGTGAACCAGAGACATATAACTTAATTCTCTTCACAACTTTTCTTAGAATTTTTATATATTCCATTTCTATATAATTCTTTTTCTTAGTTAGAATTTTAGTATATACTTCTGGAAACCATTTTTTTGGCTTAGATTATGATTTTGTTGAAATTTTATTTCTTTTAATCTTCTTTGTTCCTACTTTTTGAAAATGTTCTCTTTCCTTATTTTGTATAAAATTATGTATGATGTAGTCCACTTCTTATAATCCATTATATATTTGGCCTTTTGAATAATTAAAATATTGCCATGATATTCAATTTCTGTATTTATTAATTTTGAAACTTCAATAAAAGAGTTGTGCTAATTGCCTGTTATCAGCCAGCAAACATGGGTTACATAAAGATATTAGCGTCTTTGTGGAATTATATAGTGAGTATGTTTTTAGCATATCTGAGGTATGTTATTTTGGTGGGCATTGCTCTTTTCATGAACTCTTTCATGAAATGATCTCTGGAGGAAGACAGAATGTCTCTGAATGTCAGGATAAATAGAGAACTGTCCATAGAATATAAAATGGGTATATCATAAGACTAAATGTTTTATTTGTCTAACACAAATCCACAATGGCATTGTGGTTACATTTAACAATATATTTTACAAAATAGAAGATTGATGGCCCATGAGATCATGTCTAGTATTTTTCTAAATATTGTCAAAGAAATAATTATTCTGACACATCATGTCTCATATTACTATATATATATATTCATTGTGTTGATGACATATTCATCTGCACATCTGATACAGTAATTTCTTGACTCCAACAAGAAATCTCTGACACTATGTCTCTCACATTAACTCGTGAAAATGAAGATAATCTCAACAGTAATAAATACCTGTACCTCTGCCAACATGTTTTTCCCATATTAAATTACAAAATGGTTATGAATGGTTTCATCTATCTCAACTCTTTAACACCACACTCCCACAAACTTGGGGCCTTAAAGATTTCCTATATCACAATCTTCATTTGTGCAAGTTTGAATTGGACAGAAAGACAATATCAGCAAATACATGTCTGAACTATGTAATGTCAGATATAAAGACTATTTACTTCTACAAACCATCAGAAATTTCTTCTAGAAAATGTGACACCCTTTATCTCTCACCACCCTTAAACTCTGGATACCCCTTCCCTACATACTAAAATTACTACACCTACCCATCAAGTTGCCCTATGTACTGCACCCCCATTGCATCAGCTTTTCAATAATGCAAAAGATATCTTACCAACTGACTTCCATTCTCAAGTGGTTAAGTGACAGGAACCCACCTGCTCCTCTGTTTATTATGGGAAATCTCAGGTCAACCTGTCTACACATAAAGCTCAACACACATACCTATATATTAAAGCTAGAACAAATGCAGATACATACTCAATATTTTTGAACATTTTTATACAACTGGTTATCCCTTTGTTCCTTCATCTGCCAACATCATGTGCACTGAATGCAGTGATTTTTAAATGAAAAATTAAAGAGTTATGGGATATATCAGATGACAAAAACTTTGTCAGAAGAAAAGAATCATGGGTGCCCCTCTCAAAAAGATGACTTATTCTTCCTAATTAATTTTCATATTTAATTTGTATGTAAATTAGTAATAACAGCATATATATATATATAACAATTCTTACTTTCCAATTTATGCTATATTTATGACTTGTAATAGTCGAAAGTTGGGCTAAGCACATACTGTTTTTTTTAAAAAAGCTTTTCTTTATAAGGTATGTTGATGATTAATATAATATCAAAAATAGCAGTGTTGTTTAGAACAAATCCTAAGATTCTCCACTCTATTAGATATTTAAAATTATTGATTTTCCCATTTTTAATTTCAAAAGATACTTTAAAATTTTCTTTTAAAATGCAGAAAAAACTAATGAAAATTGTGTTTTCTACTGATTTACTACCATATGCAAAAATTGCAATATGAAAGTGTGATTATAATATATAAATAATTTTTTTTCATAACTAATTTATTGTTTAGGAGCACATAAGAAATCCCGAGAACTGGAAGTGATGAAAGTAAACTTCAGTGCAAAGATGTGAGTTTCAGCATCTGTCATTGTATCAGTAAGCCAAACAAAAATCTTTGTAAATGATATGAATTGAAAAAAGGCTATTTTTTGGCTATAACTTTCCATTTTATAAATATTATAAATCCAAATAAACATCCCCTACTACAAGTAAAGCTGAGTCTTTAATCCAACAATCTAAAAAAGTAAAGAATTTTGACCAGCGTGGCGCAAGAACGATTATCAACGACAGACTAAATTAAAATAATAAAAAAATATATTTTAATTACAGCGCACGCGTTTGCCCCATCACCTATATTTTTGCATATGGGATTCATATGTAAGTGAAAGCCATGATTTAGTTTCATTTATTAATTTTTTTGTACAATAAATATTCACTCGATCTTTGATATTTTCAATAAAGAAAAGAGCAAGTGGGATGGAATTTTTTCCCAGGGAGGATTAGTATATATATTTTTTGACAGTCAATCAACCTTTGATACTTTTGTACGCTACTGCGTGTTTAGAATAAATTTATATTCAGGCAGAATATCGGTTACTTCATTTGAAAAACTTTTATTCGTAATTATATAATAATATTTTTTAAGTTTTGGCACGTTTACTGGGGAAAAAAGTTTATAATTAGTGATAGTCGGGTTAATGTGTAGATGAAATCCACAGATATATGAGATTTGATAATATTGTCCGGATGTCAAAGAAGTTAAAAAAAATTTTTTTTTTTTTCTATTAAAGATTTATTGTGAAATTAAAACAAATTTCTCATAGAGAAAAATTTCAAATGATTATCGTTTTAAAGAAACTAAGAATATATGAAAAACTTTCAATTTCGAGTTGATTTTTAATATCACAAAAATGATTTTGTTTGAAACACTTTTGATGAATGCTAGAAAAATACTTGTTTTATTTTGTTAGAGTTCATTAATCAGCTTTTTAAATGAAACCACTGAAAGTTAAAGGCACTTTGTCTATTCTGAATTACTATACACTAATCGGCAATTTTGTAAACAATACACATTTTTTAAAGCTTCAATGGGATGAATTTTCTCCATACCAAAGGAAATTTTAAGCATATCTTTCGAATGCAATATAATTTATCAAAACATACTTTTCACGTATAATCCTATGTATTTTAAAATATGTAATGATTAATAATGTAAGATCCGGTTATAATAGGCTTCGAAATATATAATACATAATTTTGAAGCTATTATAACCGAACCAATTTTGATACTATATATAATAAGATTGCTAGAATCATGTCGGCAAGCAGAATAAAATTGTAGCATAGATTTGGCACGACATCACAAAAGGTTGCTTACCTCTGATCTAGACAATTTTTAAACTTTTCAAATACATTCAATTATTAGTAATAGCTCACGTATATTACAACAACGTTTTGAGTATTATTTTGCTCTCTTCTTCAGGTGTTGCTACCTTCATCAGTGACAGTAGTCTAGTTGGTTAGAGTATTGTCTTAAATTCAATCTTCACGAATCTAAAAATCCACGATTTGATTCCTATGCTGTTGATCAGATCAGAGACAACGAAGAAGAAAGGCGAATAAGATCACTCCCAATGTTGAGTTATATACTGTGTGATCTGAATGTTACTGCTAACAGATGAATAAAGTTTAAATAAAGATTGAATTTTTCTCAAGATATTCAACTATAATCTAGGCAATAAATTAAAATCTGAATAAATAAATTATTATGAGAGAAAGAGATGAGAGAAGGACGAGTCATATCTGGTAATAAATTAAAGTTTACTTTGAGCTTGAATTTATTTTTTAAAGATTTTTTTTTTCAATCTTAATTTAAACTTTAATTTTATTAGATTATATGACTAATAAAAATTTGGAAAAAAAAGGTGGTCTATTATAACAATCTCTCTTACACATGCATACAATCGCAGGGATTATATGTGTTTGTGCTTGCACACATATTAGCAGCTAATCTAAGTCACCCTGAAACAATTAATGAATATTCACAGAAATTTATCCCTTGGGATTTTTTTATATACTTTTACACGACCCTCTTGATCACATGTGTGATCAAGTGCGTCAGCAGTATGAGATAGTGTGGATAGTTTAGGATCGTGTGAACGTCTGAGTTCAAATCCCCTATATATTACATATTGGAATGCAGGTATGAAAAAAGCCTGTACTGTAGAAAAATTCATATATCTATATATTTTTATAAAATAGAACTTTTGGATAAGAAAATCAGTCTTTTGCATGTTAACAGTAGATTCACTTTAAGTAATGATCAAAACTCAAGTTGTGCTTAACAACATCATATAGATTTATAAAACTGTTCGATGAATAAAGCTTTTCTAATTTATTCTGTGAGAAACTCTGTATATTTAAAGTTGTTTGCTAGATTTGAGACGTTTCAAAAAGAAATAATTAATATTTTCTCAGAATATGTAATCAAGTAAGATTTTATCTTATTTTTCATTTCAATTTTATTCCACATGGTATGAATTAATCAAAGATGGAAAAGATTCCGCTTGCATTTGGAAAAAAAAGATACTGTCATGGATAAGAAAATACAAGTTTAATTTCTTGAATCATAGACTGGAAAATGAGATTTGTCTGGAAAAATAGTTTGAAAAATTATATTCAATATGAAAGAATTTTTGAACATATTGTTAATAATTGAAACTTTCAACACTGTGACGAGAATCTTTTTTTTTCTGTTTCCGCATAGAGAAAGAAAACTTGAGACAAATAAAATTAACTAAAAGATTATAGTTAATTTATTTATTAAATATTACAATAATCGTGGTGTGTAATTAGGTGTGGTTGTTATTATAAGAATATGCGCGGGTGTTTCTTCTAGCTTCAACTTACTGATTATAAAAACATACTATTTTGGTATCATGATATGGTTATCACTTTCAGTACTCTAATTTCTTATGAACTCTTCAGCGTAAACTATTTACTTTATTGATTGATTCTATAAATATCAACCGCAGATATTAAAGAGACAAAATAAATAAAAATAATACAACACAAGAAATGAATCTTGCTATGATTATACAACCCAATAAAAATAAATTCACTTATAGAACACTTTCATTCGTTATTCTTTTCTTCTTTTTTTCCTTTCTGTTATTATGCAATGCTGTCTTTTACTTTTTTCTGCTACTTTCTTTCTGAAATAAATTTCATTTTAATGTTCTATTTTTTGTTCTATCTTCCCATTGAAAATAATTAACATTGCATTTTCTTAGAATATTTTAAGCTAATCTTTATAATGTAAACAAAGTCAGCCTCTCATAAAAATTACTTGCAAGTTCATTCTAAAATAGCCTTTTAGAAAATCCTGTACTGCTCATTGGTTTCATATGTCCATTCTAATGAAGATGTTATTTCTAATATCATATTCAACAAGTTGAAGAACATATTGTTTGTCTTTCATATTGCTCTCATAAGAATTTTAGGAATATTCTTAAATGATATTTCTCCAATGCTTTTAGATTATAATCATATAAATGCCCAAGTCTTATTTCCATACAATAAATTAATTAAAATAACTGCTCTCTATATAAATAATTTAAGTGCAGTAATTATTGAAGTGATGAAATAGACTTATCTTTTAACTTTTTAAAATGACCCATTAGGATCCATGTTCATTTCAACATTAGAGTCCACTTTTATATTTTAAAAGATACTTAGATATGTAAATTAGTATACACTCTCAAATTGAAAACACCCCAAACTAAAAATTGCTGGAGATTTTTCTTCCATCATTAGCTGATAAAAAACATGAGTTGTTTGAATACCAATTACTAAACCAAAGTCTTTATTAAAACATTGAATATATCTGCAGATTGTCTTCTGAACTGGTAAAAAATAAATCATCAGTATTCTGTAAATCCAGAATCCATGAAGTTTTTGTTGTTGCTTTCAGTCGATTCATATTACTCCATCAAACAAGGTTTGTAACAATTAATAAGACATCTGACAAATGATATTACTAAATAAATGCTACACATAGCATAATTCAAGGTCTACAATAGGAAGTTAATTTGAATATGGCACTATTCTGCTTGGATATATAACAGTAATGAAGTTATTAGCTTGATAATATTATGAGCTATTATTTCACGTGAGAATGATGAATGCAAGCTAAATGTTTTTGAATAATTTCCAGATAAGGAAAAAGAAAAAATATCAGTTTGGTCAAAGTTATTGACCATACTTGGACTGATGTTTGAATGACACAAACTTTTGAAACTACTGTCCATAAAATCAATCAATAAAAATAATAATTTTAATGATAAAGTGGTAAAAAGATAGTGTATGTATATCTATATAGATTTACAAATTTAAGTCTGACACCAAAAAGCAATATATTGGCAATGAAAGTTTACTCTTCTGTTGTTACATATTATTAAACTCTCTACTAATTAATAGTGATGTATATATTTAAATCAGAAAAATACTTTTCAAGAATGACTTTGATTTAATAAAAAAAATTAATCTTTGACAATCCAGACATTGTAAATCAGACCATTTTTATACCACTTTTTAAGATTCCTTTCACTTTCATAGTGGGCAAAAGAATCTCTTAATAGTACTGTTTAAACATACAATTACTGCCTAGCTAAAACTTCAGCCCTTAATTCACTTTGCAACATGGCTCATTACTGATTGTATTGTCTCAAGAAAATATCAAACTAATAATCCTCAGTTGACTAAACCATCATTATGTTTTCAGTGCTTGGAAACTTGTGTTAAAATAAAAAGGAAATTGGAATCTGAAATGTTGTGATATAGAATATAATATGGTTGCATAAATATATAATATCATTGTCATAGTTAATATAAGAAAGTGATCAATAATATGAAAAGTTCATGATGATTGGGCCCTATATGAACGTAAGTGACTAAAGACAATTAAGGAAAAAGATGAGACAAAATACTGCTAATATGATCTTTGTAAACTAGCATCTTGTTCTACACTGTAGCTGGAAGTACCCTCAGACAAGCACTTTTTATTGCTTATTCACAGTTAAACCTTACATTAAACCATTAAAACATCACATGATCACCATTTCATATGTGTACCCAGTCTGTTAAAACAGTAGTAACTTTCCCCAGACAATGGTGCACCTAGTGTAAGCCATAGTAATTAATGAATGCTAGTCATAAGCTAGAAACTACTCTGGGAATATTGGATAAGTAGGCACTTGATGGGGATTTTGATGCACAAACCTTGTAGCATCCGTTGATTACTGTAATTTCTACTGGGTGGTACTATTGTCTGGAGAGAGTTGTTACTGTTTTAATCCTTATATCTAAAGGGCATTTGACTACTTACCATCTGTGAACCCATCAGCAATCTGTGAGCAATTATACAAAAATCATATTGATAAAAAAAAATGCTTTTTAAATATTTGAAAATTAAATATAATAATAGATAAGAAAAAAAGATAATATAAATCTAACTGGAAAAAAAAAAAGAACAAATCATAAAACTTGATGTTATTACAAAACTAATAACTTTAGAGGAAAGAGAATAAATCGTTCACTCTAGGGTATGGTGAGTTAATATTTTTTTATTAGTCTAGACTAGAGATTATCCAATAGCATTTCTGTAATGTAATTTTCACTACACCACTTTCACGCAAGATATGGATAGAAAGTCGTCTCTGTCTTGCATGAGAGGACAGAATTATTATTCCTTATTGTGAGTTGTCTTTTAAAATATGTTTTCTTAAAAAATGTTGTTTTCTATTACAAATCATTATTTTATATTTAATAAAGTCGTATAGTATTAACCATAATAATAAATATTCAGAGTAATAGTTATAAAATACAAAAGTCATTTCAGTTACTTTCATAATTATTCTCAATTGCTAAGTATTTTAAATTTGCCAAATTTAAAATGTTCAGCAAGAATGATTTCAAAAATAGCACCTGAAAATGGATACAAAAGAATAGCAAGTGCTTATAGTTATTATTATGAATATTATCCCTAATAATATTTTATACTTTTATTTATTATTGTTATAGTTGTTTACATGTAATGGATGTTATGTTTTATATATAATAGATAACAATGTTTTATATAATGAACACAATGCAGTAAATTAAAATGGACAAAACTAATTTGTTAATTAAAGTGATAATAACTTTTTTAATTAAACGAATTCTAAATAGTTAGTTTTTTTTTTGAAAAATGCAGCCAACTAAGCTATTCATTATTAATTAGATTTGAAGTTGTCTTTATATGAATTTGAATTTTATTATTTGAGTTAGTCGCCAAATATAGGGCTGAATACTTTATAGAAAATAATGAACACTGTATTTTTTGCTTTAATAATTTATCTTGCTCTGAGTTGGTAAATGATAATATTTAAGAAGAACGGTATAATTTTATGTTAATTACATACTATCAAGGTAAAGATTCCTTGCTCTTTTTGTGCAAAAAATTCGCCACCAGTTGTTTTCAAATGTTTTGCACTTTAAATATAAAGATCTCTGCCCATAAATTGAAAGAAACACAATTTTCATCCAAAGTCCAAAATTGAGGATAGGAGGAGATTAAATCTCATTTTAAAAACTTAAATCTAATACCCAACTTGTGAAATTTTAATAATAAAAAAGATAAAGGGATCAACTATAGAGATTTGTAGCAAATAAAAATGTTTCAGAGACTACAAAAGAACACCATAAGATCAACTTCTGGAGAACTACATTTTAAAATTATTTAATTATAATATAAAAACTACATTTTCAGATATTAATATTTTTGTTTTAATAATGAGACAAAATTTGTTAGAGGAAACTAAAATAATTCTGATATTCTCCTTCTTCCAAAACTCAGTGTTTTAAAATCATCAAATAAAATATTTTCCTATAAAAAAAACATGCAACTTTTTAAATCCTCATAATCCAAACTGTAGTTGTCTTTTTGTTTGTTTGTTTAAATTTCAGAATTGTTAGATGATTGGTTGATAAAGATACTGAGCATCTTTACAGGAATGGTCTGCAGAAAGTTGTAATTAAGAGATTAGAACAATGTCATGATGTTAATTTTAGAAGAGTGGACATTTTCAATTGTAAATAAACTAACATTTCAGATCATAAAAATCAAAATACATTCATAAAAGCTAAATCATACAGAAAAGTCTTCACTTTCCCTAGATCTTCTTTTCACTTCTATATTTGATTTAAGATTTTATTTGCTTATTTATTTATTTTAGAATCAAGATGTAAGAGAGGAGACTAATGAAGATTCTTCAATAGCTTCTATGGATAAGGCTTGAATTTCAGATACTTATATTTTATCCTGCATGGCTTGATTTTGGAGTTCAAGGTTCATAGATTGTAGCCTAGCTTTCACTGCTGACACGTAAACCATTTGATTAAAAGTACTTATATAGTAAATGCCCACCCTTTTTGAATAAGTACAGACAGACCCTTTTAGTAGCTGATTTAAGTTTGGACATATAAATATGAAACAGGGATGCTGATAGTGAAAGCAGACTACAATGTATATTTTTGAATAAAAAAAGAGAGAAATGGAATAACAAATATATAGTTTATGGTTAGGAATATATAGATGATAACAAGTTGACAATGATTTATTAACGGTTATGATGAGTTTGGTTGACACTAGAAGGGAAATACCTTGGAATCGATTAGGTTAATATTCACGAAGATATAATTATAATAAATCAGAAATTATTAAAGAACATTGATGAAATAAAAATAATGGGAATTATAGTTGTTTGTTTTGCTTTTGAGATATATTAGTTTTCGCTTCCCTCTTCATTAAAGAAATCAATTTGAGAATCATATTTTTTTTAAGGTGAATTCACTGCCCTTGCCCTCCGTTTTATTATTTTTTATATTAGTCTTGAATTTATAAGGTAATATATTCGCTAATCTCCCTTGTAAGATATCTTTAGATTATGATCAACCTATGTAAAAACAAACATTTAGCATGTGTCTATATAGAATGTTATAAAGAAAGATCTTTTTTGCATGTGAAATATATAATAATGTATTAAAAAAATTTTCTCTTTGCAAACATTTTTATTAAATTTATGACATTATATTTGAATCGCTAACTACTTTGTATATTAAATTGTAGAAGTTAATAACTTAATTATATACGTCTGAACTCAATTAAATCTGCGTTAGTTTAACAGTCTGTCTGGAATCCCATAAGAGACTTTTTATCACGCACGCTAATTATCTTCTCAACATTCTTTTGAAGAATTTTTATATATATGCAGTATATCTAACTTCTATCCGCGATTCTTTCCTATAAATATTTTAACTAATTAGGAATTAAAATATAAACTTATCAAATATTTATTTTGAGGAAGTAATTGCAGCTTATTATGCAAGATAACGCTTCATATCTCCCTTAGGACAATCCTTTTATTGCCTTGTAATTATACTGTTGGTTTTATTGGCTTAAGTGTGATTGTCTCTTGTCAACACTCCAGAGAGTCCATGCCTAAAATACTAAATGTCTCTTTACCATTGGAAGATTCAACCGCAGAAAATACGACTCGTTTTGAAATGTGTGCGTGGAAATATATATACACCCCGTAACAATATTAACTAAAGTCCGCAGAATATTTTCAGTCAAGTTAATAGAATTATTTTTCTCCCCCTTCCCACCATTCTCAATTTTCCCAATTTTACATATATAAGAATTATTTTCATTGTAATATTAATTTAATGAAAAAATGCACTTAAAAATTTTCACCGTGCGATGCGATGTATTGCAGCTGCTTTATACTCGGAATTACTTTTAACAGGAAGTAACTGCTATTATTCTATATATCCAATATTCAAACTTTTATTATTAACTTCTATTTTTTCCTACTCTATTTTTCAAAAATAATCATTGTTTTTGTTGTTTTAGTCCTACCATTTTATCGCTGTTTGTTCTTTATTATTTCTCTTCCATCCTAAAATAAAATTCTTTTTTTTTTTAAGTATAATCTTTCCTTTTGTTACGTATATATCCTACAATTTCATCGGTTTTGTCTTTCTTTATCTTTACTGTAATTGTTAAATTTTTAATATAAATGTTCAACATTTTCTATATAAGTCATCTAATAACTTCAAATCTTTTTCCCTTCTTTGTTTCCTAAATATCTTCTGCTTCAATAATGATATTAATTTGATATCATTTTAGTATTTTTATCTATTTTAAACTTTTAAGCATTTCTCTTTTACTTATTTATTTTCAATCCGTTGTCTAACATATTGTATATTTAATATTCTATTTCAATATTCTTTACAATTTTTTTTATAGGTACAGTAAATTAAATTTCTCATCTGTTTGTTTGTTTTGCATATTTTGATATCTATCTTAACTTAAATAATTTTTCAATATCGTTTCCAGTTAATTCCAATAAAAATTATTTTAATAATTCTTTTCCTATTGTAAATTGTAACCTCCCAGATATTTTAATTTGCTCCTGGCATTCCTCATATAAAATGATGACAATCCCATGTTTCTTCTATTTCTTCCTAAATTTTATCCAAAGCTATTACTAATTTAGAGATACTGTGTATTATACTACTTTCATATATGAAAGACGTTCGTTTCTATAAGTTTCTAAGAAAATAATACCAACTATGCTTCTTCCTCTCTTTATTAACAAATCTTTTTCCATTTTGATATATATTACATTCTATTACTTATTTTAATCTCAAAGAAATATTTCTCTGTCCTTTTTTTTTTTGCATTTTTTCATTCATTTTTTAATTTATTTAATATAATGAGCACTGCGTTTCCAAGAAATGGTACAAAAAGAATGCTGGTAACCAGCAGTTTTCAGTATGTGACATCAATCTGCTTATTCCCTCCTCCTTCATTTAAAAATCAACCAATCTATACATTCTGTCACATGTTTTTGCTACCTTTCATCCTATATATGACCAATATGATTTATTTTCTTTATTTCTTGAAAAAAAAAATTTTTTCCAACATTAATTTTATCTTTCCTATCAATTCTCTTTTATTCAAATTGTAACATAGCTTTTATTATATTTTTCCATAAATAAATGTCTTTAATGATGAATTATCTCTAATTTATTTATTTGGATTTTCAAATGAAAGGTGGATTTTAATAGAGAAAAAATTATTTCAAACGAAATTAATAAATATTATTTTTGTTTGATAACTTTAATACTGAAGACAATTTTAGTTTTACATTTTCATCATCAGATGAATTAAAATTTTGTTTTGAGTTTTGATCAATTCTAACTATTATTTTAATTATGGTGGTGCTATCAACTTCAAAATATGCCCAGAAGGTTTTTTTCTTATTAATTGGAATTTTGAAAATGTATTGATTTATAAATATTTAATCAATGCTTGTAATTTTATCTCTTTTTAAAAAAGAACATAATACGTTATTGAGTAATATGCATATTCACTTTAGTAGTAACATTTGCAATATTTATATATTATAAGGGTAGCTTACAATCTAACCTTTGTTTACTCTCATCACCAAATCAAACTCATTTATAATGTAAATTTGGCTAATAGGTGGTTAAGCATGAAGTAAATCCCCCCCACTCATATATATATATATTGATGATTATTTATCTTTTCTGCATGTGTGTGGGCATGTGTATCAGTAGTATGAGATAGTGTGAATAGTGAAATGGCTTGAAAGTTGAGTTCAAATCCCCTATATTTACAATTAGGCTCCAGGTTTAAGAGTGCCTGCTATTTCAAATCTTATATATAGACACAACAAATGTTTATTTTCCCCTATATTAAAAAAATATCATGATAAATTAGTTTCATTTATCTATTAGAAAGTTGAGAACCCTAATTAAAAAGAAATTGAACTATTATATATGTATGCAAACAATAAATTCAATGTCAGTGTATTGTACATCATTATACAAAACTTAGACTAAGTAAACAGGGTAATGATCTAATGTCAAGCTAGTTACTAGGTAACCAAATGTGGAAGATGAAAGCATAATTCTACTATGTAATTTTATTTTACTTACAATCAATACACACAACAATAGGGTTCACATAGCAATGGAAAAGGAAATAAAAATGTGAATATGCTAAACAATGGAAGCCAAGTCCAGTATAAAAGCAAACCCAGTTCATTTCCATCATGTTTTACTATTTTCAAAGAATGCAAAGATTGTATAACAACAACATCTGAAAATCAAATGTTCGAATCTAAGGGAACATGGATAGCTTATTCGAACACTCCAAATCATTGTTCGATCATTGTAACACAAATTGCAAGAAACTGCATCTGTTATTTGAACAAAAAGAATTCTAATAGATTCGTGGAGTTGGACAAAATAATTGAACTGATTTAAATAGACATTTAAAATAAAAAAGACCATGCAATTTTTCAAATACGGATAAAATAGCAAAATAGAACATCATCAGCATAGTTATATATATAATTGATGGAATAATTCAGTTTTTATAAAAATTGTTAAATACCAAACACTGAATTAAGAAAATTTTAATTGTTTCTGAACTGCAAAACAATGTTACTCTGGTTAATTCAGTAGTGTCATAGGGCTAAAGTATTATTAGCTGTGACCATAAAAAGTATGATGGTTTAATATTCAGTGGTGTAATGCCTGCTGAAACATCAAATACCCTGTCTTTAATGTCCCAATGGATATATAATGAAAACAACAACAGGAGATAGAAATAACATCATTCCAATGACTGGAACAGTATTGAACTGTATCTATCAGAAACATTATTTGCCTAATTCATTAACATTATGCAAGATAGTTTGAAGAAAGTCTTTATTTGTTGTGTAATATTTTTTTTTATTTTACATATACATTTGTAGAATTCTGTATTTTTTTTATTTATTTATTTCACTTCTGCACTTGAAAAACGAAATCTCTTAACTTGGAAGAGTCCATTGTAAAATTGATTGCAGTTATCGGTTTTATTATTTGTTAGATTAGGAAAATTTTTCATATTAACGTTAAGGCTTTCTCCACGTGATTGTTGTTCGGAGCTTTTTTCTTCAATTTGAAAAAGCCCTTCAGTTAGTGGCTTAATTTTTTTATTTAATTTTTGATTGTTTTTGTTACTAAGTCAAGAAAGTGCAGGGAGAAAGGTTATTAAGGTAGACAATTTTTTTTTTACTTTATTAAATAAAGTTTAGATAAGTCTTCCTCCATAGTGACATAGCATTGGGTATCATCATCATCCTTACTACAATAATATAAAATAAAAATAAGATTTTATTTGATATTATTCCATATTAAAAACATGCACTTGCTACAGGACATAGTTTGTGTTGTTTATTTATTTATTTTTGTTAACTAATGATTGTTTGTATTTGTTTATTTAATATGAATGACTAATATTCTTGTGTGAATGTTCTTTTCTATAAAACTTATACATAGTTAAGGAGGATCCTCAAAGAAGATAGAGCATTTATAGTTGGAATTAGTCTATGAAGCTATTACACCCAACATATAATCTCATTAAATAATTAAGTTAGCTTTGTAATGATTGTAACAATGAATTAATAAATTTTCTTTTCATCATTTATGTACAGATACCATGGAAAGTGTTGGAGTAATAAACATATTTAATCATTAATATGGCAGGGATACATACTTTACACACACACATGTATATAATTATTCTTTTTGTTAAAAGAGTTTTTCAATTTTTATTATGTTTGTAA
Organism: Epiperipatus broadwayi; assembly: GCA_028023455.1. Lineage (NCBI taxonomy): Eukaryota > Metazoa > Onychophora > Udeonychophora > Euonychophora > Peripatidae > Epiperipatus > Epiperipatus broadwayi. The sequence continues at coordinate 1,644,747 of JAQFVV010012500.1, forward strand.
ATAAACATTGTTAATTTGATTTTCATTAAATGGTCTCTAGTTTATCAAAGTTATTTATCCATTCAATCATCAATTCATAAACATACATATGTGCATACACACATATCTTCTTTTACATTATAATATAGTAATATGGTTAAATGAGTCCTTTACTTGATTGGAACCCATGTAAAGGTATTGTCATTGCTATCTAACATAAATTCATCCCTGAAGAGAGCTGAGTGCAGCATTTTCCCTGGGTTTAAATTTTGAGGCATGTGTGAATCCGAAAGTGGGGTAAGGTATAGATGAACTAGTCTAAATTGTATCTGAATTTAATGTGTAAACCTAGAGCTAGTCCATTGGAGGTAGACATGATCATTGGTTAGGTACTTCATCACATCATTCATAACATCTTATGCAAAGACCCTAGGTATGACCATAGTTAGATGTGATCCCCCTCTTCTGATGGAAAACCTAGACTGTCACAATATATATACATCGTTCATATTTAATTGTCAAAAATACATAGATCCAATTTCTGATGTAATAATTTTTGCAAGAGTGCTATTGAAATCATCATCATCATAATTACTTTCAATCATTATTGATCCACTGCAGAATGAAGAGCTCTCCAAATTTAATCCAATTTTTCCAATCCCTAGTCTTTCTTCTCCACATCACACCAGCAAACTTTTTTTACATTATCCATCCATTTCACATGTAGTCTTTTTCTAGGTCTTTTACAATTTAGTGAGATTCCATTTAAAACTTTAATTCTCAATCTATTATTATCTCTTTTAGCAATAAATTTATCCCACTTCTATTTAATTTTCTAGATTCTTTCAATGGTATCAGTTATAGGTTGCTGTCTCACCCGTAATTTCAATATGATATAAGATATAATATATCCTATATTTTTTATCTTAAATTATAATAAGTAGAATGTAAGATATTTTATATTATATTTTGTTTTAATAATTTTATTTTCTATTTTTTTTTTAACAATAACTTTGTGGTAATATAAGACCAGAGTCTTAACATCTACCTTATTCAAACAGATTTTTAATTTTTTAACGAATATTTCGAATATATTTTTCAAATTATTCTTAATTTAAATCACAAATGTGTCTGTTTATCTGGTAGATACATTTTTAATATCTAATAGAAAAAAAAAAGGAAGAGGGCTAAGTAATGCTTTACTGTTTGCTATGATTTGAATTAAAGCAAAAATAGGATCACTAATTTTTCTATCATCCATAAATCCTATCAGTTTTTCTTCTTATATATTTGTGTTTGTTCGCATATATTATAAGTTTTTTTGCAATAACATATGAAAAAACTTTACACAATCGAAATTATTATTATTGTTCTGTAATTATTCAAATTATTATTTTAAAAAAGTAAATCCTACTCTTGTAATCTTCCAATTCTCTGGAATACCTTCTTTATTGGCAATCAGTAATGAGGTTAAAAAATTTGCTCTAACTTTAAAGGCATTTCTCCGTCAATTTAATTATCCCTCTAGCTTACTCCATCTTTAACTCTTTATTAATCCTTCGGAAATTATAATTTTTTATATATTTTTTTAATTTACAAGCATTCAATTTATTTTCTCTTTTTTTAAATCCTTATTTTTTTTAAACAAGCATGTTTACTTCTCTCTTGCCTACTTTTTTGTGTTTTATCGATTAGTTTAATTTCTTTATCAAGTATGCTTTTATATATAATGTATTCTTAAAATTCCCTACTCCTATCTCTCTTTGTGTTATTTAAATTCTTTTTTCATTCTATTCTGGGGGTTTTCCAGTTTTCATTTGTGATATTTTGCACTTGATATGTTTTTTAACTCTTTTTAATATTTTTACTTGCTTTTTCTTTTTGTTTCACACTAACTAATATATATATTGTAACGGTCAGGTTTGTACATTTGCTCAACAGACTGAGAGTCCAAGCCAGAGAACCAAAAGCTGACCAAGTCGGGATAGTAATACCCTACGTCTGATCATACCTTAACTCTCTCACTCGTGCTTCCAAGTCAACCCATCGCGAATGACATGCCTGAGGTTACACTCGATACCTCTTTGATCACGTTCCAGCAATAGCAAAGCAGTAAAACATGAGACATTCCCCCCCTTATTACATATTCTATTATATACCTTAACTAGTGATTCATAAGATAATGAGCAAGTAATGAGACTGAGACAAATTTATATTTCATAAATTTAATATAACATTTAATAAATATTGACGCATAGCAAGTTGCGTATAGCTAGCTCACACACAGGTGAGTGAACACTAGGGTTATAAAACAATATTACAAAGCCATGAGTGGATGCTCTAGATCATCAAATAATAATACAAAGCAATGAGTGGATTCTCAGGGTTATCAAATAATAATACAAAGCAATGAATGGATTCTCAGAGTTATCATATAATATCTCAAAGCAATGAGTGGATGCTCAGGGTTATAAAATAATATTACAAAGCATGACTTTTTTAATAAGCTTATGTCATCTTTCATGTTCTAATTCATGCTATGTTTTATTTTTGAAATCGGTTATAGTTAGCTAGTGATAGATTTATTGATGAATGATAGAGATTATATTAAGTTTATATCATTGTTACTAAGTTTGAGTTTATATTATAGTTACTAAGTTTAAGATTATATTATAAATATATTCAAAATCATATTATAGAGACATTTGCGTGATATATAATTGTTATACGGATAAACAAATTAAATCAGACTCTAGTTCGGATCAACGCCGAAATTACTTTCTAGGGAAAATGAACTGAGACGTGATGGCAGTGGAACGTTAGATCTAGTGCGTTAGAGACTAGAGTATCAGATAAGTGCGACTCGAATGCATTCTTAATGGGGTTTATTACCTAGTAAACGGTTCCCTAACCGATCTGCTTGCTATAATGGAAGAGGCCTTTTAATTAAGTGAACAGAAGAAGGGCTTATTAGCCTTTTGGAAACGCTTTGGTTCCGTTAAGTACGAGTAACTGTCACATTTGCCTAAACTTTCGAGGCGTGACTTGACGAAATACGAAGAAAATGTCACCGTTGCCTAAACTTTCGAGGCGTGACTGGACGTGGAACAATCTTGAGATGGGCCATTATAGACATAGCAAGTAGAAATGCATATTTATGCAAATTAGCAATACATTCGCAACGCTAGATTAATATTTTATAAATTAATTACGCCAAAATCTTAGCTTCTTCAGTGCTACTACCACGGTCAAGTTCATAAATGAGATTATTAAATTATAAAATAATGGCGATAATGAGAATCTGATTTAAGGTTTCTCTGCATAGCTACTTATAGAACTGGGAACATTAGTTATATGTAGTATAACTACATCTAATATCAACTGATTTTTAAATAATAAAATATGAGTTATAAAATAGCTCACGCAAATTATTGATTTTTAAATAAATTACACCTCTTAAATAATTCGTCAAAATAGACCTTACTAATAATGAAAAATGGGTTTTAACTAATGAATGCAAATCTATATTTTAAATAGCTTGCATGAAATATACTTTTTCAGATAACTGGCAAAATACATATTTTAAATCATTTACGCAAATATAATTCTTAAACAATATGGGCACAATCTGAGTGTTAAATAATATACGTAATATATACGTTTTAACTAACTTTAGTAAACATTTTCCATTTTATATAACTTTAGAAAAGATGCGTTTTAAATAATTGACGCTAAATATACCTTTTAAATAACTTTAGCACAACATTTCATTTTCAATTAACTTGAGAAAAAGATGCGCTTTAAATAATATACGCAAATATACCTTTTAAAATAAGTTTATCAAAAGATTTTAAATAACTTGTTCGGGCATTATAAATATCGATTCACTCTATCACATATAATTCAGAAGAGTCTTGACTATATTCTTTATAGCCATACTCTGATATGATAAAAGAGATTACTCACTCCCCTCCCCCCGATAATTTATTAACACACAAGACTCCGTTCTGATAAAAACACAGCATAAATCAATTAACATGAACTTAAAACTATAGATAGATGACATAAGAATAAATTGCATAAACAATCAATAAGATTTATAATTTAGAAATGAATTTCTTGTATAGTTTTATATAAACTAGATGTTTAGAATTATTTAAAATTATTAATGATCAACGACTACTTAAAATTATTAATGATCAAACAAGAATTTGGAGAGTGTTCTAAGATTTAAACAAATTTAAGATAAACATTTTAATTGAACATTTAGAAAATATAATTATGTGATTTAGTTAGCTAGCTTTCATTTAGTGTACGTTTTAGTTATGAGATTTAATATGTCAGAAAGGATTTACCGGCAAAGTCTCTTTTAAGGCATTGTTTCCACGTGCTTCTCACTATATTCAGTCAGGCTGGGCTTCTCTTAGGTTTTAGTCTGGATGTAGCTTCGCAAATTTATCTCTGTGGCAGCTTTCCCCATTTCTCTGGTCAGGAACTCTCTGGTCTCTCAGATACATCTTCTTTCTTACAGTGATGGGCATGGTGGAGGTTTTCTGTCATCGGTAGCCGCTCGTGAAAGAGCAAACGGCTCTCTTTGTCTCTAGCCCACTGTCATCTTTGGAGCAGTTTTGATGGTAGCTTTTTAAGATTTAGCTTTTTTTTTTTAACAGCAGGAACAGTTCTTATTTAACTTCAGCTCTGGTCACAGCAACAGCAAAAATTAACACGGATTATGATAGATGGATGGAAGAGGTTAGATTAGAGGCCTTGGTGGCTATTTGGGCCCTTTTTTATGCTATATTTTTGACAGAAGTAGCCTCCTACTTTGAGTCATGCCACATCACAAGATGACTAGTTCAAACTAGCCTTTAACCAAATATCCAGTTAGTAAAAATATTAAGTATATCTAAATCTGGACTTGGTAAGACTCTATTGTTGTAATTGACGTCAGTTTTAAAAGATATATTTTCGAGAGAATGGTCACAAGCAATTAGTAAAGATTTTTGTATAGATTTATGCCTGACTGAATATTATAATTGGTCTTGGTTATAATTTTTAACTAGGTCAAATTTTGGCTAAAGATTTATTTTTAGAACGAAGTGTTAAAACTGATAAAACTTTCTGCTTGTAATTTTAAGCAAACAAAAGAATTGAAAACTTGGAATTAGTCAAAATGAATACTGACTTAAATAATTATTTAGAAAGAATATTGAAAAATAAGTAATATTATAAATTTAACTTATTATGCTGCTATATAGATAAATTAATTATACAGTTATGTTTATTTCAGTTTTAACAAATCTAAAGGAATATGCTCGTATATAAATATTTGAGATTGCAATTTTATTTTTATAAATTTTAAGGACGATTATATACGCACATACTCGCAATATTATAAGGACAAAGTTTTTAAAATTGAAGAAATACACGCCATCTGAGAACAACAAATATATACTATTATCAAAGATAATAGGTGAAACAGGTGTAACCGTTTCAATATATTTGTAAATTTTTATTCTTTATGTTTCCCCACCACATTTATCAGCAACTTCCTTAACTTTTTTATATCAATCTGTATAATACAATACATTGCTCATTGGGTTTTTTCCTCTCCAAAACATTATCATATATATATATTTGATTTAGCTTTATTAATTATATCCCATCTGATGATTTTTAATTTCATTTATACCTATTTTATCTTGAATCTCAACTTTTACTAATAAAAATAATGATTACTTAGATCTGTTTTTTTATTTATCAAAAACATTTGCTCTTCTTAACTTCCTTTTGATCTATATTATAATAGATAATGAAAGTATATCGATCTATATTATAATAGGTACTTGTCTGGTAGCTGGGCACAGCAGCTTGATAGCATATTACAGCCTGTTTTGTGCTTTGTGACACTTTATGCCAATTCACAGTTGGCTACTATATCATCTGAGGGTGGCTGGATTTCAAGTGGCTGCAACTTTTGAAATCTCCATAACAGAGCAGTTTCATTTCTACTTAAATCATGCAGTATGACTTACTAAGAATTGTCACATCATCTCTGCCCTTCCATACACAACTTGGAATGTGCCAAACATTGGCAAAGGGTACAGCCGAACATGATACAGACAAGCTCATGTGAAAAATCATGTTCTTGCAAGAAAATATACGAGACAAATAAAATGGCACATATCAACAAGTAGATTTTCAAATTGTGGCAATTGCTGACAATAGAACCTGACATGGTGGTGTTCCTACAGGGAAATAATGTCCACCCAGATGCCAAGTGATGCGTGTGTGGCAAGTTCGTGAAACTATATATTTGCAAAACAATCTTACAGTTCTGATATCAGTTACATTTCTCCAAGTGAAAGTCCTCGATTCGCAACAACACTTGGTTCCACAGCTCCAGAATACTGTTGTTGGAAACACTAGGGCTCATGTATTACTGGATCTATAACCAGCTGATACTCAAAGGCATCCAGTCAGATCTGGACATGTGCAGAAGTGCCATGGTGGAGTGAACCACTGGACTGCAAAAGCTATGCCATGAGAGCCTGGCATCCCGATCCTGCAGTCAAATTGGTGGGACCAGTTTGATAGTGGAGGTTGATGAGACAATGTTCTGCCAGAGGAAAAAGCACCAGGGCAGGATACTTCCTCAGCAGTGGATCTTTGGAGGAATGTGCCATGAGACTGGAGAATGCTTCACTCCCTCCGTTCCTTCCCACTCTGCAGCCACCCTTCTGGAGGCCCTAAAAGACAATGTAAAGGCCAGATCAACCATCTTCTCCAAATGTTGGAGGGGCTACAAGACTGCAGAGCTGGAGGCCACAGGTTTCCACTACCTAACTGTCAACCACCAATACCATTTTGTGGATCCTATCACAGGAACTCATACACAAAATGTTGAGCATCATTGGGACCTGCTCAAGTGGCATAACATGAATCAACATGGAACTGCCAGGAAATTGCTGGACAACTACCTGGCAGAATTTACGTGACAATGTCTGCACAAGGACAAAGGTCTCTTCCTGTCCATCCTATCTGAGATGGCTCCCACCACAAAACAGAAGCTAATGTAGAGAAACCAAGACTTGTTTTACTATATCAACGGTAAAGATGCATTTGTGTATTATTTTTGTTATTCTAATTTATTAGTAGAAAAAAAAACCATTTCCCAAACAAAATTTTGGGATTCTATGACATAATTCAATAAAAAAGAAAACAAAAGTTGAAAAAGTCAAAAGTTTTTGTCTTTTTTTTTGTCAGGGGGGGGGGGGTTAAAAAGTGTCTCGTCACTGAGACACAAGTTAGTAAAAAGTTATTTTTGTTTTGTTTTATTAATAATAAGGAGAACAATTTAGTCCAAACAAAAAGAACCAAAAAAAAAGGTAGAACAAGATTTTATTAAAAAAAAAAACACAGTAATACAAATAAAATGTAATAAAAAATTGTTTTAAAAATAAATCCAATTCATATTAGAAAAAAATAAATAAATTTAAAGATGTAATAGAAAAAAATTTGCAATCTGGTAATGTTACATTTGATTGTTTTTGCATAACAACAATGCCATTAAATGGCCATGCCTAGCTACCAGACAAGTACCTTATAATACATAATGAAAGTATATGATCATTTCTTGAGCAGATAAAAATAAAGCAAATTTAAGCAAACTATTCATTTTTTAAATTTAATAAATAAATGGTTCACTAATTCCAAATTCATTCAAAACAATGAATATTTTTATTAAATAGAAGACGTTTAATTATTTTCTTTATTTAATTATTTATACACTACAAGGAAACTGTACAATTAAAAGGAAGACAGTCACATGATCAAAAGCCAGTGTTTTAAAAAAGAAAAAGGACTGTTTTGTGTTGTCATACTTACAGAAATGATTTTTGCAAGGACTTTCTTTTGCTTAAAATTTTGTTTCTTTTGCCTTACTTTTATAAATATATTTAAAACATATAGGAAAGAAAGATACAAGTATCAATGATAGTACAGGTCACTGGATGGCACTGTTCCTCCTCAAAAACAATTAAGTATACAATTTCTGTGGCAGGCTGTAATGATTGGTAGTGTGTTCTGCTAATTTCTCACAATTCACACTTAGTTCAAGTGCCTGTTCTTACTCTCTGAATGATTGCTATTGACCCTTGTGTATTGTATAATTTGAGAATGTGTATATTTGAATTTAACACAACATTTTTAATATTATTAAATCAGTTTTTATTTTACATTCGAATTACATAGCATTATGTAGAAAAATTTATCAAAGAGTCATATTTTTTTCAAGTTTGTTTTGAAGGCTATAAAATTAGACAAACTTTGTTTGTAAGCATGATTTATTTGATAAAGATGTTATCTGCAAGATCTTTGAGAGAATAACAAAATGGCACATACTGCCGAGGATGGTATTTGATCCATAATAGTTGTTTGATTTTTAATGTTAAATTTACAGACTTACTTTTTAAATATACTGCAATTAAAAGAAAAAATATATAAATTATAATAAATTGTTTGCTATATATTTTTGTTTTAAAAAAGACATTTCTATTTTCTCCAAAAAAAAAAACCAACAACACTGCGATTAAAAGAAAAAAAAGTAAACTATAGTAAATTGTTTACTATACAGTTTTTAAAATATATCACTTGTTTAATAATATGTCAAAAAAAGGTAATAAAAAAGACATTTTTAAAAAAAGATGCTTCTATTTTCTTCAAAAAACAAAAACACGGCGATTAAAATAAAATAAAAAAATACATAGTAAATCGTTTACTATACAATTTTTAAAATATATCACTTGTTTAATAATAAGTCAAAAAAAATAAAAAAGAAGAACATTCTTTACTATTTATTTTATTTATTTAAGAAAAAAAATTAAGATAAAAACACAATATTTAATAATATGTCATAGTCAGGTAACGTTAAAATATAAGAACAAAGATGACATTCTTTACTATTTATTTTATTTATTTAAGAAAAAAAAGTTAAGATAAAAACATATTTAATAATATGTTGCACCCAGGTAATGTTATATTTCAATGTTTTTGACTAGCAACAGCACCATCCAGTAACCTGTACCATCATTGAAACTTGTACCAAAATAAATATGGTCTGTGAATAAAACAATTTAGAGAGAAGGAGCATGAGCTTCCTACTCTCTTCATTTGATATCTTTATGATTAAAATGAAATGAATATCACAGATGCTATGAAGTAATTGAATTCACATCACATTGGATTATAATATCAGTAGGTATAATAATTGGATATCATCTAATGATTCAAATTGCTTATGGATCCTTATGTTTGTGTTTTTGCTACCAAAAAGATACCAAAAAAATATTGAATAATGAAAAATCAGCTGGAGTCATATGTATGCAATACTGAGGTACCACCTTTTAAATTAATACTATAAGTTTTATAAAAAAAATGGTTAAAAAACATAATGTTAATGATAAACATTTATTCTTTTTTTTATTAATAATGTCCATTAGTGTAATAGCTTGGTATTTGTTATCATTTAAATGATATACAAATATTTTTTTAACAATATCAAAACTTTTATTACTTTGTTTAAAGAATTTATCTTTAACTCTTCTATAACTATATGCTTTATGATTTAAATGTATATCATATCTATCAATTGAAATCTTAAAAAAGGAGATATATTACAAAATATATGATAGGCTGCAGTTAGTAAATCACAATTATAATCTTTATTTTATCCACCTCAATGAATTAATGCTTATTTCAATAAATTTATATTATTATTAATGTGAGTCCTTTGATTTGCCTATTGCATCAATCATAATTCATTGTACACCCCATATTATACTTTATCATCAAATAAGTCATCATTTATTCATGAGTTCATTGTAAATATAAATTTAAACTCTGCTGTAGAACCATTTGTGAACTAACATATTTATTTGTCTATTTTTAGTTATATATTTTAGTTGCCTAAGTACAACTTCTATGTAATATATTTTAGAGTATCTAAATATTTGGGCATAAATCACTTGGTTCATGGTTTTATTTATTATATGTGGTTTCCCAAATCTATGAGGCACTTTCAGGCTAGCTAGACATATTCAATTATAATATTTTCTATTACACTCAGGATTATCCAAATATGCAAGCTATTTAATGAACAGCACTTATTTTAGTTTTATATTTTGGCAGTCTTTAGTTTTACTTCACATTTTGGCGCATCCAAGAAGGAAATATTGCTATTTATGAAACAATGTTGCTTTATTAGTATTCTCATAAGTTTTAGAGAATATAGTTTTCTTCACACTATTAAAATCTCTCATATATACTGGCATATAGTGACCCCATCATAATTGGTGCATATGAAACAGTATTTGTGGTTAAATATTTACAATAATAATAATTCCTATGGTTTTACATTTTTTTCTTTAGTTAGCCTAAAGTTTAAATAAAGTAATAGAAAACAATTTATAATTAAAAGATGCTAGGTCAATGAGTTTTGATATGCTGTGCAATATAGACCTGTGATTGTATTATTTTTTTAAAAAAATTAGATTTTAAGCCTGTCTCTGATCACATATTTTTTCTTGATTGTTCTATGCATTGTAATATAGCAAAATGGTTTTCTCTTAGACCATATCTGCCCTTGAAGGGCCATAACTGGAGCACATACACTTTTAAAGAAATAATTATTAAAACAATATAATATGTCTACTCATTTTTATTTTAAAAATAATATAAAATATACACATATCATTGATTAAACTTTAATCATGATTACATCATTTTCCAGTTATATTATAGCAAACATTTTTGTTTCAAAAATATATTTGTTAATTACTTTGTGTACAAATTAGAAAGGATATATACAAAGTTAAATGAGGTTAAGCTAAGTTCTGAGAGTTCTTATGAGTGGTTTAGTAGGCCAGCATGTTTGTTGTTCTGTTGTTATTAGTAGGGAGGGTGAATAAGTTCCAGGTGTCCTCAAAGGATTTTTTGGGAGAGATGAGCTCATTTCTTTTTCTGATTTTCTTTATTGTTTTGCAGAACAGCAGATCTGGGTCTAGGTGGGGCAGTTCCATTATCAATTTGCAACGTACTACCCAGATTGCATAGAGAATGAAAATGGATAGTCTAATGATAGCAAATGTTCTGGTGTGTATCGCTTTTATGGGCAAGAAAATTAGGTCCGGTCTGATGTTGGAGTTGGTGAAAACTATATCTCTGACTGTTTTAAGGTTTGGACAGCGATATATGAAGTGCTCAATGGTTTTCTTTTCATGAGAACATAAACTGCAGGCTGGATTAATGTTGGAGTTACCTCTTCAGTAAAATAGGAACCAATTTGTGGGAAGCATGCTAAGGTTAATTTTGATGATGAAGTCCAGATACTTGGGCTCCAGACACCATCTTTTAAAGTGGGTAATTAATTTTTGGTTTGTGAGGTTGAGGCTACTTTTGGGAGGTTGTGGAGGTGGGTTGATTAGGTGGTATGCATCCCACAAGGTGATTTTAACATTGAGATTGGTGTTCATGATTGGTTTGTATTGACTTAGAAGATTGATAAGGGATGATATCCATGGCATTTTCCCTAGTAGGGGTCAATCTGTTGGGGAAATCTTTTTGGTGATGTTGTTATAGCCAAAGGAATGTATCAAAGTATGTAGCGTATTGTGTGTTTTTTGGAGGATGGCTGCTTGAATAGAGTGGAAAGACAAGCCATTGAACCTCCGAGGCAGCTGGATTTGTCAGAGGCTGATGGCCACAGTATTCCCTCTCCAGAAGAGTTTGGTGCATATGCGATTAATTTTGTTCTGAAACTGTTTGGTTAGTTTGATAAAGGGCAGGTAATATGTAATTTTTGGTAATATTGTCATATTCAGAGGCCTACCTTTCCATATAGTGAGAGATAGACTCTAGAAAGAAATGTGGTGATGTGCTCTGTTGTTTGGAGGATACCGTCCTGTATTTCTCTGATCATTGCCATTGATGATTTGAAGATGGGGAACCGCAAAAATCTTTGTGGTTTGGCAGTATAGGTAGATGGTATTTGTTTTCCTGACTTTATCTGCCAGATAGCTGATTTGTTGTGATTTATTTGTAAATGATATTTTGCAGAATATCGATTTAAAATGGATTGTAGTTGGGGAAGGTATTTTATGGTAGGTAGAACAATCATGATGTCATCTATGTAGGCAAATGAGTTGAGGTGTTTATTGATGGATGGAACGAATATGCCCAGTAGATTTTTTTCAATATCCATCAGTAGAGGATTTATGTATGCTGTGAAGCATAGAGCACTGAGGGGGAAACCTTGAGGGAGAGATTTAAAAGGTTTGAAGCCTGGTGTGAGCTTGCCATCTAGTGAGACAAAGACTTTTCTGTTGCTTAATAGATTACTGATTATTTGTATAATGGTGACTGGAACATTATACTCAGCCAGCAGATTCAGCAGGATGTCTATGTGCACTGCATCGAAAGCTGCAGCAATATCCAGCAGGACAGCAATGGGTTTAGATTTCTTTTGTATTCTGATATAATCAATGAGAGTCATACCGTTAGCCATAGCATGTGAGGTGGAGGAGCCTTTTAGAGAAATGTGTTTAAGGACTATAGGTTGAATTTGATTCTTGATGACTGACTCCATTATCTTGATCAGCAATGGGGTCATGGAGATTGGTCGAATACTGGTTAAATCAGTGAGTGGTTTTTGTTTTTTTCAAAAAAGGCACTAGTGCCACTGAATACAGATCAGCTATATTTCTGTGCCCAGTAGCTAAGTGTTCAATCATTTTGACCATGATGGGAATCGTAAACAGACTAAGGTGATTTAAAAGGAACTTAGGGATGCCATGTAGACCTGGATGAATGCTATCTGGAAAAGATATAAGTATTCTTTTAAGTAGAGCTTCTGTAATGCCATGCTCGCCTGGATTCCCAGCTTCCAGCCAGTCTGGTTCAGAAGAAGGACTATTTGCTTGCATAAGTTGTTGATGATGCTGACTGATGAGTAACATCATAGGATAACCTATGAGTGTGTTGCTGTTACTGGTAATTGATGATGGGTAACTTGTTGTCTATTTGTCCCTAGAGCCTATCTGAGGTACCCTCTTGTCCAACAATGTTGTTGAGACAAGAAGACTTTAGACCTCCTGATGGATATATATTCTGTGAGTGATTTTTGTTTAATATGGTAAAGGTTTTTAAGTGATAAGATGACTTCTATATTGGAAGGATTCTGTTGCACTATGAGTAAGCTATTTGGGCCTTTAATTTTCCTGGTGTGATGGTTTAGAATGGATTGGAGAATATTGATATATGTGAACCAGGCTTCTTCAACTGGAAGGGAAAGGATGTTGATCTTTCGGAAATAAATGTAGGCCTCAGAAACTATGGCTTCTGTCATGCTGGACTTAGTGACCATACGCATAGTTCTGCCGGGCCCCGCAGCAGGCATTGGACCTGCAATAGCTTATAATTGGATAACTAGTGCCATATGATCTGAGAAAGAGACAGGAACCAAAGCTGCATCAATATAAAGTGGAGGTCTGGTGTATAATATATCAGGTCAATCAGGGATCTTCGAGTTCTGGTGTAAAAGGAAAAGGCACCTGGGGGGAAGAAGCCCTCTCCGCACATCAGTCTTCGATTTAAGTGATGGATGAATCTAGTGTTAAACATTTTTTAGTCAAATGTTTCAACTATTTATTTATTTTTGGAGGCATGTTAACAAGCCTATATAATTAGGGCAGATTCATTCTATATTTTCAGTCATTCCAGATCAGATTACTCAAAAATGCAGCTAATTGTTTCCTTGATGATACTACCCTTAATGTGATTGCATAGTTGTATGCAATTGCTATGAAACTGTTTACATATTAAAAGCCACAATAACTCTAAAATGTATTGTTAGCAATATTAATCATTAATTTTTATATTATTTTATTTTGAATCTCTACATCAGAGCAGTTTGAATTAGCCAACCATTAAGAAAGAGCTGCTCATATCTGTCATAGATAAAGTTAACAGTTTCAAGGTAATAAAAGACCTCATTGCTAGAAACAATTGGCTACTGTACGCTTATCATCTTCTAAACCTCTTATTCATTTTCAATCTTCTTTCGCTTGTTAAATTATTTTACTAACACTGACACTTTTTTTTTTATCTTCTATCCTATTTTAATTAAAACAATCTTATTCTCTCTATTTTTTTTCCTCTTATTTTTTTTATTGCCATTATAAAAGATTTTAAAAAAAACATCATTATCTTTTTGTTTCTTTTATTTTTATGCTTCTTTCACCTCTTTATAATTTATCTTAGTTTTTCTTCTCAATATCCTACATTCCAATTCTTCATCACTTCTCATAAATCACAGCTACACACTTAAACACTATCCAATTTTTATCTTATTTTCTCAGTATCCAAAGCTCTTATATTTTCTTCAAATAGCAATAGTTTATTTTAGTTTATCATATATTTTTTTATAATTTGTTGGGTTTTTTTTATATATCAACTCTTGTTATTCATATTCATTTTCTATATCCCTAGCTTTGTTCCTCTAACAAATTTATCTAACTTTTCCCATTCTCAAAATTAAGCACTTGGTAATATATTCTGTACATCTTTTTTATGTAAATATATAGTAGAAATAAAATCTCTATCTATTACCTTATATTGTATTACTTTTGTATATTCTAGCTCATATGTTTTATATCTTTTCCATGTTATTCAATTATAACTTTTTACTCATTATTTTCATTGATGTATTGTAATCTTCCGAATATTTCAAATTTATTTTTAATTTATTTATTATAAAATAAATCATCTCCATTTTCCATTTAAATCTTCATTTGTTGTCTACAATGATTACTCAGTAAATACATACTTATTTCTTTTTGACTTCTATTTAAAAAAGGTTGTGCAAAGTGCTTCATTTTCATATTTAAAACATATAAGATCACCTTTTTAAATTTTTTGTAAATACTATTATTTTAATTATATGAGCAATATGTCATGTGTTTAATCATTCTATTTTTGTTTGTTCTCCCAGTTCTAATTTTCAACTATCCATATAATTTCTTGGTTCATATAATTTTCCTTTTCTTTAAATAATTACATTTCTCCATTTTTATAAAACAAATATTAATTTTTTTTTTTCAGGTTCATCTTTCTTATTAATTTATAGTGTCTTAAGATTTTGTTCACTTAATTTATTTTCATAATTTTTACTAATTCCTATACAATTCTGACAAAACATTACAGTACCTTGAAGAGTAGTAATTAATTTATAGAATGCACAGAGAGCTTATGTAAATAGTTTGAACAGGCACTAACCCGTATTCAATGCGCTTTAAAATTTGCAATAATCAAGCATATTTTGTTGATAGAGGGATCTCCCAAACCATGACACAAGGTAGTGACTTTTATAAAGATAAGAGCGGCCATCTTATCTTTAACCTAAATGTCTATTTATATAGGCGAATCTGAAGCATCTTGATTTGGAAGCATGAAGTAGTTGTTTTCTCCACTGTTTAAATCCACTATTTCCTTTACAAATTAACTTATATGAAATCTTGTGATTTACAGCGAGTTTATAGTATGATCTTCATGTTGGAAAGTCTACAAAAAGATTATGTAAATAGTTTGAACAGGCACTAACCTGTATTCAATGCACTTTAAAATTTGCACTACTCTTCAATAGTTTATAGAATTTCCAACATTAAGATCGTACTATTAACTCGCTATAAATCGCAAGATTTCACGTAAGTTAATTTGTAAAGGAAATAGAGGATTTAAACAGTGGAGAAAACAATTACTTCATGCTTCCAAATCAAGATGCTTCAGATTCACTTATATAAATGGACATTTAGGTTAAAGATAAGATGGCCACTCTTATCTTTATAAAAGTTGCTATCTTGTGTTGTGGTTTGAAAGATCCCTCTACCAGCAAAATATGCTTGATTATTGTGAACTTTAAAGCACATTGAATATAAGTTAGTGCCTGTTCAAACTAATTACAGCACCTTCTACACTGTCTTAAAAAAAGTTTCATGTCATTCACAAAAAAAGAAACATTATTCCTATGTCTTCTGATTGTTAACTTTATAAATCCTTATTCCTTTCCTAATTTCTTTTCACAACTTCAAATATTTGGAAAACAAAATAAATGATAAAGGGGGAAATGTAGATTGTATGTAATTCAGCAGATATTTGTAAAACTTATCTTAATAAAAACTACTTAAACATTTTTGATAACAGCAAATATATTAACATATTTTCAAAATTCTCTTTTCCTAAAGAAACTTTTTTTGACAAACTCCAGTATCTGTTTGGATTAAATTTCCAATTCTTATTACAAGAATAAACCTTTATTCTGCATTACATTTTTGCAATTCAAATAATTTCTTAGATGTAGAAAATAAAAAATAAATACTATTTTTAGGAATGATATTTCATCTTTGCAAATATAATTTTAAAAAAGTGATTAACTGAAGTATTTAATTCAAACATTATTTGATATTTATGACTGCTGGTAAAAATTTATTTGGAATGAAGCAAAAATTTATTTGAATTTCATTTCTAATATCTGGTGACTTTTTTCCAAAAACATATAAACAATAAAATTATGTTTTAAAGTTTAAATGCTATTTACAATTATTGAAAAATAACAAAAAATAACAGTTGGTGCTGATTATAGAGGCATTTTTTTTTAGTCAATCGCAGTATCCTACTTCACATAATTACATTTGTTTTGTCCTATTATTTCAAAAAAATACTTATATTTTTGAATAAAATATTAGTGTAATTATCATATTCTTTTTTAAAAAATAAATATTTTCGAAAAATAATTATAGATATGTAAATAAACTTCAGAAAATGTAAAATTTTTATTTTGAAGTTTGAATAAATGTCAAACTCTCACAAGCATAGTGATTAAGTTGAGACTAAAAACCTACCAATCACCAGTGGCTTTGGCCTTTTTAAATTCTCTATGTGATACTGTCATTTTGAGTTTATTTTAAAATTAATGAATCAATATGTATATATATTAGTTCTAGTTTTTTAATCAAATGAATGCAAAACCAGCAAAGAATTCTGCAGATAGCTACAAAAAGAATAAATTGAAGTCCATTATATCATGCTAAAGAAATGTTGCAAGTAATATTACAATTAAGAATTGATTTAATTACTACCTAGCAATAAAGTATAAACATTTAAAACTCCACAATATATAGTTAATTTTAACAAATTATTTGTAATTTTACTTCAAGATTTTAAACAAAAAACACTTATTTATAATTCTTTAATGGAGAAGAAGATATAAATTAATATTAACGTTTATAGGCTTAATGTTTTCAAGGATCCATGCCTCATATTCATAGCCATCATAAAATGTATAGTAAAATATATGCAAATATTTAAATAAGCTAGTGTTACATAGCCCATTTTTTCGAGATGTCGAAGCAAGTGTCTTTTCTATTGATAACATGGCTGTTTCCATTCATGTAAAATGCCTCCTTTATTTTAAAAGAAGATTGTTCTAACGTAATATCTTTCAAAATGAATAACTTATTAAAATGATGATGAATATATTTTACTTAATTTTATACTTGCATAATTATGTAATGTTTTTCAAATATTATGTAAAATTTTCAAATTTATGTTAATATTTGAATGTGTGTAATGATTCTTACAATCTAACAGCATAGGATTTTGTTGAAGTTATGACAGCAGGGTGTGGTCCATGTTTACAAGAGAAGCCTTGTTTTCATTTTAATAATAGTCTTTTTGTATAATGTTTTCACATTTTTAATAATTTATCAAATGTTCACTGCTTTTCTTTATAATTAAGACAAGCATTTATTCATTCTGGCTTATCATTGCTTTCTTCTGATAACATTTTCTCATTCTTTGGTCTCATGGAAGCAATTAATTGAATCAAATTCATACAGTATTAAGAAGTTTCCATCGCATGACAATAGGATATTGGTAATCATTCGTTCTTTTATTTTTTACATGGGAACAATTGAAAAATTGCATCAGTAAAATAATACCCAATAAAAAAATGCCTGCAGTTGACAGGAATTCAAAGGTATTTATCGTAATCAGTGCACTAAATAACTTCTTTAATACATGCAAATACTTCTGTTTTTACTCAAATGATTATATATAAGTAAAGTAAGGGGAATATTCACTCTGCTCTTTGTTTTTTAAAGTGTTTATATAATTATTTTTAGGATAATTGTAATTTCAGATCAATAAATATTGTATAATTGACTCTATTAATAAAATTATTTAGATCTCTGAGTTTTATTGATAAAGAAATAATAATAAATGAAAAAAAGTCCAAAATCGGAAATAATAATTTAAACCTC
This sequence comes from Epiperipatus broadwayi, assembly GCA_028023455.1. Lineage (NCBI taxonomy): Eukaryota > Metazoa > Onychophora > Udeonychophora > Euonychophora > Peripatidae > Epiperipatus > Epiperipatus broadwayi. The sequence goes on from JAQFVV010012500.1 coordinate 1,663,097, forward strand.
AAAAATTAAAATCTATATTTGGCATTTCAATAGTAGTAGCAGTTTTAATGATTTAAATAATTTCTTTAAAACTCAAAAAAAACAAAACAACTAATGTTAAACCATCTAAAATAATGCATTCAGTTCATTCATTTAGTTGTTTCATATTTTGATTTTCAATGAAAAATTCATTTGCTTTCCCTCTATCTAATATTTCCACATGTCATGTATTACAGGTATACAAAAATATATCATAAGAAGTTGAATCCATTTTGATAAGTAATTAAGCAAAAAAATTGTATCACTCTACAAGATTCAAACTATATATTTGAGCAGCATATTAATAATATTTATACCATGCCAACTTAATGGCATCTTATATATCACAATGGACAGAGAAAATGTCTTGCATTGGTGGTCGAGAGGTCAGCGCGACTACCTTGCACTTGCAGGCAGTTGCCCGGGTTGCGGGTTCACGTCCCGGCCAATGCTATGACACTTTAAAAAAAATAAAATAAATGATTATATATGGAAATAGTAAATATTATTCTCTTTATTCTGCAGTAGAGTCATCTAGTAAGTGTCAATATAAAGAAAAACAAAGAGGTTCTTCATATTGCTGTATGAGCAAAAACTAATAAAATGTAGAAACGTTTTGATGGGTAATCAGTTAAATATGTGGAATAAATTATCTTTTTATTATTTTAGAGACTTTTATTATAAGCTTGAGTATTGGTTGATTATCAGATGATACATTGGTATCAAATTTCCACTTCATAGTTGATTAATTTCTGTTTTTTGCTTCCATCAGTGAGACTAAGATTCAAATCTGGAAATAATGCACTTATTTATTTAACATCCCATTTTATATCTTTATACTTTTTAATCTAATAACTTTAAATTTTTTTTAAAAAAATAGGATTTCAAACTTAGGCTATCTCAATTGCATGGCCATGTGGATATGACACAGTCAGTTTCCATAACTTTTGAGAACTCTGCTCTATACTACATGTAAGCCCCTTTTCTGCCTATGCAAGCTTATATTAGTTGCATTAGCTCTATATTAGTGCAAAAGAAACTATTTTTGAAAGCATACATGAAGAATACAACTTTGTGACTGATTCTAACATTTCTAGCCATCAGGACTTACAATTATTATAAAAAATGAGATTTCAAAAATATATAAAAACTGAGCTGATATCAGCTCTACGTAGCTATGCAAGTGAATTATCCTGAAATTGAAACCTAGAGATTTTTCTTACATTTTAACTTACTTTAAAAAGTATAAAGAAGTAAATATTGGTTACTAAATACACAAGACTATTAATTCTAGCCTTGAATTTTAGTCTTCACTGGTGAAGGCAAAAACCAGAAATTGGATTGTCTAGAAATGGGGATTTTGTAACATTTTATCATTCATGTCCATTGATTACCCAAGCCTATTATAGATGTTCCCAAAGTAAGGTGAAAATACTAACTGCTCTTAGAAGCATATGAGAAACCATATGATGCTGCTGGTATTTAAAATGTCTAGTCCACAAACTAGACTTACTATTATACCAAGAGATGGTTGTTGCAATGTAAAGAGACAAAAACATATTTATTATTATATGTTCTTTATTTATCATGTCTTTATTGTCTCATTGTAAGTTCTTGTATAGAAAATATCATTAAGTTGGTAATGCATTAATTGAGTCGTTGCAGTATTATGATTTGCTCTTTATAGATTTTTTATAATTTTTAATATTAACCTATTTACTTCTAAAGCTATAGATTTTTTTTTATAGCATAGTTTTGTTAAAGATATCTGTATATAAGAAAGGAAAGTGCTATATATAGATATAAAGAAAAAGTAAAACCATATAAATTAATCTTATAATAACTGAATCCATTGCAGACATTAGCAATAAACTAATTGACAATAAATCAAACAAAAACAAAATTGGAAAACATGAAAGATTTTGAAATCTAGATATTTTGGTTTTGGAAATTATGTAGAATTAATGCTGTCAATTATAAATAATCTTTTTCACCAGAATAATCCTTTAATTTAAGAAATAATAAATAAATGGTCTAATTTAAAAAGATTCTATATGGGGGAAAGGCTAAGAGAAAGAAGAAAGAGAATGCAGAAATAATCAAAAGGGCTCTTTCTAATGAGTCTGATCACTAAAATTTCCAAAGACAGACTATGGGATGGGATTGTCCAAATTATATATTTTTTGAAACTCTTCAGTAATAAAATTTTAATTCTAATAAAATTTGTAATGATGGTATATTTACTTCTAATTATATATTGCCCTAATTTCATCGTCAATTAAATTGCTAAATGTTTTAGAAAAAGTCAAATTTTATTTATCCTCTTCCAAAAATATTGAATTATTAATGATAATATTAGGTTAATATGAAACATATTTGAAGTGTATTACTCTTCTCTTTTTCAAGTGTTAAAGCCCTGGTCAGAAATCTGATATATAAATTGAATGACTTGATTTTTTTAGATTCATAAATACTGAATTTAAAACAACTATAATTTGTTTATAATGAATTAAATGAATTCTTATATCTTTGATTGAATGGCCTAATTACTTAAAATGTGATTTTAAATTTAGTATTTACAAATAAAAATAACTAATTATCATGCAGTCAGTCACTGGACAGATCAACATCTTAACCAGAAAAATACCAATGGACATTTTGTGTCCTATTCAAAATGTGAGTGTTAGTATTAATACCATAGTTGAATGTATTTAGAAAAATATAAATAAAATTGCAATTTTTCTAAAAATGTTCAAACAACTGTTAATGGATACACAAACAGAAAAGGTAGATTTTAAAAATATTCCGCTATGAATATGATGAAAGCATGCTAGATAGTAATTGAAATATATGAAATTATTGTAGTTTATTTTAAATGTTATAGTAACAGTAAAGATCATTGTCAAATGGGAAATTTTCATCAATAAAAGAAATGTAATTGTTGCGAACTATACAGAACTGATCAGATTGAGAATAAATTCACCACTTGTAACTTTCCCATTGGTTGAAATACTCCAGCAATCACAAAAGAAGTGAAAAGGGTAAAACCTGTAGCAGAACAGAAAATGTGCTTTTTTTTCTGGGTTTGGAAACCAATTGAAGCAGCAGAACCAATTTGATTTTAATCCTATGCAGTTTAGTGGCAATGTCAGAAAATGGTTCTCAGATTGATCCAAATTTTGGCACTTCTGGTGCTCTAATGTTTTTGAATGGAATACATTAGAGAGCTAAAATTAAATATAATAATGAAGTATTTTAGAAGGAAAAATTGTCTATTCAAGAAAATAAAAGACAACCGCTTAAAATATGTCAACAGAAAAATGGTTCAGCATATTCTATAGGGGACATATTTGTGTTTAACAGATTGGTTTGTAATAGTCATCACAAATCTCATTTCTACAGCAGTTTTATTTTTTTTCTTTCTCTCTCTCTCACACACTTTCTTTTTTTTCTTAGAGTTAGAAGAATTGGACTTACTTGTTTATGAATGACTATCATTATTTATTTGCCAATAAACATTCATGTAATTATTTTGTCCACTTTCCTGATGAATTAAAAAGTTTGTCTACTATTATGTGTAGCTGCCTGAAATCCAACGTATACATAATATTAGTTGAATGACCCCCCCCCCATTTCCTTAGACTATATTACAGTTTTTATCAGTCAATATGATGTCCATTGGCTTTATTTTTTTTTATAAGCGTGCTGCCTTTAGTATCATTAATAAAATTATATTTTTATTTGTTATAATTTTTTTTATTTCTAGGGTCATTTAACCACAGCGATGTCTAACCTTTATTGTAAGAAGGAAAAACTGCTCCAGCTGACACATTAGTATTTCAAAAACGTTTGCGTCTGCTACTTTCGGTAAAAAAAAAATCTTAGTGCAGCAAATTATTATAAATCAAAATTTTTATAAATATCGACGGCTCTAAAATGAGCACGGCCCATATAATCTACATTTTTGATAAAGATTTTGCAAAATAGATTAGAAATATGGTTACCATAGGACAATTTTAAAAATATCTTTTTTAATAGTCAAAATAAGAGTCATAGATTACATGACCCTATTCTCTTAAGCTTGTAAGTTATAAACAATGAGGATTGCCAATTCCTCAACAAGCTTTGTGATAAATGCTTAGCCAGAGTCAGCACTTAAAATATCTCTGTTAGGAACTCCCCCCCCCAACCCCTGACCATGGTTTCGTGCGTTGGCACTCCGCAGATAGGTGCCAGGATAAGTTCAGACATATATTTATAATATATATTTTAAAATTTTTTAGTACCACCTTTTATTTTAACTGTCGAAAGTCAGAGTCTCTAGGACCCATGGGCCCATGAGTATCACTTAATTAAGTAATTTTTTTTATTAAAAGATGTGTATTAGTTAGCCTTGGTTTAATATTTATAGCTCATATCTTATCTTTTTATTACCATATTTTAATTTAATATGTGATAGTTAAGGCCTAAGAATCAAGAAACTAAACGCATTGTCTTCGTTAGCCACTGCATGGGAGATCTTATCAAATGATGAAAGTAATAATGATTATATTTAAAAAATTTTTTAGACTTTTCGTTATTGAAGATCAAGCAAATAATAATAATAAAAACATCCTTTATAAATGAATCACGTTTTTCTAAGAATCAAAACTGGTAAAGAAGTCAACACTTGATATATTTAAAACAACAACAACAACAACAAAAAAAAACAACATAAAGATTAGAATCTTTTAACCAAAATCATGTGACATTCAGATAGCAATCAAAAAATATTTGGATATATAAAAAATATGTTTGGATCATAAGATTTAAATTGGCACTCTAGTATATACATTGTGACACATCGTAAATATAATTTTTTTTTTTCTAGTAAGATTAAAAGTCTGTTCAGTCTTTAGTTGAACTTGAAAAATAATATGCTAATATTTATTATTCAGGTTCATCATAATAAAAAAATTGTTTTTCCCACCGCTGATTTTCTAATTTATTATTCTAGTGACCCTTCAGTTATGAGCAGCGGAGTCATTACACACAACACATATATATAGTTAAATTTTGAAATTAGATTTATATTTGATAAGTATTATTTTTGTTAATTCTTTGGAGCAAAAGTCACCTGCAACATCACAGGGAAATCATTTTTGATCAACAATAGTATAAATAGTATGCATTCTGGATGCTTTAAGTCCAGTTTTTGAAAATCTCTACAACTTTAGTCCTTCCAATTCATAGCTTTTCTTTTCCATTTCGCTTCAATAAACTTACTTGTCTCATTCTTATTACTCTTGACCTGTTTTTAAAACTTTTATAATCTTTTGGATTGCATATGACCCAAATTTTTATCTTTATTATAATTATGATATATGGTCAAAATTATTAGAGCAAAGCAATGTTAAATTTAATCAGACATAAGATTATAGTAAATATTGTGATTTTAAATCAAAAAAACATTGTTTGCTTAATTATTCAAATCAGAAAATACATTTCTGATGATATAAATTTTTAATAGGATTTTGATTGATTTTAAAACAACCGATATTGTTTTTAAATATTATTTATCAACAAATATATATATATACTTACATTCAATATCTTGAAAAATTAGTCTTAGTAGTAATAATAGCACGAGATTTCTGCATTGATTCTATTGAGATTAATATATATATAATTATTATGATACAGAATAAAGGATGAGAATTCGTCATGGCTGAAAGTACAGCTGCATAATTACGAAAGTGTGGCAACTCTGAGATGGATTAAAATTATTATTGCAAATTCTGTGGATTAAAATATAAATCATTGTGATAGTTAAGATAATGATAAGAATGATAATTACAGTAAATATCGTGGTATAATCAATCTGTTGACATGATAGTGAAAAAAGTACAAACATTAGCCCAATGACTATTTTAACAATAATGAGACTGGTAAAAAAAATAAGGAAAAAAATTATGTGTGCTCTTGATCATCATCATCATGTGCTTACTTCCAACATCTACTGACATTAAGTTCATTTATTAGACTTTTTTTTTCTTTAAGTCCCAGTCTCTTTCATTATTCCATGATTAAATCTATGGTTCTTTAATTTTTTTTTTTGTCTCTCCCCATATTTTCTTTTCACTCATTTTTTTCAGTGCAGACTGTGGTCAAGAAATACTTTGTATATTTTTTTCATTCAGTAATAAAAGTTATATTATCTATTAAGATAGTCATATTGAGCAGAAAAGTAATACTGAGCTGATATTGACAGTAATTAAAATGCTAATCACATTAAAAATAATATGCTCTATTAACACATAAAGCTTTGTCACATAATAAATTTATGAAGCTATATTGCTTCATCATAAACACATGAAGCTATATTCACCTGATCACAAACTCCTGAAGCTGTAACCACCTAATCATAAATGCATCAAATTATGTCAACTAACCATAATCCATGAAGCTCCTGCCAACTGATTCTAAATCATGAACCTGTGCCCCCTAATCATAAATTCAGTTGGATATAAGAATGTCTCTATGGCTCATTTTATAAATATAATAAAAAAATTCTATAATTATAATACTGTTATCTAGTAGAGCAACATTTTTATTGAATAAGTTGGTTTTCCTTAGAGATGAAGAGTTTAGCTGACATCTAGAAAAATAACTACTAGAAATATGTTTTTATACTAGATAAGAAAAAAGAAAAGTATTGACAACTTTTACATAAAGATATAAATTAAAGCATTATTAATTGATGATGAAAATTTAAAGCATTTTAAATAAAAAACTGGCATTTAACAGAAATGTCTATAAGTTTGCAGTTTCATTGTTATGACTGTAGTTTTTTAGAATAGCTGATATACTCTTTCATGAACAGGTTATCAAGGCATGACATAGGTTTGATGATGAGTTATTATTTTTAACAGATGCAAAGTAAACAAGAATTTCATCTTACAAAATTTCAACAGGATTCTTTTCAATTCAAGCTATGATCTACAGAAAATCATACCTATAGAAAATAATGTACAAAAAATGTAGGTGGTTTATCTCAAATTATGGAAGGAAAATATTCAGTAATATTTGGATTTTTATAAATCAACATCAGCTGGGAAAGTGGTTCAATTCAAATCTTTTGATATGATGCTGTCTTTGCAACTTAAAATATGGATGCTTAATCATAATAAATAGGGCTACCTCCTCTAAATTAATTGTATCTAAATGGTTATTTTGTTATATCTATTGCATAGGTATATTGATCGTCCTCTCCATCAAAGTAATATGAATGCACTGGAAAAAATGTATTCCAAGATACTACATAATGTTTTTAAAAGAGTTAGTAGGATCTTAGGTTCAATCATATGTCTTTATGTTTTATTGCAGAGGCAAAGAACCTTTTTTCTGCCAAGGATCATTTGGATATTTATAATGTCATTTGTGAGCCATACAAAACTATCAATGTAAAAATTTGTCTGATTATATTTGATCAAACATTTAATTTATCTCTGATCATTGGATTGGACAAATGTTTCAACTGACGACAATTTCAATTTGTGCTATTTAAATGGGAGTCATATTTTTTTTTTGTAAATTAAAAATAAAGTAACCCCATTATTCTTAATGACTGTTCCACATTTAATGACAATTTTTCCAATTTGCTTTGTAGCAATTCTTCATGACATTTATATTCTCAAATTCTTTTAATGTTCTGGATAGATTAATTTTATAGCAACTAAGATGCAGTCAGTGATAAATCCTTTTTCAGAAAATGGTTTTGAAGTTTCTGCTTTTTATTTGAAATAATATAATTTGCTTCAGAAAATTTTCTGACTTTGAATTTTTATGAAACATGTCAGCCACCTGATGAAGCTACTTTTCAAGTTTTCTATTTTGATATTTATTTCAACAATTTTGTTGTAATCAGAATGTTTTGATAAATGGTGTCTTTTAATATTGTGTTCTTTATTAACTGAAATACTTTCCAGATGTATCAGAAACATCAGTTTACTATTTTTTTTTTCATTAAAAAAATGTGTGTTGATTCATTTTAATGAAATACACAATTTTCTGTGTGATTTTTTTATATCTTATTTAGTATAGCCATCCTATTTTTAAAAAAGGCAAAATAATAATAAATCAAAATAAATATGTAATTTTATTTTTGTGAATATATAATTAGTCTGCAAATATCACTATAAAAATAAGCAAAATGTCACCTCTAGTCAAATAGATCTGACAGTGGTTGGAATATTTCATCACTAATAGAATGAACTAGAAATATTATAAAAGTTGAATGCTGTTGCGAAAATAAATATTTTACTTAACTGTTAATTTAGTATTTGAATTACACACATGTTTAACTGAATGTTTTATGCAGAGTCATTTTATATAAACATTTGAAAAAGTTCAGGAGTCATATTGAGAGCTCCAAAGATTTCCTACTCTTGCTAGAAGATGGTAAACTTAAGTATGGCTTTCATGGAAGAGGAATTGGGCTGAAGATATTAGCAAAAAAATACATTATTTGGATGAGGGATACAATAGAAAATTATAATTAGAAATAGTGTTGAAGTCTTTTAGAAGAAAGGTTAATCTGCAGAACTTCAAAGACAGCATTGCAAAACACCAAATAAACAAAGTAGAGAGACAGCATACGCAGATGTATTTGTGTTTAAAGTTTTCTTTGCATGCATCTCAAATTTTATTTTTTTTTTTAAGTTATTTTGCTTATACTTATTTACAAATGACTGATAGTGATGATGATTATGAAGATCTAATAAAAATAATTGATGGCCATAATCTCATATATCTATGACTTTCGGCCTGACATCTTATCATAAAGACATCTAGGGATGTTGATTAACCATGATAAGGATAAAATAAAAGTTCAAATCTCTAGCATTGTTTAATTTATATTAGTGGTAATTCCAGATGATGAAAAAGTTCAGAACTTAAGTAATATTGATTATTTATATTTTGAAGTTGAAGTTTAATGCAAGTGATGTAATCATTATGGTGATGATGATGATGTCAAAGAATGTAAAATTAACGACCTTTTGATGATGATAATATATATTCTGATAGTTTTTTTAGAAAAGAATAAAATAATTACCAAATGGTAATACTAATGATAAGATTAATTTTAGTACAGTTTTAGAATTTGATTTCATGAGTAGTTAGGTGAATGCAGGTGGCAGCACTGCTTTGAATCTAATAATAGGGAGTCCACAGGAAATATATATTTTTTGTTGAACATGACAAGTTGTGTGAGAAATTCCTCGCACTGCTAGGAAAGGGAATCAACTCCTAAAAGACAACCCGCCGTTGGCTATGGTTTACTATATGATAATGAAATTCTTTCTGCCTCCAGATATATCTCTGCTTTATGACTCCTAATTTATCTTTATAATGTTTGATTCAGGATAGATTTTTTGCAATTATACAGGAAAATTAAATGTTTTTAAAATGATAAATGAAAATTTTTAAATCAGATAAAAAAGATTTAACGAAAAATATATTTCAAGTATGACTAATGGAAGGTTTGTAATCGTTTCTTGTATATATAAGCTATATGTTTCACAGCCTATATACACACATACCCTTTCAAATAAATTGATTTTCTCCTTGGTTTTTTTTTATTTGTTAAACAAATGCAGAACTTCCAATATAAAAGAAAAAGGAATAACTATTTTCTCAGTAGTTGTTTTGAGCACTGAAAATGATAGGATGAAGCCATCTTCCATAGCTGTAGAATTAGCCAGTACATAACTGCACTGAATCGTACAGAATGACTGCTGATGTTTTGAGATAAGGAATAAAATGGCTTCCATTTAGACAAATAAAAGATTCTAGACCTTATGCATAAAAAATTAGATAGCCACATAACCATCCTCTCCCTCTGAGATATGTTTACACCAATGTAAATCTATTTATTTCCTTCCCATATATTATCTCTTACCAATCTACAAACATCAAATTATTTTTTCAGCATGAATACATTTTTCTCCTAATGCATCACCATTTTAATTTAGAAAGAAATGCTAATATGATCACAAAATCATTTTCAGGATATAGCCTTTCCAGCCAAAATCAATATTTTTGATGTGTCTCAGGATTTACTCTTGTTTTCACTCTCAATTCCCAATATACTAATAACTTCTTTCTATTGTCAAGACAAAAATATCTTAAAATCCTTTTTTATGCTCATTATTTTTAATACACACCTGGGTCTCTTTTTACGCGGATTTATTTAACGCAATTTTGAAGTTACGCGATTCACGTTTCTCCGGAAGTCAAACTCCGATAATGCGCTATTACTTTAAATAATAAATTTTGCGCACTTACGTCATATTGAAAGTAATAGCACATTATTGGAATTCGACTTTCATTTTAATAATTTCAATATTTTCAGTGCTTTATAATAGTAAGATTTTATGCAATAATGAAATTAAAATCATGATTTCCACATTTTATGTATACACACATTAAATTTTACAAGATTATAATGTAAATTTGTTCAAACATTGTGTGTGTTAATTTTGCATTTTAAATCACATTCTGTTTTTGCTTTTTAAAAAAGAATGTAATCAATTATTAATCATTTAGTGTCTGCAAGTTTATTTTTAAAAGGTGAGTAATAGCAGTGGGCACAATTAACATTGAAAATTAAAAAATTAAAGACAAAAATAAGAATTTAATTTTTAGTTGTTAGATTAATTACTAATTATGTTGCCACCAGAAAACCATTAACACAACATGAGAGTGACGTTGGTGCTAGTTGTATTTCCTCTTGTGAAGAATCTGATTTTTTACCAGTTTGCAAACGAACCTGTTTAACGGCAAATAGCGATAATAATTAAAATGTGTATAAAAAATGTAAATTACTGTAAATTATGCATAAAAATATATTGTTTTGAATAAAATTAAATATTATAGTTAAAAAAAGTTTGTCTTGTATCAATTTTTTTCAAATTTGAAAATTTTTATTAGTCATATTTTATTTCCTTAATTTTTTGCGCGAATTTTAAAGTAATTTTACGTTGGTGCTTTGCTTTTATGCGATCTTTAAAAAATCACAGTCTATATCCCCCCTTTTTAAGGTAAGTTATGTCTATTTTTGCGCAATTTCACTTGCGCGTGTTTTCTGAGGAATCTATCTATCGTGTAAAACGAAACCCAGGTGTATATTGAACAATCAGTTTTAATGAATATAATTTGAGTCAAATTTCTCAGTATTTGGCTTTTTTTACATAAAGTAACCAACAATCCCATAATCTGGTCATTTCTTCTATACCCCCCCCTGACAAAAATCAGTTCAGAAATTGTTATTGATATCAAAATAATTCTTTTTAAACAAAAAAATTCCCCCAACTTTTCTCTACTTCATTTTAGCCAGTTAATACAATTCCTCTGAATTAAGGTAACTCTTCCAAACTAGGAAGACATTGACCACATCACCTGTTGTGGGTAATTGATTTAATAATGCTATTGGTCTTGATACAAAGATTTTTTGGGAAATAGAAATTTTATGACACAAGTTTGTTTCTTATATAAACAATTTCCAGTTGTCTTTTTATGATGTTGCTGTTCCTTTTGCTTTTTTCACTCTCTTGCAGCTATCATTTTACTTATTATGCATTCATTTGATAGTAGCAATTGAAAAGCAAATATTGATTTATTTTAAAAAATAATCTGAAGATGCCAGCATTTCATAGAGAAAGTATTGAAAATGTACCAACATTCCACTGATTGATAAATTTAAACTCCACTTTTATTGTTGTTAATAATAATGAGCAAAGAAAGACATTTTTTATAATTAATTTAAATATTTATGATTGTTTTTACAAAATATCTGCATAATAATTATTAAAAGAGAAATATGGGTACCAATTTAGTAAGTTATCTACATTTGATTTTCTCTCTCATTTATTCTTTAAACACTGCTTTGGCATCGTGAAATAATACTGGGATGAGTAATCATTCATTTGAACATTTCTTTAGAAAAATGGCAATTTATCATTGTAATAATACTATTACTTAATTTATAAATTAAACATGTAATTTAAAACCTCTTAGTATTAGTTGTTATTGACAGTCTTTTTGTTTTGCAAACTTTTAGTTTTCTTTTCAATTTTTTGTTGGATTTTGAGAAAAGGGGAGAGGGGAGTGGAGAAGTGGGAGAGAGATGGGGGGTACAGTAAGTTTTCACAGCTGATTTTTTATAATACTACCTACCTAATATTGACTTACAAAATTATTTGATATAGATAAGTTTCAAACAACCTTTTCTAATTTGTAATTGACAAATTGGTTTGGAATTTGGACTGTTCTTTTGCTTTAAAAATTAAAAAAAAATTTCTTTGTTTTTTCAAAAGTGAGGAAGAGTATAGAGAAATACTGTCTCAACTTGCAATTTATTATAGTACTACTACTATGACTTAATTTATAAATTCAATGTGTACCTAAAATCTAGATTAATAAAGAGTTAAAAATAATTGAAACATTTTCTGAACCTGCTATTGGAAATTAATTGAAAAGTAAACTGCATTGATATTCTTTAAAATGTTTTATTTGAAAACATTAGACTTGCAGATGCTCATTTAAATTATTATAATATTACTTTTTAGTTTTTAATTTAAAAAAAAAACTTATTACACCTTCATTTAGAGACACTTAGGGTCATCTATGATAGAGAAAAGAAAAAGATAAGGGGAGTATTGAATGATTTTGTATTGTCCACACATGCTGCCAATAAATTACTTACTTCTAAATGATGTTTTTGATTTGTTTTGTGAAGTCAAAAAGCAAATAACTACTTGGTGAATAGTAGTAATCCAAAACAATAAAAAATAAGTTTTTATATTAAACTTTTTTTTTGTTTTATGAAACCAGCCAATTCATTTTTATAGGGATTGTCTGATTTGTATTTTGTATTGAATGTAGCTAACAATTATTGTTTTCACCAAAGTTGACAACATAATTCATCCGCATCCCTCCCCCCTCTCTTCACTTTTATAAAGTCAATAAGAAAAAAGAAATTTAAAAAATTTTAAAGACAAAAGAATAAATATACCAAAACAAATCTGTCAATTATAAATCAAAAACAGTTGTTTGGCATTCTATAACATTTAATTTTGAAAGTCAGTGTATTAGATAGTATATGACAAAAAATCCAAAGAACCTTTGAAAACTTCTAATTAACTATTTCCTCTTCCATTTTCTCAAAACCAAAGAAGAAATTATAAAGCAAAGAAGAAATTATAAAGACAGATAATACTTAAAGTTCTCAGAAAAAAAAACCTATTAATGAAAAATTTAGATTCCATTTTGAATTTATAAATTGTGCTTAATCTCTTTTCCAACTCCAAGGAATACTCAGGTGATCAATTAATCATCCCTGTATTCTTTTATATCAAAGTAGTTATTTAAAGAGTAAATTAAAGAGACAATGGAATGTAAAGAACTGACTAAAATGGTCGCCTAGAATAATACCAAAATACATATATAATTACTTTTTTTTTTTCAAATAAGTATTATTTTTAAAATTACAATTTAAAATATTTGTAGTAATAATAAAAATGAAATTCCCATTGATAACAATTTCTGCCAAACACTTTACTACAGAACTTTTGTGATATTTTAACTTTTCAATAGTTAATACTTTTTTTTAAAGCAGATTTGATTAAATGCTCAGCTTTCTGTTGATCAAATTTAGCTTTATTCTTTATTATATTTTTCAGAAATTTTGAATTATTTATTAGAAATATATGTTTACAAATGAAAATTATTCTAAAAAATATTCTTTGGTCCTTGCAAATTTAAAAATAATAATATTAAAATGAAATATGTAAAGATAATACGAATAACTTGTCTTCAACAATCACCAATAAAAATATTAAAGTTTAAAAAAAATAATATGTTTGTTTTAATTCAGTTTCTAAAGATCTAACAAATTATTGTTCAGATTACTTAATGCTAATGATATTTTTTTTAAAGTTTAACATTTAATTTATAGTTGTTGTTTTTTTTAAAAAAAGACAAAAATGGATCTCTAACAATTCTCTTCATAAAGTAGTGAAAACTATAAGAATCAATAGACATTGAAATCCTTATCTAATGCCTACTCATCTAATATCCCCATATTAACTTCTAGTTAATGGCTACCATCAGTGAAGAGCCATGGATCTGAAAGCACCTACTTTTTATCAATTAGTCAATTATAAGGCAGTGAGCCCAAACTGAAAGCAATAATGCTTTCAATTTGTCTGTGTGGCCATGTAGATCTGAGCCAAGTTTAGTATCTATATTATAACAGCCAGCCATTTTGGATTCTTGCACTATTTGTCAAACAGGGCTTATAATGTAGACAGATACTTTTTTCTTACTTTGACTGATATGTCCTGATCACTAAGCTCATGAAGTAGCTGAGTTTTATACATATAAATTCTTAAATGCATTTCAATATTTCAAAAAAAAAATAAGCCACAGCCAGTAATAATCACAAAAACATTTATTTACGCACATATATAAGTTTGAGGAATATTTAATATTGCTTTAATTTTGTTTTTATTGTATTATTTTAAACTAAGTTTTAGTATCTGAGTAAGTTTGCACAGATGGACAATTTATATAATTTAATATTTTAGAATGTTGAGCTTAGATAGGCTACATAGACTACGCAGTTAAAAATTCAAAACATTTAACCTCAGGCTAAATGTTTGCAGCTAAACCAATGCTAGCTTTCTGGTACACAGTTGCAACCAATGCAACATGAAGATGTTAGCATAAAACCATACTGATAGGAATGTGCATTTGCACCATGATATTATTTAAAAAAGAATGATCTTCATCCAGTACAGGAATGTGCATATGTATGGTGAAGGAATCACATATATAAAACATCGAAAAAGAAATGCTTCATATGGAGGGAGAGTAGTTCTTGCCATCTTATAGCCCCTATATATAGAGTGAAAGGAGAACAATGGTGTGGGAAGTACATTCAGGTCCATTGCAACATGATGGATACACCTCTGGGCCATGCATTCATTTGGATCTGTGCCATGTATGCTAACATGCTTCATATTACATAGATATAAATGCTGTACACCCCTCCACCAGCCTTGATTCAACTATGAAACAAATATTCTGAAATTAACCCCACATGACCTTACCCAAACTTAATGACTCTATGCAGTCATCTATACCCAACTTTAAATTTAATAATTAAGTTAATAAATACAAAAAAAAAATGGAAATAATTAAAGCAAATGTTATACATAAAAATATTAATAATGGATTTAGAGTTCTTTTGATAGTCAGATAAGAGTTCATTTAAAAGCTACTATTAGGTTACTAATTGAAAGTTTGTTTAAAATATCTAAAGGTTCATATTGAATATCTGTTTATACTTCCCACGATGTCATTATGAATCCCACAGATTTTGGCAGATTTGTGGAAGTTAATCCTAGTGATCACATTTTGTAGATTGTCCTCCTTGGAAATGAAATTACTACTGTCTGGAACTGTCATTGTGGGACTGCCTCAGTCGGCATAGATAAAGGAAACAAAATCTATGGAAGACTTTTACATCACAGAGTCCACAATACAGCTGCAGCATGTTTTAACTGGTCATTGCCATTCAATCAATAGTCAATCACCCTTTTAAATTCAATTATTTCATTTTTATAGTATCTTGCCTCCCTTATCACAAATTCTCCAAATCGAATGCACATGACATCATTTGCTCTTACTGGCCCTGATGTTTTCCTTTCTGGCCCATGCATGGCTTGAAGCTTGTATTGGGAAATATGCTTCAGAGTGAAAAACACAATCTTTAATATTTATCTCTTGTCTGACCTTTCAATCATTTAAATGCCCCAAGCGCTAGTTTGCTTTGCATTCAAATATATTTTAATAGAACAATTATTTACATTCTAAGATTTAGACAATTTTTTTTAAATAGAAACTAATTAATATTTGTTTCTATTTTTTTTATATTACTTTTAACAAAAAATATTAATCTTCATATCTTTATATCTACTTTTCCTACATTAACTTACTTTTAAATAATTTTTTCTTTAATAGTTTTCCATCATGTTAAAATAACTATTTTACTTTTCTTTTTTTTAATAAATCAATTTTATTTTAATTTTAAAATAATGTAATGGCATATGCATACCATTACAATATATTTTGGTGTCTTTATAGATACTAGATAGGATTTAATACATAAACTTTCTGGAATCTATTGATTAATATAACTTGCACTGGGTGACATTACTATATAGAGAGAGAGTTTGTGCCAAGATAAAAAATGCTGGTCATGTGATGTAATAATGACTTAAAAAATAAATCTGATATGATGAAAATAAAAGTATTCATTTTCAGTCAATTACAAGTTGCAGCCCACAGTCATTGCTTACTCTTCTAAAAGTTAATATTTTCCAATAAAAACTCAAACTAATTATTTTGTTTTTCTATAAATATTTAACCAATATTTTTGAAAAAATAATCATAAATATGTAAACAAACTATGAAAAATATATGTTCTCATTTTTAAAACCTAACAAAAGAATGAAGATTTAAAACTTTTATGAAAATCTCTCATGTGAAGTGAACTAGAAACTACCAATCATTAACATAACGTGTTTCATAAGCACAGGTGACATTTTGATATTTTTTAAAAGTAATACATCTGTTAAAAAAATACAAAAGACAACTACAAGAAAGTGATTTTTTTTTCATATGTCATAGCATTGGTCAGGACACAAACCCACAACCGTCTGCAACTAACTACTTGCTTGCAAGGCGGCTGTGATGACATCTCACAACGCTTCACTACAAGAAAGTGATTTAAAGCTGAAACCCAATAATTCTATCAATGATAACACAACATTACATTCAGAACTAAAACCAGGTTAATAATTAGAAAAGCAATTTTAAATTTGGAACAAAATCTTATAGCTTTATGATGACTTAAGAATAATTTATTCAGATTTTAGAAATGAAAATCAGTTAAGTTTATTTATTTTTAACAGCTTTTTATCATCTAAAAAAAAAAGTTATTGTTATTTACACATATTTTATTTCAATTGAATACTTTTTTTATATATTTGCAAAATTCAAATATGATTTTTAAGATTTTTTTTATATGTAAACTTATATTTATAATAAATTAATAAAATGTCAAAACTGTTAGGAAATTAAAGGAATTATATAAAAAAATTGCATTATAGTGTATATGTAGAGATTTATTATAAGTAATATATATTGTGCCATTACAATTTAGTCACTAGCTAAATTTATAGTAATGTGCATGTAAGAAAGTGTAAAACAAAAATCATCATCACAATTTTATATAACCATAAAAGAAGCTGTAGGGCATCCAAGTTCAAACCCTACCAGATCAAAATCTTAAAAGCTTTAAACAGAGAAAGAATGGGTCAACAATTACATGCTTTACTTGTTTGTGTGTTGATAGAAAGGTAATACACACATTTAAACTATTTAATATTTAATTTTTCTTTAAAAAGCAAAGCTATAATGCATACATATAGGCAATGTATGTGTAAATTATTTAATTGTTTTATATTTCAAATATTAAACATTTTAACTTTCTTTAAAACTAACCTATGCTTGATCAATTCTAATATTTTATTCTATGCTTTTATTTTGCTTTTCTTTAATTATAAGTGGGATTTAAAAGTTACAGATTTAATTAAATAATTAGGTTATAATTACTAAGCTAGCAATTATAGTATTTAAGGTTAGTTTATGAATGATTTGAAAGAATGAAGGATGTGTGTACATTACATACAAAATTTTACATTTCCTAAATATTGAAAGAAAAGGAAGTATTAAATCTGTTAAATTATTTTTTGTACAATTGTTTGTTAAAAGAGGAAATCTGTTTAATCAGATATCAATCTTTGTAGCAATTTTTTTTTTGTAAATAATTGTTTTTCACTTTGGAAGCTTATAATGGGTCAGAACTATAATTGTGAAATTGTCTTATCTCAAGATCTAAAGAAGGAAGCTCAAAGATTTGAAGTGTTACCTGGATGTAAAAAAAAAGAAAGAAAAAAAAGAAAAGAAAGGAAATAAGGATTGAGTCTTTTTTTTTTAAACAAAAGTGTCTGGAAAAAGGATTAAACTTTTCAGTTGAAAAATAATATAGTTGAAAATAAATTAGAGATCTAATTAAAACAAATTTGTCCAAAAATAGCAAGTGATGCTATCTCTGATTGGTTAAGTTAGCTAAAAATTGGATATAAAAAGCTGTCTTGAATTATTATTAAGATTATTGTGATTGATTCAGATTGTTAAACTATCAAATTGAATGCTGAAAATATAAAAAAATGTCTTGCTAGAAAAATTATATGTATGTCCCATCAGTTCCGGACCATCTGGGGAAGCTGCACATCACATAGGAAAGAAAAGATGTGTCTAAAATAATATTCTACACCTTTCAACTGACCAGATAAATAAGATGTTTTTAATAGAAGGAAGAAAGCATTCACCTGCATTCAAAGAAGATGAATTAATCTACTGATAAATATTAATCATCAAGTCCAATTAATTGTTACAACAACTGATTTTAAACTCAAGAAAATTTATAAATGTGAAAACAACTGCTGTATTTCATCCACATGCTTGACAGGAAGAGAAGAAAAATTAATATAATGATTTCCAAATTATCCACTAAAGCAAATAACCTCAATAGAGTCACCAGCATCAAATAGTTATACACCTCAAGAAAGAGATTGTTCCCAGTAAAACGGAAATGGTAGCTGCAGAAATATAAACCTTATACAAGACAAGTTTGAACCCTTGGAAATTCGCCACAAACAAAAGATCGGTAATATGACTTTTTATATCTATTTTCTTTATGATATCAGTCTTAATAAACATTTTAGCAATAAAGTGGTATATTTTATTTAAAGAACTTTTAAAGACTATTCAGATCGATTAAAAACAAGAATGTCTTACTAATAATAACTTTGAGCTTCATAAATGATCTTGAATGTATGAAAATTATTTGTTTATTAATTTTACAGTTATGAAAAATATTAATGTGTAAAACAATTTTTTTTTATGGTATTATGATTTTAGTTTTAACTAATATATTATTATTATTTTGGTTTTGAATAATATTTTGTTATCATGGGATAAAACACGCACATACATAATGATATTTTATATGTGTATAATTGTGAGTGAATGTGAAATAATGAGTAGTATTAGAATATTGGATTATTTTGTTTCAAGTTAAGTATAGCATTTCAGAGGTAGAAGAACGGGGGAGGAGATAATGATTTAAAACTCTTTTCTAAAACTTGCTCTTTCAATTTTACTAACATTTTTTTTTTACATTCTATTTACATGTTGGATTTTTAAAGTATGTGTGCTAATGAGCAGATAATATTTTTTTTTCTTAAAATACTTTTCTCATGGAGTGAAAATCATGGTCAATGTGACGTCCAACTTAATACAAATACATTTGAAGGGAAAGGGGGAAGAACTTAAAATTAATCTGAGGATTGTTATATAATCAATTATTATCATTATTATTATTCATGTCAATTTTCATATTTATCTAGAAATTTTTATGTATATGTTAGAAATGTAGTAATAAATATTAGTTTGTTTTATTAAACGAGGCATATATATTTCATTAAGTATAGTCTTTGTTAAGTGTAATTATTCATCATCATCAATGGTTGAATATTAGTTATTTAAGATATAAGTAAATATGCTAAAATTAAGCAATAATTATGAATTTCTTTATAAAATTTAGTTTTATGTCCTAGAGCTGTAGTTGAAACCCTTGTCATTATCGTTATTATTATCATCATCATCATCGTCATCAACATTTTAATTAATGAGCTGTTTAACTGTTTAAAGGCCATAAATAAATATTGATTTTATAATATTTAGTAATCTCTTAGTATTATTATAACCACATCCCATCATCTATTTCATGCAAGGATGAGTGAATTGCCATCCTAAATTAGTTATATATAATCTGAGCTAGTGAACTTACAAAACTATTGAAACACATTTGTTATGATAAGATCTGAGAAATGATTTATGTCTAATATACTCCACTTTGGTTTAAAGGTGTTTTACTTTTACCTAAATATTAGTGCTTATAGTGATATGGCTCAAAAAGCAAAATCTTCCATTTTATTATAAATAAAGTACCAAGAAGGGATTCAAATCCGATACATGTGAAAGGTTATCAGATATAACCGTGTCTAGATTCAGATAATCTAGTGGCGCCCTGCTAGACCATATTCACTTAGTATTTGTTTAAACATGCACTTAACATCAAACCAAGAAATGAAAGGGGATAAGATTACTTTCCATATACCTGAGTCAAAATACTTGTTATAATACATTGCTATAATAATTTGCTTATAATTCTTGATATTTGGATCTTGAGAAATCCAAGTTATTTTAAATATTATGATCATTCTATGATCCATCATTTTATTAGGTTACAATATGAATATATGAAGGAATGCAAAAAAAGTAAAGGAGAAGATATAAGAATAATAGATCCAAAGAATTAAATATCCTGCTCCCAGATCCAAGGGTCCTTACTGATGAAACCTATATGCTAGAAATTAGTCTGAGGATATTGTATGTGAAGACATTGGATTGTGATTATGATCTACAAATGTCTAGCATCTATTGATAACTAGAGCTTACACTAGATGGCACTATTGTGTGGAATTTTTTTTAGCTATTGTTTAACAGCTTGTGTAAGCATAAAGAAATGGTGATGATGTAATCTTCCAGTGGTTTTAATAGTGCTTTTAATATTAAAATAAAATGTTGAACAATATCTCAATCCACTTTCAGGGGTATTGAACACATAAGGATTAAAATATTATAAATATTCAACTTTTAAATTTAAAACCAAATTTATTTATTTTTACTTTTAACAACACTTTTTATCTAAACTGTCTTCAAAAATAATGAAAAATATGAAGTGGTTGGAAAGTTGTGTAAGAAAACAACTAAAAACAAGTTATTGCAAGATTGGTTGATTTATTGAGATTTTAAAGTTAATCAAGCAAGTTATGTATTGAGATCAAAAAGTTGAGTCCTTCTAAATGACTAAAGTCTGCCGCGGAGAAAAAAACTAAGTAAAAATTTTAAAGATCTAAAATAAAATATGATAATTGTGGTGAATGTGCAATACAAAACTTAACATTAAAAAAAATGATTGTTTTGAATTTGTGACCTTCTACTTCACAGTTGGATGCTAAAGCTAAAATAATGAATTTGTAAGGCATTGTATATGAAACAAAATAGTGCATGACCCTATATATTTCAATGACTGAAGTTCTAAACACCACCCACAGCAGAATAGGTACCCCCCCCCGCATAGCAGTAGTTAGTGCTAATGCTTTTTATATAGTTAGCATGTGATTTTAACTCAATCTCTGCCGTAATTAATACCTGATCGGAATGATAATCTTTCTAAAAATAAAAAAATTATAAAGTCAATATTTAATGTATTATCACATTAAACACTTTTGGGGGAAGGTAATTTGTAAAGATATGTTATTTGGATTACGACCAATGATAACCTTTAGTCCAGGAGTCCCCAACCCTATGCCCATGGGCACCATGGCGCCTGCAGACCATTTATCGTGTGCCTGCCACTCACAATAAAAAATTATTTATCTGATACAAATAAATTTAATTTTTAAGATTTCTTATAAATTATTGTATTATATTGTAATCAAATTGTAGAGCATACTATACTTTTACAGTGTAAAAAAGTCTATTATTAACAATATCCAACTATAAATTTACATTGAAAAAATAAATGATGCCCACCACCTGGCTGGTATTAAAGAATGTGCTCTTAAGTGCAAAAAGATTGGGGACCACTGCTTTAGTCTAATACTACTGTTACACTCACTCACTATTGCTTATTCCACCTCAGGCTTTCTTAACTCTCTTTAGTTTGTTTTTAACATATATTTGAGTAGAACTGAGTTTGTACAAACCTTTTTTAAAAAAATTGTATATATTTTGATTTTCATAATAAAATTTACTTATTTAAGACAGAGAGATAAAAGCTTATTTAGATTAAAATTGTTTTTCTTCATATAACTTCATGTCTGGTAAAACTTACATTGTAGATTCTATCCAAGTAACCAGAAATTAATCTCTTCAGCACTTTTCATATCAACAGTCAATAAGCTTTATCTCTTTTAAATAAGCTTCCATAATGATTGCTATTTTAGCTTATTTAATGATTTCTTTCTCTTTCTCAATATTCTTATACTCAACACACATTTTACTGCTCGATTTTTTTCATTGTTTTGCCCTCATATTAGCAATTTCTCTCTTAAATTATGTTTTTTTATTTATAAAAGTTAATCTTTGAAATATTTATTATATTCTAAATAGA
Organism: Epiperipatus broadwayi; assembly: GCA_028023455.1. Lineage (NCBI taxonomy): Eukaryota > Metazoa > Onychophora > Udeonychophora > Euonychophora > Peripatidae > Epiperipatus > Epiperipatus broadwayi. The sequence goes on from JAQFVV010012500.1 coordinate 1,685,529, forward strand.
ACAAAGATGTTTTTTTAATTTTTTGCATCCATTATTCTTTGGAAAATGCGTTTATTGTTTCAAGAAAGGATTTCTGTCTGTGTGTGTTTTCATAAACTACAAAAAAAATATCAGATTGCGATTGTTATTATCGACTGCTTTCATGTATTTACATTTGTAAACTTATCCAACTTTGAGCATTATTAGCTGTGTTAATTCAGTAATATATATATATAAACTGAAAATAAACCCCTCTCTATTACATTTTTCTATTTAATTATAAAGATAATCCTCCCCTCTCGTTTTGAATAAAGTTTTTTTACAAACTTAATTAATGTTTTAGACAACCCTGTTAACCATCCTCAGGAATAAGTCAAAGTGATAGCAGTGGCAAAACAATGCCCCAAAATTTAGTTCCTATGCCCAGGACTGTGCAAAATGTTGTTGGTTGTTTGCTTAAACACTTCAGAAATGTTATAAAAGCTATCAGATGACAACCAATAAATGGGAGCATAAGATTAAAAAAGTAATATTCAAGAAAATAAAGATTTTTAATTATTAATTAAAAGTTAACAGCTGCAAAAACCTTAGTTTATCAACAGCTTTGTGTGGTTTCATACAGTTAAAAGAATGTCAGATTTTGGAAGAAGATCCTTTTGTCAGTTCTGGTTCTGATATATTCAGTGCACAAACTCTTGTGAATGTTTGAGAAATGGAGCTATTTGATTAAAATTTTAGTTTATCAATATAGATGAACAATAATGGATGAATTAAAACTTGGTGAAGTGCTTTTAATAGAATAATTAATATTAAAAATATGTATCCATATGCTTGAAAAGGAAGATTTTTAATAAAGTATTTACTTATGGATTTAGAACGTATAAACTTTCTTTTAAAAAGCCAGTACAGAACTTTCAGACCACATAGATAAGTCCGGAGAAATAATATTGGGTTTGTAATCAGAAGAGATAAAAAATAAAATATCTAATTAAGAAAACAGATATCATCAATATCACTAAAAGTATTAAGAGACCAAAATGAAGTTGAGCTGATCATCATAGTATAAAAAATGTTCATAGATAAAAAAAATTGCAGATTAATTTGAACTCCAATAAATTGAAAATGACTTGGGAAAAGAACACATAAGATGGATGAGTGAGGTAAGGAGTTTTGTTATATGATGTTAGACATGAAGTTAGAGACTAAACTTAAAGAAATCTTTAATGTGCAGTGGATTGATGATTTTAGAAAATTATATCTAATAATCAAATATTAACAAATTACTATTATAAAACACAAAAGTATGCTTTTAATTATTTTCATAGCCATCCCATTTTATAATAGTTATTTTAAAATTTATTATCACTGTTAATATTTTATTGTTTTATTGTTATAACAATAATTAATCTATATCCAATATTGCATTTGACTTATAGGTATATATAGCACTGCCACAAAAATAAAAAGCACCTTTGAGTAAAGTAAATATTAGTACACATACCCCATTCTATGAATTAAAATTTTTAAATTAAAAGACCCCCCCCCCCCAGTGCTTTCACAAGAAAAACTTGAAAATATAACTTTAGTCATCTAACATATTTGATAAATACCTTACATGTTTTATTCATTTATTACTATAAAATAAACCCAGAGAATAAAACACATGCTAAAATAAAACAAATTATTAATTTAAAAAATAATTTTTGAAGCAATAATTAAATAATATCTTAATACAAAATTAATTATTTTTTAAATTTGAAATTTTTAATTTTTTCTTTTAAAAGTTTTAATATTATTTTTTGGACAATCCTGCAAAAGTATTAGTAAAGATAGAAAATATCTGCACATAAGATTTTTTTAATATCTAAGTGTTTTTATCATATTTAAAAGAACCACCACCACCACCACACTCACCAATAAAAACATGCACTCGGCTGGCTCAGATATTATATAAATAATTCTAGTTTGCATACCTAGTTATTGAAAATATTATCTACAGCCAAAGTATGATTTCTGGAATGCTTGACTTCTGAGCTTCATCTCACATAGCGATTAGAAAAGAGAGTCTAGTTTATTTCCATTATATTTATAACCAATGTCAATAATTCACTTCAAATAATTTTTGTTTATTTGAAAACTCAATCAAAATCTCTCATGCATAAACATATTCACATTTTCTATTAACAAAGTTATATTCCTTTAATAATAACATATTTACACTATTATTTAATTTTTTATATTGTGTTATTCTACTATTAATAATTATAATTTATTATACTTACCTTGTTTATTGATATAACTTCTGTATTTCATTAGGACCACCAACCTAGGTCAATTTGAAATAACACAGCTGACATGGGGTCCTCCTTCATTACATTAGCACCAACTTGTTAAAAAGTTAGCTCTTTTAAAAAATGCACTAATTTTAATTCAGAATCTCTCACATGCATAACTTGTTTACATTTTTATTAACAAAAATACTTTCACTTATTTTCATTCAATAATCAAATATTTACATTACTATATTATTTTATTTCTTAACACTTATTAATAACTAAGACATAATATATATATTATACTTTATTAAATAGTTTGACATTTTAGCCATGAATTATTTAAGGGAAAAAATGTTTAATTTTTATATTTATTTATTTAATGCATTTTTAGAAGCCATTAAAAGGCTTTGCACTTTATTTGGTTTATTCATAGATTCTGTTTGGATGAATATTTTTAAAAAATCAAACACTTGATTTGTATACATTTTTTAGACTGTCAATAACGCAATCATGTAGGACAATATCATCTGGAAGAAAGCCGTTGCCAAGCTGGCTTAGTCAAATTTTCATATATGAGTAGAAAGGGAATTTGAATTCATGTTACTTTTCTATCACTCAGTATTATATAAACAAGTGTCGACGAAATGCAGTGCCTTCTTTTCTCTTGTTCTTTCGCTTGAAAAAACAAAATTTAATTTTGTCATTTTAATTCATTATTACACATTTTAAAGCCATAAAAGGCCATCTGAGAGTACAACATCGAATGTTTACCTTTCAAGGGTGAATACAGACCTCTTGATCATCATCACCATCATTTAAATGATTTGCCAATAATATAATTTAAGTTGTGATTTAATATTTGGAGCTGATAAAAAATTGTTAGAAGAAATTTTACCAACTGAATTTTTTTATTATAAAACTATGGAATTATTTAAATTTATAACCGAGGACTTCCGTCTTTTAAAACTATAGAATGATTAATCTGCTAGGATTATTTGAACTGGATTGTATTGTATTTATCAATTTTTTTCAAAATCATTATTCAAATTCATCTGCAAAAACTGTTGATGTAATATAATAGCTGTGTTTTCCGATTTTTGGAAAATGAAATGAGAAAACTGTGGGTTGTATAAAAATGATGCAATTTCTCTCACTTCTTTAATTGGGATTAAAAAGAAAATGTAATCTCCTATGGAATTGCCAAATTAATTACTTAATGGATTAGTTTAATAAATTTGTTGTAAACAACATTGTCCGTGTTTTAACAAAAACAACATGCCATGAAGGATTTATGAGACTAATAATATCGTTTTTTACTTAATAATCAACTAGGAAATAAATTCTTTATAAAAATAACAAAAATGTTTTGATATCTGCTATAATGCAAATGGCAAAACTTTAAAACATAATAATCGAGTTTACTTGAAGGAATTTATTAATATGAAATCTGGGGGGGAAGAGTTAAAATGTGCGTATTAACAAGGATCAAATCTATTCATAAATATTTGTGCTTGATAATCATTATATGTATGGTTTGTTGTTATTATATATTTTTTGTAGTGTATAATAAAAATTTATTAGTAAGCATTTAGAATTAATTAATGTTCTTGTTCACCTGTAAGAATAGCAAGTAATATGTTTTCTTTATTCAAACTAGGGTGATAATGAATACATGATACTAAAGATAGGGTGTTCGTTTAATATCATAGCTTTATGATAATATTTTAAGTTGTCTATTAGATACGAGACTCTCTTGTTTTATATACCTCATATTTTATTGACATATTTTTTATGGTATCTTAGTGTATACATATTTATAGAAAATTATTAATGAAATTCTGTTTATATATTTAAAGCATACTTATTATAATAATACTAAGTTTAATAGATAATAATTATTCCATGGCTACAGGTCAAGTACAATGCTTCATTTGAGACCTTAATATTGTATATATGGGCCATATGGATTCTAATGTATTCCCCTTCCACAACAATTGCAAAAGGAAAGAAAAAAACAACATACAATCAAACATATATGATGATAATGATGTTTAGAGGAACAAGATTTATTTACAATAATGGGTACTTATGTATTAGTCCTGCAATACTTATTAGACCCGCTGTGCCTTTTCACATTCATATCAATCTGCTGATAACTTTGTGATCTGACCAAATAACGTGTGAACTTCGATCTTGCACAAACTTAAAATGATAAATTCATCAAAATAGACCACGTGTACATGATATTTTCACAAAGCATAGCAGTTCTAATATGTGACAGAAATTGCATCAGAAGAAATGTAACCATACTAAAAATATTAATTTCTAACAATATTAAAAATATAAATTTCACCCAAAAATTCAATTTTAAACAGTACATTTTTAACAATACTAAAAATATGAGATTCACACAAAAAATATAAAGTGACATGGAATATTAATTTCTAACAATTTTAAAAATATGAATTTTAATCAAAAATCAATCTTAAAAAGTACATTTTCAACAGTAGTTAAAATACTGATTTGATATAAAAACTGTAAAATGTGATACACCATTGTGCAATTCCCAAATGTTACTTTAAATACAGACAAAACAGTCATTAAGGTACAAAATATTCTAAAATATTACAAAAAAACCCTGTAAAATATATATCGTACTTACTATGTAATATATAACAGGAATTGTCATGATGAAAGAATCACTTTGTTTGTTCTACTTTATTTTAAATGGATAAAAAAAAATTCCAAAATGGAGACTAAAAGTAACATTTTTATTTTTTTCCAAAATGTGCACTTACTTAGCACATGATTGTATTTGTGGTTCACATGAAAATGATTGCAACTGGCATTTCATAATTGAGGACTTTTATAAGCTTTCCAACAGTCAGAATAAATCATCAATCCCTCTTTCTCATTTTTTTTGATGACTTCCATGAGATTTTCCACTGTTCTATCATTAATTGTCATGATAAAAAACTCATTAGTCTCCCAGCACCACTAAACATCCATTATTTTGGAAGAATTTGTCCAGCTTGATTTTTCCTTTTTATGAAAAGGTTCTCATCAATTTCGACAATTTTGTTAGGGCCTCCAATTTTATATTTTCTTGAAAATATAAAATTGCATTCATTTCAGTCATCATTTTGTATTGTCTAAAAAAAGAAATGAACTATTAATCAGGAAATTATGGAAATGAAATCAAAACCACAAACGTAAATGAAGTAAAACATAGTTAAAAAAATACAATTCATAGCACTAAAGATTTTGTCATCTAGACAATAACCGAGAATGTAAAATTATCACAAATAAAACACATTATTGGATGAGATTGCAGGGTTTATTTGATATAATCACAAGGTTACACATTTATCGCAGCTGAAAAGGCATACCATCTCCTCTGCATATATAAAAGATAAACATCAATCCACAACAAATTTGTTTTCTACATAACTAACTAGAAATGATTTCAGCATTTACTGTTACCACTAAATTTTTCAATTCTCTTGAGTTCCCACAAATTACAGTCTTTCAATAAATTCTATAAAATTTGTGCCTCTTAACCACTCTATAACAATATTATACCCTCGATAGCCCTTTAGGCTTACATAAAACAAAATAAGATCAGTATGTGCTGTAAAACCCTAGTCGGCTTTTGATACCTTCAGATTCAAGTCTCTGAGTTCTTCTTCACTGATTCACTTTACAAACCCACTGAACTTCAATATGCTGTACATTGTGAGCTCATTCTACTGGTGACATGGACAGCAACAAAATAAGAAAAGACACCAATGCTCTTCAAAATGAGGTTTATATAGTTCCTACCTTTGTTTTCCCTTCAGTTACACTTAGTAATTTAATTCCTTCTTTCTGGATTACTTAGTATACTCAATGGATATTCTATTATCATTTCAATATCTATTTCTTTGGTCAGTTGTTGATGTTTATCTGTAATTCTTTTCTTATCATTTATTTAGTCCAAAGTCTTAAATATAACATTTCACAAAGCTTTTACTTCTACATTCCTTTATAGCTATTATCTCCATTTACTTCAAATTCTTTACATTATTTCTGATTCTTTTTCTTCTTTCAGATTTAAACGCTACTTTTCTTATTTTACATTATTTACTTTTACTTCTGGAGTACTTTTTTATTTATTTCTATACTCATTTTGTATACAAATGTAACATGGATATTACACTTATTTAGTGAAAGATAAATGTCTCTTAAATAAGGATTAATAATACAATACCATCATAATGGTTTATTATGATTATGTTAAATATTGGGGTGTATAAAATGTGAAGTAATCTTCATTTATTTAGTAAAACTTAAATACTAGGACATATTAAAAATCTTATCACAGACAACCTTTTTCTCAAAAGAAACCTTTATTAGTTAAAAGATTACAAAATTTTTTGGGTACACTTACCCATTAAGGATTACAAAGTGTTCAATGTTACATGGTAAAACCATTATTGACCAGGTTTATATAAAGTGCATATGCTCAATAACAATTATATCCATAAAAAGGTTATTATAATTTTGATTAATATATATCTGTACATGGATAATCAACTCTTGACCCACAGCCGAGCCATGTCAAGACCATTAGAGGTACTGCTTTCTTTCAATTAACAGTCCAAATGTGCAGGGACAACATTCGGCCTACCTGCCCAAAATTGGAAAGCCAACTAGAGAAAAACTAACAAGTAACAAGCACAGATCTGTACTGCCCAAAACTAACCTATCAAGGGCAGAGCAGCTGACCAGAACAAGAGTGATGCTGAGACTTTGACCAGATACCCTCCTGGCAGGTTTTCCAGATAGTGGCAATAAATTGTCAACAGCCTGCACCAATAAATCAGGCCCCTAATGACCGCGACCACTCCTGAGGAAGAAAAGAGGAGTGCAGACCCATGCCTGCAAAATTATTGCAGCAAAAACTCCATCAAAGCTACAAAAATTGTTAGTGGTCCAAAGCAGACCAACCACCTTACAAATGCTCTAAATTTTAAAGTTAACTATGGAAACAAAAATAAGAATGAGCTCAAATTAACTCTGTCCTAATAAAAAATCCATCAAGGCAGTGCAGCAGCCCCTCAGGACAAATTTCAATGGAGAGCAGTGACCTTCACCCACCTGGCAGGTATCCCTGGGCTTGGCAGTGATGGATGACCACCCCACAAATGAACCAAGCCCCTCATGACCACCCTCACCACACATGAGGAAAAGAATAGGAGTGCAGACCCATGCCCACCAATGGAACAGTGTATTCATTGTAATCTGGAATCAAGCCAGATTTACTTGCACACCATAAGTACACACCATTTGTCCATATCACATTGCACACTGAGATCAATAGAGCTGAAAGTCTGTTTGTAATCATTACTAACCGCCTGTGTCTGCAACTGTTCACAATATCTGTTCAACCCACCCAACTATAAAGACCTTCAGGGTTTACTATGATTCTTATTTGTTGATACTAATTGGATTCTGCTTCTTTGGATTGAATTCTGAATTTTGATTAGTAATCAAGGATTCAGTTGTATAGTCTGAAAGATTGTTGTTATACTTTGGAATAATCTCAATAATTGTTGAATTAAAAGAAGATGAATCATTTGAGGCTTCAATGTCTCTGTTTAGGTCTAAAACATCATTTGGACTAATTGTAGCTCAGGAATCATTTCATTGTAATTCTGTGTTGATTTGAATATTTTTTTATTTTTTGTGGTCCCCCCAATCACACCGGAAGTTAGCTAATAACTTCTGTTGTGATCATTGGAGAAATTTGATTTTTGTGCAGGAAGATAGCTTAAGTCCTAATCTATAATGTTTAATTCTAAAATTGAGATTGAATTAAAATTCAAAATAATTTATTCGCTCTGCACTGATTTGCCGTATTCGGCAACTTCCGGTTTGACAGACAATATCATAATTTTATTCCTATGAACAATTTAACACTGGGATTTCTTTTTTCCTTAGTTTTATGATTAATTTTTGTATCTATAATGTTCCTTAGACTGTTTTCTGTCTTCCCTAACTGGTTTTCAGCCATGGAAACTTGTTTAACATTATTAATATCTGATGCAAGGATGAAGTTTTTAAAACTATTTTTGTTAGCATTTTTATTTTCAATATTTTCAATGAGATTTGATGTCCAAATGCTTACTCTTTTTATTCTATCAATAAGATTAGGATTTCTAGTGTCTCTATTCTTTTTAGAATAATTTGGTTTCATTTAAAAGTATTTTCCAAAGATTTATGTTACTCTAATGATTCTAAGAATTACTTAACCTAGCTTTTGCCTATTTCTAATGGCAACCGTTTATATAAAATGGAATGATAGGTAATTTCAATTATTCTTGAATGAAAACTGATTTAAAATTTCTTGTAAAGATGAAAAAGCAATAAAACAGGTATTCACTTACTTCTTAGTAAACTTTTCTTCTATGAATGCGGAACTAGACTATAACCTTGGTGAATAAAACTGGGACTCTGTAACAGTGTGAACTGGAGTCCAGGCTCCCTCTAGTAGACTATCACAGACAACCTTCTTTATTGATTTGTGTGTTTGTGTAAACAACATTGTCCACTACAGATCAGTGCATCTATCAGCAATCTTTTATTTAACAGTGCTTTTTATGAAGGACTTCATGACATAAGAACATTGTAGAAATATTAATCTAATTATTTTATATACTTTACTTATTATACTTTTATGCAATATATTTTGTTAATAAATAGTTTTGATTATTGTTTAAATAATGGCTTTGCATTTTAATCATCATCATCACTCTCATGTTAAATTTATGTACATGGTAGTATAATTTTAGTAATAAAATTTTCACAATATTTTAGTCCAGTTTTTATAAGTGAATATTACTTATATTAAGATTGTCTTATGGCTTATTCACATTATTGTTACAGCTCATTTTATATGCTAAAGTACATGGTGGATACAATATCAAAATTGCCATTTATATTCATCCATAACTTGAAAAACTATATTATATTGATAGTTAAGAGTCTTATACTATCTGGAGAATATTAAATAGTACATAGGTAGATATTAATTTGATACTCTTAATGTTTTGCTAGTCACACATATCCTGTTTTATTGTTAGTGATTTTAAATTTATTAGCATATAATATGTAATAAGTGCAGAATAAACCCTGAGATTGAATATATTAACATACACATGTAATGCACTGATGACGTTATTAATGTGACAGGTATTTTGCTTATTGATTGTATTACTATTTTGAAAGGTTAAGTTAAGTGTTAGGCAGTCTTTGCATGGTGTTTTATATGGTAAATTTTGTTATAACACATTGCAAAATAATAATTTTGGGGCATAAATTCCATTACAATATATATATAATAACTAGATTAATACCCTAGCACATGAAATACTCTCAATTTAAAACACAAAATAAGAACAGACCATCTTATCCATTTTACCTAAATTCATTTATATAAGCAAATCTAAAGCACTTTAGAAAGAAAGCATGAACTTTTTTAAAGATATATTTCAGATACGTTATATTGTTTTAATTGACATTTGCAAAATTTTTCAATTTACATCCTGTCAATATCAATCAAATAATGAAATATGTAAATATAAACCTTTCCTAGTGCTTAATATTATATAATAACTAGATTAACACTCTGACATTGATTTATTTAGCACATGAAATACTCTCAATCCATAGAACAAGATAAAACTTTTCAAAAGATAAGAATCTTATCCTTTTTACCTAAATCCATTTATATAGGCTAATCCGAAGCATTTTGAGAAGAAAGCATGAAGATCTTAAATTGATCATATTATATAATATTAACTGCTAGGAAAAGTTTATATTTAAATCTTTTGTTATTTGATTTGTTATTGATAGGCTGTAAATTGAAATTTTTCACTAATGTCAATTCATACAATATAAAGCAATCTGAAGTAATGCAATTAATTTAAGATCTTCGATCTTTCTTTGCAAAGTGCTTCAGATTTGCTTATATAAATGAATCTAGTTAAAAGGATAAGATCTGTTCTTATCTTTTCAAAAGTTTTATCTTGTGTTTTGAAATGAGAGTTTTACACATGCTCAGTAAATTAATGTCAGAATGTTAATCTAGTTATTATATATTAACTGCTGAGAAAAGTTTATATATATATATATAAAGAGAGAGAGAGAGAATTTGGTTTGACTTTTTGTCCTAGTATATAGTTGTTATATGTTGTTTTAGATAAGAGATGTTGTGATAAAAATGTAAAAAAAAAATCAAAAATAAATATCCTAAAGCATTGTTTCTATAAATAATGATCTATTCTCTAGCCACAGGGTTTGATCATTTATACCATAAAAGAATAATATCTTTTAGCATGTCTCTTATTATGCTCTATATTGTTGTATAAGATATATGACACTTGACACTCTATTGAAGCTGTTCATGACAATTCTCTCTATAACTAGTAGAGGACAATAAAAGATGTTAGTTCTCTATTGTCTAAATTATTGTAAACCTGCAAATCACTTATTATAAATAGCCCAGTGCTTCACAAAAGCATAATCTCATGTTATACATTTATTAGGCACTACAATTATTTACTATTGTATATATTTACGAGTAGTTTAAATTCATACTAAAGAAATAATACTTCAACAGCATTTTTGACATATAATGCAAAAAATTTAAAATTATGTATATCTAAATACTATTTATTCCTAAGTAATTCTTGTATTACTATAGAATTTTAATTATGGTGTTGTGCATAAATCAAGATTCATTTTTAAAAGGACTTTGGTGTAGTAATAAATTTATCAAAAATAATTTTTAAAACCATCAGTTTGGGGTCTAAACGAGGTAAGAAAGATGAGTAGCGCTCGCTCTGCTACATTGTTGTGTTTTTTTGAAAATTAGTTTTTTATCCTCCACTGGATGAAGATCCTAGAGTGGGTAATGATGACAGGTGTGAACTGTTTTTTGTTGTTGTTGAGGACGTTGTACTTTCTAACTGAATAAATTAAAATATAACTCTTAAAAATTGCTAAGGTTTTAAGGATTTGCATTAAATTATTTGATAAAGCTTGTTTTTGAATAGATTTTTTCTTTGTGAAATAAATAAATCGTTCATTACAGCTGAAGATAGATTAGTGTTATTACTAAATTATATGTGTGTGTGTCATGATATATGTGTGTGTATTTGCATCTGCGTTTAATTATTAAATAATTTATGTGATTATATCTACTATAGTCAATTTTTTATACTTGGGAATATCCCCCACTGAAAAAAAAAAACCCGCCATGTAGTTACTCATTTAGGTTTTTTTTTTAAAAGTAATAACAATCAAATACATTCCAGAATTCCAGAGCGTGTCTTTCAAATTTGGAAGAAACTTCCACAATAAAGGAATATTTAAATTCATATTTCTTTTATGAACAACTATCTGAAAAATTTGAGTCATTTGTTTAGATATTACTGGTATGATATGTATTTGTATTTTATTCATATATGAATGACCTTAAAAATAATTATACATTTTTTTCTCCTTATTTGTCCCTATAAATATTAAATTTGTGTTTCTTATTTTAGCTATTTATATTATACATTTTATAAAATTCATTCTACCACTCATTAAAATATATTTGATAAGAAAAAACATAAATTTCATCATTAATAATATCATCATCATCATCATCATCATTATTATTATTGAAATGTTTATTACTATTATTGCTACTACTACTACTGCTGCTACTACTATTACTTTATTAGGTACTTGGAACTTTATCCCTATGTGGCCGCAAGAGGCGCTGTTTTCCATGTCAACCACAAAAATATTCAGAGTAGGGGCCAAAAGCAGCTATGCAAATTCCAGCCACTAGATGGCGCTGTTCACCATGCATACACACATGAACCTTATGCAAAGTAGCTGCCAGCACTACTGCCCACTTGGTGTAGTGGTGGGCTAGATTGCTGGTAGTTGCTGGTAGTAGACGATGTAATCTAGATGTGTTTACGGATGGCTATCAGCACCACCAAGTGGGCAGTAGTGCTGGCAGCTAGCAGCTGGAACTTCCATCGCTGCTTTTGGCCCCCTATTCTCAATATTTTTGAGGTTGACACAGAAAACAGCGCCTCTTGCGTTCCCATGGGGATAAAGTTCCAAGTACCCATTATTACTATTGAAATGTTTAAAACAGTCATACCTAACCATCAATCACCTGTGATTCTAAATTGTATTATTAAAGATACTCTTATGCTTAAAAGCAGAGAATAAAATAATATTTTCTAAACTAATGTTTTGAATATTCACAATGCTATTGGCTGATGTTCTATTTTAATTTGGGTTTATTTTGTAATCTTGTTTATTGTTGAAAGATTTGATATGTATTTATCATTATGGCTTTATGCTAGTCTAGATTTCCCTAGTTCTTTTTATGGGAGAAATTAGAAATTCAACATACCACCATTAATCAGGCACACTTTTGAAAGATTTATAAAGAACCCTCACACATAAGAGTGAAGAACATTGTTTAGTAAGATATTTTGCTATTCTTATCAAGTACTTTAGTTGATTATTTTTATCTAATTACCTTTTATGACTGTCTAAGATGCTCAAGAATTTTCAAATTATAAACATCCGGTTTAAGCTTAATATTAATGGAAATCTACTCAGTCTATACATGCGCTTTTTAAACCTTCATTTCCATCTTTCTTTCTAGTTTCAGCAAAGGTAAATTTTATTTTTCTACAATAAAAAATAAAAATTTTACGATAATTTTTGCGATGAAGTAAATTGAATTTTTTTTTGTCTTTCTCTCACGTTTTTCATTGTTAACTGAGTAATATTAATCCTGAAAATTACATTGGAAAAAATACAATTTTTTTACCGATGTATTTAAAAGAATGAATGTTATTAGGAGCCGATGCTAAGTACTTATTTTTATATATTTTTAAATTACTATTTGAATTTATATTTGATAAAAAATATACTGATATAAATTCTTTATTCAAATCTTCTACATACCATACTACCTTTCTCATCCATCTTGTTGCCTGCTCTTTATTCTTAACCCAATTAAATACTATTTGGGTTATTCTCTTATTATCCATAAACTGCAATCTACCAAACATTTTTCTTTTTCTTTTTGCATCTCTCATATAAAAACTTGACCATCCCATTTCTCCTTTAATTGCCTCCTTCACTGTCCACATATGTCCATCTAATGCATGTCTTCGTACTTCTCTTTGTACTTTTTCTAGGTAATCTAACACATCTTTACTAATACATAATGCATCGTTACCATATATTAATTCTTCTATTGCCACTCCCTTCCACACAATTCTAGCTACATCACATTTATTATATGAAAACACTATTAATTTCTTTATCATCCCTTTCTTTTCTTCGCTTTATTTATTAATTTTTTCTCCCATTCATCCAAGCAATTTCTCTGTATACTTAAGATGATTCCTCAATAGTTATACCTATTCACTACACTTTATTTTTATATCCTCCAATAAAAATTATTTGTCTTCTCTTTCCCCAGTATTAATCATCATTACTTTTGATTTTTCTTCACTAAATTTAATCCCCTTCTCTTTTCCTACCCTTGCACATGTAAATTTTCACATCTTCTCTTTTTTCTATGCACAAGAAGAAATCATCCACAAATAAAAGACCCGATAATGTATATACTTCCTTGCCACCTATTAATGGTATCTCTATACCCCTTCCTAGTTCTTCTATGGCTCTTTCCATTTCTCTCAATACAACAAAAACAAAATAGGTGATGTAAGGCATCCTTGGTTTAGTCCCACTCCATTTTTAACTTTAACTAATTCTATACTCCCTAATTGATAGGTATAGTAATTATTTTCATACAATCTCTTAATAAGATTCACTAAAGCTCCATCCATTTCCAAATTTACTAAACTTACCCATAATCTATTTTATTTATTTTATCATATGCCTTCTCTATATCTAATAAAAACCATATATAATTCTCTACCTGTATTTCTACTCATTCCATAAGTTGTGTAATTATAAATAAACTATCTCTTATATGCCAATCCAATCAAAAGCCTCCTTGAATTTCTCCCACTATATTATTTTCTTCCATTAAGCCACCATATATGCAAAAAGTTTATATAACACTGATGTTACCACTATTGGTCTATAATTACTTAACTTTCTATGATCCTTACTCTTTCCTTTAAATAGTAACCTTACTCTTGTATTACTCCAACTATTCAGAAAATCTCTCTTCTGTACCATCCTATTAAAACATAATAATAGGGTTAATTTTGCCTTATGTCCTAAATTCATTACCATCTCTGCTGCCCATCCATCTAAAGCCTCTTGCCTTTCCACTTTTCAAATTTTTTCCTGCCTCATTCAGTTCACTTTTTTTAAACTTAATATTTCCATTACTATAAGCTTTTATGTTTGTTATCACTCTGTCCTTTACATCTAACATTTTTTCTATATTCATTACATACTTATAAAGATTGTCTCTAATTCATCTTTAGAGTTACATTCTATTCCTTAATCATCTAGTATTACTATTTCTCTCTCCCCTACATTCCTTCTTTTAATATATTTCCAAAATTTTTTACTTCCATCTCTACCATTTTTATTAATATCCTCCAACAATTTACTATTTAATTTCATTCTCTCTATATAATTATTTATTTTAGCCAACTTTTTCTTTAAATACTTTTCCCATTTATCATTAACATCCTTTTCACTTTTTTTGTTCTTAATAGTTAAACCCGAAAGCTTTTTGGGGTGACTTTTTTATAATGAAAGGTGTCCACAAATGCTCTGGTTTCCTCTCACATTTGATGACTAGGTTCAACATATGAGCTTCCTAGAAAATATACACATATGTTACTTACCATGTAATATATAAGAGGAATTGTCATGATGAAACAATTTGTCTGTTCTCCTCTATTTTAAGTCAATCAAATTTTTTGTGCCAACATGAGGACTTAAACTAAAAATTTCCCCCCCAAAATGATCATGTGATTGTGCAGTATCTCACCTCAACAGGATTTTCTCCACTAAAATAGTAAGAAGTAAATGTATTTTTTAAAACTAAAACAAAAGTAAAAGAATCATAAAATAAAGAAATATGGTAAAATTGGTACACTTTTATTAATTTTCATTCTGGCAGAAACACATCATCATGATTGTAAACAGAATTTCACAATTCATCACTTTTATACACCTTCCAACAATTCAAATAAATTGTGGAACCCTCTTCTACATTTTGTTTGATAGCTTCGATCAGAGTTGCCACTGTCCTATCATTAATTCTAATGATAACATAAAGAAAATCAAAAATAAAAGGAAAATTACATATACTTACTCACTTAAAATCAAACAAATTAGGCAAAAATGCAATTGAAATCTTGAAGTAAAACTATGGAATGCAATTGAAATCTAGACAATAACTAATCTTGAATTAAAACTATGATAAATGCTGTTGTCAGAATGAAATCTGGACGATAACTGAGAGTGTCAAAAAAATATCACACAAAAAAAAACACATTTTGATATGAGATCACAATTAAAAAAATACATTTTGATACCACATCAGATAATATCACTGGGTTTATTTGATATAATCGCAAGGTTAAACATTTATTGTGGATGTGAAAAGGCCTACCATCTCATCTACATTGCAGGTCTTATATGTAATTACTGGTCTTTGTTTCTTTAGGTTAGTAATTGTTGCTAAACCTGGAAATTTAATAAAACCAGAAAAGAAATTGAATTCAAACCTGCAAGATAACATGTGAATTAAGGAAATGGTATTCAATAACATAGTAGATTGAAATAAATAAAAAATAATTCTTTCTCAATGTTGTTATCAGTTTTTTGTAAAACTTACTTTTAAACTATTTAAGTCCAAAAAGTACTTGGTTTGATCATTATCACTGGTGAAAATTTATTTCATGAATATTGGTTAGATTCAGGGTGTACATATAAGCATGTAGATTATAATATTATTTATTGTCATTTAAGATTCTCTATTTTCTATGAGGCTAATAATGGTGCTTATAATATATAGTCATGAATTTTGGTACATTTAAAAAAGTGTCTGCATTTGCTTCTATGCATTTTATGTATGTTTGCATACTCATTCTCTTCTTAAAACTTCTCCATATCATTACAATATAATATTGCTGTTTAAGGTGGGACTTTCTTTACGTTAAAAATTCTTATGTTCAAAGTATTACTTAAATGAATTCTTATCAAAATTCAATGCTTTGTAGGCTATATCATGGTTCTTAAAAGATCATATTGTTTGAAATATTTTTGGAAATTGTAAATAATTTGGTTAATTTTTTTTTTTTTTTTACAGCCGTCATGTCTGTATGCAAACTAAATCAATTTCTACACCAACTAAACAAATTCAAACATACTGCAAACCCATCTATAAGTCCCATGTGCAACTCTGTGATCCCTATCAGTACAAACTTTGCACTTCATTCAGGTAAGTACTTTTAGATTTTAGATAGTTATCAGAAAATATATAGACAGTAGACTTATTTTAACATTTACTTTTTTTATTTCTTATTTTTATCTGCTTTTATTAACTTATAGTTTGTTGTCCTATAAAATATTTTTAGATCTGTATAAAAAAAGTATTTTATTTATATTTCCCCAAAATATTATGGTTCTGTTTGATTTAATACGGTGATAGCCTAAGGTCTATGAATCGTGATTCCATTTATGACAAATTTGGAAATTATGATCCATGGATATAATTTCAGTTTTGTCATATCAATGCTCAAACTTCTTATCATCTCTCAAGTAATAGATATCATTTGTTTATACATAAAAATATCACAGACCAGTTTATAAATATAAAGTTTATGTCAAAATAAATAAACTCTTTCACCTTAGATTCTTTATTAAAAGTGGTCAAAATACTTTTAAAAATATAATTATTTTTTAAAAGTTTATGTCTTATATCAACAATTCTATATCTTTAATTTTATACTGTTGATATTACTCACCAGAGGGATATAAGTATAAAGAAAGATATCTTTACAAACAGTGTAAGGAACAGAAATGTAAATGTTATTAAATATGTCTAACATCAGCCTGTGAAACAATTCTAATTGCCTAAGATGTTATTTTAATCATACATGTCATCATTTCATAATTCCTAGTTACCCAATAGATATCTCAATTATAATCATGTTATATTAATGATTTGACTTACTGACACTATGATTACATTTACAAGATTTTAATAATGATTAACACAACACATTAGTAATTTCGTACCAGCTACAGAGTATTTAAAATGTTACACTTAGATTAGAGTGAATTAATATTAAAAAAAATAAATTAAAACTTATTTTGTTCTATTAAACATAGTATTATTAACAATAATGAAACAAAAGAAAATCACTAACCACTCAGCTTAACCAATAAAACAAAGTTCCCTACCACCACATAACACAAACTAAAGTGATTTCCAGATGTATATATAATTTCTATCCTTAATATTTCAATTCCCATTCTCAGATTAATTTCTGCTCTCCTTTATCATTGACCACTGGGATTCGAAGTTGAAGGAATGCATATATGCATTTAGCAATCACCTTTAATTTCTTTTTACCTGTCAAGCTTAAAACTTGATTTAAATCAGCCTAAGGTTTTGATCTCAAGTCAATATGCTTGAACAGTTATATAGATCCGAAATTAATTCAGCAATTATTTATTTTAGTACCTTCAGTTCTTTATTAACTGTTGTCTTGTGCAGTTTAATGCAGTGGCACAAAATCAGATTCTGGCATAGGGGATTCTAGGATTAATTTGATAATGATGCTTTTGGTGAATAATTTTACTCCCCTGGCTAAAAATGTAACAAAAAAATCAACACATCAGCATAATCAATAAATAAAACATGTTTATTCATCTAACATGAGCTGGAACTCACAAAATGTACTTCAAACCCAGTCAAACCTGAGATTTAGGTCAGGGACCAGCCTGAATTCGAACCCACTATCTAAGCCCCAGATCTAATACCTAATGAATAACATAATAGTGATGGCACATGAGAATTAATTCTAATCCGACCCACTAGCAAAGCGTGAGAAGACAATGAGACATCTATTACTATGACTAAACTAAAATATATATAAGCATGGCTATATGTTTGGAAGTGGAGAAAAGAGGAATTCGAACTACTCAAATAAGTTAGACAATAAAAATATAGTTTAATATAATGACAAATTATTATACATTATGACTTAATTATATACATTAGTGCGTGTGTGAATGAGCAAGCGGTAGATGATTACATAGTGTCATTCATGCTATTATTTCTTATATGCTCTTTTATTAGTTAAATAAAATATACTATAAATACACACACATCTTTGGTGGGTCCAATATTAACATGCCAATCGATTAATAAAAGGATTTATATAGAATTGCAATTAACGCTTTTATATACGGTTCAGAAACATGGCGACTAATATTATGACTTCGGGGAGCGTTCTGAGATTCATTACAGATATATTACAAACTATTTTTACGCCATTACGGTCATGAAAATACATTTGAAAACATATTTGATTATACAATAAAATACTTAATGAACATTCTTTTAATTAGCGCTGGTAAAAGGAATGCTTTATTTTCCCAAAGGCATATAGATACTCTTAAATATAGAAATAAGTTACGATGGTGCGATTGTATGATAAGATTGAAATAACATTAGTAATTAATCTAGCTATTAATATTTGGCATTGATATATATTTTGAACAGAGCACATTTTTAATATTAGAGCATTAAAACTGGGTCATGAAGCAAAAGAAATAATAATAATACGAAGAAGTTTGCAGTGCTGACATAATAGCCTAAAAATAACAGGAAAAGTCATGCTTCTGGATGAAAGACGAAGTAGATAAGCATGCCGTGGTCATCGTCGATATGCAGGCCTTTGATATGAAGAAAGTGGATAAGCATAGCATGTCCAGACTTAGGGATCACCTCCAGAGGCATTTTTTATATGATGAAAGTGAATAAGCATAGCGTGTGCCAGACTTAGGGATCACCGCCTGAGCCATTTTTATACGATGAAAGTGAATAAGCATGTTCCAGACTTAGGGATCACTGCCAGAGGCATTTTATATGGAATAAATAACGAGAAATCTATGGGTTCAATCTTGTCACAACCCCAGATTAGATTAGAAGCACGTAAGATATATATATAATTCACGAAAATAGGCCGAATGTCAGTAACGCAGTAATGATAAATGTCACTAATGACATTGAATAAGTTCTACTGCTTTAAAATAAATGACTCTAGTTTGAGTACTATAATTTAGACAAATAATACGCTATGCAGTTATAATATATATAGAGATATTTAGATTTCATTTACTAAAATATACTTGAAGATTTTATTTAGCAAAAGAAACATTAAGATTTTCCCCCTTCCCTTTTCTACTATTTAAAATAATTCAATCCCACCTTCATGGATTTTACAACAACTGAGAATATTTAAGTACTTACTGTATTTGATATTGTAAGAGTATGTAAAAATAAAACTAGCAGTTATAAAAAAAACTAATCGATCACCTTTTCAGAATTGAATAATAACATTTATAAAATAAATAAGGTTCCAAAGCATTAATTAGCCTAAGTTCTGGATTCACCCTGGGTAGAAAATCCAGAGTTAACAAATATATATTTTATATTAAAACATAAATAAAATGTTGGCTCGTAAAACAATCTGGTGAGTGTATTAAATAATTAATAATGCGTTGTTTAAATGGACGTTAAAAACCTTAATTCATGAAGGTTTACTTAAAAGGAAGAAAAATTTTTAGAAATTCAACTTGTCAGATTGTTTGAGATTGGCATAATAATAATAAAAGCATATATATAAAATCAAGTAATAAATAACTATAAATAAATGACCGCACCAAAGTTAAGGAAGGTTAAAAGCATATGAAATAGGATTAGATATAAAGAAATCATTTGAGAGCAAAAATTACATTCACAGATTTATATAAAAAAACAAAGTTAAATAATACATGAGAAATCTTGGTAGTAGAATTCGAGATTAATTAAGCAAGCTAGTTTTAGTTTCAATGGTGGTGGTTTGGAAGTTACCTTGCAATTTTAAGAGTCCAATTTAGTACGGCATGTGCACGGCAATTGAAATGCAAGTTCTTCGGTGGCAGCAAGTCTCTATTAGCATTTTTAAAGTTCTCCATCGGGCCTTTACTTCACTTTAGGGTAGCAGAATATTATTATGGCAGCGGAAGACGACCCACAAGGGTCAGAAAAGCTTTTACTAGATCATTTTTAGATTTCAAAACAGCATAGTGTCTAGTAGCAATCACTTCTCTCAATAGTAGCTAATCTATATGTGACTCAAAATTCAGCCATTTTATACTCTTGCCCAGGTGTTTTTGGAATGCTTTTAATCACTTAGTTTTAGCTTTACAATCTAATCTCTGATCTTAAAATTCTTACTTTTCTTTATCGATTGTTTTTGATGATGCAACAGTAAGATAAAGTCCAAAAATAAATTCAAATCTATTTTGAAAAAAATGTTTATAATAAAAGAAAATGTTAATCTCCATTTTAAGTAAAAACTTTAATTAAAAATACCTTCCCCAGATTAAAACAATAGTGTTTCCAACCCTTTAATTATTTTTAGACAATCCACTGTAGCATCTTCCATATTGGATTTTACAAAATATACAGTTTAAAAGAAAAAAAAATACTTTAAAAAGAAAAAGTTGTACAAATGACATATAATAAAACATTTACAGAAAAATCAATATTTTGTTAGTATTTTGCTCCTATATATATTTTTGAGCCGCACCTATAATACTTTAATAAAAAACTAATAATTAATAAAAAGAATTAATAATAATTTAAAAAAATTGTTAGTGATATGTTAAAATTTTATAACTTAGGAGCGCATCTCAAATATATATATAAAAATATATATATGAGAAAAGGAGTGGGATGGGATATAGGGTTTAAACACAGGTTAGTAGATGGAACTATGAAGCTCAATCTTAAGCTAAGATTGACTGCTTCAATATTTTACTGCTATTTAGCATAAATTAGAATGATCAGTGATTTCTAAATGCATATGTCATTTGAATTTCCACTCTGGCTTTTGACATAAGCCAAGAACCTTGAGATTGCAATAAAGGATCTTTAACTGAATTTTATTTGTCAAGCTTGACACTTAAAATTCAAATCAGTCTAAGGTTTTGAAGTCAAGGCAGCATGATTGAACAGTTTTAAATATCTGAAACTAGTTTATCAACTATATATCTTAATATTTTCAGTTCTTTATAAATTGTAGGTGTGTTAGTTCTTTGATGAGAAATGTAGCAAAAATCACTAACACACTTAACTTAACCAACGAAACAAATGTTTATTTCCACTTCACTTCTATTTTATAATAGAAAAGCTAAAGACTGGGCTGAAAATGAGAGCTTCAGTATTGACGAGAGGTATTTTAATATGCATCTCTGATAATAATTCATTATTCTAGATTATTAGATAACAGTAAAGAGGGGAGTTGCTTTATTTTATTGGATAATCTGGGTGTATGATAGTTTTTATTACATTCCTAGTCAGGGTAATAAGATGCTTACAGTTAATAATGAACTAAGACTAGTGAAATCTACAATTACTGGATTGGTTTCAGATTTATATAACTGTTCAAACAATTTTAATTAATAGACCAAATCTTTGATTGATTTGAATTTAAAGTTTTATGCTTGGCAAGTAAAAGTGGAGTTAAAAGAGTTTGTTGGATGTTTATAAACATTTCTTTCATTAATAAAGTCAAAGGTCTGAGAATGGGGTTTCCCATATTGCCAATACGACTTATATATGCATCTGGTAAAGACTGTTTCCACTAGATAGATATATGAAGAGCTTTTTTTCCAATAACAATGATGATTCAACTGGAGAGATTGTGTAGGAATTGACTGTAATGATGTATTTTATTTATTATTTTTTGCTTGCTATGGTAAAGATAGAAGTCACTACTAGTCGGGCAGTGCAGATATCAAAATAGTATTTCTACTCTATAAAAGGAAATATTTTTTAATTATATTATTAAAATATTTTAATGAAGATATATTAAAATGAACCAATACAATAAAATATTTGTTTATTATTTGATTCATTTGTTTTTAGACCATATAAGTTCTTAAAATATTTTAAATTGAAAAACGACTACAATAGGTGACAGAACTGAAAAAAAAAAATAGAGTAAATTTTTGTGAAATTTTTGCCGAACTTGGAAGGTGTCAATTTATGCATCAACAATAATAATACTCTCTATTTCAGAGCTATGTAATGTTATGTGATGGTTTGTTCGGCATATAAGATATCAAAATTTAAGTAGTTATATTCTGAAAAATTCTGTAGATACAGGCACTATTAGCAATTCTTAAATATATTTTTATATTTAGAATTAATCCATTATTAAATTACAACATCCCATTAAAAAAGTATAAAATATTGAATAAAATAGAATATAAATTCAAAACATTCACTTTAAAAATACAATCCTCGTTCATTCATTATAGACACACAAATTATTAATATAAAAATAAAATGTTGACTGTAGTATTTTTGGCCAAATATGTTCTTCTACTCTGAAATTTTAATGCTATCAAAATATATAAACACAGATACCGCAAGCAAAGTAATATGTTCATTCTTCTGCTAGTCAAAAATGTCAAATGATAATGTCTCCCACAATGGAAAAAAAATGTTACGTTCTGGAAAAGATAGAGTAAAAACTTTACTTATTAGTTCAATTCCTTTTATAAAATTCTTCCAAATGCCAGACAAAACAAACCATTTAATGCCCAGGATTTTTTTCTCAAATATTAATTCCAGTCCTACGCCTGGTCTCCATCAAAAAAACGATAAAGAATCCACAGAATAAAAAGATCTTAATACTTTGTAAATGCTAAAAACAAATGTTTCAAATAAATTAATGCTCAAATTTAAATACCACTCAAAAATGTAATAACATTAATATATAAACAACAGATGATAATTTCAAAGGCTTTTTTTCATTTTAATGCATACTGTAGAGAGAGATTTAATTATGTCCTCTGATTTCGCAATCATATATCTTTTAATCATATACTTAACTTCATTTGGCACAGTACAGTGAACCCAACAGTACCAATACCTATAACTGTAAATTCCATTCAAAGGAAGATTACATGAATTGAAAGAAAAATTGGTACTCTTCTGATAGCCAGGCACTGCTGCTTGACAGTGTTGTTTTTGTGCAAAAACACATACATTGCCATTTATACGGCCAGACTTATGGTTAATACAACAGTTCTCTTGTATTATCCATTGCAGGCCACTTGATGGTGTTGCACAGAAATATTATGGCCTGTTTTGTGCTTCATGACCCTTTATATGAATTTGCACAATTCACAGTTGGCTACCATATCGTCTGAGGGTGGTTGGATTTCAAGTGGCCACAAGTTTTGAAATCTCCATAGCAGAATAATTTCATTTCTACTTAAATCACACAGTCTGACTCACTAAGAATTGTCATACCATAGTGCACTGTTGGATCCATGAAACAACCTCGCAATTCTGATGTCAGTCACTCTCCTGCAAGTGAAGCTATTCGATTCACACATGTTTCCAAAACAAAAGGTTGTGATTCTATGACATAAATTGCCAATAAATAAAAAAAGAAAATGAAAGTTGAAAAAGTCAAAAGATTTGGTCTTATTTGACCATTTTAGGGGGGGTGGCTTAAGAAAAAGTTTGTCATCACTGAGACAAAAGTTATTTTTGGTTTGTTATTATTTTTAAAAATGGTAGAACAAGATTTTATTAAAAAAAAGTAATACAAATAAAATGTAAAAAAAAATTGGTTTTAAAAATAAAAATTTTACTATAATAGCAGTAAAGATGTGTTTGTGTATTGTTTTTGTTATTGTAATTTGTTAGTAGGAAGAAAAAAAAAATGTTTCCAAAAAAAAAGATTGTGATTTTATTATATAAATCAATAACAAAAAAAAGAAAATATTTTTGTTTTGTTTTTATTACAAAAAAAGGTAGAACAATATTTTATTTAAAAAAAAAAAAAAGGTAATAGAAATAAAATGTAATAAAAATTTGTTTTAAAAATCGAAGTTTTACTATATCAGCCAGTAAAGATGTGTTTGTGTGTAAAGAAAAAAAATTTAAAGACATAGTAGAAAAAATTGCTTGCAGCCAGGGAATGTTACATTTGGTTGTTTTTGCGTAGAAACAATGCCATCAAGTGGTCATGCCTGCATAGGAGTACCAAAAAATTATCTGATATTAATGAATTATCGTTGGATTTAATGAAGTTAAAAGAAACTGTGAAGTGGACATGTTCTTTACTACAAAGACACAAATATAATAGAAAAACAAATGGAACAGGATTTATTATAAATAAAAAGTCAAAGAGCATTAAAGATTTATGATATATCAGATAGAGTGTTAAGATTAGTTATTTAAATTAATGGAGAATATCTAATGGAGATAATTTAAATTTTATGTCTCAACAAATTCTCATTGTGATAAAGAATTAGAGAATTTTTATATAGAAGTGCAAAATGCTTTTAGTCTGACTAAACAACATTTTAAAATTGCCATAGGAGATTTTAATGCTAAAATTAAAAAATGGTCTTCTACATTATCAAGTTCTTCTACTAGATTATCAGACTGTTATGAGATAACCTGTGCTACTTCACCTTGCCCACACAGTGAAGAAGTAGATGGCTGTCCAGAGGAAATGCAGAAACAAGTTAATACTAGCCCTGTGTGTACTGATGAAATGGAAAAAATCACAGATGATGAAGAAATAAGCTCACAAGAGGAAAATTTTGAAGAAGATTTGGAACAGGAAAGCGATGGATATTCAGAAACAGTTTAAAGCATGAATTCCACAGATGTGGTTTATACAAAGATATGGCAACATGGATGAAGTTCTAAGGATCTGTGAATTAAAGACTTGGCAATTCAAAGACTTTTTTGAATCAATGGAGAAGACTGGGGTTATTGCCTGTGGTGTGATCTCAAGATTTCTTTAAACAAATGTATTCACATCATGTTGCGGGTGATCAATCACCTGCATTTTTTCTTCCTTAATAAAAAAAAAAAAAATTAAAAAATGGTTGACACATAATAGAGCTGTGAATAAATTTATCTATGGTAACAGAAATAAGAGATGATACAGACTTGTGGAATTTGCTAAAAAAAAAAAAAAAAGAAAGTTCTATAATATGAATTCTTTTTTTTTAAAAAAAAAAATATTTAATGAAAATGTATATGGAAATAATCATATGAAAATACAACAGAATTGGATAACATTTTATTAACAGAAAATATGTGTTTCAAGATTATAATGTGCACCCAACACAGGATATGATTATCCATTAGTGAAATATAAAATGAGTATTAATGCAAAATTAGAAAGGTGAAAACTATTATAAAGAACAATATTAACAGATGCTTCTCCTGATCTTCAAAAAATGAATTTAAATTAGAATTTGCAAATCGTTTTAAAATGTTAATTGACTTTAAAGTTGGTTCAGATGTGACAAATTAATCAGAAGATAGAAACTTTTAAGAAATGTAAGAAAGATAGCTAACATGAAAAATCAGCAATTTGCTAATAGTATGATAAAAATAAGGAATCTAAAAAAAAAATTTAAGGTGGTCTATGAAAAAGAATTAAATATTCAGACTTTTGTTAAATTATTATAAAAAAGTTCATAATATATATATAAAATTCTGAATTGTTAAGAAAAAATATAGAAGAGAATAAAAATCTCAAAAGTGGAAAACAACATATTGCTATTGAAAGGAAAATCGTTTCAGCAATAAAAAAATAATGAAACTAATACTAAAAAATGGGATAACATCATGAAATGTATGAAGAATTCTATAAAAAATTATATAAGAATAAAGTATCTCTTGCAATTACCATAAGTGATGAGCTGAGACACATAATTAAATTATGAAGATGAGAAAGGTCCAGGAAATAATGGAATAGAAGCAGATAAAGAAATAGAAAAATTGTTGATCAAACTACCAAATATTCATGTGATAAAGATGTATTAGATGACTTGAAGAATACATTGGTAACATTGTTATTTTAAGTAAGTGATAAAGAAAATATTAAAAAGTATAGATTTATTAACTTTTTCTAAAATATTTACCAGTTATCTACAGAGAACTTTAGATTTCAACCAACCAAAAGGATTTTAAAGTAGTTTTAATATGGTTGATCATATCCAAGTATTGAGAGAAATTATTGAAAGAACTAAAGAATATGAGTTGGTCTTATGCCTTGGATTTATAGGGTATAAAAGGTAGTCAGCATTTCTATTGTGATCAGCAAGAATAGATCCAGAATATTGTCATATTTTAAAGAATATTTATTAAAATGCAGCAGCAATAATTAAATTATGTGATGATACTGAGAAGATTAATTGTGAATTAAAATTGAAAATTAAAGGAATAAAAATAACTGAAAATTATTTAAGGTATCTAGATTTTGCAGATAATGCAGTTGGTTTTGCAAGTAATGCTTCAGAGAATTTCAGAAAATGTTGTAAGAGTTATCAGATGAAAGTAAAAAAAAAAAAAACAAGACTAAAGATAAATGCTTAAAAGACTAAAATAGTGTTCAATGAATTTTCTCAGAAGAATTAATAATCATGAATTAGAAAAAGTTAATAGTTGCAGATAGCTTTAATCATATTATTAATATAGATGGAAACATAATAAATAAATTAGAAAAATAAACTTGGATGAAATGCTTTTTGTAAAAAGAACTTAGCATTAAAAAAATATGATTCTATGTTTAAAAATAAAGATTATTAATATATGTACTATACCAGTTCTTATTTATGCATCTAAGACTTTAACATTAAACAAAAGAGCTATATAGCAACCTCAATCTATTTAATTATATAAAGAGTCATATGTTAGGGTCATATTATGATATTAGCACTATAAACTAATTGAGTTTTAAATTTGTACTTTAACACAGTGATTTGAAATTTGCAGTTTATTTAAGAATGGTGACACTTTTCTAAAAATTGGCAGTTGATATATCTGAAAACTTTGAGAAGATCAAAGTAAAAATTATATTTATGATGGCCATAATGAGATGGCTTAGTTTTTGACATTGTTTACTCTATTGTTAACCACATATTGATTCAAGTTTTTTTCTTCTGAAAGATTAAAAATATTTATCAGTTTATAATTTTTAAATAATATGATGGGAGACATATATTGCTTATAACACTTCATTCACATACACTTTAATGCAACTAATTTTCTTAAAAACTTCTTTATTTTCTTACAGTTTCGACTGTCCAGTAGTCTTCACCAGAGCTCTCTGATGAAGATTGCTGGATAGTCAAAACTGTAAGAAAATAAAGAAGTTTTTAAGAAAATTAGTTGCATTAAAGTGTATATGAATGAAGTGTTATAAACAATATATATAATTATATGAAGATATGCAAAGAAAGTGAAGGAGAAGAATAAGAGAAAATGAAGGAGAAGAATAAGAGAATATGATGAGAGACATTAGTGGAAGTGAATATTTATATTATTTTAACTTAAATTAGTTGCTATCAAAACATTGACCATGTATTTCTGTGAAAATATGACTGGTCCTCTCCTAAGCTTCCTGAACTATTATTTCTGAATCAATGTATATGCTATATAATGACATATTTTAGCTACTCAGTACAAAAACTTTAAAGGATTAACATGTCTGGATTATGAGATACAATATAAAATGTGATAGTGTATTTTATACCTTCGTAGATTGTCTTCAACTTTTTTCTTGCCATCATGAAATCTTGAAGACTACTTGAAAGAAATCTTTGATTCATGACCCACTGCCCTACACACAGTTTAAATCATTTCAAATATTTCAATAATTGTTTTTCCCAAATTAAACAAAATTAATGTTAGCAAGTTGTTCCATTATGAGTTAAGGTATGAAGCACACTTCATGATGTAATTCAAGATACAGAATGCTAACACCTAAAGAATAACTAAATTATGTTGCTACATAATATGTGTAATTGAGAGGTGGCACTGCAGGCAACTTGGAGAGAGAACCAATCATCTTTTCACTAGGACATATTGTGTATATGAGAAGGCAATGAATTCATAGATATAATTATTTTATTTTCCTTTTTAATCAAAGTTTATTTAATACTATATGATGATAATATTTGTTTTAGAGTTGTTTATGAGCTAGCTTATCGAACAGTGTATACTATGGAGACTAAAAATGAAGTTTTGTATTCATGTTGCCCTGGATGGACTCAACAGGCCCATTCAGGCTATGGATGCATGCAAGGTAAGGTTTTATTGTCATAATTTTTTGACTAATGTAAATTGTAATATTTCTTCTTTTTTTAAATGTAAAACCCTTTTTATATTTTAAGCATAAAATTTTGAAAGTGTAGATATGAAAGGATTAGAAATTGCTAACAAATGGGATAATTTTGCCACAGATTTATAAGGTTTTTATTTATTTCATATACAGTTGCAAAGAAGTGATATACAACACTAATCCACTGAAGTAAGATATTTAAAAACAAGATTAGTTTGGCTACCTTTGAATTTAGAATTTTTTACATTTTGCATAATCGCTAGTTTCTAAGATCAGACTGTAAAAACAGATGTTTTTTGATTTCAGAGAGTCTTTTTCTTTGCCCACAGTTCAAAAATTGGCAAGATCTTGTTTATGTAAGATAATATAGATTGATTTAGTGTTTGTTTATTTACTCCCACAACCAATTTTAAAGGTGAGACAGTAAGATGGCTGCTTTAGGTACAGAATGAGATAAGGTGCCAAAATGAAATACAGTATTTTAAAGAATAATTTGTATTTAATTATATTTTTTTTAATGTTTCAAATTTTTTTGAGGAAACTTCCTTTTCCTTTAATAAAAAAAAAATTATTTAATTTTTTAATTAAATGAACACTTTAGTGAAAATGTAAACAAAATGTAAAAAGAAAATTGGCTGACTGGGTATAATGCAAATGCAGTAGCAATAATAAAATAGTAATTACAGGTAGTCTTTGATTTCCATACTTAATTTCTTCCTGGAATGTGGACAAAAGTTATGAAAGTAGATTAATGTAAAAACAAAACCATCAGAAAATGTTTTTGAAATATGTATTTTTTAATGAGAAGTATTAGCATCTTTTTAAATAACACTTTATTGATTAGTAGCTGGTGTTTTCTTTATAAATTTTCAAAAGTCAGTTGAATTATACTCTTCTTTTTATGATAAAAAGTTCCATAACACACTGTGTTCTTTTCTATTGCCATTCATGTGAAATAAAAAATTGTACAAAAGTAGAATGTATGAAAGTCAAGGATAAAAAAATAGAAAATGATCAAATGAGAGAATTTTTCCAGACTTTTTATGTATGTGTTGCAAAATTTGTTTAATATTTAATGCAACGCCAAAAAAAAAATAATAATAAGTTTGATTTAAAAAAAAAACAAAAAACAAACTAGAAATTCTCCAATGATTCTTCTTCCAAGTATTGCAGAGTCTGCTGAGTATCTCTTTGCCTGTGGACTTAATCATTTTTACTTTTTTTTTTAAAGAAAATTTAATATATTCTTACTTTCTTATATTTCTGAAATTTTTTATTGGTAAGTACAAGTGAAATAGAACTTAAAGAGAAAATAATTAGGATGTTTTAAAGTAAATATATATTTGCTATGTTAAAAATGAGTTAAGTTAAATAAATAATTATATTCAAAAATAAGTAAAATTAAATATTTATGAGTGATTCTATAAAATATAGAATTGGTGATAATTATCATCATATTTAGCCATTATCACTTCAAGAACTAAACAAGTTTAATCTCATTTTTTAAATTAATAATTCCTTTTCTTCACATCACAATAACAAATATTCTTCTTTCATTCATTACCATGTGGTCTTTTTCTAGATCTTTCACAATCTCTTAGTATCCAGTTTAATACGTCAAACACACATTCATTATCACCCCTTCTTCCAATATTTCCAGTCTAGCTTTATTTCAATCACTTCATTTATCCATTAATGTTTATGATATCCGTATGTTCTCTCAGACAAATATTTTATTTTCAGATTTTTTTGTTATTTTCAGCACACATTTCTCTATACTTCATAATATGACATAAAACTTTCTTATGCATCTTCTATTAAATGTCCAAGTCTCAAATCCATAAGTAAGAACTGATAAAAAAAATTATTATTTTTCTTTTTCAGCACAAAGTTATATTTCCTTTTAATATTAAATTATTTCTATCCAAAGCATTTAATGTAAGCTTAATTTTATTATTAATTTTATTCAATCATATTTCCATTTGCATTAAAAATCCAAGCAACGTATTTCTAATTGTTATCCTCTTCTAATTCATGATTATTAATCTTTATTTTCTTCTGAGAAAATCCATAGAATAAAAGTTTAGTCCATACTATATGAATTATCTGTTTAATTAATGTGTAAGGTCTTAATAATGAGCAAAATAAAAACTAATCAATAAAATAAAATGTTTATATTTATTAAATACATATATATTAAATACCTGCATTGGATTCTCTATTACATTTGTTTATGTAATCAACATTTTTGCATAACTTCAAAACCAAATGAATTGTAAAATTATTTGGTCTTCAATATTTTCATTTATCCATTTAGCTTAATGGATTTTTGAAGCCATGAGGTGTTTTACTTCACTCTGTGTATGTGTAATGACTTGATTCAATAATTGGATCTTTATTTAATACATTG
The DNA here is from genome assembly GCA_028023455.1 of Epiperipatus broadwayi. NCBI lineage: Eukaryota > Metazoa > Onychophora > Udeonychophora > Euonychophora > Peripatidae > Epiperipatus > Epiperipatus broadwayi. Next base: position 1,716,647 of record JAQFVV010012500.1, read on the forward strand.
TTGTTGTTTGAGGCCTCTTTTATCTTTCACTTTGTATTATTCCTCTCTATGCATGCCAGTTTGGCATTCTGTGGATCAAAAGGGTATCCATGTTCTTTTATTTAATGCATTTTCTTTAGCCTTTTATATAGGGAATTATGTTGTGTTATCCTTATGGGAATGTTGGTTCAAGATTTCTCTAATATATTACTGTGTATTTTGAGGTGTTTTATTGGACTTTGTACAAATTCTTCTTTTCTATTTTATGTTTGGAATAGTTGATCAGTCTGTTAGAAAGTAAAAAACTTAGTCTCCTGCAGTGTTTTAATTGAAACCAATAAATAGCAAATTGAATTCAGATGTGAGATCAAATGAAATTCCAAAAACAAAATTATTCATAGAGAATATCAAATAAAAGCATTAAAATGAATTATATTTCAATGAGGATAAAAAATTCATTATTGCCAATTTGAAACTTGATATTATAAAATTGGAGACAAAATAAAATAAAATGTCCAAATTTATTGTTGAATTTAGTATATAAAAATTTATAAAATATAACTTTTTTTTATTATATTTCATATACAATTTATGTGTGGACTTTTGCTTTCTTTTACTTAATATATATTTTTATTGAAAAATATTTTATGTTCTCCATTATTATGGACTTGTAATTATAAATATAAAAATAAATACAAACATTTTATTTTTATCGATTACTTCTTTTTTTAAATTTTAATAATAGATATTATAGAAATCCATAAGGCAGATAAAGTATAGCATCCTTTAATCTTTTTACATTTATCTTTAATCCTACTTTCTTACTTTCATTTGATAATTCTTGCAACATTTCCTGAAGTTCTCAGATATTATTTACAAAAGCAACCCTATTTTTTACAAAATCTAGATGAGATACTTTAAATAAAATACATGAATTTCATTTCTTTAGTTTCTCATTTTAATCTATAAAAGACTTCTTTTAAAATTGTTGTAAGATGTTTCCAAAATATGGAAGCAACCTCATACGTACTTTTAACAATGTGAATCATTTTAATATCATTTAGTAATGTATTCATGACTTTTCCATTTTAATAAATATTCTTTTGAATATGATAATATCATGGATCTATATCTTGACAATCTAAAACTTTAATCATTATAGAAATGCCTTTTTATAATGCACTAATCCAAAGTGTAATCTTAAAACGTTTTCATTGGTCTGTTCTACTATTCAAACCTTGGATTGTGCTAAAACTACTTTTAAATGGTTTGAATCAAAAATTTATTGTAGATGAGTTGTAATTATCTTGGAAAATATTTTATTTGGAACCGATAAAAAACTGATAGGTCTGTAATTCCTAATATCTAACACCTTTCTTAAATATTAATATTATACTGCATTATTCCAAACATATGATGCACCTTTACTATTTAGACACTTTTCTATTTCTTCATTTGCATGTCTTAAAGTATCAGTAACAATTTAATCATTTCTTAACGATTTCTTTTGTAAAACTCTTTTACGCTTTTCATGATGTGATCCCTTTTTTTAATAATAATTTTATCCTTTCTTATATTGACTTTTTATGATTTTAATCTCTTTTATGACTTTCTTTGCCAATTCATAGTTATAATTTTTATATAATTGTTAACTTTTTGTGTATCATTTTATAAAACATCAGTTATTGTATATTTGTCTGAAGATTTGTAATGGTGGTATATTATAAGATGTGATATGTTGGACTATTTCCATCATTTATGAGTGAATGTTGAATATATAGAAAATTTTAAATTTTATTTAAACTTTCCAAATACAAACAAAACTTGCATCTTTAGATACTTGAATATCGAATTTAAGGCAAACCGTCTACCAACTGAGCTATTATGTCAAAGGCAACATATAGTAGACATTTGATACATTTATATATGAGGCTTGGTTCAAATCCTCCTGAGTCCTTCATTTTTTTTTTTTTAACGAAGCTAATTAGTCTTTTTTTTTAAATATTTTTTCCTAAGAGCAAGATTAATTAGAGGCTTCCATACATTGTGTATTGCCACACTGGGTTAACTTATAGGATTATTTACCATTGTCATATGAGCAGCTTACTTGAATTTTCTTCTATGCATTTTTTTTCTTTTTATCTAATATCTTTGTATTTTCCCAATTAAACAGATGGTCATTGGTAAATATATGATCTGCTATGATAGGCACATCTGTTTTTTTCTCTTTTAACCATTAGTTTGTGATCTTTCAATCACTGTTCAACAGGGAAATAGTCCATTATATTACATCCAGATATTAAATCTTTGTTAACTTATTATTGTTACATATTTTTATGCTCCTTGTTTTTTTTAGGTGACAATTATTGTTGCGGTTCACAGAATTTTGCAACATTACCTATTAGTGTAACAGCAGTCAGATGCAATTTTTTAAACTTAAAATTAAAAAAAAAAAATTTAAGCAATTTCCCAAGATTAATTAAGTAATTAGCAGTAATTTCTCTAGAAAAGGCTATATCTAAAACAATAAATTATCAGACTATTTGCTGAAACCAAAGACCAGTTTAATATGTTGTGATATTTCATGGTTTAGTGAAGTGGTAGAGGTTCACATTCTAGATCATAAGGTCCTTGAATCAGTTCCAGTGTTGGCACTTTTAGTTCTCAAACTTCTTGTAAACTATCTTGAAATAAAGTCATTCAATTATTTATTTATTTATTATTCGTAATTTTTTTATTTGATTTCTATTTTTTTATATTTTTATTTTTTGCCTTTTTATATATTAGTTTTATATATGTGCTTTTTAATTAAAATGCTTATTTTTTATTTAATATATATCCCCCCCCCCCTATTATTATCCTTTGCTTTCTTCAGTAAAACTATTTTAATTAAATAAAATACTTTTGTAATAAATAGCCACCACAAGGCAAAAGTTCTTTCCAACGGCTTCTCATAGAAGAATACCGAAGAGAAGACAGTTCTCATCAGACTTTCCAGTTATCAGGTGATGATGATTTGGACAATTTTCCATTTTTGTTCTAGCTAAGGTTACTTAGATACCCATTTACTGATCAATGTTAAGTTAGTTGGCTGGCTGTGGACTAACTGCCTGAGAGAAAATCCTTGTCTCTTAAGAATAATTTTTCTTAACCTAGATTTGAACCCAGATCATAGGCTTGGTAGGTAGATGCGATATCTGTGTACCTCAAGACCTAAATAATTTTAAAAGAGCAGTTTTTAAAGCTTGCCCGGGCACTAAAATTAATTAGTTTGATTCTGTTTACTTTTTCTTTTTTTTGCGTTTACTTCTTGTACATTCAACAGCTAATTAGTAAATAGTTCTGTAAAATGTATTAATGTAGATCTATTTACTTTAAATGGTGTTTTTTTTTTTTTCGATAACTACTTCAAATTTTTACTTAACTGAAAGCATTTGAATCTTTCTGAATATCGGGATTAATGCTTTACTTATTCTGAAAGTGTAATTTGAGATGTTTTGTGTAGCACAGCTTAAAATGGAATTATTTTATAAAACGAGAAATCCAAGTTTAGAATAATTATTTTAGTCGTTGCATCGTTTTATATAAGTAATTATTGCCTATGGCCCTTTAGAATGGCCCCATAAAGTTGCAGTGGAACTGATTTATGTTAAACTCGCCCATTAGAAAGTGGAATACAAGTATTAGCCACGACCATTAATTGCTTTAATTCCTTTACCCCTTCGTATTTGAAACAATCAGTCTACTGTTAGATGATAAACCCCAATTACGACCACTTGAAAATGATATATTTGGGATAATTTTATGTAGACATTATTTAATAAAATATGGATTTCTTGTAACCCCCTTTTTTTTTTGAGTCGGATCAGGAAAAGTAGAAATGTCGATATGCCTGCCTGATCAATAATTGTGTAAATTATGTTATCAAGATGTATCGTGTATCTGTAACCATTTTTGAGTTTGTACTAATAATTTACAAGCCTGACATTCATGTTAAAGTTGTAATTTTGTTAACTTTGATTATTTAGCCGCTGAAAGTTTTGAACAAGTTATATGCATTGTATTCAATTCAGATTTGTATTGTTTATTTACTTCCTTAGTATAGATTATAAAATGTGAATAAACTTGTCTTTTGAAACAACAACAGGTTAAATCATTTCCCACCATCACAAATGACTCGATAGTTTATTAATACTTTAGATGAAGTTTTTTTTAATGAATTAGCTTAAATTAAATTTGCACATTGAAAATTGATTTAAGATTGATTATATGACATGTTAAATTACGCTAATAATTATAATGATAATGAATAATTTGTAAAGGTTGAAATCCTTATTAGCCTATCTTTTATATACAGATTGGTTGTAGGAATAAAAATTCATTGTATTTATATCATAATCTTCCCTCATAAATCACACTTTGTTTGGAATATATTCATAGTAAATTTGCAATAAAGGGCTGTATTTAAACGAGTCAGTTGTATTGAAGTCTGTTTATTAACAATTTATTTTATGCGTGTTTCATAACTTTTCATTTTAGCTGTTTGTTCCAATGCGTGTCAGAATGGCGGCTCCTGCATTAATCCAGACCATTGTAACTGTCTACCTAATTACACCGGCAAGATATGTGAGAGCTCTCTTACAGCTTCAGCGGGTGAGTTGTATGCTAGTATTTGTTAAAAAGTTATGCATATGTTGTACGCGTGTGTGTGTGGGTGCTAGTAGTTGAATATTGAAAAATAACATTGAATTTGAAAATTATAAACAAAAACAAACGAAGTCAACTTTGTAGGACTTTTTGGAAGGATGTCAGACTCTGGGGCTCAAGATCCACGGATCGATTTCAGTTCTGCCATTTCCGCGCTCGAACTTCTTATGAATTCCCTAGCTGTAAAGCCGTTCGATTACTAGAAGATTGAAAAATTATTTATCATATGACTAAAGAAAATAGCTTTATATTATTTATTTCAAGAAGTATAAAGAAAAAAAGACTATTTTAAAGCAAAGCATTACGTTAGATCATAGTTTTCGTATAGGAAATCTTTTAACGGCAGCTGCCAGAAACTTAAATGGAAGAAAGATTTATATACGCTAGAAAAGTTTTATAGTAATTTCCTCTCAATTTGAATTATGGAAACTTGGCTTTCGAAAATAAAAAGTCTCATCATAACTAAAATACCAGAGATGTTTATTTTACATTTAAAATATGTTGCATCAAAACTTCAGTCATATTTGCCAATAATAAAAGCTATAAATTTTTGTAGGAAATAAAAAAAATATTTGACAGCTGTAATATCGTGTGCCATCAATAAAGACTTATTAGTGACAATAATATCATTACAATGGAAACACATTATTTGATATCATGATATGTGTGTACAGAGAATGTATTCATGTGGGTATATACATGTGTGTGCTTATTACAGTGGTACAAGTGTATCTTGAATAGATTAAATAGATGCTCATTTATGATGCATTTAATAATAACCACGTTATTAGATTGTACCCAGCTAGGTAAACTCACTCCTTTTGTTCTCCATGTCTCTTTTTGGGGTTTGCACACTAAAACTAATTATTATGTATAATCAATATCAAATGAAAATCTGATCAAAGAATCCATGTATACAAAGGCAATTCTACATCTTTTTACTTAGATTGTGTGACCTTATCATGTGGATGTTCTTCTCTGGAAGTTATGTTTATAAAGTCAACACTGGCCTACACAGTTTAACACAGCATTAAGGTTGACAGAAGCAAAAACTAAAGATTCCCAGATTGATTATCATCAGAATGAAAATAAAAAGAAATCTTCATTTGATCAACTGAATGAAAATATGCATTCAAAGTGGCTTTTTGATGTTCAAGCTTCATTTGATCTCCTAAGCAACTGAACGTAATTATTTTTTTTAGTATTGCAAATTTATTTGGTATTACCATTAATCCAGACTGAAAATTCAGTTTTTATATTTGTCAATCATAAAATAAATATTTCTAAGATGACTGCCTATATGATATCCATACTCCTTTGTCTTAGAAATATTTTCGACATAATTGCTGTAATTCAAAATTTTAATTAAAATTAAATTCTATGGCTGACATCTATCATTTCTCTAAAAAAAAAAGTGAGCATGGAGAAATAATTACTGGAAATTTCTAAAATGTTTTCAAAATATCCAAGTGAATTCTATACATCTACATGAATTCTTACTTGATATATGATTGTTAGTGCATTTGACTAACTGATATCAAATGAGTTCATTCAGGAACTTGAAAATTAGTAATTTTCTATGAATTGGATTGAGTCTACCAGAATTGCATCATGGGAATTATTTCTTTCATTCTATATGACTATATCTACACACGTTGGAAGGAATATTATCATGAAATCTCTGAACTCAAATATTTTTTAAATCCAAAATAAACATTCTAAAATTTTAGTTAAGCAAAAGTTATGACAAAACAAAATTATTATGAATTTTGAAAACATTAATGTTGTGACTAAGACCATAGAAATTTGTATTCAAACTCTTACACATTTTTCCCAATCCCTTTACCATTTCTGGGCAAATGAAATGTAAGTTTACTGGTATCAAATTGTTATCTACAGCTTTAAACTTATACTATTTCTTCTCACCACAGAATAAAATTATTAGTTTGAAAGTTTTAGATAGTATTATTATAATTGGGGGAAATTTCTTTATGAATTCACTTCATTATTAATAATTTGGTTTTCAATATATCTTTAAAAAATAATTTAAAATGTATAGATTTTAAGTTAACATTTATTTGCACACAGAAATAAAACTTATCAAAAAATACTCAAACTTCTTAACCATCCTTCTCCTCATTATAATTATGAATGCTATCAAGAGTCATAAATTTAAATTTCAACTATTTATTAGAAACATGTTATTTATTTCAGTTATTACTAATATTATTATTCAAGTTTCAATCTATTATTAATTCAATTTTAATGCTTAATTTAACTGAAAATCTTTGTTGAAGAATTCATTTTAAAAATTACTTATCTTTAAAATAAATATTTAAAGTCATGGTATTTTGGAAGACATTCTTAGGCCCTTTTTTTTCAGTCACCCCCTCCCCCAATTTTGATACATTTTATTAAAAGCATAAATTCAAACAATGCAAATATTTTTACAAATAAAATATCAACTTTGCAAAAAAAAAAAAAAGTAGTAATAATGTTATCAACACAAAGAATTTTAGATCAACTTTTATCTTAATAAAATATACTTAATAAAATATATATATATATTTTCTTCTGAGACTAAATTACAATATTTATTTTTAGTTCTAGTGATTACTACCAAATAGTGAAATTAATATTATAAGCTTTGTTTATTCTAGTGAATGATAATCTTATATGATTATTGTCTGGTAATGTAATTATAGACAGTTGTAGTAAATGTTTATAACTCTTACATTCATTTTATACTCAACTTGTTCAAAAAGTTTAATTTTGCCTAACAATAATAAAATTATTTTATAAAACTATTTTATGAACTTCATTTATGAACTTTGGCCAATAATCTTCTTTCAACTATAGTTCTCCATTGAAGGTTATATTGTAATCATAATCATAAAGATTATAAGAGTAAAATAATGAATAGTGACACATCTGCTAGCTTCAAAATGTCAAGCTATGTATAGATCCCAACTGACCAAATGATTTTTCTCCTACTTTTACCCGTTTTCAATCAATCCATAGTCTTTTATCTCACGATTCTTGTATTGAGCCATGCAGAGCTTTATAAATTAACTTTCTATAAATAGACTTCTACTTTCTTTTTTTTTCTTTCTTTCTCTCTTTTTCTTTTTTTAAAACGTTCTTCTAATATTTTAGCAATTTTTTTATTCAAACCGGGGCTTCAAATGAATGTTATCGATTTTGGATAGCAATATAAATGAAAAAAAAATATTTAAAAAAATTCCAATTTATTTGATAATGCACCAAATACTGACCTATCGGACGATACCAGTGTTGTTGTGATTATTATTGATTGCTTAGCTTTACAAAAACTGAATGAAATTATCACTTATAATTTTTATGAATACAGATTGGATTAAACATACAATGTATGGGAGATTAAATTATTAAGATGGTGTTGCTTCTAAAATAGTAAAAAGCAATCATAAATGTAGTTGTAAAGTGTTTGTGTTTTTTCTTTTAATCAGAAACAAAAATTATAGCATTTAATATTTACATCTACTATTTATGGTATTAATAACTATGTAATTATAGATAATTATAGTTGTGAGTATATATATATATATATATATATATATATGCAGTGTATGATATTATTTTATAGTAACTGCTGTTGTAGTAATCGATATACCCTCTAACTTCAGCAATCGGTGGTATTAATATTGTCAAAGGCTAAAGCTAAAAGGCGTGTAATTACTATAACAGCAGTTGGTATAGGATAATCTCAAATAGTTTGTTAAAATGGTTTGTATATCATCCAGGATTATTCACTGATTAAGAATCTGTCATATTTAATGCAGATAACTAATGAGTTTTTAGCAACTTTGCCAAATTGATGAAATAGTATAACCATTAATCAAGCTGCTGAATTGTTAACCATCATTCTATGCTGATAAGTCAGTAGCAACCATCTTGAGCTGATGAGATGATAGCCATTATCCCAAGCTGAATTATTAATGACCATTCAGATGAATTGTTGACTACCCATTTTGAGCTAATGAGTTGTTAACCAACATTCTGAATTGATAATGTTAGCTACTATCCTGTGTTTCATAGGTTGTTAGCCTGCATTTTTATATGATGAGTTGATAGTAACTATTCTGAATTGAAATTGATGGCCATCCTCCTAATCTTATGGTAACCACTATTCTCAGTGCCAGAAGCTTTTGATTTTGTTATGGAGATCTTAAAATAAGATTGTCTATTGAGCGTAGACCAACAATAGCATCTGATTACCTATGTATTATCAGCTGATATTTTTTTTTTTTAAAAAAAGATGACTTTTAAAGTAATAATAAAAAATATAATCATGTGCATATTCTATTTCTTTTCAATTGTTATTTATTATAAGGTTTCAAGAAAACTGTTATGTTTGAGCATCAAAATAGCATACTGTGGATAAGACTTCCAGTCAATTGGAATGATTCAAATTTTTATTCATTTTTAGCAATTGAGAACTGATCTAGAAATCTTAAGCCAGTCATTAAATAAATTTAATATTGGCTTCCAGAGTTTTCAACAAACTATGGGAAGATCAAAATAAGAATCGTAGATCACATGACTCTATTCTCTTAAGCTTGTAAGTTATAAACAAGGAGGATTGCCAATTCCTCAACAAGCTTTGTGTTAAATGCTTAGCCAGAGAAAGCATTTAAAATATCTCCATCAGGAACCCCTCCCCAAACCCCTGACCATGGTTTCATGCTTTGGCACTCCTCAGAGAGGTGTCAGTGTAGGTTCAGACACTAGATCTAAAAATATCAACCCAAAGCCAGAATTTAACTAAAAGTTATCTATTGAGTGAAAAATCTGAAATTTTCAGACACCTACATGTCTTCAAACCCAGCTATCCGACTCAAATAGCTATATGGGGCTGATATATGGTATGGCTGAAGATCTATCAGCCTTATATAGCTATTTGAGTTGGATAGCTGGATTTGAAGACATGTAGGTGTCTGAAAATTTTTCAATTTTCCACTCAATAGATAACTTTTAGTTAAATGCTGGCTTTGGGTTGGTATTTTTAGATCTAGTGTCTGAACCTACCCTGACACCTCTCTGAGAAATGCTGAAGCATGAAATCATGGTCAGGGATTTAGGGAGGGGTTCCTGATGGAGATATTTTAAATGCTTTCTCTGGCTAAGCATTTAACACAAAGCTTGTTGAGGAATTGGCAATCCTCATTGTTTATGGGAAGATATAAGTTAGAAGTTTCTAAGGAGAGATCAAAAACATAATGTGGGTAAGAGAACAAACAGGTATTGTTAACCTTATTGAACAAATTAAGAGTCAGAATTAGATATGAACTGAACATATGTTTAGAAGAGATGTTAATATATGGACAGTTCAAATATTTAACTGGATCCCAAGAGTTTGTAAAAGATCTAGAAAGAGATCACATGTGAGATGGATGGATGAAATAAAAAATGTTTTCTGCTGTGATGTGAAAAAGAGAAGTTACAGGTTGGAGAAACTGGACTACATTGGCAAAGATCTTCGTCATGCAATGAATTGATAATGATTAAAAATAATGATGATGATGATGCTTTGATTTTATATTATCTTTGTTATCTGTATTGGTTTATGTATCTAGTATTAGATCTGTTTGAGTTAATGAGAAAATGGTAATAAATCTTTATAGAAATCTACAAGAGATGTTTTTTTTCTATCATGATTAAAAGTGATGATGATGATGATTCATATAATTTAAAAACAGCCAATCACAGGACAAAGACTCCTCCAACATTCCTTCATTGAGATACAAAGCAGGAGAAGGCAGTGCTTAATGGGCTTTCCAGTTAACAAGCGGTGATAATTTGGGTGGCTATCCATCTTTGTTTTAGCTAAGAGATAGCTTGAAACCCATTTACTAACCAATGTTGAATGATTAGCTGTATTGGCTATGATCCAGCTATCTGAAAAAAAATAATTTAAGTTTGAATTTGGCCTGGTTTCGAATCCTAGGTCTTACATACTGCATGAAAATGTACTCTTTCTATATCTCGATGGCCTTCAACAATCTGTATATATTTTTAAATTCTGATATATTTTAAACTACAACTTTTAATGTACTCAAATTAAATCTGAAACAAACACTCTTCCTGTTTGAAAGCTTCTTCATGTGGGTCTAAAAAAAGATCTTTTAGATTACATTTTAAACGAAAAACCGTTCCTTAATAAAAAAATTGTTTTGAAATGTGCATCTATAAAATTCTTAGTTGATGTGATTTATTTTTATTTTTTGTTCCTGTGGCAGCTTCTTCCTTCTCTCCCTAAAATTAAAATTTTATGGCTTTTAAAAAGTAAATTAGTGAAAAGCTTTGATGACACGTCTTGGGGAAGCGCCAGACAGAAGAGTGATTTAAGTTGAGTTAATTAAATGTGATTGATTAATATGAACTAAAATAATGTTAATTCGTGATGTTGCGAAAGAGACAAACACGTGAAAAGTATTAAATAAATACTCTCCTCCCCAAGTTTTTTAAAGTAATAAATGAATAAAGAAGTCAAATTATAATTTAACTATAGTTTTTAAATATATTACATCTAAACGGAGAGCATTAGGTACTGTCAAGTTTAGTTGATTTCCCTTTTTATGGATAGAAATGATAATATGTTGAGAGTTGTGAAAAACAAATTCTTATAGTTGAAGTAGTTAATTTTGAATAATAATAATTATTATTATTATTTATTTAACTAATAACAAGGAACGACAGCAGGGATATCTCTTTTCAATTCTGAAGCAACACTTTTAGTATTGATGAAATTAATAGACGTTAGATGGCAGTAAAATACAACTCTAAAATTTTAGGGAGGAGGTATGACTGGGAATAGCACCTGTTATATAATTCTTCTCACTAAAATTTATCATTGTTAATTTGATATCAAGTTATATGGCTAAGCAAATAATCTGGTTTGGATTTAGAACTTGAAGGTGTTTGAGAATTTCGAACCATCCAGCTTAAATAACATTAAACAGTAAATCGTTTTCAACGGATATTTATAGTGATAAAGTCGATGCTCTTTGCCAGAAAGCCAACAAACACCAATGATATAATGATACAGATATGACTTTGTTGCCTCATAGTATCCATTGATTTTACTTGTTATAAAAATATAGGGGATTTGAACTCAGACTTGCAAGCATGGTATTTGGCTTTCATCATCAGATTTTCAATGATATGGATGGCTGAAAAGTTGGAGGTTGGAATAGATTGAGGCCTGTCCATTAAAATATAAAGATTTGCTATATTAATATAAACTGGTCATTGATTATATATATATATGCGAAATGATAATTTGGACCAACTGATGAGTGCTGGTTTAGCATGAAATACAGATATCGGTGGTTATTTATCTTTTCTACATGTGTGTGGTCATGTGTATCAGTTATATGATAGTGTGGATAGTTGGTGGGTGCTTGCAAGTCTTAGTTCAAATCCCCTATATTTACAATTGAAGCTCCAAGTTTGTGAAGAGTACCTGGTTTTCAAATATTTGTTGCATAAATATGTTTTGGCCTCTAGAATTGAAAATACAGGTCACTATTATTCAATATATAAGCAATAAAAATCACGTGATGTTTATTAAAATTATAAAAACTTATATCTTAGAATATTGATTTATTCTCTTGGTTGGAAAATAACCTTTTTAGGAAATTAGCACAAAGAGAAAATATTGATATTAAAAAATACAAATTTGTAAATGTAAGAAAACAAATGGTTTAGTTCAGTGTCTGTTAATAGCACTAGTTGTCAAAAAATGAAAGGAGGAGTCTGACATTCACCCACTGCTTTAAGCTACACAGGGCATCCCTGGACCTGTTAATGCTACATTAAAATGATTATTTAGAGAAAAAATAAAAAAATCCCAAATAGAAAGATTTGATTGGAAGCAAAATAATAAATGGTTTTAAAAATGTAATTTACTCAAGTTATAATAATTTATTTCTAAACTGGTGAATTCATTATCAAAAAAATAATTTATTATTTTTGAAGATATGATAGAAATATAATCAAATCACTTTACATTTTACATATCATCACTATTAGCAACCATTTGTAAGTGAATACGGTTTTCTAAACTAAAAAAAAGTTAAGCATGGTTTTATGATGACAGATCAATTACTGAAATATAAATGCTCAAATTTATCACATATTGGTCCTTTAATATACTTATTAAATATTTTTCATTGCCAATTCATCACGTATTAATAAAAAAAAAAAAAAAAAGACACTAGTATAGTCATTCCAACTTCCAAAAAGAGAGAGAGAAAAAACTACGCTAGAAATGAGTTAGTGATGACCATAAAAATATATTTACATATAGAATATGCTAATATATTTTTTATTTTCTTGCTATGATTAGGGGATTTGAACCCAGATTTATAAGCTTTCTTTAGTCATCCACTCTATCTTATACAACCGACACATATGACCACATACATACAAAAAAAATGATCTCCTATATATTTTATGCTGAACCAGCACTCATCAGTTGGTCCAGATCATTATCTTCCACACACACAAATATAAACAGTGCTCAGTTTATATGAAGATAGCAAATCTGCAAACTTTAATGGACAGGTTTCAATCTTCTCCACTATTCAACTATTTAGCCATCCATATCATTGAAAATCTGATGATGGCATGCATGTTCAAAGTCCTTCTTTGTCAATTTTTTTGTCATATCCATGTTGACCATAAGTCATTCTAACCTCTCATATGCAGGACCTTAAGCCCATTTAAATACACAGAAAAGGGATGGGCAGAATACAGGCTGAACATATAAAAATTAAGTACAAATATATATACTTTAAAGTTAAATATAATTAAAAGGATTTGAATGTTGTCTTTTATTTTCCTCATCAAAAAGTTTTCATTCTGAAATATTTCAACACTATGTGCAATGGTAATTCTCCAAATGTATTCTATTCTCTGCTCTATTCTCCCAATGAAAACAATTGTCATTGCCCTTCTATAGAATTCTTTGACATAACCCTTATAAAGTAGACAGGATTTGCCTCTCCTGTAAATCCCATATTCAAATTTACCATTAAAGACTCTTTAAGAAATCTTCATTTATATTCATGTTGAATCCAACAAAGGTGTGACTTTACAATTGTGGACTCAATAATATCACATCCAGCAAAGTGAAGAATATACTCATTGATTTTATGATCGTGCCATTATATTTTTAAAATTTTAATTCCTTAAATGAAATCTTTTTATATAGATAAAATAACAACTAACTTAGTTGAAATAGTTATTTTCCTGTGATGAAATACTCCATCTTTTAACTTCTTAAATGCAGCATCTAAGTCCATCTTTCTATTTCCAAAGTATTTAAACTAACTCACATTCTTAAGTTGATAACTGTCTAAGAAAAAAGTTGCCGAGGATTTTTCTTCCATCACTGGCTGATAAAGAACTTTAAGATTTTCGAATGTTAAATAATAAAGTGAGATTTTTATAAGTTAATTAACATTCAAAAATCTTAAGAACATTCTATAAATCATCTTTTAAACTCACAAAAATAGAACAATCGTCAGCATCTTGTAAATCCAGAATTCAAGAAGATGTTCTTTTTTTTGTTTTTAATCGATTCAAATTAAAAACCTGTATTGTATCTTGATTCCTGTTTGATTAAGTCATCCATAAACAATTCTGAAGACGATTAATCTTTTAATAGATTTAATATTTTTGTGCTGCCATTTTATATTGAACTTTTAATATATTTATTTAATGCTTTGCAATTCCTATTTATCACATATTGTTCTTTTAATATACATGCATATAGTGGTCAATCAGAAATGAGTATGGTCATTTCAATTCCAAAGGAAAAAGAAAAAAAGAAAAAGAAACTGCTTTAAAAATAAGTTTTGCAATGTCTATACAAGCCACCACAAATATGTCCACAATATAGAACATGTGGGTCCATTTTTCTACTTATTTGATATTTTGCTATGTTGTCTTAATTTATTCAGCAAAATCTTTTCTTTCTGAAATACTTCAAAACCATGTCTAATTGGAGCTCTCCAATGTATTCTATTGTCTGCCATATCTTGCATTTCTTTAGAATGTCTTTGAAATAATCGTCAAAACCCAGATGAAGTTTATCTCTCCCATAAAACCATGCTTAAATTCACCATAAAGTCTCACATTGTTCTGCTGTTTTACATATTCAATCCAACAAAAGTATAATATATTTATTTAATTTTTTCCACTATCAATTTTGGCTCTTTAACTCATTCTTTAATTTGAGCACAACTTCAATGCATTGCTAATTGTAGATGTCCAAAGTATTTCTTCTCAACTATATTTTTCCAGTGAAATCAGTCATTCCTGCATTCTTTTAGATCTTTGTAAAATAAATGAGAATCTACCTTTATCGTAAAAACCATCCACTTCATATGTGTTGGCCAATGAAAATGTCCCCCTCAGTGTATGATGTCATTTTTAGAAGAATTTACAGAGTATTCTTAAATGACAATTTTCCAGTGCTTCAACATCATCTCTCTTTTATAAAACTAATTTAGTTACATCACTTTGGTGAAACACTTTATTTTTTAACTTGATAATTAAACCACATTAGGATTTGTGAGATACCTCAACAGAAAATTGACCTAAAAAATAGAAAAAGCTACATTTGCATGCTAATAACTTCTTTGTCATAGAAAAATCACTTTTAAAGTTATGAAGATATGTAAACTAATCCATATTTCAAGCTAATCACAACTATGTTAAAGTTTGCTGAAGATTTTTCTTCTATGCAGAGTAATAAAGTGAAATTTTAATAATATTGATTAAATTAAATTCTTTAAAAGTTGCATTCAAATATTAAGAACATTAAGAATTGTCCAATCATCTGCATAGAATCCAACTAAAAGTCAAGAAGATAATGGTCTTGCTTTTAATAGTCAAATAATAGAATCACTCATCTATAGAATTACTGTAAAAGAAAATTAGACAGTTAATCCTCATCTTTGTTTATCATTTTAAAGAATTCAGGCTTTTACCAATAGATCATTTTATACTATCATTTTAAAATATTTAGAAATATGAATTATAAAAATGCTTTATACTGATACAAAAATGGATATCCAAAATTTGACAATTTCTATTATCCAGACAAAAATATAAGGAACTACTTTAAATTTCATAAAATCTAAACTTTACTTTAACATGGCCTACTATTTACTTAAGTAACATTTTAAATTTAAACTTGAATTCCTCCTTCGTTTCTCACTTCTTTAACATATTTTAGATTTAAAAATTTAAGATGGTGTTTTACCATGTTAATATTTAAAAAATAACACATATATTAAAAGCATAGTTTTAATAATTGGGTGTTTTTATAACTTGAATCATGTAGATAACAGCAAATATATAAACATATTTTACAGCTACTTGATATTTTTCACTAAGGCTATTTCGACATGTGTGTGTGTGCAAATTAAAAATGTCACTTTTCTCTCTCATTAGCCCATAGATTGATGGGAAGTGCATTTTCTCTCTGATGTCAAATCCTTCATAAATTTATCTCCATTTTCTCTTAATTCCATCAAGATATTCCATCCTAGATCTTCTCCATATGACTTCTCTTTGCCATTTCCTTTAATGTCAATGAGCACCATTCCAAATGTTATATTAAGTGATCAATCATAGTGCTTCTTATTTGAGTAAAGATTTTCAGCATACATTATCTTCTCAAACTAATATTGACCCCTCCCGCATCAAAGCATTGTTCACTATTAAGTACTGGATGCCTTTAGAAAAATACTATCAAGTATGCTATACAGTTGAATGTATTTAGAAAGTTTAAAGTTTTAAAAAAAATTTTTTTTCTTTTCTAAAGATATTCAATTCTTAGTATTAGATGATGGAAATAATCCAACAAATAATTAATATTAAAATGCTATCATCTCAAACCTTCTGACAAGCAGTGTCCACGCTTTCCCTCCAGATGTTGATAGCTTTTGATGAAGTGTTTGTATAATATTATTTGTATAACAATGATAAAAAGGAAATTATAACAACGTAAATTTTTTATATATATAATTCTTTTTTTTTTTTACATGAAAAATTAAAAATCTGTCAAAAGATTTTTTTTTTTTGTTTAAGTGTTTCATTTCTATTAATACATTTTTAAAATTCTCAACAGATATATATAAAATTCTCTTTCACAGTAGAGGGCAGCATATTACGGCTTTTTCCCAATTAATCACAACCCTTCTTTTTTAAAAAAAAATATGATAAAAATTGAACCGTTATCTCGTAAAGCAATTTCAAGAAAAGATTAGATTTAGATAAATGTATCTTTTGTAAACGATAAAATGTATGATTTAAAATATTTTACAAATTATAAAAATGAAAAAATTATTTGTTTGAAAACCATTTCGCATTCCGCTTACAAAAGAAAACTTATATAGACATAAATAGTGGGTATTTGCCACAAGATAATTTGTACAATTAGGAATTTTTATTAGTATTTTAGTAAAACTAATTTTTAATTCTAAAGTTATTATCTATGCTATTATTGCTTTATGAAACAAAAAATTCTGCCCTTTTTGTTTGAAGGCATAGTAGTAATGTTTTTTTTAAAAAAACAATAATCACATTTTAAACAGTTGTTTTTGCTGGACCTTATCAGCAGTGGATCATTCATAGAATATCTCAGTAAAAATGACTTGTGATTGGTTCTCTCTTCAAACTGCCTGTATTGTCATATTTGAATTAATACATAATATTATGTAGCAGCATAGTTTAGCTATTCACAACAAACATTTAAAGGTGTTTAACATGTTTGTCACAAGTTATGACATAGAATGTTTGTCATATCTTAATCCAATGGGAAATACTCCCATTAAATTTATTCAGACTATAGTTGCCAGTGAAGCTGTGGATGACAAGTGGTTTTCAAAATTCATAATGACAGAGAAAACATTGAAGATTATCAATGAAAATACATTTTAGATGATAACTCATGATCCTGATATACTTTAAAGTTTGAACAACTAAGCTATGTCACTGAATAATATATACATTGATTCACTGCAAGCAACTTGAAGACAAAAACAGCCATCTTTTTACTGGGACACATTTTGTATTTGAATTTTCTCCATTATATTAAGGCAGTTAAAGCTTTTTTATCATTATATCCTATAATGGTAGCATTCTTCATATGTTCCAATTTTACCATGTGCTTATGTCATCTTCAAAATATGTATTTATAATTTGAGGGAATGATTTCATTTCTAATGATCTTAATCCCTAGTTAAATTTACTCAATTTATTTGCTTTAAAAAAAAATTCTGAATTCCAAAACTTTATGTACTTTGAAGTCACTATTTGGATATAGAAGTGAAACAGTGTCTAAAATTATTAATTTTATTTTTTAAATTTCAATAATTAAATAAAATATTTTTTTCAGCAAATAAGAATAATTTAACAATTTA
Organism: Epiperipatus broadwayi; assembly: GCA_028023455.1. Lineage (NCBI taxonomy): Eukaryota > Metazoa > Onychophora > Udeonychophora > Euonychophora > Peripatidae > Epiperipatus > Epiperipatus broadwayi. Next base: position 1,734,811 of record JAQFVV010012500.1, read on the forward strand.
ATACTTTTATATTAATTCAAGCATAATGAAGCCAATACAAACATAATTTAAATCTAATTTGGATGGCAATGATATAGGAAATAGAGATTTAAAGATGCACTCTAATAAATAAATAAAAATATCTCTGAACTGTAATAATTATTTGCTCTTCTCCCTATTACGCATGAAAGTATTAAAATAGAAAATTATCAAATTGTCATCATGGGTGTGAAGATTCAAATGTTTAATCTCTATTTTAACTTACCTGAGAGTGAAGGTTGTTTAAGAAATGTATGCATGGTGAGAGAGGATGTCTTGAGTTATTGCACTGGTGAATGGAAGATGTAATGATAAAAATAAATAAAAGTAATAATAATATAGTTTATTAGGGAGGAGCATAGTGCCCCCAAACCCTTTAAGACTCACTCTGCTCACCCACACACTTTTGGAGGAACTTATGAAAAAATATTTATTTCTAACACTTTTTTCTATTCAACATATATGTAGGATGTTTTGATATTCCAACAGTATTAAAGTTGAATCAAATTAAAAAAGAATGACACCAAACACATATTTGTAGAATTTAAAATTTCCCCAATTTTATGCATCATAAGTATGTTTCTAAATTCTATTTCTGAAAGCAGATTATTTAAAAGAAAGATTGAAAGAATGAAGCAACAATGAGACTATTATCAATGTTTTTAAATTATTTGTTTCAAAAGACAAAAAAAACATAGAAAGATTCAAATATCTTAAGCTTTTCTCAACTTTTAATCATAATCCAATGTGTCACATAAAATCATTTCCATTATCTGCATAAAGATTCTAGAAGAACGTTTAATTTAAATACACTCTTTAAAAAAAATTATAACTACAAAACTGTAAAATTACTTACAATATTTTTTCTACATTAAATAAGACTGCTTCAACCATTTCATAAAATGCAATTTTATTCTTTTTCTTGTTTTTTCTTTGACGTTAATTGCATGAGAACGTTTATTGTTAAATAAAAAATTATTAATACCTTTTCAGAATACTGTATTTTTTATTACAGTTGCTCTGTTTCTGTGAGATTTTTAACAACGGTTTATTCGGAACTAATTGCTTAGCCAAGCTTGGTCACTTGATGGTATTGTTGCCACTCAAAAACAATACAATGCAATGTTACTGGGCTGTGATTTTTAAAAATATGGTGACTTTTGTTTTGGCTGGATGATGATTTCGCAACTTTATTTTTGTCTATATGGCTATTTTTTTTTAGCTTAATTGCAACTTTTTTTGCCCTATATGGGGGGGGGGGTATATGGTGAATTTTTTTTTGCCTTTATTTGTATTACACGATTTCAATTTAGCGATTTTTAAAAACAACTTTTAATATTAATTACATTATTTTATCCTACATCTTTAATTTTTTATTTTTACACTATTTAAAAAAACCTTATTACTAACAAATTACCATAATTAAAATAATATACAAACACATCTTTACTGCTGATATATTAAAACTTTTATTTTTAAAACCAATTTCTATTACCTTTTTTTAAAAATAAAAGCAAACCAAAAATAACTTTGGTCTCAGTGACGACAAAGTATTTCTCAACCCAGCCCCTCCACCCTTCCCCTGCTAATATTGAGTAAAACTTATTTTTAAAAACAATTTAGATTACCTTTTTAAAAAAATAAAAACAAACCAAAAAAAACTGGACTTTTTCAACTTTCATTTTCTTTTCTTTTTTGTAATGATTTATGTCATAGAATCACAACTTTTTGGTTTGGAAATGTGCAATCGAATACCTTCGGTTACAGGAGCCTCACTGACATCGGCAATTGACACATTTTCAAAATCTGCTTGCTGCAGTCAGTGCCATTCTATTTGGTCTCATATATTTTCTTTAGAAAGCATGACTTTTCCTATGAGATCAGCCGAATTGTCTTTGGCCCTACCCTTTGAAAATGCTTTGCACATTCCAAGTTGTGCAAGGAAGGGTGGGACAGTGTGACAATTCTTAGTAAGTCAGTCTGTGTGATTTAAGTAGAAATGAAATTACTCTGTTATGGAGATTTCAAAACTTGTGGCCACTTGAAATCCAACCACCCTCAGACGATATGGTAGCCAACTGTGAATTGTGCAAATTCGTATAAAGTGTCATGAAGCACAAAACAGACCATAATATTTCTGTGCAATTCCATCAAGCAGCCTGCAATGGCTAAGATAAACAGAACTGTTTTCTTAGCTGTAAGCCTAGGCCATGTAAATGGCATTTGTGTGTGTTTTGGGCTAACCAGAATGTCATCAAGTGGCCAAGCCTGGCTAAGTAATAAGGATGACCAGATAGAAAAAATTATAATCACTAAAGAATTTACATCTGGAATTTGTAGCGAATTCTGTCATTTACTTCTTTTTTTTTTCACTTATGAGTTTATAGAGAAAGAGAATAGATAGCTTATTTACCAAACCTTATCTCATAAAACATTTTGATTGTCCTAGTTAATCTTACCTAATCTAATAAAAAAATTGTATATATACTACAATGGTACATGAGGCCAGGACACATTTTGACAATATGGTGATATAGTTTTTTTGTGATGATCCCCTTTTCATCACATGTAATAAATCTTAAAGTTAGGTTTCCTAGTAGAGAGAAATAAAAAATAATTCTATAAAAGTGTCAGAATTAAAATCTCAAATATATGTGATATTCTTTATTTAATAACTTTTACCTAAAATTTTGTAGATTTTTAATGAGAAAACATTCGTTTATTATGTAACAGCTGGAAATTCAGTAATTAACTTTATCCATACATAATAGGCAATGTGCTTACTATCATAATATATACATAAAATATGCATACACATTTATTAAGTTCTATTAATTTTAACAACACTATAAACCCACAATGGCTTTTGAAAATATAAGCCAAAGGAGATTACACAAAATACTTTTTTGAAAGTGGAATTATTGCTTTAAAAATAGAAAAAAATACTTTTTTTATAATTATATATGTTATTTGCCTAAAGTCAAGTAGAGTATTTCAATCAATCGATCACTATGACCAACAATAATATTTAATCATCATCAGGACTGATTTATTATTCTTTGCAATTCTCTTAACACAATTTGCTTTCATTTCTTCATTTTAGAGCTCTATTATGAAGAACCTTTCACTTATTTCAGAGCCATCTATTGTAATCTTGAGTAATGAATGGATACCAAATGGTGCTGCAAAATCGTCTTTTCCAGATGGACATTTTCTGGTTTTTGCCTTTATCTGGGAAGATTAGGACTGAAATAAATGCATTTAAGCATGGAGAAATTCTTTTTTACTCTTTTATAATCTGAAAATTCAAAGAAGTATGGTTTCACTTTCCTAGTCATGATATCAAATGCATTAATTCTTCAGTGATGATCACAAGAGCAAGAAAATATTCAGTCTGGAGTTGGAGATTTATAGCAATACACTATGTGATATCCATTGTTAATTTGAGCTTATAGTGGTGTATATAGAATAGAATTAAGGTAAACATTCTGGGAAGCCTATGAGGTCATGTGATAATGGCCCTTAACTTTAATAAGACCTTACATCATTAAAATATATGTTATAATTAAAAAACAAATACTATTATCAATAAAGAACACCACATTTTTCTGCACAATGCAAAGTAGAATATTTTATTATTCAATATTTCCAAAAATCACTGACAGTTTCATATGAGTTTTTTCCATTATTTAAAAGAAAAAAAACTTTCCTCCTTCAGTTTTATATCTTTCCTCCTGCCAAAATTTATCAAAATTAATAAATACGTGTATTCAAGTACAGCCTGGTCAAAAGCATTGGCAAACTATGATATAATTTCTAATTCTTAATAGCTTTATTTAAAAATTCTATTTTTAACCTTAATTGCTACCAATAAGTCTGGATAGCATTTCAAGCTTATCTAATGAGTTCACATTCTGTACAGTTGACTTCAGAGCAGTGAAAGATTTCAAACTAAAAATCCTGAATCAATCTGATATTCAAACATAACAAGATCTTAAAAGAAATTGCTTGGAAATTATTTGACTGAATGTGTAGTGATGATAAATATCTTTAAAAAATAGCCACTTTTCTAATACACTTGTTATAATGCTTAATTTAATTTATCAGTTTCAACAATTTAGCAGTCTTCTTCAAATATCTTTCACCAAACACTTCTCTCAAATTAAATAAAGTATTGTAAAAAGTGTATTAAGATAAATATATTTTTAAAAAAAGATTTAATAAAAGCAATACAAGAAGAATTGAAGCAGTTTGGGTCAACTCGGAAGAATTTTACAATACTATATTTTGATAATAAATATATTATTTTATATTTTTTAGATACAAGTTCTGATAATATTCCACTGACTCCCACCCTCCCCCTTCCTCCTCAAGTCACTCATTCTCACTGGCTCAACAGACCTCATGAAAATGAACCTCCTGTAGTAGTTCTAAAACCACACAAACACCATAAACATAAAGGTAAGACATCAGATTATCTAATAAATGTTAATATTGAACCAAATGATTTCTATTATTATTTTTGTCACTCAAGTTAAAACATTATTTCAGGTGTCCTTTTATAGAATAAAATCGTCCTTCTTCAAGTTTGATCAGCACAGTAGAGATGATTTTTACCACAAATGTTTGTGTGTATATATATATAGATAATCCAACTATAGCTATTCAAAATTAAAGGTATAACCAACAATAAATTAAACATTTTGTTATCAATAGTTTCAAAAAATAATTTAAAATTACACAAAATCACATATATACACTATAATATTTTTTCCCAATTGAAACTAATATTTTGAAATAATCATAGTTAATTCTTCTTTTTTTCTTTGTATATTCCTTTTGCATTTATTATATTACTAATATAAGTAAATAAAACACTTTTTGAAGTAATTTAAATGCAAAATCTTACCTTTATTATTATGCAATAGCTAACAGTTTCGACTGTCCGGTAATCTTCATCAGAAATGAAATACATGTATGATTACAAATGTAAATAACAATAATATAATATTTTTACACATAATTTTTAAATAATACATACAACATATATATTCTGTATATTCTTTTTAATTCTTTAAATTTTGCTAATTTTTTTTTTTTTTTTTATTAATATCATCTAATTAAGACTTTTTTTTTATTTTTATAACTCTCGCATTAATAAAACCAAATATTAAAAGAAGTTCAGTTGATTAATGGTATTATTTTTATGGTAGGAATGCTAATGATGAAGTATTTTATATTTACTTTTGGCAATATTTTTAATTTTGAATAGTTTAGTTTGGTTTTTAATATTAGCTAGTTTAGTTCTTTATATTTGATATATTATCTATAGTATACACAATATAATATAATTTATATATGTATGCTATTTTTATTTTTTTCATATTTTATTAACATATTATTAAAGTACTTTCTATGGTCTTTTTTAATATTATATGTAAAAAAATATTTATTTTAATGAAAATCTTATTTTTGAGGAGGAAAAGGATTGTTGTTTATTAAAAAAGATTGTGTGGTGTGTGCGTGTGTGCATCAAAATAAGTCTGTTAGTTAAACTAAAAACCATACTACTTTTTTTTTTGTTTCATAAAATATAGTTCTGAAAATATCAGATAAAATATACTACTTTTAAAGTTTGAAATCTGAAAATTTTCAAGCGATTGCATTATTGTACTTAGTAATTTTATACACTTTTATTTAACTTATTTCATTATTGTCTGCCTGTCTGAGATATCTTGTAACTCAATGTATTCTTCTCTTTACAATATTCCTGTCTATCAGTTTTAAAGTGTAAAATTTTCCAGGACTTCTTACAAAGCTAAAAAGTAGAAAATAAAAAATAATACAAACAAAAAATTTAAAGAAATGCTTGTATTCACATAAATGTACTGAAAAGTATATAAAAAATACTAAACAGTAAAAAGCATGATTTTTTCTGCTTTCACATATATACATATATTATGCTTCCAAAATAAAAAAATAATCTAAGACTATGTCTAAAGATAAGAAGTTCACATTTCTATTTTCAGTACATAATATCAAATATATTCTAAAAGCTGAAGAAAATTTATTTTTTTAGTATATTTATTTGATGAATACTTTCTCACCAATACAAGATATAGTATTTTTTATCACTCACAAAGCATATGCACAATTAGCTTAAAAGGCTGATATTTGAATGTATATTTATTTGAATAAAAGTTCTTTTTTATAATGTTTTTATTTCAACAAATAAGTTTAGCTTCATTAACATGAATCTGCAAATCTTTGTACTGAATGAATTGGTTGCCATGAATTTCATATAAAGTATGATAATTAGCTTGCCTCCATTATTCTAACTTTTTTTGCATTTCATTGAATAATATAAATACAAAATCTTGTGTACTTTAGGATAGTGGCAAGACTCTACAGCTCAAGGTTCATAGATTGGGTCTTTGGCTCTGACACTTCCAGACCTGAACGTTTTATAAACTCCCAAGCAATAAATCATTTGATTATTTATTTTGTGACCAAAGGAACAGTAGAATACAATAAAAAATTGCTTTTTAAGATCTATTTATTAAATGATTTAACTAAAAAGAGACACTTTGATTCCTCTTGGAGGCCTTAAAGGAACTGCACAGGATAAATTCCTAATGCCAAACCATACATGCTTGTCATTGCAAATGTTACTATTATTATGTGATTATTCATATAGTTTATGAACATGGTTAGGCTGCTCACAAATACCCAGCATGGTGAGTTTATTAACTTTTTACCTCTAAGTTTAAGATCAAGAAACACCATGGTCTTCCTTCTGAGTTCAAAACAGGCAAAACTCTCCATACAGTAGTGCTACTCAGTGCAGTAATCAATAGAGGCCAGAAGGCTTGTATATAAAATCTCTATCTAGTGGTTACTCATCCAAAAGTCCCAGACTACTTTCTAGTTTGTGGCTACTCAGTGCAAGCCAGAGTAATCAATGGATGCCAGAAGGCTTGTGCATAAAATCCTTATCTGGTGCCTACTCATCCAATATCCCCAGACCAGTTTCTAGCTTGTGGCTACTGTATGGAGAGTTTTGCCTGTTTTAATAAAGTTATGAACAAACATAAGAATTGGTGATCATGTGATCTGAATTGCCTTACAGCTCTTAACTGAACTTCTTGAAGACAGAATGATCATGTGTGTGAATGAAAAAAAAATTTTTTTCCTTAATAGATATTTACAATTGTGACAGAGAAAAATAAATCATGGCCCTTATACCCAGAAGGTTGTAAGGTCACCCTGTCAAGGCAATGGTTGATGGCTAAAGGCAAAAGATGATAAGAATCCCTGAGTGTGATCCCAGGCCGAATTTTGATAATAATCTTTTATATAGGTAATTACAACTGCAATCATTTTCAAGTGAAGGAGGATTGCAAGAATTGGAGAATAAACTGTTATATTAAATGGGACATTATTGGGCTTTCTGAAGTTAGAAGAAAAATGAAGAGACAATTGATGTAAAAAGTGAACATGTAGTGTATTACAAAGGCACAAATATTGGAAGTACAATTGAAGTAGGATTCATTATAAATAAAAAGTGGAAGAAAAATATTATGGAAATTGATGGTATATCAGGCATAATGATAAGATAAGCTATTCAACTTAATAGCAGGTACCGATAATTCAGATTTATGCCCCATGTTCTCATAGTGATGAAGTAGCTAGAGAATTTTTATATGAATGTACAAAGGTTTTTGATTAGACGAAACAACATTTTAAACTTGTTACAAGAAACTTTAATGTTAGAATTGGTAAACAATTGAAAGATGAAAGTGCTGTATGAAAATTTGGTTATGGTGATAGAAATGAGAGAGGTCATAGACTTATCGAGTTTGCAGAAAAAGAAAAACTGTATTATGGAATGTGATATGTTGGAATATTTCCATCATTTATGAGTGAATGTTGAATGTATAGAAAATTTTAAACTTTATTTAAACTTTCCAAATACAAACAACTTGTTAGTAATAATACACAAATAGACAATACAGGTTAGTAATTGCACAATGTTTCGAGTAGTATTATTTTCCACTCTTCTTCAGGTGTTGCTGGCCTATATGTGCAGTGACAATATTCACTTAGAAGTTGAACTCGCACCTTTAAATTCTTGAATATCAAATTTATTGCCTTAAATTCAATATTCAAGAATCTAAAGGTGCTAGTTCAACTTCTAAGCGAATATTGTCACTGTGCATATAGGCCAGCAACACCTGAAGAAGAGTGGAGAATAATACTACTTGAAATGTTGTGCAATTACTAACCTGTATTGTCTATTTGTGTGTTATTACTAACAAGTTATTTGTATTTGGAAAGTTTAAATAAAGTTTAAAATTTTCTATTCATTCAACAGTCACTCATAAATGATGGAAATAGTCCAATATATCACATCTTATAATATACCATCATTACAAACCTTCAGACAAATCTTACTATATTATGAATTCTTTTTTCTTTTTTTTAAGAAAAATGTTTAACAGAAATGGACATGGAAGCATCCAAATGAAGTTGAAGTAGAATTGGACTATATTTTGACTAACAGAAAATATGTATTTCAAGATTGTAATGTTCTTAATAAATTTAACACAGGAAGTGATCATCGATTAGTAAGATGTAAGGTATATGTGAATGCAAAACTAGAGAGATAAAAATTATTAAGAAAAACAATATTTACAATTGATATTCCTAATCTTCAGAAACATTCGAATGAATTTAATTTAGAACCTGCAAATCATTTTCAAATATTAGCAGATTTTGAAAATGATTCAGATTTAAATAAATCAATAGGAAAATAAATGACACATTTTTAACTGCAACAAAGATAGCTGGTAGAAAAAAGCTGCAATTGACCAATAAAATTTCTACTGAGACCAGAGAATTTATAAAGAAAAGAAGGAATATGAAGATATATAAAAATGAAGCATTAAAAAGGATTGAATATGTAGAATTTTGTAAAATGTTGTGGAAAAGAGTTGAAAATGATATAAGAAAGTACAAGTTTCAAATAACAAGGAAAGCTGTAGAAGAGAATAAAAGTCTCAAGAGTGTAAAACAACATGTTGGTATTGGTAAGAAATTTATATCTGCAATAAAAAAAGGTGTAATTATTACTAAAAAAAGGAATGACATGAAGAAATGGACTGAAGACTTCTATAAAGAATTATATAGTAATAAAAAGCAAGTACCTCTTATATATATTATATCTTCTGAATTGCCCAGAAATTTTAAATGAAAAAGTGAGACATGCAATTAAATTTATGAAGAAAGGAAAGGTTCCAGGTAATGATGGAGTTACAGTCAATATCTTAAAAGAAGCAGGTGAAGAAATAAAAAAAAAATTTTTGGCAAAGTTATATACCAATTATCTAAATGATAAAGATGTACCGGATGATTGGAAGACTGCAGTATTAATATTAATATTTAAAAAAGGTGATAAAGAAGATATTAGAAATTACAGACTTATCAGTCTTTTATCAGTTTTATACAAATTTTTTACCAATATAATTACAACTTATCTAGAGAGAACTTTGGATTTCAACCAACCCATATTCAAGTATTAAAAAAAGTTATTGAAAGGAAACATTAATATGAGTTGCCATTATGCTTTGGATTTGTAGATTATAAAAAGGCATTTGATTCTATAAGCATTTTTTCAGTGATTAAACCATTGTATTATCAAAGTATAGACCTGGGAAATTGTCATATTCTGAAGAATATTAGATTACATAATAATAATAATAATAGAAAAGTTAACATGGAGAAGGATGAAAAACAGAATTACTCCATATCTCTAAAACATTATACAGCAGTGCTGCTAGAAATATTTTGTGGAATAAAATGGAAAAAGTAAATGGAAATTATTTAAGTCATTTAGATTTTGAGATGTAGTTGTTTTTAAGTAATGCTTTAGAGTTGCAGGAAATGTTGCAAGAATTATCAGATGAAAGTAGGATTAAAGGTAAATGTTAAAAATGGATTTTCTCAAAAGATGAAAATAAAGATTGATTATGATGAGTTAAGAAGAAATTAACAATTACAAATACTTGGTCAAATTATCACTACAATGGAAACATAGTGGATGAAATTAATCATAAAATTAAACTTGGCTGGAGTGCTTTTGGTAGAAATAATTTTATATTAAAAGGAAATGTGCCTATTTGTTTGAAAAGGAAAGCTTTTAATAATATGTCTTACCACTTCTTAGTTATGGCTCAGACTTTGACACTTAAAAAAAGAGTAATACAGAGACTTCAGGCCAATCAAAGAAATATGGAGAGAGGCATGTTAGGAGTACAAGAAGAGATCAAAAATGAAATATATGGGTAAGATAATAAACAGGTGTTACTGATGTCATTGAAAAAAATTAAAAGACTGGAGTTGGGCTGGACATATTTCTAGAAGAGATGATAACAGATGGACATTTGAAATTTAAAACTGGATTCCAAGAGATTGTAAACACTCAGAAATAGACTACACATGAGATGGATGGATAAAATAAAGATGTCTGTAGGAGTGATATAGAGAAAGAGAGGCTAGAGATTAAAGAATATAATTTGAACTTGGAGATACCTTTATCCTGCAGTAGATTGATAATGGTTGACAATGATGATGATGATTTTTTTTAAAAAATGCCATGCAAATAATTCCTATTCTTTATGTTAAACAATTGGTCATGATATTTAAAATAAAAGAATCTTCAACCCCCCTCCCGGCATTGTTTTAATAGAAAAATGCATTTGATACATACGTATTTAAAGGGTGAACAATTTATACTTTTAAAAAAGTAGTTTTCTCCCCTCATCATTATTTTAAATGCAAGTGTTGTTATGCTCTAGGGTCACTTTTTTATAATAAAGTTGAATTCATAGCACAATGCAGCGAGATTTCAAATAATGAAGTGAATCATATCACTGGCTAAGCCAAATAAGCATACAGGATCAACAATTCAGGATTTTTGTGCCCACCATGTTTTAATGCAATGATAGAATGGCCATTTTCTGGAATTTAAGATCCATCGATGATGATGATTTAGTGCTGTCACTTCCAATGCTAAAACTTATGAGCTCTGAACAATCAACCACCTGATTATTATGCAAATTTTGTTATAAATTTTATATTAATTAAAATATAATTTTATGATCATATAAAAATCAAAATTTCATTGTCATCAATATTTTTATCCATTATTAATCCACTGCAGGATGAAGATCTCTTCAAATTTAATTCAATTTTATTTCTCACATCACCATAACAAACTTTCTTATTTTATCTATCCTTCTCACATGTAGTCTTTTTATAGGCTTTTACAATCGCTTGGGATTCAAAAGTCCATGGATTATTATCTTTCTCTAAAAATTTATTCAGTTCAGCTCTATTTCAATTTTTCTTTTAATAATCCCAATGATAGGTTGCTTCTTCTCTCACCCAAGTATTAGCTTTTAATCCCTTTTTCTTATATTTATTTATGAAACTTTTCCCATAATGCCATTTTTGAACTATTATAAATTTCTAGAATTTTGATAGAACATTAACAAAACTTATTCTTGACAAATATCCATTTTTAAAAATAAGAATTCTACTTATTCTCGCAGAGCTTGGCGCCAGTCACGCACCAACATCTACTTTCTGATTAGCATTATTTATTCTCATTTAACTGTTGAGAATCAGAAAATCTTCTTATTAATACCTTTGTTATTGTATGAATTGGTTACCCTATTTATGTAGGATGAAAATACTGGGATATTTTTGTTTAAGGATGTTTCATAATATTCTAAATATATGATGCCAAGATCATTAAATCAGATATAATGATATCAAGTTTAAGAGCATTCTTTCTTTGGATTTTAGGAAATCATTCTTTATTAGATAATTTGATAAAAAGTTATAAGGCAGACACTTTTAATGGGAGAATTTGTTTGGAATAAAATGCAGTAGAGGACTAAAATTCAGCAATATATGAAGTTTTTTCAGAAAAATAGATCTCATTCCATTTTTGGAAGTTAAAATGAAGTTTTCATTAATTAATTGAAATTTTTTGTCAAGTAGCAACATAAGATCTAATGTAAATTGAATTTTAAGTTTCTATCATGATTTCTTTAATAATTGTTTAATCTTCAATAATGTGACTGAACTTCTTAATGAAGTGTTTGATGTAAACTGTAAGTATTAAGATGTGAAAAGGACAAACACTGATGATTATCATTAATGATGATAATATTATTATACTGTATTTTTAGCTCACTTCTCTTTCCCTCTGACAATGAACTTAACACACTACCAAATGCTGCCTTAAGTCTGCTCAGTTGTTATTTAAAGTTAATTTTTACTCATTTATCTATATGTGAAAGTCACAATAAAATTAGAAATGAAATTGTCCATCATCATCATCTGCCTGATCCATTGATAAATGACAGTGTGGACCAACTGCTTCCATATCATTCTTTTTTCAGCCTCTATCTATGCTTCTAATAGTGTCAATCCTGTTAATACTGTAATGTTATCTAGCATGATAATCTTATTTGTCCTCTTTCTCTTGTTCCATTCACTATTCCAAACATTATATCCTTTTCAAATGCGTTAACCTGCCTCACCATATGTCCAAAATATTTTAATTATCATTCTTTTAATTTCAAACACTTCGATAGACTTTTTCTCAGAAAATTTAATTAAAAAAATAAACATATACAAAGTATCTAGAGAAAAACTTTATTTAATCCTAGTAGCATGGTATGCTTAACATGCTTTCAACTACTGGGTAGTTATAAGTGTAGCAGTGTTTGTAAGAGGAGTTCATGATATTTATGAGAGAATAATCAAAATAGAGAAATTGCATAATATTTCTATTGTAAATAAGTTTGTTAAGATGAGTCCCTTTTTTGAAAGAGGTACACTGGATTTTTTTTGTTAGTAGCATGTCTATACTTGGTGATATGCCAGACCTCTATCACTTTATGTTCAAAACAGCTAATGTTGGCAGAAGTAGATTCAAAACTGTGCCCCAAATTTGAGTTCATGTTAAAAAAATAGATTTAGCTTCAGAGTGCACTTTGACTCAATTATATAGGTGTGTTTTGTAATGGGAGTGGATAAGTTGGCATGTGATTCCCCATAATAAACTACATGGCAGTTAATATTGCTGCATCTAATTTTGTGTACTATTTGGGATTTGAGCTCAGAGAACAGGGTGTTTGGTGTTGTAATCACATGATTCAATATAGAAGGGATGCAAAGACCAACTTGGTGATTGACAGCACAGATTTTATTAATCTGATGAGTATCCCTCGGTATCAGCTTCAGTAGGTGGATGTCTAATTTTAGAGTAAAACTTTTGCCAGTTTGGATAAGAGCTACATCTTTGTATCCTATGTTGTGTCATCACATGCCAACTTATCCACCCACATTGTGTAACACAGATTTCTATATAACCAAGCCAAAGTGCACTCTGAAGCTAAATCTATTTTCTTTGAGCATGAATTTGGACAGAACTTTGATTCTACATCTTCCAACATCATCTATTCTGAACATAATGATGACAATATAAAGTGAAAGATGTCTGTCATATTGCCAAGGATAAACATGCTATCAACAAAAAATAATCCTATGCACCCTTTCAAAAAAGTGGCTCATTTGAATGAACTTATTTGCAATTCAGATATTATGCAAATTCTCTATTTTGATTATTTTCTTATAAATGTCACAAACCCTCTTACAATCAATGCTACATTTATAACTATTCAGTAGTGAAAGCATACTGAAAATACCATGCTATTAGGATTAAATAAAGCTTTTCTTAAGATACTTTATATTTATTTGAATATCATTATTTTACCACCTCCAACTGTTACCTTTTTGCAACTACTTTCTTTAAAACCCATTTATTGGTTTTCTTACCTTGCTAAGAAATGCTATCATTCTGTAACACTTCATTTCAAAAGCATCAATTTTCTTCAATGTCCATACCTCACATTTATATACTGCTATGAACTGTAGCAAAGCTTTCAATAATCTACACCTGGGTCTCTTTTTACGCGGACTTATTTAACATGATTTTGAAGTTCACCGGAAGGTGAACTCCAATAATGCGCTATTACTTTAAATAATACATTTCGCGCATTTACGTTATATTGAAAGTAATAGCACATTATTGGAATTCGACTTTCATCTCAGTAATTTCAATATTTTCAGTGCTTTATAATAGTAAGATTTTATGCAATAATAAAATTAAAATCATGATTTCCACATTTTATGTACACACATTAAATTTTACAAGATTATGATGTAAATTTGTTCAAACATTGTGTGTGTTAATTTTGCATTTTAAATCACATTCTGTTTTTGCTTTTTAAAAAAGAACGTAATCAATTATTAATCATTTAGTGTCTGCAAGTTTATTTTTAAAAGGTGAGTAATAGCAGTGAAACGAAATTTTATTTTTAAACAGAATTGAAAATTAAAGACAAAAATAAGAATTTAATTTTTAGTTGTTAGTTTTAATTAAATTTTTCCCAGCAGTGGTGAATAAATGTCTTTTTATTATCGTAAGTCTAAGTTCATAAACAATTAATAAAATCATCGTCTCAAAGATTAATTACTAATTACGTTGTCACCAGAAATCCATTGCCCTAACATGAGTGTGAAGTTAGCGCTAGTTGTATTTCCTGAGTTTGCAAACGAACGTGTTTTCGGCAAATGTTGATAATAATTAAAACGTGTATAAAAAAATGTAAATTATGCATAAAAATATATTATTTTGAATAAAATTAAATATTATAGTTAAAAAAAGGGTAAAGGTTTACTTTAGCGACCAGGGCATATTCGCCATCTAGTTTTTAAAATTAGAACTAAAATCTTACATATCTGCTCTTATATTACAATTACAGTAAATATTGGTAATCCTGACTTTTAGCATCCGATAACTGCGCCCTCTATTTTTAAAAAACTTAACTGTATCCAAATTGATATAAGTGTATGTAACTATATGTAAGTATAAATGGTAATAAAAAAATTAAAAAAAGGAAAAAAAACTTACATTTAGGATCCGCGTGTGTCAAACTACGTCATTCTCACTATGTAATTGCAAAGTATATCTAACTATAAATGTATTTTTTACATGAAGATTAATAAATAAAATGTATGTAAGAAAACTGACTTCTTTAGGCTGTATTTAGTCTCACCCGAAAATTCCCTGCTGTAAAAATTATGAACTACTGTACTTTGTTCACGTGTCATTTTTGACTCGTGTAAAATTCTGAACTACTTTCGCTTTACCGCGTGGAATTTTATCTTGATAAAAAATGGCAGGTAGAGTCCCTATCACAACCATAGTGCCTCCAAATGAGATCATGGATGTTGCGGATGTTCTGTCAGAAACATGGAACACTCATCATCTGATAGAACAATTGCCAACTGCGGAATTGACCATCAAGTGGCTGGCCAGGAGGCATCTGTTAAAGAACAGCATGCTATGTCTGCGTTGCACCATTGAATGTTCGCTGGTAAAATATTCAGCCAGCATAGATGGTGTTAGATGGCAATGCAGAATGTGTGACCAGCATACAGCAGTAAGAAGTGGCTCATTTTTTTTCCGCAGCCATCTGGCTTTAAACACCATTGTTCGGATAGCATTTTACTGGGCATATAATTCACCTATTCACATGATCATTCGTGAGACGGAGGTGAGCGAACGAGTGATCATAGACTGGTGTAATTTTTGCCGGGAAGAATGTGCTACATATTTGCACAGAAATACACCACTTCTTGGCGGATTTGATGCCAACAGAGAACCTCAGATAGTTGAAATAGACGAGTCGTATTTCTTCCACTGAAAATACAACAGAGGTGCATTCAGAGAAGGCCGTTGGGTGTTCGGTGGGATAGAATGAGGCTCGAAAAAATGTTTCCTATCTGAAATAGCAGACTGATTGGCTGACACTTTAGAAGCACTGATCCAGCAACACATTTTGCCTGGAACCTATATTATCAGTGACGGCTGGCATGCGTACAATAATATTAGCGGTCTTTCGAATGGTATCTATATCCACTCTGTCGTCGTGCATCAACAGAACTTTGTTGACCCGGATGACGAGGTTATACACATAAATAATGTTGAAAATCTGTGGATGAGAACAAAGCGTAAGCTCAAATACCAATTTGGAATGAGCAGACCTTTGTTCTCATCCTACCTGGAGGAATTTTCTTTCAGAAATCTGCACGAACGCAACGACGTTTTCGTGAATTTCCTCATTTGTGTAGGTTCAAACTACTCCTAAAAATGTAAGTTCATTTTTTGGTTATTTATTCTTCTTTATGTAAAA
Organism: Epiperipatus broadwayi; assembly: GCA_028023455.1. Taxonomy (NCBI): domain Eukaryota; kingdom Metazoa; phylum Onychophora; class Udeonychophora; order Euonychophora; family Peripatidae; genus Epiperipatus; species Epiperipatus broadwayi. The sequence continues at coordinate 1,751,163 of JAQFVV010012500.1, forward strand.
ACATTTACAGTTAATATACGTCATTTATTTGCAGTTATCTATACAGCAAAGGCCGCTATAAGTGAAAAATATGCATGTAAATGTAAGTTTTTTTTCCTTTTTTTTAATTTTTTTTATTACCATTTATACTTACATATAGTTACATACACTTATATCAATTTGGATACAGTTAAGTTTTTTAAAAATAGAGGGCACAGTTATCGGATGCTAAAAGTCAGGATTACCGTAAATATTTATTAATTAAAACGTAAAAGATAATAAAAAAAAATTTACCATTTTAAGCATAATTATGCCCTATGCATAGCAGGAAGTTGGAGAAAAAGGCGGCAGTGCTATATCTACTGCGGAAGGCAAATTCTTGGAGGTACGATGAAAATAAAGCCCTGCTGGTACCAGATTGGAATTTCAGCTTACGCTTGGCCCTCATCCACATATTCTCAATATTCTGGGTATGTATGTCTGGTCTTCGGAATTCACGAAGTTGTCCTGGTGGACGACAACCAAATGCATGTACACCCCATTGCTAAGTCTGCTGATATTATTGTACGCAGCCCAGCCATCTGAAATTATGCGAGTCCCTGGTAAAATGTACTGCTGGATTAAGGCCTCCAATGAGCCAGCCATTCTATCCGCAACTTCTGTCAAGAAGCACTTCCTTGACTCTCTTTCAATACCACCAAAGACTCAATGCCCTCTATGTAGTCCCCCTGTGGTATTTTCTATGGAAATAATACGTTTCGTCGATTTCGATGATTAATGGCTCCCCATTGTCATCTATTCCGCCGAGAACCATCGAGATAGTTTAAATTCTTAAGTTATAAATGACAATAGTTTAAATTCTTAAGTTTCAAATAATTTAAACTAATTATTTTAATTAAACTAGTGTAATTATTTCAACTTCTTTAAAATGGTAAATATTTTTTTTATCTTTTACATTTTAATAAATTTTAATGTAATTGTAATATAGTAGTATATACGTAAGATTTTCGAATAATAATTTACTTATAATTTTGAAAACTAGAGGGCGAACATGATTTTTATGCTGTGGTCGCTAAAGTAAACCTTTACCAAAAAAAGTTTGTCTTGTATCAATTTTTTTCAAATTTGAAATTTTTTATTAGTCATATTTTATTTCCTTATTTTTTTTTGTACGAATTTTAAAGTAAATTTTACGTTGGTGCTTTGCTTTTATGCGAATTTTGAAAAATCACAGACCGTATCCCCCCTTTTTCAAAGTAAGTTACGTCTATTTTTGCGCGATTTCGTTAGCGCGTGTTTTCTGAGGAACCTATCTATCGCGTAAAACGAGACCCAGGTGTACTCTTTAACCACGCACTTATGCCTCCATTTTTTTTTACATAATCTTGTAAATGCTTCAATGCCAACAGTTGTCATATAGAGAAATAGTGCATATATGTAAAAAATTGGTATTAAAATTATTCTCTCATTTCCCAAATTACGATTTCCAGCAATTCATTGTTTTTAATTTAACCAATCAATTCCTGCCTAAACCTTTTGCAATGAGTATTATTTACCGATATCTGAGGGGGCAAAAACTTTAAATTTGCTTGTAAGCTGAAAAAATGTTCCACGTTTCTCCTAACATAAATTTTGAATCCAACATTGGGTCTTGGAAAGTGGATTTATTGATAAAACGTTATAAGTTGTTATTTATATATGTGCATGCGTGTATGTGAGATCTTTTTTGTTTTATTACTGTTTACATTAATCAATTATTATTTTCAATTTTTTTTAGTGTATGAAGAATCATTTTAGATATCTTTTACTCTATTTCTATATATGTTTGTGCTTTCATAAATAAAATATGGAAGGACTAATGATGCTTGATTACGACACGTCAAATGTTGTCTTTACTCATATTGTGTGTTTATATATGTTAACATATGTGATTTCCATAAATAAGTTCATTACTTGAACACTTTTTTAAAATTTTATCTAATTAATTTGTAGTTTTCCGCTTTGTAAACAAATACTTTTTTTATTAGAAGACTGAAAAACGAGAAGCAGCTATTTTATGTCTCTTCTTTTTATATATTTGTAATATAAAAAGAGGGATAAAAATATTCTAATGTTCAAGAATTTGTGGCATATAAAATGTTTCATAACTCCATCTGCTTCAAATAAAATATAAGATATTTTGCCAAAATATGAGAAATAAATGTCAAATGGTAATAAGCATTCCGTAAACTTAGCTATTGATGTCTTCACCAAAGCAGATGATTTTCATTCTGATCTGCTTTTCTTTCCTTTCAGAAAGTAATGCCTGTGAAAAGCTTGGATGCTCTCACAAGTGTGTTCTTGGATCAGATTCTAAAGGCTACGAGTGCGAGTGTTTAGACGGTTTTGTTCTTCAATCAGATGGGAAAACGTGCCAACGTAAGTTGTTTGATTAAAAAAATAATTAGGGTTCTCTTAATCATTTAACATTTCTAATAATTTATTACATAATGTCAAATAATTGTATTTTCCAATTCGAATGTTAACTTTGTAATTAATTTATTCTTCGTGTAGGCGTGAGTACGGTCACGTGATCAGCAAACTTGTGTGAAATCAGTTTAAAAAATAAATAGTATTTTAAATATTGGGTTTTTTGGTTGAATTAATTATTTTCATTGTTCTTTGATATATGATTTCTTTACCTACTATCTTTTATAGGCTTTTAATACACATATATAGCAATTATTCGTAAACGAATACGCCCATTCCAACTCCAACGAAATAAAAGAAAAAAAAATCGCTCTAGAAATAAGTTTTGTGATGGCTATACAGACAAATATATGAAACAAATGCATCCTCTTATAGAATATGATGATCGATTTTTCTGTTCATTTAATGTGTTGCGATATTATATTTTAATTTCTTCAACAGAAAACATTTCTTTCTGAAATATTTCAAGGCCATATTTATTTGCATTTCTAGAATGTATTCAATTCTTTCTCATATCTTTCCCACAGAAATAATTAATATGATGCTTTTTTAAAATGTCTTTGAGACATAGACAGGATTTGTCTCCTCCATGAAATCCATGCTCAAGTACATTATAAAACTCCCTTTTAGAAAAACTTGCATTGTTCATTCATTTTTCATGCCTGATCCAGTGAAGGGGTAATTTTTACAATAGTGAATTGTATAGTATTATATCCACAAAGTTGAAGAATCTGTTAATTGGTTTTATGATGTTACCATTATATTTTTAAAATTTTATGAAGCATCCTTAAATGAAACACTTATAATGCCTTTGTATTGTATTACTAGAATGTCCAAGTCGCATTTCCATACAATAACAGTTTTGTATATAGCTGACTTAATTGCAGTAATTATTTCCTGATGAGATATCCTATATTGAACTTGTTAAAAGCAGCAGTCCGCTGGAGTCTGTTCTGCACTTCCACATCTAAATCCACTTCCTACATATAAGACTACAGGTATTTAAATTGGTTTCCATTCTCAAGTCAATCCAAGCTAAAAGGTGCTGAGGATTTTTCTTCTATTGCCGACTAATAAAAAAACACCTTTTAATTATTAAAGCAAATACTTTAAATCTTGTGTTTAAAACATCAAGCATGTTTTATAAATGCAAATTATCAGGTGCATTCTGTAAATTGTCTTTGAAACTGGCAAAAAGAAACACAATTGTCAGCATATTATAAATCCAGAAGTTCTTATTTTTGATTTTAATCAGTTCAAATTAAAAATTCCATGATCAAACCTAAATTGTGTTTTAATCTCTTGTTTTATTAAGCACTTATGAATACTTCCAAAGACAATTATTAAAAAAGTTGAAAACAAAATCAAAGCAAATACACATTCTTGTTTAACAACAATTTTTATTTGAAATGCCTCAGATTTTTCACCTGTAATAATAGCATTTTTTTCATCCCATTATGTAGAATCTGTATAATACAAAACAATTTTGGTCAAACTAATTTCAAACAATTCTATATACTTGCCTATTAACTGAATTACCTGCCTTGACCACATCGATAAACACAATATATAAATTACTTTTTTGTTCCCAACACTGTTCTTGTATATCCTGTCAATAAAAATCCTACATAACCACACTGAGTCTCTGGTAACAATTCATTTATGATTGGAAGCAACTTATTCAACAAAATCCTTAAAAGTATCTTTGCTGCAGTGGATAATAATGATAATTACTATAATCTTGTCAATTCCCTTTATTCTAAAAATTGAAACAATAGAAGCATCCTTAAGATTAGGCAATTTAACTTCACGGGTGCTAAACAACTCCATTATTTTTGAAGCTATATATCACCATCATACTTTAAAGGTCCTACATTTATGTCATCAGGATCTGAAGCTTTCTATTTTTAAAAATTACAAAGAACTGTTTTAATTTCATTCAACTTGATATCATTGTCCAAATTTAAATGAGTAGAAAATGTATATATCATTAAAAGTCATCATCTCAATTCTTAAATCATTATTCAAAAGATGATAAAAATACTACTTTTACCTTTTCAAAATATCATTATCATTGTTATTCATCAGGTATTTGTTTTCTCACTCATATATTCATTCATATATTTTCTTCTCTCATTTCAATTTGGTTAATGTTTTCTTCAAATTATCAACAAAATACTCAGAACTTTTTTCAACAGTTTATTATTGCTTTTCTTTTTCAGTGTTTTGTTTAACATTATTCTATGTTTTACTTTTCACCAGCCTTATTTACTGAATCAGATAATCATTAGTATGAGAAATAACCCAGAAGGTAATAATAAAAATATTTCAGATTAGTTACTGGTTATTGGCCATCTCCAGTAAAGATTTGTTTCACATTAAAGTTATTCAGTAAATATCTTTTACTATCATTATTTTATTCAAATCAGTAGTGTGAAATTTTTAAATACACTAAGGTTTAAAATCCAATTGAATTTCCTACTTAGCTGTATAACTTTGACAATTGTTTGGGTAATTATATGTTGTAGTGTCTTTTTAGTCTGAATGTTTTATATTATTTTTAATATCTGCTGATTACTCATGTTTCTATGGATGGACATAAGTAGAGTGGATAAAATGCAAATCCACATGCATAAATGATTACTAATAATGAATGGCTTCAAGGTCTCAGAAGTTTAAAGCAGTTTGAAGATCAGAAATGCTAGAATTGGTGCTGATTCAAGAATTGTACTCTCCAAGAGTTTGACCCTCTGCCACTACACTATGCAGAACAAAATTAAAAGAGCTTTTGTTTGGAAGCTTGGGTGCAGGGAAATTTCAAAACTAAAATTAATTTCAGGATCTTTTGTTTAGAATCTGATGCTTTAAATCAAATGGGGGAAAAGATTTTTTGAGTTCTTGAGAGTATTTCAAAAACTAGCTAGCTTGTGGTTGGTTAAGTTTCTGTGGAAATAAAGAGAATAAATTTATAAATAATAACACTGAAGAATAATAGATAATTTCAGAAATGTAAAAGACAATTTTACTAATTGACTTTTTTCAATAAATAGTTGGATGCTTAACATCGGAAGAATTAATGATATTCATTAAGCTGACCACAACACTTCTTTTCAATTATTCAAACAGATTTTATTCTATTTTTCAGAAATGAGAATTGATTCCATTGTGAGTCTGCTATTTTCATTCTTGATGATGACTTGAATGGAGAAATTAATTCTTTTGTATTAACATAAATAATAGTAGAATTTTATACCAGACTCACAAATCTGCTTGCAACTGAAAACAATTATAGAAGCTTTCCTCTAAAAGAATAAGTCATTTTGATTTATCACAAATAATAAAAAGAGCAATTGTTGTTTAGGAAAATATAATTTAGTTCCTACATATAAATGTAACAATTGTTTTAGTGCAGAAGTAGAGTAACAGATTCTGGCCAATGGACTACTGCTTCACTTCTGTTATTATTATTTCCCAAAAATATCTACCTCTAATTTCTCTGAATTGTGCACCAAGAAACAACATTATATTTATTATTCTTAATATTTTTCAGCTTAAAAGTTGAAGGTCTAATGCCTTAAATTTTTTCCCTTTATTTTGCTTATCTTGACCTTATAATAAAGATTATTAAAAGAATTTTTGATTTAAATTTGACCCAATTCTCTAGAGGCTAGTCAGACATTTATTTCACAACTTTGTTTCTATCATTATATATTCTTTTTTTGTTGTAGTTGATATTATTCGCTACTAGTATATATTAGTTCATTATGCGTTGTGTCAGTGGCTTAATATTGTGGATATCTACATTAAATAAAGAATTAAGTCATCACTATTATTAATGAATCATGTCATTATGTCCAGATAATATTCACGCTTTTACATTTGTATATTAGAAAAATTATTTCACATTCCTTAGTTTCTGTTGTTAGTTATTTCATTCAATGTTTTTATTCCAAATAAAAAAATAAGATTTCTATTGTATTTTTATTTGTATATTTGTAGTGTGTTTAAGTTGTAATCCTGAATTCAAAGAATTGATGGATCGTCAGGCTGACCTCTTGCGACAAATCATGAAATTAGAAAAGGTATTTCTGACTTTAAAAATTTTGTTAGTAGACTTATAATAAGACAAATACGATTCTTATGTTGGATAATTTTTATATATAGAAAAAAGAAAATAATAACAAAAATATATTATTTACTTCTGATAATAATTTAAATAAATATTAAAATTGATATTTTTATAGGTAATCTAGTATTTGAATTTTTATATGATATAAAATGAATCAATATTGTAAAATGTACATTTTTAAAATGTTATTACTTCATCCTTCACATGAACTCCATTAGACTGAAACTTCCCACAACATAGGAATTCAAATTACTGTCTCTTACTATACATGCATTTAACAAATAATCTTCACTTATAAGATTAGCCAACAATACCAAATACCTGAATCTTCAAATCCATTCAATGTTATTTCATTAACCTTCTTTTCTATAAGATAGGGACTGATTTATACTCTCCTTTAACATCACAGATGGGTAATCATTAGACCATGAACATATTATAATTTCATGGATTTATGCATATTTGCATTTTTCTTTGAAAGTTTTCAGTATAGAAATTAGGAAATATAAGATAGTGGAGTAAGAGTAATGCTTAGTAGAGATATCACTGACTTTAGAAATAATAATAGCAAAATGCTCAAATTAATGAAATGGAGAATATAAATGAGGCATTAATGAAAAAAATATATGAAGTAGATAGAATAAAAATGGAAATCTGAGCAATTATATCAGCAAAATCTAAAGCACACAGCAGATTATGTGTTTGATTAGGAAAATGAAAAGAATTCTAAAATTTACTGGAGAAAGAAGTGTGTAGTAGTGATAATAATTTATGTTGATAAGAGATGGTTAAATATACAATTTTAAAAAAGTGTTTAATGGGTGAATGGAAAGTAAATACTGCATTTGAACTATAATTCCTAGATTTGTCACAAGTGTAAGGTGTATTTTTTTTCTTCTATTGTTTGTAGCAATATTAATTGTATTTAAAGGTGAAGGTAGTTGAGTTGAATAAAGTCAAGCATTAGAAATTAAAACATATAAATACTGCAACTAAAATAATATTTAAAAAAAAAAAAAAATCTCTAATGAATCTATAAATAGGAATTTTGTAGTCAAATATTTTTGATTTCATTCTGAGAAATTTAGGTCTCTTCACATGTTCCATGCAGATATAAAAATTTATTTTCAAATTAATTTGTTTAAAAGCAGCATTCTTAGATTTTTGTGAAAGAGGTCTTAGGAACTGTTTATAGTCAGCTTACTGAAACAGGGATCAAAATGTGTGATGGTAGAATTTTTAATTTCAATGCTTAAAAGTGAAAATAAGAACTTCATCTTGGCTTCTGGATTTTCCGGATGCAGATGATATTTTCCATTTCAAAAAACCATTTATAGAATGTTCTAAATACATCATTTAAAGATTGGGGTAATTATTAATGTTAAAAACAAATCTGTTCTTTAGCAGTCATTACATAGGAAAAATCCTCAGCAACCTTTAGCTTAGGTGTTTTTCAACTTATGAATGTAAACCAATTTAAATACTATCTTGGTAGTTTTATATTAATACTACATTTTTATAATAATGTGATACATCTTTAGCATTTAGACATTAATATATAACTTTGCCAACAATTTATCTATTCTTCACCTGCTTTTCTTAAGATATCAATTATAATTCCAGCATTACCTGGAGCTTTTTCTTTCTTCATAAATTTAATTGCATGTCTCAATTCTTCATTTAAAATCCTAGGCGATTCAGAAGGTATGATAACTGATACTTTTCCTTGTTCTTTATTACTATATAATTCTTGATAGATCTCTTCTGCACATTTTATAAGGTCATCTCTCTTTTTAGTAATAGTTCCATCTTTTTTTTTATTGCAGATATAATTTTCCTACCAATACTAAGATATTGTTTTACATTTTTGAAACTTTTATTCTTTTCTATAGCTTTCCTTGCTAGTTCACAATTGTACTTTCTTATATCATTATCAATTCTTTTTCATACCACTTTACAAAGTTCAAGATATTCAATCCTTCTTAATGCATCATTTTTATATATTTTCATATTCCTTCTTTTTTCTGTAAATTGGTTTGCCTTAGTGGAAATTTTACTGATCAATTGCTGATTTTTTGTACAGCTATCTTTGTTGCAGTTTTTAAAAGTATATCAGTTATTTTACTATTGATTTCATTCAAATCTGAATCATGTTCAAAATCTGTTAATATTTGAGAATGATTTGCAAGTTTCAACTTAAATTCATTGGAATGTTTTTGAAAGTTAAAAATATTAACTGTGAATATTGTTTTTCTTAATAATTTTGTCTCTCTAGTTTTGCATTAACACCTATGTTACATCTTATTAATTGATGATCACTTTTTGTGTCGAATTTATTCAGAACATTACAATTTTGAAATACATATTTTCTGTTAGTCAATATATAGTCAAATTCTGCTGTATCTCAATTTGGATACTTCCCATGTCTGTTTAGCATTTTTCTCAAAAAAAAAAAAAGAATTTACATTGTAATGTTTTTCTTTTTCTGCATTCCACAAGTCTACATCCGCGCTCACTTCTGTCACCATAACCAAATTTATCTACAGTGTTTTCATATTTCAGTTGTTTATCATTCAATCTTTCAATTGTTTACCAATTCTAGCATTAAAGTCTCCCATAACAATTTTAAAATGTTGTTTACTCTGATCAAAAGCCTTTTGTATATTCATATAAAAATCTTCTACTACTTCATCACTATGAGAACTTGTTGGGGCATAAACCTGAATTATCTGCATTTGGTATCTACCATTAAGTTGAATATCTAATCTTGCCACTCTGTCTGATAGACCAACAATTTCCATATTTGTGCCTTTGTAGTAGAGTACATGTCCACTTTTTAAAATCAATTGTTTCTTCATCTTTTCTTCTAATTTCACAAAGTTCAATAATGTCCCATTTAACATGAAATAGTTTTTCCATTTCTTGCAATTTTTCTTCATTTGAAAATGATCTGCAGTTGTAAATACATAAATAAAAAGTATTTCATAAAATTAACACATTAAAGATATGAAAGATTTTACATTGGGTGTTATGGAGTAATGCATTTATCTATAACCATGAACCAGAATTCAAGCATAAAAAGTATATGAGAATTCATGTAGTTGGTTCACTGCCAGTTCAATTTACTTTAAAATATTTCTTGGTAAAAGGATCTCTAATTATCCTTAGCTGAAGATTTCCATAATGTATTAGATTAATGTTGTTTCATTCCAATATCAGCCTTTCAAGCTAATTGAGCACGCGCCTTTTGAGTGTTAAATAAATGAATACTCTCTTCTTCAATCCAAGATATAGTATTTATGCAGGAATAAAAAGAATCCCTCTTATTCCTATGACTCAAATTCTTTTATATGAGCAAATCTGAAGAACTGTTAAAGAGAGCATGAGTAGATTCTCACTTTAAATTACTATTTACGATGTTTTTTGGCTGAATGACGTCGGTGTAATTACTTCGAATTTACTAAACGTCATTCTTACTGAAACTTAATTATGAGTAAATAAGCAAATATTTTATCTAGCGCCATGCTTGCAATTATATTTCATTCCAATATCAGCCTTTCAAGCTAATTGAGCACACGTCTTTTGAGTGTTAAATAAATGAATACTCTCTTTTTCAATCCAAGATATAGTATTTATGCAGGAATAAAAAGAATCCCTCCTATTCCTATGACTCAAATTCTTTTATATGAGCAAATCTGAAGAACTGTTAAAGAGAGCGTGAGTGCTCATATAAAAGAATTTGAGTCATAGGAATAAGAGGGATTCTTTTTATTCCTGCATAAATACTATATCTTGGATTGAAGAAGAGAGTATTCATTTATTTAACACTCAAAAGGCGAATGCTCAATTAGCTTGAAAGGCTGATATTGGAATAAAATATAATTGCAAGCACAGTGCTAGATAAAATATTTGCTTATTTACTCATAGATGAATGTTGATGATCAGATGATAAAATAAGTACAACCATAATGTGATGCAACTTCATTTCAGATAGTAAAATGTCATGCCAATGGGCCCACCTTACAATTAAATGTTAAGATTTATGAAGTAAATATAATGAATGAAAACAATAGGACAATGATTTCATATAATTAGGAAGTAGGATAAATAATATAATAAGCCTGTGTTTCAGTTATTACATAGTAGAGATGTCTGCCCATTCCTTGTATGAGTATTAAATGGATTATGTCCTGTACATGAGGGGTCAGATTGATCTTAGATCAACATGGGTGTGATAAGAACCTCAGCCTCATGATGGTCTTTGAGCATTCCATCATCAGATTTTCAATTGGATGGATGGTTGAAGAGTTGGAGTGTGGAGTAGATTGAAGCCTGTCCATTAAAGTATGAAGATTGGCTATCTTAATATATATTTGTGCACTTATAGCATATATGTGTAGAGATGGTAATCTGGACCAACTGATGATTGCTGGTTTAGCATGAAATACATATATTGATTATTTATCTTTTCGACATATATGTGTTCAAGTGTATCAGTGTTATGAGATAGAGTGGAGAGTTGTGGGTTGTGTGAAAGTCTGTGCTCATATATCCTATATATTACATATATAGACACAGGTATATAATAAGCCTGTGTTTCAGTTAATATAATAAAAAGTAGTTTAGGAGAATAATGGTAGCAATTTTTTCCCAAACTCACTTTACTAATGCCATCTAGTGTGAGCATTAGTAATCAATAGATCATAGATGATAGTGCTTAATGAATCTTTATCCGATGCTGTCCTATCCAACACCCTCAGATTTATTTCTAGCATATGGCTTTCATCAGAGAAGAACTTTTGGATTTAATGCATTTTCATCTAGCAAACACATTATACTTTTTTGTTATACTATTAATCTACCAACCCAAATGGAAAACCTGTAAACTTTTTCAATTCAAATGCATTTGCTACCATCTAGTATGATTGGAAGAAAACTGCTACTAGATTGTTAATAAATAGCAAAATATGTAAGCAAAGATCTTAATAAAAAATTTAACAATACACACAATTAACTTAATCTGGAGGGGAGGGATGATTAAAAAACTAAAATAAGAACAATTAAGAAGAGAGAGAGAGAAGGCCAATTGGAAGCATTTCCAAGATGATCGGATAAATGAGAGGCTTAGTAATGAACAAATTAAAATTATAATTAGATCACTATTGAATAAATGAAACTAGATTAATATGTAGAAATATATTGTAAAAAGATATATTGATGTCCTTAAGAAGAAGAAAAATATTTTAATATTCTTAATTTCAATTAAGTTCTATAATTGCTAATAAAGTTTATCTAAATAATTTATAACTGATAATATTTACCGAAAATAAATATCTTAACATGACCCTTTTTTTATTCTTAGTAAAAGTAAACATTTTACTTTTTTTAAGGTACAAACTGAACTCAAGAATGAGGTTTCAGAAACACAACAGAAGTACCAAAATGTTTTGGATGCGACAACATCTTCTCCGCTTCCTCCTCCACCAGCAAAAGACAACACATTGCCGTTTAACGATGTACAAATCTCCATGATGGAACAGCTGACGTCCCTTAGCGATCAAATCGCACTTCTGGAAGAACGCTTGGAATATTGTAAGCCACTTTTAAATAATTTTTAAAATGAGCAAAAATTTCAGCCACTTGTCTTTACAAGAAGTGAGTGGTCTGCATTTTCTGATACAACCCAACATATTTCATTTGGATTGTTTAGAACAGCCAGTATATTATATTTTGACATTTTAAAAAAGTTTTTCAACCAAGAAAATGATAAGTATTAATAATTTAAAATTAAAAGCGTATTGTTTTTTTTATTTTGTAGATATATAATTAACTGCATGTAAAGCTTTACTTGATCTAAAACATATTTTTCATTATTGCGAAAATTAGTATATACTGTAAAATGCACCTATTAAAATATTACTTAAAGTGTAGATTGCAGTTTAATAATTGCAATATTCTAGAAAACATCTTAATACGATAGATTTTAAATGTATAATTGTCTAATTTCATTTTTGAGTTATTATCTTAATAAACTTGCATATTATTATTAATTAATGCATCATTTAATTTACCTATTCTATAAATTACATTACTTATGAGATATTGATTTATAGACTCCAAACTACATATTCATTAGATAATAGATCATATATTTGTTGAATTACTTATTTACTAAATAAAATATTTATTAACTAATAGACTCATTGGTGCCTTATAAATAGATAAGACTACAATGATCTGGATTATTATTAAAGTTATAGCATTATATATATATATATTGCACTTACATTTAAAAGAGTTATAATATTGGGTATTACACGGGTATTATATATATATACTTGGAGTTTTAAATGTAACTTATAAGGGATTTAAACACAGTCTTCCAAGCTCCCTTAAGCCATCCACTCTATCTCATACAACTCATACACATGACCACACACATGTAAAAAGAATAAATGATCTCCAATATACATATTTTGTGTTGAACCAGCACTATCAGTTGGTCCAGATCATCATCCCCTCTACATATATATATAATCAGTGCTCAGTTTATATTAAGATAGCAAATGTTCAAACTTTAATGGACAGGCTTCAATCTATTCCATCATCCAATTATTTAGTCATCCTTACCATTGAAAATCTAATGATGGAATGTCAAATACCTGGTTGATGCCAATGCTATTGTCATTCCCACATTGACTTTCAGTCAATCAGAACTTCATGTATATAGCGCTTTATCCATTTAAATATACAAAAGAGAGATGGGAAGAATACAGGCTGAATCTGTAATATTTGATTGAATACAAGTATAATTTATATATATGAAGTTTGAAATGTAACTTCTAAGGGATTTGAACACAGACTTTCAAGATCCCTTCAGCCATTTGCTCTATCACATGCAACTGATACACATGATCACACTCATGTGAAAAAGATAAATGATTTCCCATATACATATTTCATGCTGAACCAGCATTCATCAATTGGTCTAGATCATCATCTCCCCCACACATATATAATCAGTGCTCAGTTTATATTAAGATAGCAAATCTTCAAACTTTAATAAACAAGTTTCAATTTACTCCATCTTCTAACTTTTTAGCTATCCATACCATTGAAAATCTGATGATGGAATGCCAAATGCATTGCTGATACCAATATTATTATTATGTCCATATTGACTTTAAGACAATCTGATCCTATAGGGCTTCATTTATTACAGAAAAGGGATGAGTGAATACAGGCTGAATCTGTAATATTTGATGGAATACAAGTGTAATTTATATATTATATAAGTATAATTTAAAACACTAAGTATATAAATTATACTTGTATATAAATTATACTTGTATTCCATCAAATATTACAGATTCATACTGTATTCTGTCCATTCCTCTTCTCTGTATTTAAATGGAGAAAATCCTATACATGAGGGTCAGATTAACTTAAAGTCAACATGGGCATGACAACAATATTGAGATCAACAAGAGATTTGACATTTCATCATTAGATTTTCAATGGCATGGATGGCTAAAGAGTTGGAGGGTGGAGTAGATTGAAGCCAGTCTATTAAAGTTTGAAGATTTGATATCTTAATATAAACTGAGCACTAACTATATATGTGTGTGAGAGATGATGATCTGGACCAAATGATAAATACTAGCATGAAATACATATATTGATGATTATTTATTTTTTTTACATTTATGGTCATGTGTATTGGTTGTGTGAGATAGAGTGGATGGCTGAAAGGAAAGTCTGTTCAAATCTTTTATAAGTTACATTTAAAACAGTTATGTAAGGCCAACTACAAATTTAGGTACAATCTCATATAAATACTTTTCATCTTCTTGTTTTGAATTATTATACTTTATATTTTGGCCACCAACATATTAGCTAATTTTAATAATGATTTCTGATGATAATACTTATTTTTCCAACTGAATCATGGACCAGTGAAGTCATGCTATCTGAGCTATACATTTTTATTTTGTTATGATACATTATCATCCTGTATTATCTATTATTAAACCTTTATCTGTTAGATTTTGGCTGCCCAATTGCGGATGTTATCACTTACATTTTATCACCCAACAGTGAGATTTGGTGAATAGTATATGTCTGTAGTCTGAACATTTGTTTGTTCATAATGCTTCATTGGAGTGCCTCCTGAGTTTTTTTTGTTTAGAGGGTACTCCAGTAAATAATCTTATTATTTTGTTTGTTGTCCATAATGCTGTCAAATTCACAACAAAGTATGGATTTTATTTGTACAGAAAACTATATACCTAGCTATATTTAAAAATTTAAATTTAAATTTAGTTTTATCAATAAAGCTAAATTTATTAATACTTTAATTTATTGTGCATACTTCAGAAATATATCTCACAAATACATTTAGGTCAGGTTGTTCCAAACATTTTTTTTTTCAATTTTTTATGAATTTCTCATATATATATAATATTAAAATCTTTTGGTCAATTTACATTAAATCTTTAAAAAAAATTGTTTAGTCAACCAATTAAAAAAATAATCACCTTTCTTTAGGTCAGGAATATATATATATATTGTACCATCTGCCTTATATATATATTGTACCGGTTCGATATCCCATATATGCCTTATCCATTTAAAAAAATGATACAATATATCTGTATATGTCATGAGCATGAAATGACGTGTACATTTTAAAATGGGAGATCAATAATAATCTTTGATAATACCCGGGGTTAAATACAAACGAGTATTACTTTACTAATTATTAGAGGAAAGAAATTTTATTTCAAATAAAATCAAAATCTTCCCTTATTAAACTATTTATATTTCCACTCCAATTTCTATTTGCCCGGTTGATGTTTTCCCTCGCTCTTCACATACCTTTAAAAGATTGTACTAATTTGACAACCCTTAGCGCCACTCCCAACATAATAAAAGAAAACAAAAAGTTAAATAATTTTCCCTTCCCTATCTGTCGAGAGAGTATGCAAAGAGAAATTTCTTTTTTGTTCTTGGACATACATTTTATTTAGGTGAAGGAAAACTGGGTGAAAAGTATATTATAATTCAATTTCCTGATATAATATCCTGATGACTAGCTCAAATATAATTCCCTATCTCAGGTATTTTGGGTAAGTATTTCTATAACCTTGTATAGCCGTGGTAAGCAAATATCGCAAATAAGTGATTGCATTTTATTATTATTATTTTTCTTTATTCTACAATAAATTATACGATAAACAAATAAAGTATGAGATAATATAGTTTATTTAACTAAACCCCCCTCCACCACATATAGATTTAAACATTATAATATTCAGTCATAAATTAATTATACTGCTTTCTATTTCAATTTTACGATTCTACATATAATCATACAAGAATATTTAAATCCTTATATTCAAGATCTACATTTAGATTAAAAACGAACAAAGAAATAAAAAAAAATCCATTTTCTAACTTATACATAAGTTAACTTATTTGCCATAAAATACAAATGGTCAAAGATGGATGCCAATAGGTGTGGTCTATACTCCCTCTCCCTGTACAAAACAACGAATGTTTCATTTTGTAAATCCCCAAAAATAATGAAATAAGTTATACACAGATCTAACCCCTTGAACTTTCCCCATTTGCTCATATAAACTCCTAAGATTATATACACCTTTACATTTGGGTACGTAAAGTAATAATTTACGTATATATTATTTTTTTATTAAAAAAAATGTATAGGCTGGCTATATAGGTCACTCCACATGGGATGACACCGCCATCATTAAAATTAAATAAGACCTAAAGGTAAAAATGAGGGGAAAGAACAAGAAAATAATAATACTATATTTAATGGATTTGAGTGAGATCTATGTACAAGCAATATTATTTTACAATATTTTATACAAAAAAAAAAGATTATATCTTATAATGTGTTAGTAAATATATTACAATTATACTTGTTATATCCACTGTAATAATACAAACAATAAACCAAAAGAAAAATTATAAACATTCTCTTTTTTGTTGTACTCATCTCTATCTGCTTGCTCTCCGGGTTCAAACTTCTGGGCGGACCAATTAAACTATCAGAAAGGATGGTGATGTTCACTTTAACTCCTTGCCATCCTTGTAGAGTCCTTCAATCAGGATACACTGGGTCTCTAAAACATACATCTTGGCAATTACATATCTAAACGGGCGGGCGCACTGCTACGGTTTTTCTACTCCATGGTTCTGTGGGCGATTAGATGAAATCTGGTCATCATTTGTAAGGATGTTTTTTTACTGAATCCTTTAAAACAGATTACCAATACAGGTGACTTTCACTGTAAGCTTATTCTTCCTAAAATGGATTAAAATCTTCCTTTTTTTCTTTTTGATTGATCACTGAACTGCATATGATTGATTGATTTCCCATATCATATGGGTGTTGATGGCTTTGGTTAATATCTGTGGAAACCACTGGGAATGACATTCAACAGAAGTTCATGTTCATTCATAACTGGCAGGTCCCATAAACAAAAATTATATGCATCAAACACCTTCTTGAATTATAAAAATATATATTCAATTCCTTTCGTTTAGTTTCTATGTACTATCTTTGAAGGCTGCCAATCTTTCAGATAGATAGCAACATCAATGGTAGCAAGGTACAAATAATATTATTTCTCCACTCCTAAATTATAACACTGGTCTTCCAAGCACTTTATTTATTTTAAGGAAAAAACCTTTAGGCACCAGTTAAATACAGGAGTAACTAATGTGCTTGACCAACCAGCTATGAATTTAGTACCTGAGCTCCTAGCTAGTTCATCGTACTTTAGCTATTCTCAATTCTCTGCCTGTACTACAAATATCTTTTCCCAATACTTATGTGACAAATATTTAACTAATAGAACACACATACATTATTAACTCTATGACATGAATCCCTCCCCTACTTTCAATATTACTTAACAATAGTTAAAAAGATTTATCTCACAAATATTTGACCAATAGAATACACCTATGTGATTGACTCTATGACATGAATCCCTCTCTTACTTTCAATCTTACTTAACAATAATTAAAAATATTTATTTCCAGCTTTCCTTAAATACTCATTCTTGCCTTATAATCAATGCATATACAAATTATATTAAAGTATACATTTAATATGCTCAAATTACACACACATAATAATAAATAAAACAAAACATATATTTAATTATATAATGCACACACATAACTAACGAAGTCTTTGATTTAAAAGTCTTACTACAAAAGCCAAGCTAATGCATGTAGATAGATCATTAATAGTTCTATATTTGGTTTAAATTTTTAATTATAATTCTTGAAATGTTTAATATTGAAGACAAAATGAATGTTTACCTAGGATTTGAACATGCAAATAAGGCAATGAAGCTTCTGCTGGTTCTCCTGATTCCAATTGGTTGGGAAGTATAGGAATTTACTTGTGGATTTTAACATGGACACTCCGGTGCTTTTCCAGTTTGGTTTCTTCTCAAACTGATTGCCGATATTATTGCAGAGAGGTTCAGGCCGGCCACATGATCTGATGGGTTCAGCAGTGCATTCTAGATGATAGGATGTTCATTCTGAATAATTAATAACTTTTAATGATTTTTTATTTTATGAATGTCTGAATGCCTGATTGAATTCAATGAATTGAATTGAATAATAAACAGTACAAAATCTCCCTTTTTATAGCTAGCGTTCCTTATCTGAAGATCGATCGAGCAATCTGATTCAATCCTATTGGGCCTTCATTTTTTTTATTTAAGAGTTCAAACTTCATTTCAGTCCTTCCATTGGTTATTTTATTTCAATCAAACAGTAGTCTTGGTTTCTTTGTTTGTTAATTATTTCCATTGTTTTGATTTTAATTTTCAGTTCTTTTATATATCATATATTATAACATAGCAAACGTTCATCCACTTTTTTTTTTTAAAATATATATGTTCTACAATAATATCAACAAATTAAAAATCCTTCTTTTTTTTTGCAAAAACTTTATTTTTTTATATCAATACTGAACATATATATTGTAACGGGAACATATGCCGTTACATTATTTATTTTAAAAATTAGACATTGAAAAGTTCGCATATAAAAACTTCTTTTTTAAGAATTAAAAATTGAAAATTAAAAATCATTTAAACTCGTATATATATAAAATCGCACAGATGAAAAAAAAATTATTAAAAGAAAACTTTATTAAGGAGGGGAAAAAAGGTATTTTAAAACTAAATTTTCAGAAAAAAGAACTTAAAAGATTTAATTAAGGATAAAAATATATCTTCAAGAATGTATATAAATTAATTAATGCTATTGTAAAATGGAAATGATAGTTTTAATTAGTTAAATGTAAACTAGCCCTTGGGCATTTCAAAATGTATAAGCAAAGGTCAGATAGGAGAAAAAACAATAGAAACTAATAGCCAATAAAAGAAATCCCTCAGGAAACGGACCAGAACGAAAAGATCATCATCGTCATGACGTTATGTCCACTGGATCCAAAACTTTGCAATAAAAGGAAAAGTTTGGAAATAAAAAAAAGGGAATTAAGAGAAGACAGAGATGTGTTAAGTCAGAGAGTTGGAGGGGAAGGGATTGAAACACGCACTTTCAATTCCTTCAGTTGTTAAAAAAAAGAAAAATGAAACATCGTTTTCCCCATATTGCGGACTATAGGACATCTGGGCCTGGCAATAAGATACCAGCTACCATAAAGGACCAATGGCTAACTGGATACCTGAATTGAGAGTGTAGTGAAGAGATAGGAGAGATCTGTTCTGAAGTTGCGAGAAGGCAGTTCATTTTTGTTCTTCAAAGGCAAATCTTATTAGGAGCCTAAGTCTAATCTTATTGTTAAGCTAATGTTGTTAATGGAACCACGTGAAGTCGTGCCACATTTTGAGCAAGCATGCTGATTATGATTCAACCTAATCTGTGGGAATTAATCTGATGAAAAATTCATCCAATCATTCTAAACCAACGGACACTAATTCTTTCACTCATCCAAATAACCATTCGATCAGTTAACCAGTTAGTAGTCAGCAGTTAAAACATCGGACAATTAAGTGGCGTAGAGTAATGTCAGTTGTCTAGCCAACTATTGGAAAGCTAAATAATAGACAGATTTTTATTTCACCATATACTCAGTTGATACCGATGGAAGCTTAATTGCAACACGCCATTGAAGCCTGGAGTTAACATAAAATTCGTAACACAAGAAAAGACTGTTTATAGTGTGTAATATCCATTGTCCAGCCAAAAGAGCCAATCAAGCACTTTCCTGGATATAGAATGATTATGGGGTAGAATCCCACTTCAGCGTGTCTGTCCAGCTCTGCTCCTGCCATCCCAACAGAATGTAAAAGCCGAGATCCAAACACCAAAGTGATGATGATCAATTCTATGAACTTGTGCCGCAGTCAAGCCATTGCCACAGTAGATTTATAGACTTTATCGGCTATACTATTTTTTTGTGTATTTATTCTACTTAAAGTTAATATGCATTTCGTAAATATATGTCTTATGTACATACGTAAACAAACACATCTTTCATGCAACTTGTTAAATTTTCCTTGTTTGCTTAATGCACGTGTGTGAGTTTATAATCCACAGATCACTATCTCTGACGTATAATTATTTAATTCATTTTTCTTATTAAAAAAGAAATTTTCATTTATTTAGTTTAATGATTATTTTGACGAGTATTTCTTTATGATTATAGTTTTGTTTGTTAAAATGATTTATATAGTGTGTAATATTTGTTTCATATATTTAATCAATCTGGGAATATTAATTTTGTATTCATATTATAAATGGTATGGGGTAATGGGTTAATAAAATATTTATATTATAATTTTAAAGTGACTACCGCCATGTATTTTTTGTTCTCTTTATCATTTACTTTCTCTAACTATATTATTAATTAATTATGCGGATTTTCCGATCCCCATTTTTTAACTGAGAATAGTGTACGCTGAGCTAGCAAATGGGATATCATCTTACCGGGTCTTAAATCTTTATTTATCATGAGGATACTTGTTTATTAATATTCGTATATGCCCAATAATAATTGAACTTGCATACTCTTTCAGGAGGAAAATTAGTTTTTTCTTCTGGGAGTGGCACGAGGAATTGGGCTAGAGTCATCCCCCAAAGGTATGTAAGAATCAATCTTTTTTTATAAGTATCTTCTGTGTCTGTAATAA
Organism: Epiperipatus broadwayi; assembly: GCA_028023455.1. Taxonomy (NCBI): domain Eukaryota; kingdom Metazoa; phylum Onychophora; class Udeonychophora; order Euonychophora; family Peripatidae; genus Epiperipatus; species Epiperipatus broadwayi. Next base: position 1,771,953 of record JAQFVV010012500.1, read on the forward strand.
TATTATTGTAAAGTATTTAAATTTCTCCTTTTTCCGGCATGTCACATTCCTTTTCATGCTCGATTTGTGTGCATGCTTATACTAACGGAGTAAGTGGTTGACCACTACAATATATATTGTAACGATCTGGAGAATATCTCTTAATGTGATCTGCACTACAGGGCGCCAGCTAGGCATTTGAACCTAGAAAAATTTATAAAGTAGGCAGATACGTAAGTCAAAAAAAAATTTTTTTTTTTTTACTTTATTTATATATTTTGATATCCGGTCATTAGCCCATGTCACTAGCTCAGGGAGTAGCAGAGATTTAATAATATAATATCTTATCTAATTATATTTCAATATTAAAAAATAAAATAAGCCACTGCCAGTAATTAACATACAAAAATTTATTTACGCACATATATATATAAGATTTAACATTATTATTTTAATATGTTTACTTTAACATTTAACATTATTTTTACTTTTATTTTAGATTTTTAATTTACATTTTAAATTTTATACTATTATTAGTTCGCACAGATTTGTTTAAAATGTTGAGTATAGATCGGTTACATAGATTCCACGTCAAAAACATTTCAAAATAAACAAACGATCAAAATACAAAATCATTGATACCGTCAATTGCAGAGAGAAATTTATAAGTAACCCAATAGCATTCACCATAAGATGCTTGCATTAACACCAATAACTTAAAAGACCTCCGAATAAATACATTTTAGATACTCACCGTAAGGTATCATTATTTATCGAATGTCTATATATTTTGATCAAATATGAAAACCGAAAACATAATTAAACGATAACGAATCCATGCAAGCATCTATAAACAACTTAAATTTAATGCATTTTTATTTAGTGTCGAGTATGAATAGACTACATAGATTTTCACTTGAAGATAAAACATTCTATCCCTATTTAACCTTAGGCTAAAAGTTCGCAGTCAAACTGGCGTCAATCCATCTGATACATCGATGTATTCAATGTAATACAAAATACGGCAGCACGAAAAGTTAAGAGAAGAAATTGCCTCTCATCAGATAGGAATACTACATCTATCTGACAAGAAGAGCAATAAAAAAAAACTCCATAGAAAGGAACTGCATTCTCCGTCTTATAATTCCTTCCATAGGCAAACGGAAGTGTGCGGCATATACTAGCAATTCTGCCCATAGCGAATCTTGCATTACATCTACTAACTACACCAATATATCCAATCCATTGATCCAATTCAACAACGACACAAATAACCTAAGATTACCCTCCACTAATATAACTTTACAAATCTATACAGCCATTCACGCCCGACTTAAGTTTAACATTGTATAACGATCGAAATGCTAGTGAAGATCGAATCTAACCGCAAAAACAATATCTGCAACTACCAGGGCACCATCTAGGCATTTAAACCTAGAAAAATTTATAAAGTAGGCAGATACGTGCTGTTAAGATTCCACTTTATTTAAATATTCTGACCGTTAGCCCAAGTCACTAGCTCAGCGGAGACGCAGAGATAAAAATCTATATCTTAAATATAAAAGACTAAAAGCCACTGCCAGAAATTAACACATAAAAATATTTATTTACCCACATATAAAATAACATTTAAATTTTGAGGAATAAGTTTAACATTTTAGATTTTTATATTAACTTTTAATTTTACATTTAACTAAGTTTCAATGAGTTTAATATTTTATTTAGATAGTCAAGTATGAATAGACTACATAGATCTGCATTTGAAAAGAAAATATTCTTCCCTGATTTAACCTTAGGCAACAAATTTCGCAACCAAACTGGCGCCAATCCATCTGATACATTCATGTATTCAATGTAGCATGATACGACAACACAAAATACTATACTGTCAGGAAACGTACATCTGAACAATAAGTAGAAATAGAGAAGACATTGACTCTCCACCAACAGGAATGTGACATCTGTTGGCAAGTAGAACAATAAACAAAAAACTCCATAGGAATGGACTGCGGTCTTCTGCCGACTTACAAACCCATCCATAGGCAAACAGAGGGTGTGTGGCGTATATCTATAATCCTGCCCGTAGCGGACCTCATACTACATCTACTAATTACACAAATATATCCAATCCATTGAACCAATTCAACTACGAAATGAATAACCTAAGATTACCCTCCCTTAATATAACTTTACAAAACTATATAGCCATTCACGCCCGACTTAAATTTAACATTTAAATACGTTCGCACAAATGCATTTTATAAAATTTGTTTTAAAATGTTGAGTACAGATCAGCTGCACAGATTCCACGGTCAAAAACATTCCAAATTAAACACAACCGATCAAAATACAAAGTCATCGATAAACGTCACTTGCATAGGGAATATACAAATCCCATTAGCATTCATCGTAAGATGCTTGCAGTGATATCGTTGACATATATTCTAATCGAATGTGAAAACCACAACATTATCAACCGCTAACGAATCTATGCAACGTCTATACCCAACCTAAATTTCATCATTTAAAATTTAAACAATAAACAATTTATACAATAAGAAAGAAAAAAAATGGAAATGATTTTTATCAATCGGAAAACATATAAAATTAAACATTATTAATTTGATTTAAAAACTTACAAAAGTCAGATAAGAGTCCGTTTTAACATTTAAGTTGGCTTGTTTATTAATTTGTAAAACTTGACGAAAGTTCTTAATTGATTTCAATAATTGTTCATTTCATATAGCTTATGGTAGAAGAGTCCATGTTCCCGTTGGCAATTCCCACGGAGACTTTCCTGGAAGACCGGTCTGATATTTTGGAGGTAGCATTAGCTGGTTCTGTTCTGGTATCACAGTCTTTGCATTTTTAAAATAAATGAGTGAGGACGGCAAGTGCGTCTTGTCGCTCGACTCACCAAAATCAAGTTGGAAAAACTGACTGGAACTCAATATTTTTTCTTTTTATAGTCCTCCTATGGATTCCATGAACAAAAACGTCACTGTTCTGTTTTTTCGTTATGGTCCGGGCCTTTATTTGCTTCCACTGGTCAAGCTAAAATCTCTTTCTTCTCTTATCTAACTTTTCATCTGACTTTTTAATTACACAGCTTTTAGATAATTAATAAACAATCATTTCCATTTACAGATTACAGGAATTAATTAATACCTGTTTTTATTTTAACTTACGTTATTTTTTTATTAAAATATTTTTATATTTCAATCTTGTATTTTTTTATTAAAAAAAATACGTTCAAATACTTTTTTTTTTTGTTTATGAAAAAAATATTTTTAAAGTTTAGCATCTGTGCGAATATATATATATGTTTAACAAACATTTTAATTTTAGCGTTTAGTTTTTTCCTTTTATTTGCGAACTTTTAAGTTTTTATTTTAAATTAATGTAACGACATATTTATATATCGTTACATATCAGTAAACTTCCTCAAAAAACAAAAAACATTAAAAAAAAAAAAAAGACTTTACTTAGTGTTAGTAATTACATTACACAAATTGAATATATATGAAAATTTCAAAAGGACAAACTTTTTTTTTACAAGACAAAACAGTAATTACACACAAATATAATGATTAAAAAAAATTGACTGTTGATTCCCCATTACCAGCTAAATTTCTGCCCCCTCCCTTCCAAGTTTCATTTCTCCTACCTTTAACTATTACTTAGGCAAGTTGAACGATTAGATTTTAATTTAACAAGACTTTTTTTTTTTTTAAAAAAAATATGATTTAGATTTATTATTACGTTTTATTTATTAGTTTTTATTCCTCGAATTTATCTTTACATATGCGCAATTTTTCTTACTGGCAGTACCTTTAAGACCAAAAATTCAAACTGTAACTCCACGTCAATACAACAAATATATTTATACTAATTTCAAAAAATATTACGAGCATGATTCACTTTTTCAAAAGTATTAGTGGTTTATTAAACATCTGGCTATAACTTTACGTTAGTACAAAAATGTACTTATTTCAGAAAAAACAACAAATGTTATTTGCATGATTCACTTTTAAAATTCTCAGGGCACTCGTGATTTATTAAAGATAGAAAATTTCATCATCATCAATTCCCCTTCTCAGGGTCAATCTCTGAGGTAAGGCCACACTTGGGACGCCAATTATAACGATCGAAATGAAAGTGAAGATCGAATCTAACCGCAAAAACAATATCTGCAACTACCAGGGCGCCATCTAGGCATTTGAGCCTAGAAAAATTTATAAAGTAGGCAGATACGCGCTGTTAAGATTCCACTTTATTTAAATATTCCGATCGTTAGCCCAAGTCACTAGCTCAGCGGAGACGCAGAGATAAAAATCTATAAATTTTATATCTTAAATATAAAAGAATAAAAGCCACTGCCAGAAATTAACACATAAAAATATTTATTTACGCACATATAAAATAACATTTAAATTTTGAGGAATAAGTTTAACATTTTAGATTTTTATATTAACTTTTAATTTTACATTTAACTAAGTTTCAATGAGTTTAATATTTTATTTAGATAGTCAAGTATGAATAGACTACATAGATCTGCATTTGAAAAGAAAATATTCTTCCCTGATTTAACCTTAGGCAACAAATTTCGCAACCAAACTGGCGCCAATCCATCTGATACATTCATGTATTCAATGTAGCATGATACGACAACACAAAATACTATACTGTCAGGAAACGTACATCTGAACAATAAGTAGAAATAGAGAAGACATTGACTCTCCACCAACAGGAATGTGACATCTGTTGGCAAGTAGAACAATAAACAAAAAACTCCATAGGAATGGACTGCGGTCTTCTGCCGACTTACAAACCCATCCATAGGCAAACAGAGGGTGTGTGGCGTATATCTATAATCCTGCCCGTAGCGGACCTCATACTACATCTACTAATTACACAAATATATCCAATCCATTGAACCAATTCAACTACGAAATGAATAACCTAAGATTACCCTCCCTTAATATAACTTTACAAAACTATATAGCCATTCACGCCCGACTTAAATTTAACATTTAAATACGTTCGCACAAATGCATTTTATAAAATTTGTTTTAAAATGTTGAGTACAGATCAGCTGCACAGATTCCACGGTCAAAAACATTCCAAATTAAACACAACCGATCAAAATACAAAGTCATCGATAAACGTCACTTGCATAGGGAATATACAAATCCCATTAGCATTCATCGTAAGATGCTTGCAGTGATATCGTTGACATATATTCTAATCGAATGTGAAAACCACAACATTATCAACCGCTAACGAATCTATGCAACGTCTATACCCAACCTAAATTTCATCATTTAAAATTTAAACAATAAACAATTTATACAATAAGAAAGAAAAAAAATGGAAATGATTTTTATCAATCGGAAAACATATAAAATTAAACATTATTAATTTGATTTAAAAACTTACAAAAGTCAGATAAGAGTCCGTTTTAACATTTAAGTTGGCTTGTTTATTAATTTGTAAAACTTGACGAAAGTTCTTAATTGATTTCAATAATTGTTCATTTCATATAGCTTATGGTAGAAGAGTCCATGTTCCCGTTGGCAATTCCCACGGAGACTTTCCTGGAAGACCGGTCTGATATTTTGGAGGTAGCATTAGCTGGTTCTGTTCTGGTATCACAGTCTTTGCATTTTTAAAATAAATGAGTGAGGACGGCAAGTGCGTCTTGTCGCTCGACTCACCAAAATCAAGTTGGAAAAACTGACTGGAACTCAATATTTTTTCTTTTTATAGTCCTCCTATGGATTCCATGAACAAAAACGTCACTGTTCTGTTTTTTCGTTATGGTCCGGGCCTTTATTTGCTTCCACTGGTCAAGCTAAAATCTCTTTCTTCTCTTATCTAACTTTTCATCTGACTTTTTAATTACACAGCTTTTAGATAATTAATAAACAATCATTTCCATTTACAGATTACAGGAATTAATTAATACCTGTTTTTATTTTAACTTACGTTATTTTTTTATTAAAATATTTTTATATTTCAATCTTGTATTTTTTTATTAAAAAAAATACGTTCAAATACTTTTTTTTTTTGTTTATGAAAAAAATATTTTTAAAGTTTAGCATCTGTGCGAATATATATATATATGTTTAACAAACATTTTAATTTTAGCGTTTAGTTTTTTCCTTTTATTTGCGAACTTTTAAGTTTTTATTTTAAATTAATGTAACGACATATTTATATATCGTTACAATTGATATATTTTAATTTATCGGAAAACAGAAATCATAATAAAACTTAAAGAACAAAAAATATAAATGGAAATGATTTAAAATAAAAATAAAAAATACATCAAATAATACTATTAATAAAGAATTTAGTTTGGTCAGATAGGATTCTATTGCATTATTTACTAAAAGGTTTTAAAATTTAGAGTTCTTATTTTTTCAAGTGAATATAAAGTTCTTACGATTTTTAAAACGTCCAACTTTATCCATTGCTTGCCATGAACATGAATTCCCACACCGTCCTAAAGGGGTTGATATTCTGTAGGCCGATTTATTTATCCATCCGGAGGTTTTTGCTTTAACTGGTCCTCAATGTAGAAAACGATAGGTCATTTCTCTTTCTTTCTTAGCAGAACTGAAGGGATTGAAGAGTGCGTCTTTTCAATCCCTTCTTCACCTCCGCACTAACACATATCTGTCCACTCTTCGTAATAACTAATTAATTCTTTTATTTTCAAACCTTTTATAATAATTTTATAGATTAACTCAACATTACGTCATGATGGTGAAAACCTTTTCATTGAGGTCCGATTTCCCGATGGATTTCTTTCATTTGCTAAAAGTTTCTATTGTTTTCCTATCTGACCGTTGTTTATACATTTAAATGCCCAAGGCTAGTTTACATTGACCAATTAAAACAATCATTTCCATTTTCTGATTACTTAATGTGTTTTCCAAAATTAAAGATATATTTTTATCTCTAAATCTTTTTAAGTTTTTTCTTTTAAAATATTTTTTTTATTTTTAATAAAGTTTTATTTTAATAATATTTTTTTTATTGTTATCTGTGTGATTTTATATACATACGAGTTTAAGATGATTTTTTAATTTTCAATTTTTAATTCTTAAAAAAAAAAAAAGTTTTTATTTGCGAACTTTTATTCTTTTAATGTTTACTAATAAAAAACAATGTAACGTACATATGTGCCCGTTACAATATATAATATATATATATTTATATAATATAAAACTCCAATGTTTCAACTGCTTTTTATCTCCATACAGTCATTTTCAAGGATCTGTAACAATAATATGAAATACATATTTATAAATAAACTTCAATTACATAAATACCTTCATTTTACATTAACATAAACAGTAACAAACGTATATAATTAAATTTTACTTACACCTCTCTCCAACTGCTATATTTTTTTACTCTTTCTTTTACATTATTTAATTACAAATCTGTCTTAAAATCATCCAAGAAACTTTTTATAGAAATTTAAAAACCAACCATAATTTCAAATAACTTCCCCTTTTTAAATCTTATCTAAAACCCATCTCAAAACTACATTCTTCAACTATAGCTTTAAATGAATATAAAACAAAACAAAAAAAACATCTTTTTTCCCTTTATATACAAAAAAAAATTTTTTTTAACAATTTACCTAAACCCATTAAACATTCACTTTAATTATACATTATTTTAGATTACTTCTCTATTCCATTAATTCTATTAAGAGTAGGATTATATTTTTTTTATATAAAAATGTTCTTTTACCATCCTTTCCCTGTAATTTTTAACCCTTTCCAACATTTTAATATTAAATTCTTTATGACCTAAAACTTTACAATGTATGTAAATATTTGAATTTTTGTCATATGAATGTTGTCTAAGTCTAGTTTTTAATGCATTCTTGGTTGTACCAATATATGAAATCTTTTCCCCCCTCCCTCTTACAATTTAAACATTCAATTAAATAAATTCCATTTATTTTGTCAGTTTCTATATTTTTTGTATCATTAATTAAATTTCCTAAATTCAATTTATTTTTATATACTGGTTTAATAATTAACCTACTTTCCCCTTTATATTTATTATTTATACTTTCTATAATCTTTTTAATCTTCATAAAAGTATCTCTAGAAACATTATAACTATTATATATATAATTATTTACATCTTTCCCATTGTTTCTCTTCTTTATTATTCTTTTAATATTTTTTTTATTACACAATTTATCAATAACTTTAATCGGATAATTATTTTTGATACCTTCCTCTTTTATATTACAAATTTCTTTTATAAATAATTTTTCTTCAGAACATAAATTAATTGCTCTATTTATCCTATTATTAATAATATTAATTTTATGTTCATATTCAATATCTGAATCCCAACTACTTAACAAACCATAAAAAGTTTCTTTTCTGAATACACTTGTTTCAATAGCAATCTTACAATTTCTAATAACTTTTTTATTATAACATCCATATAAGTAATTACATTATTTGCCTCTTTTTCCATAGTAAATCTAATGTCATCATCAATTGAATTAACATACCTTAAAAAACATTCAGATTTTCTATAATTGCCATTGAACACTAAAAAATAATCATCAACATACCTAACCCAAAAAACAGGCTTATATTTTGTAATACAAAAATATTTATCTTCATAATCATCCATAAATATAGCAGTATAAAAATGTGTTTTTTGTTAAACTTGATATATGTAGTATGTACACGAATATTGTACCACATAAAGCATTTGATATAATATTAAATAGATATATTAAAGATGATAATAATAAGAGTATAAAAATGGAATGTAATCAATTGTATATGTTAAATATTTGTTGTAAAGATATGGTATTTAAATACAACGAGGTATATTATAAACAATATAAAGGATTGAGTATGGGTAATAGTATGAGTGGATTGTTAGCTTCTATATTTATGGATTATGAAGATAAATATTTTTGTATTACAAAATATAAGCCTGTTTTTTGGGTTAGGTATGTTGATGATTATTTTTTAGTGTTCAATGGCAATTATAGAAAATCTGAATGTTTTTTAAGGTATGTTAATTCAATTGATGATGACATTAGATTTACTATGGAAAAAGAGAAAAATAATGTAATTACTTATATGGATGTTATAATAAAAAAGTTATTAGAAATTGTAAGATTGCTATTGAAACAAGTGTATTCAGAAAAGAAACTTTTTATGGTTTGTTAAGTAGTTGGGATTCAGATATTGAATATGAACATAAAATTAATATTATTAATAATAGGATAAATAGAGCAATTAATTTATGTTCTGAAGAAAAATTATTTATAAAAGAAATTTGTAATATAAAAGAGGAAGGTATCAAAAATAATTATCCGATTAAAGTTATTGATAAATTGTGTAATAAAAAAAATATTAAAAGAATAATAAAGAAGAGAAACAATGGGAAAGATGTAAATAATTATATATATAATAGTTATAATGTTTCTAGAGATACTTTTATGAAGATTAAAAAGATTATAGAAAGTATAAATAATAAATATAAAGGGGAAAGTAGGTTAATTATTAAACCAGTATATAAAAATAAATTGAATTTAGGAAATTTAATTAATGATACAAAAAATATAGAAACTGACAAAATAAATGGAATTTATTTAATTGAATGTTTAAATTGTAAGAGGGAGGGGGGAAAGATTTCATATATTGGTACAACCAAGAATGCATTAAAAACTAGACTTAGACAACATTCATATGACAAAAATTCAAATATTTACATACATTGTAAAGTTTTAGGTCATAAAGAATTTAATATTAAAATGTTGGAAAGGGTTAAAAATTACAGGGAAAGGATGGTAAAAGAACATTTTTATATAAAAAAAATATAATCCTACTCTTAATAGAATTAATGGAATAGAGAAGTAATCTAAAATACTGTATAATTAAAGTGAATGTTTAATAGGTTTAGGTAAATTGTTAAGAGTTTTAAAGATAAATTGTTAAAAGTTTTTTTTTTTTTATATATAAAGTAAAAAAAGATGTTTTTTTTGTTTTATATTCATTTAAAGCTATAGTTGAAGAATGTAGTTTTGAGATGGGTTTTAGATAAGATTTAAAAAGGGGAAGTTATTTGAAATTAGGGTTGGTTTTTAAATTTCTATAAAAAGTTTCTTGGATGATTTTAAGACAGATTTGTAATTAAATAATGTAAAAGAAAGAGTAAAAAAATATAGCAGTGGGAGAGAGATGTAAGTAAAATTTAATTATATATGTTTGTTACTGTTTATGTTAATGTAAAATGAAGGTATTTATGTAATTGAAGTTTATTTATAAATATGTTTCATATTATTGTTACAGATCCTTGAAAATGATTGTATGGAGATAAAAAACAGTTGAAACATTGGAGTTTTGTAATATATATATATGTTCAGTATTAATATAAAAAAATAAAGTTTTTGAAAAGAAAAAGGAGAAGGATTTTTAATTTGTTGATATTCTTTTATATACATTGCATTAGCTTTCTAAAAAAAGTTCCTTTCTTTTAATTAATTTTTATAACACACATTCTCTATTACAAGCCAAAACGAGCGATTTATTTTATTAACTTAAAACTAACAATGCTAATCTTTTTTCTTTTTTTTTTAATTTTATTTATTATCGAAATCTTCTCTCCTCCCCTTTCTGTTCTTTTCCTTTTCTCAAACTTTCATGAAAATCTTTCTGAAATTTAAACTAACTTTTAAAATAACATTTTTTTAAAAAAAATTTCTTTCAATAAAATTCCTCTCATTAACTATTAGAAATATGTAATGACCTACATCGGTACATCTTCTCCATCCACCCCCCCCACCTTTGAGAGTAAAATGTTATTCTGAGCATTTTATCTCTAATACCTAAAATTAACAAAATAAAAAAAAAATTATATATATATTTTATTCGTATTATACTTGTGATCCATTTTCCCAATTTCTGGTGTCTAATTATGATAGGGTCGATTTGCCAACTTTATCTATTCCCTTTTATTAATTGCTGCAATCGAGCATTAAACGTTCCCTTTTTTTCAGTCCCCTGAGCGATCTATATTCTCGTATATTGGTTGAAACTTTTTATATATTCCCTTCTCAGGATGGCTTACTGGGTTTATCCTTACCATGACTTCATCCCCCCCCCAACTTAAACACCTACCTGTCTCCCTTGCCTCTTTTGTCTTATATTACCCATTGTTCTGAACCTACAGTGTGCTTCATCAGCATCTTTTTTTCTGTTATTACATTACATCCTGACCAGCAAAATGGTTTTAAATGGGTATGGAATATTTTTGCCATGGTGGAGTCTGATGAATTCAAACCTTGTTGACTCATTGTTGGCCCAATTTATCGTGCTGGTGACCCTTGTTACTCCCCTCACCCATCTTCAATGATCTTTCTGTAGGTACATGCAAAATAAGCGTCCCAACTCTCATAATACATTCACAGGGATTGGACTGCATATTGCAAATCAAAGTGAGGACATACCTTATTTTTGTGATGTTCTGTCCATCTTTTTCATTCTCCAGACAGTAAGGGCATTTCATGGTCTGATATTTGCTTTGGAATTCCCATGTCTTGAAAATATTGCTGTTCCAGTACTCATATAGTCTATCTAGCATTAGCCTGCATCACCGGATAAACAGCCCTGAATTTGGAAAAGACATCATAGACCACAATGAGATATTTCTATTAAACTGGGATAGGGGTCCATAGAAATCTATTGCCAACAAACACCTGATGTAGGGAGTTTGGTCTTTGCACATTTGGTACATCACTCAATGATATTTAAGATATTCTTATACATTCCTGGCTGCTAAAACCAATGGCCTATCCATCCTTCAGTTTTGCTTGTACCATAATGTGAATATCTTTCATGTATGCACATAATCACCTGTTCCCATATAACCGTTAAAAGAATGATTTGCGTAGGTTCGCCTTCTTTCATCTTGTGCTGCAAAAGTCCTTCCTTTAAGCAGTACCATTTTCTATCTTTCCATAATGAACTGTTTATAGGTCTATTTATAGGTTGATGGCATAAATACCATATTATTTGTTTACAATCTGTGTCCTCTTGCAGCTTCTTTAATCTTTGTAAACTATGTTCTATCTCTTCACCTCCATGTACTTCTGCTGTTGCTATGTATGCATTGTTGCAATTTAGATGTTGCTTTTGTGCTATTGGGTAGTGGCTCAGAGCATCAGCTGCCACATTATCTTTGCCTCAGCAGTATAGTACACTATAACTGAATTCCTGCAAGAATAGAATTCATTGATCAACCTACTATTTGTGAAAAAGCTGTGATTAAGGAATTCAAGGCTTCTATGGTCGGTGATCACAATCACCTGTGATCCTATTAAGTACTGTCTGAACTTCTTAAATGCCCACACAATTGCTAAAGCCCCTCTCTGTTACCATTGAAACAATTTACACTGTCATGAGTGTATGTTTACGTTTAAAATATTTTAACTCAGCTGAATTCAAACCTTTATCCTTATCAAACCAATTTTTCTACAGTTATTCTTTCTTTCCGAGGGTGAATTTTTACAGTGACGCATGTATTACTAATGGCCCTTCCCATACAAAGTTTTCCTGAAAACAAATCGAGTCATTCACCCCTTATAAGAAGTTTTCCCGAACTTTGGGTCATTCAAAGGGGTAAGTGAAGCAACCGACAGCAGAACACATACATATCAGGTAATGAAATTGAACCCTCCCAGCTTTAACATAACTTTTAATTAGACCTCTACGTTTATGGACAACGTATATATTTTTTTTGTTCATTGCCAAGCGCCAATCTCGTTATATACAAGAATTGTAGGGCCTATTAAATATTTATTTGATTCAGCCTTTTAATTAGTTGCCCGTCTTAATGCTCAGGGATGGTAGCACCTTGCGCCGGAGAAGAAACGAAGGTAAACGAAATTTCAAATCAATTCTATTTATATCTTTCTATTCTCTTTTATTCCCATTAAAGTTTAAACTAAACCTTTTTACACTCCTCATATACCTTACTATCTAATCTGTCTCGCTATAAATTATCGTTCAATTCACACCAGCACGCATGTGTATAAGATTTTGGATCTTATAAATTCTATTACGTGTATCACACTAAATCAATAATTTAATTACAGATCTACTATTACTTATTCAAAAAACACAATCAATAAATGGCACACATATACATATAATAAATATTTTTAATGAATTATTATTAAGGAGAAGACAATAAAAAAAAAATAATAATACAGGTATATTACGAAATATTCTCGCAATTAGGTTGGATTAACTTTAAAAATTTTAAATGGCATAATAAGTGTATATTTACCGGTATAGTATAATTTGAATAACTGGCGTATGTGTTTCTGAGTGCACTCGCAAAATGTTTCCGGGGATCCTACATAGGCAAATATGGTGTCCATCGCTTCCACTTCACATTTCTTTCCTTTAGTCCCTCTAAAGTGGCATCTTCAATCTTCTGTTTCTTATTCTTTTGGCTTAATTCCAGAATGGCATACGATCAACACTGGATTCAAATAGCTTTAGTTATGTAGGGCAGTTGGAGATATTGACTGTGGAATATATTTACATGGCATATTAAAATGGCTGGAGTCTGAACACCGACCAAGCACGATGGTGATTCTACCCCATGCGATCCATGAGGTCACTCATATATGTAGTTCAGTTCACACTATTTACTTCTCCAACTTTCTACTTTTCAGTTACACGTCAGACTAGCAGAGCTCAACTGTCCATTTTTTTCAAATTAATTAATCAATCCCAGTTGCCTCCCTCCTGGTCGCTGGTATTCCTTTGTTTCAAAAATAGATTTTTTTATAAAAATGTCAAACAAAAGGAAAACCACTTAGCGATCTTGACTTTTACTTATCTCTCTTTTTTCTTTTAAATTCCTGAACTTTTAATTACAAATCCTTTTGTCAAATTTAACCAAACAAAAGAGATCGAAAATAGTTCAATAACTAATGCCATTCCATGTTCATATTTCTTTCTTTTTGATTTTTAATCAAAATTATTTCTCAAAAATCCATTTAATTAAAACAAATACACAAAAAAATATATCCATTCAAACAGTTGGATTTTGCTTTCTTTATTTTTCTTTCTTTTTATTGAACAATGCAATCTGTTTGGCCAATTCATTCAGGAAGTTTATACTTACAAAAGAAATTTTTCTTTTACCTGCTTTCTTCTAAATTTCTACTTTCTTGTTCTCAACAATAACATTTATCTACATATACGTATGCCATTCATAATATATGCCCACACCCCTCGTTCCAGCAAATACACGTGCGCTTGGTATGTGCGACTTTCACAAATAGTTATATAATACTAATAAATATAAAAAAATATCTACAAACTACATTTTCATTCCCTTTTTATAACAGGGTTTGAACCCAGTTCCTGTTACACCATGTAATTCTTTTTTGGCCCATTTAACAAGTGACTGACAAAGAAAAGCACCCCATGCTGTCCATTTTCCTGTATCTGGGACAGTGTTACCCCCAATCCACTTCCACTGCTGTCTGTATGCACAACAAATAGCTTACTAAAATCTGGGTGTGACAGCACAACTTCCCTTAGAAAACCTCTTTTTATATTTGTAAAGCTGTGCTCATGTTGATCTCCCCATGCCCATTTTGTTTTATCTTTTCTCAGTAACTGTAACAGCGGTTCCATGTGTGAGGAAATTTTTTTTATAAAACCGATCGAAGAAATTGCATAATCTGAGGAAAAATTTAATGTCTTCGTTGATCTTGGAAAATCTTGTATAGGCTTGGACTTTCTCTGGATTTGGAGATATTCCTTGCTCACTAATCACGTGTCCTAAAAAAAATTACCTCTGTGGTCATTAAATGACTTTTGCCCAAATTTTATTTTTTTAATTCCTTCTTATATTCACAAAGAAATCGCTTCAAATGCTCAAAGTGTTCTTCTACACTTTCTGAAGCTAGAATTATGTCATCTACGTACATAGTAATCAGGTCCTTAATCTCCTCTGACAATACATGGTCCAGGCACTGACTGAAGGGAATTCATTTGAAACTATATGCCCATCCATTATACTGGAAAGCAGTGTATTTCCAGTCCTCGGGATGCATCCCAATCAGCCAGTAGTTGGCTGTGAAATCAAAAGTCAAAAATATCTTTTTTTTCTGGATAATTTCATTAGTAACTCACTCATAGGTGGGGGTGGTATTGGTGTCTAGCACTGTTATTTTATTTAATTGCTGCACATCTAGGCATAACTGAATAGACCCATCTTCTTCCCCCATTTTAACATATTCTGTAGTTGTTCCTCCTCTGTGTTTCTATATTGATGTAGTATAGGATATGCTCAAGCTTGATATGGTTGATCTTTTATAAGCCTAATCCTAAGCTCATATCCCTCAATAACTCCAGGGACTTCTGAAAACTCTCTCATATGTGCCCCAAAACTCCTTCAATCATTCCCTTTGCTCCTTACTCCCACATCCATCTTCCCTCACTTTTCTCTATTTCTATTCCTACACTTTCAGCATTGCACCCCGCATTACCATCATTTGTCTCACAGACTTCAAGTGGGATCTCTGCCTTGTTTATCCTCACCTGTCGATGTTCGTAATCTAACATACAGCCTGCCTTGCACATAAAATCTGACCCCAGTATAGCATCGTGTATTAGTTCATTTAGGATTAGCATGACATGGTTGCATTCCTTTCCTGCTATACACATACCCAAGTTTGTTCTGATGCCAGCTTGGTTCTTTTTCCATTTGCCAATGTTATGTATACATTCTTTAGTGATAAGTTTTTTATTTTCAAATTGCTCGGACCTATCTCATTAAAGATTTTCTGTGACATCACTGATACTTGACACCCTGAGTCGAGGAGTGTGTTAACCCTTATTCCTTTGATCCCTATCTATTTTGGACAGGACTAAGGTGCCATTCTTAGCTACTCCCTTTCATCGTTTTGTACTAAGTTTGCTACTTGTATGTGAGTACCCTCAGCATTCCTTCCTTATTCTGGCTTTCCTCATGCTGTCTATCACTGTCTAACATCATAAGTATCTCTGCAGTTTGTTCTACAATATTCTTTCCCATTACTATTTGGTGAACGTTTTCTCCCTCTTTACTATATGCAGAATCTGTTGTTCAGATAGCTTGTATGCTGTAATCATTCTTAGTTTTGCCACTTGTCTGCACAAAAACATAATCAGCATCCCTCCTGTTCTTTATTTATCCTGTTCTACCTGACACTTAACATTCTCTTGCAGTCCCTCCCCCCAATAGTTTGTTAACAGTGCTTGTTTATATTTCTCGAAATTTGTGGGTTTTACTCCCATTGACTCCCACCAAATTTGAGCATCATCTTATATGTAGCTACTAGCTATTTTAACCTTGACTGACTCTCTAAATTCATTGCATGAGAAAAATTGTTCCAAGCTTTCTAGGTGCCTATTCAGTGCTTCCCCTCTGTTTCCCATGAAATTTTTTTATGTTTATAACCCAGCTTGCTGCTTCCATTTTAAAACTGAATATTCTATCTATTCTTATTTAAACAAAAATTTATTTCTATGATAAAATTTGTACCAAACACATGACCAATTCCAACCCTCTTAGTTTTATTGTTTGTTCTGCTTGTCCTTCTATCATAACTTGGCTGAATGTTTATTTTTTATTATGATCCACATTTATGCTGTCCCATGAAATCTCACCCGCTCTATTGGCTACGCTGTTTTGACACATTCTGTTAAACTGAATATTAACTACCAGGCTCTTTGAACTTAACTAGTTGCTTTCTAACATTTCTTTCCCTAACTGTCACCTGTGTCAGTAATGTCCCACATTGACTGTGCCATTGTACCATCCACCTTCTTTTATTTGCCCACAAAGAGATGGAAACATCTATTTACTTTACTTTTAGATTTATTTATTCAATTGAATTAAATATTCATTGCCACTAGTCAATCAGCAAACAGATAGATAAAAATCAGTCAATGGTAGTGGGCTAATAGGAAGTGATACTCTCTGAAGCTAATTGCTTCGAGATTGGGGATCTGGCAATAAATACTTTTTTGAGGTAAGACAGAGAACGTCTGTCTAAGTTAAGTGACAGTATGCATTCTTCTTTGAAAAGCCTGCTAACAGTGAGAGTTTCCCTTATAACCATTTTGCTATTGGTCTGTGCAGTGAGGCAAATCCATGATAGCAATGGAAATTTCTAATATCAGAACTGACTCAAGGCATGCTTCCTGGTACATCCAGAAGCATCATTGGACAAACTCATGAGGCAGGCTGTTACATACAGCTGGAAATGAGTCGAGTCTTTGGGCATAACTGGCCCTGCACTAATTGTGACTATATACCTGGCAGTATCTTCATTGATTGTAAATTATGTAAATATATTTAATAGTAATAAATCACATTAATTAAACTTCAAGTGTTCATATTTTTTGTTACTATTGCTTTGAGTCTGCAATCCAAACCAAACCCATTACTGACAGTTTTACTTTGTCATTAAAAATTTTGCTAACAAGGAAAAAATTTAACAATTTACATGATAATAAAAAAATCAAATGGTTTTATTGCTTGGGAGTTCATAAAAATTTTGAACTCTGGAAATAACAGAAATTAAATTAATCCAATGGCATCACCCTCCAGAACCTGACACTCAACCATTACATTAAACCAAATTCTGACTTTGGCTTCATTGTGTGTTTGATGTTTGTAATTGTTAATCTGCTACTATTGGTGATTTAAAATTTGCTAAACATTTTTATTTGATATCACTGCCATTATTCCTTTTTTAACAAAACAAAATTCTTCATCCAGTGTTCTGTTAAAAATACATTTTCTTCTGACTGCCATGACAGTGGGTCTATAAAATGAAAATTAATATGTCTTAAAAAGCAATAAAAGTTTTATTACAATTTAGTTTAAGTGAACTTCTTATGTAAAAAATTAATATTGAGCCAATCTGTACCAATGATACTAGAAGATCCTAACTTCAAGATTTCTACTCACTGATTCTATTACTACCTACACAATCAAGTACAACATGTACACAAACACATTAATGATGCAACCCTAGATGCTGGACCACTGGTAAGTGAGGCAAATTCACTGTTCATATTTCTATTGGTCATGCATTACTGACTAATATTCAGTTTACCCTTTCATTTCATAAAATAATAGCCATGTAAGAAAAAACTAAATGCATAGAATAGCAGTAAAATACAAGGCCATTTTCTTAAACATATGATGACTATGGATATATCATTCCTATGCTGGAGGAAAAGATGCAAACACTTCTTAGAAAAGTATCCATTGTTGTTTCATCAGGATGATGAAAATTACTGAAGAATTTGAATAAAGGGCAATTAAAATATAAAAACTGTTTTCTTTAAAAAAAATCACCTCGATCAGAAGATTCGTTGGAATCCATG
Source organism: Epiperipatus broadwayi (assembly GCA_028023455.1). Taxonomy (NCBI): domain Eukaryota; kingdom Metazoa; phylum Onychophora; class Udeonychophora; order Euonychophora; family Peripatidae; genus Epiperipatus; species Epiperipatus broadwayi. Next base: position 1,790,402 of record JAQFVV010012500.1, read on the forward strand.
AATTCATCAGGAATATTTCCACAGAAAATCAGAACACCACTTAAAACATAACAATAGCTGTGAACTTCTGCTAGTTTAAATACTTAATGAATAATTTTTTCATTATAGCATTATTTACTGTTAGCTTGAATAACTTGTAATTACCAGACACTTCATTACATATATCAGCTGCATGCAGCCTTATATTTTAAATTAATTGTTCTAATAAATTTTTTTTAAAGATTTAATGTAAATTAAACAAAAGATTTTTAATCTGAGAATGGTATAATAGTCTGAGAAAGTGTTGTTATGGCAGAATAGAAAAGCTCTGAACTTTCAGCCCATCATTTTTGTAATAATTTAGTTGCTTTAATAATTTATTTTAAAGATTTAAACAAAACATTTTAATATTATATAAATTTCCAAATTTTAATAAAGCTAAATTCAAATTTACATCTTCAAATATATCTGATTTATTTGCTAGCTTTATGGTTTCAAACGTACATTTACTGAAGAACCCTCTAAATAAGAAATTTAATTTATTTTTCAGTAGTGTTATGACTAATTGTAACAGTTTTTTAAACTTTATTAATAGTTACCATTTATTAGTGTCTGAATACAAAACCACTGTCAGATTTTTTAAATATTTTTTTTTAACTGATCGCTTTAACAAACTTTTTTTAAGATTTAATATAAATAAGTTTTTTTATTAAACATTGCTAATTTATAAAAGTTTGTTACATTTTAAATTAACATTGCTAAGTATGTCATTCATCTGAACTATATTAGGGGATTTACAAATGATGTGAATATGGAGCTAAATGTCAAATTACAAATCAGTGTTTGTGGCTCTTTCTGCAACTGGCTGGAAACCTTTTCCATGAAATATATACTATATCTTTGTACTGATTTTTTTTCAGCATTTTTTTATTTAAAGCAAATTACTTCCTTCTCATAAACATAGTGGTTGTGAATTTGTCTCATGATATCAGACAAACATATATTCACCAATCAGACAACAGAGAAAATGTGGATTTTATATATAAGATCCATTCCACTTCCCTTTATTATTAAAAATTATGACTTTGTAACAAAAAAATAAATTTATGTATTTTTAAATGCAAAATGTCTAATTATGTTAATTTAGTCATCCTTTGATTTTTTTTTCTTTTTAGGTACCTGCAAAGATTCTGATGATTCTCATCGAAGATGATAGCAGGGAAATGGAAAATTCAAATAGTTCAAAAATTGAAGCTATCTTAGATGATTCTTTCAAGATCATGGAATCATGGGAGCTTTTAATGAAATTGTATATAATGCTTTGTAACATATAGGTGGAATGGAGCAGCTTAGTTGACCAGGTGCAAATATATTTTAAAGAATATTTGCTGCTCAAAATAATTGATCATATGACTGAGATTAGACTACTTCCTGGAACCTATTTAGCCTAGTTGAGATGTCATAAAGCAATCTAAATCTGTGAATAAATAGTTTGTGTATGTATGTGTTTATATGAATAAAATATGAAAACAAAATGCTATGACATGCATGTGTGTGCATGCATGCCTATGTACAAACCATGCATACATACATATGTATAAACCTTGTGTGTCTTCTGTATATACACTTACCATATCATCAGAATAGCTTAACTGCAATATATTTTTAGAAATAGGAAGTCTGTAATTAGCCACTCACATCTGAACACCCATTTCTGTTTTAGATGAAAACTCACAAAATTTGTAAGTATAAGTAGAATTATTTAAAAAATGTTAACAAAAAAAAAAGAAGTTTGTTTTAATTATATATTTTGAAGTATTTAAATACAAAAATAAAAGAAGTTTACACTTACGAATTCAATATGTACATAAACATTAATTTACCAGCAGCCCTTGGTTTATTTATTTGTCTTATTCCCATAATTGCCAGAACTATATTCTTATTGTCAAATCATTTTGTAAAATAAAATATTTTTTACTGATTACATATGTTCTTTAGATTGCCTTATGCCTTGTTATGTCATTAAAAAGTTATTTATTAAACTGATGCTGGTAATTCTACCACAGGATGGAGCCACCATCATACATAGCAACAAGATGCAGACGTGATTATTCTATGTTGAAAACTAAGTTTTAATTTTTTCTTTCTTATGTGATTAATCATACGAGATCATCAATATAAAGACTGTTTGCTTGTGGTATGAAAGTGAGGAATAAATTACGATCAAGAAAGATAGATTTATTTGAATTTGGAAAGATCGGGAATTGTCAATGTTTAGAAAGAGTTTCATTCACCATTTTAAATATAGAAGTTTATAAAAAAAATTATTTTGTTGAATGTGTGTTAATGTAAGGATATTTTATAACTAAGTTGTATGTAAGGTTAATTGGTTTTTTTAGTAAGTTTGCTACTAAAGATTTTTTTAAATTTAAGAATAGTGATTTATTTGAGGAAAAAGATAAATGTTTTGGAGGCCTAAGATCAGAAAATGTGGTTATCGATCAATCATTTTTGAAAGAAAGTTTTTATCTTTCCATGCAAAGGGGTTTGAAGAGTAGGAGAAAAAGTATAAAGTCAAATATAGAATAGGTGACTTGGGAAATAAGGGATATGGATTGCATTTGCATTCCACAATGTGAGTGTACTATATGTGATAAGGTTTATCACTTGAAATGTTTAAATAAGACTAGAAAGTATGTAACAGGTTTATAGTTATGTAGACAGTGTGTAAATGTGATAAAAGAAGGTGAAAAAGTGGTTTCTAAGTGTAGATAGCTTAAAGAGTAAGTCAGGAGAAATGGAGCAAAATGTAGTTGAGGAAGACAGGATAGAGCTATGTTTTTAGTGAAGTGACAAAAGATATGGATGAAAAATAGGTAGTACAATGGAGATGGCTAGCCAAAGAATAAGTAATAGAGGAAGAGGTAAAGGATATAGAAACAAAATTAAAATTGTTAGAGATAAAGTGTGAGCAGATAAAGGAATTATTGAGTAGGAATGATAAGGAAGAAGTAGATAAGGAAATCTAGAAGGTGGTAGAGAAGATTATGAATGAAACAGAGATAGTACACTATAAGATGGTATTGATAAGAGATTCACTAATTAGAGAATGTGGAGATATAATTGCAAGGGAAAACAGAAACAGGTATATAAGAGTATGTTTGCATGGAGCTAAAATTAGGGATGTTACAGATAAAATGAAGCATGGGAGTAAAGATGTGTATGTTATGGTAGGGACTAATAATTTGTCAGAACCACCAGAGAGAGTAGTGGATGAGTAAGATTAAAGGAAGAGTAGAAATAGTTGGATTATTACCAAGATTTGACAAGAGATATATGTTAGATAGGACATTTTCTATAAATGAGTGATTGAAAAAATTGTGTGAGATAAATGATGTTATATTTGTGGATGTGTGGAAATTTTTTAGAAGGAAAAGGGAGTAATATAGTAAAGATGGATTGCACTTAGGAAAACAAGAAAGTGAAGTTTTAGGGAATCTGATTTATAAAGAATATAGTTAGGGAAACTTATAAAGGGAGGTAGGGTTTTAAATTGCAGTGTTATGAGAAAAAAGAAGAATGGTGGATGTAAGAAATAAACAAAGGGTAACTGGTTTAGATGTAGATGTAGAGAGGTAATGGGACTGTAAAATTAATGGTAAGAAAGTTATTTATAAATGTAATGGAGAAGAAAGAGTCAAAAGAATTTATAAAAGAGTAGTTAGAAAAAAAGAAATTGTTAAAATTGGGTATTTGAATATGCAAGGCGGTTGGAGACCAGAAAAGTGGCTGCAATTAAACAAAGCAATTAAAAATGAACAGCTTGAGGTATTAGCAGTAGTGGAAACCCACTAAGAGAAGAAGAACCTATTCTGGAAGACTTGGTATGGCAGGGTATAAATAGAAAAGAAAAAATTTTGGAAGACTTGGTATGGCAGGGTATAAATAGAAAAGAAAAAAGGGGTGGTGGTATAGGAGTTATGTCAAAAAAATATTTAAATGCTGTTAAATGTCAAGAATATTAGTGATTTGAGATAGAGTTAGGAAAACAAAAATGGATTGTGACTATAGTTTATATAGCTACTGGAGATAGTCAAACTATAATGGAGTTGAACAGTAGCATATATGAATGCCTATTTAAGGATATATAGAGTTTCAAAGAAATAGGAAAAAATAATGGTTATAGGGGATATGAATGGGCATATTGAAGAAATTGATGATATATCTAATAAGAATGGACAGCTTTTGAAGAATTTTTGTCAGAATGAATTTGATATTGGAAATTTATCAAATATTTATGAGGGACAACACATGGTCTAGAAATAATATTTTCTATACAGTAGATTATGTATTAGTAAAGAAAGAGAGAATGAATAAATTAAAGGAAAATTAAGGTGTTTGATAATGAAGAGAGAGCACGTAATAATGATCATAATTTCTTTATAATAGAAATGGTTAGTAAGGTGATAGAAAATAGAAATAAAAGTATAAACGATAGTGAAAGATATGGATGGAGAGTGAATGATAAGAGTAAGTTAGAAGAATATAAAATAAAAGTTAGAGAAACCATGGAAGAGTTGGTTGGGGGTGAGTATAAGAACTGGTGTGGTGCAATAGAGAAAGTAGCAAATAGGATTTTGGTGAGAATATTCAGAAGAATAAAAGTAATAAAAAAATAAGTTAGTAAAAATGTAAAAGAGAAGAAAAAAGCATGCAGAGAATATATGTGTTATTAAGAACAGAAAGTGAAAAAGATGTTAATGTTAAATGGGAAAAACATGAAGTTGGATAAAATAGATACTTATAGAGAGAGAATGAAATTGAATAGTAAATTGTTGGAGAATATTAATAAAAGTGAAGAGATGGGAGTAAAAAATTTTTGGAAATACATTAAAAGAAGGAATGTAGGGGAGAGAGATAATATTACTAGATGATGAGAGAGTAGCTCTAGAGAATAATTAGAGATATTAATTAAGTATGTAATGGATATAGAAAATATGTTAGATATGAAGGGCAGAGTGATAGCAAACATGAAAGCATGTAGTAATGGAAATATAAGGTTTACAGAAAATGAATTGAATGATACAGGGAAGAAATTGGAAAGGCAAGAGGTTTAGATGGATGGGCAGCAGACATGGTAATGAATTTAGGGCAAAAGTAAAATTATTATTGTGTTTTAATAAGAAGGCACAGAAGAGATATTTTCCAGGTAGTTGGAGTAATACAAGAGTAAGGTTACTATTTAAAGGAAAGGGTAAGGATCATAGACCGATAGTGATAACATTAGTTTTATATAAAGTTTTCTAATATATGGTGGCTGGAAGGGTTGCAAAATGGATGGAAAAAAATAATATAGTGGGAGAAATGCAAGGAGGTTTTCAATCAGGCATATAGGAGGTAGTTTATTTATAGTTTAACTTATGGATTATGAGTAGGTATACAATTATATATGGTTTTTATAGATATAGAGAGGCGTATGATAGAGTAAATAGAAATATATAATTCTTGTCCATTTCTTCTTTCTCCCTCTATATTTTGCTTCTTTTTTTATTGCACTATAAATTCATCAATACTCCTTCAACACTTTAAGCAAATAACTTTATTTATATATTTTACAGTTTCGACTGTACTAGCAGTCTTCATCAGAACTACAACATAAAAAATTAGACAAATATTATATCAATACAACCAAAATTATTATTCTTCATATTTCCATATAAAAGTAAAATAAAACAAAATAATATAAAGCAAAAACAATTCAATCCAAACCCTTTCAACCAAAATCCTCCCAAATCTTTCAAAAACCCAACACATAAAAATCAAACTACAAAAAATATAATATTAAAATATATATATAATAATAATAACAAACTAATAATAAAAAATAACAATAAAAATAAAAAATAACAAAACATTTTAAAATCATTTTTAAATTATTCTTCAAATTGACAAACAAATAAATGTATTAAAACAATTCAAATTTTATCATCAAACCATTAAAAACAAAACCCTTAAAACCCATTAAACCAATAATCTAAAATTTAATATCAAAAATTATCATTTTTATCATAACTAATTACATATATAAGACCAAATACCCAAAAAACAAAAATTAAAATATAAACTTAAAAATAAAAAATTAAAAATCAAAATATTAAAAATCAAAAAATTAAAAATCAAAAAACAAAATATTAAAAATCAATAAACAAAATATTAAAAATCATATACCAATATTCTAATAAAATCAAAAAACAAAATATTAAAACTCAAAAACCAATATACTAAAATAACTTCCCCCCTTTTTTATACACTCCCATTTCCACACTACTTACTTCATTCTACACCTTCATACCTTCCCCTTAATTCCCTTCCTCATATATATCCTAATACTCCCTACCATTTTTTCCTATTTAACTACCATCTTACAATATTTAATATCAATACAAACTTAACTATGTTACCTTAACATTCCTTCTACCTTCACCTTTCCACCATCTTTTTTTATTAACCACTTCCCAACTTCCTCTCTTTTCCCATCAACTAACTCCCCCTATTAACCACTTCTACTACTAAATTACTTTAACTTTTAATTCTTTATTAACCATTTCTCAACTTCTTCTCTTTCCCCATCACCTAGCTCCCTCTATTAACCACTTCTATTATTTAATTACCCCAAACTTTACCCTATCAACCTTTATATTTCCCTTCACTTATTCTAAACTTTCTTACTATTTAATTTCACACTACCAAAGTCCTTATACCTTTCTCTCTATTAATACTAGGCCTTATCCTCTCAATTAACAATGACTCTCTTATCTTCCTGTCCCTTCTACTATTTGCAAAACTAATCATTTTTATACTTTCCTTCTCCAAATCATGCCCTGTCTCCATCATATGCACAAATACTGGTGAACTTTTTTCATACCTATGCTGCCTTAACCTTGTATATATAGAGTTCTTTGTCTCACCCACATAGTTATTTCTAACCCCCTTATCCCTACACTTCTTACACTCTATCATATAAACCCCATTAACATAATTCCTTTCTTCGTCTATATATTTATTATCCAAAACCTTCATCAAATTTTTTCTCTTCTTATTGACTATTCTGTATCCCACATCATTTCTATATTTTACATTAAGCTTTTCAATTATACCATTAATCTCCCTAACTATTCTATAATCATGTACCCTTATTCCTATATATTTGTTTTTCCTACCCCTTTCAATTACTCTTCTCTCATTCTCTCCTTCCTTTCTACATTTCCTTTCTACACTTTCAATACTCCTCTTTATTATCTTTTCTGGATAATCACTATCCCTAAACTCCTTAAATATCATATTTATTTCCTTTTCATAATCCTCTCCATCTTCACAATAATTATGTGCTCTAAACACTCTTGATGTTATAGCATTAATTTTAAATTGCTGATCTACATCAGACTCCCAATTCACTATAGTACCCTTCTCCATCTTTCTAAACACCCCTGTCTTCACTCTACACTTCCCTTCACTATACTGTTTTTTCATCATTACATCCAAATACACCAATTCACCATTCTTTTCCCATTCCATTGTAAACTTTAGCTTCTTATCCAACTTATTAACCTTATCATAATACTTTTTTATTTGTCTTTCAGTCTTATTAAATATCAATAAGAAATCGTCTACATATCTCTTAATTAAAATTGGTGCATTTTCCTCCTTCACCATAGCTTCTTCCATCTCTTGCATATAAATATCACTTAACACTCCACTTAATGCCCCTCCTATCAATAACCCTTCTTTCTGTTTATAATAGCTCCCATTAAACTGAAAAGTAATATCCCTACAACACAAACTCATTAAATTCTCCAACACTTCTATTGGCATTTCTACCTCTTTCTATCCCTCCTATACTTGTCCACTGCCAACCCTATTGCCTTCTTCACATCTATATTTGTATACATAGACACCACATCCATTTTCACCATGATCAACCTATACTTCTCATATTTTTCCACCCGTTCCCTAATTTCCTCCACCAACTGCCTATTATTCTTTATGAAAGCCACACTCTCCCTATTCACATACTTCCTAAACATCTTTCCCAGCCATTTCGATACCCTATCATAATACGATCCTATACCATTAATCACTGGTCTCAATGGCACCCCCTCTTTATATATTTTTGGCGCTCCATAAATTTTCGCCACCTCACAATCCTTACTATATTTTCCATTACTCCCCTACTTATCATTCCTTTATTACATAATCCTTTAACCATTCCATATATCTTACCACTCTTCATCTTCGTATCATTTCTTCCTATTTTAATTTTTGTTTTTTGGGTTTTTGGTCTTATATATGTAATTAGTTATGATAAAAATGATAATTTTTGATATTAAATTTTAGATTATTGGTTTAATGGGTTTTAAGGGTTTTGTTTTTAATGGTTTGATGATAAAATTTGAATTGTTTTAATACATTTATTTGTTTGTCAATTTGAAGAATAATTTAAAAATGATTTTAAAATGTTTTGTTATTTTTTATTTTTATTGTTATTTTTTATTATTAGTTTGTTATTATTATTATATATATATATTTTAATATTATATTTTTTGTAGTTTAATTTTTATGTGTTGGGTTTTTGAAAGATTTGGGAGGATTTTGGTTGAAAGGGTTTGGATTGAGTTGTTTTTGCTTTATATTATTTTGTTTTATTTTACTTTTATATAGAAATATGAAGAATAATAATTTTGGTTGTATTGATATAATATTTGTCTAATTTTTTATGTTGTAGTTCTGATGAAGACTGCTAGTACAGTCGAAACTGTAAAATATATAAATAAAGTTATTTGCTTAAAGTGTTGAAGGAGTATTGATGAATTTATAGTGCAATAAATAGAAATAGATTATGGGTAAATTTAGTAAATTTGGGAATGGATGGAACTTTAGTAGATATTATTAAGAAATTATATAAAAATAATTACTATATGTATGAATTAGGGAGTATAGAATCAGTTAAAGTTAAAAATGGGGAAATGATGCCCTATGCCACCTATTTGGTTTTTGTTGTATTTGAGAGAAATGAAGAGAGCAATAGAAAGACTAGGTAGAGGGGTAGAGATATCACTAATAGGTGTCAAAGGAATATATACATTATTGGGTCTTTTATTTGTAGATGATGTCTTCTTGTGCGCAGAAAGAAGGGAAGATATATTGAGGACATGCACAATGGTGGATAAAGATATGGGGATTAAGTTTAGTGAAGACAAAAGTAATGATAATACTGGGGAAAGAGAAGACAAAGAATTTTTATTGGGGGATATAAAGTTAAGTGTGGTGAATAGATATAACTATTTGGGAAGCGTATTAAGTAAACAGAAACTGCTTGGAATGGGAGAAAAAATTGATAAATGAAGCAAAGAAAAGAAAGGCAAAAGAGAAATAGGAAGACATGCAGATGTGTGAATGGTGAAGGAGGCAATTCAAGGAGAAATGGGATGGTCAAGATTTTATATGATGCAAAATGAAAATGTTCAGTATATTGCAGTTTATGGATAATAAAAGACTAGCCAAAATAGTTTTTAATTGGGTTATGAATAAAGGACAGGTATCAAGATGGGTGAGAACGATAATGCGGTATGCAGAAAATTTAGATAAAGAATTTATGTCGGTATACTTGTACAAAAAATGGGATGATTGTGTTTGGAGAATTGTTGGGTGTTATAGTGTAAGGAATGGGATGAGAGGTCAGCACGATTGTCTTGCACTTGCAGGCAGTTGCCCGGGTTGCGGGTTCACGTCCTGGCCGATGCTATGACACTTAATAAAAAATAAAAAAAAGAATAGATACATTAATAAAGAATAGGAAGTTGGAGAGATGGAGAACTAGTATGGAGAGTAAAAAGAGTTCAATTGTATATAGAAATAAACAATATTGTGTGTGAATTCATTTATGATAATAGCAAGGAAAGTAGTTTACTGTTTAAGGCTCGAATGGGATCTTTAGCAACAGGGGATTATATATGTAAATGGAAAAATGTGGGTAATTTTGTCTGCAAGTTGTGTAAGGAAGGCATAGAAAATGTTAGGCATCTGTTAATTGAATGCAAATACATGAAAGCAGAAAGGATACAAATAATTAAGTTGTGGAAAAATAAATATAAGGAAAGTAATGATACAGAAAGTGGGTTATTGATTTTTTATGCTGGATTTGGGAAAGAATAAGGGGGATTTAGAAAGGCCGTGGAGTTGACAAAGATTATGTTGTAGAAATAAGATGGAGCAGGATATAGGGAAATGTAGTGTAGGAAATGGAAAGGGAAGGTAAAGTGGTTAATAGGTTTCTCTGGGCATAGTTGCTGAGATTCCTGACTCCGTATAAAAAGTCACAGTAGATCACGTCACAACATACCAATTAATTAAATGAAAAAGCAAGCAATATGCATATATATAACAATCAGACCAATGCACAATGATTGCAAAACATCATTGTAAGTATTCTGTAAAAAATCCCATTAGTGATGGGTTGAATTTTTCCTCATCGCAAATTTATTTTTTTATGAATTACTTGTAATGATCACATTTATTGATTTTATTTATGTTGTCCTGCATTCGTCTGATTGCTAAATATATTGTTGTCAGAGTTATTTTTGAAATGAACTATATTATTTTCATACTTTTTAAATTTTTTTTATTGTTGTTATGCATAGCAAATTCTTCTATTCTCACTACTATTATAAGTGTTAGTAATCAGTAGAGTCACATGGTAATGCATCTTATTCAATATCCCCAGACTAGTTTTTGGTTTATGGATTTATTAAGCATTACCATCTGGCATCTATTGATTATTAGTGTTTACATTGGATGGTATAACAGTAGTAAAAATGAAAGAATATACTAATAATGTGTAAACTAAGCTCAAGTGATGTAGAATTGGTTATGTGATGCTGATTTTTTAGAAAATCATGCAATTTATCAAATACTTTTTTTATTTGTATCTTGGTGCTCTGTGGATGTGGCTTTCTCTGCCAGTGGAGCGTAGTTTATACTAATATCAAATAATTATATCAACTGATTGTCCCCTCTGGCTTAATTTTTTATTAGTTGTTTTTAAATTCAAGTGCAAAGAATTTTTTTATCATAACTTTCTTCATCAAATGAAAGTCTTCTGACATTAAAAACATAATATAAGTTCAACATTGGTATAAAATCATAACTAGAAAATGGAAACAGAAATTTCATCATTAATAAATTAATTCTGTTTTTTTTGCAAGTTTATGTCAATGTTATGTTATTTCTTTTTGATCTGATGTTTTAACTTGGTGTTTTCCAAACTTTCAACACCTGTGTACCTCTTTAATACTTTTCTTAATGCTAAGTACCCATCAAAAAAATTGCATATACTTTAATTATAATAAAATTAAAAGCGCTTGAAAGAGAAGCTATAGAGTGCAAAAAATAGTTTAAAATTCCTAATAGTTTAATTATAATAAAATATATTATTTTTTTCTTTTTAGTATATAAAAAATAATAAACGAAAAAAAATGTATTTATAATATAAATAAAAGTAATACTATAAATAAAATTTATTAAGATCAAATGAGAAGGATGGAATTGTTTATGTTGAGATGACAGATTATCATAATTTGGTTCCCTGGTTGTTAATTTTAATCTAAGATGGGGTTCTACATCCAAAAGCCTGTTCCTTTTCTTGATTTAATGTCTACAAATGCTGGAAAAGCAACCTCACATAGATATGAAGATGGAAAAGGTAAAATGTATTTCAAGACTTTTTGCGTTAAACTCTGACACACATGTTGCATTTGCAATCAGAATGATGATAAAGTACACTCCTTGTGTTTATTTTTCAAGAATCCATCTGAAGCTAATTCCACAATTGCTCTTCTTCTGCATGTGATAAATCTTCTGGTATGGATGCTGTATTAATGTTAAATGGAAATCTTATCCATTCAATATTTTTATTTAAATCAGGAAAATAGTTTTTCAAGCCTACTTGTAAACTCTCCAAGTGCTGTGTTATATATTTCATAATACCAGCATCTATTTTAATATTCAAATTTGTTATAAATTCAAAAAGAGAAGGAAATGAGTCCACTTCTCCATTGCCAATTCTCTTTTGCTATAAATTTAGTTTTGCCATGGTAGAATTCACTTTATCTTGAACGTGAAACAAGGAAATTTCTTTTCCTTGCAACAGGTTTGAGAATTTAAAACAGAATATATCTACTAAGTATGCTAATTTACAAAGTCATTGCCAGTCATATAAAGTTTCTCAGCTCAAGTCTATCATTAAGAAAAATCTGAACTTCATGTCTAAGTTCAAATAATCGGTTTAAAATTTTACCTTAAGATAGCCAATGAACATTAGTATGAAAAAGAAGCTGAGTATGACTACTTTTCATTTCTTCACACATTTGTGAAAAAAGTTGTGAAATTCAGGACAGCCTTTAATGTAGTTAATAATTTTCAAGATTTCATCCAAAACTTTCTGTAGATCAGCAGGCTTACATGTTGCCAAAGCCTCTCTGCGTATGCAATGGATATGACATTTGGCATAACATTCTCAATTCTAACAACAAGTCTTTTATTACTTCTGACCATACTTTTTGCTCCATCTGTGCTTCTATTCCAATCAATTTTTGTTCTTTCATACACTTATTAATAACATAAAAATATCTTCTCCTGTTGTAAAATAAAAAGTCATCATTAATTTCTCCATCCTTTTCATATCTAATAAATGCCATAAGATTTGCAAAATCAATGGATTCATCAACTTGGAATGCATAATAATGACTGAGAAATATAGACATGTCAATGAATTGAATTATTTGAGAGGGGAACTCGGTCAAAAATTTGTTTAGCTCTATCTCCTATCATCATTTCTGCCATTATCTTAGTGCAGGTTTGATTAAAGTTTCACCAATCATCTCTGCTGCACTACATCTCGCAATTAAAAGTGACACACATGAAGATGTTAGAATTTTTTGATTGTCACTTCCTGTCAAATCCTGCATTACTTTTTGAAACAGATTTAAATTCTTAAGTTTGTTTTCAAAAAAATCGATTGGTTTATCTTTGTATTGGTTGTGGTAGTCGGATGGTTTCATGCTTTCATTTGTTAGATTTTCAAAACAAATGACACAAAGCGGAATAGGCTCTTTTTCATCTCCAGTCGATAAGAATCCAAATTTAAGATATTCTTCATCATACTTGCGACTTTTCCTTAATAGGTTTTTTCAAAATTATAAGTGGTTCACCGTCATTAATTTCATTACTTTCTGTTTGTTGATTGTTACTATTATTCAGTTTAGAAATTCCAAATTTTGACCAGTAATCCATAATCTTAAAAGTTAGGGATAAAAATTATATTTTGTAAAAATAATCAAAACAAACCTCTCCAGTAGCAAAATCGCATGAAAGCTAAAAACACGCACGCGCAGCAACAGTTCAATGTATATGTGAATGAGTATTGTATGTAACATGATATCTGAGACATAGACTGGAGGAATACGCAGAATCAAAATGCTTGTCAATGTCATGGCTACACATACACAATACTAATAAGTAAAAAAGTTTATTTTTATATGCTTGAAATAAAAAACAGTAAACTGCTTGTTGCACCAGATGCAGTCAAAGTTCGGTGCTGTGCATACCCCCACTAAGGTCTTCACATACCCCCAAGAATACTTATACACCACTTTGGGGAAATTCTGTTTTAAGTGATCACTGCTCTTCTTTGTGGCCAATCATAACATTGTTTTTAAGCTACAGTGAAGCCTATTAGTCAACCAAAATGTCAGAAGAAATATGAATTTTGTAATCACAATAATGATGAAATGAAAACAAAAAAAATAATTTTTTTTTCTTAATATCAAAACCATGATATCAGAAAGCCAAAAAAAAAAAGAACTAACATGATAAAAAATATAGATAATGAAAATAGTAAGATTTTTAATAACATATCACTAAATTCTTTATCTTTCACAATATGTGATGTGATGTACTGTGGCTTCTCCTTAAACGAAGTCAAAAATATCTCGGCAATTATGCCCTGTTAGCCACTTTATTTTCCATTCGCCACTCTAAATTTTTCCATATTCTGCTGCATCCCATTTCCACAACATAATCTTTGTCAACTCTATAGCTTTTATATCTAAATCCCCTTTATCTTTTCACAAACCCAGCATAAAAACCAATAATTTACTTTTTGTATAATCACTTTCATATTTATTCTTCCATAACTTCATTATATGTACCCTTTCTGTTTTCAAGCATTTACATTCAATTAGCAAATGCCTAATATTTTCTATTCCTTCCTTACATAATTTACAAAATAAATCACCGATATTTTTCCATTTACATGTATATTCTCTTGTAGCTAAAGATCCCATTCGAGCCTTAAACAATAAACTACTTTCCTTACTATTATCATATATTAACTCGCACCTAATATTCTGTTTATTTCTATATATATTTAAACTTTTTTTACTCTCCATACTATTTTTCCATCTCTCTAACTCCCTAATCTTTATTAATAAATCTATTCTTTCATCCCATTCCTTACTACTATAACACTCAATAATCCTCTTAACACAATCATCCCATCTTTTGTACAAATATACTGATATAAATTCTTTATCCAAATCTTTTGCATACCGCATTACTTTTCTCACTCATTTTGTTACCTGCTCTTTACTCATAACCCAATTAAATACTATTTTGGCTATTCTTTTATTATCCATAAACTGCAATCTACCAAACATTTTCATTTTATTTTTGCATCTCTCATATGGAAACTTGATCATCCCATTTCTCCCTGAATTGCCTCCCTTGCTGTCCATACATCTGCATCCAATGCATGTCTTCCTACTTCCCATTGAACTTTTTCCAAATAATCTAATACCCCTTTACTAACACATAATGCATTATTACCATATGTTAACCCTACTACTACAACTCCCATATAATTCTAGCTACATCATATTTATTATATGAAAACACTGTTAATTTCTTTATCAATCTTTCTTTTCTTGGCTTTATTTATCATTTTTTTCTCCCATTCATCCTAATAATTTTTCTGATTACTTAAAATAATTCCCAAATAACTATATCTATTCCCACACTTAATATCTCCCAATAAAAATTCTACATCTCTTTCTCCAGTTCACTCTAGTGCCATCTACAGTACATTTGGGTAATCACTTAAAAATATAATAATCAATAATTACCGGACAGTATAGTAAATTTAAATCATCGTATTCAGACCAGTTTCTGGGTTAAGTTTTAAACTTTAGAACGTTTTCAATTTTCAGGCTTTTACTTGAATAATAAAATGGAGTTAAAAGTGTTTGCTAGATGCAAAATTGCAAGATGTCCATCTGTAAACCTCAAGATTAATGAAAGCAAAATTCAGAAAATTAATCTGGAATGAAGGGTAAAGAGTACTACCATCTGATAATGTGTGAATATTCAACTTTACTACAGATGAAAATAGAGAAGAGATCTGCTCTTATTTTATCACTATTTTAAGAAAAGATAAAGCAAAGTTGTGCAAAATAAATTGGAAAAGTAGATTCCAAATCAAAAAATGTGATAATTTCACCTGCAACTTTATCGAAAATTGAAAGACTATATATGGCTAAAATAAATAAATAAATTTGAAAGATAGTGGGTAAAAAAGAAGGTATATTAAAACAGATTACTGTATTAGGATTATAGATAAAAGAATGAGAAACAGTTGAAAATTTTTATAACATCAAAATTTCTGACAATAATAATCCAGTTAAACAATGGATAAGCCCGCCTTACATCCCTTGTATTGCAATGAATTTTCTGCTAGGATACATTCAGATTGCCTCCCTCACTCTTTTAAACAACACAAAAGACAGAATCTTTTAAACAAGCTCTCCAGGTTGTATATAAAATCTCATGCTAACCTATAGCTTTGATGTATTATGGTGAATCTTAGATCAATGAGTCACCCAGCAAATGTATTTGTATAATAAAGCTAAGTTTTCAGTCATGAACTGGTTATGATACACATCTATTCTCCGATGTGCAGAGAGGAATGATGGGAAAGAAAATATAGGAGCTTGGGCTATTGCTAGAGATACTCATTTTATTAATAGAAAAGATTCCTGTGCTCCATTATCAAAAAAATGGAATATCTAATTTACATTCTGGGCCTTATTTACATATTGGTCATTGCCGCTATTTATGCATATTTTTAATGATGCAGTTCTATTCAGCACTATGATTCTGGTAGCAATCTGCCGAAAGCTAGATCAGTGCTTTTAAACTTATCTTTTCATATTATCTTGAACAGTACAAGTTTTGTAGATAGAAATTACATAATTTTATGAAAAGTGTATAATTATTGAGATTTAAAAAAATGAAAAGATACAAGTAACAACAAAAAGATGGAAAGTGGTTACTAATCAATAATAAAATATTTTGACAGCAGAGTTCCAATTAAAGAATTAAGCAACTTGACCAAGTGACAATGGACGAGTCGTAACTAATATTTTGTAGGAATATATCTATAAAGAAAATTTATATATATTTAATATGTTTTATATGTATATACTGCATGTACATGAACATCAATATGTTAAATAAAGCAAATCAACAATATATTAACGGCCAAAACTGCAGAATATATGTTAAATAAAGCAAATCAACAATATATTAACGGCCAAAACTGCAGAATGTGCTCATTTCCACACTACTAGAACTGATTCAAAATGTTAAAATTAGCAATGTATCAAGCTCCTTGATTCTTATCATTTCAGTCATCACATATAAAAACAATTTTCTGAGAACAACAGTCAAAAACAAAATTTTATTATGACAAAAAATTAAATTAAAAATTGTTCTATATTTATTGAAAAGTAAGCTGCCTAAGATGGGCAGACAAACTAATCTTAGATTCACCCTTTAAAAATGGTTGAATAATTAAGTTCCTCACATGCAATAGAGTACACAACTTAATTAATGCTTATCTGTCTGATTTATTCTATCTTCAGTTTTATTTATTTAAACATAAAAGAACCTAAATTCAATAATGAAATCAGTACCAATCTATCGACTATATTTCATTTTCTCTTTGTTTCTTTAAAACACTGCTTTAATATCATGAAAGAATTAAAACAAGCAAAACTCTCCATACAGTATTGCCACTTAATGCAAGCCAGAGTAATCAATGGATGCCAGAAAGCTTATGCATAAAATCCCCATCTAGTGCCTACTCATCGAATATTCTCAGACTAGTTTCTGGCCTTCGTCAGTGAGGAGCCTTGGATCTGAGAGCACTGCACCTAGACTTTAGGATCTAATGCAACCTTGCAGCAGCCACCTTTTATCTCTATTTAACTATAAAACTGTGAGTCTTAAATCGAAAACACAATATTATTTTCAATCCAAGCCCAATGATCACCATTTCTTATGCTTGTTTATAACTGTTATTAAAACAGGAGGGTTGTATTAGATCCTAAGATCTAGGTGCAGTGCTCTCAGGTCCAAAGCTCTTCACTGACAAAGGCCATGAGCCAGAAACTAGTCTGGGGATATTGGATGAGTAGGCACTAGATGGGGATTTTATGCACAAGCTTTCTGGCATCCATTGACTACTCTAGCTTGCACTGAATGGCAATTCTGTATGGAGAGTTTTGCCTGTTTTATTTACGTGCTAGCATAAGAAATAGTGATCATGTGATGTTTAGTTGTTTAACACCAATCTTGCCTAATATGGTTATTAAAGAGCCAAAGACACCAAAATGTATGGGTATTGAACTGAGTTCAGACCCATATGACTATATAAACTATTGAGCTTAGATTGAGAATATTATTGTTTTCAATTTTATTCTCATAGTTTTGTAGTTAAGTAAAGATAAAAGGTGGCTGCTGGAGGGTTGCATTAGATCCTAAGATCTAGATGCAGTGCTCTCAGATCCAAGGCTCATTGACAAAGGCCACAAGCCAGAAACTAGTCTGGGAATATTGTATGAGTAGGCATTAGATGGGGATTTTACACACAAGCCTTCTGGTATCCATTGATTACTCTGGCTTGCACTGAGTGGTAATTTGTATGGAGAGTTTTGCCTGTTTTAATAACAGTTATAAGCAAGCATAAGAAATGGTGATTATGTGAATCATGAAAGAATACTAGGTGACTAATCAACCAATTGAAGACTCTTTGATTTGGAAAAGGGATTTATCATAATAGTATTAAATATTTGAAATGCAGGAATTTTTCATATGGATCGCGTTGGAGTTTGAGAGTGGTAAATGAAAATGTAACAATAAATATAGGAAGTAATTTATAAATTCAAAGTGGAATCTAAAACCTCATTACTTTTATGAACAAGTCTTTTATTTTTGCGAACTTTTAGTATTATTTGTCTCTTCAATTTATTTGGTTGTAAGAAAATGGGAGGTGAATTTTAACATTTCAAGGTTTATTTTTATTTCTCATAATACTACCTAATATTGACATAATTTATTGATGTATAATTTCAAATCACTTTTAGTATTTGTAATTGCAAGTTGTTTGAAAATTTTTATCCTTATTTGTCTTTAAAATTTTTAAATTTCTTTTTTCTTATTTGCTTTTTAAAAAGTGAAGAGAGGGATAATACAGTGGAAATAATAATTGTCAACTACATTCAATACAAATCAAACAATCAAAATAAAAATGAATTGTTTGGCTTTGAAACATCAACCTTCCAACAAGATTAAAATGAAGTTTATTTCTTATTGATTTGGATTCCTTTTGTCCACCTAGCAGTTGTTTACTCTTTTACTTCAAAAAAATCCAGAAATAAAAGACGTCATTTCATTTTGAAGCGAATAATTTGGCAGAGTTCATGGACAATGAAAAATCACTCTAAAGTCCCTCTTTAATTTCTTTACTCCATCATAGATGACCAGAAGTCTCTAAAGAAAGAACATAAATAGGTTTATGTGTGACAATATATTGTCAGTCTATTTCCAGATCTTTGCTGTCAGTTAAATAAAGATAAATAAATCTTGGCTGACCATTGCAATATATATAAAATATGGTGGAAGTACACAACTCTCCACATATGCTCTGTAAAATAGACTTGCACTCTCCTGTCAATAAATGTTTCAAAAACATAGATAGTCCACAAAAGCTTATTCTTTAAAGAAACCAACATTTATTGATCATGCATGCTTGAATGGAGAGCTTGATCTCATTTCTAGCCTGATTTTTAAATTGGCTCACAATTTGCACAAGTTCAATTTATGCATCATAGAGAAGAGAAAAATTATCATTTTTAATTATATGAAACATTGAACCATTTTCTTCCCTATGATATATAATCTGAATTTATGCAAGTAATGTGCTGATTTAAAAATATGGCTAGCAAAATCAAGCTCTGCATTCAAGCACAGGCAATAAATGGTTTATTTAAAAAATAAGCTCTAAGCATAAGTGTGCAAGATACACTTTAAAATATTTATTGACCTTTATAGTGCATGCATATGTGAAGAGTTTACTTTACAATATGCGTATTAATCACTATATTATCAATTATTATCTACATATACATTCTTAAAAGTGGTTTTGCTTATTGTGCCTTTCATTTCTTTGAATTTTTCCATAAATTTATATCACTTGTCATTTTGTATATTAAACTAACCTCACTCTTGGAATGTATTAGATTGATGAATAAAATCTGTAGGAGGTTGAGATTGAATAGCTGCTTACGAATATAGATCACATCCAAATTAAAGATAAATTGCACAATCTATATATTCAGATTAAAAAGTTACAAGATGAAAAAACGATACAGAAAGTTGCTGTATTGGTTTTTATGAAGGCATAAATATCAAAACATGAGCACAATAGATTTTCTTATAAGTAAATGATAGAATAACAACATTGTGAAGATTTATGGTGTCACTCAGAACAAAACAAATTATTTATTTAATGGTACATAACAAATGTCCTATCAAGTTCCCATTGTATTGAAGAAAACACAGTGTGAACAAAACAATATTTTAAAATTGTCACTTTAAGGACTGAATTGGAAAAGGTTTAAGTAGAAGTGATGTGACAGATCTATATAAGACAACAAATATGAAAGGAATATAGAACTTAGGGAATTTTCAGGAAAAAAGAAAAACCATACTTGTTTGAGAAAAATTCAAAGAGGAAATGGGTTTAGAAATATATAAATGATGTTACAGAAAAAACATTATATTTTGATTAATGGAGTGTGCCTATTTCTATACTGTAATGTACTTAATACATTTATCACAAAAAAAGAAACCTCAATTAATGGTATAATAAAAACTATTAAAAGAATCTCCCTAACCTTTACACCAGTTGTTATAAATAAATCTTTGAAAATATTAAGAATTTGCTCAGGTTGAATTGATCAAAGCTAACAACTATTTTACTAAAATCAGCTGCAGCAGGAAAAAACAAACTTTTCTGCTGCATTAAAACAATGCATGCATAAGAAATTTTAAATGATTGATCTAAAAAAAATAAAATGGTTACATTTTTATTTACAACTGTCAAACTCACTCCACTCACAACTCTGACACCATCCACCTCAGATAAATACAATAATGATTATTATTAATCATTTTCTAAACTAGAGATTATCTTTAGTACAGATATAAACTTTAAACCTCAGTTAAAGATTAATATATCTGATTTTTTAATATTAAACATACACACACATGGAGTTACTCACCTTTCTCTTTCCCATGTGTAATATCTTTATAGATATGTTAAACAACTTCCATACTTCCCCATTCTTTTTAAATTCATAGAAAGTAAAAGTGCACAATAATATGGAAAGTCATTGAAAAAAAAAAAGGCAGTCCCATAAATATAAAATGACATCTTGGTATTGGGGGAAAAAAAATATTTCCAAGATATGAAAAAAAAAAGACATTGTTACAAATATATATATACAAAAACAGGAACGGCATCAGAAAGTGTATGAACTATTCATTAAAGAAGTATGGTAATAATAAAAAATAGATAATCAATAACCCTTATAATACTGCCACTATCATCGGAAATGCCATATATTTTAAATTACATCTATGAAAAATAGAAAAAGTCCAAGAAATAATGGAATCATTACAGTTATTTAAAAAAAAAAAACAGATAGAGAATGACAGAAATGGTTGGCAAAGCAATGCACAAATGTCTAAATGATAAGAATATAAGAGAAGATTAGAAGAATGAAAGACATTTAAAAAAAATTAATAATTAAACCACTAGAAATAAGAGGCCACATCCATCCCAGTTCAAATGCACCACAGGCCCACAAGTTAGCAGCTTTGTCTTAATTTGATGTGATATGTGGCAGACTTGGAGAACGTGGGATACAAACGCGGACTTATCAATAGAAAAATCAAACAGTTTTACCACAAGCTTAAATTCAACCCAGATATAGAAAATAAACCTTAGATTCTGCTACCATACATACTCTCTATAGCTAAACATTTAGGTAAAACATTTTCCAATGACTTTGGAGTAGGCTTTCACTCGCCTACTGCAACCAATAGATTAATCAACAATACAAAGGACAAAATCACACACGAACTAACCCCCCAAGTCGTGTACAAGATTACTGGCCCCCAAGGAGGTTGCCAAACAACAAACTATGGAGAAACCAAAGCAAATATTGCCACTAGGGTATCATGGCACCGATACACATATATAATAGAATGTGAACTAAGACCGAAGGCAACTCAAAATTTGTAGAGCATGAGAGAATCACTGGTCACACCTTCCAGCAGATGTCAGCCGAGATAATTTGCACTGAGCGCAACGATGCGAACAGCAAAGTGAAGGAGGTGTGTTTCATTGCAGAATACCCTAAAACGATCAATAGAAGAGACGCCTGTTTTACAATCTTTAAAAAGTGGGCCATTTAAATATTATTACATAAATTTGCATACATTACTGTGATATCTACTAACTATTAGTGAAAAGAACTATGAATATGGGAACATAGAATTCTTGAAAGCGCTCAGCTTATTTATTGTTATACAGCTTCATTAATTGTGTATAAAATGTAAGCTTAGAATTATTAAGACCATTACAAATTGTCTATTAAAAACTTTGGTCTAAAGTCGACCAAAATATCAAATTGGTTATGAAAGAATTATAGCATAGTAGACAAGATCCAAATATAAAGATTAGCTATATAAAACAACATGAATTCTTATTTTGTCATATTTTTAAATTATAAAAAGGCATTTGGGTGTGAAAGGGTTACAACATAGTAGATAAGATCCAAATATAAAGGGAATTTATATAAAAGATCTTCAATTCTTATCTTACTTTGTAGTTAATATAAAAGATATTTAATTTTGTAAGCATCTTTGTGATGCATTATCAAGATGTACACCTGGAAGGACTATCAAATTCGGAATAACATTTATCCAAATACATAGCAATGATTAGACTGTATGGAGACATTGAAAAGGTCGGCATTGCAGAGATTTACCTCTCCAAAACTTTATATGGAAGTTTTATGGAAATTACTTTGTGAATTAAAACAAAGAACAAAAACAATGAAAATAAAGGACTTTCTTATGCTTTTTCGATTTTGATGATAATGTTACTTTTGCAAAATAATACTTCAGAGCTCCAAGAAATTTTAGAAGACAAAAAAAAGTATGACTAAAACTAAATTATTTTAAAAAAATACAAAATAAAAATAGATGTTAATGAATTATCAACTATACATATCTTAATCGAATAAATAAAAATATAATGAATCAAATTGTAGAATTCAACTTGGAAGGCTACTTTTGTCGCAACATTGAAAGATAATACAGTTGTATTTCAAATTTTCAATAAATGTGTTTTATAGGATTTTATTTAAGGATCTGAGGCTTGGATACTTAATAGAAGAGCAAAAACAAGATTGCAAATGAAGCTCAGACAAATATATGTTGAACTAATGAACAATTGATAAAGAAATATTACTAAAATCAGTTACAGTATTAAGAGATTAAAATGAAGCCAGTATAAGCATGTCATAAGAGAAGACACAGGACAACTTCTAGTCATTACAAAAGATAATGTGTAATGAGGATTAACGAGATAAGGCGTGTTTATATAGAGAAATGATGTTACTAATCCAAAAAAATTGATAGTAAAAATGATTATCATGTAGTGGACAGATAATCATTGAAAACATTATTATTATTATAAAGTAAGATTATTTTCTGTTTGATAATGGATGGTACTTATGGAGAAGGTGCACGAGTACCTGATGGACTTAGTTAAGAATGTATATCACTTACAATTATTATGTATGATTTGTCCATAATCACATCTTTCTAATGTATGCAATCATTTATATATAAAAATTACTCCTTGAAAGAAAAAAAAATCATTTCATAATTCTATATCTTGACATATAATTATGTGTTATTTATTTTATAAATAAAATACAGCAAATGGAAGCATATGCAAGACTAGTGATCTTTTATTAGAAAACAAAAAACATAATACAAATATAATGGTCTACACAAATCTGATTCAAATGTCCATGATTGCATTTCATATGTAAAAAAAAAAAAATCTTTGGAATTAAAAAAATAGAATTGACAAATTCTACATGGAATCAAAAATATATTAATAATCACATTAAAAAAACACATTTATTCCAAATATATATACATGTATAATATCACAAATGCTCTAGTAATGACAATTGTCTGAGAAAATCTTAGTTTGTCCCATTATTCTCTTTTTCGCTCAGTTTTGGCATCGACACTTCATTAAAACAATCCATCATTATGTTCCGAGTTCTTTCCGTCAACTCGGTCACATTTTCTGATACCAAACCTTCTACTGAAATGGGTGGCAAAACAGATATAATGATTTTTCCTTAAAAGAAAAAAAATTGAATATTATTAGCAAAGAAAACAAATCTGTATATTTTCTTAAAATACGAACAAATAATCTTTTCAATAAATAATACTTTTATTTACAACTAAAAAAGAATGCCCAACTTGTTTTAATGAACAATTACTTTTACATGTAAATATTCCTACTATTGTTTTTATGTACATATAATTCTAATAATCTAAGGTGTTAACATTTTATTAAAAATAAAATCTTTTTGGCCGAAACATCAAAAGATTCGCATAATAGTGACTAGATAATAATTTTATCCAACAGTGATTATAATTGAAACAAAAACACATTTACATTTTAATTTTCTTCTCAATAAAAATTGAAAGCTAAAATGAGTTATGTTTGTGACCATAGACCTTCAGGGTGGCCAAATATATTTTTAGTTTTTATTAGTCATTGATTGGACTAGAGATTATCCATTTAATGAATAATATTTCTGTAGTGTTATTCATTAAATGGGTGATGTATAGTCTAATGAATGACTCATAAAAATTAAAAATATATTTTCAGCAAGTGATTTGCGTCAAAGTTGTGAGATAGCAGTAATTTTGACAATTAAACTGTAGTAATTCCCATCTATATATAATGAATAATGATAAAGATATGTGTAAGAGACTGTGATCTGGGCCAACTGATGAGTGCTGGTTCAGCATCTTGGGGATCATACATCTTTTTCACAAGTCTTTGGTCATATGTTTATGATTACATCCCTCCACAAGGTGTTAAAAGCAGATAGAAACCAGCCCCTACTTTGGGTCAGAGAGATGCAATGAAAATAGCACTACATAATTATTATTTATTAAAGGTAGCCAAATCCAATATGTGAGAGGCTCAAAAAATGAGCAAGAAAATTTTAATTGTTAAAAACCCTTTACATGAATACGAAGAAATGCAAATATTTATTTAGAGCTGACTTTTTAAACTATTATGTTTCTGAAGTCCCAAAAGCTTCCCCTTAATTCTAGAACTATGGATTGGAATCAATGGACATCAGATGATATAGTACTATGAAATTCTCATCTCTAAGTCAGTTTCTGATTTTGGTCTTTATCAATGAGGACTAGGATTCAATGCTGGAACTAAGGCTCATATGTATCTAGCAACCACTTTTATTCCTTTATACTATTTGCAACAATAATAACTTGAAATTGAAAAAATGCTCAAGTTTGAAGTCCAGGTTAACTTGCAGCATTATATAAATCTAAAAGTAAACTCAGTATATTTTAAAAGATTTCAGTTCTACAACAACTACAGTTCAAATAAAGCTGTTTCTAAAATCCTTACTGATTGCTGTTAATGTCAATTTAATAAGGCAATGTACTGTATAGAAAATGTAAAAAAAAAATCCTTTTATTTCATTTGATAAATAATGAACTAAAAATCAACATTTTTTTTTTTTCAATAAATTTAATTTGGAATAAAAGTATGGATCTTCCATAAATTAAATATAGGCATTTTTTATATATATTATTTACTATTCTATATATGAAAAAGTTGGGTAAAGAAATATGATGGAAATGAAGGGCTTATAAACAGATGCCAGTCATAATTGAACTTTAATTTTCAGAAGAATTAGTCTATGTGTTTTTTCTGATATATTCAAGAATTGTAATGATATCTGTTGATGAAAACGGTGGATGCCAATCAAGATTATTTCAAAAAAATTTATCATATAAATCCTGTCATTGGTTCATTCCAAATGCATATCTGAACAAATTATCACTTCTGAGAAATCACATTCTGAAGTGGAGAACAATGTGAAATTACAATGTTTGCCAAAAGTTAATGCATCCGTGGGCATTTTTTCAAAATTGAAAATGGTACTCAAGGTTGAAGGATGATAAAGTTCAAACTCATAACCAAAAGTTTTGGGTGAGAATGAAGTATAATCCTCTGAGAAATAGTTTGATGCTTTGTGATCAGGAAATATATCTAGGCACCTTATATAAAATAATTATATAAGTGATCATAGTTTGATCATCAGTATCAATCTTAAATTCAACCTAATTAAGAGATTTAAATTATTATTATTTTTACAATTTAAAAAAAAAAAGGTGTTAAAATGAATGGCTCATTGGGTTATGTGAAGGGAATTTCTTTATATGCATGAATTTATTCATCTGCTTATGTTTATGTGAATCTTCAGAATCAGCATCATCTAAGTTCTCAATATAAGGGAGGACCCAAAAATAACCAGAATCGTTCTCTAGATTGATCATCTGTTGTAGTATATACTGCTGTTACATACTTCTTGCATGAAACCTTTTGCACCAATCTGATAAATGACACTGCTGAGTGAAATTGTAGGGCTATGTAGCATATTTTTTGCAAAGTGTATTTTAATAACAATTTTTATTTCACCCTTGCTTTGTAATTAACTGATACGCTAAAATTAATTGTGTTACGGTGAAACTTTTAAGTTTATTAGTTAGTAGGCTTTTTTATCTTTTCTATCTTATGAATATGGAGCTGCAAGGGCTCTGAAAGCACTAAGTCCATAAGATAGAAAAGATAAAAAAGCCTACTAACTAATAAACTTGAAAGTTTCACAGTAACGCAATTAATTTTAAAGTGTATTTTGCATATTTGTCAATTTTTTTATAATACGTGAAAAGTTAGAACAATGTGAAATTCTGTTTTCGTTTACAGAAAACAGCAAGGAAAACAGTTGTAATGCTTGAAACAGATTATAAGCAAAGTGACCTCATAAAAACACAAGTTTATGAATAGTTTAATTGAAATGTTAAATTCACCACATCCCTAAAAAGCTTTGCAACTCAAATTCAAAGTTAAAACAATCTTGATTTTTTTTTGATGCAATTAGCATTTTTCTCTCAGATTTAGTTTGAAATGATCAACCATTTTATCTGCATATTCTGAAACATTTACATGATGCAGTAAAATGTAAACATCCCATTCTGTGGCAAAGAAAACAGTGCAAGCTCCACCCCAACAAAGCATTGAGTGTGAAACACTTTTTAATCAAATTCAGCATGACCCAGCTTATCTACAGCCATATTCATTCAATCTTGCTTTGTGTGGTTTTTTTAAATCTCTCTAATGAAAAAAGGTTTCCATTTTTTGTTTTTTGTTTGCAGATTTAGAAATGGTGGGGAAAAAATGACGGAGGTATTAAAAAATATTACTTGCAAGTATTTCCGAACTACTTTCATTCGAGTAATGTATTGCATCAAATAGTAGTAATTTGAAAGAGATTAAATTTATAACACTTAAAAATAAATAAACAATTTTTTATTACAAAATTTCCAGTTATTTTTGGGTCCCTTCTTATACAATATATTGAATTTAATTTTATACCAAACGTTTAATAATGTTCAGAAATGTATTTGTGACATGTGATCAACAAAATAGACTAATAAATGATTAGAAACATTTATTTTGAGATATTGAATGAAGTGGAACATTTCATTAGGGAATGGGATTAATTCAGTTAAACACCTTCATCACCAAATAAAAATGTATGTCACTAAAAAGTAACACAAAGACAATACTTGTTGATGTCTTGTTTAAATCTTTTGTTTTTTAAAAAGGTTAACCATTGTCTGTTTATCTACTAATATTATGGCTTTTCCTCATAGCCAACATAAACCAAGTCTTCTTGGAATTCACATTTCCCATAATCGAAAGCCACCCACTTCCAAAATGAAATTTAAAAAAAAGTTGACAGAAAAATCTGTACCTCAAGAATTCAGAAAGTAATTTAATAAAATATCCATTCAATGGAAGTCAAGTCATGATCTGTGAAAAAGAAGCATTCCATTTATTTTTTGAATAATTTCCAAAATCATTAATTTAAATAGCAAAAAAGAATTAAAGATGGCTGATGAATGGATATTTAAAATCTAATAACCTTTTCTGAAGAGTCAAGACTGCCCATTAAGTTCTCATGCATATCAAAAGAGTAATTAAACCAATCCCTCTTAACTAGATTATTTGACATTTTGTTTTAGTATTTCCAGATGAAAATAAAATGAGGTCTTTTTTATAATTAGTGTCTATCGAAAACACAAAACTG
Organism: Epiperipatus broadwayi; assembly: GCA_028023455.1. NCBI lineage: Eukaryota > Metazoa > Onychophora > Udeonychophora > Euonychophora > Peripatidae > Epiperipatus > Epiperipatus broadwayi. The sequence continues at coordinate 1,818,349 of JAQFVV010012500.1, forward strand.
CTAACAAGCTGATAAACTTTCTTACTGATTAATGCAAGAAAGAAACAACTAAGAGAAACTTTAACCAATTAAAACTTTTGGGAAGCGTAGAAACATCTCTAAAAAAGTTTGTATTTTTCCTGATATGAGACTAATAACATATTTCTAAACCCAGGATAAGAGAAACAAAAATAATTATTAGAGTATATTTAAAAATTGATCTTTCTGCTATATTTTGCAGAAAATATACAAGTCGATAGTTATAAGTTATAAAACTAAGTTTATTCCAGAGAAAAATAATAATGAAATGTAAATACATATATAAGTTTTAAACCACTAAACATCACATGATCACTAGAGAGGGATTTTATGCACAAGCCTTCTGGCATCCATTGATTATTCTAGCTTGCACTGAGTGACACCACAGTATGGAGAATTTTGCCTGTTTTAATATCTAAGTTTTAAAAGCAAATAAAGACTTTATTTTAGATAATTTTAGTCTAAGTTTAATAGCAACAAAGAAAGATGGTTGGCAGTTAAATTAAACTTAAACAGACAAAGATCATAGTTAAAAGCATTCTACAAAATATTGCCAAAAGATAAACCAAACTTTTAATTACAAGGCTGGAGACAGAGAAAACTGTGTATTGTTTAAAATCAACACTAAGCTAATTTTAGAAGCAAACAAACTGATAAAATATTTGAAGCTAATTTCTAAGGAATGTGAACGGATGTAATTAAAAGCTGGATCTTAATCATCATTGTAAAGATGCATTAGCCAAATGGAAGTACAGTTATATTGGAATGTTAGGAATTTATTAATGACATCAAACAAGGAAAAAAGAAGTATAAATAGTGCATACTAAAAGGAGAAAATTGTCACCAGATTTTCTTTACTCTGCTATTATTGCTGTATGGTGAATGTCATAAGGACCTTGAGTAAAGCCGAGGGAAAAGTATTCTGACTTTTCTGCAATGATAAATGTGTCCCAGAGCCTGTACCTCTGAAGGTTAAAGATAGCCGGTTAGGGAAAAAAGTGTTAATAGACCGTGTTGGTCTTTTAATATTTACGTACGCCTGAGAAGGCCCAAACACGATTGCATTTTGCAAAATAACCATGATTATAAACTTTAGTATTCACTTAATGTTACCACTACTATAGTGGCAGGATTAATTACTCAATGGCAATATGGGCAGTGAAATTAGAACTTTATATCAAGAATTATTTGGTTATATGTGTAAATAAAGTAAATATGATTGCTACTCACTTAAACATTAATTTATGCGTATGTATAATATGTAAATAAATATATTCAAAATCGTTATTAACAATGTTTTGGTAATCTACAACTTTGTGGTAATTGTTGGTAGTCAGCTTCATAGTCAAATACACAATAAAGTTGGTGCAGTCGGACAGTCGTATCCCAACTGGGTGCAAAAGTAAGGATTGTCATATAATAGTGTGTCTCATGTAAATAGTTTGTTTTAGAATAGTTTAATAAAAACAAGGATTGTTGTTGTGAGTATATATATACATATAAATAAAAAATGTCATTGGGAAAGTCGTTAAGAGCTGAATTTGATGTAGGGGATGCTGGCGAATGGCTGTTTTATGCTATTCAGCAAGAAAAATATTTCTTGCTCAATGGTATTGTGGATGAGAAGAAAAAAATAGCATTGCTGTGCCTATCAGGCAGAGGAGTAATTGCAATAATAAATAAGTATTATGATTTACCTATAAAGGATACAGTAAAATATGAGGATATAGTGAAAAAGTTAAGCGATCATTTTAGCCCCAGTCAATCTAAACACACAGCCCGGTTGTCTCTAAGAAACAGAAGGCAAGCAAAAACCAAATCTATAAAAGATTACGGTTTAGTATTAAGTCAATTAGTGCAAGATTGCACATCGACCACACTGGGCCAATTAGAGGGAAAATGGTCCTAATAATAATAGACGTGTTCTCAAAGTGGACAGAATGCCACGAAGTTAAAAATACAACTACAGAGAAAACAATAAAGTGTTTGGATAAAGTTTTTGCAATACAAGGATTACCAGAAACCATTGTATCTGATAATGTGACAGCTTTCACGAGTCACATTATGAAACAATATTGGAAAGAAAATGGAATTCTATACATGAGATGTACCATCCTGAATCAAATGGCATGGCTGAAAAAGAAGTGCAACAAATAAAAAAGAGTTTAAAAAAAAGCAATTATGTACAATTACAAAATAGGTTACTAGAAATAATGCTAATACAACATTCAATGCCATGTACAATAACCAGCATCACGCATGCATAAGGCAATTGAGAACAAAACTATCATTAATCCATTCAAAGGAAAACAGAGCAAGCAAAGGCACAGAACCAAGTTCAGAATCAGAGCAGCAGTATGGTTTTGAGATGTTTTAAGTAAATCTTGGCTCAAAGGAGCAGTTGAAAAAAGTCTGTCAAATCATATAGTAATGATTAGGAATGAAAATGGGGTATATATAAATGCCATGAGAATCATGTTAGAAGGCACTAAACAACAGAGACATTCAATTTTGAAATGAGGAACACAGAAAATGAACAAAAGAGGTACAATGCCAAGAAAGAGAGTTATGAAGACCTAAATGATAATGATATAAGAGAAGAACAATCAGATGAAAACTCACAAAAATCTGCATAACAGAAAGAAGATACAGTGGGAGAAAAAAAATCACCCAGGCCGATTCGTGAAAAATATAAACCAGATAGACTTGTGATTGCATGTAGTAAGATGGGTTTTTCTCCGTAGTGGGAGGAGGTGCTATATTTTGCAGAATATATATATAGGTTTTAGTAACTCAATAGTTATAAGTTATAACGCTAAGTTTACTCCAAAGAAAAATAATAATGAAATGTAAATACATATTTAAGTTTTAAAAGCAAATAAAAAGATTGCTAATAAGTTTAAAAAGAAATGGAAAATAGATTCGGTAAAAAAAAAACAAAAGATAGTTTATTTTAGATGATTTTAGTTTAAATTTAATAGCAACAATGAAAGATGATTGGCAGTTAAATTAAACTTAAATAGACAAAGTTCGTAGGTTAAAAGCATTCTACAAAAGATAAACCAAATTGTTAATTATAAGGCTGGATATAACTAATGGTTTTAAGAGACAGAGAAATCAGTGTATTGTTTAAAATCAAGCATTAAACTAATTTTAGAAGCAAACGAACAGATAAAATATTTGAAGCTAATTACTGAGAAATGTGAATTGACCTAATTAGAAGTTGGATCCTAATCATCGTTGTAAAGATGCATTAGCCAAATGGAAGTACAGTTACATTGGAATGTTAGAAATTTATTAATGATATCAAGCAAGAAAAAAAAAAAGGAGTATAAATAGTGCACATTAAAAGGAAAAAGTCATCGTCAGCTTTTCTTTATTCATTGTAAGGTGCTGTTGTTGCTGTATCGTGAATATCATAAGGACCTTGAGAAATGCTGAAGGAAAAGTGCCCTGACTTTTTTGCATGATGGATGTGTCCTAGAGTCCGTGCCTCTGAAGGTTAAAGATAGTCGGCTAGGGGAAAAAGTGTTATATTGATCAGTTTGAATTTTTTCTTAACTGTCTTAAACAAAAAATAGAAGCAGACAACATATTTTCAAACTTAATTCATATTTTAAATCAATATCTATTTTATGGATAATCAGCTAGGAGATACAAAAAAATGATGATGTATAAAATGGACTTCGTTCAAATACATTTATTCTCTGATATCCAAAAATAAAGCCACATAGATTTGCTCTTCAAAGACATTATATTTGTTTCAAAGTTGTGATGATATTTCTTTAGTAGTAAGTACATGTTGGATTATTTCCATCATCTAATTTTAATTGGTATATGTCTTTAGAAAAATTCAAATTTCATTTAAACTTTTCAACTACACTCAACTATAAGTAATAGCAAACAGGTAAGATGTATAACAAGTTTTAAATGGCATTATTCTCTCTCTTCTTCAGGTGTTGCCAGCTTGGGAAACTAACCTCGATATTTATACACTTATGAATATTGAATTAAAAATGGTCTAATCAATTTCTGTCAAAGGTAACAAAACCTTCAATAAAAATTTCATATATTTATCTGTCAGATTCTACTTGATTTCTCCATTTTCTACTGAGGATTCCCTTTGACAGAGTAGCCAAATTGATTTAAAGTGTCACAATAAATTCAATATCCTTGAACTTAAAAGATCTGATTTAATTACCATGCTAGTACTGTTGCTGGTCAGGCCAACAATCCTCAAAAAACATGAAGAATAATACCAATTTGTCCACTTTGCTTTGACAATTCCAATATCAATAACAATCAACAATTTCAACTTATTATGGCAACAATGGGTTGAAATTGTATTTTATATATTGGACTATTTCCATCATCTAATAAGAGTATTGATTGTATTACTTTTTAAAATATTCCAAATACATTCATTTATTAGTAATAGCACATAGGTTAGTATTTGCACATTTCCACAGGTTACTGGCCTGACCAATGACAGTACTAGCACGGGAATCAAATCTGGACCCTTAGATTCTTGAGTATTAAATTTTAAGATAACACTCTAACCAACTGAGCCACCCTGTCAAAGGCAAGAAAATTTAAAGAAGATGCACAGTGACAATGGCAGACAATCCCATAAGTCAACCCAGTGTGACTATACATAATTTATGGAAACCACGAATCAACTTTGCTCTTAGGAAAAAGTGGAGAAATCAGGAGGAACCTCATAGATAAGTATATGAAATTTCTACCGACTGTTATCTTTGGCAGGATGGCTCAATTGGTTAGAGTGTTACCTTAAAATTTCAATACTCAAGAGTTTAAGGGTCCAGGTTCAATTCCCATGCTAGTATTGTCACTGGTCAGGCCAGCAACACTTGAGGAAGAGGGGAAAATAATATCTCTCGAAACATTGTGCATATACTAACCTATGTGCTATTATGAATAGTTGAATGTGTTTGGAATGTTAATAGCTAGCTATCTTATATATAAAAAAATCACAACTTAGTATATAAATAAAATCAATAAACAAGTTTCCAATAAGTTTAGAAACCATCACGATAATAACACAATATATTTCTCAAGATATTACTCTATAATGTTTTAAAATTTTGATTGTCAAATAAATGAGATTTCTTTAGAGGAGAATCCATTATAAGTTTTAATTCATTCTTTTTCTTATTTGTAATCAGTACTAATTAAGACCACACTTTCATTTCAATAACAATATATCTAAATAATTAAAACAGAGAGAAAGAGAAATCCTTTCTTACTGGTTTTACAATAATATTTTAAACGCTTTCAAATACAGCTCATTCTGAATAATATTTCTAATCAAAATCATAGATCAATTAATGACGGCATGATTGATTATATTCTTTGATAATTTATGTGTTATATCAAACTGTAATAAATGACAACTTTACTTAGTTCTCTTTGACACAATTTTATATCTGCGCTTTCCAATAAATAAAAACCGCTCCACAACATTAAGTAATTTTTCTTTCTGCATAACAACATTACAGTTTTATTATTTATTTGTGGATTATCAGTTGTAAAGAATAAAGTATGTTCAGTATATACTAATTCCGCTCTAAACGAAACTATCATAAAACATCAACATTTCTGCGTTTGAAAAACATAAAGTAGTGAGTTAGCACCATCATCCAAAGACAATCATAATGGACTAGAATAAGAGCTGAAAAGAGAAACTTAGATACGAAATTTAGTAGTTGTATCCCAAATACCAATTTAAAAAGACATAAAAGCTAGTTGGATATTCCTTTAATTTCTTTTTAAGGATTATCGTTAGAAACTAATGGTTTTATAGATTATTTTTAATAAATTTTCTTTAACTTTAAACAGACATTTCTTTCAATATATTCATTGGAACCTAAGTCTGTCTTACTAGCATCCATCAGAAATATGTTCCCTCCCAAAAATAAAAAATCTGTTTCCCATAATAATTACATTTTTTACATGCATATAACACTTTTTTCCCATAGAAAAAAAAAATCAAATCCAAACATTTATGTAGTAACTATTTTTATAACAACGATAGGAATTAAACATATATTTTTCTAAATAGTTGTTGAATGTTACATACTGCTGCTTCCAGAAACTTAGTTTTCTCACACTTTGTCTGAAATGTAAATATTTTTTGAATCAAATTCATACAGTTTTAAAATTACACTAATGTTTGCTGAGACATAATAGTAATTTAATGTTAATAAAAGCCTATACCAGTAGACGATATTTTATTCTCCGTTGAAGCAATTTTTAAATTAAATCTAAAGGTATGTCACCTATGGCACAACACTAGTTAGAGGTATTTTGGGTCAATTCCTGAATAAATTATTCAATCTGGTAAATTTTCTGCTATTATTAAAGATATCCTATAGTTTTCAATCTGTTTTTTATATTCCACTGTATATCTTTTAATAACACATATATATTATAGAATCCTTGTCACTTTGAAATATGCAATCACAGAGACAAATGTAGCATTACTGAGTCATAATTAAAAAGATAATTCGGTTATCTGATTTTTACTGATAAACATTAATAAAACATCTGACTCAGCACTTAAATATTAAAATTTCTATTCAGAATTTCAATACTAGCTTCTGATACTATTATTAAGCAAATTTTATATGCCATGATTTTTTTTAATGGAAAAATTGTGTACAGAATTCAGTTTTTTTAAATTATTTAAATAAACTTCTAAGAAACACAAAAAAACATTTAAATCATCAGAAAGCAATGCTTTCATTAAATCATTTGGTTCAGCATCAAATTGCTACCCTTTTCTCTAATCTCATTGCTTGTCAATGTGGCACATTATATATAAAAAGATCAAACATATAATATCCTATACGTCTTATAAAAATTCTAGTAATTTTTAATGAGCATATAAATAATTTTTCAGATTATCAAATATATAATAATGAGATTATAAACTTATTCACAAACATGTCCCAATACATTACTATAATAACTCACAAGCTAAGTTCCTAAACAATTATTTAAATGAACTTAATAAACAATACCTGCCTTTTTATATCAATACCAATCTACTTTAATAGACAAAAGAGAATGAAGAAAGGTGAACATTATTCACAAATTCACTGAAATGATTCTTTGGAATTAATATAATCAGATTTGTTTGTTCTGTGACTCTGTTTACATAATATTATGAAAGATAGTTTTCTTTAATAAATATTTCATAGTTCTAAACACCAATATGTGAATTTCTGGATTATGTACCTAAATTTTCTAATAAAAAATTAATCTTAAGAACATCTTCCTTTTAAAGAAGAAGCTTCACTAATACTGATGTCTTTTGTCCATTATGTCATAAAAAGTAGAAATTCTGAAATATTTTATCATGAAGGGTCCTTCTATATATATTTAATCTCCTCTAACATTCCTTCTCAAATACCTTCAATCATCCACCTTATCAATAGCACACAGGAGTTACATTCCAAATATAGACTTATTATTTTCCTCAAATCAAAGTCCAAATGCTCAGACATACAGATATTTTTAAAGTAAACAAAGCTTACTCATATTTGCTCTGTCCCCAACTATGACTGGGTAACCAGCAAACAAATATACAATAAAACTTGACAGAATAATTTATTAACAATTTGGAAAAATAATTCCTATACTGATGTTTAATACTAATATAAAGTCTGCATTTGAGCGAGTTTAATTCACAGATTAATTATTGAATAGCAAATAATGTTTACAAAGTTTAGTTATGAAGGTAAGCTATTATTCACTTTACTTTCACAAACGTCTAGTCTTTAACACACAATCCTCAATGAGCCTCTTGAGGCATTTCAAAATAATAATAAAACTGAGATGGTCTGTTAAAAGCACACTAGTTATCTTAGTGACCTACAGGAGCTAAGATCCTGGGATTGAAGTTCTCCGATGATGACCTTCACTGCTCTTCAACTCGCGGACGCACTAACAGTAGCAGCTACCACAGAAAAAGCAAGCAGTCCATTTTCTCTAGCTTTTTATAGCATCTCTTCTTTTGTTTCTCTTATCTTTTCGGGAATAAATTCTTTGACTTTGTATTATTTAGAGTTTGTTATCATACAACGAAATTCCTTAGCTTTTTAATCATACAATTAATTACTCTCTTAGAAATTTATTTCCATACATGGTAATGTTTTTTAGGTCTATAATATTAATTAATCTTACAAATTTATTTCCATATCTATAAGGTTTTAGATCTATAGGAATTCATTTCCATATAAGGTAATTTATAAAGTCTATTTCATTAATTAATATATATCTGCGACTATGTTTATTTAAACTACGTTTAATTGAAACATTTTCCTTCAACGATTTATTTATTAGCACTCTTACATTTAAAATATTTAATATTTTGCAATAGTAATAACGTTACTGAATTCCTGGGAAGATTAAAATCAGAGACTAAATGATTACACTTACTTAATATCTTTATAATTATATAAAGCCTGCTTACATTATCAAGATCACAATGAATTCCTAGATATGATTAAAATTCTAAGATCAAGTACTTACCCTGCAAATATCTTTGCAAACTACACATATTACCAACACTAATGCAATTCCACAATTTATCAGATACTATGATGTATACTCTTTTATCTGCATTCTAATTTCTCATTTCCAACCTTGTTTGATTCATGTATACATTAACTACAATAATTTTCCATTCCATATAATCATCTTTAATAGATCTTTAATATATTCTTAGGATTTTATTCTTGATTTTTTGTCTTAATATAATTCTATTCCATTATTTTAAAACTAAATATTTTAAAGGACTGAAATTTAATGATTTATCTTATACTTATATAAAAAAACTTTGAATCCCTAAATTGATTTGTCAAAGAATTAAAACTTACCTGTCGTAAACTTCCTTTCTGTGTTGTTATAAAAATCTGAATAAGATGAGAAAACAATAGGCAGAATAGGCATCTATAAAGAAAAAAAAATTAATAAAATTATAATAAAAAGCATATTTTATAATCTAGACTCCTAATCAGAGAAAAAAATAATTAAATTAAGAACCCAATAAAACTGACCAAATTAGAAATTGCAATGTGAGAACCAAATATATTTTCTCAAAACAATCCTTGGAAAAATTCATGGAATACAAATAAATACATTAAAAAGTAATCACTGAACAAAGTTATTTGCTAGTCACAATTGGGTGAAGGGATAGAATGATAGACTATGGAGTTCAAAGTCCTTGATCACATCCTGGTTTGAACTTCTTATATACCCTGCATTGTTTATTGCAGTGCTAACTCTGGAGCATAAGGTCCTTAGATCCATGACAGTTCTGGTATCCAAACTTCTTATGAATTTCCAGGCATTAAAGCCATTCAATTTTTTATTCATGATCTTCCCTAAATCATTAACAAAAAAACCCAGAATTTATTAATAATAAAATAACTTATTTAACAGTTAAATGGTTTTTAGTCTATTTAAAGAAAGACGCAAATAAACTTGAACAAACATGCTGTAAAACGGCCAATTTTTATATTATCGTAGTGAATTTAGGCTCTTTTTAAAGCTGATGTGATGTACTGTGACGTAAGAAGCTGCAACAATGGAAGAAGGCTTTCCTAGATGCTGATTGGTTGGTTCTTATTTCGAAGAAAGGAAGAGCACTTGTCAATAATTTTCACCGTTCCAACTACTTTGTTTTGATTTTGAAAACGAAAATGTTGTTTTAGAGTGATTTTTTAATGTTTTTTTTTTACATATTATAAATTATTTTGTTAAAATATGCTGAAAATAAAATTATTTTATAAAAATAGTTAAGATTTTAGTAAAAATTCTTTAAACATCGTATGATCACTATTTCCCATGCTTGCTCATAATCGTTGTTAAAATAAGCAAAACTCTCTTCATACAGTAGTACCACTCAAAGCAAAATAGACTAATCAATGGATGCCAGAAGGCTTGTGCATAAAATCCCTATCTAGTGCCTACTTATTCAATATCCCCAAACTAGTTTCTGGCTTATAGCTTTCGTCAGTGAGGAGCCTTGGATCTGAGAGCACTGCACCTAGATCTTAGGATCTAATGCAACCCTCCAGCAGCCATCTTTTATCTCTATTTAATTACAAAACAATGAGAACAAAATTGAAAACACACAAATATTTTCAATCTAATCTCAGTAGCCTACTAGATAGGGATTTTATGCACAAGCTTTCTGGTATCCATTGATTACTCTGTATTATATGGAGAGAGTTTTGCCTATTTTAAAAATTCTTTAGTTTTACACGAACATAAATTGAGAAAGAAAATCACTGACTTACTCAACATTTTCTAATAGGTTACAAACTTTCTTTTTAGGTTGTCCACTATCGAATATTTTTATAATTATAAATAGAAATTTATTTTTGAAAAAACTTTTGTTCACTTTCATAATCTGACAAATTATTAATATATTTTTTACAGACAAAATTATAATAAATATAATATTAAAAGATGAAAATATTTTTACTGCTGATTCTGTAATTGACCAATCAAAAGTTTATAACTTTAACTCATTCGAAGAACCAGAATTTGGGCAATGAAAAGGTGTTAATAATAATAATTGAATGATTTTATTGCTCAAGAGTTCGGAAGAAGTTAGTGTTGGAAATGCCGGTACTGAAATTGATCAGAGGACCTTATACTCCAAAATCTGATATGCTATCGCTACATTAAACTATGCAAGACAAAATAAATAGTCCAGTTACTTTGTTGCTCATGAGTTAATAATAAGTTTATGTGCTGGAAGTGTGAAGAGTGGAAAGAGCAAAATAAATAAATGAATGGCTTTATTGTTTAGGAGTTCGTAAGCTATTTGAGGGCTGGAAATACCAGTACTGCAATCAATATGAGCCCTTACACTCCAATCTGTTATAACACCATTGGATTTAAAGCGTGCAAGAAAAGATAAATAATTAAATGGCTTTATTGCTCGAGAATTCATAAAAGTTAGAATGCTAAAAGGGTCAATATTGGAATCAATCCGAAGATCTTAAGTTCCAGAGTCTGACTCCTACCATTGTGATAAACTACACAGGGCATTATTATTATTACTTTTAATTATAGATTAAAAATTAATCTTGGCAGCAAGAAATTGAATTGGAGGAGAAAATAAAAAAAATATAGAAATATTAAAAAAAAAAATAGATGTACATACAAAAAATTTAACAATAAATTTCATTACATTGTTTCATATGTGGAAGGTATAAGATTTCTCTTACCGAGTAAAATGGGTTTAAAATATTGACTCTGTGGCCCAGTGCATTACCCCTAAAAAATCTATAATCCTAAAATAATTATCATATATGGGGGTGTCATCTACCATCATATTGTAAGGTATGTATTTTGAATTCCCCTGTGATGTTTATCCAAAGTAATTCATTTTTTATTTCCAATAATTGTATCTAAATATTCTAAGACATTTTGCAATTGTGATTTTCAGTGAAAACCAAACAATATTTCTTGAAAAGACAAAATGTAATTTAATCCAATCAGCATTTTATAATTCCCATAATTTCTATTTTAGATATCAAAGAAATCTTATAACAGTCATATTATCCTAAAGTACATAGTATGTACCAGGTTTTCCCTGGTACATACTATGTTTGACCCTCTTTCCAAACTGTCTATAGCACCATCTTTAAATCAACATATATATTACATAATGATCAAGCACAAGTGTGTGTGCGGCGCAACTGCTCCCAAAAGCTGTTAATACAAATACAAAATAGCTAACGCAACGACCCTTCTACTTATTCAGTTTTTTTATCAGCACCAGTGCACAAGTCACCATGAGTGCATTCCGGACAATCCTACCATCGTATGTAGAGAGAGACATGACCTCAAAAGAAAGATCAAAGAGGCTTTATTTATCTCTCGCGACAGCGATGCCATAAACAGGAAGGACACGTGTTTTTCTCTATCAAAAAGATGGAATTAGCATATTTGCATAAATTTAAACGTAAGCAAGCTATGATTATGAAGGCAAGATCCTTTGAAAGCGCTCAGCTGTTTTAATATTTTTAGTTAGCTATTTGTATTTGTATTAACAGCTTTTGGGAGCAGTTGCGCCGCACACGCACTTGTGCTTGATTACATACATTTCCCAAAAGTAAAATTATTTAACTTAATCGGATTACATAATGATATAATTTAGCTATTCATCGCAAAAATTTTAAGGCACTAACATGTCTGGATGATATATAATAGTGTACTTCATACTTTAACACACAATGGAACATGCCAAAAATTTTGTTTTAAATTAAATAAAACTGTATGTGGCAATGAAGCCATGAATCACAAAAATGTTTTCAAGTGGTTTGTAAGATTTCATGATGGCCAGGAGTACATAAAGATAATTTCTGAAAGTATGTACCACCCTCTCCCATTGCATGTCATAATTGGTGATTTTTGTGAAGAATAGCTAAACTATGGCATTATGTACATATATGTTAATTCAATGATGGAGCTAGGGGCAGCTTGAAGAGAGAAATGATCATCTTTTCACTGGTGGGCACAATAAACTTCTGCTATTAGAATAGATTTTGTGTTGTAATCTGAAAAGAAAAGATTTATTTGGAAGTTGAACATTTTAATTTAGATATGGACATTTTAAGATGTACTTTAAGCCTTAAATGATACCTTCAAAAACTTGATAGTATACTGCTTTTCATAGAAAAAAATATTTTAAAATCTCTGTATTAAAAATGTTTATATTATAAACTAGTGTAGAAACTTAACTTCTCACAATTTCTATTGGTCACAAAAAGCTCTTCTTCCCCCTTCCACTAAGCATTCATTACCCTCCTCTTCATATACTTTGGTCAGATTGTTAACAGATGGAAGCATAATAGATGAAATTAATCATAGAATAAAATTAAGACAGATGTTTTTGGTAAGAATAAGTTAATATTAAAAGGAAATACTCCCTACATGTTTGAAAAGGAAGGTTTAGAAAAGGGGTTTTACCAATTCTTACTTTTGGATTTGGAACTTATCATAAGAGCAATTTAGAGACTTCTTCAGACCTCTCAATGAAGTATGGAGAGATGAATGTTAAGAATAACAAGACAGAAACAAAAGTGAAATACATGGCTGGGAATGCAATCAAGTATCAGTCATCAGTGAAAGGACTAAAAAACTGTGGAGCTGGGCTGGACACATTGCTAGAAGAGATGATAACAGACAGACAAACTTGATCCCAAGAGATTGTAAAAGACTTAGAAAAAGACTGCATGCAAGTTGGATGAATCAAATAAGGCAGTGCTGGTGTTATGTGGAGAAAAGTCTAGAGATCATAAAAATTGGAGAGACCTTTATTCTGCAGAGGATTGAGAATGATAATAACTCTTGGCCTTAGAATTATCACTCTTTTTATGAGATACATCAAAGTACTTTATTCATACCCATATTTTTATTAGCTTTCAAAATGCTGTTAGCTAATAGAATATTATTTATTTTGGTTTATTTTTATCATTTCTAAATTTGTCTCTGCTTGATATTTAGAATGTATCTGCCCAAGAAATATTTGTTTTTATGTCAATAAAACCCTAAAATTCAGTTTTCAAAATGATTACTGTTTTTTTTTTCTTTAGGAGTGACTTCATTTTCTTACTGCTAATGTTTACTATTGTTACTTGCATCATTTTATTTAAATTCTTTTTTCTCATTGTGACTAAATAGTAAACAGCAACTTATGCCAACTTTCTTCACCATATTATTTCAATGATCATGATCGTCATTTGTCATAATTCTTTCTAATATACTACTAAACCTGCTGACATTAGATTTGTCTCTGCGCACTGGTTCTTCAATAAAGTTCTGCATTCAATCTTTTAAACTAATTCTATTAACAAAATTATTATCACTATTATTTCCTGTTGTTACGTTTTCATCTAAAACTGTAAATCTTTTTTTAATTTTCTCGATTCCTCTTTAGTACCAACACATAATCAACCGAGTAATCTAAATTCTACTTCGATCGTATAAATGTACTTTACTATTTTCAATTTTCATTTAACTTCTCTCCTGAATCAGTCAATAATAACCCATTCGTAGACTTTACTCATCAATTTCATTATTACAATCATTTACATCATTGTAACCAACTTTTACTACTCTTCTTCCTAAATTCATCTATATGTAGGTATTCACAAATACTTTCAATCCACTCTTTCATAACCTTTCTGCTTTTAATATGTAAATCTATTCCTTTCTTACTATCCAATTTCAATCTGATCTATATTTTATAACTTCAATATACTATTTTTTCATCTTTCAAATGGATATCTAATAGTGATTGCATATTGTAATTTTTTTTCTACAAATACCTCTTCCAACTCTCTCCATTTATTCATATATCTACTTCTAAGCATATTTATGAAAACAATTTTTATATTAATACATTTGACCTTTCTTTTAAAAATTATTTTCTTATAACTATTCTCAGGTATCATCTTCAAAAAATTCCTTCATTCATGTTTATTTTCATTTACATTTTATTCTTATTATCTTCCTTAAGTAGAAATATATTCTTCTTTTTCATTTCTATCTCCAACATTGTATCTTCATTTTTATATACATATGTAGAATGATTTTTAATGAAAATGTAAATAATTTTTAAGACTTATTAAATATGTAACACTAAAAATGATAAATTCATTCATGGAACAGACAAGTCCAGACATGTTAGCAAAATAATTCACAAACTAAATCCAAATAAATATCGTTGGTAATAATAAGTTTCAGCCTTTTGAAGTATCAATGTTTGATTTATTTACTATACAGTAAACTTAAGGTTAAATAAAAGTGATAATCTTTTATCTGACAAAATAGATAGGCACTGATATAACAAAATGTGGTATTATTTACAATTCGTTTGAATGATTCTTTGAGGATACTTCTTATGAATTATCTTGTTAACGTATTTGGACTTGTTTGTTCCATGAATGGATTTATATACAAATTAATTAGTTAAATTTTACATAAATATTTAATCTATTAAGGCTATCATTTATTCCCTCTAACGAAATTTATAGAAAATCGTAGTCTTATATATGGCAATGTTTGATAAAAAATCAACCAATCCCTTACAGAAGTTATTTCATTTATCATCAAATATTGTTGTATATAAAACTGCAAGTTTCTATATATTTCTATAGAGTATACATAAATCATTTCTTTCTTTAAATTACCATTATAATAAAATTTGTTGTAATAAGTGTACCTAAACAAATCCACAATTCACACCTCAAACCTTTAAAAAGCAAATATTACTTTTCTAACATTAATATTTTAATTTTCTGCTAACCCCACTAACTTTGTTTAACTTTATCGCATTATCTAGTCTCAATAACAAACTGCCACTCAAAATGAAGTATGGCTATTCCAACTGGATATCGCGAGCTTCATAAACAATTAGTAAAAATCGTCTCAAAGTTTAATCACTGATTACATTGTTGATAGAAAGCCATTAACATAGTACATCACATCACATGACAAATCTGATTTCTTACCAGTTCACAAACGAACCACATATTGTCAAATAGCAGTAATGATTAAAATATGTATAAAAAAATGTAAAATAAATTACGCATAAAATCATATTGTTTTGAATAAAATTGAATAGTTTATAAAAAAAGTTTGTCTTATATCAATTTTTTTCAAATATTTGAAATTTTTTATTAGTCATACTTTATTTACTTTTTTTTTAATGTGAATTTTAAAGTAAGTTTACGTTGTTGTTTTGCTTTTATGCGATTTTTAAAAATTTTGGAACAGATCCCCCATTTTTCAAGGTAAGTTAAGTCTATTTTTGTGCGATTTTTTTTAATGCGGGTTTTCTGCAGAACCTATTTACCGCATAAAACGAGATCCAGGTGTACTTGTATATATAAATAATTAATAAACAATGGAAGTTATTACTTATGATTTATAATTAGTTAACAATATAAAATCTTTTCAGTTTCCTTTATATAATAATCTAATTCTCACACCTTTCCATTCATCTATAACTTTATTATCAGCCACAATTTTATTAAAACATTCTCTTAAATCAAGCTTTACATATCTTCTGATATACCATATCAGTTGCTAGAATCTCTATTTCTCTTCATTTTTCTTTTTATCAGTGTACTACTGATCTATTTAATTTTATATTAATCACTTCATCTACTCACAAATTAAGTTCTCTAATGTATCACTTTCATTTACCAACTCTCCTTTACCCTAAGTTTTTTTATTATAAATTTATTTGCCCCAATTTTTTCTCTGTCCTCATACTTGCTTTCTCATGCACTTATTAATATAACCCCCATTTCATTTTTATTTCCCTTTTTCACAATCCCCAAAACTTTTCATAATCCTCTTTTCTGGCACAGCTAATTTCCTTCATTAACTTATTGTTGAATAACTATAGTGGTCCAATATTCAATATAAATTATTTGTCCAATGTTGTAACATATATATATAAATTAAATAATCAATTTAAATAAGACAGAAATAAACAACTAATGATAATTATATTTTAATATTTATCAAACCGTCTTTCATATTTGATTTTAATGTATAAGTATATGATTTAAAGTACAATTTAATGTATATAATGTCCAATAGATGGAATAGGGTATAATTAATTGGTCATGTGATTTATATAATGAAATATCTTGAGAAGGTCTCAATGGAGATGAAAGCTGATTTGATAAATATTAAAATATAATTATCATTAGTTGTTTATTTCAGTCTTATTTAGATTGATTTATTTAATTAACTTCTTATTTAATTAACTTCTTGTTGAGTTCATTTTATTTCAATCTTAATTCTATTTTAACTCTTTCTTTCTTTCTTAAGTAGTTATCTCATCGATCAATATCTTCAATTCTGCAAGTTATTTCTAAGTAATCTTTTTAAAATCCTACACACGTTTTACACTTTTTAAACCCCCCCCCCCATTGTCTCTTATTAATCCTGGTGATTCTAAATGAACATTTATTTGTAATCCTTTTCACTACAACCATCAATTCTTCATAATTTTTAAACCTACTCAATTTACCTTCATTCCTTATTTCCCATTCAATCTTTCTACAAATGTCATTACTTAATCTTTCAAATACCCCTACTTCTATCAATACAAACGATATGATAACTAATATATCCTTTTTCTTACTCATCAAACACTTTCTCTTTATCTTTTCTAATTACTCTTTATCTACTGACATATAATCAAAAATATAGTTCAGATTCTGCCTAAAATATGCAAACTCTCTGTTATAGACTTTATCCAATTATTAATGTTCAATGTTATTAATATAGTCATTTATATCAGGAGAAATTTTATTATCATTCTTTCTAAACACATTTATATCTCTATATAAAATTTCTATACATTCACTCTTTCATAAACTCTCCATTTCCAGTACCTAATTATACTATTCTACTTATCTGCCTTGCTTTATCAATTTCAATCTAACATATATTTTTACAATGTCTTTTTATGATAGTCTCCTTAAAAGTAATCCATATATCTCCTTCTTTTGCATCCTTATCACATCTACTTAGACATTTCCATTCACATTTCTTAATATATGACCCTCCTTCATCCATTAAAGTATCTCTACCATTTTTAACAAATATAATTTTTCTTCTATCAAACCATTCTTAATTTTCTTCTCTTATCCATACCTCTACCTCCTTGCATATTTATAAAAGCAAGTTTTATATTAATATCTTTGGTCTTTCTTTTAAATATTCTTTTTATTGTAAGTAATCCCAGGATTCTCTGTAAAAAAAAATCTTTTCAATCTTTCATCTTCATTGAAATTGTCTTTATTTTATTTGAAGCTCTAAATATAAACCTATCCTTTTTTTTTCGTATCTATCATCAACATTGCATTGTATTTTATGTAGCCCATTCCTTTATTTTAATTTAATGGAATTATCTCATTTAAGATTTTATCTCTCATCCATTCTAATAAATGCAACTCATATAAATAAATTTGTATATCAAATGAATATATTCCACCCATTTAAAAAGAATTAACAATAATATTTTTTATTACCCATTCATTAGACTAGAGATTCTCCAATAATGGATAATATTTCTATAGTGTAATTCTCATTACACCACCATCATGCAAGGTAGGAACTGGTTTCTATCTTCTTTTAACATTTTATGGAAGGATGTAATCATAAACATATGACCAAAGATGTGAAAAAAATCTATGATCCTCAAAATGCAGATATTGTGATGAACCAGAATCCATCAGTTGGTCCAGACCATAATTTCTTACACATATCTTTAGCATTTTTCAGTATACATAGATAGCAAATTACTACAGTTTAATTGATATGTATTTTTACATAAACATTTTAGCCTCATCTTATTTAAATTTTTTTCACTATCAAATCTTAATAATACCCCCCCCCCCTCCAGTCCCATATACCCATCTCTTCTAAAAACTTATAACCATATTCAAATGCCTTTCTATTCTTCAATACTCATATGACAGATTTTTTTCTTACCAGTGCAACATTTTCATCTTAGTTTTTTTTCTATTATCTCAACAGTATCTAAAATCCAATTTTTTGGCAGAAACACATTTATTAACATTCTTCTATTTTTCTAGATAACTTATGTCCCTTAAGTCACAAATCACCAAATAATATATATTCTTCATATTTTTAATTTCCACCACACAACCACCCTCTCAGGAATATATCCATTAGAACAGGGGTTCCCAACCTTTTTGCACTTACGAGCACATTCTATAATACTGGACAGGTGGCGGGCACCATTTATTTTTTCAATGTAAATTTATAGTTGGATAGGGTTGGGGACCCCTGCATTAGAATTCCTAAGAAAGTTGATATTATTCTATGTTTATAATTACTGCAATTATTTTTTAGAATGCCAAATCTATTGAATTCCTTGGAGGTAAATATTTAAAATGTTTGTACTTTTAAAAACAATGCCATTAATATAATGACATTCAGGAATTAATCTATTTTTGTTATGTGTTTTACAAATTCTTTAGAGCATTAATTGTACATCATTATTATTAAAAAGAAATTTTTTAATAATTAAAATCATCTTACATAATATGTCAAGTAATGTTTATCATATAATATTTTTTCTTATTATATATATGAATAAATGGCAAATGTTATTTATACACTCACACATATATAATATAACATATACCTATTTGTTAATGTTATGAGTTATTTACTTTCTAAAATGCATAATTTCTTTTGCTATTGTATTAAAATAACCTTAATTTTCCTTGCTTTGCCTAGCTCATCTTTGAAGAGTGAATTGCCCTATATTGAATTATACCCTCCTTTTTGACTATTGTGAAGTGATTGGTGGATATAATCATCTGAAATGATTACACATGGGTCTCATTTTACATGGATTTATTTATCGCGATTTTGAAGTTACATGATTCATGTTTCTTTGGACGTCGAACTCCGATAATGCGCTATTACTTCAAGTAATAAATTTCGCGCACTTCCGTCATATTGAAAGTAATAGCACATTATTGGAATTCGACTTTCATCTTAGTAATTTCAATATTTTCAGTGCTTTATAATAGTAAGATTTTATGCAATAATAAAATTAAAATCATGATTTCCACATTTTATGTATACACACATTAAATTTTACAAGATTATAATGTAAATTTGTTCAAACATTGTGTGTGTTAATTTTGCATTTTAAATCACATTCTGTTTTTGCTTTTTAAAAAAGAACATAATCTATTATTAATTAGTGTCCGCAAGTTTATTTTTAAAAAGTGAGTAATAGCAGTGGGCACAATTAAATTTGACAATTAAATATTAAAATCTGATTTTTAATTGTAATTAACAATTTAAAAATTACTTAAGGTGACCTGAAATTAATGCGATGTGAAGTTGGCGCTAGTTGTATTTACTCTTGTGAAGAATCTGATTTTTTACCAGTTTGCAAACGAACCTGTTTAGCGGCAAATAGCGATAATAATTAAAACGTGTATAAAAAAATGTAAATTACTGTACTGTAAACTATGCATAAAAATATATTATTTTGAATAAAATTAAATATTATAGTTAAAAAAAGTTTGTCTTGTATCAATTTTTTTCAAATTTGAAATTTTTTATTAGTCATATTTTATTTCCTTATTTTTTTTTGTATGAATTTTAAAGTAAATTTTACGTTGGTGCTTTGCTTTTACGTGATTTTTGAAAAATCACAGTCCATATCCCCCCTTTTTCAAGGTAAGTTACGTCTATTTTTGCGCGATTTCGTTTGCGCGTGTTTTCTGAGGAACCTATCTATCGCGTAAAACGAGACCCAGGTGTATATCATTTCACTACATAAACACAATATATAATTCAATATATTATAATGGTCTGAAAGAATAAGAATCTTACCGTATCTACATTACAGAGCACCACTAGGCTACTTGAACCTAGAAAATTTATAGAGTAGGCAGATACACACTGTTAAGATTCCACTTTATTTTATATTTTTAGACCGTTAGCCCAGTCACTAGCTCAGCAGAGCAGTAGAGAATAATAATGATATATATTATCAAAATATATTAATATTTAAAAAAAAGAATAAAATAAGCCACTGCCAGCAATTAACACACAAACATTTATTTACGCACATATAAATAAAAAATTATTATTTTAGTCTAACTTTTATTTTTTTACAAAACATTATAACTTATTTTACTTTAGATTTTAATTTACAATTTAACTGTTTTTATTTTATTTTAAAAGTTCACATAGATGAGTTTAATATTTATTAGAGTGTCGAGTATAAATAGACTACATAGATTGCATTTGAAAAGAAAATATTCTATCCCTTATTTAACTTTAGGCCACCAGTTCGCAGCCAAACCAACGTCAATCCATCTGATATATCGATGTATTCAATGCAGTATGAATACGACAGCACAAATATCATACTGTCAGGAATGTACATGCTTAAGAAGACATAGACTCTCGTACAGACAGGAATACTACATCTGTCTTATGAGAAGAGCAATAAAAAAAAAAACTCCATAGGAAGAGACTGCGTTTCCCGTCTTACTATCCCATTCCATAGGCAAAAAGGGCGTGTGCGGCGTATAATGCGATTCTGCATGTAGCGAATCTCATACTACATCTACTAATTACACCAATATATCCAATCCATTGACTTAATTTAACTACGAAACAAATAACATAAGATTACCCTCCCCTAATAAAACTAATATAACTTTACAAATCTACGCAGCCATTCACGCCCGACTTAAATTTAGCATTTATTTATTTATTTTTCTTTTTAAAGTTGTTTAACAAAAAAAAAAAAATCATAACAAAAACTTAAAAGAACGGAAATTAAATTAATGGAAATGATTTAACAAACAAATAATACATTCAATCAAAATAATTAATAAATAATTTAGTTTGGTCAGATAGGCAATACTATTGCTATAATTTAAATACTGGGAAAGTTTTATATTTAATGTTCATGAATTTCTAAAGTTCTTACGGTTTTAAAAGGTCCATATTTTGTCGTTGTTTGTAATTTTGAACGTAAATTCCCACGCCGTCCTGAAGAGATTGGTATTCAGTTAGCCATTGGTCCTTTATGGTAGATGGTATTCTTCCGGGCCCTGATGTCCTGTGGTCCGCAATATCGGAAAACGATGTTTCATTTTTTTTAGAACAACTGAAGGAATTGAAAGTGCATCTTTCAATCCCTTCTCCTCCAACTCTCTCCGACTTAACACATATCACCCTATCTCTATCACATCTCTTTCCTTTTATAATAAGCTTTCGGATCCAGTGGACATTACGTCATGACGACGATGATCTTTTCATTCTGGTCCGTTTCCTGAGGGATTTCTTTGATTGGCTATTAGTTTCTATTGTTTTTTCTCTCCTATCTGACCTTTACTTATATATTTTGAAATGCCCAAGGGTTAGTTCACTTGGACTAATTAAAATAATCATTTCCATTTTTCAATACCATTAATTAATTTTTTTATCTTTAAATCTTTCAAGTCTTTTTCTTAATATTTAGTTTTAAAACTTTTTCTTTTTTTTAATAAAGTTTTCTTTTAATAATTTTTTTTTCATCTGTACGATTTTATATATTAGAGTTTAGATGATTTTTAATTTTCAATTTTTAATTCTTAAAAAAAAAAAAAAAAAAACTTTTTATTTGCGAACTTTTATTTTTCATGTTTAATAAAAAGAAATAATGTAACGGCGTATGTGCCTGTTACAATATGAAGTTGCTAAAAATTACAACATTAAGTTTCAAAAAAAAAAAAAAAATCAAATAATTCCAATTAATGAGTTTTCTACACATTAAATTACCTGTGCTTGAACTGCAAGGTGAAAAGCACCTTTTTTAAATGGTAACATGGATCCTCCATGATTTCTGGTCCCCTCTGGAAAAACCCACAAGCGAATCTAATAATAATATTTAAAAAATACATAGAAGTTAACTCAATGATCAATGAAATTTTTGAAATAAGCAAAGCAAATAAATCCAAATCATATCTATTACGCAAACATACTGAAGAAGAATCTCAAATAAATTTCTGCCAAATAAAAAACCCCATACATTTAAAATGATTAAGAATAACAATAAAATTAAAAGAGTAACTGTACTAAAATAAAAATAAAAACATTTCTGAAAAAATATTTTTAATTTTTCTATCATTCTAGAGAAGCAAGGTACAACATGTAATATCGTTAATGAATATTTTCAAACTGTCTATAAATAAATATTTTTTTAAAATTATTTAATAAAATGTATGATATTTGAAATGATTTGTAAAAGAAAAACAAATATTTCAGAAGTGAAATTACGGACCTAAATTATTTATTTAAAATGGCAGAATGAAAATATGTAAAACGGATTATCGAAGACAAAGAATTACGAATAGAAAAAATGATAACAAGCTGGACCATAGAGAAATAGCGAGGACACATTGATTGGTGTAAATACAGAAGAATGGACCATTGGAGTAATGAGAGAATCGAGCCAATAAACAGGTAAATCCATCAAGGTATGAAGACATGTCACACAGCAAATAAAAATACTTTTATATATATATATATGTATTGTA
Source organism: Epiperipatus broadwayi (assembly GCA_028023455.1). Taxonomy (NCBI): domain Eukaryota; kingdom Metazoa; phylum Onychophora; class Udeonychophora; order Euonychophora; family Peripatidae; genus Epiperipatus; species Epiperipatus broadwayi. Next base: position 1,841,523 of record JAQFVV010012500.1, read on the forward strand.
GTGTAATCCATTTTAAAATTACCGTGTACTTAGAATAATTTTTTTTTTTTTAATAAACCTATATACTGTTGTAAATAATAAAATGGAGTAAAAGTTTTTTTTTTAATACACGACACACTTTTGGCGCAGTCGCTGTGAAATTTCGAATCTACGGAGTTAATGATTTAATTCAAAAGTTCGGAAGGATTGTTAAGATGTCATTAGGACAAGAAAGTATCTCGGAGTTCAACATTGGGAATGCGGGAGAATAGCCACTATATGTCACTCAACTTGAAAATTTTTTTAAGCTAAATAACATTACGGAGAATAATAAAAAAGTGGCAGCACAGTTATGCCTGTCGGGAAGAAGAGTCATAGAAGTTATACATAAACTAATGAATGGACCAATAATGGACGAAACAGAATATGAAAACATTATAAACAAATTATCCAATTATTTCGGTCCACAACCATCGAAGTTTATGGCTCGATTAACTTTGCAGAATGATATATAAATCACATGGCATATAGAATTAATGTAACATCTTGACAAGGTTAAATTTTGAACGAAAGTTGATTCGATGAAAATAAGTTGTTATTGTCTATTAAGTTGATTATGTTTACACATTCAATTCAATAAGAAAATATATATATACACAATGTATCCCAGTAAAAGATGCGACTGGTTACAGCTTCTTTCCCCAAGTTGCCTGCAGCACCAACTCTAAATCAATTATGTTATGTAGTAACATAGATTAGCTATTCATCACAAAATTTTAAGATGACTACAACATGGCTAGATCATGAAATGTTGCCATGTGTTTCACACCTTAACTGATGACGCAATATCATGTTAAAATTAAATTTTGTTTTAAATTGATCAAAACTGCTCTTCAAATGTTGAAAATAATTCAAATTGGGAATGGCAATGAAGCAATAAATAGCAAGAATGTTTTAGAGTAATTTGCAAAATTTCATGATGGCAAAGAAAAGCACTGGAGCTGATCCACACAGATATGAAACACAGACATTAGGTATTGCGATCCAGACACACTAACATCTTAAAATTTTTGAGGTGAATTAATAGCTGAACTATGTAAGCCATGCATTTATTCAGAAATAATGCTGCTGACAGTTTGGAGACAAATTTGTGTTCTTTGTATTTCTAGTTTAGTTCCATTCAAATATTAACAGTATCTGTTAGCATGAGTGATAGGAGTAATATTCTAATGCTATCCTATTTCTATTCTCAAGGAACAATAACTACTTAAAATTATTCTAGCCAGTAGTCAAAACATATCTACCATTATTAATTCCAAAATAAAACTTATAAAAAAAAACATATTTAAAGAAATGCCTTTATTCATATAAATGTACTTACAAGTAAACAATTTTTTTTTCCCAGCTTTCACAAATAAATAAAAGTATGAGGTGATTATATTTCATTTTAATCAATTATGATAATTCACCAATCAGGTTCCCAAAGAATTATTTAAATAAACTTGCTAATTCTTGCATCAACACCAATCTATTTGTTAGATAAACAACGACCTTTTTTATCTGATGAATCATTGGCTTTGTTAAAAGAAAATAGGCATTAGTTAATTCTTTGGGAATCAGGCTTGTGAATTATTGTAGAATGTTTTAGTACTTAGTTGCTCCATGAATAGATCTATATATTTTTTTCATACACATAATAGCAAAATGATAATAAAGTTAAACTTTAAATTGGAATTCTTACTTGATAAGAAGCCCATAAAAATTGTTAAAAAGTACAATTAAGACTATTTTGAAACGTTTACATCCTATGCTTTTATATATTTATGAAAGTTGAAAAAATTATATTTTTGCCTTTTTAGTACATTTATGAGAATAAAAGCATTACTTAAATTGTTTTTTTTTTGTTTCTCCTTTTTAATTTTATATAAATATAAGTTTTCACAAATTCAGTTTTAAACACTGTTAGCATCACTGTTAATATAGAATTAAGAATTTTTAGCTAAAATTTTTGCAAAGTTTCAACTAGATTGGAAATTGGAAAATGGATGAAAATTTACTTACAAGATTTGATCCAAACAAACAAAGTAAGTTAAATAATAATATTTAATCAAAGTCAAAACCATATTATGATAATCTTCAAACTTTCATTTATCACAAAAACCTTACATTTTTTTCTTTCATCCGCTTGAGAGTTTTGTCTAAAGTGGATCGATCTTTTTCAGAATGTGATCTGGAAACTAATACAGCTCCACATAACAAACTCATAATTCCAAATGGCCCAGAATACAATAATGCTTTTTTGGCCATAGCAGCACAGGGATCAGGCCAGATGTACAGAGAAGCTGGATAAAACACAAAAATTATAGCAATTAAATTTGAAAAAAAAAAAACCTAACTCATAAAATATATGTTATAAATAAATAAATTCAGAGTATGAAACTAACAATATTTTAAACTAAAATACCAAAAAAATATCTATATAGTCATAAAAATGACTACTCTTCTAATTACAAACAATTTCAATAAATGTTTTCAAAAACAAACTTTGTATCAACAAACAAAAAAGTTATATGCTTCAGATTGACCTATTTATATAGAAATTTAAGTAAAGAGAAGGTGGAACCACCTTTTTCTTATAAAAATCTCTGTCTTGTGTTGCGATTTGAGAGCTCCCTATACAGTCATCATTACATCTGATTGGCTGTCATATAAGTATTCTTAAAGCGCATGAGAGAAGGTTTCAGCCTTTCACTTTTAAAAAAGGTTATTTAAAAACACACCTTCTAAATACATTATTTACTATGACAGTTTTGACTACCTAACAATCTTCTTCAGATTTCACAACAAACCTTTCTCTTAGGCAATCATATGTTTTGAATAACTCAGAAACAAATAAAACAAAAATCATTCAAAATACAATGGAAATAAACATTTAAGACACTATTATTCAAAGATTTGTAATTACTAAAATATTTAACTCAAGTAATAAAAGATGTAATGTTAGATTGTAAAAAATGAATATATTTCATTAACTGAAAAAGGAAACAAAGTAAATATTGGAGCATTACGAATAACATTTGAGATTCTAACTCACAATATTAATTAAAATGTTAACTTTTTTAAAATAAAGTATTGACACTAGGAAGCATTGCTTCTTGTGTTCAATGCCATATTTATTAATATCAGAAAACTTATCTAGTTTACATTTTTACAATATCCTTAGATATGTTCCATTCAAACTCCCAAATCTTTTAAAGGGCTTGAAGACATAAGCAATCAGTTTATCACAAAGACACTTTTAAATAAATTAATAGCAGAGCTGCAAAAAAATAAAAATAAATGTATATCTATTTAAATAAGACATAAAAAAGAAATTGAAAATAAAAACCTCATAAGTATATTGGTTTTACACCTGATTCGATGAGATGACCTAAAGTAAGGTCATATGTTATGTTTAGAGAAACTAAAAGTTATATTCTCATGTCTTGAAGATATATAATTAAAAAAATATTTAATTTTACCAGACATAGTTTAATCTGTAGTCAGATAGTAGACAGAAATTGAAAACCTTTTAAGTTCTGCAACACCAATAATATCGATTATATTTTAAAATGTTATAAAAAATTATTGATACCAAGTGTGAACAAATACATACTTCATGCAAAATAAAGTGAAATGTCAATAAGAAGACAGTAAGACTATTCCTGAGACAGTATTTTTCAAAAAACTATTGCAACATAACTTAATAATGTTATCATATGAACAAAAGCATATGGAAGTGCACAAGCAAAGATTACATAAAAAGAAAAGAAAATACAATTTTTTTTATCTGTAATTTATAAATCATCATTAAATATGTCATTGAAGTAGAAGAATACACCAATAATAAGAATCTTCATCAAGAAAAGCCTAGTGAAAGAAGATTTACTTCATGTAGTAATCCACTCTATCACTCACCAGTTCATGTAAGAATAAGTAATCACTTCACATTAGAGGACAGTGCTAGCCAAACTCCCCATGAGTTTCCAGTTATCAGACTTTGTTAATGAATGGCCATCCATCCATCAATCACCTTTTATATTACTCATGCTAATAACTTGTAAGTTTCAACACTTCAAGGTTTAGGTCGATTCTAAATTGCTTGAATAGCTAATCAGCAAATATAGTGATCTCAGTTATATGCTAACTATATGCACTTTGCATCAGCAATATTTTAGCTTACATTAAACATCTGCCTTAACAGCAATAATACATTGTCATTTAGCTTTGCGCAATCTTTAATCAATAAACATTAGATCGCAATCAACAAAATCCACAAGAGCCAAGGAGTGAGAAGTAGATGAATATGTAAGAATTTTGAAGAGAAGAAATAATTAATTTACCTAACATGGACATAAGCAAAAAAATTACTGATTTCATTTGAGAAGTCATTAACATCATGTCATAATACAATCCTACATATAAAGTTAACAGATAATGTATTTATATGGAAATGAGATTTTAAAAAAAGTAGAAAATATATTACAAGTACATAATCATGATGAGTGCAAAAGAGAATTGTTATGTTAGAGATAAAAAAGCTGAATTATAGAAAATTAATTTGCATTAAAATTTGAATAGTTAAGCAATAGAATAAGAACTTTATAAACTATGAACTACTTGAAACGTAGTGTAATTACTAACCTGTATTGTCTATTTGTGTGTTATTACTAACAAGTTATTTGTATTTGGAAAGTTTAAATAAAGTTTAAAATTTTCTATACATTCACTCATAAATGATGGAAATAGTCCAACATATCACATCTTATAATATACCATCATTACAAACCTTCAGACAAATGAAAAGATATATAACACTGTCATTTGGTACAAGACAAAATCTTTGTATATGAAGCAAAGTAAGCAAAAATGGGATAAGAATTTGGACGTGGATGAAAGTTATAAAAGTGAGAGGAATATATTTATTTTTGAAATGTAGCATGTTGGAAAAGAATGAGGATAAATTATATAAAGATAAAAAGAGGAAATCAATTAGAAGTAACACAACAGCTTTTATTTAAATGCAATTAAGAAAACTAATATATGTTTAATGCTGGAAGAATGATTTGATATGTTTATAGTATAATGGTCGGGGTATTGGTGATCCTTCCGTATCTGCCGTACAGGGCGCCACCAGGCCATTCAAACCTGGAAAATTTTATAGTAGGCAGATACTTAATATTAAGATCTAATTTTATATTATTTTATTTTATTACGACCGTTAGCCCATGCCACTAGCTCATGGAGACGCAGAGATATATTTTTAATTCAAAAAAAAATTTAAATAAATAAATAAAATAAGTCACTGCCTGTAATAACACACAAAAAACATTTATTAATGCACATATATAAATATTTATAAATTGAGGAATAAAATTTATCTTCTTTAGATTTTAATATTAATTTTAAGTTGGTTATTATTTTTTTAAATTTAAATTATTAATAAAGTCCACACAGATGGACATTTTAATAAATTTTACTTTAGAATGTTGAGTATTTATAGACTACATAGATTTTTCAGTTAAAAACTTTTCAAAACAATAATTCAATCTCAGACTAAAAGTTCGTAGCCACACCAAAGCCTGCTTCCAGATACATAGACACAACCAATGCAATATGAAGATGCTAGCATAAAACCACACTGACAGGAATGTGCATCTGACAGGACGATATTATTTGAAGGACATAATCCTCGTCCAGTACAGGAATGCGTGTCTGCCTGGCGAAGGAATCATGTATATAACATAATTAAAGGGAAATGCTACGTATGAGGGAGAGCGGTCTATCTGCCGACTTATAGTCCCTATTCACAGAGCTAAAAAGGGGTCAATGGCGCAGGAAAAGCATCTACGTCCATTGCAATGACTACATATTTGGGTCATGCATTCAATTGGGCTTTGCCCTGTATGCTAAACACGCCTCACATTACATTGATATAAACACACATATATCCCTCCACCAGCATTGACCTAACTACGAGACAAATAGCCTGAAATTAAACCCCTTCAAAATAAACATAAACAATTAAAATATAAAGTTATTGATGGAATTGCAGAGGGAAATTTACAATAAACCTAATGGCACTCATCATAAAATGCCGCATTGACCCCAATAACTTAAAAGATATACGAATAAATACGTTTGGACACTCAGCATGAGGTGTCTTATTTACCGATATCTATATATTTTAATCAAATGAAAATAAAAAAATAACTAAACGTTAATGAATCTATGCAGCTATCTACACCCACATTAAATTTAATACATTTAAATAATTTAGTCAATAAATATTAATAATAAAAAAATGCAAATGATTTAATTAAATTAGCAAACTCAAATATATAAAATTTGAAATCTTAATAAGTCAGATAAAGTTCATTTTAAAAGTTATGTTTGGCTGGTTATTAAAAGTTTGTTAAATATTGACGAAAGTTCTTAATTACTTTTTAAAATTTTATAGTTCATATTTTACAATAGAGGAACTCACAGTTCTTTGGGCCAATTCCCGCGCAGACTTTATTAGTCATACTTTCATGGAAGACAGGTTTGTTGTTCATACCGTAGTTAATCCAGAGGTTGTCTTAGCTGGTTCGATCCTGGAACTATTTTATTTCAGAACCCATATGATTCGAGTCTACAATAGTGCCATTCATAAATTAAGTCACTTCATTTGAAATAAGAGAGAGGGTGACAAGGGTGTCTTTTCACCCTCCTCCTCAAAAAATCAAGCTGGAACTAACTTTTATTGGAAATTTTTTTCTTTTATTTTAATCCTCCGGATTCACTGAACATGGTTTTCTGTTCCAATGATTTTCATTAAGGTCTGAGCGTTGGTTGCTGCTTCTATTGGACCTTTTATTTTTTTTCTCTTATCTGATTTTTTAATTATAGAAGAGCCCCAAAGGCTAGTTTGCTTTTCGTTTAATTAATAAAACAATCATTTCCATTTACTGAGATTACGTAGGAATCTTTTAACAAAAATATTTTATCTTTAGATCTTGTACTTTTTTTTATAAAAAAGTATATTTAAATCCTTTTTTTTTTTTAAAAAAAAAAAAAAACTTTTAAAATTTTCCATCTGTGCGACAATATATATGTTATCGTAACTCTTTTAATTTTGGCTTTTAGTTTTTTTTCTTTTAAATAATTTTATTTGCGATTTATTTTGCCCTTTATTTTAGTTTTAAATTAATGTAACGCAACCGTTACAATAGATTGTCAATAGATAATAGGGAGAAAGAGAAAAAATAACTTTGCAACATATTATTTTTGAATGAAAAAGAGTAGATTTTTGCAGTAAGTTTTGCACATATAGCATCTGTACATTATCATTAGCCATTCACAAACAAGTTCAGGCATTTACCCCCCTCCCCCTAAAGATAGAAAAAAGTTACACGAGATAAGTTTTGTGTTGATTTTACAAATCAATTTGTGAACTGCACGTATATCTATATATACAATATGCTGGTCCATTCTTCTATTTTATAAGCAAAGTTTTCTATCTGAAATATTGTGATTCTCCAATTACCATATTTTCTACCATATCTTCCCAAAAACAATCATCCACTTTTTAAAAATATCCTTAAGATAATCATTATAATCAGATGGGAACTACTTCTCATATGAAAACTACAGTCAAATCTTATATTGTTTATTCCATTTATATGCCTAGTTTAATGAAGGTATGATTTTACAACTCTATCATATCACATCCAGCAAGTTGAAAATCATATTGATTGGTTTTATGATATTACTTTTTTTTAAATTTTGTGGAGCATCATTAAATGAAACTTTTCTAATGCATTACGTTGTATTAAGAGTGGCCAAGTCTCACTACCATACAATAAGTTAAGGAAAATAAGACTTCTATAAAGCAGCTAATTTAGTTGCAGTAGTTATTTCTCTGATCTTTTAACTTGTTAAGAGCACCAGCAGCACATTGGAATCTAGGCTAAGTCCTTCCCACTTACAAGATGTTTAAATTGGCGAACAGTCTCAAATTAATACCTGCTCAAACTAAAAATTGCTGAAGATTTTTCTTCTATCACTGGCTGATTGAACCTTAATTATTAAATCAAAATCTTTATATATTGTATTCAAAACTTTAAGTACATTTGGTAGATCAACTTTTAAATTGACAAAAATAATACTATCATCAGATACTATAAATCCAGAATCCTAAAAAATGAAGTTCTTGTTTTCAGTGTTTAATTGATTCAAATTAAAATCTCCACTCTCAAATCTGAATCGTAATTTTTATGCATTAAGTTGTCTAAAAACAGTTCCAAAGACCATTGACATAAAAATCAAAAACAATATGAAAACAACACATTTTAATTTAAAAGCAATTTTCATTTCAAATGCCTAAGATTTTCCTCCTATAGTAATAATACTTCCTCTCATTCCATCAAGTAAAAACTGTATAATACAAATACTAGCATTCAACCAACTAATTTCAAACTGCTGTAAATCTGTTCTATTAACTGAATCGAATGCCTTGATTAAATCAATAAAAGCAATTCACTATGTTTTATTCACAACACTTTTCTTGTATTTGCTTGGGACCAAAACCATGTCTATAATAGTCTTTAATTTTCTAAATAAACAATGATTCTCCAGTGACCCATTCATCTATAGCTGGAAGCAACCTATTCAACAAAATTCTTGAAGATATCTATGCTATAGTGAATAATAATGATATTCCACCATAATTATTACAAATTTTGACTAGTCCACTTGTTTTTAAAAATTGGAACAATCAAAACATCCTTAAGCTCAGGTGGCACAACTTCAGGAGTCCATATATTCTAAAGAAATTCCAAATTTTTAAACGAATGTACTACCACCATATTTTAAAACTTCTCCACTTATTTCATTAGAAAACTGCAACCTTTCCATTTTTAAGATTACAAAGAGCTGTTTTGACTCCACTAAACTGGATTAGTTATTCAAATCTAAATGAGTAAATAAAATGACTAAATCAGTATTAGTTGCCATCTCAATTCTAGGATCATCATTCAAAAGGTAATGAAATAATTGTCATCGTATAAGAGAATACCAATGCTGAATTTAACAGAATTGAAGTTCTTATATTGCTTTAAATGCATCAAAAAAAAAGACTGAGTGACAATAATCGGAGACTACCTTCATATCCTCTGTAACCAATAATTTCTAAGCCTTCTTGTCAAGTATTGAAATTAATTTATTACGAACTCATTTAATTTATTGTCCTGATACATGTTTCTTTTGAATCAAATAACTAATAATAATAGCAGAGCCAGAGAACCAGCCATGATTCTTCTTTTTAATAAACCCAAGAATAGATTTACTTGTGTCATAACACATTTTTTTAAAAGAATTCCATGCTTCAGCAATATGGCAATTCTGAAAGTCCAAATTTAATGTTTAAGAGTTGTTGAAATTTACTACATATAGTAAAATACTTCTACAAAAAAACATCAATTTTTTTTTTTGTGAATATGATTGAAATAAGATCTACTTTTAAATTCAATGATCATTCTAATTTTATAATCCAACCAACATATGCACCCATGATTACTTCAAAAGTACTCCTGTTATAAGAACTTCTCTTATGTTCTGATTCCGTTTTGGATGTGAATGCAATCATATTCTTTTATAGCAATTTTTCTGCAAAAACAAAGTGTTAAATCATTTTCAATTCGAGACCATTTTAATTTATAGTATATTATTATTTCCAACAACTTTTGGATAAAGTCTATTATTTATACTACCATATGCAGTAAAATCTCCCCAAAAAAATTCCATTTTTTTAATGATATTGCTGTAATAATGTTTTCCGGTAATAAATAAATACATTCATTCTTGAAGTTCGCTAAATAAAATGAACTTTGATACAATTGTGCCAGCTAAGTTTGGTCACCATTACTCTTTCATTGACATGAGGAATTTCCAAAAATTAACACCATTAACCTTTAATTGATGAATTCCAAAAACAAAGATACTAGATTAGATTTTACAGCAAATCCAACACAATGAGACCTTCCCCTCAAAAAAAAAAAAAAACTTGTAGTCCTCTATCTATTCCATTAAACTTCCTTCCATTAAAAAACACATTTCACTAAAAGCAGTTATATCAAACTGGGCAAATCTTTAACCATTAGTATTATCCTCCAGTCTAGTCTTAAGGAGATGGTATCAAATAAAATTTGTATTCATATATCTATATTTGATTTAATATATTTACCTGTAGTACTATCACTACCTCCTACTTTACTATTATTTCTAACACTTTAATAATCGATCAAGCATGACAATCTAGCCAGGCTGTATAAGGTAAGTCACTTTTAAATCTCATTTTAGGATCCTATCTATTTTAGTGGTAGGTAGAATTCCTAAATAAGACTTTGTAAATATATAATTTTTGCCCAGTTAAAACTCCTGTCTCAAATTTAATCTCAATTTGACTTATAAATGATTATACTGCTTCCAAGAAAGATTACAATTAAGGACTACCAACCTACTGAGCCCCACAATATTGCTTTCTAAATTGTTGGAGGCTTGAGCTAGAAAAAAAAAAAGGGAATTTGAATCAGAATTGTTAAGCATATAGTTAAAAGATGAAAATGTGGTATATAAACACCATTCCATTTAATGCAGGGATATGATGATCAGGCCTATACTAACTTAAGAAACTGAAGAAGCAAAAGGAGATAGGAAAGACTATAATAAAAAAAATACCAAGTCTTCAATGAATCCATATCCTATTCTAAAGGACAGCAGGAAGTACTCTTGGTTAGATATTGTTTATTTGTTATTCACAGTTAACCTTCCTATCTGAAGATCACTCCCTTATTCGCCACCCGCAGAGCCTATCTAACATATTTAATTTTTTGCCAAAAAAAAAAATATGCATATAATTAAAAATCACGATATGAAGCATAAATTTGAAAATGACCATCTTTCTAAAGTCTAAAATTGGAACAATAAAAGTTATGTCAAAAAAAATACAATATAATAATGGGTATAAAGCTGATCCTGATTGTTTATCTCCATTTGACGAAGTTAGAGAAATCTCCATAGAGACAAAATGAACATTGTTCATACTAGTAGAGAGCATCTGATTGGTTAAGGAGAGCCAAATAACAAATAGCCGATACCTGCTCATGAGGCGAGATACTTGGAATAGCATTATTCAAGCTCCAGTGCTTATCAGAAGGCAAGCATATGAACAAAAATTATTGTATTCCGGAACATGTTAGAGTGCTGATGGATCATTAAAAAATACTGACATCAGAGGAATTAAACGAAAGGCAATCATGCATGGAGTCAATCAATAATTAACAGATTATAACAACGTCAATCTTTGGATTAACTTGGTTTTTTAACACTATAACATGAACAAAGTTCAAACTCTGTCACAAGAGAAGGTTTAGATATTCACACACATGCCTGCAAACGTAGTGATCTATATGCTTATTAAAGCAGTTATATCAGAAGTAAACATTCTACCAGTCATGTTCTTCATGTGAGCTATTATTCACTATATTTTTCATGAGATGTGCTTATATAAAAATTGTTAAATGGCCAAATGTGCAATAACAAAACATATATATATATTTGATTTTTATATTATGTAAAATGCAAGAGAAAATTAAAAATGATAATTTTACATTTTTTTCTCCTTTTGATAAAAGACAGATTTGCTATTAGAAAAAAATGTTTATAGATGTAAAATAATCTGCATATCTGGGTAGAAATATCTGTTTTTGTTTTATGTATTTCAATTTTTGTTGTTTGTTTTGTGACTTTTACTTTCCAAATTCCGAAAAGATTGCTTTCAGCTTGAACATGTTAAAAGGATACTTTCGTCAAATATTATAATTTAACAGTGGAAGCCGGATTTAGAAAGGTAACAAAAGAATAGAAATTAAGTGAGATAAGGATCATACATGTTTTTGCTATGATCGCAAGTAAAATTCCCAGACAATTAATAAATAACTGGAGAGTTTACATAGGAAGAGCAAATAAAAATTTTTTTTATTAAAAAAAAAGGACAAGGCAGTTAACCATTGGTACCTGAGTAAGAAGGAATGAAAACTCTCTCTCTCTACACATAGGAGAGAAACATTGGCATAAACAGTTCATAATGATTGGTATTGGGGCAAGAAGGAAAGAAAACTCTCTCTCTACACATAGGAAAGAAACATTGGCACGAATAGTTATTTCGGCAATCAAAACAATTGCTAGTGAAAGTAAATAATTCATTGGATCGTTAAAATTAAAACCGAAAAATATAACAAAAATGCAGCTGAATAAATATTCAAGTGTAAAGGTACTGATTATGGGGTAAAGAGTCGTAAACATGCTTGAGGCTTTTGCCCCACTTGAAACTGGGCTACTGATCCTGTCATCCATCTACATCCAGAAATCAACATCTGACCAAAACTTCCCACAAATCAAGAGAAAAACACTTTGTCTACTGATCCTACAGAAATCTGGAAATAGACATTATCTGAAAATTTATATGGCCATGTCTCATAGTAAGCTTACACTTATATATCTTAGTAATAAGAGTTCTTGGAAACTAAGGTAAATACTGTATTTTCATTAAAATTTAATCTCATATAATATAGTGTGTATATGTATACTTTATTTGTTTTTTTTTCTTATGTTGTAAAAGTGTATTTAACTTTAATAATTTTTTTCTATGATAGCCATTAACTATTAAAGACATTATATATTGTAACGATCCGGAGATTACGACTTCACGTAATCTGCACTACGGGGCGCCATCTAGGCATTTGAACCTAGAAAAATTTATAAAGTAGGCAGATACGTAAGTCAAAAAAAAATAAAAAAAATTTTTTTTTTAAATATTTTGTTCCGGTCGTTAGCCCATGTCACTCGCTCAGGGAGTAGCAGAGATTTAATAATATGATATCTTATCTAATTAGATTTCAACATTAAAAAATAAATAAAATAAGCCACTGCCAGCAATTAACATACAAAAATTTATTTACGCACATATATATAAGATTTAAAATTATTTTAGTATTAGTTTTACATTTTAACATTTAACATTATTTTTAACTTTGATTTTTGACTTTAATTTACATTTAATTACTATTATATTCTAATTTTACATTTTAATTAAGTTCGCACAGATAAATTTATGAAAGCTTGTTTATAATGTTGAATATAGATCGGTTACATAGATTTCACGGTCAAAAACATTTCAAAGTAAACATAAACGATCAAAATACAAAATTATTGATTACTGACAATTGCGGAGGGAACTTTATACGTAACCCAATAGTATTCACCATAAGATACTGGCATTGTCACCAATAACTTAAAAGACATCCGAATAAATACATTTTTGATACTCACCGTAAGGTATCATTATTTATCGAATGTCTATATATTTTGATCAAATATGGAAATGCAAAACATAGTTAACCAATAAACAATCCATGCAAGCGTCTATAAACAACTTAAATTTAATGCATTTTTATTTAGGGTCAAGTATGAATAGACCATATAAATTTGCTTTTGACAATAAACATTCTATCCCTATTTAACCTTAGGCTAAAATTCGCAGTCAAACTGGCATCAATCCATCTGATACATCGATGTATTCAATGTAATTCGGAATACGGCAGCACCAAAGAGATTAAGAAAAGACATTGACTCTCAATCAGATAGGAATATTACATCTATCTAACGAGAAGAACAATAAAAAAAAAACTCCATAGAAAGGAACTGCGTTCTCCGTCTTATAATTCCTTCCATAGGCAAACGGGTGAGTGCGGCGTATATATAAACGATTCTGCCAGTAGCGAATCTCCGACTTCATCTACTAACTACATCAATATATCCAATCCATTGACCCAATCTAACAACGACATAAATAACCTAAGATTACCCTCCCCTAATATAACTTTACAAATCTATACAGCCATTCACGCCCGACTTAAGTTTAACATTTATATAATTTACCTTAACGGAAAACAGAAATCATAATAAAACTTAAAGAACAAAAAAGTAAATAAATCAATGGAAATGATTTTAAATATATATATAAAAAAAGAAATACATCAAATAACATTATTAATAAATTAAGTTGGTCAGATAGGATAATATTGCATTATTTACTAAAAAGTTTTAAAATTTAGAGTTCTTATTGTTTCAAGTGAATATAAAGTTCTTACGATTTTTAAAACGTCCAACTTTATCCGTTGCTTGCCATGAACGTAAATTCCCACGCCGTCCTAAAGAGGTTAATATTCTGAAGGCCGATTTATTTATCCATCCGGAGATTTTTGTTTTAACTGGTCCTCAATGTAGAAAAACGATAGTTCATTTCTCTTTCTTTACTAGCAAAACTGAAGGGATTGAACGTGCGTCCTTCAATCTCTTCTCCCGCACCTCCGCACTAACATCTATCTGTCACATTGTAATAATCATAATAACTCCAATCACTCCCTATAATTTTCAACCTTGTCCTTTTATATTCATTTGAAGGATTGCATTTACATTACGTCATCGATGCGATGATCCTTTTCGTTGAGGTCCGATTTCCCAATGGATTTCTTTCATTGGCTATTTGTTTCTATTGTTTTCCTATCTGACCCATGTTTTTACATTTAAATGCCCAAGGCTGGTTTACATTTGACTAATTAAATTTATCATTTCCATTTCTGATTAATTAACCTGTTTTCCAAATCAAAGATATATTTAAAGATAAATTTAAAGATATAATTTTATCTCCAAATCTTTTTAAGTTTTTGTTTTTAAAATACCTTTTCTATTTTTAATACAGTTTTATTTTAATAATTTTTTATATCTGTGCGATTTAATATATACGAGTTTAAGATGATATTTAATTTCAATTTTTAATTCTAAAAGAAAATTTTTAAATGCGAACTTTTTAATTTACTTTCATGTTTAATAAAAAAAAAAAAAACAATGTAACGAACGTCTGTGTTCGTTACATATCAGTAAAGTTACTTAAAAAAAAAATGATCAAAAAAAAAAAT
Organism: Epiperipatus broadwayi; assembly: GCA_028023455.1. NCBI lineage: Eukaryota > Metazoa > Onychophora > Udeonychophora > Euonychophora > Peripatidae > Epiperipatus > Epiperipatus broadwayi. Next base: position 1,856,561 of record JAQFVV010012500.1, read on the forward strand.
ATTTTACTTAGGGTTAGTAATTACGGTACACGATTGACAAAGACATTTACAAAACATCCGGTTAATAATTTTACAAAAAGACTATATACAAAAAGAAAAATGTTTACTATCGCCTACCTAAGGACCTTTTACGTTTACACCTCCTCCCGACCAGAGTTCTAACTTTTTTTTTTTCCATTTTATTTTTACACACGGCATGACAAGCAAATTTTATAAATTATTTATTTAAATAAGGTTGCATTGAGATAAATATGTTTTAAGAAATAATGGGTTTAAATGTGTATATTTGCAGCACAATTATAAACACCACCAACTTATTTATGACTGATTGAAATGCATACATAGGGTTACACTGAAGTAATTCCCAAAGGTACTCATCGTAAGGCACATTTCGATCATAAACTTACGTGGCTGTGCGCACCTATACACCTAAAAGCATAATATATATCAACAAAAAAAAACATATCAATCGCAACCTTTTGACTTTTTTTTTTTTTTTTTAACAAAAATTAGTTTTAAAATTTTTTTCACTTTCTTGTGTTTAATATATATGCGCAATTTCTTTTACTGGCAGAGCTTTTATAAGATTTCAAGTATACGACTTATGTAACCAGATAAAAATATTTCATTTTGATAAAATTTGCTCAGGGTATATGTGGTTTATTAAAGATCGGCCCCAGATTGGGAAAGCCATTGTAACGATCCGGAGATTTTTGTTTTAACTGGTCCTCAATGTAGAAAAACGATAGTTCATTTCTCTTTCTTTACTAGCAAAACTGAAGGGATTGAACGTGCGTCCTTCAATCTCTTCTCTCGCACCTCCGCACTAACATCTATCTGTCACATCGTAATAATCATAATAACTCCAATCCTCCCTATAATTTTCAACCTTGTCCTTTTATATTCATTTGAAGGATTGCATTTACATTACGTCATCGATGCGATGATCCTTTTCGTTGAGGTCCGATTTCCCAATGGATTTCTTTCATTGGCTATTTGTTTCTATTGTTTTCCTATCTGACCCATGTTTTTACATTTAAATGCCCAAGGCTGGTTTACATTTGACTAATTAAATTTATCATTTCCATTTCTGATTAATTAACCTGTTTTCCAAATAAAAGATATATTTAAAGATAAATTTAAAGATATAATTTTATCTCCAAATCTTTTTAAGTTTTTGTTTTTAAAATACCTTTTCTATTTTTAATACAGTTTTATTTTAATAATTTTTTATATCTGTGCGATTTAATATATACGAGTTTAAGATGATATTTAATTTCAATTTTTAATTCTAAAAGAAAATTTTTAAATGCGAACTTTTTAATTTACTTTCATGTTTACTAAAAAAAAAAAAAACAATGTAACGAACGTCTGTGTTCGTTACAATATATAGTCTCATGGGAGTAGTGAATATTTTTTTTTTCATTTAATTAATTGTGCTCCATTACCTTATTAATATACATGTATGCTATAGTATGAACATATTTCTATTGATATAGTTATCACCGGCCCTGTGATTGAGCTAGTTAGGGTCATACCCCTAATTACGCATAATGTGAAAATCTTCCATGAGGGGCCCGCAGTATAATTCTTACTTTTGACAGTGGGATTGGTGCTTGGAATTGGCTAAATCCGACATCCATAAATATGCTGCTAGGGTAAATATGAGTAGGGGATAACTAGCTGATATTGTCAGGCAAATATAGCGAACTGATTGAGTTGACTTATTAAAATCTTTTTGTTTCATAATGGTATTTATATTTATTTAATAGAACAAATAGATGTTTGGATATCTCAAAATTTACTCCTTAATCAGGTATTGTTGCAAAAATAAAATAATCCTAACCACTTTTTTTTTTTAATGGTAGCTAATATTAAAATAATTATCTGCAGGTAAACGGTGACTAAACAGCCATCCCAACAAATTACTTAAAATGTAATATACGTTATATTAGCAAAAAATTAATCAAAATGCCCGCAGGCTTGTCACAATGGACTCCTAATGATGGGACTCTGAAGAATGGAGAATGATATAGAGTTATGATTGGATATTTTTTTTTTGTTTTGCCTAAAGAAAAAATAAGAGTTCAAGAGTAATAGAGATATGTAAAGCGGATGATAGTTTAGACAAATAAAACTGGACAAAAATAACAGGTAGCATAATACTTCATAGGCCGGGGATTTGAGCCTGGCATGCTTGTTTTTGAAATAGACTCTATTAAATATATAAAAAAGAAATAAGATTACAAGTAGAAACAGCAAATCACCATATAAGAAACAAGCATGATGGAGAGCATTATGAAAAAGTTACAAGAATAAGAAGAAAGAATGGAGTTAAGATTTCAGGAAATGCATGGTATGAAATTAAAAATGCAAAATAGAAATTAAGAAAAAATATTAGAATTAGAACAGAAACTGTGTAAAGAAAGAGAAAATAGTCAGGAGGGGAGAGTGACCTTGATAAGGAGAAAAGTAAAAGTGAAATAAAAGATGATAAGATCAAATAAATGAAAGTGGAAGGTGAAATAAATTAAAAGAGAAGAGAGACCAGATAACAGAAAGTCAAGAGAGGTGGCCCAGTTGTGGACACTGGAAACATGCAACGTGACAGAGAACATTACTAGAATCGCGAGACATAATCTGCCTCTAAAAATCAAGCAAATGCTCCTAGGAATAGAAATATATCTATTGAAGAGGCAGCAGAATTATTAAATGCAATAGATATGAGCACGCAAGACTATAATAAACTGATAGATAGGGGAAAAGAAATCGGAGCACTCAAGCGATAAGAATTATCAAAGATGACCAGGGACAAATTGGAATCCAAAGAATCATCAAAGAGAAGACGACAAAATCGTACCAAAATGTTATTATGGGAGTCAAGCGTGACTGCCGTTTAGGCCGACTTAAGACTGGGGGAAAAGGTCACGTCCACCGTCACTGACACCAAAAGATAGGCAATAACCAGACCATCTTCAAAAAAAAAAAAACAGAGAGAAAATATATATTTTAAATTTAATTAATTGTTATTTGATGTTGTTTCTCATTAGTTGATACGTTAGACAGAGATATATACTTGAACATGTTATAAAAGGGTGCGTTCGAATATGCATGCTAATTTTTGTAGGGAAAGTGCAACTTGGCACAGAAAAGTTAGGATCAATGGGGAAAAAAATTAAAAATTTTTTTTTTTTGATTTTCCGGAATTAGGTAGGTTGTGGCTGTTAAAATGGGGTGGTGGGTGATCTCTTGATTTTTCCAATGGATAGGGGGGGTTGGCTGTTGTATCGAGTGTGTGGTATGTTGTGTACTGTGTATGGCGGCTCATCTCGGATGTGGCTTTGACACCAACACTTATAACCCATATGTTTATGCAGCAGATAATGAAATTCTGCCAGAGTCAAAGCCTTCAAGCCTCCAAGAAAAGAAGTATGGTGAACTAATATTGTCTTACCCATATGACTCCAGAAGCAAGCAGGGTCTGGACTTAAACTCATAACAAGAGTAGGGCATTGTTTTTGATCTTCCCCCACTCCTAAGACTCAGAAGTAACAGAGTGGTAAAGATGTATTTTTTTGGGACACTATGTAGCAAAAAAATGGTAAACCAAAGGGAAACTGGCCATATATTGTGCATGATGCATTATAGGCTTTTTGTTTGGTGGCCGAATAGGTCGTATATTGTCAAGTTGTCCCTTTTTGCTTTGAGCTGTTAGGTGCCTATCAGATCTCCATCAAGGTTAGAGATATATATAACTGGTCCTATATATGCTCCGGTGATTTCGGAGATATAAATATATATGCAGTGATTTCAATAAGTTCAGAAAGTGACAATTCATCATTGGGTGAAGGTAAAGATTTTGTTTAATTACAAGCCATCAAAACATTAAACCGAATTTGAAGGCTTCCTGACGGGAGGAGGGGTATTGTAACAGGAACCAAGTTCAAACCCAGTCACAATGAAAAGTTAAAATATTCACACACATACCTACAAATGTAGTGATCTATATGCTTATTAAAGCAGTCATATCAGAAGTAAGCCTTCTATCCATCATGTTTTTCATGTGAGTTATTATTCCTATATTTTTCATGAGATGTGCATATATAAAATTGTTAAATGGCAAATGTACAATAAATATATTGTAACGTTTATTTATATACGTTACAAATATATTGGCATTTGGTAAAAGCTAAAAAAGTAAATTTAGATTTTTTTTTGATTAGTATAATTTTTGTTAAAACGTGCAATGAAGGTTAAAATTGTCATTCTTATTTTTTTTTATCTAATTGGAAAGAATAAATGACATACAGATTACTAATCCAGATAAATTAAAAGAATTCCAAAAGTATAAGCTAAAAGAAAAATATTTTAGCTAATTAAAGATGGAAGAATAATGCTAAAAAAAAAGAGAACTTTGTAACTTAAATTTAAGAGAGAGTGTATAAGATTATTATCTTATACGCTGATAAAAAGACAAAAGAGTGCGCAGAAGTTCCAAAAATGGATCGCGATATAAAAAGGAGATGACAACTTCAATCTGGGTCTTCTCTTTAACTTCTAGTTACGTCTCTGAAAGTTAGAGGTTTCCACGAGCATAACCTGTGGCAAGAAATATACTTCTACACAGGTATGCCCCTTGCTGTACCAGGCTGTCACGCAAGCATGGAAACGGGACTTGTGAAGACCGCTTTTTGCAATAAAAGGGTCACTACAACCGTGCCTTTTCTCCAGCTATAGAACGGAACAATAATGGAAGACGCCGGCAGGAGAGACCAATGGAAATTCTCATGATCTGGGATCCCATAAACCTACATGAACTTACCGGTAAGTTAAGAATAAATTTTCCTGATAGTGACTTAAAAGTTTGCAAACAATTATTTATCTAAGCTTAGACTACCATCCTGATATAGACTTTTCGTATTCAAGGGACTTTCTAATAAAGAATTTTATACAAGATCTTGGGACATTATTAAATTGTTTTAATTGCTTAATCTGTTTTTGTTAATCGATTCATTATCTGGATTGGTGTGTGTGTACTTTCCTGTTTAGTTAATTCGTAATTTAACTTATAAATATGTTTAGTTTGTTAGAATAAAAGAGATTTTACTTTTATCAACCTTTCATTGTGCGTTATTAATAATAGTTGTTTTTTTTAGTATTAAATTTATTATTAGTTTAGTGGGATTTAAAACGGAATTTACCTTGCCAATGTATTTAAACAAGCCCAGAAATAATAATCAAAAAGGAGAAAATAGTTCTCGTTACGGTATGATGCAATACCGATTTAGTTTAAAAGCACTTTTTTTCTGTTTAGTTTACGAGTTACAATATGTTTGACGCCGACTCAGTGGGTCTAACGACTCTGGCGCCCTCATGTAGAAATTAAAAACTGAGTCAGCTCACGATTGTACTTAGCAATAATTCTAGGCTGAGTTGATCAGGAAATATAGCTATGTTTTTAGAATAGAAATATAACTTTCTTCTTTTTTGACATAGCTTGATCAACTCACGCGGAGTTTATATTAGCGTGTAGAGGCCTATCAAAACGGAAAACGTTACAATATATATATATTATTTTTATATTATATATAATGCGAGAGAAAATTAAAATGATAATTATAATTTTAAATTTTTTTCTCCTTTTGATAAAAGATAGATTTTCTGTAAAAAAAATGTTTATAGATGTAAAATAATCTACATGTTTGGGAACAAATATCAATTTTTATTTTATATATTTTAATTTTTGTTGCTTGTTTTATGACTTTTACTTTCCAAATTCCAAAAAAATTGCTTTTAGCTTGAATGTGTTAAAAAATTTCTTTTATAAAATATCATAACTTAATAGTGGAAGCCAGATTTGAAAGGTAACAAAAGAATAGAAATTAGGTGAAATAGGGATCACACATGTTTTTGATATTAGAGTTGAATCCCAAGTAAAATTCGCAGGCAATTAATAAATAACTGGAGATTTTATGCAAGAAGAGAAAATAATGTTGTTGTTTTTTTGATTAAAAAAAAAAAAGAATGAAAAAGGCAGTTAACCATTGGTACTGGAGCAAGAAGTAAGGAAAACTCTCTCTACACATAGGGCAACAGTTATTTCAGAAATTAAAACAATTGCTAGTGAAAATAGATATTTCATCAGATCATTAAAATTAAAAGCGAGAAATATAACCAAAATGCAGCTGAATGAATATTCGAGCATAAAGATGGTGATTATGGGGTAAAAAGTCGTAAACGTGCTTGGCTTTTGCCTACTGCCTACATATGGACGTGTGCTACTGATCCTGTCATCTGTCTACAAAATCCACATCTGACCAAAACTTCCCGTAAATTAAGAGAAAATGACTTTGCCGACTGATCCTACAGAAAGCTGGAAATAAAGACATTATCCAAACAATTTATATGGCCATGTCTCATAGTAAGCTTACACTTACATATCTTAGTAACATGAGTTCCTCGGAACTAAGGTAAATATTGTATTTTCATTAAAATGTAATCTCATATAATGTAGTGCATATATGTATAGTGTATTTGTGTTTTTTTGCTTTTGTTTGTAAAATGTATTTAACTTTAATAATTTTTTTCTATGATAGCCATTAACTATTAAAGATATTATATATGTAGTCTCATGAGAGTAATGAATATTTTTTCTTTCATCTAATTGTTCCATTACTTTATTAGTATATATATATATTGTACCGAATCGAACCGCTGAAACCACTTACTTACACATATATAAGTTTTGGCTGGTTTCAATCTTCTTTAAAACACATTTATAATCTTATGTAATTATAAATGTTATGTGAACGAACCGGCACATTCGAGCAAAGTGGGAAATATTATTGATAGCTTTAACTATCAACAATGGCCCACCTTGACTGCTAGATTCAAACCCCTACTATCCAAACACTTTATTTGTTTCGGAGTAAACTCCAGGTGCCAGCTATCTATTCAGAAGAATAAACAACGTATTTGGTCAGTAGGCTCATAATCCAGCGCTCGAAATCATCCCATAAACTAGCCCAGTCTAATTTTAATCAGTAATAAAATATAGAAAAAGAATTGATAAAAAGAATTGACCGACAAATAAAGTTTAATTTTAAAGACAGTTTATTAACTAACATTTACTAATGATAAACATTTTTATAAATCTATAAATAACACACACATTTAAGTTAACATACTATGATATATTTTATGAAAGAGCATAAATCATCTTTGACATTGAAATTATCTAACATTCACAAACACGCACATCAATAGTTCATTTTATGCATGCTTATAGAGTTTATATAATTTGAATCTTGAATATTTACGAATTACAGCGGTGGCTACTACATATAAATGAGAATACGAAAATGTTTTATCTAGGATTTTTGGAACGTGGACATAGAACTTCATTTTCTTTAATTGCTGCTTTAGGTGAGAATATTTCCAGCCGGCTGGGACGTTTTCTTGAGGAGTTTTATTATTCTTCATGATTATTATTTCTGGAGACAGTTGAATATTGACAGAGGATTTCTGAGCTGTTAAGTAGACATTATTTCACGGGAAGGTCTTGCTGATCTTGTTGGATTAAGGGCTGAAAGAAGAGCGTATATTTCCATAAGATGCTCAACACTGCATTTCTGTTTCTGGATAAATAATTTAAACAAGACTGACACTGAAAACTAGGCTGAAACTGCAAACTCAAACTGGACGTCCGATAAAAATCTAGCTATTTATATATGCGAATTGTTTTCGTTTTAATATCCTCCGGCAATAGGTTCAATAGGTGTTGTCGAAATTCCTTTAGTAATTAATCCTCTGACAACGTGTTTTTGAAGATTGTTTAATTAGTAGTAGCCATTTCAAAACGTGTTGTTTTTATATATTTAGTAGCCCACCACTGTGTTTTTAAATATATTTCATTTCAATATTTATTTTCATGTGTTTTTCAATACAATTTTAACACGCATTTATTACATTTATTTACATTCGCACGCACATATATATTTTACTATTCTAAAATCAAAAATAGTTTTAAGATTATTTTTCTTCTTTAATTTAAATGAAGAGATTTATATATTTTTTTAAACCTTTTAAATTGTATTTCAACTAATAATAATAAACTCTTTACTTCCTTTTTATAAAACCTTTAGTTTAACTTTTCTAACCAATACTCCCTTCTCCTCTTTTAATGAATCAATTTTAACTTTTATTTCAAAACTAATGATAGAAAACTATTTGACTCTCATCTTTTCGAAAACAAACTGTAATACACTCTTCAACATTTAAATACGTTTTTCTTTTACGAAAGATTATTTTAATAATTTTTTTTTTTTTTTAAGAACAAAATTATTTTATATACATGTGCCAATTTGGCCTTGGCACAATATGTATGACCATATGAATGAATGTATGCTCTAAAGAATAAATGCCGTATGAACATATCTCCATTGGTTTAGTTACCATTCACCCTGTGATTGAACTATCTATAGAGTCTGGCCCCTAATTATGCATAACGTGAAAATCTCTCATCAGTGGCCCTCAGTATAATTCTTACTTTTGACATTTAGATTAAATAGTATAAAAGCTGATATAACCAATTTGATATCAAAAATTCAAATGTGACATTGACTGAATCTTAATAATTACTATCTTCCATGGCATCTAATATAATTTATTTTTATTTAAATACACTTCTCTTTCTTAATATAGTATTGTGTAATGATATTTATTATTACTGTTGTTGTTATAGTAATGTATATTTATATTAAAAATTAATAAATGTTGGCATAAAATAAAAATTATTTATCATTTAAACATTAATTTTTTTAATCCAATCTTTTATTAAAAAATAAAATTCTATAGAATACATAAAAAATAGTAAAGTATTGATCTATTGGTAAAAAAAAAACAAAAAAACATTTCATATCAAAATTCTAATCTGCATTAGTTATGGTCAAATTATAAATAATTTTTTGAATTCAAAATAATGAAGAAAATTTTAGTAATTCTTTGTATTTGGTTTAATATATTTATACTTACGAATCATATCCAAGGAACTCTGGTGGTTACATACTACAATAAACTGCTTTTCAGCCAAAAGATGCTCCCTGCCTCTTACTTCCAATTTAAGACCAAATATTTTGGTTAAAAGGCCAAAAATAAAAGCTAGATACCTGTGAAAATTTAAAAAAAAAACCACTTTTATATTTTAACAATCGTTATTTATTAATTTATTGATAGTATGTGAAAAATATGATAATCCAATTTATAGAGCTTTATTAAAATCCAGTTAAAAGGTGGGGGTGGGGGCAACCACTTTAGAGCATTTTAGAAAGCCACATATTTTACTTTATTTAATACTGTAGTAACTTTACATTATTATATACAGACATACAGTATTAGTATTTACCTGAAGGTTCGTGATGGTGGTATATTAGATGTGATAATATGTTGGACTATTTCCATCATCTATCAGTAAGTGTTGAATGTATAGAAAAATTTAAAGTCTATTTAAACTTTCCAAATACAAACAACTTGTTAGTAATAACACACAAATAGATAAAACAGGTTAGTCTACTATTTGGTGGAATAGCTCATTTGGTCAGTGCTTGCATTAAAATTCGATATTCAAGAATCTGAAGAAGTAAGTTTGACTTCTATGCTAATAATGTCACTGGCCAGACCTAACCTGTATTGTTTATTTGTGTGTTATTATTAACAAGTTTGTATTTGAAAAATTTACTAATAAATGATGGAAATAGTCCAATATATTATCACATACAGTATTAGTGATACAATATAATTTATTGATATGATGGATAACTTTTTTAACTAATTCAGTATAAAACAGACCTCTTGGTTAGAGCTTCCCCTTAAATTCATTATTTGCAAATCTAAAGACTCATGTTAGATTCCCATGCTAGTATTGTCATTAGTCGACCAGCAATACATGAAGAAGATGCTGTGCTATATACTAGCCGGTGTTTATTACTAACAGTAGAATGTATTTAAAAAGTTTAAATTTTTCTAAACACATTTAATTTTCAATATTAGATGAAGGAAATAGTCTAACAGAATTACTACTAAAATCATATCACCCCAAACTTTCAGCCAAAAAGTTTATAAATATGTGTCCTCAAATAGGTGATTAATAAAATGGCATCTACTGAACATGATGAATCTAAGGTATATGAATTAATTACCAAATAAAAAATCTGTTCTACAAGTTTGTTATAATTTAATCCTGAATAGACTATGAAATTCTTCTGAATCTGTGCTAAGATAGCTTACGATTTATCACTAAATGACTGAAAAACCAATAAAAGACAAAATATTCATATTTAATTTATGGTTACAAGAAGATATTAAATAAAATAAAACATACATTTTGCAATCATAATTTATTTACCTAAACAAGGTCAATTATTTAACAAGAAAATACATCAAAGGCAAATCCATAAACACAATTATTTTTGAATTTATGGATCCAAATGTATATTAAGTAAAATGAAGAAAATAATATATTTTGAAGTAAATAAATGTGTTTTACTTTTTTAAAAAAGGCAAAAGGTAATCTACAAATAAAATAAAAATAAGCAAAAGGCAAAAGCAAAATCAATGGAAAGCAAATGAAATGCAGATATGAGTTGAAATGCAACGCTTCTTATGGTTTTGCACTTATGTGTTCTTTATAATCAATGCATTTTCACATAGATGTTTTCTTAGCCGTAAGCCAGGCCTCATAAAAAGCATTTGTTAGGTGTTTTGGCGAGCCAGAATGCCATCAAGCGGCCACACCCAACTACATTATAATTACCTTTTCTTGACTTTATTTAATATACTCTTATGGCTATAAATTCGAGAATAAAGTGGGTATTATTTTTTATCGATTAGTTTTTTTCCCCACTCAATGTAAATATAATACAACTCTACCACATGGGTAGACTAAATACTATATTAGTACCTTCCAAATTTAACAGCATTGGCCATAATTGAGCAATCATTACAACAGAGTATTCTGCAGAGAATGTAGAAATTCATTAACAATTTTAATTTTGGATTCCACTTTATGATACCAGGATGACCAAAACCTGATATTAGTTTGTCTGAATTGTGCTTTTGTCTTTCTATTCTTACCTTCTTAAGAGATTAGAATTTATTAGACATTTGGATTAAACCACCAGAGGACAATTCTAAGGAAAAAATAATTGGGGAGGTCACCAGCTGTTATTTAGATTAAATAATGATTATGACAAATATAATTAAAAAATTACAAAAAATACTAGGAAGCGTATAACAAATGTTATAAGCAAAACAAAAGTAGAATTTTTATTTAAAAAAAAAAAAAAGAGGAAAATTCCAATAATTTATTAGAAAATAAATTTCTGACCTAAATTCTTGCCCATACCATATAAAATGGAATTTTTTTTAAAACAGACAAAATAAAGAAATTCCAATAAATATAATTTGTCGGAGACAATGATTGCAATACGAGTGTTGTTTTATAACCTGATGGGAAAAAATCTGAGAGTCTACATTTTATTTCATTATTAAAAATTAAAAAAAATAACAATTTGCCCATTTTTTTTAACCATTATTAAAAATTTAAAGTTTACTGATCCCAATTTATTGATCAATTTTGATATAATGGAAAAACTGAATATTATTTTGAACACACATATAAAAATCATTATTTTTATTCTATCCCAACACTACATTGTTTTGAAAATAAAATTTATTTACTTATAGTTCTCAAAAATAGTCAAATCTTTCTATAAAATATAGTCAGAAATCTTTCTAAATTTCTGTTATCTTCTAATCTTATTTATTCTTATCACCATCTTTAAAAAAATCGTTAATAAGTTGTCTGATCATCTAATTAAAAATGATTAAGTTAGCAAAAAAAATTTTTTTTTAGGAACTAAAGCATTGTAAAAAAAAAAAAAAAAGAGTGGGGACTTTATTTTTGAAAATTAAGCAATTCTTAAAAAAAAAAAAAAAAAAAGGATTGCATGCATAAATATAGCATTCCATGTTATATTTGCCACAAGAGTTATGTAATTAAATGCATTAATGCAGAAGATCAATTACATATATATGTTTTCTTTCAAAAATTTATTACACCTGCTTTCATATTTTTTAAATACTAGTCATACACTAACGTCACAGTGTTAAAATATCAAAAAAAAAAAAAAAAAAATAGGAAATTATGATTTATGTAATAAGATTTGTGATAATTCTAAAAATATTATATGTTTATATTAGAAAGATACTTGAATCCATTAGCAATACAAATATTAAGTTAGGCAAAAAAAGTCATGTATAGAGTTTACATGTTTGTTTTCAATTGGTCCAAACTTTGATAACAAAACCATATATGCCATCTCTCATTTTCTCCATTAGTATCGCTCCAAGTTTAATTCTGTTTCCCCAATCCATACTTCCACATCATGCCAGAAAACTTTCTTATTACATTCATCTATCTTATATGTGGACTTTTTCTAGGTCTTTTACAGATGAGCCCTATGAAAAATAAGACTCATTGAAATGTTGAATTAATTACTTCTATGAAGAATTTTTCTAAAAGATTTGTACACAACCTCTGATCACCAAATATTCTTCAAGACAAAAACTACATTTTAATTTCAGATTTTAAGTGTGAAAATCTTCATCGGATCATTTATCTATGATCAGATTTATTTCATCATTGAGAATCTTATAAATATTTTCAATAGCTGTAACACTGTCAAAAAAAAAAAATCCATATGCTAATAGAATGTTTTTTCTGTCTAAATGCTAACCCATTCTATAATATACTAGAATGTAATGTTATTTTTTTAATATTAAAATAAACTTGTTTTCTAGTTTAATGCTAACCCATTCTATAATATACTAGAATGTAATGTTATTTTTTTAATATTAAAATAAACTTGTTTTCTAGTTTTCATGAGATATAACTATTTTGTGTAATACAAGCTATTATTTGAAACTTTATTACTCTCAAAAACTTACATTTGGAGATGAAGCTTTGAACACAGGAATTGTGCTTTAAAAGTTGAACTTTGGAGATTAAACTTCTAAAAATACTTAAAAGATTTTTGAGAAAATTCACAAACTTATTCTGTACCAAAGACTCCTTTGGCAAGCTAATTACACTTATGAATAATTTCTCAAAGCAACATTAAATGCAAAAATAATCTACAATCTTACTGCTTAATATTAAAATATAATTACCAAGACAATTAACATTATTCTGAATTGATTATATATTTAAAAATTGATGACGTCTTGTAAAAAAAAAAATTAAAAAAAGTGATGGTTGACATTAAAAAAGAAAACAGTTGAGAGAGCTTAAAGAATAAAATAATTTACAGGAAAATTAGTGGTGCCATTTGTATGTAGGCTCTATCTATTGATGGAGCCTCTATACATAACAGAGAAAGTAGATTATTGGTTTTAATGCTGGGTTTGGGAAAAGATAAGGGGGATTTAGATATAAAGGCCATAGAGTTGACAAAGATTATGTTGTGGAAATGGGATGGAGCAGATTATGTGAAAGCTTAGGGTGAGGAATGGAAGGGAAAGATAACGTGGCTAACAGGTTTCTTTGGTCATAGTTGCTGAGAGATTCCTGACTCCGTTTAAAGAGAAGTCACGGTACATCACATCAAACTAAATGAGAATATTTGTCTGAAACTTTGTGATGAAGGTATTGTAGCTGTAATTATATGAACTTTTTCCATCATCTAATATTAACTGTTAAATGTTTTGAGAAAAATTTAAACTTTATTTAAATTTTTTAAATACATCCCACTGTTAGTAAAAGCTCAAAGAAAAAAAAAAAGCAATATAATGTTTTGAGAATTATTGATCTCTCTTCAAGTGTTGCTGGTGTGAGTAGTGATAGTACTAGAAAGAGAATTGAAGCTGGGATCTTTAGATTCATGAATACTGAATCCCAGAATACTGAATTTGCAGTAATACTCTAATCAACTAGGGTAGTTGATATTATTCTCCTTTCTTCTTCTAGCCTGACTGGGATAGTACTAATAAGGGAATTTCTAAAAAACAAGTGTTATTTCATAATCAAATAAACAACAGAATAAACTTAGGAATTATTCTCATTCTCTATCTACAGCTCTTTCCAGTTTTTAAATGCATAGAAAAAGAAATATTAGTACATTAACTTTATATACATTTGTTAGTAAAAAATAATATTATAATGACTAATTTAAACATCCTATATCAACATAATTATAATAAGATATTAAAAAATAAAAAAACTAATAAAAGAAAGTAAAAGAAAGGACAATAAAAACAAAAACTAATAAACATTTTTTTATGAAGAATTGTTAGAAGATGAAATTTAATATAGATTTTAATATGAGGAACAATCAGCACATAAATAAGATTATGAAATTGGAAAAGAATAAACATCTTTATGCTGTTCTTACATAAAATATAATCAGAAAATAATAAATTCTTCCAACAGCTATATAAATATTGTACTGGTCAGAATTGTATGTTCGTCTAACAAGAGCTAGCATCTAGGTAAAAGTATCTCGAATCCAATCATGTGCAAGATACATAAGTCAGGAACAATTATGAACTCTGCCCTCTTGCCTATTTTCCAGATCTATATAACTTTACGAACAACATTTCTGATGATAACAAATTTTATTCATACCCGTCCCGAAGCAACAGCAGAGAAACAAGAGATCTACAGGGAATTATATTACTACTAGGCTTTGAACCCCAGCCCCCAACATAATGAAATAGCTCAAATATTATAATTAGGCGTTTCATAAAATTCATTAATAAATCTAGAAATTGGCCTAAGGTCAGTGGAAATCAGCTATATATAATGCAATCTAATTAATGATGTGTATGCATAAATCATCAGGCAAAGCAGACTTAAGTAATAATTATATAGTTAATAATTTATTAATATTAGAAAAATGAATAAACATATTTAATTTATCAAACAGTTGCGAATCTATTTATGTATGACACAATGAGAATTATGGGTTTCACTTGATTATGAATACTGATTTGCGTATTGAAGGAATTACATAATAATAGCACATAAGTTAATGATTATATAATACGCAAATCGGCAAGTGAATACGATAAAAAATGTACAGATAGTCAAAAGATGCGGCTTAATATGCTAACAGTAGGTACCAATTTTACCATATTATATAACGTGGATGCTATGATTATTTTTATGAAAAATACATGACTTTAAAACAGATAAATGGGATGTAAGTTACATTACTTTATTATGGTTCATTTGAACCACGTACGAAAATATTTATTAATTTACATCATTCACTTCAATAGTCATTGGAGCTTAAAATGTTTAAACCGCAAAGTTATTTATTTTATTCTATTCTTTTCTGACTGGAAAAGATTTACTTAGCATTATTTGTTAGCGAACTCAGCATTGTCTCAATGAGAGGGCGGGTAGCTTAAATAAGCTTTAAAATGACATTACCTAACTTATAATGTAAACGAAAATATGAGACGGATTTAGAAATCATGGCATTACATTTTACAGATTTAAAATGGGCAAATATAAAAATATTAAACAAGAATCGCGATGCTGACTAAAGTAATAATGTTAGAAATGATTGAATCCACTTTAGGACGAACGCTTCATCAATAATATAAGATTATGAAATGTGCCTGTACACGTGACAGGTCAGCATTTGAAAAGAATGGTCTTGTAGGAATTATCACAGTCTGTTTTCCAGTGTTAACTTATGCAGAGCCTAAACGATAACCTGACAATATCCTGGAGTGGTACTTCCAAGCCCCATTCACAGATATGCCATTAAATAAAAGAATCCTGTTTCTACGGGTTTTAAGTTTGATAAAGCAAAGAGAGGAAATTTCATAACGTTATGTAAGCCAAGCAACGCTAATAATAAAAAAAAATCAGGTTCTTAATAACGCTGATATGTAGATTAAGGCCCTCATAATTTAATAGAATCTGGCATAATGATATGACATAAATTAATCCCTCTCGAAAGGTACGCAAATGACCTTTAATATTCGTTAGGATGTCACAAATAAAAGAGGGATTATTGTTCTCTTCGTTAAACAAATATTAATACGCTAACTAGTAATTACTTCCATAAATAATTATCATGCTAGATGGCATGATAGGCAAATGATTGACAATATAAAAAAAACAGTAAAGGTAGGTCATTAAGTTTACTTTAAAAAAATAATTTGAAAATAAAATCAATAGCGTAAATATGGTAATAAAATGACATTAAATGTAGCAGTGAATAATCTGCCACTAAGCAAATAGAATAACTTAAAATATTATTCAATCGAGTGAACTTTTAGTTAGGTAAGAAAGCTTACATTTACGAGTTAACATCCCATAATATCTAGGATATCTAATATAAGAAAATTTAGGATCGGTTCGCTCGATTGGACTATTAGCATATTAAATTAAATCATATGAAATTTATAATATTAAAAATAAAAGTTTGCTACATTTAAAATATTAAAAAAAAAATTGTGAAACCCATTAAAGAAATACATTAAAAAAATAAAGTTTTAGATTCGTGCATTAGATTTTTATAACAGAGAGAGAAAGTCATTACTTTATAGAACGGTTACAATTAGCATTACGTTATGTTTCAATAGAAAGAGAATTTTACAAATAATTTAGATATTAAAATGAAAGTTTTGAAAGAGTTCATATTAGTGGCATGTTTATGATTTACCTTCCATTTCCTGATGTGTTGACATACGTACGGATTGAAAATGTAAATTTATAAATGAGGAAAACACGGTGAAGCAAGGCAAAGTTTTGAAAAATAATGGCTGGCATCTTGAAATAGTTATTACAGCATTTGAATTAGGCAGTCCATAAGTGGAGATAGCAGGTTAGCATAGTAGCAAGGAAACGATTTCTGGAGAAGAAAGGGAAGCAAATCTAGTCCCTCTACTCCGGATTCATATTTCAAAAATTCAATTGACGTGGGTCCGTTCCGCAACACTGTTTAAGATGACAAACTAAGGGAGTTAGCCTAAAATTTTGGCTCTATTTATATTAGTAAAACCTTCTAGAATATTCTGTGTCCGCTTGACATGGTCCGGATGTCCATTAAGTGGCTTGAATGCATCTATTGTCTATTTTCAATGATGATGCAACAAGTTCTAGAGAGTATTGTTTTAATCTATTTCTAGAATGGAAATAGATTTAAAAGATATAATTCTCATTAACATTTTGTTTGCTAAGGGATTTTAATTTATTAATTACCATTTTAAAATAAATCTAGAATATTCTTTTCTTTATACGTTTCGAGTTATTTTAATTACTCTCTAGAACTTTCTTTGGTATTGCATCATTAAATAAATACGCAACTACAAAATAAATATACATAATATTTAATAACGAAAAATATATTTTTTTATCAATAATATATTTTTACAATCTTGAACACACATACAGGATTATATAAAGGGAATGGAAATTTAAATATTTCTGACTTAAAATTATTAAATAACATTTTTATAATAAAAATGTTTAACTTATGAACGTAAAAAAATAAAGGAGGGTTTTAAAACTTGTATGTGCCGTCCTTTCACTCTCTAGTGATTCAACACATATAGCTGGGTTTAAACCTCTGATTCAAGGTTTTGAATCACCAGACTGAAGCAAAAATATGTGTAATATATTTTCCGCTTCATATCCCCCTAAATACGGAACAAAAACAAAAAAAAATGATTTTACTTCAAGTAATTTCAGATAGCAGGAAAACACATGGTCTATCACCTGTCATCAACTAATCTTAACTATTTATTAACCCCTTTAATTCATGACTATATACACATCTTTTTTTTGAAACTATTTGTACTATGGAATGGTTTGTCCCTATTCGGTTGCTATTTTTTCTTTAAACATAACTATTGGTCATTTCCCTATTCAGTCTATCCCTTTCTATGATCTCTTATATTATCCTTTCCCTGATTTGCTTACTACCTCTGATTCACCTTCATCTTCACACTCTAATATTTCTTCCTCATAAATATCTTCCCAGTCTGATGTATCATCTTCAAGCTCTTTAACATCTTTTAGCCATCCCACTGAGTCTTCTTGAAATTTAGCAATATCTATTTCAATATTTCTCCCAGCTTCATAATTTTTCTCTATAATCCCTCTGAGATGAATGTATTTCTTACATTGGATAATTGCAGATTGCTTGACATCAGCACCAATACTTCCATCATCACCAAGCTGTATCAAATATCCATCTGGCTCTTCCTCTTCACTATAAAATGGGATGTTTTCCCAGCAGTGTGCATGTTCTATCTGCATAACTGATGATGCCATTATATTGAATCAGAAAATCAGATCCCAAAAGCATGTCCTGTACAAGTCCAGACACAACTATAAATGGATGCACTATCGGTTATGGGATCAAAGTTACTTCTAGCCACATTTGATAACTTTCACTTCTCATCTTCTTTCCATTTGCCAACATTATTGTAATAGGTTTCATTGGAAGTGTCCTCACCTCCTTTAGTTGATCCTTGTAAGTCTAAAACCAATTTTTGGAAACAGCTGATATGTAACTACCTTAGTCTAGCAAGCAAGTACATTATAAGTGCCAATTTTAACTTTAATGGATGGATGCACACACTGAGCATTTTCAGTCTGTCTTTCATTTTCATGAATGAGGGCAATAATAGGATTTACATTACACAGATTTATCTCCATCTTCCTTGACATGCTGTGAGGATAAACTACTTGGTAATATATCAAGAGGATCTCTTTTATAGCAGTTTGGTTGTGGTCCATCTGCCATTCATAATTTTTATCTATTATTTCTGCTAATAATATGTACACATGCTTCATCCAGTTTCCTACTTCTCTAAAGGTTCTGCGGCTGGTTCTTTAAACAAAGTCATAGTTTTTCTTTCTTGATCGGGTGTACCTTCATTTTCTTTACATACTTGTGGATGATGGTTTTCTGCTTCCATCTTAAAATCACTGACTTGAAGTGATCCATTTTTATCATGTAATGGGGTTGCAGGTCTCAGTTTTATCTGCTCGAGTTCCTGCTGCAGATCTTCAAGTGTCTTTTATATCCTGTATTTCCTTCTTTGATATTTCCTGATCATGTGTTACATTTTGCACTATTTCATGCATTTGAGTCTTGATCTCCGTCTGCACCTCTTGGAGTTCTTTCACTTGCTCATCATGTGCCTTGATATCACGTTGAGTTTCTGTTAACCTTATTTCTGAACATTGGACCTGTCTTTGTATCTGAAGGCACTCATCCTTTACATCTCTAATAGCGAGCATTGTTTCATTAAAATTCTCCCTTGCCCAATTTTCTATCCATTGACTTCTCTCCTCAATCCTTTGGAATCTCTCATTTATTTCCTGAGTATTTTTTTGTATTTCTTGGAAACGTATCCGG
The DNA here is from genome assembly GCA_028023455.1 of Epiperipatus broadwayi. NCBI lineage: Eukaryota > Metazoa > Onychophora > Udeonychophora > Euonychophora > Peripatidae > Epiperipatus > Epiperipatus broadwayi. The sequence continues at coordinate 1,876,003 of JAQFVV010012500.1, forward strand.
GATCCTCCCTAGCCTCCTCATTTTCTTCCTAATTCCTTGGTTTGCTCCTCGAACATGCTGCGCATTAACATTATTAGGTTGTGGCTGCTCTCTTCTGTTCTTGGTCCTAAATTCATGTTTTCCACCAAGTTTCCTGGATCCTTGAAGGTAATCTCCAGACTAGAAGTCTCTATGATTAAATTGCTGTCTATTGGAATGTCTTCTTCTACTGTGATATTACTACTTTCACTCTCATTTTCTGGTTTAAGTTGATTTACATTTTCTAACTCACTATTTCCATTTTCACTACTATCCATTTCTTGGTTATCCATTTTATCTGTTTTATAGCTATTACTAATCTTTTATATATGCTTAATTACAGGTTATTTACTTCCCCATCTTCCCTTGATCATCTCCCCTACTAATACTCCCATATCATCTTCCCACTTTCATATTTCTGCTATGCTGCACTTATCTCATGCCAACCTATACTATTATCCATACCTGCTCTATTTTATTCCCTATGTATCTATATCTATCTATCATACAAATACAATTATCAAACTATATATATAAAATTTGTTTTACTGTGCCCGCCTTCTGTTCCATTTGTTTCCCTGCACCTGAAACCAAATGCTAATATCTTTCATTACTTTTATATATATACATAAAAAATATATACAAAATATGACTCTCTTTTATTGTTTATTCATTCTCAGATTTTCATATACGCAATTGTTTTGCTTTTCTTGAGTGTTTACCAGTTGACAAAATTTATAAATGTAAAAAAATACAAGGGCGCCCTGCCAACATGGTAGAAATAACACTCAAAGTAATATTTGGCCTGTTCATGCACACACATCGATAGATTGCTGAATTTCCTTGTTATTGTTCATATCAATTAATCTAATACAAGTTCCAATCCTAGTCTTTTTTTTTTGAAAGAATATCATAATAAAAATAATCCAAAAAGAATACGTTAACATTTCACAGATTCTTACCACTCAGGTACGTGTTTATAATTTGAAGTCTCACAGTGGCGTGCCAAATCCAGGGGAAAAATATACACATACCTATTTTCCTTTTTTACTATATATAATCAAAATCTGTTACTCAGGATATATTTAATTCAAGCTTGGAAAAAAAAATCTTACACATATATTCTTCATTATTATTTAAAACAGAAGACAACATTATACATACATATTATATGCTCTACGGGGTATTTCAGGGTGAGGGAATTTCGAATAGCACCACATTGGGTGCCAAACCCGGGAAAAAATACCCTGTACCAGTCAGAATTGTATGTTCGTCTAACAAAAGCTAGCATCTAGGCAAAAGTACCTCGAATCCAATCATGTGTAAGATACATAAGTCGGGAACAATCATGAACTCTGCCCTCTTGCCTATTTTCCAGATCGATAACATTACGAACATTTCTGATGATGACAAATGAAATTTTATTCATACCCGTCCCAAAGCAACAGCAGAGAAACAAGAGATCTACAGGGAATTACAATACTACTAGGCTTCAAATCCCAGCCCCCAACATAATGAAATAGCTCAAATATTATAATTAGGCATTTCATAAAATTCATTAATAAATGTAGAAATTGGCCTAATATATATGATGAAAGATTTTAGGCTAAGTACATGGAATACATATTGTTTGTATTTTCGTTGTTTAATATATCATGTTCTTATACTCAAAGTATGAATTAGGAAGAATTTGAGAAAGTTATAGAATAATCATGAAAAACAAACAATCAATGTTTTTAATGATTATTATGAATAATAATCATAAAAGAGATCAAATAAAATTTGTATTTTAGTGTATTTTCATGAATATTTAATAGACATAATATTTACCCGATTTATCCTAGATACAATTAATTTGATTACAGTCAAATTTACAAGGTTATTATGTTATTATTGTTTTTAGGATACTATAATTTTTTGATTTACAAAATAAAGATTATAGAATTTTATATTTTGGTAATTTATTATAATTAATAATTTGTTACGGTAAGGTATAATATAAACTGTGTGACAAATAATGTTATCATGATTACAGGTATTTTATTTTAATATCCTTATATTTATAATTTGTATATTTTATAAATATCATATACTAAATAATGTTATATAACTAAATAATGTTGTATAGAAATCTTTATTTAATTTAAATGAATATAACAAAGAGGAGTATTTTTTTTTTGTTAGATTATGTTAAAGTTTAATATTGGTATGAATTATAATTTAATGATATATATATTTTTTCCATGTGTCACAGCATCAGTCGGGACGTGAACCACAACCGTCTGCAACCAACTACTTGCTTGCATGGAGGCTGCGATACCTCTCGGCTAACAACGCAAGACTAATTTAATGATATTTGAAATGTACTGTAAATAAATTGTAAATTGTTTTTAAAATTAAAATAGTTTATTTCTTCAAACATCACATGATCACCATCTCTATACTAGCACATAATTTGTTGTAAACAAAGGCAAAACTCCCCATACAAGAGTGCACAAGCCTTCTGGCATCCATTGATTACTCTGTTTGGCACAGGGTGGCACTACTGTATGGGGAGTTTTGCCTTTGTTTACAACAAATTATGTGCTAGTATAGAGATGGTGATCATGTGATGTTTGATGGTTTAACACCAATCCTGCCTAATAGGATAGTGATGGCTATGGTTGTTTAAGAGCCAAAGACACCAAATTGTATGGGTGCTGAATTGAGTTCAGACCCGTATGACTATATAAGCTATTGAGCTTAGATTGAAGATATTAACAATGTTTTCCATTTCATTCTCATAGTTTTGTAGTAAAGTAGAGTTAAAAGGTGACTGCTGGAGGGTTGCATTAGATCCTAAGATCTAGGTGCAGTGCTCTCAGATCCAAGGCTCCTCACTGATGATGGCCACAAGCCAGAAACTAGTCTGGGAATATTGGATGAGTAGGCACTAGATAGGGATTTTATGCACAAGCCTTCTGGCATCCATTGATTACTCTGTTTGGCACAGGGTGGCACTACTGTATGGGGAGTTTTGCCTTTGTTTAGTTTATTTCTTGTTATCATGGTCAGAGGACAAAGTTTCTAATCATGGGACAAAGTATTAAATAAAGGTATAATGATTATTTATATCATTTTTAAGAAGACCAAAACATAGGAAGTATATTATTTTGATCATTGAGAATGATTCATATTGTTGATTTATTTAAACTTGATAAATTTTATTGAGAATGACGAGGAGAGTTATATAAGGAGGAACATTAGAAATTTGAAGTAATGGGTTGTATAGTTACTGTAATTTATAAAGATAAATTGCCATTTAAAATATGAAAACCATGGGTTGTATTTATTTATTTAAAAAAAAAATTAATTATAAAATTGTATTTTTATAATTTCATAAAAAATTAACGAATATTCTTATCATTTAAATATAATAGTAATAAGATATTATTATTATTATTTGATAAAGAGAGGAAAGATGTAAACCTAGTTAAGATAGTAAAATTGAGTAAATATTTGTTAGTAGGAAATTATTTTAAATAAGTTGAGATACTTATTTGATACTGTGGTAATTCATGAATGGTTAAATTCTTGTTTCTTAATTATTGATTACAATTGTATATAAGTAAAATCCTTCATTATATTGATTGTATAATAGTTTATCAGATTGAGAAATAATCTTATACTGAGAAATTTATTTAAAACTGTATTATATAGGGTATATGAGCACAGACTTTCACATGACTCACCACTCTCCACACTATCTCATAATACTGATGATACACTTGAACACATATATGTTGAAAAGATAAATAATTAACAATATATGTATTTCATGCTAAACCACAGGTATATAATAAGCCTGTGTGTTTCAGTTATTACATAGTAGAGATGTCTGCCAATCCCTTGTGTGTGTATTAAATGGATTATGTCCTTTTACATGAGGAGTCAGATTGACCTTAAGTCAACATGGGTGTGACAAGAATCTCAGCCTCAGGGTGGCCTTTGAGCATTCCATCATCAGATTTTCAATTGGATGGACAGTTGAAGAGTTGGAGTGTGGAATAGATTGAAGCCTGTCCATTAAACATGACGTTTGGCTATCTTAATATATATCTGAGCACTTATAGCATATATGTGTAGAGATGGTAATCTGGACCAACTGATGATTGCTGGTTTAGCATGAAATACATATATTGATGATTATTTATCTTTTCAACATATATGTGTTCAAGTGTATCAGTGTTATGACAGTGTGGAGAGTCATGTGAAAGTCTGTGCTCATATACCCTATATTACATATATAAACACAGGTATATAATAAGCCTGTGTGTTTCAGTTATTACATATTAGAGATGTCTTCCAATCCCTTGTGTATGTATTAAATGGATTTGTCTTGTACATGAGGGGTCAGATTGACCTTAGGTCAACATGGGTGTGACAAGGATCTTGACCTCAGGGTGACCTTTGAGCATTCCATCATCAGATTTTCAACTGGATGGACAGTTGAAGAGTTGGAGTATGGAGTAGATTGAAGCCTGTCCATTAAAGTATGAGATTTGGCTATCTTAATATATATCAGCACTTATAGCATATATGTGTAGAGATAGTAATCTGAACCAACTGATGATTGCTGGTTTAGCATGAAATACATATATTGGTGATTATTTATCTTTTCAACATATATGTGTTCAAGTGTATCAGTGTTATGAGATAGTGTGGAGAGTGGTGAGTCATGTGAAAGTCTGTGCACATATACCCTATATATTACATATATAAACCAAGGTATATAATAAGCCTATGTGTTTCAGTATTATAAAAAAGAATAAGTTTGGAATGAATAATTAAGAATGTAAATTATTTTAACAATGATTTATTTTAATGTAGGAATCATTATTCATTGGAATATCATTTGTGTTGTTAAGAGTTAATCCCATAGAGTATATGTTTTTGTATGTACTTAATGTTAATATCCAGCTATCCCTATAGTCAAGTATTAAATCTCATAATTACTGGAGAAAAATAAAATTAATTTTAATTAATAAGGAATCGTAAATAGTGTAGTTATTGGTAGATTGGAACATTCTTATAATTATTATGATTGAACTAGGATTTTATTTATTCATTATTGAGATATTCGGTTATAATGACATATATCCCAATATCTCCACAAACATTCATCAATTTTCATGAAACAATTAAATGTTTTCTGGTAATGAAATTACTGTTATGGAGTTGTTAACCAAACAGAGAATTCATTATAAAAAAAAAAAAAGCTTTTTTTTATTAAATAATTCTTAGATTAATAAACACATTATTAAAAAAAAATAATGCATAAAAACGTGGAGGGATGCATACTTTTCTGCTTCAATTCTGCTGTATTTATTAGATACTACAGAGGCACTTCTTCAAAAGAATTGATAAATAAGAGTGTGAAATATATCAAGTTTCTTTTTTTTACAATTGATGAATATTGTGATGAAAAACATTCCAATTTGTGAATTTCTTTGAAAAAAATATCTTCACCAGTGATATTTTTCTGTATCAAGTTCTTTTTCTAAAAATGGATAATCTTATTTGATGATGATTCACTTCACAGTTGCTTCAAAAATTATTAATTCCAGCGACAACATTACTTGTGTATAAACATGAGTTGTAATTCTGACAATTGCATAGATTTACTGACTGGAGAGAATAATGCCTATAGTTACATGAACTGCACACAAAAAAACATTAAAAAATGACAAAATAAAATAGTATTCTACATTAATATGATGAGATTTAAGATGTACTTCAAATTCTTTCAACTACAAATGAGATTTACAAACCTATTTAAAATACATTCAGAAACAAAAATATAAAATTTACTAGTGAATACAATAATATTTTTATTAAGATAAATTAATAAAAAATTTAAAAAGGTTCATTTCTTATGCTATTCCATAAATATAATTAAAAACTTTCTAAATCTTAATTATCTAACTTATACTGAATTTGTTGATTACTAATCTAGTTCCATACAGAAATGGTTTCTTTATACCACAATTTAAAACCTTCGCCTTTTTTTTAAAAAAAAAGTCTGGCTTCTTTAAAAAATCTCAATCCCATAATCAACAATGTCTGTTTGAATTTAAACATTGGAAGTCATTCTTTGATTAATCAGTACCCAGTGTGAGTAGCTTTTTTAAAATCATTTTATTTTATATGCAACAAATGCTATTCAGAAACAAATCTTTCCAATTAACTTAAGTTCAGCCAAAACAATTTACTTTAACAGACAAATTTTCTTTAGAATAACTATTATTTAAACTAATGATCATAATGTATTTTGATTTGACACTTAATTTTCTGATTAAGACCTTTACTGATGTAGTTCTATATATAATATATTAATTTGTCAATGCAATTCCCAAAGATAGCTTTTGAGAAAGTTACCTATGTAAAGAAAATCATATTTTGTCTATTATTAGGACATTAATCTTGGTATATTTCTGCTGCATGATCTCATATTTTGGTGTTTTTGTAATGCAGTGGATTCTGGAATTCAAAGTCCATAGATCATAATTCCCACAGCCACTATCTGTACTTAAACTTCTTAGAAACCCCCACACAATCTATTTTATTTTACAAGAGTTCTCCATCAACTCTAGACATGGGCTCTGAAATATCAATTCTAGGCATACACTTTTAAACAAAGATCAACTTTTAGCTGGAGATACCAATGTAAATTTCCAAAAATGCTTTTATACAGAAACTAATGAAAATGTTTTTATATAGATCTGGGAGGAAGCAAAAAAATATTATTGTAGAATTCATAAATTCAAAAGGTTGATTTAATCAATAAAAAAAACATTAATTGCTGTATGGACTGGAATTTAGATCCCAATCTTATTTACTTACTGAAATATTTTGAAATCGGTATTCAAGTTTACAAAAATACGTGAGCCAAGTTTATCTAGCAGAAACCTGCTTTCTACATTGACAGTTTTATATAGGATATTTCACAACTATAATTCAAATGTTTTAAAAATTGAAAAATGGCCACAGCTATTGGTTACCATGAATTTTTTTTTATGACTTTGTTATTAAATTAAAACATTTTTTTCCTGTCATAAATATTAAATAATCAATTTTTTTTAAAACTGAGTATAAATTTAGCTATTTGTAGTTATAAAATTAAAAATACTGCACATGGACGCCCATTATTTTTATTCCTTGTCTAGTTTTACTTTCATGACTTAAAAAATAACACCAGGAAAGATGGCTGAACCAAGTGCAAAAAATGAGTTTGGAACAAATAAGCAAAAATGCAAAGAAGCTAACAGTTTTGATGAAGATATGTTAATTTTGATCTCTTATTTTAGTATTCATTGGTCCCCCCCCCCCATAAAAACTATTTTTCTAAGTTAAATTTTAAAATGAAGTCATTTCTTATACTAAAATTTCTAGATTTCTCAATGATTGCACTATTCCTTTATTTGTATTGGATTATTAATTTAATTTTCAACATAAAGATATTAACTACTGCAAAAGGTATTTTGAAAGTACTTTATGTACAATGGCCCTTAAAAATGAATGCATACATATTAAACTCTGCAAGCGGTCCTAATTGTTCAAAGGAAAAGTTTTCAAACAATCATATGCAGATTCCACATATTACTAATATATATATATATTACTCCTAATATTTATTAAGCCTATTCATATTTTCTCTTAATACATTCAGCATAACAATATTGAATGTTTTTATTGATTTTATATTCCAAAGTGATAAACTAGACAGTATGGATATTTGTATAGTGTGAAAGGGCAGATGTTCTATCTTGTCCTTGTTTAATGCAAAAAAAGATTTTATTTTTACTGGAAAATACAATTTAATAATGAAATTTTTAAATAAATCATATTTAACAATTTAAAAGATGGCAAATAAATTTAATTGTGATAGAAGAGTGTGAATTCAAAGAAATAAAGGTTTGAAAAACTATATAAATGTGAAACCTAAAATAATTTAATAAAATCCAGCACAAATATAAAGATTTCTATGGAATTCTTCAGACCATTGAGAAAAGAAAACTAGTAGGATTGTAAATCCACAAAGAGGCAATGAATAAACAAAAATAATGAATGTAAAAAAAGGTTAAGACTTACAAAAAATTATAAAGTGACTACATATTCTTCTAATAATTATTTAAATGCATTTACATTTTATTTTTGTTGCTGAATAGAACCTTACTTTATAATAATATATAAACCAATATATACATATTTTTGCAACTCTTTACCTTTTTGTATCTATTCTTTATACTTGCACATGATGACTTTATGATTTAATAACTTCCAAGTATCTAAGGACAGTTAGCGTCCAAAAATATTTATAAATTTTGAACGCAAAATTTACAGTAAACCTCTATACCCTTTGAGGCAGATTTTATGTTTCTAAAACTTTTATTTTCCTCACTTTCAAACCTTTATCTTCTTAATCTCTTGGAACATCAGATATAATTTTCTCACAATAAGTGATTTTTTTAATCTTGATATTCAGAATTAAATTGCATTTTTCCAAGATATATAATCTTTGTTGTTGTGATTATGCTTCTGTTATAATCAGAACAATGGCAAGAGCATATAGTATATCCTTACTTTACAGCTTTAGCTTTTGGGAATCAATTTTGTGCATGTTGCGGAGTCAAATGAATAGTTACACTGAATAAAATGCCAAATTTTAAAAAAAAAATTATATAAGGAATAAATAGAGATGTGTTTGAAATAATATATTTCATAATTCAACTGTTTTCCTTTGAATAAACTGACAGCTTATAAAATTTTGTTACATGTATCTGTTTAATTTGGAGAACCACCACACAGAGTCCTTATAATTTATAGGATTCATTTTCAGCATCTTTTTTCTTCGGTCTTGAATTCAAGACCTTAGAAATACATGTTATTGAAATATACTTTCATTGTTTTTTTAACTTTTTGTTTTTTTTCCATCTTCATGGTACGAATGCAATATTTTTCTGCAGAGTTTTTTTAAAAAGACAAAAAAAATTGATTCTACATTTTCAATTTTTAAAAAAATAACAACAATCACATCTTTTCTTTTTTTATTAAAAAAAAAATACTATAAGTTTTAAAAAAATGTTTGGAATATTTTGAAGTCACGATGTAACAAATATTACTTCAATTATACGCTATCAAAAAAAAAATCATTAAATTTATAAAATTGAATCAATTTTCCACCATCATGTTTAGTAAGCTTATTAAAAGCACATAATTCTTAAGTTGATTTGAAGTTTACAGTATTTGGCATAATAAAATGTTTTCTAAATGAAGTTAAAACTTTTACAAAATTTAATCAATTTCAGAAAATATTTCTCTAGTGTAGTGGTAGAAAAAAAAAAGATAAATTGTTCTTAAAAAGTTAAAATTTGAAGAGTTTAAATGTGAATTACCTAAAAATTCCTAAATTGATACAGACTAGAGATTATTATTTCAAAGAAACATTATTAGTGTAATATATGGCTAAAAAAAACTGTGGTCTTCAGATGAAGAGCTTCTTACTTGGGAATAAGAATTATCAGTGTTGTCGCTTTTGTCAAAACTAGGTGAAGAAAAAGAATATTTATAGTTCAGTGGGGATAGCGTGGAAATATTGAGAATTTTAGTCACCGGGAATCTTGAAAAGTCTCCATGTATTCTCATAGATAAACTTAGAAGATAGAATTTCATCTTTCCTTTGGATTTTCTTGAGGGTTCCAAAGAAAATTGCAAGGGCATCCAGTTGTGGAATGTTGAATATTAGTTTACATCAGGTAATCCATATGGAATATGTGATGAAGATTGAGATTCTTATGATGGGAAAATCTTTCTGCTCAATGCAATCTTTAATGGAGAGGATTTTATAATAATCAATTGCTGAATTTTGGGCTATGATTTGCTTCATGGGTCCCAAGCCTATGCAGGTTAATATAATGTACTCAAAGATCTCTTCCTGTCTGTGGCAGATTGGACAGGAAAGATCAATGTTCAGAAATCTTTTCTGATGTAAGAACTAGTTGGTAGGCACAGTACAGGAATTTGGGCTCTAATAGTAAAAACTTGAACAATGTTGTGATCTGATTAGACACCTAGTTTTGTTTTCATTTGGAAGGATTGAGGGTTGATTAGTGAGTGTGTGGTCCATATTGTAATCTTTGTTTTAAAAGCATCTGGGTTATTGTTATTGTATTGGTAGAGGTGAGTATTAATCTGATCAATCCAAGAAGTTTTATTTGGAGATGGCGTATCAGTAGATGAAATGGGATTAGTTGTGAGTAAATTATCATATTTTTGTGCAAAGTTGAAAACCAATGAATGCGCCTTTTGGAAAGTGATTGCTTGAATGGAATGAAGAGACATTCCATTAAGTTTTCTGCGAAACTGCATTTTGGCTATGCTAATAGTGGACATTTGGCCCTTCCAAAACAGGCACGCACATAACCTGTTTATTTTGCTGATGAATGTCTTAGTGACTGACATGATGGGAAGATACTATGCTATCTTGGCCATGACTTTCATTTTGAAAAGAGCCATTTTGCCTTATAGAGACAAGTAAACCTTGGAGAGACCCTGGGTTAGGTGATCAGCAGATTCTATTATTGAATTTTGGATATGCTTCGACAGGGCAACTTGTAATTTATATATAGGGAACCACAAGAAGTTTTGGGGTTCAACCAGAAATTTGGATGGGATTTTTTCCGTTTAAAATTCACGTCACATATTTAGCATCGTTTATGAGATGTGACGCACTTGAGTACTTGTCGAGAATTTGGTAAAGAGAACTAAGGAACTTTTTAGAAGGCAGAAAGATGAGCACATCATCCATGTATGCCATGGCCGACATGATTTTTTTGATTCGGGGAATATATATACCCGGAATTGTATCTTCAATAGCTTTAAGTAGCGAATTTATGTAACAGACAAACAGTAGCGCACTAAGCGGAGTCACAAAAATTGAAAAAAAAAAAAAAGATATCACTCTTGAGCATATTTAATGGCAATAGTTAACTATGCATTTTATTTTAAAAAATAAAAACGTGGAACAAAGTTTATTTTTTGAGTGAATAAGTGACCATACACACACACTGCAAATATGTGTAAATGTTCCTTTTAATTTATTAACTATATTAATTTTTTTTATTATTTTAATTTATATTAACATACTGTATACTGTTATATATATATGCATGTTAAAATGTACCACACATGTGCAATTCAATAAAAATATGTATTCCATTGTAACCAAAACTAATCAACACTGAGAACTATTATATATGATGTATGTACGCACAGGGATTTAGAACAGAATAAAGTGGACCTTGCAACCTTATTGTATTTTAATTGGTAACAATTGTTATGGTGAATAATCATTAAATTGTTTTTTCTAAAAATTTTAATAGATTTACATTTACATATTTATCTTTTATTTTCTTCAGCCCCTTAAAAAATGATAGCTCAAAAGATCCTTTTATAAATACATGTTGAAAAATTTATTAACTCCTATTTAAATATTATTTCAGTCTTCAATTCAAGTCCAATTAATCTTACTTTTATACCATTTTACATTCCCATAAATTTATACTAAAAAAAAAAAAATCAAACAATATATTTTGTTATATAAACCTATAATGGGGATATTTTTTTTTTACCCAGACTCTGTTTCTCTTAAAAACAGCAAATCATTAACAAAAACACAGAAAGTGACTTTATCTTCCTTGGCTTTATTTGTTGTAAAACTTTCATCTGGACAGAAAGATTCATTAGATTTACAAATACATGCTATCAATACTATATTTCATAGCATGGAATATTCAAAATTCGTCCAATTAATGCAACTGCATCTTGATTATAATTCTGCAAATAAAAAAGAAGTTTGTAATTCTTTACGGGATTCCATTTGTAAGAGGTAAAAAAGCAAATGTTTTTCAGTATTAAAAAAATAAAATTGTTTGGGAATGATTGATGGATGTTTAAATGTTCACAACAAACCAATGATGTGTATAGTGGTAACAACTGCAATAATAGAGGATATTGTGGACACATCTGGAAATCTCTATATATGACCGTAACTAGTAAAAATATCTAATAGCATCAAGAAATGTAAAAGAATTAAAATGTTTTATGTGTTCATTTGTGACAAAGTACCTGTTTCATAATTAGTTAGAAAACTGCCAAGACAAGAATGATTGACACAGCATTTGCATTTTTAACTAATGACTGTCAGATTCCAAATCTGGAAAAAAATGTTGTCAATGTTGATAAATATTTTCAAAATAATCATTTTTGCAAATGCTCTTTTCAGAGAATTGAGTACTTCAAAACTTATGTGACACCTATTGGAACAGTTTAATGGATTATTGAAATGCTTACTTTAAAGACTGGCATCTAATAACATCAGGAAATCTGTGAAGGAATGTGCAAATTTGCAAACAGATATAACAGCTTTAACTTGAGTTCATTTTGTTGCTCATGTTTAAATCCAAAGTAAATCAGAATAGTGAATTTCAACTAATGGAAGACGAGAAGAAATTAGAACTCAAATATGCAAGCTTTACAATATAAGTTCAATTTTCTACTTCATTAATGAAAAGTTCCATGTATAATATCCATCAGGAAATATTTTTCAACTAACTTGTGGTATTGCAAATGTCAGACTACAAATGCCTGAAAAACCAAAAAAGCGTTACTGAAAACTTGCTCCAAATGTAGTTCCCAGTATTGAACAACTTCAGTTACTGTAGAAAGAAAATTTTCTTCTTTTGTTTCATTTGAAACTTCAAAATAGATTGGAACTGAAAAAGTTCAAACTAGGGTTTTATTCAAAGTGCTTAATGGCAATACTAATATCAACTTTCTTATATGTTTTCTCAAAAAAAATGTTTTTGCCTTCTGTTACTATTTATTCAGATTTAATTATATACATTTAGTAATATTAATACTTAGCCATAACTTATTATTTTCAACCTTATTTTTTTCTAAATGTATTTTTTATGTTTACATATATTTAGATCTAATAGGAATAATAGGCAGCAAAGATGCAAATCATATCAAAGCCTAATAACATATGATTGTTACCATTAGCATTACAAGAAGATTATTCAAGATTTTTAATACAGAAAAAATTTCACAGTATTAATGTAATAAGCGGGATTTATTTTTGCTATTAAAACATTAATGCAAACAAAAATTGATATAAATCCAAAAATAAAAGTTTAATGCAAAATAATCAGGCTTTTATTTACCCCCCCCCCCCAGCATGTCATAATATAAAAAAAAAGAACATGAAAGCAAACAATAATGGAAAGTTTATCTAATAAATTTCACCATTTTTCTTTTTACCAGTTTTTTTCTACAACATATTGTCAATTTTATTTTCAACTATTAATTAATTTTCGGAAAGGAAAAAAAAACAAAACAGATTAACCATCGATTTTTTTAAAGATACCAAAAAATTAACAAAACAGTAAAAATCTAAAATAACAATTATTAAATAGTAGTAATGCAAAATGGTAGTGATCCAATGCACAGTGGCTTCTCCATTTTTGGAATCGGAAATCTATCGGCCACTATGCCCAGAGAAACCTGTTTACCACCTTACCTTACCCCTCTTTCCATTCCCCACCCTAAGTTTTTCCCATATTCTTCTCTATCATGCTCCATCCCATTTCCACAACATAATCTTTGTCACCCCCATGGCCATACATCTAAATCCCCCTTACCCTCTAACAAACACAGCTTAAAAACCAAGAATCCACTTTCTGTATAATCACTTTGTTTATATTTATTCTTCCACAACTTCATTATTTGTACCCTTTCTGCAGTAGGCATTTACATTCAATTAACAGATGCCTAATATTTTCTATGCCTTCCCTACATATGAATTACATATTCTATCCATTGACCAACCTCAACTTCAAAAAATGTTTTTACACTTGCCAATTTTTACCCAATGACCCCTTCCCTCACAGCCTATCGAGTTTTGTACTAAATTCATACCTTTCTCCTTATTTTCTTGCATATACACCATAATATTCCACCACCTCAATACCTTCCCCACATTTCACATGTCCCGCCAATGGCGAAATAGTCCTAACTTAATATCCCCCCCCCTTACCTCTCTATAACGCTCCTTCCCCCTTTCCATCATCCATGGATACCATCATACATCCATTACAATGTAATTCTAAAAATCATTCCCATCCCATACTCCCCATCCTTGCACCACTCACCAATCCCTTTAATGCTTTACCACTCTTCCATTCTACATCCATTCATATTCATTTTTTCCTCTCCACCATCCAGATTTCCACATATCTCTGTCAACATATTCTTTATGCAATAGTGTCACCTAGTGTATTTCATAGTAATCAATGGATGCTAAAAGATTTATGTATCAAAATCCCTATCTAATGCCTACTCATCAGCTATCCCCACACTAGACTAGTTTCTAGCTTTCCTCAGTGAGGATCTTTAGATCTGATACCAATATACCTAAATCTAAGGATCTAATGCAACCCTCCAGCAGCCATATTTATTAACTATAAAGCTCAAGCACAAGATGAAAACACAATGTCTTCAACCTACGCTCATTCACTTGTAGTCATACAGATCTGAATCCAGTTCAGCATTTACATATTTCGGTGCCCTTGGCTATCAAAACCCATAGACACTATCACTCCATAGGCAAGAATGATATAAAGCCAACAGTAGTAAACTCTCAATACAGTAGCGCCACCCAGAATGAGCCTTAGTTAAAGGAATGACAGCTGTAAAAAGATGAGCATACGTTTTTTTCAAACATTTGTGCAGTACTGTGGAATTTCTTTGAACTTTTGTGTGAGGATTTGGTATAGTGTTGCCGTAATTCTTTTACAGCATGTTTGCCTTCTGCTCTTAACAATAAGGTAATATTAAACATAATTTGGCCTGTTGATAGGATAATGTGCAGTGCTTATCCAGGTCAATAATTTGTTGGATGGCACTCGGCCTCACTATCTCATGTTTGTGTTTCGAACTTTCGTTTTTGACTTGTGAAGCAAATTTGTTTGGCATATCTTCCAATAGCCTATCTTTGGCGACGTCAGCTAACAGTCCAAACAAAACTAATGGAGAACTAAAACCAGTACTATATATATTTGAAAAATTCAGTTGATCGTTTTAAGAGTAAGCTTAAAAATGACAAACAAAATAACAATTCACAAATGTATAAACACTGTTGGAGTACCACTCACTCAAAAGGGAATACTTGGATTCAGAGTCCACAAAGACCACTTCATCCCAGTGCTCTTTGTTGAGAGACTTGGATTGCTGTGTACTTCATTGTTTAAAAAAGCTGCCCCTGATGTCTTTAGCACAAGTTGTGCTTCCATTTGCTTGTAGAGTTTTGGAAAGTTCCTGAGCTAATATCATATTTGGAATAGTTCCTTTTTGGATCTTTTGATTATTCCTTCCAATCGGAATTACCTGTCAAGCTCCAACTATTCCAAATCTTAAACATGAAATATATCATCTGACTGAAATGTCATTTCACCCTTATTAGGGTGTTTGTAATTAAAATAAGTTCTTAAGTACAAGGAATTACCTGACTGGCTGGAGATCACATGATCATAATTCCTCTTGTCTATACTGGACTATCAAATCAATCTGATCTTGTAATCTCAGCAAAATAAAAACTGCTTCTTCTCTGATACAACCTGCATATCTTTGTTGCTAATCTTTAATATTTTATCTTCAGGCCAAAGTCTTTGAATTGCTGCATGACTACCAGGCTACAAAAATACCTGGTTCATTACCATTGCACAAGTGAATGTGAATCCTGCCCTCCTTTCCGAATGAGATAAACCTTAAGATCAGATAAATGATCTGGTATTCGCTGCCTGACAGATGACATCATCAATATCTCTCTTATTACAAGGAATAGATGTATTTTGTCTATATATTCTCATTGGGGAAGGATACTGAGGAGGCATATTTTCATGTGGTAAAACACAGAGGTCTAGGTGGGGGAGGTATCTCATATTGCGCTACTAGAAGACCTGTTATACAAGATGGAAATTTAGGCTGATTCAAGTGAGTAAGGGATATATTCATTAATGGTCCTCTCCTTTGACCAGACATCTTTACCAATTAAACAGTATTCAGGTAACTCTGGAGGAAATTTGACTCGCAGACACTCCTGAGACTTTCTCATAATTTGATAAATCTAATCCACTATCCCTGTGCATTATAACTTAATCAATTTCCAGAATAGGCTTCAAATTTTTTGAATCGTCATATTTTCCTGTTGTACTGTTTCTATCTCTATAGTACAAGTCTTTGGAGCATGGTCAAAATTCTATGGTGCTTCAATCAAGAGTGTCCTTTCCTAGTATTATCTTTTTTTTCATTATAATAAACATTTGCATTGTATTTTTCACTTGATGGTCATTTTTCTGTAATTACTGGTATTTGATTATTGTTTGACTAATAGGAGGATTGAGAATGGTGTTCATTTGGATAAGTAAAGGACATACAGAATAGCCTAATTTTTCTTAGCCTAAATGATCAATGCTGCATTTCTAAGACTGCCCCCAAGATTCTGCCATATTATCTTTTTTTGGTATGAATCATGAATTGATTTAGAA
This sequence comes from Epiperipatus broadwayi, assembly GCA_028023455.1. NCBI lineage: Eukaryota > Metazoa > Onychophora > Udeonychophora > Euonychophora > Peripatidae > Epiperipatus > Epiperipatus broadwayi. The sequence goes on from JAQFVV010012500.1 coordinate 1,892,664, forward strand.
GGGCCATGTTTAGGTGATAAAGAAAATGAATCCAGGCTTCTTTGCTTAATAAATTCATACAATTTGGTTTTTCTGGTAGAGCAGATTCGATTAGTTGAATGGTGCTTTGAATATACCGGCATGGATCATTGTGACATTCTGCCCACTCTTCTTCTGGGCCCTAAAACCTTTGACCAGATTTCAAGTCATCATAATCATTGGCCAAATTAGAAGCATAAACGGGATAAAATTCACATGGATAGATGGAATACACATTCGTCTTTAAAGAGACTGTTGATATGTTGGAATATTCTTGTCCTATTCAACACTGCTATTTGTGTTTACATAATTATTATTTACAATAGGATCTCTCATATCAACATGTGCACGAGTTCCAAATAATTTTTCTTGGATGCTTTTTATTTTATCAGATTTACTACTTCTGTCTACATAGGGTGTAATTTTTCCTTCAGGAGTCTAGTTTCATACCCTAGCATGTGCTGGCTTGACTTAATCAACAATGTTGCTGATGGTCTTTTATTCATCAAAGTAATTATGACATTTAGGATCCATGCTGACTACTTCCAGCTTTATAGTTAACTAAATAGGTAAAAAGTAGCTGCTGGAGGTTTACATTAGATCCTTAGATATAGGTACAATGCACTCAGATCCAAAGCTCATTACTGATGAAAGCCACAAGCTAGAAACTAGTCTATGTTTAGATTGTGGGCATGGTTTGTGTGAGAATTGCAGTGACTTTTTAAAGGTAATACTAGTTTTGCTTTATATGGAGGAGACTAATATTAGTATAGCCTATGCTCTAAAAATGGAGCCATCTTCATAACAAGATACAAATGTACATTCTGTAAAAATAAAAATAAACAATGTATTCTGTCATCAAATCAATGTAAAAATGTTATAAAACTAAGTGATTAATGCAAGCATTCCATAACAAACTAAATTACCAATGGAATTGCATTTGCCCTTATTAATTTAATTTTTTGCAGAATGTAACGATTCCACATATTGAATGTACTTTTTGTGCATTAGCTTGACTCCTAAACATATTATTTTCAGATTTATTTTTTAAATAAATCATTATTTTCATGTTTTTAAATAAATTATTTTTTTTGTTTTCTATTTTTTACTAAAAGTACGAAACTTAGCCAGTTCCTTTTTTGCATGTTTAATTTGTTGCTACTTGGACGGTTGCTCTATTTCTGTCTTAGAGCATAAGGTACATTAGAACCCATTAATGAATAAAAAATGCATATGGATTGCAATTTAAAGTTATCCAAAATGAGGCTAAGTTGATCTTAAGGAAGAGATAGCTAGGATAGGAGATAATTTGGAATCTGTCTTATGGGAGATAACTGTAATTGTTACTCAATCTTTAGTTCTTGATATTCATTGAATAATATATTTGCCTTTGGTGAGTAATTTTTAGTAACAAAAAAAAAAAAGATTCTTTTTTCTATTTATTTATTGAATCTGGAATTGAGCAGTTATTCAATGATGAAATCCTACTGCAAGGCGGTATAAATCATAATAGAATGTTAATTGTGATTTTTTTTAACATTAATTAAAATAAAACAAAATTTATTCCTGATGATTTCTTTTATTTAACTAGAAATGTTTACAAAAATTAATAAAAGTAAATCAAAATTGCACTTGATAAAATAATTTCTCACATTTAATATTTTTCTGTCTCAAATATTGATGTACTCTAATTTTAACTTTTGAACTTTCTTGATAACAGAACTGACATCTGCATTCATTCATTAAAGTGATAAGAGTCCTGATCACAAATTCAGCATTTTATTTGCTTTTCTACTGTAATTTTTTGCTCTATACTAAAGATCTTATCATATCTAATAGATTACATTTTTCTGTTTTGAAACTGATAAGTTTGTGATGCAAGATGTGTTTGCATACTAACACACACACACAAACATTGGAACTTCATGTATGCTTACAATGTACTTATATGCCAGAATTTGATTTATATGCTCTCCTTACACAGGAATAGTTTTATTATCATCATCAGTAGCTGCCATTTGCAAATGAGTATGGCCATTCTAATTCCAAAGGGAAAAAATTAAAAACAAAACTTCTCCAGTGATAAGTTTTGCAATCAATTGGAAAACAACAAATATGTTGACATATAAAATAATGCTGATCCATTTTTGATGATTATTTGATATTTTGTGATGCTGACTTTTAACATCAACAGAAAACTTTTTTCTCAAATACTTTAATGCCATGTCTATTGTGGCTCTCCAATGTATTCCATTCTCTGCCATAGCTTCCCACAGCAACAATAATTCTTATAATGTGGAAGTCTATCCTCTATGAATGTCATGTGTACCATAAAACTCTTTTAAAAGAAATTGCACATTTATTTCATGTCTAATTGAAGTTGTGATTTTACACTACAGTAGTAATCTCAACAGTATATCATCCAGCAAGTTGAAGAACATTAATTAGTCATTTGATCTTATTTTTATTATAATTAATAATAAACCTCTTAACTTCATTTGACAAATAACATTGAAGAGATATAATAGTTTTCATCTCTGCACTTTTTCATATCTTATTTTGATTATTTTTTGTCATATTTTTCACATCATTGTAATAATCTCTTCTCTTTTTTTTCTATCTTTTATCCTCATTACAACCTCAGTATTTCTCTTTTTCCCATCGAGTTATATATATATAATTAAAATAATATACAGTATTTTCAATTTTTCAGTGTTCTAATTTTTATTGTGCATTTTTCAAAATCTTCAAATACTTTTTTTTTTTTCGTTCTATAAAATGCATTAATAAAGGTCTAGGAAAACTTTTTAATTTTATTTTACCTTTTTGATCAAAAATTATTGTATTTCTTGTTTTCTGTTGCATTCTTAATTATTTAGTCAAAATTTGGTCTATTGATTTATTTCCTTTTCTTTTCCTAACTTGTGATTTCATTTATTCTCTCTTTCACAACATTTTTTTTCTCTCATTATTTCTTTAGCAGATATTATACCTAAAAAATATTTTTCAACAGTAGATTCAATTCATTCATTACTTTGCCTAGGTTTTCCTTGTACATTTTCCTTAACTTCTGACCTTCATTATATTTTCTTCATTATCTTTTTACATCTTATTACATCTACTGACTATCTCTTCACTTTATAGCTTTTATTACAATCATTAGTCTTCTCATTTTTTATTAAGTGTGTTTGATCATCTCATCTTACAATCTTCATATCATTGGTCACCTTCTGTCTCACATTCCGAAAATTTCTTCATCATCTGGTGTTCATTATGTTCATCGATTATAATCACCTACCTTTCAGTACATTCAATGCTTATTTCATACTCTGCTCTTTACTGTATCAGTTAATTATCTCTAGCTTCTAATCTTCACAATAATCTTGGATTAAAACTTTTATCTAGTTTTTACTAAACTCTTTGATTATCTTTTTCTTTTTATCTCCTAATCTGATCTTCACTGAATGATATTTCCTAAACTGATCTTTATTACACTTTTTTTTTTTTACTGATCATCTCACCTTTTGCTTTTTCACGTGCTGAATATCTCTTTACATTCTGGTTTTCATTTCAGTCCTTGGTTATCCCTTTACCTTTTAGTCTTTATTTCATATATTGATCATCTTAATTTATTAACTTATCTTCTGGTTTTCAATATACTCATTGATGATAATTACCTGGTTTTCAGAACATTTACTGATTATAGTAATTAGATTGTGGACTTTATCTAACATCTAATATTAATTGTTAAAAGAAAAATTCAAATTTTATTTAAACTTTTCAATTACATCCAAATGCTCGAAAGTCAAATTTATAGTTACATAAGAAAAGTTACTACTCTTGTGAAGTTAATATATAGCACAGAATTTTAAAGACTTATTTTCCTTTCTTTTTCAGACTTGGGAATTTAACCTGGACCTTTAGATTATTGAATTTAAAGTGAGGCTCTAATCTATTGGCTATTCTGTTAACAGCAACAATCAGTAGAAATTTCATATATTTAGCTATAAGGTCCTCCTGATTTCTCACTTTTTCCTAAGTGCAAGGTTAATGAGTGGCTTCCAAAGTTAATCTCACTAAGATTGACTTATAGTATTATTTACTATTGTCAAGTGAACAACTTCTGAAGTTTCTTCTTAATACTTTTCTGTCCAATATTTTTCACATATGTTCATTGGTGCATACATGGTCACCTGTTTTAGATATATTTGTTTATTCTTTATAATTATTTATTTGGGTTCTTTTAATCATTCTTTCACATTTACATGGTATTTTGTTGATACAGTTTTTACTTTTCAGCAGCATTTCAAGTTTAGGTTCATAGAGTTTAAGATTTCGCATAATGTGCTATGGTTTTGGAAAGCTGTTCTGAACATTCATTGATTTGTCTCATTCTGCTTATGAATATATCGATCATCTCCAATGATTAACTTCTCACTTTCTGGTTTTTCTACACTTTATGATCATCTCTCTTTCAGGTCTTTATTTACTGATTCTCATCTTTATTACAATTTCTGATTATCTTCTAAAAATTATGGTCTTAACTAGACCTGTCAATCATTTCTTCATTGCATTCAAGATCACTTGGCTTCTATTAGATGGAACTTATTATATAGATTTTTTAAAATTTATTTAAAATATCTATTAGCCAATTAATTTTATCAAGTATCTTATCCTAAACTTCAAAATATAATCACAGAAAAGGGAGAATATACAGAAGGCAGCTTAGTTTTAAAACAAATTATGATTATAGAGTTGCAATAAAGTGAAAAATTAGCAATTAACAGATTTGTTAAAAAGATATAAAGAATAAATACTTATCTGGAAAAAAAATGAGAAAAAATGCATAAATATTAAAAGCAATGTGAAGGTAATAAGGATAAATAGATAGAAGTCATAGATTGAAAGACTTAGGGCATTAAATTTTAAAAATGAGAAAATGAATATATTGTAAAGAGCTATAATATATTTGCTCCCTCTTGAAAAAATTAATTTATCATTAAATAACATCAAGAGTGATTGTTATTAAACTAGTAAAACATCACATAACCACTATTTCATGTGCTTACACAATCTATTAAAACAATAGCAGTTTTCTTTTTACAATATTGCCACTAGTGTAAGCCATGGTTATTAATAGATGTTCTATTTATGCATCAAAATTTCATCTAGTACCTGCTCATCTAATATCACCAGATTAGTTTCTAGCTTATAACTTTCAACACCAAGGACTCTTGAATCTGATCTTTATATTTAACTAAAAAGGTAAAAGGTGACTACTGAAAGGATGCATTAAATCTGAAGATCTAGGTCCATTGTTCACAGATCCAAGGCTTCTTCGCTGATAAAAGCCATAGGCTAAGGTAAATGTTAACACAAAACTACGGAAATGTTAAATAGTAAGAAAAACAATGTTAACAGATGAAATTCTTAATCATTGGAGTATTTCCAATGAATTTAAATTGGAACCTGAAAATGTCTAAAATATTAACAGATTTTGAAGATAGTTCAGATTTAAATAAAATCAATCAAAATATAATTGATACTCTACTGAAAACTCAGCAAAGGTAGCTAGTACAAAAAACCTAGCATTTTACCAATAAATCAGTAAATTTACTGCTAAGACAACACATGAAGAAACGCAGGAATATGAAAAATGATCCATTAGGAAGAATTGAATATCTAGTTTTGTAAAATGATACCAAAAGAAGTTAAATAACAATATAAAAAATAAAATTGTGAATTGGCAAAAAAAGACACAGAAAAGAATACATCTTAAAAATGTAAAATAATATCTTGGTATTGAAAATTATTTCTGTTAATAAGAATTACTAAAAAGAGAGATGGCATCATGAAGTGCATGGAAAAGTTCTAAAAAGAATTATGTACTAATACAAAACCAAGTATCCCCTATAGTTTTTACATATCTAAATTGCCCAACATGTTTAATGAAGAAAAATGCAATTAGATCTACGAAAAAGTTCCAAGAAATAACAGAGTTATACTTAACATCTTAAAAAAAATAGAAAAATTTGATAAAGAAGTACTAGATGATTAGGAGAATGCAGTAGTTATGATATTTAAGAAAAGTGGTAAAAAAGCTCTAAGAAATTATAGAACAGTCAGTTCTATATAAAATATTTACCAAAATAATTGCTACTCATTTTCAATGAACTTTGGATTCTAACTGCACTGTCTGTACATGCATCTATAATTGTGTAAATAAAATTATTATTCCATCTGCGTAAATTGTATAGACCGTACTCATTGTTTCTCTCGGAAAGTAAATTACTCTAGAAAATGTTACTGTTAAAAGATTTTCAATACTAATTTACATAAATTAGCATAGCTAATAAAGAGACCAATTCAGAGCATGCTGATGAAGAGAATCGAGAGATAGTCAGCTACTGCAAGAAAAGCCGCAATCAGTCAATCAGAGCAACGAGCTGCCAAGTTGTAATTAATGTATTTCTCAAAAGAGAAAAATCATAGTGCTAAGTGCAAGTAGTATATGCAAATGGGTCATAGTGAAAACTAAGAGCAAAAGAAATTCATTTATAGACTTTCAATTATAAGCATAATGTTAACTAACTATATAGTTATTTGTAGTGTGTGAAATGAAGTATTTTCACACACAAACTTATTCTAATGAAATCCCTGAATTAAGGAATAATTATTGTCATTTATTTATTGCTTATTCATTTATGTTTTCTTTATAATGTCAGCACAGAGAAATAATAAAACATTTCTTTTTGTGTTGACTTGTTTAATTTTCACTGACACAACTGGAATTAGACTCCCCCCCCCCCCCGGTGATCACAGCACTAACCAGCCAAAAGAACAAGCTAGACTTGAAAGAAGTTTTAGCACAATAGATCACATTGAGAAAAGTTGTAAAAAAACTAATGAAAGAGTTGCCATTATGCTTTGGATATATATAGATTATGAAAAGGCATTTGATTCTATAAATATTTCTATGATGATTAAAACATTGTATCATCATGATATAGATCTGGGATATTTCCATATTCTGAAGAATATTTATCAAATGCGACAGTAATGATTAGATTATACTGTGATACGAAGAAGATTGATATTGAGAAGAATATATGATAGAATGATTCCATATCTCCAAAACTTTTTGAAACAGTTGTACAAGAAGTAATTTGTGTATCAAAATAAAAGCTAAGGAAATAACAATAAATGAAAATAATTTAATTCATCTAGATTTTGCAAATGGTGTGTTTGTGTTTGCATTCAGTAAACATTGCAAGGACTAAACATAAATATTAAAAAGACTAAAAGGAATGTTTAATGAATTTTCTCAAAAATAAATAAAAAATGATAAATTAGAAAAAGTCAACAACTTCAAATCAGATTATTAATACAGATGAAAACATAATGGACATAATTAATTATAAAATGAAACATTACCTATGGTACTACATTCGATTTTAAATTTAGTGATTCTTTAAACACTGGGTTAATATCATGAAACAATATTGGGATAACTAATCAATAAATTTATGATTCCTTTTAATTGGAAAAGTGATTTATTGTAATAGTATGTAATATGGATTTACACATTAATTTATTCCATAATTCCTTTAATATCTGATCTCTTTTCTTTGCACGTGTAATTTTAAACACATAAATGTTCAGACATTTATAAAGAAAAGGTCAATCTATAATTTAAAATCTCTTATTACTTGTAATTGAAAAGTTTGTTTCAAATTTCTATTATTTCAATTTCCTACTTGGTTTTGAACAAAAGTTGAGGTGATGGGGTGGATGAAGAGGAAAATAGAATGGTCCAATGTAAGATTTTTATTGACTTACAAATTAAACGTATAATTTCAAATCTCTTATGATTTGTTTATAACAGGTTTGTTTGGTATTAAAATTGTTTATTTTTGAAATTTTTTAATTTTTTTTTTTTTTGGTTTTGAAAAAATGAAACAAAAAAATACATTCAACAATACTTACTAAAAGGTCAAACTAAAGGTCAGCTACAAATTACTTATTTTTTACACAAGAAATTCCCTTTCACTACAAAGTACAATAAAATAATCACAATAAAAATGAACTGGTTTTGTAGCAACAAACAAAAAGAAAGTTAAAGCCATTTAATATTCAACTACATATATTTAAGATATTTTACTTGATTGAAGGATTTGTTTAGGTGTGGCTTTATTTTTATTTTTTAGATAACTTGTGTTATTTTAACTTCTTTTGACAAAAAAATCTCTAAGAATCTTTTAGAAATATTTTACAAATAATTTTTAAAAATTTAGAATTATAATTCTAAAAATGATCAAATTTCGTAAGCATCATAAGAGATTTTTTTTTAAATCTACTGTATTTTTATTAATTATTTTTGTTTTTAATTAAGCAAATATTATATATATTTATGTAAATATATGTATGTTAAAACATTTTAATTATACATAATTCGATTTTTTTTTATTACATATATTATCCATTCAATATGTATCATGGGCTATTATCCAGAAACAACTTTGGAACCAATTACCATGGAAGCAGTGGCCCCTGTATTAACAAAAGGTCTCGAGATCTGTTAATAGTAAGCTTGAATAATCCATGATTATCAGCTGGTAGATCATTTAAATCCCTATCCTCAGACCGATTTCTAGATTTTGCCATGATAAAATAGGATACAAAACTGAAACTAAAGCACTTTCTCATTTAGCAAGACTTTTAAAGTCTGAAATTAAAATACATTATCACCATCTGGTAATCACTGATTACTCAGGTTTACTATAGATAGCACTACAAAAAACTTGCTTTTATTTAAATTATATAAGATAATGAATCAAATAATATTATGTTTGTACATATGTTTTTATAAATGTGAAAATTTGAAAGTGAATTATTGAAAAGTACATTGTAAAGGACAAAAAATGCATAGAATGTTTTAAAATGTAAGTATCCCAGAATAAAAAATTTTGAGAGCATTACTTTGGAAAGCTAACAAATAATAAGGAAATATAGAGGTTGAGATTTAAAAAAAGTTAAAAGGGGGAGAATAATTAAAAAAAATGATTATTAAAAAATCAGATCTCTTCACTTCAGGAAATGATTGCATTATTTTTAATTATCCCATTTAACCTTTACTTCCTATCATCTTAATTTACATTGTTAGATATGAAAACTTTATTAAAAACTATTGCTATCAGTACACAATGGTCTTTACCAATATTAAGTTCCAAATTTAGGTCTCTCATTCTAGAAACTAAATCGTCAATTCCTAACAGTAACAGATGATTTTATATAAACAAATATATTTTTCCATTTTAACTTTCAATTTCACTTCCTCCAAATTTCTCAAAAACATAGTTTAATCTCACCTCCATATTTTCCTTTATTTTATTTAAATGAATAAAAACCATTGAGGATACTTTAATTATTTAAAATAAAAAACTGATTTTGACTTTGTCCAAAGTTATCAATTTTCAACATTTTAACTTCCATTTTATACCAAAACAAGATACGTCAGATTTAGCTTAAATATAATTCGTATTTGTCACCAGAAATCTATTTCACATCAAGTCATCTTACATCAAAGTGAATGGTATCATCCTGATTTCAATAAATATTATTCACACACCTAAAAATAAGATCCAATTAAAAACAATAATAGAATATCACAAAGTATATTATTTCTTGGAACCTCACAATTCTTTTCACAGTTGAAATTTTTGTGAATTTTGAGACAATCAAATTAGAACATCGAAATTTTAATTTCTTCTACAAAAAGGATGACGGCTATTAAATATACACTAAAATAATTTAGCATTTTTAATTCAATAAAATTGATATATAAAAGTCTTTAAATATTCCTCTGACTATCCAACAGAATGCCTTCACAGAAGAACAATGAAGATAATACTCATAAAGCTTGATGAAAGCTAAGCAGTTTTCCATTGGGTTATTCTCTAAGATTTGCTAGAGACTCATCTAACAATCAATAATAGATGGTTAGCTCAGTTAGCAATATGCTATCTGCCTGCAATAAATCCTCACTTTTTCCACTTCTTTATCCCAGTTACAGTAAGCTTTAGAAAGCAATGATTGCCAGATGACTGTTTATTAAATCCCTATCCTGTTAGTCCGAGGATTTTGGATAATACAAGATAGAGACTTATTAAGTGCTGTCATCTGGCAACTATCATTGTTTTCTAAAGCTTACTGTAAGTGGCATAAAAAAGGTGTATAAATATGCTACTATAACAGCAATATTTCAGTGAAGTCATGTGATATTTTATCCAAAGCATTTTGAAAAATTATCAAGTTTCAAACCATATGCATGGAAGGAGACCCATTAATGTAGATCCAATGATTTTAATATGCAAGAGTGGAGCAGCGTTGAATGGCACATGAAGTAAATGTAGTACAGCAGACTCCATTCTAAAATAGGATTTTTTTCTCCTTACCTTTGCATTAATAAAAAATTTACAAAAAGCTTTGTTTGTGCCTTGAGGAAATCAACTTCCTCAATTTATCTTTTGTGAAATTTTTTATATACATCTTTCAATAAATGTCTGGCTAATATTCACAACAGGGAAAAAAAGAACAAAAGAAAATTGAGAAAACCTCTTATCTCACCCTTATTCATCAGTGAATACTGTCTTCTACTTATATGAAAAAATCTAGACGTCTTTACGATGCAATGGTCTATTTTTCCCATTTACCAATAGTTATCAGGTGATCTATTCTTAAGAGAGGGTTCAAGTTTGGATTTTGTTGCAAAATATGAAAATAGTTTTATGAAAATAGTTCAGCTTTTAAACAAACTATAGGTAAGTGTTTGTACTTACAATTTTCACATTTAGCAGATTTATTCTAAACGCAAAAATAAAGGCATCTGAAAAAGGCAATTAATCCTCAAGATACCTTTCATTCTAAAGCAGCACTCATCAGATGCTGGCTCAGGTAACAATCCTCTCACGTCTTTACTACCCTCACTCAGTTTATTAATATCAAACTTAAAATGTATTGTAAAGATTGCAAAACTTACTGTATAAACAATTATAACTACACTTCCCACACAAATACCTCAATTTCAGACTACAAATTATGTCAGGTTTAGCTCAGATATTCTTTTTCAACTTTAATCAATATGTTATTATTGAACACAACCCCATGGAATAAATAATTCAACTTGCTTACCTTTTTTCCAAATGTAATGTTATACTTATAACTTTCATTTTAGCACATATCACGGGGATTATTAGCTTTTTCAAATATCCTTATTCATGTAATTAAAATAGATACAATTAAAAGTAAGTTATATTATTACATACGACAAAAGTAGAATGGAACTGAATTAATTATTCCATCTGGATGTGTTTAATAATAGATATATTTATTTTTAATTAAAACGGAAAATAATAATTTCTAGCCTTAAAAATTAATTATAATGATCAAAGTAATTACCATGGGAGGATAGGGCCATAATTTTATGTATCTTCAAAATAAATTATAATTAACTAATATTGATAATTAAAAAAAAAAATCAAATGGCTTTATTACTGGGGAGTTCATAAGAAGTTAGAATTCTGGAAGTGAAGAATAGAAATTAAGAAAAGATTTTACCCTCCAGAATCTGATCCTCTAACTCTCCACTAATCCAAACAATGCATATTGATAAATACTGAGCAAGAATAACAAAGACATGAGATTGTGACCTGGGCCAACTGATTGTACTAGTTTACCATAATCTTGAAGATCAACTGCCTTTTTAAGACATCTTTATTCATGTGATTGGAATCATCATTTTCAACCATTATGGCTCTACTGTAAGATGAAGGTGATTTCAATTTGTTAACTCTGTTCAAATATTGGCCTTATCACTGAATGAGGTTTGATTGCAATGACCGATGCATTATACAATTTTTTTAATATTTAAGTAAATCATTAAAATTATTCACAAATATCTAAGTCCAAATACTAACAAGTTTGGATCCCAAACAATCATTTAAATAAACTTGTAAATAACGTCCACCATTTGTTATGCCAATGCCAATCTACTTTTTCAGATAAAAGATTGGCATTGATATAACAAAATGTGTTATTTATAAGTTCATTTAAATGCTTCTTTAGGGATTTAGCTTATGAATTATCTTAATAACATTCAGACTTGTTTCTTCCATGAATATTTACTGTATATTATTAACCTTAGATATTTGATAAGACATAAAATTATTCGCATGCTCATTAAATCATTATCTAATATTATTTTGGTTAGGATGCTTTATAAAAATTAATTCTATAAAACATTTTTATTTTATGTTTTGGAGGGGGGGGGGGTATACTTCTTTAAAGACTATGATTAATTATGCTTCTCATTGTTAATCCAGAAATTGATGAATCTGCATTTTAATCTTTACAAGCCTGTTTTTGAATATAAAAATTTCATTCTAAATTTTATAAGGCTATCCTAGACCCCAATTCCAAATGTATAAAATGTGTTCTAATGAAAGGCTGCCTTGTTCTCGTTCTCTCTCCACCTGCCTGCAGCATCATCCTTGAATCATTTTTATCTATCATAGTTTAATTATTCAGCACAAAAATTACAAGCAGCTACCATTTCTGGATTGTGAAATATGAGTGTGTTTTGTAACTTGATGGATCATTTCTGTCCTATTATGAAACTTACAAACCATTTGAAAATTTCTTGTGGCTCGTGGCTTTAATGCCATATATAATTTTGAATTATTTCAAACATTTCAGATTTGCTCAATTTGGTAACAAATTTTAATGATAGTGCGTTGCTCCAATATAGTTTAAGATAGGAAACAAATTTCATGTCGTAACTCATGATCCAAACACATTAGACTTAAAATTTTGGGAATGAGTCATAAACTGTGTTGCTACGTAAATGAGATAAATTTAGAGGTAGCAATGCAGGTAGCTTGAAGAGAGAACTAGTTATCTTTTCATTGAGAACACTGTGTATATCCAATTTTGTGTGTGTTGATTAAATTTACTGCATTGTGAATATTATGTAAAATAAAGCTATTCAGAAGAGAATATTAAATGTCCATAAGAATTAAGATGGTCATTCATCCTTTACCTGAATTTTTTGTATCACATGATAAATAAAATAGACTGTTCGCCTTCTTCATCTCCTGAAATAACTTTTGACTGTTGAAAATCAAACTACCCTATTGAAAATGTTATGGATCATATTGTGGTCATAAAAGGAAAGATATCTACTCTGTTAAAAAAAATTTTTTTAATGTGTCAAAGTGTTATATATTCTTTTAAGAGATTGTTGCAACTGTTCTATGTGATTTGATTCAGTGGTAGAGTGGCAGTCTCTGGAGTTCAAATCCACAGATTGCACCTTTAAGCACTCGAAATTATTGTAAACTTCTGAGTAATAAAGCCATTTAATTAGTTTTTACATTATACTATTACAGTTAAAATTTATCATAATTAGAGTATATTCCACATTACATTAGAATGATCAATAAAAAGATATTTCATCCATAACTTGTTCATTGAATATACCCACTGTACCATGTCATTTTCCATCATTCCTCAGATGAGAATTGATAATCTGCTTAGTTTAAGAGGGGTTATTAACTTCGTGCTCTCAAATCAAAATGCTTTAGATTGGCCTATATAATTAAGAAAATAGGTTTAGAGATAAGAGGGTCCTGATAAAATAGATAATTTTACTGTAAAAATAAGCTGCAGATTGCTTCAATTCATTATCAAAAAGCATGGCTACCTAATTTTGAAAACATTTACTGAATTGATTATAATGCAATTTCACATTCACCAAGAAAATTTAAATTAAGATCACAACAAAGTAAATTATTACTTAGTTTTTCATAAAATGTCAGGTCAAAAAATCTTTTCAAAATGAAACAATGATGCACATAAAGTTAGAATCTATCAACCAAATGCACATGTTACAATCTTTCTCTGTTAAACTTTTCCTAAATTTCATTTCAATTAACATAAACATTGAAGAAACATTTGAATATAAAAAACTCACAAGCTAGTTTTCTACTTTAAATTATAAAATGATCACTGGAAATAAGTACATGAAGACTATAATTTCAGTGAGAAAGATGGTTTATATAACATTAAAACTGATTATACTCTCCAGACATTATTAATGCTATACGGCGCCTGGTCTCTCTTCCATCCCATTGTAAGTGTGGGTAATTCCATCTCTTTTTTCTTTTCTTTTTTTTTTTTTTTAACTTTTGTATGCCTTTGTTATGTATTTACAAAATATACCTTTTGCAATTTATACACCATTACTGTCTTTTCTTTGATGATAAACTTTAAAATATTCAATTGAATTTTAAATCAACTTTTTCAAATTTGTAAAAAAAGTTTTGCCTAATAAAAACTGAATATAAATTAATCAGTGTGTATATATAAATCAGCATTGACATTAATTGAAGTTATTTAGGCAAAACAGCGCAACTGATTATAAAATTTAATTATTATTATGAAATATTTAAAAACCGAGATGGAAAGTTTTCTTAAACTATCTGGTTCCATTTAGACAACTCTGCCCAGTCACGGGATTCTATTTTTTAAAAGCACTCTTGCGTGCTATCACTAACAGTTGAATATACTTTGAAAATTTAAATAAAGTTAAATTTTTCTAAAGACATTCAATACTCAATACTAGACTATGGAAATAGACCAATATATAAATACAGCTAAATTACCATCATCACAAACCTTCAAGAAAACACTCGTGTGAGTTTTACATGAATGCGTCAGATTTGTTTGAAGTCTCTTCGCCAATGGCACTGCGATGAAACAATAAAAATAAGTAATCATCATCAACAGCAGTTTTATTTAACAATTTTTAACAAATGTATGAGCAAGTAATTAAAATTCATTATAAAACAAAACGTTTATATTAAACTGTTTAGGTCCCAGTGTCTAGATTCACTTCTAATTCACTCACTAGTTGTCAATAGATATCTTTCTGTTAAGTCAAAGTATTTTTAGAACTAAAAGTCCCAATACATCCCTAACGAATAGAATTCGAAAATTTGACATAATATACAGGTTTTCTTTTAATTACAAACTTGTCAATGCTTTGCAAGCTCTTATCAAAAATAAACATTATTCGCTGATTAAGCAATATAGTTCTAAGTATTTCCTAATATACAGTATGTTAAACTATGTACATTATTGCTCCAACCCGCAATAATTTCTTTATCAAATGGACAAAAATTTATAATTAAATATGCAAATTAATAATCAATTATTTAGCAATTAATAAATTATTTTTTTCCATATATATAAAAAAGGATAACAACAATTTAACTTGATTACATTTTTTGGTTAGTTTTATCTCAAGTTTTAGGAATACAAGCACAGCAGAGCCAACTTACCGAACATTTCTTACATCACCAGGTCTTACGAGTGAAGGAGGAATGGAAAGAATACTTGCAATACTAATAATCACATAATACAACGCAAATTTTGCATGGAATTTGAATGTGGCATTAAATTCATACAGAAAAGGTAAAAGTAGTAATATGCCTACAATAGCGTACTGAACATAATCCAACATGATTGTCAACTTCACCCTCTCGCTACAATGTCAGAAAGCGTGCAAGATTTTAAAGTCGTAATTTAAATTGTTAAATACCGATATTTTTAATATCATTTTTTAGAACTATACATATATTTTATTAATGATAGTTTATTGTAAATCTTATTTAATGTTTAAAAATTAAAAAGAAATGAAACTTTCATAAATAAAAAGTAAATTATACTGTCGTAAAATAAATACACTTAGCGGCAAATAGTAAAAAACTTCGCACGTGTCGACTATAAAGTAGAATCTTTGAGAGCGTATATTCTCTACTTTGGTTATTTTGAAAATGGGTATGCAAAAACTTTGTCGAAATGCATGTAAAGAAAGTAAGGTGAGTTATTGCTAAAAGCAACATTGTAAAAAGAATTAAAATTCCATTGTATTTAAATTTGTCATCATTTTTATTAATAAAGTTTCGTAGCTGCTCTTTTGCAATAGTTGTCTGTTAATGAGTCAGATACCATTCTAAGCTCCCTTCATTTTGCTCTTCTTTTCAAACATTCTACAATATAGTAGTTATTTTCTTCCTTAAGATTATAAAGAAACTTTTTGCCACATTTTCTACAAGTTTCAATATGAGTTTTATAATTGTACCCCTAAGTGCATATTCTTTATTTAAACTTTTTTTCAATTGTTATATTATTAAGCTTATATTTTTCATTCACCTGCTGTTTGACAAGTCTCTTTTCCAATTTTAATAGTTCGTTATTCTAGTTATGTAATTTCGTGAAATTTTCACAATTACTTTCAGCAACTGCCAAATATTTTTAAATGTTATTTATTCTTAACTTTCCACAATTGTCTTTGCTTTAGTTTTATTAGCATTTATTAAACTCCTTAATATCTGTCAATACTGACATTTTAATAAATTAGAAATAATCCTACTTCTTATCCACTCTAAACATTTTAAATTGGATAATAAATAAAACAGGCCCGCCTTTTTTTAAAGAAAACTATTTAACCTTGTAATGAAAAATAGCATTTAATTCACATCCGCATTTCATATTGATTTTTCCAATTATGCTTATTTTTAATATATCCAGAAAAAGTAATATTCGGTTTATCCTATCAAATGCGTTTTCAAGATGAATAAAGCAAATTATTAACTTATATTTATGTTTTTTGACAATTGTTATTACTAATTCAATTTGAATCTTCTTTAGAACTATTTAATCTTTTAAAAATCCATCTATTCGGAACCTCAACATTTCAGCCATATAAGAATTAATTTTTCTGGGGTGCCATTCTGGTACTGATGGCAAACAAATGTTATCACTTGAGTGCCATACCTATTGCTATCTGCAACGAAAATTGAACCCATTTTATCTATTTAATAAATAAATGGAACATTTATTGCTTCAGAATTTATAAAAAGTTCCAACATCAAAAATGCTGCTAGCTTGCAGTCCATGGACTTTGCCATCCTACTTTTGCATCAAACACACAATATTGACCATTTCTTACAAATCTTAGAAGTTATTATCAGGTTTGCCAGAAGGCAAAACCTATGTATCATTCCAGATTATAGTTATAAAGTCATCTGATATTTGTCTGCTTTTAAAAGCTCAAAAGTTACTTTTTGAAGAAGAGATATTAAGATTTTAAAGAAGAGAGATGGCTGCCTTCTGTAAATTCATTTCTTTCCAATATGTTTTCTGGTCTCAAATTTTGCCAAAAATATTATTTTTGCAATCAATTTTTTATTATCTTGTGCTATTAGTCTTGTCCCTCCAACATTTTCAATTCTCCTTATCACTAAAGCTTCATTTTTTTTCCCCTCATTTTTTATTGTTGCTCATTATAAAGCAATTGGCCAAAGAAAACACAATTTGCTTTATGGTTTACTAAGTAATACATTTGCCTGCTATATCTTGGGATTAATATCTGCATAAAATGTGTTATTTTTTCTGAAAGTATAGGTTTTTAATCAAATAAATAATCATCCAATTAATGGGTGTTTAAAGAATTTTAAGTAAATGTAACCATAGACCCAATGTTTATAAAAGTGTTATATATCAGTAGTTGTGAAGCTCATATATTTTTAGTGTTAACTCATCCAACCATTCCAGCTACGAGTACATAATTATTAATTTATTTTCCACTGTTGAATGACTGAGCTGGCTATGAACCATCTATTTGTAAAAATTATAAATGAAAAAAATGCATTCGTTAACAAATTTTTAATCAATATAAATTTATTCTATGTATTTATATTAAAGCATCAAACATCACATGATCATTTTTTATGCTTACCCAAGCTGTTTTTCACAGAGGCAAAACTCTCCATACAGTAGTGCCAATCAGTACAAGCTAGATTAATCAATGAATGCAGAAAGGTTTGTGCATAAAATCCCTATCTAGTGATGAAAGCCACAAACTAGAAACTAGTCTAGGGATATTGGATGTGTAAGCACTAGATAGGGATTTTATGCACAAGCCTTCTGCCATCCACTGATTAATCTGACTTGCACTGAGTGGCACCATTGTATGGAGAGTTTTGCCTCATGTATTTATACTATGTTTTTTTTTCCATTGCAAGTATTAAAACTATGTAATTATTTATATGATAAATAAATATGAATGAGTTGTACATCAACTTGTGTTTATCAGTATAGGAGTTTACTGGTTTTTGTCTCTGAGTATAATATTAAGAAATCACTATCATAATCAGATGTCTGAGTTTTATTGAAGGCAGAAAGAATATGTTCATGAATAGTCATTCTTTTTTATATTTTCAGTTGTGGCAAACAAAAACTATGGCCTTATCTCAGAGAATACTTTACAATAATATATCTTAATGACTTACGGCTCTCTATTTTTATATAAATGTATAGAATGCTTCAGTAAACACTTTTACAATTATCATGGGATATTTTAATGATAAAATTAGAAAACTATCAAAAATGCTGGGAAAATTTGGATATGGAAACAGAAATGAATGAGGACATAAATTTGTGGAAATTGTAGAAAAAGAAAATCTGTATTGTTTTTTTTTTTTTTGAGAAAGCTCTATAATGGAAATAGTCATGGAAGTATCCAATTAAAGGTAGAAAAAGAAATTGGATTGGATTTTGACTAACAGAAGATATATGATAATTGTAATGTTCTTAGTAGATTCAATATAGGAAATGATTATCAAGACAAACGCTATTAAGAAAGTATTAATTCTTGATATCCATAATTTTCAGAAATTCTCCAATAAATTTAAGTTAGAATTTACGAATTGTTTTAAAATGTTAATAGCATGTCATGGCAGTTCTTACTTGAATGAGTTCAACAAAAAGATAATTTATTAATCTCAGATCCAGAGATAATTAGTACAACCCCCCCCCCCCCCAGCAATTTAATAAATTTTTTAAGAACGATGAAGAACAATATATGAAGAAGAAAAAATGAAAATATTCAAAATGATCCATTCAGAAGAAACAAATATCAGGAATTCTGGGAAATGGTATTACAAGTAGAATTAATAATGATATAAAGAAATATAACTAATTTTGGCAAGGAAATATAACACCTCGGTATTGGAAGATTGTTTCAGCAATAAGAAAAAAAAAAATGGCACTTACCTAGAAGAAGGAATCAAAGTGTGCAGGAAATTTCTATAAAAATTTGTAGAATAAGAAAGCTAAATATCTGTCAATTAATTACATAAGGATTTTACATGGAAAGATGAATATACAGTTGATTTTATGTAATGCTCAAATTTATTTATTAAGTGCATAGATCGTATGAAATTAAAGGGAAAGGCACATATGGTTAAAAAGGTGAAATTGTATTACCAACGTCTTAAAAGCAAGCAAAGAAATTGGTAGCCTATTTAAATGTCTGATAAAGATAAATTAGTTACTTGGAAGAACAATCAAAAAGAAATTACAAATTATAGATCTATCAGTCTACTTTTATTTCTATACAAGATCTTTATTGAAATCATTACACCCTACCTTTAGGGAACTTGGGACTCAAACCAATTAAAAGGACATGCTGAAAAAGCAATTAGTTATAACCCAATAGATCACATCCAAGTATTAAGAGATGGTGTAAAAAAAGATTAATGAATAAGAGTTGCCATTCTGCTTTGGATATATAGATTGTGAAAAAATATTGTAAGTTTTTACGTGACAATTAAAGCTTTAGAATTTCAATGCATTTTAACAGGCAACCTCGGGTATCATTTAATTATCTAGTATGATGGTGAAAATAAATCTATGAATAGGGTAGGCATGGATCATGCCGAGGCATACGCATATAACTATTGCTGTTTAGTTGTGATAACACCTGTAGATAACTATTATCTACCATATTAGTTTCTAGTATGGACCAATTCTATTTGGGGAAATTTTTTTCACAAAAAGCCCCGTAGATCGTGCATATATATGCTATACAAGTATATGAGTGTGTATTTCCCGAATTGGCTGTTATTTCGGTAACGCAATTTATTTTTTGTTGTTGCGGTAAGAGTATATTTATGAGTATCAGATGGGGCCGACCTTGAGTGCCAATCTCACAGTGAAAATTATACTTTGCCTATTACTATATGGTCATATGCTATATTTGATCAGGTGCCCGACCCAGCTCAATCTCAAGGCTGGGAGGAAACCAAACAGAGGAACTGACATATTGGAAGGTAAACAATAAACTTTTGTGCACCTACATGATATTTCTAAATCTCTATGCTCTTAAAATTAGACTATTCTTAATTGGAATTACACCCCCTAACTTTCACTGGTTATTCACCCCTTTCTTTTTCATTATACACTAACATTTATTTGCCGAACTGAAGATTCAAGTTAAAATATGTTAAATTTCATATAGACCATAATTTAGTTGCTTTGCGAGGTATGCTGACAGGAATAAAATAGGAAAAGGTAAATGATAAATCTTCTTCAATAAGATTGATAATAATTACTGTTAGAAAATAAGGACACAAATTTAAATTTCTTTTATTAAGTTAAAGATTTATTAAAATTCATATATCAATATCACACAAATATCATTATAAAGATAATAAAAACTATTAAATTCAAGTAGAAAGCAAAAAGAATAGTTATATGATACAATTTCAATTAATATTTGAATAGTGAATAAATATTTTGAGGGTAACTACACGTAATTTTGATTTCAATTGTAAAAGTTATATTTACCTTTGGTAACCTGGGATTTTTATATATTTTATTTTCTTCCACATAAGCTTACATTATTCCGAGTCATTTGTCTTAGAAAAGGTTTTCTTCCACATTTGGGGATAAAACAAATACGCACGATCATCCTGAATTAAGTGTTTTGCTCGTAATATAATTCCAAAAGCATAGGTGAATGGCGGTGATCAATAATGAATGGCTTATTGTCAATCTTGTAAGCATAAGAAGTCCATTGTATTCTCCATTACACTATTTTTTTTGGTTTAATATCCATGGAATCTGCATTGGTTATAGTTTAGGTCAGCGGGCAACAGAATCAGGACAGCTATTTACTAGAAACATGGGATGACAGTCCTACACATATCACTTTTATCCCATAATTAAGGTTTGGCATATTTTTGATAGGTTTAATATAGAAAACATTTTCTTAGTAGTTTGGTGAATCCAACTAACTTTAACAGCCTGCTCGAATAACGAGAGCACAACCGTTCTCACCAAGATACCAACAATATAATCATGTCCATCTCTCCCTTCATTTTTTTTTTTTATTAATTAGTGATCTCCAAAGTCATTCTATCGGCATCCCTATCTTTTGTTAATTACTTAGGAATGCTTTTACCATCTTATTTACGTTCCTTTATTAAATTTACATTAACTACAATTGTCTCCTGGAATTCTCACCCTAAATAACAAAGAATTGCCTCAAGACATCTGCAGCAAAAGTATTTCATTACCCTCATTAAAACAAGTCATGATTTTAAAAAAAATGTACATTTAAAATAAATAAAAAAATGCATTAACATATAACTGTATCTTTCAATTCCTACTTTCACAACAACATATTCCCAGATATTTTATAAAACAGATAGTTACACTTGCTAAGATGACAAAAACAAACAAAACAAAAAAAAACTTTTTAAAATCAGTTTCTCTACATATATGTTATCTCTCGTATACGGTAATTGAATAAATTAAAACAGGACTTATGCGAGCTACGTCTATATTAAGTACATCCATATCAATGGCCATTAACTTTCCTTGTAACAGGGTTCAAACCCAGTTACTGTTACAATACTCTGTTGGAAAGATTGTAAGTCTTATTTTGAGGACTCGTCCATTTCCCCTTTACGGAATAGGCTTTAAAGTCCTAGCATTAAAAGACTAATCTCTGACCCAGTATCTACCCAGATCGCATTGTTACCCTGACCCTGTACAATAGTGAAAGGGCTCTCATACAAACTACAAATTTTCAACAAATGAACTTCCCCCGGTCACTAACATGTGGCATTTTCACCATTACTTTGTCCTCTATTTGGAATCGGTATCAGGTACCTGCTGATCTCATTCCTTTTTTTTTGACTTCTTTTTATTAGGGTTTGACAAGCTTGGGCTATATCCACTTTTATATCTATCAGGGACTCTCACTCCTGGCAACGGGGTCTTTAGTAATTGATGGACATGTTTCCCTAAATGCAACCAGATTGGAGCAAACCCTGTTGACTTGTTGACCGACCAATTAATATAATTTACGACCTGTGGCACTTGCTTAACCCAACCCCGATAGTTTGTTGGAAGATAGGTTCTAAATAGCCGGCCCCAATTCCTGCATGACCCTTTTGCACGTTTGACTGAGGTTACGGATAGACATCAACACATGCTTGATTCACTGTCATACTCTTCTACGCCATTCCCCTGATATGAACAGTACCGTAATCCGAGAGTAAAACATTTGGGTTTCCCACAGTTGCAAATGGTTATTTTTTAGCATCTTTATGATGCTCCTAGTATTGGCCTGGGCTACAGGGTATGTGGCCATGAATTTAGAAAATTAGATTATATACCACGATGAGGTACTTATATCAAAGGCGGGTAATGAACCGTATTAATCCATGGCCATCATTTCCCGGGCCT
This sequence comes from Epiperipatus broadwayi, assembly GCA_028023455.1. Classification (NCBI taxonomy): domain Eukaryota; kingdom Metazoa; phylum Onychophora; class Udeonychophora; order Euonychophora; family Peripatidae; genus Epiperipatus; species Epiperipatus broadwayi. Next base: position 1,915,341 of record JAQFVV010012500.1, read on the forward strand.
TGTTGGAATTATGGAAGTCATAGGAGTTAAATAGCTTTTGTTGGCTGACTTTGCTTTTTGGCATATCTCATTTGCCTATAACGGTTATAAATTTTCATGTGCATTCTGGGCCAATAAAATCAATCCCAGAGCAAGCACTCAGTTTTGGGTATGCCATAATGACCATAGAGCTGATGTATGTGCCTGATAACCGCATCCTCATCTGATGCCGTAAGACGGGCTTCCACTCCTCTTGGTCCTTATTGTAGTACCGACTGTCTCATTCGGTAATGTCCTGCCTTATTTCTCATCCATTCTAAATCTATGGTCCCCTTTTCCTCCAGCTGCTCAATTAATACCTTTAATTGTCTGTCTTCACATTGGTGCCGGGGTAAGCTGGGCCAGGTCTTCCACTTTTTCGTTTATCCTCAGGTTTAGACCAGCGATGTACAGGTTTTCCCCATTCAAGTGGAGAGGTTGGGATTGAGCAGGGTTACGACTCGGAATGTCAGGCACAATATTCTCTGTCCCTTTGCAATACCTTATGGTATAATCATATTCCTGGAGATATAAGCTCCAGCGGATCAGCCAACTGTTGATCAAGTAGCTATGGCTAAAAAACTCCACGCTTTTATGGTCCATAATGTAGCGGTCAAAACTCGTCTATCTCGCTGACACTGCAGAATTTAATCCCTGGATATGGAACTCAACACTAGGAAGAGTTACCTCCCAGAAATCCCAAGTTCAAATCCAAAGTCTAAATTCCACAATGCCCTCTACGTGATAACGTATCTGTTGCTACTAATAGTATAACTGGTCAGGGAGAAAACAAAAGACTAAATCTAAAATAGCCCTAGTTTCATTTAACAATGATTTATAGATGTGCCCAAGATAAACCTAATATGATACATAACTTAGATTGCACCCCGAATAAATAAAGAAAAGAAATAAATTTAAAGATAATATTTAATAATTACACTATTTATTTAGGCATATAAAGTTATAAAATATGCCCTCCAGATTTGATAGCAAAATAAAGATATACATAAATATTTGTATTTCTACTTGAGTTATTTTATATTATAATGTGTCTATTATATTACAAAATAAGTATGTGCGAGCTACATAAAGTAATAAAGCAATTTAAATAACTAATTAAATGTGAAATAGGAACCTTAAGATAATAAGAGAAGCTCGCGCGAATGTTGATTCTAATTCTAAGATAAAGTTATACTGCGCATTACTGGGATTCATTTAATTAATGTTATTAAGAAATTATTATAGGAATATGCATGCGGTGGTGCTAGTGATAAAGTGCGAAGAATGGAGTACTATGATAAAACTGTGGCTTTTCCAGAAAACAAATAACTAAAACTAAATTTGAAGTTTAGATAGGCATTTTGCCATTTATCTGGGGCATCTCTAGTCCTTACACAGCTCAAGCCTGGCCCGCACCCAAGAGCTTTGTAACTGTGGGGACATACGCAAATAAATTCCCAGTGAGATATTTAAGTCACTCTAATGGGAATCGCGGAGTAAAACAGGGACACGGACTCAGCCGTCGAAGAACTTGGGAATAGTAAAGCAAATTTAATACTCCAGCACATTCACCAGCAACACACAACATAACTTTAAAATATATATAAAAAGGGCAGTTCAAAAAAAGGCAGAATAACTCGCTCTTAAACTTATTTTATGGCCAGCCTCTCTTAACAACATTTAAATAAAAAAAACTATTTAAAATCATTTATATAATATATAAACTAATTATCTTGAATACAGTTTAATAAAGTGAAAGGGGAATGCGTGCTTGCAATTTAGTAATTAACATGTCAAACAAGCATTTATAAGATTTCCTTACGCAACTTGCACAGGCTTGAAAGAATCAATTTAAAATCACATTATAATAAGGCATTCAAAATATAACTTTATACATATTTACATATAAAAAAAAAGGTAACCCAAGTAGAAGAAGTGTAACATGCATTAAGGAAAGATTAACTAATTACACATGATAAATACATAATATGAAATACATTATTAAAATAGCTATAGCTTGAGGTTTATGATATCTCGGGTTACATTTTAATTACCTCTCTTTGCAAGGACAGTCCGTAAGCATTTCACAAATTTTGAATAGAGTTCTTAGCAGACTTTGGTTCTCCTCTGTCATCACAGTTTTACAAGCAGCGGCATAATTCATGATGTTTTACAATACAGTTTCCATGAGCAGCTTTAGTTGGCATTTCAAGGCACAATTACAGAACTTCGGATGGAGACTGACGGCGGCAAGGAAGCCATTCCGAGGGAAGACGGTCCACTGCCTTTTACCCCGTCATTCTAAAGTTGATCACCGCGGGAATTTCTGGATACAGTTCGCTTCTCATCGAGAATCAAATAAGGTGACTTCTTTGACCAACTTCTTTCTTTTAAACTTCTTATTCTCAACTTTAAACTTATTTTGAACTGAACTCAGATTTTAGACAACTAAAATCTATATTAAGATGTCTGAACTTGTTTTTTAGATAAACTAAAATTTGTCTATCTTATCACAAAAATCAGCTTTATTTATACTCTCCATTAAACAATCACATTTGTCCTGCGGTAAGGAAATCCAGTAATCCAAATTTATTAATTAGATCAGATACCGAGGAATGTACTTTTAATTAAAAGTTATTATACGCACTTTCCCAGATATTCTGATCCAATTTATTTAATTAAAATCGCCAGCTAAACTGTTATCTTATAATTAATTAATCAAAAAAATCCACTAGTGAAACTGGCGTAAACAGTTTAAAATTAGTCACTATTGTTCTCTTTCCCCACCCTCATTGATTTTAAAAGAAAATGGCATGATTTTGAAAACTAAAGTAAAAATTTATTTACAACTTTTTTTTTTAATTTAATGTTTAAAATCTATTTATAAGTGATATTATTTTAAATTAAATGAAACATGTATCGCGAATATAATATCCCAAAATAAACAGATCCAAACAAACAAACTTTAAATAAAATATTTTCATAAATTTTAAAATATTATCGCAGTATGTGTGTAGATGAGAATATGTGACCTACTTTTGTTGTACGAGCATATATATGTAAAATATACTCGACGGTTTGAAAATAAAACTGTATAAGACAAATTTAATTATTATAAAACCACAGGTACCCCATTAGACATATAAATTTAGGTGGGATTTCGGTAAATATACGCAGTACATACACAATACGATAAAATTAAGGATTTAAATAAGATATGAGGGTAGGTAAAAGGAAGGCAAGGTGAAATTAAGATTTGTAAGGCATATCTTACTGTTTCAATAATGACGACCACTTTTGAACCTAACAAGAGTATTCTAAATTTTCGGAAATGCCCAGACAATAGCGAGGGCTTACTTGTTTGTAGTGGTATAGTGAAGTTTGGGTCCCCTAAGCAATCGGCTTATAAAATACTTGTATCTGAGATAGTGTGATCCCCGCTGAACTATATAGGTCCGGACAATAATTTGTTTCTCCTTCGCACGTGACCTGCTCCCTTTCATAATCCAGGACACACTTGTATTTGTATAGGAAATCAGACCCTAATATGGCCTCATGTATTACGTCCATCATAATAAGGAATACATGAGCGAAAGATTTCCAATTAATTTGTAGGTCTACCCATATTTGCTTGGGTTCTACCTTAGCCCTCTTGTTATTCGACATTGTTACCTGTACGGACATCAATGGAAGAGTTCATATACAAGATTGCTTCCTCGCTATTTTATTATATAATGTTTCTGATATGACAGAAATTTGACTATCGAGTCTATGTGATTTTCTATTTCTATTTGCTCAATTTCTGTATGAATCTTTGGCCACACTTGTTGGGCATAGCATGGGATCCTGTCTTCCCATGAGCATACCAAATTCACTAAGTGCTTCCTTTTATCCTAGTATCCATCTCTCCCTTCTACCATTTCCGCTTGACATATATCCCTGAGTTTTCTTCTCTAATCCCACGCATTTGCTCACTTATATCCATCTGACTCAGTATTTGTCAGTTTCTTTGGCTGATCTACTACCCCTTATCCTTACCAGGCATCTTATTTCCCATGGTATATTTCTGCATACTATTCTTACAATTTGATTTTCGTATAGTTTACACATCTCCAGTGCCTTCACTGTGGCCACTTGTCTGAAAAACTGTGCATAACTTTCCTCATCATTGTCCGAAAACTTCTGGGTCTCAATTGCTTCCTGTAATACAATTTTTATTACATCTTTTGGTCTTGAATCATTCTTGTAAAACAGTATGTGCTTTCCAATTTGGTAGATTAATGAGGTTGATTTGTTTCAAATTTATCTAGGAAGTATTCATATTATATTCTTTATATCATTCTGTGTTGATCGTTAATCCGCAAAATAATCATTACTATTGGTTTGTATATCCTTTAAGTTTGTCAGTGCTGGTAGTTAATCCACTGAACATTCTGCAATTAGGTTAATTGCTCTGATAATGGTAGAAAACCCACAGGGTACTTACTGCTTATTATTCCTTGCGTGGATGAATACACCCACGGATGGTAAATTATATGGTATCCCAACTCAGCTGAATTGGAGTTTAAATTTTCTTTTCATTTCATATCTCATTATAGATAAATTTCATAGGTTTATTGAATCCAATTGTTGTCATTGTTATTATAATTGTGGTATAAGTGCATTGGTTCTGGTTTTGACGTATTGGGGGTGCCATTGTCTGAATTTGAATCTCTCTCATCCCCATAACATTTGTAATAAAATTTTAGATTGTATTATCCGAAACTTGTGCACATATCCATGTATAGAAACAAGCACATATGATAGTATTTTATTTTGTTTATTTATTTACCCAATTAATGTACATTGTCCATGTAGAACAACTATATGTGATGTTATTTTATATTACTTATCGTTTATGTAAAATTATGAATATTGTTAAGCAATTACTATTTTCGTATTTATTGAGTCACGAATAAGTGTTAATTTGATAACCTAACTTATTTGTACCGTTGATATTAATCGCATATAGAGTCAGAAATCCAACATACTAAATAGACTATAAATAGTAGAACACATCTTGTGCCTGATGTTGATGTATACAAGGTTTACTGGAACATCCACAGAGTATTTTAATGTTTATTCTTTGGTATTTTGTGATGTATAAGATTATTTTGTGATATATAAGATATAATAAAATTCCATTTACCGTCTGCATCACTGCTGCTTTGCTTTGTCAGTTCTGAAGTATATCCAGAATCTGTTACTTCTATTGATATTCGCAATTTTAATACCTAAATTAATAATAAATTTGCTAGCCAGTAGAACAATTGAACCTATTTTCTAAAATTATAACACATGCTTTATCTGTCCCTAAGAGTTTCATTGATATTGATTTAATTTAATATTTGAGTTAATGAAGAAATAACTTAAAACTCAGATCGTTTATCTTCCATTGCAAAGCATTTCTATACTTTAAACCTGAATACATGATGAGCTATCATTTATGATGTTATGGAGCAGATTATAATTATTACTATTTGGTTTAATGGCCCATATTCACCATGTAATTATTCACAGTTTCAGAGATTATACCATCTTGTTTATGCTCAGCCATCGGGTCTCAAACAAATAAAATTGCAAATTAAGGTCATAGTGGGGTTTTAAGAAACAGTCATTGAAAGAATAATTATAAATCATAAATTAAGGTTTGAGAATGCCATTTGAAATTTAGTAATTAAGGAGAATTATAGTTAATTAAAAGAATAATACAGTTTAGTTAGGTAACTTGACGTTCCTCAAGTAATGCTACCATTAGCCTTCGCGGTGGACCCTAGCTGTGACTGGATTGTATGGTAATAGCTGTATATTGTATTATTAATTCAGACTTACAATCTGAGGTAAGGGCTTTTCGGCTACAATATGTATATACTTACACAACACTATTTTAGGAGCAAAACTTTACCATGAAAAATACTATTGTGCTTAGTATACTTTTAACATATAATTGTCATAAATAAAGTGACTTTACATCACAAAATATAGGGATATATGTAATGGGAGTATATTGAAAAAACAAATATTGATATCAGTGAAAAATTAATCTGAAATAGAGCTAAGCTGAACGTATTACTAATAGATTAAGTGTTGAATACGTGAACTGGATCACAAGAAATTGCAAAAGGCTTAGAAAGAAATCACATGTTAAATGGATGGATGAGATAAATAGTTTACTGGAGTGACATGGAGAAGAGGATATTTTTACTTTGCAGGAAATGGATAATTGTTGAAAGTAATGGTATTGATGCTGAAATTAAATAAATATTTTATGAGTCTTAAATTTATTTTTATTTAAATACTTTCATTTAATTTAGAAATTCTGTTTGTTTGTTTGGGTCAGATCTTGTAACCAATTTTTAATATATTTGTATTGAATGAATTTTCTTCAAAATTTGTACATATATAACAATGCAATATTTCAGGATGTTGGACTGAATTTCAAATTGCATTCATATTGACTCAGTAAGCTTTTAGTGATATGCAATGGATGTCAGTATATTAGTTAAAAACACGCTTTCATTGACTGTGATGACTAAATTACTAAAAAGTGTTCATAATTAATTAAAACGTGAATCTTTAAGGAAAACTTATTTTTTTTAGAAAACTGCTTTCATAAAGACAAAAATCTTGTAAATGATTTTTAACACTGCAAATTTTATTTTGAATACTGGAAAGACGGCATCATTGATTAGATTTTCAGTTTTTAAATTTGAATATAAATAGTTACAAAAAGTCCGTTGTAAAATATTCAAATACTAAAAACTAATATATATATAATATTTTATGAAAAATGCTTTTATTTAATTTGATAAATAATGGGATAAAAAGCAAAAAATTATTTATTTCTTCAACCACAATTTTCGTTATTATATTTAAAAGCATGGGGCTTCCATAAATGAATCAGTTTGATCAGATTTTTTTGAAACTAATGATTGAATTAATTTTTCATTAACCTGTTATTAAAAGAAAATATGCTTATGTACTTGAAACAAAAGTTTTTAAATAAATATCAAAGTATGGAAGTATTTATAATAGGGGTATTAGTAGAATTAAATAATATAATACAATGTGCAGTTGTCCCCATGGCTTCTATATTTACATATTATTTAAATGAAATAATACATGCGTTATTAACAGCAATATCCCCCAAAATCTAACTTTTTGTGAACAATTATATTAGTGGTTGTAATCAACTTTTAGGATTTTAGTTTAAATATATTTCTCATGTTATAGACTAATTAGTACTATTAATTATTAAGCATGCACTCTGATATACAATATATTCAAGACATGTCAAAACATAAAAATATATAACAAAAGTTGATTGATTACAAATAATAATTTGTAAATAATAATTATTTTCATAGAATTTGTTCCTGACATGCTTTTAGAAGTTATAAATTTAAATACACATTTTTTTTTCCTGAGAATTTTATTATCATTAATTTTTATTCTATTGATCAGATGACTTGAATAATTGCATATAATATTTATTTATATATGATAATTAGCTTCAAGAGAGTTCCTGACATTCTATTTGTAATACATATGTGTTTTTCAATATATATATATATTGAACTGTATATTTATACGTATAGTTCAAGTGCTGTCATTTGGTAATATTTAAAAGCTAAAAGAAGTAAAATTTTAAAAAAAATTGTTAAATAGACACAATTTAGTTTTTTTTTGTTAATATTTTTTTCTAATATGTACAATGAAAGTTATTTGTGTTTTGTATTAGCTATTTAATTAAAAGAAAGTTAAAATGGGAGGGAGTAGAAGTACTCGCACATTGTTAATCCAGATAAACAAAAAAATTACAAACCAAGTGATTATAATGAAAGTAATGTTGTATAACGGTAATTAAATATGGCTCCAAAGGCATTTAACTTTGGAGCTAAAAAGTAAAAAGGAATGTACAAGATTATCAACTTGTATTTTTATAATAAAACAAAGAATAAAAATATATGTGCAGAAATCTCAAAACGGGTTGAGAGTATAAAAAGAACAACTGTGAAGAGGGTCTTTTTGACTGGTTGTTTCCATGGGTCCTGGATGGAGAAACTACCTCCATCCACGACTACTCATATGCTGAACCAAGTCTTCATGCAGGAGTGGAAACGAGCATTTGCAATCACCTTCTTTTGTCATAAAGAGATCACTCCAAAAAACTTTCAAGTCTAACCTTATTACTGACCAAAAATGTAAAAATATCTACAGAAGAAACCTAAGTTAATTACCACTGAGCTCTTCTTTCCAAAAAAACCATCCATGGTACAAGAACCCGTGGAACTTACTGGTCAGTTCTTATTCATACCTCAACTTGTGTCTAATTCAATGTTTGCAAACTAAACAAACTATAAACTTCAAATACCAGTAAAGAGACATTCACTGTTATTATTCAAGGAACTATTTTATTTACTTAAGAAGAAAATCGTAACAGAAACTATTTTAATTATTTAATTAATATTATTATGTGGATGGGAATATGTTCTTTCTATTTTATTGGTAATTCAAAATTATCGTTTAAATATTTTAATTTGCCTTAATAAAATATTTACCATTAGTATCTTTTTAATGTACATTCTTAATTTTAGTTTATTAGATTTTACTATTAAAAAAATTGTTTGAGACTATATAAATTACTAATACTAACATATTCGTTTAATATACGAATGCTGGGGAAAATTCTTAAAAAAATGATAATTGTCAAGAAAGAGAAATCAAAAAAATATTACATTTAGTTATTTACTGCAAAACTATGAGATGCAATGGACTATCTGGCGCTCTATTAAATAAATAAAAAACTGATTCTGTCGGCAATTCAGATCGAAATAAAAACATTAGGTCAGTTAATCAGGAAATATAACTATGTTTAGAAATATCTGAATTCCTACATGAACGGAATATTTTTTTTAGGATAAGGAATGTAAAATAATATGTAATTAATATGGAATGTTTAAATAGAGTTAAGTAAATTGTTAAAGTTTTTAAAAAAAAATGTTTATATTTGTTTTAAATACATTTAAAGGTATAGATAAGGAATCTGGTTTTTGAGATGGGTTTTTTTAGATAAAGATTTAATGGATGAAGTAATTTGCAATTAGGGTTGGCTTAAAATTGGTATAAAAAGTTTCTTAGATGTTTTTATAAAGTAATAAGATTTATAATTAAATAATGTAATGAAACAATAAGATATGCCTTATCAATCTTAGTTTCACCTTGCCTTCCTGTTTCCTATCCTTATGCCTTATTTAAAACCCTAATTTAATTGTATAGTGTGTGTACTGGGTATATTTACCGAAATCCCGCCTAAATTTATATGTCTAATGGGGTGCCTGGGGTTTTATAATAATTAAAATTGTCTTAAACGGTTTTATTTTCAAATCGTCAAGTATATATTACATATATATGCTTGTACAATAAAGTAGGTCACATATTCTCATCTACACACATACTGCGATAATATTTAAAATGTATCCAAATATTTATTTAAAATTTGTTGTTTTTGAATTTGTTTATTTTGTGATGTTATTTCGCTATAATTATTTGCATTTAATAAAATAATATCACTGATAAATATATTCTGGAAATTAAATTCAAAAAGAGAGTTTTATAAATGTAAAGTGTTATTTAGTTTTCAAAAATATGCCTTTTTTTTTTAAATCAGTGAGGGTAGTGGCTAATTTTAACCATATTGGCACCAGTTTTACTAGTAGATTTGATAAGATTAAAACAGTGTTTACGAACAGATTTTAATTAGAAAATGCAGTCCGTGTTTTCAAATGTATTAATAACTTAACGAACGGATTTTATCACCGCAGGATTAGATTTGTAATCAGGGAGAGCGTATAAATAGGGCTGATTGATTGTATTATATTATTATTAGAGACAGTTATTAATTAATCTGCTTGATACTGTGACAACAGAAGTTATATTTTCTGTAATTTTGAAATTGATTTTCTATTAGCTTTTATTTGCATTATCGGATTGACCGGCTTGTTGGTTAGTTTAGAACCAATTTTAAAATCATTTAACCTTAGAATGAGGGGGTAACGGGGCAGTAGGCTGTTTACCCTCGGAGTCCAGTGCCCTGGCCGTCCGTCATTCACCATCCGATGTCCTGTCACCGTATCATCAAGCCCAACTGATCCAGCCCAAAGAAATGCTGTGCCTGAAATCTACTAAGTGCTGCTGCGGAACAATGAACCAAGGAAACTCATAATTACTTAAGAACTTTGTTACAAATTTGGAAATGCCCACGGACAGATTTTAAAGAATGAGGTAATTAAAATCAACCCGAGATCTCAGAAAACTTCAAACTATAGCTAATAAATTTTGTATATTCCTTAATGTATTTATTTAAATGTTTTTCTAATGCATGCTGAACATGTGCTTGGGTTGATTTTCTATATATATTTGTAAATGTCTTATTTAAATGTATTATAATGAAATATCTAATTAATTTCTTTAGGCAAATGCGAGTTACGTAGGGAAGTTAAATAATGCATGGTTGCCATCTTAGTTTATTAAACTGCAAACACGCATTTCCCCCTCCCATCGTTTATATTTAAAAGTAGTTTTATATATGTTTTAAATTATTTTGCGTATAATAATTTTGTTAAATAAGTATTTACTTCTCTAAGTTTTGTTGAGAGTCTGCTGGCCATTAAATATGAAATTGGAGAGCGAGCTATTTCTGTTCCATAATAAATTGCCCTTTGTTTTACTAAGTCTTTTAAAATTAAACTGTGTTGCTAGTAAATATGCTTGGGTGCTGGAATCTCCATTTGGCAAAGGTCATCATCGGTTCAATCCGTTCCCCTTATTTTACTCTGCGGTTCCCACTACAGTGCTATAACGGCACATGGGAATTATTTCGCATACATCCCCACAGTTACGAAGCTCCTGGGTGCGGGCCAGGCTTGAGCTGTGAGTGGGCTTGAGATGTCCCAAGTAAAAGGCGAAATGCCTATCCATGCCAAGAACTTTCGTCATATTTTAAAGTTGCATACTCATAAACTGCACCCCTCCTTGGCATATATTCGCTGGCACCACTGTACATTTCCCTTATTAATTATTTAACAGAATTCTATTAGTCAAATGAGTTTCAAGTCCGTTCAGTATAGCTCGATCTTATAATCTAGTTAATCACTTCGCGAGCGACATCTCCATTTAAGTTTCCAATTATAAATATTTTAGAATATTCAAACTCTGTTAGACTTTACATGACTCGTATATGCCTACCGTGTCACTATGTTTTAGACAAGTTATCTAAACGAACCCAAGTACGAGGTATCAGCCATTTTGTTGTTTATTATATAGCTATCCAATTTGTATAACTAAACTGTTTTCCATTATCTAATTATTAAAATATTATTTGTAAATTTATTTCTTTTATCTTTTATTCAGGGTGCAATTTAAGTAACATACCATAGTGGGTTTATCTCTGGCACATCTATAAGTTATTGTTAAATGAACCTAGGGCTATTATAGATTTAGAGTCTTGTTTTCTCCCTGATCACCGGCATGAAATTATACTATTAGTAGCATCAAATTTGTTATCACGTAAAGGGCGTTGTGGAGTTTGGACTTTGGATTTGAACTTGGGATTTCTGGGAGGTAACCCTCTTAGTGTTGAGTTCTATGTCCCGAGTTTAAATTCTGCAGTGTGTTAGCGAGATAGACATGTTTTGACCGTTACAGTAAAGAAGGAAGAGTAATAATAAAAAGTAGAGGCAAGAGAAATAAGTAAAATATAATTATGTATAATTTAAATATTTTTTTATAGTTTGAATAACTAACACATTATAGTGCGTAATATAAGGCCTAATCTATTGGAAAGCAGTACAATATATATATATTTCTCTCTGGAATAAAATTGTGCATTTATAATTTAACTAATAAATACCATTGTGTTGACATATGGGGAGAAGTGATAAAAAATCTGCAGGATCACCTGATGATGTCCTGTTTCTGGCTAAAATATTGTGAATTTATGAGATTATTTTTTTTATGCATTGACATAGGTGCCTAACTATTTATCCATTTTCATCTTTGTATAGTTTGATTAATAAACTTTATTAACAAATATTATGGATTATGGCAGAAAATTTAATGTGTGTCCAAGTAAAAAGTGACCGATCCTCTCTCCAAGCTGCCTGAAATGCCATCTCTGAATTAATAACATTTTATCTATTCACCACAAAAATTGTAAGATATTAATTAACATATATTTTATATATAAAAGATAATAAAAATATATTTTAAGGATTCTTTAAAATATTGTATTGGACAATTTTTAATATTGTTTTAAGGAGTTTTTATACTGTAGAAAAATCAGCTTTTTTAAAACTATTGGAAGTCAACATTTTTTCGAATATAAATAATGAGAGGCTCACATTTATTTTTATTGATTTATTGCTTAAATTGAGCCTATATTTTTATTAGCATTTATCCATTAGTATTTTAATTAACTAATAGAGGTTAATACTAAATTCTTTATTTTGAAAAATCTGCATAACAAATTTGAAAATAATTTTTTACCTTTACATTGAGGTAAATTAAAATTTCTTTTTTAATAGATAGATGCATTATCAAATTTTTAACATTAAATTAAGAACCAGTCTTGCATTGGTGGTCGAGAGGTCAGCGTGACTGCCTTGCACTTGCAGTTGCTTGGGTTGCGGATTCGCGTCCCAGCCGATGCTATGACACTTAAAAAAAATTAAGAACCATAAAGCAAAAATCCCTAGCCTATTTATATATATAAAGGATAGGTAAATAATAGTTAAATATAGAAAAAATATATATATATTTTTCAATATTGTAGAAAAGTTACTTTTTTTTTTAATTATTGTAAATTGATATTTTTTAGAAGATAAATAATGGGTGTCTACTTCTCAAGGTCTTTTTTTTTTATTTCTTAAATTTAGCCTATTTTTTTTATTATCATATATATAGTATTTTAGTTAATTTATGGAAGTTAATACTTTTAAAATCAGGCAAATATTTTTTTTTTTTTACAATCGTTAATCAGGCAAATATATGCGCCATTTGAAAGTTCACTTTTTCACATGTTAATTAAATATTTTTAAAGTGAAATCCTAAAAGTTTATCAATTCATTCATATGACTAATCGCAATTTTCATTATTAAAAATATATTCACAAAATTAAACTTTAAAATTTGACATTCAAGCCGTTCATATACATGGAGATTAAATGTAATTATGGGGAATTTGAACACACTTTTAAACTCCCTTCAGCTATGCACTCTCTCTCTCTCACATAAGGGAACTGTATGTTCCCTATAATTAAACTTTTTAATCCATTTTAAATCTTACTGTATCACATGAGAATATAGTTAAAGGGAAGTGGTAAAAGTTTATCAACTTCAATAAAATTTCTCTTGCATGTTCTTGCCATTTTAAATTTTACTTTCTCATGTTAAATATATATTTAAACTGAAATCCTAAATATATTATTACAACTGATGTATTCAAATGAGAAATTAAATATATAGTATAAATGAAAATGTAATTTATTTATCTTGCTGTACCAAAAACTGTATTTATTGTTTTAAAATTTTTCACCATCTGTATTCTTTAAATCAATAGTAATTCTCTTTTTATGTTTTATGACATAATTTGAAGCCGATTACATATAGATTTTCCACCTATTTTTATATTACAAATTACAAGAGTTTTGAAAACATTTAAGTACCACAAACAAAAATCTATAGGTTATTAAAATTCACTGTAAAAAGAAAAAAAAATGTATAAGATTCCTCAAGGTTGGTGTAATATTTGTTGAATTATAAATCCACAAACAAACATATTGATATAATAATATGAATGTTAAATCATTTTTATAATAAATAATGCAGAATGCTATATAATGTGAACACTGATTTTATTTCAGAAATAATGTGTTTATTGAATACTACTTCTGTAGTGTAATTTTTACTACACCATTTTCAAGCAAAATGGAGACTGGTTTTTATCACCTTTTAAGACTTTGTGGAGGGATGTAATCATGAAAGCACATCTTGGGGATCATACATCTTTGTTACATGTCTATGGTCATATATTTAATATTACGTCCCTCCACAAGATGTTTAAAAAGCGAATAAAAATCAATCTCCACCTTGCTTAAGAGTGTTGTGAAAATTACATTACAGAAATATTATTTATTAGTGGATAATCTCCAGTCTAATGAATGACTAGTGTATCGGTCGAAAAACACACATCAATCCAACAAACCCCTGAATACAGGTAAAGTACCTCGAGTCCGACCATATACAAGATAGATAAATCGGGTACATCATGAATTCTGCCCTATTTACCTATATCCTCAGGTCAAAGATCTAATCAATAGCCTTTCTCGACGATACGATCGAATTCCTTTATTTTCACTGTGCCGGCAACTGGGTCTTAAAGCATGAGATTCGGTTTTATTACATTTAAATGAGAACTTGGGTGATTGGTTGATAGGTATATTTAAAAGTCAAAATTTATTTAAAATAAAAGTAAATAACATGATTCGAGAACACTGGAAGTTTGTTTTAGTTATATATATATTTAAAATCATTGGACATTCTACATGAGTTATTTTACATTAGTTTAAACTCAAGCTCAAAAAAAACAAAAATACAATTTTTAAATTATCTTTATCAGTATAGGAGTTAACATTGACATTATTGAATTTGTACAATTTATTTTGGGAAGTTTATACATTTTTACTTTTGTTTACATTTATTCTTTTTTTTAAAAAAAAAAAATAGCGAAAATTATCTCATAATTAAATGACCACGGATTTCAAAATTCCCCGTGCACATTTATTACAAGCTTATAATATAGCAATAGGTTTAAACATCTGCCTAACGCACATATATAAGAATGACTTAAAAAAAAAAAACATTTCTATTGAAAAAGATTAATTAAATAGACGATTGTAGTAAGACTAATTTGACGTCTTACTCCATTAACATATATATATAAAAAAAAGATTTTTATTTATCTTTATAAAATTAATAATTTGGATTTTCAACAACTAATGTTTTATGACATTAGTGGACCTTGCTGGCATAGCTTATAAATAACTTTAAAACTGTAAGCGATTATAATAAAAAAAATCTATCAGTTAATTATCAAAGCAAACAAGTCACTTTAGTTGGACTTACAACTAAAATCATACCTATAATGAAATAAACCGTAAATTAGCCAAAACCAAACGATTTTAACTAATTACGCAAACGAACAAAAGAGTCGATTACTCAGATCGAAGATCCTTTCGGTAGAATCATCTCCCTATGGCTTACGTATTAGATAGGCAAAATAAAAGCAAAATAATGTCGGGTTAATAAATATATGAATGCAAAATGGAGAGAAGAAACGTAAGTAAGAAAATACGAGCCGGATTACGAACACTCGTATGTCTATTCCAACGAAGAATAAAAGGAAAATCGATACGTCCACATGTCGTGTCCATGTATCGATAGGAGATAGGAATTACAGAGAGTCCTCATATTCGCCTCTACGAATTCTGCTGACAAACCAACTCTATCTCAAACACGCCGTCCGTTTCACAGGTGTATGCGAAGAACGGAAGCTAACTCCAAATCACAAAATCTATGACCGTTTTAGGTCTGTTCATGAGACTCCAAGCATTCTTTATTAACCCGAGATCTTATAATTATTAAATAGGAACGAATTATAATTAAATAGCCTTAAAATGATCTAATACTGCATAGAGAACAACCTGCGTAAACAACTACTTTATATAAATATTTAACATACAAAAAAAAAAAACATACTTATAGAAATAAGGGAATTTAATTCTCGAAAAAATCCCCCCTTCCCTCTTTCCTAACTTAAAAAAAATGCATGATAATTAACTGACACTATCCAGCGGCGCTGTTACTAGGTCAAAAATCCATAGCATATTTTATTCTATTTTGAATTACAGAAATATAAAATTATAGAATCTCGTTGTGGGAAATCTATAATAAATTTATTTGAAATTACGGTAGATTTGCTTAGCAACATATATATATTCGACATAACCTCACTCGCGAAAATAGATCAACTTCCTTTACTTTTAAAATCAAATTGTTCTTTGTTAAAATTCCCTTTCCCTAATAAAACATAATTTGCTCTCTTAGCAAACTACGCTCTTTGGACCCCTGCGAGTGAAGTTCGTCAAAATAAAAAAAAATCAAAGCATGAAATAATCTCATGCTAAAAATTAATATAAAACAAATAAATAAATTCATATTCAATTAAAAATATTAGAAAATTGTTGTGAGCTCGAGTTATCAAAAGGAAAAACATTATAAATAATTTAAAAGAACAGGTTAAAGAGACAGTTAAAAAAAAGATTCTTAATAAAAATTAACTTTTGACATTTTAAAGCTTTACGAAATTATATTTACATTCTAATAATACTTTGGTCAAATCTGGATGACTACCTTGGTGCTCCCCGGAATGAGTTCTGCGGGCGAACATTGATGGCTTATGGCAGTTGATGGCATGTTCTGGTAGCAGCATAATGGAAGATTTCGGGTCTCAGGAGGGAAAGGGCAGCGATTACCCTGTTTTACTCCTCGATCATCATAGCATGCATTTCTACAACTCTGTCTGTTCTCTGTTTAGTCTTTGGTCACTCTCTGTCTAAAAAGACCACTATTTATTACTTCCTGCTGCCTCAGGTGATCTTTTAGAAAACAATAGAAATTGGTTTTTATTCTAATTTTAGAAAGTTTGTACCTCAATAAGGATCAATATATTTCAATTTAATTTTATGTTAGGTTTTAATTTAGATAACAATGTAGAATCTCTACTAATTAATGAATAGAGATTCCACAGTGAATGGATTTTGGTAATTTATCAATGCTTTTAATTTAAACATTTATTTTAAACTTCTTATCGAGGTACAAATCTTTTCAAAAAGGCCATCTTGGATTCTTATACTGAAAAAAAAGCATTTTAAACATATACAGTATATCTAAAATATATAAAAAAAGTTCAAAGTTAATTATTTGAATTTTTTTCTTTCCAAAATAAATTATAGGATTTATTCAGGATAGTTTAAAATGTTTAAAAAAATGTTTTTTTAGAATAAAAAAAAAGCAAATGTTGATAAAATAAAGAATTAGGTGGGTCAGACTGTGAAACGGCAAATCTGAATCAGATTTACCATTTCACTAGTAAAAATTAATGTACTTTTATAAAGTGTTTGTTGAATATTTGTGAAAAGCATTGTAATCCTTATGAAAGCAGCTACAAATAAAAAACAGGGCAATATTAAAAGTATAAATATGGGGTAGAGAAAATGTGAATTTAATTTCAAATTTGTCAGCATTTGAATGCGTTAATACATGCTCATATGTTTGGGGGTGAATTAGTGAAAGAAATTGAATAATTCTTTTAAGTTATTTTATTTTTATTTGTGGAAAGATAAATGCTAATTTTAATTAAGTGACAATCACTTATATTAAAAGATAGTCTAGATGTATTAAAAAGAAGGGAGAGAGAAAAGAAAACTGAAAAGTTGCATATTTTAAAAGAAAAGTCAGACTTGATAAAGCCAGTTCTAAATAGAAAATTATAGAATTAGTATTAAATAAGCTTTTAAAAGACAAATTCAAATCTTTCTTATCTTTCGAAAAAGGGGGGTTTTGTTTGTTAAAACAAAAAAATAATGTAATTAAACCAATTTTAAAAAAATTAATTGAAAGATTGCTTAATCAAGAGATAAAGTTTCTGAAAATACATAGTTTGAGATGAAGGAAAATATTTTTTTTTTTAAAAGTGTATTTCAAAAACAGTGACTATAAGTAAGGGTTTGTATTCTTTAACATTGATTGTTAGTTTGCTCCTATAGTGTGTGTTCACCTCTGACCTATTATGTAACATTGAAGAAGAAAGAAGGTCATAAAGTCCAGCCCTAATATGAATTAAAAATAAAAATTATAATAATGCCCATCATCATCACGATCATAGATATGTTTTTCTTGGCTCGGAATTTTCCAATTGTTGCTGAATATTTGAAAATTGCAAGAAGTGATAATAACCAACCTGTAATTAGATAGTGATAAAAAAAGAAAACCAGCCTAAAAATGATGGAAAATTTACTATAAATTACCAGCCTGAGGGGGAGAGGGAGATTTGTAAAGAAGGAAGAAGTCTATTGTTAATAACTAGCTACAAGTAGTGATTGGGAAACCTCAAGAAGTTTCAAACAAGTAATAAACTTTAGGGATGTCTTTTAAAAAAATTATAGGAAATTAAAAATTTCTGACTCTCAACAGATGTACTCGTAAGCTTTTACATAAATAAGAAAATGTCTTAAATCATAAGTCATCATTTTGATTAATTATGACAATTATTATTATTATTGTTATGTTTTTAGTGTAATTTTTCTTAGAAAAGAATTGTATATTTATATCTTATCTTTGAATGAATTATAATATTGTATATATATTTTTATGAAAACTATTTTATTTTGAAATGCTTATAGTTAAAACATCGATCTGGCATGGAAGATGGGAGTGATATCTCTAATATAATTTAAATTGTTGAGAGATTAAATATCATGGAAATATTATTAAAAATCAAGATTTGAGAAGAAAAAGTGTGTTAAAATTTTTTTTATAATTTTTGATATATTAATGGACCAAATTTATGAAAAACAATGAAATGGTTAGTATTGATTTTATTAAATACTATAAACCGTAATACTGAATGTCACATTTTATTTATGAAATTTTAAAATCAATTATATAAAATAATGAGTATTGAGACATTATTTATTTATTGTTGCTACCTGAAGTAAATAATTGTTAAGTTTCAAACCCAGTCTCTGATCTCAATTTGCATTTTTGCATTGCATTAATTGAATAAATGATTTGGATTAGTTTTGGAATATCACATTTGTCCAGTGAGCCCCTAAGCTACTGTTACTGAACGGGATTGTTAACACTTAAAGAATTAGGATTCCAACTAGAGTTTCTGGACATTCCTCAGAGAAGTAATGAAGTGGCATCTGAAGGGATTCCAAATTAATGAAAAATGCATAGTGAATTTAGGTTTTTTAATCAGCATTGAATAACATATAAATAATGCTATATATGATAGCTGCATGTTTTCACATGAACAGTGCTGAGTACGAAATATTATTGATGCTAGGCAGATCTTTTATTTAGAATTCATTGACAAATTCTGTGTCAGTATGTAAAAGAAAACAATGTTAACAAATTTTCAAAAAAATTTAAAGGAAAATCTTCATTGGCTTTCTGACAGCTATTGTATTTTTTTTTATAGTGACTTGATTAAAAAGAAATGGGCTTTATAGAACTTCGTTGAAAAATAAAACAACAGGGCACTTCATAAAGGGAAAAGAATCTAAAATCATAGGTTCAAGAATTGACAAAAAATTAATTGAATGATTAATTATCCAGGCATCGTGATATTCAAGCACCAGAAAAAAATATATCATTTGCTGGTCTTTTTTTTTCCAAATCTCATTGAAAGTAACATATGGACTTGGAAAAATGATTTTGAATTGTATGTTTATTCTTAATGCTTCTGTGAGCAGTTATCTTCTGTCTACTGAGATCAAAAATATGATGCCATATCTATATAGAAATGTGAGTTAGCCTGGGTTTGGAATCTTGGATTTTTTTTTTTAAAAATGCTGTTTGTTTGTTTGATAAGTATAAAGAAGTAAAAGTTAGTTGCTAGATGCATAAGAATATACCTCCAATTTTGAATCCTAGACTTCATTGACCAAGACAAAAGCCAGAAATCAAGTGTGGAGATGGAAATTTTGTAGCATTATATTCTGGTTATTTAAACTTTTAGTGGTTGACTATAGAGTAGGATGAAGATAATCCTCTTAACTCAGTAGTTGGCAATGTTTTGAACAAATAAAAGAGAACTTTGATTGTCTTCTGAATATTGATACAAGAGTTTAAATGACTGTTATATCGATCATCCTAGTTAGATTTGGATGGAGATGCTTAACAAGTTAAAAGGCAGCATGTTCTGATGGAGCTTTTAAGAATATATACTTCCATAAAATTTTGCCATCTTTTCTAATGATTGTTACCACTTATAACGAATGATGCTTCTGACAGTATGTGAATGGTTGCCATGGATTATGAAGTTCTAGAGAATGAACACCTGTAGATCCAGTTTTTGGTGCCAGAAAAGCAAAGGTATGAATTATATGTATTGGTTTTTATCATTTTTTCAATAAAATAAATTAATCGATTTATTGTTCCTGAGTTTATAAGAAATGTAAGCTCTGGAAGTGACATCTGCGCATGATCCAGATGCCTTGAGCTTCAGTCAGCCATTCTACTGTGGCATTAAGCCATGCAGATCATTTTGTCAATGCATTTGATGAAATTACTCAGGTTTGTACAAATAGTAGTTAGTCACCCATGCAGGTTGTTTTTACTATATAGTTTCTATATAAACCACTAAACATCACATGATCACTATCTCATACTAGCACATAATTGTTATTAAACAATTCAAAACAAAGCAAAACTCTCCATATAGTAGTGCCATCTTGTGCTAACAAGAGCAATCAATGGATGCCAGAAGGCTTGTGCATAAAATCCCTATCTAGTGCCTACTCATCCAATATCCCCAGACTAGTTTCTGGCTTGTTTTGAATAGTTTCTATATAATAACATAGAGAATTTATTACTGCTGGTGAAAAATCTAAGGCATTTTAAATAAAAATTAATATGTAATGTGATGTATTATGGCTTCTCCTTAAACGAAGTCAAGAATATCTCAACAATTATGCCCAGATAAACCTGTTAGCCACTTTATTTTACATTCCCCACTCTAAATTTACCCATAATCTGCTCTATCCTATTTCCACAACATAATCTTTGTCAACTCTATAACCTTTATATCTAAATCCCCCTTATCTTTTCCCAAACCCAGCATAAAAACCAATAATTCACTTTCTGTATAATCACTCTTTTCATATTTATTTTTCCACAACTTTATTATATGTACCCTTTCTAGCTCCTATTTATTTTTATAATAGTGGTCTTTGGAATAACTTATAACTGACTTAATGAAGCATGAATCAAGATGCCTTTATATCGTAATTTGAAGAACAATAGTCTAGACTTCATCTTTTGATTCTTAGATTTATAATATGTTGATGATTGCCTTTCTGTTCTCACTTCAGGATGTTTTAATGTATAAAGATTTATTACCTAATTTGCAAAAAAAAAATCTGGTGCTTTGTATCAGCCAATGATAGAGAAAAATATTCAGGATTTTTTTGAATGTTGACTTTACTAAGTGTTTTACCTCTAAGATTAAGAAGCAGCATGGTCATTCTTTTCCATTGCTTGATAATTTTTAACAGTTCCTTAGCAGCCAGTGCTTTTTTCCATTCTGATATTGAAGGATTTGTATCAAATAAAGTTTGCACATTTTATGTATCTACATTTAGGAAAAAAAATACCTTTAGTTCTATCACTGTTTCCTATTTTACCATATTAGTGATATTATTTCTCTTGCTGTAATGAGTAATCCACAAGGCATGACAACTTAACCAAACTGTGAGAGAGACCATTTTTAGGCATTTTGTAGACCTCTTTCACTTACATGATAATCAGATGAATCTTTAAATAGAGATGTATAAATCTAATAATTTTTACCAGCTGAAAATTCTATCTCAAATCCAGTTTCAAACCGATGCATTGGTGATTGAACTGTCTTGAGCAAAGATCACAAATAAGAACTGAAAGTCTGTTCCCCTTTTTCCTTTTTTTAATTCTCAATGGCTTGAGCTAAAAAAAGAAATATGGAATTAAAACCCGAAAGGATATGTGTATTTGTGTTTTCATAAATACACAATTTATATAAGATTATCAGTGACCTGAGAGATCATGATAGCCAGACCCTATATTAACTTAAATGACTAAAGAAAGAAAACAGGATGATAGAAAAGTCTATCTGAAACAATACCTAGCCTTTGATGAACCAATATCCCATTTTAAAAGGCAGCTGGAGGTACTCTTGTTTGGGCACTGCTTATATCTTAAAGATTTTTTCACTATCCACCATCATGTGCAAGTTATCATGTACAAATATTTTGCTTGGATTACTAATGCAAGTGGTAATATAATGGATGAAATTAATCATAGAATTAAAACTTGGATGGATATATGTCTATAAAGTTTGAAGAGAAAAAATTTTAATAAATGTGTTTTACCAATTCTTACTTATGAATCTGAAATTTGAATACTTAATAGAAAAGCAATATGGATACCTCTCATATCCTTCACCGAAGTATCGAGAGAGATATTTTGAGAATAACAAGAAGTGATTGAAAATGATATAACTTGGGTGAGAGAATAAACTGTTGGTATCATTGAAAGAAGAGATGAGAATGGAGCTTATAATGCTAGAAAATTGGATCCCACAAGATTATTGAAGATCTTGAAAGAGATTGTATATGAAATGGGTGAATGCAATAAGAATGTTTATTGCTATGATGTGAAGTAGAAGGGCCATGGGTCAGAGGAGCTGGATTACATTGGAGAGACTCCTATCCTGCAATGGATTGATAAAAGTTGAAAATGATAATTATTTTCATATATTCAAAAGCAAATCCTTTCATTTATTTAAAAAAGACAGTTAGTTGTTCATAATAACATATACAGCTATATTAAATACTTCAATTCTGCCATCATATGCATAAATTGGGAAGTCATTATCTATACTTTTTATGATTTGTGTCAGCCAATGTGTGCATATTTTAGAAGCTATTAAATTATTTTTATGAAGTAGACAGTTAGCACAATGATTTATAGATGATCCTTAATTTGTTGTGAAAATCAATAGTCCAGAAAGATCATACCTAACTGGCTTTATTGTTGGATATGTGGTGGCAGTAAGAGATGATTACGCCAAGCATAATTATTACGTCATAATTTTTAAATTACATGAAGGATTTTTTTCCTTGATTATTTTATTCCTACAAATAAATAAAACTTATTTTATAAGTGGAGACAATAATATAAGGGTGACAAGAAAAATTCTGTCAAAAGCCTGATAATTTGGTAATCACCAAGAACCTGTCTACCCATCTCATCATATTTCATTACAATATGTCTATAAAAGTGATACTATTAATTTTGTAAGAACTTTTTATACTAATAAACATCACATGACCATCTCTCTTATGCTTGTGTATAATTGTTGTTAAAACAGGCAAAAACTCACTATATATTGTAACCTTATATTTTAGTATAAAATATAAAGATTGATATAACTGGTATAAAAATTTCTCTATCTTCTTCTTGGTGATTTGATTGGCTTGGTTTGCATTTTGAACAGATTATTTTATTGCATTTAAAATAATTTATTAGAGAGAATAAGTAATATTTTGCCTTACTTATTGTCTGTGTTATTTTAATGTATTTAAATTGCTTCTTTCCATCCACTGATTTGTATCAAAATATGTTTAACTTTTAATAAATTGACAGTACACATTAAGTTTAGTAAAATGTGATTGAAAATAATAATAATTTTTATTTATTTAAAATAGTTTTAGAAATTATTTTCATTGAATTCAAAAACCATTTGTTTAACTAATTTTTAATTATTAGATAAAAATATAGTAACCACGTATGTGTTTCAGTGTAAAATAAAAAAGAGTGCGATTATGATAGCATTCTTGTCTGATAGAAAAAGAAAAAAAAAATGATATAAGAATAAAACGTATGCCAACTATGTTAAGCTTATTTTTAAAAATAATTAATAAGTAAACGGATTTACTAAAAATTTTCCTACAAATCTAAACATAAAATGGTGGTATTTAATAACAGAATGGATTGCTAGGTTTAAAAGATCTGTTCAAGTCAACTAGCCAAGTGGATCAAATCGCTAATAATTTTCTAAATATTTACATTTGAAAATATGTCAGAGCTTTCAAATTTAAAAATAGAATTAATTGCAGAAGAGGTCAGTATGTTTGGAATATTTTATTATTATACAAATTGGCAATACTAAATAAATGTTTTAATTGCAGAAGTTTTTCGGATATGAAAACTTTATTTTTAAAAAAGTTAAAATCAAATTTAAATGTTAAAATTTATTGAAACGCTGGTTTAATGTTTCTACTTATTCAAATAATAAAGCATTGATTATGTTATCTAAATGTATACTGCCAGTAATATATTTGCTATTTAATTTGTTTACTATTTGAATAATGGTAACAGTCTTCAAATAATTAACTAAAACTACTTTCTGATTTTATCGCTAATTTGGAATTATTAAATTATTTGCTCTAATTAGTATTCCTAAATTTAAACGTGGATTAATAAATATTAGCCTGGATGTCATAAACTTGGAACAATTTTATATAGAAATGTAGAATTTAATAACTTATGAAGAACATTTTCATTTAAACTCTACATGTCATGCTTTTGTAATTGTCTTATATTCATGGAGCCATGTAAAATCATAATAACTCAAACAAATGGATGTAATCACATCTATGGAATTCGGCTATAATTTATAATTATTACTTTGTGTATTTATTGTTCAAGACATTTTTACATTGATTTCACGGATCATATTTATTATTATAAAATGTTGTATAATTTAATTTATTTATGTAAGTAAGAATGAATGAATTTTAATTTTATTGTTATATGAACTTATATGTGAAGTTCATGAGATATATTTTTACTAGGTTTAAATTAAATTAATGGAATTGAATAAAATATTTATTCAAGGGATAGCGCTTGCGAAAAAGCTTGAGAATTACTAATGAATTTATATGTGTCAACCTCTCATGAAGTATCTTATGAGTCTTTCCAGAGTTCTATTCTTATACTCATGTCACCTATATTACATTGTTACTATGTTTATATTTTAAGCAAGATAATTCGGTATATTAGTTGTCCTTATTATTAAAACACTTTTCATTT
Organism: Epiperipatus broadwayi; assembly: GCA_028023455.1. Taxonomy (NCBI): domain Eukaryota; kingdom Metazoa; phylum Onychophora; class Udeonychophora; order Euonychophora; family Peripatidae; genus Epiperipatus; species Epiperipatus broadwayi. The sequence continues at coordinate 1,940,375 of JAQFVV010012500.1, forward strand.
TGTATGAACCCACATCTAATGAAATGCTAGTGTTTTTCTGAATTGTCAAAATAAATGAGGAGGATGATTTTTGCACTTTAAATATGAAGTAAATATTAATATTGCTTTACCATGTTAAATGGCATTAATCTGTGCTGGTGGTTAATCCGCAGATTAATTATTTGCCACTTTCTGTATTTTTTACACTTTTTCCTGCGCTGGTGGTGAATCCTCGGAATTGTGTAATTATATTTGTTGCTTTATGGTGGTGTATAAACCCACAGGGCACTCAGTGTTGTATGATTCCTATGTGTAGATGAATGCTTCCACAGGAATATCATTTTACTTCATAAATGTAAGTTTGGGCAAAGTATTTTGTATTATTGTGCTAAAATCATTTTCTTCCATTTATAAGTATAACTTATAAGTTGAGTCATAAAGTGTAGCAGGACATCCTATCTAAGTTACCTCATAATAATTAACTGTTTGTTAATTAATATTTTATCTGAATTGAAGTTTAAATTTTCATTTTGATTTAGCATTAGCATTATAGCTAAATCCTACAAATATAATATTATTTATTACATTATTATAGGTCTACGGTATAGGTTTATTGGTTCTGGAACTGACACATTGGATATTTCATGATTTGATGTTGAATTTTAGTATAATTTCCTCAAGACATCAATTATATCAAATTGTAATATAATGTATGATTAGGCTTTATAAAACTGTGCCTATGATATGTTATTGAAGGAAGCCAATGGAATGATAATTTATTTATTTATTTTATTTATTTATATATTTAGTTATTACATTAAACATCTATTACTTGTTAGTCATAAAATTATAAATAAATATTGATTTATAATTAAAAATACTGTGCCGTTGCTATTTGTCATTCATAAAATCAGAAATCCTATATCTTGAATAGAGCATACATTGAAGTACATATTGTTGCAGCATGATATAAGAGTTTAGTAATATTTTGAGAAAAACATTTGCTTTTTTTTGTCCTTGGTAATTTATGATGTGTAAGGTACAATAAAATCCCATTTACCTTTTCCATCATTTTAGCTCAAGTACGTGATACAAAATTGATTGATTTTATAAACTTATAAACAGATTTACCATATAATGACATGATTAAATGTATTTACTTAATGTTTTAATTGTCATTCATCAGTATAACAAGAGTCTCATTGATATTTATTAAATTATAGAAAAGAACCCAAGTATTCCATGTTTATTATCATTGCAAAGCTCTTACCTAGACTAGCATTTGTATTAAAAATCATATATGTAATTTTAAAATTCATAATCTTTAGTAGTTCCACAAATTATACCATCTTGTCCATAGTCGCCATAAGATCTCATGCGATGAAAAATCGCACATTAAGGTTTGAAGGATAATAAAATTACATACTTATAATTTGTCGAATGTATTTTCACATACTACTACGATAGGTCTTCGCAGTATACCCTGGCTGCGACCAGATTAGATCATAGCAATTTTATGTTATATCATTAGTTTTGTTTGTTGTAATTTGCTCCAGATTTCGGTTATAGTCTTTGGTGCATAATATAGATGGCATGATATGCTTTTGGTTATAGTTCTTGGCACCACAATGATTGGAGCATTCAGTAAGAAGATTGATGGGTACAGTTCTTGGCTGCCCAATGATTAAAGCCATTGGTTACAAAGAATTCTATTACAGTTCTTGGCGCCAATGTGGTAGGCATCAGTACGTCCCTTCAGTCTATTAGGTTATAGTAAGGTGGGTCTTTTTATAGTAGTTCTCTGACATCAAGGTATTAGGCTTGAGTAATGTTGATGGTTACAATATATTGCCACACACAGCAAGCTAGAGTAATCAATGGATGCCAGAAGGCTTGTGCATAAAATCCCCATCTAGTGCCTACTCATCCAATATCCCCAGACTAGTTTCTAGCTTGTGGCCTTCGTCAGTGAGGAGCCTTGGATCTGAGAGCACTTCATCTAGATCTTAGAATCTAATGCAACCCTCCAGCAACCACCTTTTATCTCTATTTAACTACAAAACTATGAGGCTTAAACTGAAAACACCTTAATGTTTTCAATTCAAGCCCAGTAGCTTATAGCTTATATAGCTTGCTGTGTGTGGCAATATCTATAGTTTTGCCTGTTTTAACAACAGTTATACACAAGCATAAGAGGAGGTGGTTATGTGATGTTTATTGGCTTAAAACCAATCCTGCCTAATAGGATAGTGGTGGCTATTGTTATTAAAGAACCAGAGACACCAAAATGTATGGGTGCTGAACTGGGTTCAGATCTATATGACTATATAAGCTAATGGGCTTGGATTGAAAACATTAAGGTGTTTTCAGTTTAAGACTCATAGTTTTGTAGTTAAATGGAGATAAAAGGTGGTTGCTGGAGGGTTGCATTAGATCCTAAGATCTAGGTGCAGTGCTCTCATATCCAAGATTCCTCATTGATGAAGGCCACAAGCCAGATACTAGTCTGGGGATGTTGGATGAGTAGGCACTAGATGGGGATTTTATGCACAAGCTTTCTGGCATCCTTTGATTACTCTAGCTTGCTGTGTGTGGCAATATATATAGTGAGTTTTGTCTGTTTTAACTTTTTATACTATAAATATGAGGATCTTCCATCAATATCTTTTATTTTAGGCAATACTTTGTACAACTGTGAATTGTATAAGTCCTTTTACTTTGTCCAAAACCACTTTTATATGTTGGACTATTTTCATTGTCTTTAAGTAAATGTTGAATGTATAGAAAAATTTAAACTTTTGAAATACAAACAACTTGTTAGTAATAACACACAAATAGACAACATGGGTTAGTAATTACATGTTTTGAGTAATATTATTCTCCACTCTTTTTCAGGTGTGGCTGGCCTGACCAGTGACAATATTAGTAAAGAAGTCGAACTTACACTTTTAGATTCTCAAATGTCGAATTTTAAGGAAACGCTCTAACCAACTAAGTTATTCTATCACTGATCAGGTTAACAAACATCCGAAGTAGAGTGGAGAATAATACTATTTGGTAAAATTGTATAATTATTAACCTTTGTCTGTGTGTTATTACTAATTAGTTGTTTGTATTTGAAAAGTTTAAATAAAGTTTTAAATTTTCTATACATTCAACATTTACTGATAGCTGATGGAAATAGTTTAACATATTATGACATCCCGTCACAAACCTTCAGGCAAATATGCTTTTATATGTTTGTAAAGATAAACATACTATAAATTATATAGTTTTTTTTTTTAAAAAATGCAACAAATTCTAATATTGAGAAAAAATTAATTATTTATTCATGTGACTTTTTTTGAAGAGTATTATATAAATTTTTTAATGCACATTGAAAGAAAACTGCAAGAATTCCAGATTCAATTGCTTGTACTATCAATGTATGATTTAATGTTTCCAAAAACTTTTATATTCAGAATAGTAATAAAACAGGCAAAACTTTTCATAGAATAATGCCACTCAGTGCAAGCCAGAGTAATCAGTGGATGCCAGAAGGCTTGTGCATAAAATCCCTATCTAATGCCTATTCATCCAATAACCCCAGACTAGTATCTGGCTTGTGGCCTTTGTCAATGAGGAATCTTGGATATGAGAGCATTGCACCTAGATCTTAGGATCTAATGCAACCCTCCAGCAGCCACCTTTTATCTCTACTTAACTACAAAACTATGATAACAAAATTGAAAACAATAATATTTTCAATCAAAGCTCCTTAACCTATATAGTCATATAGATCTGAACTCAGTTCAGTACCTATGCATTTTGATGTCTTTATAAGGTCACAGGCCAGAAAATATTGGATGAGTAGGCACTAGATAGGGATTTTATGCACAAGCCTTCTGGCAACCATTGATTACTCTAGCTTGCTGGGTGTGGTTATATATATAGTGAGTTTTGCCTGTTTTAATAACAGTTATGAGCAAGCATAAAAAATGGTGATCATGTGATGTTTGGCAGAATAGTAATAGGAAATCGACTTATTTATTCCAATAAATTAATTCATAACAATGTTAATTAATAATTATTTCAATCTATATTCTATTTTTAAGCAGACATATTTATTCACTACGTGTGATTTTATTAAGGCTTATTGTGATTATTTAAATTCTAACTTTAGTCTCTTAAAACCTTTCAGATCAAATATAACATATCTTGTAAAAAATTACTACAACTCCTACAAGTATCACCTTTCTTTTATAAATAAGGCTGTTTTCATGGGATTTGCATTTATAAACTAATCAAGTTTTGAGAAACATCAGCTTGGTGAAATATTAATTTTTAATCCTGAGATCCTTTCTTTCCTAATGTTTATTATATGTTTAAATTGAAATACACTTCAAGATGATTAATAAAATCTGATCTATAAATACATAAATAATAGAACAAAATGAACATGTCGAACAATTTCAATATTGAAAATTAATCTTGAATAAAAACACTTTATTTTACTATGTGTATATTTATAATCTTTTCAAGAATTTTCTTTTTAATAAGATGCTTTTTATCCAATCTCTGAGCTGGCATAAAAACAAGATGCAGAAAAAAAAAACCCTCATTTCTGACAATATGAAATCATGTTTGAAACAAGAAAATCCTTTTATTCCAAAGATCCGTAATAGATTTAATTTTAGTCATTTTGTTAACAATAATTAGACTTACATAAAATAGATGCCACAGACACACTTGCCATTTGAAGAAAACAGATCAATTTAACCCTTCATTCTTCTATTATTTTCCATTTAATCAAATAGTTCCAATCATTCATATTGCACAGGAGAGATATGGTTATTAAAAATGTACTTTTGCCAAAAGACTTAAATTTACAACTTTTCTCTTCAACAAATAAAAAAGAACTGATTTTTTTCTTCTTAACTCTATATAATAATGCTACTTTTTTAAATGCTGGATAGGTTTCTAAATGGGCAATTTTTAATTTAAAACTTAAATAATTAAATCTTCTTCTTTTCATATTGATCCTATGAATTTATTTGGCACTTGTGATTGCAAATGCATCTATCCATAAACAATTACCTTTTCTTTTATTAAATGTAAATATTTGTATGTATCTGATTTATTCAAACTTTATTTCATTCACATCATTTAAATCTACATTTTAAACTATTGTTTTAACGAGTTCAAAAGTAAACAAATTCTATCTTGCATAAAATCAAAGTAATCTGGGGTTTCCTTATTAATTTTTATTATTTTTTTACTTCCATCAATATTTGTTTGTATGCGTTAACCTTATTCATGATCTGACTTCAAAATAATGTCAGTATTCTGAAAACCATTTTATTCTCTATCTTTGTAGCCATTTAGAAAACCTCTTAAAAAGCATAGACCTACCAAAAAAAAGGTGTTTGCAGATATTGTGGATGAAGACTTAATGACAAAACACATACTTTTAAAAAGACGGTAAGTTTTATTTCTTTATTGCACAATATTGACTTGATAACATTATTTAAGTTGTAATGGTCAAAGGTGAGAAATTTTGTGTCCAGAAAGTATTTTTGTGGCATCATCTTAGAAAGATAATTGTCTGACATGTTTGTTGGAATTAGGAAGAAGAAATTTTAAAATCCTCATCAGAAGAGATTCCTCTATTTCATTTGCTAGTGAACATTAATTCTGACTTCTAAATGTTTGAAATAAAATGAAACTGCAGCATTTCGTTACTTCTTGATTGGTTATTATTATCTTGATCATTTTAGTATTTTGCAAAAATATGTTTTTATTCCTTTTTTTTTTTTGCTGCTGTTTTTAAAAATAAGTTTTTCTCTTAAAATATTATTGCTAAATTTTATAGAGTAGAGATTAAGCTGCACCCTTTGCCAAATTATTTTGTGAATTGAGTACTATATGAGCATTACTATTAATTCAAAATCCTGTCTTTTTTGTATGTCACCAAGAAACTTTTTCTCATTATAAATCCAAATTTAAACAAACATTGATTTTACAGCATATGTATGTACATATACCTAACAAAACAGTTTCTTATCTTTCTATCGTAAAGTTGAATGCACTTTAGAGGACGAGCTCCATAATCATAGCTCTCATGCTAGCTGTTGTTGCTGCTGTGCATGTTATGTAAATTAAATCATTTAAATGTTCCATTTACGTGATGCTGTTTTTTCTTTTGTTTATTATATTGTTATGGTTGGCTATAAACTATGTCTCTTTGATCTTCCCTTTTCTGATCATCACATTCTATAAATATTAAGTTGAACAACTGTGGATCAGAAGCTGTGTCTGTACTGTTTCTTGTGATTCCAAAATACAGGCTTATATTCCTGATTGCCTTTAGTGTGCATATATAGACATTTGTGCAGTTCTTGTTATTCTAGTTGAAATATTGGACCTAGATTCTTCATAGTGTACAGCTATGCAGTTTGGGCTATTGTAGAGGATCTCGTATAATATTTGTAGTGTAGCTCCCTTTTGTAATTTATCTCGAGAGTTGTAAATCAAGCTATTGAGATGGGAGGGGGGGGTACGAAAGCTAACTCTGAAAGTTGGCTCGCAGATCTTTTTTATTTTGTTTGTGAATTTAGGCATGCTGACTCATGGCTTTAATTTTGCTTTATATTTCTAAATTACATTCATAATTATATTTTTATTGTAATTAATACTACATAAATGTTTTAACATATTTTCTTCTTGAGATGTCAAAATGAAATTGAGCATAATAATCTATTAGTTTCATCAGAGATTCTTTCAGTTCTTCAACTTTTCCAGAGTTGATGCATTGCAAAGTATTATGTTAGGAGTGAGAAAGCACTCATACTGGTCACATGACTAGTTTTTCTTTTGTATGCATCATTTTATGTGCAATTAAACTCACTTTGCCATGTGCTTTATTATCACACTGATTACAAAATAAAATGTTTTTGTAGAAGGTAAAAATTTATGTTGTCCAAGATCTCTTCTATCGACTTATAGCCACAGACATTGCAATGAAGATAATGCCTTTTATAATTTACAAAATTTTCATTAGTCACAGAAGGTCACAAATGTCCTTGTAAGATGGTTTCCTTTCATTACTTTTAAATAATTTCACCATTAGTTTCATCAGACAAAGTTAAAATACTTTAGAAGAAGATCCATTTAAATTTTATTTATGAATACTATTTTATGTTGAATTGGGATTTTTAGGAGGAAAAAGGGCTTGATTAATTATTATGCCTGATCCAAATGGCTTCCTTCTGCACAAAATGCTTGAACTATTAAAATAATAGTCTACCAGTTACACTCTTTCCTTCTGAAAATAGAACTTATTTCATTGATGATATAGATAGTGTGGCATTGAATGTAAGCGAAATATACTTTTTCATTGTTCAGGTGTGTTCTCACTCCTAATCTAATAGTTTGCAATACGTCAACTCTGAAAAAATTGAAGAACTGAAAGGATTTATGAATTAGAAAATGCAGGAAAAGAAAAATACTTCTATGAGCACAAAAAGGAAATGCAATTAAAACAGCACTTTGCAATAGTGTTTGGATTAATAGTAGTCTATGGCGATCTTTTTTTTTTTAAATTTAAAAAAAAAAGTGCATTTTTCTTTTTAAAAATCATCAACATTCCTTCTGCAATCTTTTTATATTAATGGCTCTCAGGGAAAAATAAGGAGTCAACTGCAAAATAGGATTTTATTACTTATTTTAATAAAAATATCACATAGGTTATGTAAAATAAAAATTAAATAAATATATTTACATCAATAATGATATTCACTTTAATCTTTATAGTGTCAGAAATGTAATTGAATCAAATAACATGTTCTCTATTGCAAAAATACTTTCAGCATTCTGTATTAATACAATTGGTTCAGTTATCTATAAAATTTATCCACTAACTCCATTTTTTATTCTTAAGTATCTAAAAATATTTGAATATTTTCATCAGTAGCTTTGGTTTCCTATGGCTAAATCTGATCCCAGACAAATAGGAATGATTATTTTAAGAGGATAGTGTGACTAAAATATATGCAACCTCTTTATTCCCATCCTGTGGGTGGAGTTTTATCTGTAAATTATGTGGATGATGGATAACTTTATCTCGTAAGCAGACTTCATATGCTGTAACCGGATGTCTAGACATTTATAGTTGATGATCTTTTTATTCTGTTTTATATTATATAACTCCATCTATGTTTGACAATTTCTTTCTTTCTCGTTTTTCTTTTTTCATCTGATTTGAAAAATTTGACACTTATTTTTTAGATACCCTGAATTTAATCTGCTTTTTACAGCAATCCATTGTTTTCATAAATCTATAATTATTTGCTGTATTGCCTCAATTTTGATGCATTACTGATAGTTTTTAAAACAGACAAAATTCTCCATACAATAGTGCCACTCAGTGTAAGCCAGAGTAATCAGTGGATGGCAGAAGGCTTGTGCATAAAATCCCTATCTATTGCCTACTCATCCAATATTCCCAGATTAGTTTCTAGCTTGTAGCTTTCGTCAGTGAGGATCTTTGGATCTGAGAGCACTGCACCTAGATCTTAGGATCTAATGCAACCCTCCAGCAGCCATCTTTTATCTCTACTTATCTATAAAACTATGAGAATAAAATTGAAAACAATATTTTCAATCAATTAGAATTTTATTCTCATAGTTTTGTAGTTAAGTAGAGATAAAAGATGGCTACTGATGACCTGACCAAGTTGAATTAAAGTCAAACGAGCTTTAACTAAAAAGTACTTAATACAATTATAGAATCATATTAATCATGCCCCAAATGTCATGCTCTCCCTGAATATTAATACAGAAATACAAATTTAAATTAGAATATGTTCACTTTATTCCCTTTATCAACCTTTAGCAAAACATTTTAATATTATTAATGTGAATAAATGAATATTATAAACTCAGTAAAATGGCCGAGAGCATAGGTTAGAAATTGAGCTAATAATTTATTATTATTAACCATTAATAAAAATAGCAAAAATTGTATAACTCCTTCAACTCGATAATTAATAGAACTGTATCCAATGAGTTCTAATGGGTAAGAATTACTATAAAAATTAATATAATGTTATTTAACAAGGCAAACGCAACGAAGGAAATTATTATCGAGTTGGAAGTTTTACTGGCATATAATTAAAAATAAACAACATTAATAAATCACACAATAAATATATATAATATAATAAATGAACCGCCATCGTAAGAAAAGAGAAAGTTAACAAATATTAAATTTAAAGACTAGAGATTAAGATAGAGAATTACTACATAATTTAAAATAGCATTAATACATTAAGGAAAGAGAAGAGCTTTTAACAGTACTTAATTTAAAGGTAGTGTAAAATAAAGTTCGAAGACCGACCAGAAAGTAGCGGTTCATATAAGGAAGATATTACCATTTCTTCATGGTTGGCTCCTTAAATTACACACGGCAGAGTCCAGTTGGATGAAACGTAGATGCGCATTTTGGAAAATTATTTGAATGACATTTTGGAAGGATTTCTTTAAGGTTTCGGCAGCTTACGATTGGTATATGGATTTTTATTTTACAGCCACATTGAAGATTTTCAGGGGACCTCAGGAACTGTAGTCAGACTCCTGAAGTTAAGCCCCCCCACCATGGTAGAAACACTATTTTACTTCATAATTTAACTGGGCGGCTTCTTCTCTAATGAAATATATATGGCTTATCTTAATGAGGAATAATAGCTGCTTGGAAACTTTTCCTGGGCTCTTTATACTGTATCTCATGCCTTCAGGCTAGCGCTTCTTTCCTAATCAATCTTACAAAAATTTACTAGTTGTTTTTAGATACATTCCTTCGATAAGGCTTTCAAACTCATTAACTTGAATTCATTTTCTAATTAGAAAATGAATTTTTAAAATCAGAAAATGATTTTAATTAGGATCGTCCTTACATTTTGAATACTTTTTCTAATTAATAAAAACTTTACACATTGTTTTTGAAAGGGACAATCTGAAAGCTTATCGAAAGAATATAGCTTTTAATCACTAAAAATTTGAACAAACTATTTAAAATAAAATAAAACATTTCCGACGCAATGAAACTTTAGAACGAATATGTACATTTAAATATTTATAAATATATACACACAATCCATGCAGTTATAATATATATAAATTCATGAACAATTCTAACATGAATTTATTAATAGAAATGATTAGTTTAAATCTCAAATGAGTTAATTTTAAAACACATTTATAATAGTTTTTCTTTAAGGAAACTAGCGTGGACTGAACGTATAAAGCCCCATTGCATCGGAAATTCAAGGTTAGTACAAGGGTTTGAAGTTGGCTACATGTGAAAGATCATGAAGCTAGGATCGAACTTAGATCCGACTGCTTTAATACATACATTGCATTAGGTGAAGATCAAATATATTAAGGATAAATTATGTCTTATATTTTGTATAAAAGTCATACTTTTGCCTTCATAAAGTTATTGTATTAAAGTATATAGATTTTGTCAACTCCCTCAGTGATCACAAACCCACCACTCGGTTCAATATTATAACAGGCACTTGTATAGTTATTTCAACTCTAAGGGGAAAAACTACTAAAGAAATGAGTTTTTCAATAACTACAAATCGATCTGACATGCTGGTTCATATTTCCTTTTATTTGATATTTTGTGAAGCAATCTTTTAACATCTTTTGCAGAAAACTTGTTTTTATGAAATACTGCAGCAACACATCTAATTAGAGCTCTCCAATCCATTGTATTCTTTGCTATATCTTTACATTAACATCGCATGTTTTCAGAATGTCTTTGAGATAATCCTTATAATGTAAATGGAATTACCTCTCTCGTGACTCCAGTTCATAATAAAGCATCCTTTTAGGACGTTTTGTTTTATTCGTGCATTTTATATATTCACTTCAATGAAAGTCTGGATGTCCACATCATTGCAGTAGTTATCTCCCTGTAACGAAGATCTCTTTTAACTTGTTAAAAGCAGCAATACTATCTTGGAATCTGTAGACATTTAAATTGGCTTATTATTCTCAAATTTATCATTGAAGCAGAAAAATGCTGAGGATTTTTTTTTTATTACTTGCTGATAAAGTAATTTTAGTTTTTTGAACATTAATTATTAAACCAAAGTGTTTAAATGTTGCATTCAAAGCTTTAAGTATGCTCTGTGAATCAACTTTTAAACTAGCAAAAATAGCACAATCATCAGCTTATTGTGAATGCAAGAAGGTGACGTTTTGTTGCTTTTAGTAGATTCTAGTGACAAATTCAACTCTCAAATCTATATTGCACCTTGATCCCTGTTCATCCTCTGTACAGTCAGTAACACTTCCATTCATTCCATGGAAAAGCTGTATAATTTGAATAAATTTTGGTGAACAACCAACTTATTTCAAACAATGCCTTAAACCTATTTGATTAACTGAGCCAATCGCTTAATCACATCAATAAAAGCAATATATAAGGCAATTCTTTATTTTAGACTTGATTCTCTAAAACCACATTGAATCTCTAGTGTCACTCATCTATGACTGTAAACAATCTATTCAACAAAAGCGTTCAAAGTGCTTTGTTATAGGCGATAATGTTGATATTTCTTGATAATTATTACAGTATTGTTTATTGCCTTTATTTTTAAACATTTGAACAATAAGAGCTCCCTTAATATTGGATGATATAACTTCTTGGGTCCAGATATGCTTAAAAAATTCTAATGTTTTTGAAACTAACATATCATCATTTTTTCTCAGGACCTGCAATCGTTTTAATTTGAAGATTACAAAGAATTGTTTTAACTTCAGTAAATTAGATATGATTGTCCAAATCTAAATGGGTAGATAAAGTTGATAGATCATTAAATTTATCAATTCAATTCATATATCATTACTCAAAAATCAAAAGATTTTTTCCACTTGTTGTTGAAAATATCTCTGTATTATCTAAGAGAGTTCCATTGCTGTATTTAATTGGATTGTGATGCTATTCTTCAGGTCCATGTGTAGTTTTTATCAAAAAAAGATCTAGATTGACTACATAAATATCTTTTTTGCAGTATCATTTTAAGCCTTCCTGTCGAAATTTTCTGCCTTTAAATCTTTTTTATTATAAATTTATGGTTATATTTCCTTTTAATTAAATTGCTAATGATAAAATCATTGGCAGAAAAACAGTCATGAACAGATTTACTTATATGACATCCATAACATTTTTAAAGAGAATTCCATTCTTCAGTAATATGATAATGTTGAAAGTCCAAACAACTAATTTTAGTATTTAATAATTGTTGAAATTTAGCATAATAGTAGCCACCTTTTGTAATATCCGCCAGTCTGACTGTGCCAATGTTATATCTGCAAGTATGACTGTGCGGTCAGCAAATAACTATATTCAATTCCCACGATGTTCTCTTGCAACGAATGCTCTGCTGCAGATGCTCTCCAACGAATGGTCTGCAATGAATGCTCTGAATACACTCTGTATTCTCTGCAACTGATGCTCTCCAACGAATGGTATGCAACGAATGCTCTGCCACGGATGCTCTGCAACGAATGGTCTGCAACGAATGCTCTGCAACTGATGCTCTGCAATGAATGCTCTCAATATCTCCGCTGCGGTCTCCCCATCTCTGTGGGCTCTTTCAGCTACACCCGTGGACTACATTTCCACTGGGCGCTAGTCATTAACCGCAAGCATTGACGCGAGATATCTCTACTGTAGTTGTACTCAAATCACTGCCTACTCAAATACTGCGTGACTGCTCTCTACTGGAGTTGCTCTAATTACTGCCCTCCATAGTTGTTACCCAATCTTCTTATCGCTTTCTGGTAACTGCAACATTGTCCAATAAGGCATGGTCTCTTATCTAGAAATATTTGCAATCAGCAAATATTTCTTGGAAACTGTTGATCATCATTACGTCAATGTCTTAATTAAATTCCACAGTTATCAGCGCGCGATCTAAAACACGATCTAAAACAACCTCTCGAATAAATTCTAGTTTTTTCTGGAGTGCACAAACATGTCTGCCATTTTTACAAAACACTACACCTCCCTCCACTCCAGAAAAACCCTTGTTGCTATTCCTTGGTGTTTTGTTGTTATTTTTCTATTCCTGTTTTCCTGTTATTTCACTCAGAAATGTTCGATTTAACTGCTGCTGAAACTTTTTCCAGTTACGTTCAATGGTCAATGGGCAAGCGTGGTGGGACTCGGCTTCCGATGTTATCTGCGCAAGCATTTTATTTCCAAACTTTCACTTCCGTTGTTAACGTTATACTAACTGGGATTTCCATTTTCACCAGGTTTCTCCGTCTATAGCTAAACTTGTTGTTCAAAACTTATTCGCTACTCACAGGTTCCAATGCGACTGAGCCAATGTTATATCCGCCAGTCTGATTATGCCAATGTTATATCTGCAAGTATGACTGTGCGGTCAGCAAATAACTATATGTTCAATTCCCACAATGTTCTCTTGCAACAAAGCTCTGCTGCGGATGCTCTCCAACAAATGGTCTGCAAGGAATGCTCTCCAACGAATGGTCTGCAACGAATGCTCTACCACGGATGCTCTGCAATGAATGCTCTCCAACGAATGGTCTGCAACGAATGCTCTGCAACTGATGCTCTGCAAACGGATGCTCTCCAACGAATGGTTTGCAATGAATGCTCTCAATATCTCCACTGCGGTCTCCCCATCTCTGTGGACTCTTTCAGTTACACCCGTGGGCGCTGGTCATTAACTGCAAGCACTGACGTGAGATATCTCTACTGTAGTTGTACTCAAATCACTGCCTACTCAAATACTTGATGACTGCTCTCTACTGGAGTTGTCCTCTAATTACTGCCCTGCATAGTTGTTACCCAGTCTTCTTATTGCTTTCTGGTAACTGCAACATTGTCCAATAAGGCATGGTCTCTTATTTAGAAATATTTGCAATCAGCAAATATTTCTTGGAATTGTCGATCGCCATTACGTCAATGTCTTAATTAAATTCCACAGTTATCAGCGCGTGATCTAAAACAACCTCTCGAATAAATTCTAAGTTTTTCTGGAGTGCACAAACATGTCTGCCATTTTTACAAAACACTACACTTCCCTCCACTCCAGAAAAACCCTTGTTGCTATTCCTTGGTGCTTTGTTGTTGTTTTTCTATTCCTACTTTCCTGTTATTTCACTCAGAAATGTTTGATTTAACTGCTGCTGAAACTTTTTCGCCAGTTACGTTCAATGGTGAATGGGCAAGCGTGATGGGACTCAGCTTCCGATGTTAACTGCGCAAGCGTTTTATTTCCAAACTTTTACTTCTGTTGTTAACGTTATACTAACTGGGATTTCCATTTTTACTAGGTTTCTCCGTCTATAGCTAAACTTGTTGTTCAAAACTTATTCGCTACTCATAGGTTCCAAATGCGACTGCGCCAATGTTATATCTGCCAGTCTGACTGTGCCAATGTTATATCCGCAAGTATGACTGTGTGGTCAGCAAATAACTATGTTCAATTTCCACGATGTTCTTTTGCAATGAATGCTGTGCTGCGGATGCTCTCCAACGAATGGTCTGCAACAAATGCTCTGAATACACTCTGTATTCTCTGCAACGGATGCTCTCCAACGAATGTTCTCCAATGAATGGTCCGCAACGAATGCTCTGCAACTGATGATCTGCAAATGGATGGTCTGCAACGAATGCTCTCAGTATCTCCGCTGCGGTCTCCCCATCTCTGTGGGCTCTTTCAGCTACACCCGTGGACTACATATCCACTGGGCGCTGGTCATTAACCGCAAGCACTGACGCGAGATATTTCTACTGTGGTTGTACTCAAATCACTGCCTACTCAAATACTGCGTGACTGCTCTCTACTGGAGTTGTCCTCTAATTACTGCCCTGCGTAGTTGTTACCCAGTCTTCTTATCGCTTTCTGATAACTGCAACATTGTCCAATAAGGCACGGTCTCTTATCTAGAAATATTTGCAATCAGCAAATATTTCTTGGAATTGTCAATCGCCATTATGTCAATGTCTTAATTAAATTCCACAGTTATCAGCGCGCGATCTAAAACAACCTCTCGAATAAATTCTAGTTTTTTCTGGAGTGCACAAACATGTCTGCCATTTTTACAAAACACTACACCTTTAAAGAATGAATATCAATTATGTCTAAGTTCTCATATAATACCAACTTTCCTTATATTGTGATTCCTATTTATAATATAATCTATTAAATGTCATTATTTTGAACACTTCCATATTCCTTTATAGCAATTTTTTTTTCTAAACAAAGTGTTTTCACAATCCTTATATGATACAAAAATTTAATAACTGCAGACCATTTGAATTTTCAGTATCAATGCTCCATTTCCAACAAATTTTTCGACAAGGTCTACTATTTGTATCAGCACATTCATTAAAAAAAAAAGCTCAATCTTTTAATAGTATTATTCTAACAATGCTATCTAGAATGGAATAAAACTTTTTTGTCTCTGAGATATTGGAATATATGCATTAATAAATAAATACCGGTTCTATCCTGAAGCCAAGTTTTAACGCCATTCGCTTTTTCTTAATACAGCAAGGAATTTCATCACTAGAAAATCGTCAATTCAATTTTATCTTCAAAAAAGATCAATTTTTAAGTGTAGGAGGAAAACATTTAAGAAGAAAGAACAATTTTTCAAAAATTTCCAGAATTTTAACTTTTAAACTTGTGTTTCAAATCAAAATGCCTTCTTGAATAAAGTAATTTTTTTTTACCACATTTATAAATTGATGTTTAGACATAATGTTTTAGTATATCTGTTTTTTAAAAATGTATTTTTTAAATAATAATTTATATAAAAAATATATTTTAAACCATTTTCAAACAAAATGAAAGTTTGAATATTTTCTTTTGAATCAGAATGTAATGAGTACTATATTTACTTTTTTAAAAATGCAAAGTAAATAATTAATGTATCTTTTATAATTGAAGTTTAAAAAATAGCGCATTTATTTCGAAGTTTATTTTTAAAAAAATTGAAAAAGGAAACATATCTACTATTAAAGACTTGCTGTGAAATTTTAATTTGGTAGTTGAGTACTAAACCTGCTGCATGGAGCATGTATTAGACCTTTATGTGCCTTTTCACATTCGTATCAATCCATTGCTTGTGATGACCAAAATAACATGTAAACAGATCTTTCTTCGGCAAAGAAACAAAATGTGTATACGGATCTTTTTTCAAAGTCAACAATTACAAAGTTATTGAGAGATTGATATGAATGTCAACAGCCACAGTAAGTCTAATACATGCTCCATGTTACAGGACTAAAAATAAGTGAATAAATATACACCAAATGAACTATAAATGATTTAAAAATACATTATAAAATGTGATATAGTTTAAATATACACCAAATGAACAATCAATGACACTTTGATTTGCAAGTAATTTGTATAAAAATACATTAAGTACATTACCAACAAAATGGAGATCTGCAGTAAAAATTTTCCTCCAAAAATGAAACCACTCGATTGCAAAGGATGCTGGGATTTTCATAAAATTGCTAATAAACGTTTTTTTTTTTTTTATAAAGAAATTAAAGCAAAAACTACAAAACAAGACATATTAATTAATACACATACACCAAATGAACGATAAATGATTTTGACTTTTAAACATCTTTATTTTTTTATAAAGAAATTAAAGCAAAAACTATGAAAAAAGACATAATTATTACTCCTACACCAAATGAACAGTAAATGATTTTGACTTTTTTAAGTAATTTTAAACAAAAATAGTTATTTAAATATATTCAAAACAAACAGTAAATGATTATGATTTTGAATTAATTTTGATAAAAATACATTAACTATATTTCTATGACACCATGTAATATATATCACACAAAATGGAGATCTGCAGAAAAAATTCTTGCTCCAAAAATGGAACCATTTGATTGCAAAGGATGCTGAGATTTTTTTAAAACTGCTAATGACATCACTGTTGTAGGACTATTTCTTTCAGTATGACATCATCGCGCATGACACATTAATTGTGGGTTTGAAAAGGTCCTATCCTCCTGTGTTGCAGGTTTAGTACTCACGTAACTTTAATTTTTATATGCTTGTATAAGTGGCTTCATCTTTTTTAAAAAAATGTAACTAAAATTGACTTTTTTTTTTTTGGCTATAATGAATATTTGAATTACAAATTCATTGGTAATGTTTCCAGAGACATTTTTTGTTGGCACCTTTTATTCTTAGAGGAACCATTTTCCTTTTCAGCTTATATCCAACTCCTAAGTAGAAGAAGGAATGTCTTGAGCAAAAAATCATTTATTTATTTTATATCACAGTAATAAATATATATTTGAACAGCCTGAGCAGATTGTAAGTCATTATGGAGAAATGCTCACTGGAATGATTTTAATAATAATAAGTAGTCATATGGTCAGTTGCTTGTCATTGGGATTCAAGAACCAAAATGACAGGTTGAACATAAGTATTCACTCAACCAAATTGAGATTATTATTATTATTTACTTTTATCAGCTGTTTTAAGCCATGAAGAGCAAAAGCAAACATTAGTAAATAATTATATGGTCGATTGCTTGGCTATAATTGAATCGAGTGCCAAACAATTGACTAAACATTTCTTTCTTTCTCAAATACAATACCATTGTGCTAAAGCTAAATAGGCTTCTATCATAATAATAGCAAAAGTCCTTTTGTCCTGAAGAAATGCCATGTGTCCAGTGATGATATCCAACCGGTTCGCACCGGTTCACGCAAACCGTTTCTTAAAATTAAAAAAAATTAGCGAACCGGTAGTTAAATTATCCGAAAATAAATTTTATTATTATCCTAAAAAAGAGTTGAATTAACAAATTACTTAATTATTTCCTACAATAATCTAGAACATTATTTGTATTTTTTTTTTTTTTTGTTTTATCAGATGTAATAATGATTCTTTTTGAACAGAATGGGTTGAAAATGCTTTCCCCAGAATAATTAGACTATACAATATTGCACTTGGAACGTGCGATATGCGCGATGAAATTTGAGTGATTAAGAATTATTTTGCAAGAAATAATTCACAACAGTTTTGTTTTAAGTAATTAAATCCATTATTTATCGCATTTCAAATTAGTTTCTTTAAAAGTATACAAATAAAAAGTGTTTTTTAATGAAATTTACTCTTGCTGAAATTATTTTACTTTAAAGATAAAATAACTTCATTCAAAAGGACCTATATTTGCAAAAACAAACAATAACATAAAACAATTGTTCAAATGATTTTGTTATACTGACGTTGTTTTAAATATTTATTTAACTTTTATTTTTTATTTAAATACTTTATTTCTTCACTTACATATTTATCATGCAAGATTTGTTTTTATTTGATTAGTAAATTTAATGGATGATCGTAAGTTTATAGTACATTATTTTCATTTAGTTTGCTATATCTGATGTAACAGTGTGTCTTTTTTTAACAATGAGTTCAACATATTTTTTCTAGAATAACTTGGCAAGATACCTTTAGCTCATCAAAAGGCATGACTTGTTTTCAAATATTTTTTTCTTTTTCTTTTTTTAATTTTAATATTTTATTTCAGTTTTATGATTTGTTACACTCATTTGTATTAAAGATCAATTAATTAAATGTTTTTTTTCTAAGGTGAATGTAATACGAAAATATAATAAAAATAAACTCTTTACAAGAAATGAAACAAAAATGCCAAACAACATCAAATTCCTTCATAAAAGATCCAAAAACTGATACAGAATCGAAAACAATAGTAAAGGATGATATTTTGAATCAAGTTTTGTTTTCTGTTTCTTCAGGTGCAACAGAAAATAATGTTGACAACACAAATAAGCTGGCCAGTTCCAAAAGTACAAAAGATGCATATAAAATAAATGTAGATAGTGACCTTTCTGGCTGCTGGAATATGAAATAAGCCAATGAATTCAAAGAAAAATATTGTGGTTTACATATTATTGGGGAAAAAAACGAGTGTGATAACTATATCAAAATCAAGTCAATAAAAGTGAAGGCAGCTCGTGTGTCAAAAGAATGGAGAAGTAATATTGTTCCAAGTGGAACAAATAAAATGATTCAACAAGCCTCTCTTCAAAAAAAAATAAAGGAACACTTTTCATCAAAAGCATACCAGATATGTGTGATGCAATTGAAAGAAAGTGCAAAAAATGCAATTTTCAAATTCATAGACAAAGTTCATGAAAAGTTTATGAACTCCATCTGTAAAATTTTCAGTACAGTTTGCACTTTAGCAAAGAAACTTACCATTTTCTGATATTGAACATTTGATAGAATTATAAAAAAAGAATGGATTAGATATGGGAGCGGGACTTCATTCTCAATTCCTGGCTGTCAAATTTGTCGAACACATTGAAAAATACATTAAAAAGAAAGTATTTAGAAAAATAATAGATCAGAATTTAAAGATATATATATAATTAATGAGGTATCAACAATATCATGCAAACCAGTCCTTATCATTTTTATTAAGGTTAAAAATGCAGATTTCTATCCAACAATTTTTGTAGATTTAGTGGAATTACAAAACAAAGATGCTGAAACCATTTACACTGCTCTACTACAAAGTCTGCAATCAGTAGGAATTGATAATCCATATTTGAAAAATAATCTGATAGGATTTTGTTCAGATGGAGTGATTGTGATCCTGGGAAGGTGGTCAGAAGTGAATGTTAAAATAAAAAACCACTATCCTGAGATTATTATTTGGCATTGTTTGAGTCATAACCTTCAGCTTGTGCTGGAGGATTTTATCAAAGACATAAAGCAAATGAATCACTTTACAGCATTTATTAAGGAAATATGTAAAATCTTCCATCAGTCTAATAAAAACCAAATGACATTGAATAAAATTTCAACCAATTTGGGAATTGGAAATTCTAAAAATCGTAGAGTTTTTAACTCAAGATGGGAAGCATGCCATCATAAAACAGCAGTTGCAATATGGTGAACCTATCCAGCACTATATGATTTTTTTCTACTAATAAAAAATTTTCTAGAATGGCTAAACATCTTGCCAACAAATATTTTATGAGATCTAGCTTTAAGAATCGATATTCTAGAAGAAATTGCTTTGTTGGCGGATGCTATTCAAGGAAGGAGTGTAAATATATTGAATGCTGAACAATTGATCAAGAAAACAAAGCATTTGAATATCTCAGAAAGAAGAGTGGTAGTTACGACAAAATAATAAATAAAACTATCTCTTCTAAGGAATTCCTGCATATTAATTTTGTTGAAGACAACAAATGAGTGAGTCTTCCCCATCAAAAATTACTGAATGTAATGATAACAAATATGGAATTAAGATTAATGGATTGTAATAGCATAAGTAATAACATTCAAGATAGAAATCATAAAATCCATCAATTAGTTAAAATTATGAACCGAGATGCTTGGAATCTGGAAGAAGCTGTAGTTCTCTGGAAAGAATTTGAAGAGAAATTATCAGATTTTTACAAAGCATTTCACTATGAGATTTCAGTTAATGATTTCCATGATTATGTTGAAAATGTTTTGAGAAATCACCAGAAAGAGGTTGTACATGAAACTATCCAAAGAGCTAAAAATATAATTAAAACCAAGGCTGAATGAAGGTTTTCTGTGGTGAACACAATTTATTCAGATAAAAGAAATCACCTTGAAGTGAAAAATGTGGCCAATTCTTTTAGTAATAAATTGGATAGGTCTTCCATTAGATCACTGGGATTGCAGTGACTCAGTTCATGTTTGGCCAAGAAATCACAATACAGCTGATGATGCTATAGTCAAAAAGCATCATCAACCTGAAGAGACATATGATGTGACTAGAATGTCACTATGGAAATATCTTTCCAAATAAATAAGTTTTCTTTTTTTTTCAATTATAAAAAGGGTTTAATTCTTTTTTAATTCCATAAGTGAGATTGCAAAGTATATCATAGTGCGCATGTGCAAGGCAGCACTTTTTTGTGTATGGGGGGGGGGGGCATGCAAAATTTCTGAGAAGTCGCCAAAAATTTTTAGGTATGAAACCAAGAAGTGATTTGCTTCCATGCTTAGAAAAAAGAAAAATAAACAGAATAGGTTCTTAAATACAACCTACTTTTAGAGAACCGGTTCTTGGAAATTTGGGATATCATCACTGCGTGTGTCTATAATAATTTCTAATTAATGATTTATGAATTCTATTTAATAAACTTTTTTATTTTCACACTTTCTCTTCACTTATGCACACCAGTTAAACATCTAATTGCAGTTTCTTCCAATCTCACTACGTTAATGCCATCTAGTGAAAGCTTTAGTAAACAGAAAATGCCAGATGGCAATGTTTAATAAATTATTATCCAGTGCTGTTCCATCCGAATATCCCCAGACTAGTTTGCAGCTTATGCTTTTATCAGTAAGGAGATTTTGGCTACCTTCTGTTTCTAATGCACCTTTCCTCTAACAGCCACTTTTTTTATTTTTTGTTATGCCATTAAACTGCTAGTACAAATTGAAAAACTTCTAATTTTTTTCAATCCAAACCAATTTGCATAAATATATACAACTGAAACCAGTTCAGTTTCTATATATTACGATGGCCTCAGTTTTTTAATAACCTCAAGCAATTTTATTCTTTGGCCAAAATTGGTGTTAAACCAATAAGACATCATATGGTCTTTACTTATATTTTTTCCCCATCTAATAGCAATTTCTTCCAATCTCACTATATTTATACTATCTTGTGTAAGCTTTAGTAATGAGTAGATGGTTCCTATCCAATACTATGCTATCTAAATATCTTCAAAGTTTTTAGTTGGTCATTGATGAAAGCATAAGCTAGAAAGTAGTCCATAAACACTAGGGTGCAACGGTACTGGTAAGGATTTATTAAGCATCTGGAATTTATTGATTGCTAAAGCTTACACTGGATAGCATAAATGTAATGAGATTACTATTAAATAGCAAATAAATGTAATCAAAACCCATGTGATTACATCAATGGAATATCCAGTTAGGATTGTCCTAGGATGTGTTGCTTAAGTGTGCTTAGTTTCAGATAACTAGAGCAATTAATAGGTAGATAATAAGAACAGAATTCAAGCATGATTGATATGTAGCTGTTGTAAAAATGAATAGGTGTGTTGTAGAAACACTAATTATTTTGAGTTCTAAAGTTTTTGGAATCAAAACCTCCTGAGCAAGTTGTTGTTTTTTTAAATTTATATAAAATTATTACACTCCATGTTTTCTATGGAATTCAACCCTTTTTTGCTCAGATATCCTGCATTTAAAAAAATCTTAAGAAACTGGCTTTTAACAGAATTCTCCAATGACAATATTATGATATTGAAAAGATTACAGAAAAATCACATAATGGTCTGAAGAAAAGAATATATTTTATATTTTTGTGTAAATAAATATTTAACTTAAACTTGTTTTAAACAAGGGATTCATTTAATAAATTCTGGCAGGAGTATATCTTTTGTTTTTTGCAGAAGTAATCCGAAAGCTAACATTCAGCTGAGTGGTAAAAAGAAACGGAAACTTCTGAAAAACATCCGAAATATGCAGCGAGGTGAGTGTATTATTCAAGTGTTATTGTTATTGTTTACTGTATCATATTAATTTTTGTTTTTTCTTTTATTTAAGATTCTTCGGTAGTTCTGTCCACAGATGCTTCCTCTACACAAGAAAATGAAACCAAAATGGATGTATCATAAATTTTACTAAATATTAAATTTTATTATGAAGAAAACATTTTTTTTTAAATTTCATTATAGAAGTTGTTTCAGTTTATATCATCTCTAACTTGGCATTTTTTTAAAAAACTTCTATATTTTTATACAACACCTTTTATACACTGACTTTTATATACAAGTGTCATTTGAAGATCAGATGTTAAATGATAATAATGAATAAGATGGGATGTTGATGACATTAATAAGAAATAATCAGGAAGAAAAATATGATAAATAGGAATAATCCATGAATGGAAAGTACCATGGTCAAATTGTGAATAATTGTTTTAAAAGAGAACAAAATTAACTCAAAAAATACATATTGGAAAATAATTATTAAAAAAAAA
The DNA here is from genome assembly GCA_028023455.1 of Epiperipatus broadwayi. Lineage (NCBI taxonomy): Eukaryota > Metazoa > Onychophora > Udeonychophora > Euonychophora > Peripatidae > Epiperipatus > Epiperipatus broadwayi. Next base: position 1,963,457 of record JAQFVV010012500.1, read on the forward strand.
GGTGGGTAGTAAAAATAGGGGTGGCAAGAAATAGAATATACTTTATTGAAATCAAAATTACACCAAAATGCCAAAGAAGTAAAATTCACAAGAATGTTTAAGAAAATCGTAGAATATTTAGAACTTGGATTATTCTAGAATATCTGATAATTTTTTGTTTTTGTTCTTTTATTATATTTTGTATGTACACACATGAATTGTTTTTAGTTCTTAAAGTACCCTGAATGGTTTAGTATGATGGTAGAGGATCAGACTTTGGAATGTCTTGGATCATTTCCAGTTCTAGCATGTAAACTTCTTATGAATTCCTTAATAAAAAAGCCATTTGATTATTTTTTTATTTCAGTGATTAACGAAAGGATATTGAAGATTCAATAATATTGAAAGTCTTAAAAGATAGCTCAACTGCAAAGTAAACTGTCTACTTTTAATAGCAAATCATTTTGTAATTCACTAGACAATGATGTTGAAGCAGTTTATGAATTTAAGGCATTTTAGAGTGGATCGCTGCATTTTGAAAGTAATTAGTATGATGATCATAAAATTCTGATTAAATACAAAGAGGTGATTTAATGAAATATAAATCTGGATGAATTTTCAGTTTGTGTAAGGAATAACTGAAGTTATAAATAAATCATTAATTTCATCTTAAGTGATCTTTTGAAGATTAAATGATATGACATCAAAAATCAATATGCAAAAGTTTCGAAATTATTATAATCAGTAATGCAACATCATTGATGAAAACTTTACCAATTAATTTATAAAAATATGCATATCATCATTTACTGTTACTTAACTGTTGTGGTTTTATATAAAGTTATCATTTGTCAAATTACTGATAGATTTCATTATACTAGGAAAAAACTAAAATGGCAATAGCTATTTTGTATTGTTGAAATCAAAGTTTCCATGATTCAAGAGAAATCTGAGGATAACAAAAGAAATTTTACTAGAAACTCAATCCATTATTATGTATTTTAGTTGTAGGGTTATTGAGAAATTAATGTTTTATTGTGTTGGTAACAATTTGGTAAGTCATAGGTGAAACTTAGTGATGCTACGAAGATTTATAATTACTATATAGTCCGCTTGATTTAAAAAAATGTTTGGTAAAGAGGGAACATTCACTTTTGAAACCAAAAAAAATATGCGACTTAGTATATATAATGTCTTTCAAGAATAAATTATTTTTCAACTACTGCTGGCCTTTATTGTAAGTTTGAATAATCAAGGTCACTTTTTTAGCTATGGCTTTCTATTTCATATTTTTTTCATTAGATATTAGGAGATATCCCCCCCCTCTCCAATTTTTTTTATAAAAATATGGGTTTAAATTGGATTATCTTCAAGTAATCTCTTCAAGTTTATAATAGATAGTGCTAGAATAAAGAAAAGTAAAACTCTAGTTTATGTGTAGATCAGGCTTACCATGTAGTTTCCCCATCAAATCAAAATCTTTTTAGATGCTTAATTAAGAATTTCTTCAACAATTAAGGCATAAGAAATGGATTTCTTGAAATCCCAAACAAATGTCTCTTTCAGATTCATCACAAAACCACCTCATGATTTGATCTTTCTAAATGTTATGAGAGTATCATCAAATTTAGGATCACCCATGACATGGCATTTATTCACTTCAAATATAGAATTTTATAATCACAAGCACCTAACCATATCATAAATAATTATCTGATCTATGCACTTCGTAGTTAATTGAATAGCTTAATAAAGGCATTAGTGAATCTATTTCATTGTTAGAGTAAGTGTGTATTCTTTTATAATGTTTGACAACAGTCAAGTGTCTAGAAAAAAAAACTATTAGATAAAATAAGGGAGAAAGAAAAGTTGATAGAAGATATTAAGGAAAGTATAATCTTTTAGAAACTAATACTAACTTTTAGAAGATAAAGTCAATTAATGGGAGCAAAGGTGCCTTGTAATCAAAATTATTAAATTTTTGCTAATGAAATATTTTATGATTACATTTATGTAACTTGTAATATTTCATGGATTTGCATGTTTAATTAATAATTTTATTTTTTAATTTATATAAATAAGTTATTATTTCATTAACTGTAGATATAAAATATATAATACTGTTGCAATGTAATTATTTATTTTTAAAATATAACGATAGATGGAGCAAAATGCTATTTGAGAGAAGTTTTGTTTGATAGATTAATACTTATGATTGAAGATAGAACTAAAAAAAAAAAAAGAACTATAAATTGAAAACATAGACGAAATAAATTTAAAAGATTAGAAATTTTGCTTCGATGTTCAACAAATGTATTTTTTTTAATATGGGTGTTAAAAAAATAAGATGGGAATAGTAAATAAATTCAGAGAATTATGAGAATCTGGATAAAAAGAACAGAACTACCATCTGTAAAGAAATAAATGTATAGTGTAAGAATATATTGTGATTATATGAATGTTATGTTAGAAAAATAGAGCAGGAAACTTAACAGAATAACTTGATGTGTTACAGAGAAAGTAATTCTAGATAAATGACAGTGTATACATTGAAGCCATGTCATTATTATATATGATATCTGTTTCTGGTTTGAAACAATCTATACACTAAGCCTATTGGTAGGGAGTTGTTACTTGTCAGTTATAATTTAGATTATCATTCAAATGGATTTTTGAACTTATAGATATAATCAGTTTCTATTTTATAAGAGTTCTTTTAATAAGAGAAGATATTAAATAACTTCCCAGATTTTTCAATGTATCTTGCATTTGATGAATGATCAAATCTGATGTGTTAAGCCAAAAGAGATGTTCATGAAATTTTAAGATAATGTGAATTTTAATTCTAAATGTTATTTATAATCTGAACTAACAATTGTGGTTTCTCTATTTTCAAATTTAATTTCTGACTATCCATCCAAAAATCTGTCAAGGACTTTTAATGATTTAACCTTTTTCAGCAATTTCTTTTACCATAATTGCATGGCTTAATACTTGGTCATTTATTTAGAGAAGCCTAATTTTTTTAATTTTTAAGTAAAGCCTAAATTCGATTTTTTGTAGTGCTGTTTTTGTATAGGATTTTGTTTCAATCTGCTCATTATCTACCAGACATCTAGAATATGTTCTTCTCTTTAACCTATCCTGCTTCTTTATTACTGAGATTTGCTTTTTTATATATAATTCTTTTTTTATTATACTAGCCTTCAAAAAATAAATGCAATTCTCAAATTTTAATACCATCCATATGGATTTTATTCCATGCTGTTTTCCTTGCAATCATTTATGGAATTCTTTCTTTACAATTGTTTTTTATTTAGACAGAATATTTTATCTCTCTCTTTTTTTTTTTTTGTATACTTATTATTTCTTGCATAATAAGTTCATCTTTTTATGAATCATTTTTAGTAAAAGAAAATAAACATTTCTTAGTTTATTCACAATTAAGAGTCTCACGTTCAGTTATTAGATGATCTCACATGAGAAGAATTTTCAGTGTAAACAGTTGTTTGTGTGTTTTTTTCCAAGGATTCTACACAGACATTTTTCAAATCTTCTTTATCTCAGAATTCTTTGTCTATATGCTTTGTTCTAGAAGAAGTAAACTAGGGCTTCCTAAACTTTGATGGAACTGAAAGGAATTTTTGAAAATTTTTTTTTTTTTTTGACCATATGTTTGCAATGCATATTTTAAAAGCAAGGGCATGGGTGAATAAAATATATTTTACTATTTTTAATGGTATTGAATGCAATAATTAGATATATAAAGAGGGATATGTGAAGAATAGGCTTGTATTCTATATGGGCTAATAGTGTGTTGGTTATGTATTATTTTCATATGTAAAATATTTGATAATTAAACTTTGTTTTTAATTTCTATCATTATCAAAAATTCAATTTCGTACATGCACAAAGAAATAAGCAGCACTCTTAGAACTACGCAGAGAGTTGCATGCGTGTTTTGAATTAACAATTTTTTGCATTTAAATTTATTATCAATTATCGTCACAAAATGGAGTCACAATCCAATGTTTTTCTCACTGAAATTGTAATCAAAACTTTCATTGCGTTTAAATGTACGACTGCAACTATTATAGAAATTGCTTTGTCTACTGGCATCACTTCATTTTCAATATTTAAAAGTTTTGAATATTTCAAAACAACTTTTTTTTCCTGTAAATAAAGTTTTTTGGTAAAATCTCAAATTTTATTCTGTTCATTCCTTATAAGTATAAATTTGATTTATTTAATTTTGAAAGCATATCTTTCGAATAAGTAAGCTTTAGAACAAACTTCTCATCATGCAAAAAAATTGTGTAATCATTTTGTCCCTCCAGAAATATAGTTTTTTCATGCAATCCAATAAGTCTTATTAACTTTGGCCTTCACAGCCAAAATACTTCAATATTGCAAAAGAAAAAATTTATGAAAACTTCCCTTGTCTTGGCTCAGTTTTCCAAATAAGTACGACTATTTCTAAATTCTTAATCAATTTCACCTTGTTATTTCTAACATACATCTTTTCTTAATTTGGTAGGTGACCTGAAGTTTGTGTATTGCCTCTTTTGTTAAAGACCCAAGTTTCAGAACTGGTAAAACATTTATTAAAAACTCCTTTTCAAAGCAAAGGACATCATGATTGAGACAGAAATGGAACTGGATTGGATATATTGCTAGAAGAGTTGATAATAGATGGACAGTTGGTGTAAAAGACCTAGAAAGAGATGGGGGAAATAAAATTTGCTGGTGGGTTGTGGGTCAGAGAAGCTAGGGATCAGAGTAAACTTAAAATACTTTCATCCTACAGTAGATCAATAATGCTTCAAAATAATGATAATATTGATAATAGTTTTCTCTTGATGAATTTAAAATGTTTTTCAAATTACTTGCTCTGTCTCAATATGTTTATGTAATTTGTTGGATCACCGACTCTTGTTTGTGAGAATTTCAAGGACCTCTTGTCACTCTTCATGTAAATTTAAATTTTAAAAGTGATTATCATAACTGAAGCATGTTGAAGAATGTTCTTTTTTTTTTTTTTTAAATTATCTATTTATCTGTGGCAGATTCGTTTTTTTTTCTTTTTTTGGATTTTCTTTTCCAACTAAAAATCTGATTTCTGATCAACCAGTCATCCATTACCATGATAAATATTAAAAAATGATAATAATGAGAGAAATAAGTCTTATTTGCATAACAAGATAATTACTATATTAAGAAAATATATTTTATTTATGATTACAAACAATTACAGGAAATTATCTTGCATTAATGCGCATATCATTGTAACCTGTGATGGTATGCAGCTATACTAAATATGTTGCTAACAGTTTGATTAAGCATGTGTTGATTATATGTCCACATATCTATCACTTTGAGCAATGCACATTAAAAAAGTGTAATTGCTGTCAAGTGTTAATAATATAGACCAAAAAATTTTTTTTCTTGGTGCCTTGGTTTTTAGGCCTGTTTCTGAGATTATATTTGAGTACTGAGAAAAATGTATTAGATAGACTGCATCAGTTTTTTAAATGTGGTTAAGTTTATAAATTTTAGTTCATTCTTTAAAAGATCTCTTCTGCCAAATCAGGATGTCTTAATAAGCATTTTTATTTCAATGGAAAATTTATGTATTTAAATTACCCACACATTTTTTTATGTATAATGACCTTTGTCTCACAGCTATTCCTTTTCTATAATGCACACTAACATAAAAATATAAAACTCGAGTGATTGCAAATTGAACTCAAGACTTTCAAGCATCTTTCAACTCTCCACTCTATCTCATATCACTGCTACGTATGATCACACAGGTGTAGAAAAGATCAATAATCACCAGTATATGTATTTCATGCTGAACCAGTGCTCATCAGTTGATCCCGATTATCATCTCACATATATATATAATCAGTGCTCAGTTTAAATTAAGATAGCAAATCTTCATACTTTAATGATTATATATATGTGTGAGAGGTGATAATCTGGACCAAGTGATGAGTGCTGGTTCAGCATGAAATACATATATTGGTGATTATTGATCTTTTCTACATATGTGTATCAGTGATATGAGATGGTGTGGATAGTTGAAAGGTGCTTGAAAGTCTGAGTTCAAACCCCCAATCTTTACAATTAGGCTCCAGGTATATGGAGAGTGCCTGTATTTCAAATATTGTTCTCATTTCATAATTATATGCAAAACGTTTATAATGACAAATTATGATTTTCATTGATTACATAAAAGTTGTATTTCAAAAGTTTCTCAATCTGATTTGTTGTAAACCACACAAATTTACATTCTAGTTTTTTTTTTCAACTTTTCTTCTGTTACCTGGTTTAAGTTTTTGCATTATAAGTTAGTAGATATAATGAGCGTTTGCATATTTCAAATGTAGTTTACATCCAAAACATTGGATTGTAAAAGGTAAGTAATTTAACTCTATAATAGCTATGATCATATAAGTGTGTGTATAAACCTCATATTTTTACAGATCGAACATCGTAGAGGTTATGGTTACTTTAAGACAGCTTCTTGAATCATTCCAACATGAAAGCAAGTAAAGAGCATATGTACATTATTTAGTCTCAAGCTTGGAGATCAAACTAAGCCATGGGCTTCTCATGTTGTATGCAAAACTAGTTTGGAGGAAACCACTTTGATGTTTTTTTATGTTGTTAATATCACAGGCATCAGTCAAAATAATTGGAACAAGCACTTTTCAGAGAACCTTGTTGACTTGAGCAAAGAGCAATGTGAAAGAATTCACCAAGACACAAAAACAATGAAAGCCATGTATCAAGGAAGATGAGGTTCATATATGATGGGAGACTATTGTTGAAATCTTGGTAGGATTGTCATGGTAGGTCCCACTTTTGGAAGTCTTAAAAGAAAGCTTTTTCTGTGCTGAATAATTGGAAAGTTTGTATCATAAACTTGTTTTTTGCTATGAAATAAGTATATTTTGATGTAGAACACTTTTCTTCTAATTGTTACTGTTTTCTTCTTGCTTAAAAGATATTAAGCACTACATTAAAATATCTTCCATTTTTTATGGACTAGCAGAGAGGAGTGGTATATGGCATGTGTTCTTTATCTCAACAACTAAAGCTGATAGAAAAAACTGGTACCATTTTTGGAATCAGCTGGTCAAATATACCCAGAAATAGATCTAATCTTTTGAGGCACCAAAAAGTGAGTTGGCCAACATAAGCAATTTGAAATTGATTTGAGCTGAGAGAAACTACATAGAAATAGTGCATCTCATATGATGTTTGACTGAATTGACTTTCAATTAATCATTTGATAATCTTATAGGGCAAAACTTTTCTAAGGAACATGTAATCTACTCATATTTTAATATTTACTATAACCCAAATCAATTCATAATCCAGTTATAGGTCATTAATCCACACTTTGGCAACTAGTGCCCAGGAATAATGGATTTTTCATAATTTTCTTTATAACAAGAACTAAACATAAGTTTTTTTAAAATGTCCTTTGTGGAACAGCCGTTTCTCTGCATGTATATCTTAATGTAATTGAAATTATTTCTTAGATAACACTAATTTCTTTATTGTTTTTATTTTTTTCTTTGTGTTGGCTTAAATACACATCATTTTTCACCCAAATGTGTTATAATTTCTATTTTTTGCTCTTAACTGGAGTTTGAAAGCTTTTTTATTCTAATTATTAAGGGTAGTGGAATAGTAATATCTTCAGGTAATACAATAATATCACTCATGTTCTCAACAAATAAATTCGCTAGGGATAGTGGTTGTGGAAAAATTAAGTTATATATTTTGAATGGCCACCTTGGGTAAAGCAATCAGATTTTCATCTAGTATACAGCCAAGGAAAGAGTATACAGCAAGTTATAAATTTAAGATATTTTTATAAAATGAAAATACACCAAATTCACATATCTAATAATTTTTCACAATATGTTTTAAACTGTTGTTCATAAGATATTTCTGATTGATGCGAATCTAAACTTTCTGTGTTTTCTACCACATTGCCTGCAACAATCTAATATTAAATTTGCATATTACTTTTTGTGTGATTCATAGCTGTGATGCAAATAAACCAAAGGCTAAGCTTCATTACTGCTTAAATATAATGCACATATTACTATGATATGATTTTAGTCATTACTTTTTTTGCATAAAATTATTAATATACGGTATATTATTACATTAATTAAAATCAAATGACTTTCTTGCTTAAGAGTTCATAAGAATTTTGAGTACCAGAGGTGCCAAAACTGGAATCAATTCAAGGACCTTATGTTTAAGAGTCTGACATTCTACCATAATTTTATGTACATTTTTATTACCCCTGCCACCTACTCCAAGCTTAATAACTAATAGATACCAGATGGCAATGTTTAATAAATCCCTATCTGTGCTATACAATATTGTCAGTTTGGTTTCAGGATTTCATCAGTTATGAGCTATCTGCCCAGACTGATGTAATTATTCCATTAGTTTATTGCATTAAATTTTAATACGTGACAAAATACTAAATTTGTAACTTTACAAAAGAATTGCCAAAGGAGTTTCTATACATAAGAAAGCAAAAATGTTCATTGAAAAGTTATAAAATCAAGAGGAAGACTAGATATATCAAGATACAATGAATCTGATAAACAAAATTTTGTTGCAAAGTTCTTTTTCCTCTAAAAAATTGACTACTTTTTTTTAAAAAAAAAAGGGAATTTGAAATGTAGGAAAAGAAATTGATTCTTGCAGAAACTGTATTTTCCTTCCATATTTTAGTTTTCACTCTGTAAATTTTACCTTAAAGATGACTGTAATTATTGGAACAAGAAATTTCTCATGCCAGGAGAAAAGCAGAAGTAATTGTCAAAAAAGTTTTAGAACCATACACAGAGAAACATCTTAAATTTGAGTTACAGTCTGTGAAATATATGTATCTTTATTTTCTGGTATACTCAATCACAAGGATATAAAAGTATTCATCTCCTTAATTTTATTGAATCAAAAAATAGTATGAAAATAAAAAATCTTGTATTTATGTATCTACTAAAAGAAACTGCTGAACTTAATTGCAGGGAAAATTTTACAAATTCTTAAAGAATGTAATTTATTAGGAAAATTGGTTGCACATTATGAGACAATGCTAATGTTAATAAAAAAAGAATCATATATCACATGACACCACTTTTTTAAGCTTACAAAAAATAAAGAGCTTTGCTAATTGCTCAACAAGCTTTGAGATAAATGCTTAGAAAGAGAAAGCATTTAAAATATCTCTATCTGACCTCTTCCCCCCCATTCCCTGGCCAATGGTTTTATGCTTTTGGCACTCTTCAGAGAGGCACTAGGTAGCTTCAGACATTAGATCTAAAAATACCCAAAGTCCGCATTTATCTAAGAGTTAACCACTGAGTAGAAAATCAAATTTTCAGACATCTAGATGTCTTCAAACCCAGCTATCTAACTCAAATAGCTATATGAGGCTAAATTTATGCTATTCAGGCTTTAATATTTCATAATATTAAAAAAATTAACTGTTTTTGTTCAAACAAATTTTAAAAACTTTGATGAAGATTATGGAGACTGTGGATAAAATAAATTCAAAGATTATATATATAAAAGCATTGGATTCTATATAAAGAAGTGTTACTTAAAAAAAAAAAGAAGGAAAAACAACTATATGGAAATAGCAAAGATAAATTAATTTATTAAAAACATGATAAACAGAAGGTTTTGAGAATAATTATGTACCAGTAGAAACTAGAAACGATTTATGAAGCTTAGAAGAAAATGGTAGCATTAATATAAATTGGTTTTTAATCCATAAAACAAATTTCTATGGTAACTATCTAATATTTAGAATTGTGATGTCATAATTTGCAGAAATATACAACTTTCACTGTATTGAATTCAGAAAATCCATAAGTCGAAAGAAAAGTGGAAAAATTATTTTTCATTTTCCAAACATATAGAAGAAAATGACTATTCAATATTTTATTTTAAAAAAATTTGAAAAAGTCCATTATTGTTTATCTCTTCACAGAACAAGCTGGTCTGTTACATTCACAAACCAGATTCTCAAAGAATCATTTATATAGACTTGCAAATAATATTGATGCCAGTTATTTAATCTGACAATAGATTGCTATTAATATCAGAAAAGGTGTTATTTTGCAAATTCATTTAAATGACTTTGGAAATCTGGCTTCTGAATCGATATAAGAACACTGTCAGACTTTATCATTCCACAAGTAGGCTCATTCAAAGAAGGAAGTATGCTAGCGGTGGGAAAAAATTAATTTGAAATGAGAAAAAGACTCCTGTAGATTGACGAAGGTATTTATGCAGAAAGAAGTTTGGTATTAACCGAAAGGAGACCCTTTAATTCCTCTTGGAGGCCTTAAAGGAACTGAACAGGGCAAATTTCTAATGTCCACTCCAAACATTCTTGTTGCAGCTGTTACTACAATGTGATTATTCATATAGTATATGAACATGTAAGGGCTGCTCACCAACATGCATTAGCCATCATGGTGAGTTTATTAGCTTTTTACCTCGGTTTAAAATCAAGAAACACCATGGTCTTCTCAGTTGCCTGATAAGGCAGAATGAATGTGTAAATGATAAATATTTTTCTAATACATATATACAATTAAGCCAGACAAAAATAAATCATGGTCCTTATTTCCAGAAAGCCGTAAAGTCACCAACCAAGGCAGCAGAGGGTGCTAAGTATCCCCAGGTTGCCATTTGATAACTATTTAGGTACTTACAACTGCAGATCACTTTCAAGTGAAGGACAATTGAAAGAATTAGAACTGTCATATTAAATGGGACATTATTGGACTTTGAAGTTAGAAGGAAAGGTGAAGAGACAATTGATTTGAAAAGTGGTCATGTACTCCGTTATAAAGGCATAAATATTGGAAATACAAGTGGAGTAGGATTCATTATAAGTAAAAAGTGGAAGAAAAACATTGTCGAGATTGATGGTGTCTCAGACAGATAATTCAGATTTATGCCCCAACAAGTTCTCATAGCGATGAAGTAATAGAAGATTTTTATATGGATGTACAAAAGGCTTTTGATCAGAGTAAACAATATTTTAAAATTGTTATGGGAGACTTTAATGCTAGCATTGGTAAACAAATGAAAGTGCTATAGATAATTTTGGTTATGGTAATAGAAATGAGAGAGGATATAGACTTGTGGAGTTTGCAGAAAAAGAAAAACTCTTATACTATGAATTCTTTTTTTGAGAAAAATGTTAAAAGGAAATAGACATGGAAGCATCCAACAGCTGAATTAGATATTTTGACTAACAGAAAATACATATTTTAAGATTGTAATGTCCTTAATAAATTTAACATGGCAAGTGATCATCAATTAGTAAGTTGTAAGATACGTGTTAATGCAAAACTAGAGAGAGAAAAATTATTAAGAAAAACCAATATTTATAGTTGATATTCCTCATCTTCAGAAACATTCTAATGAATTTAAGTTAGAACTTATAAATTGCTTTCAAGCATTAGTAGATTTTGAACATGATTCAGATTTGAATGAAATTAGTATGAAAATAACTGATACACTTTTAAAAACTGCAACAAAGATAGCTGGTAGAAAAAAGCAATTGATCAGTAAAATTTCTACTGAGATGAAAATTTATGAAGAAAAGAAGGAATATGAATATATAAACAAAGCAAAACTCTCCATACAGTATTGCCTACCAGAGTAATCAATGAATGCCAGAAGGCTTGTGCATAAAATCTCTATCTAATGCCTACTCATCCAATATCCCCAGACTAGTTTCTGACTTGTGGCCATCGTCAGTGAGGAGCTTTGGATCTGAGAGCACTGCACCTAGATCTTAGGATCTAATGCAACCCTCCAGCACCCACCTTTTATCTCTACTTAACTACAAAACTATGAGAATGAAATTGGAAAAACACAAAAATGTTTTCAATCTAAGCTCAATAGTATATATAGTCATATGGGTCAACACCCATACATTTTGGTGTCTTTGGCTCTTTAACAACCATAGCCACCACTATCCTATTAGGTAGGATTGGTGTTAAACCATTAAGCATCACATGATCCCAATCTCTTATACTAGCACATTTGTTTTTAAACAAAGCAAAACTCTCCATACAGTATTGCCACCCTGTGCCAACCAGAGTAATCAATACTGTATGGAGAGTTTTGCTTTGTTTATAAACAAGTATGTGCTAGTATAAGAGATAGTGATCATGTGATGCTTAATGGTTTAACACCAATCCTGCCTAATAGGATAGTGGTGGCTATGGTTGTTAAAGAGCCAAAGACACCAAAATGTATGGGTGCTGAACTGAGTTCAGACCCATATGACTATATAAGCTATTGAGCTTAGATTGAAAACATTTTTGTGTTTTTCCAATTTCATTCTCATAATTTTGTAGTTAAGTAGAGATAAAAAGTGGGTGCTGGAGGGTTGCATTAGATCCTAAGATCTAGGTGCAGTGCTCTCAGATCCAAAGCTCCTCATTGACGATGGCCACAAGCCAGAAACTAGTCTGGGGATATTGGATGAGTAGGCATTAGATAGAGATTTTATGCACAAGCCTTCTGGCATTCATTGATTACTCTGGTTGGCACAGGGGGCAATACTGTATGGAGAGTTTTGCTTTGTTTATAAACAAATATGTGCTAGTATAAGAGATAGTGATCATGTGATGCCTAATGGTTTAACACCAATCCTGCCTAATAGGATAGTGGTGGCTATGGTTGTTAAAGAGCCAAAGACACCAAAATGTATGGGTGCTGAACTGAGTTCAGACCCATATGACTATATAAGCTATTGAGCTTAGATTGAAAACATTTTTGTGTTTTTCATTTTCATAGTTTTGTAGTTAAGTAGAGATAAAAGGTGGGTGCTGGAGGGTTGCATTAGATCCTAAGATCTAGGTGCAGTGCTCTCAGATCCAAAGCTCCTCACTGACGATGGCCACAAGCCAGAAACTAGTCTGGGGATATTGGAGGAGTAGGGATTTTATGCACAAGCCTTCTGTCATTCATTGATTACTCAGGGTGGCAATACTGTATGGAGAGTTTTGCTTTGTTTATAAACAAATATGTGCTAGTATAAGAGATAGTGATCATGTGATGCTTAATGGTTTAACACCAATCCTGCCTAATAGGATAGTGGTGGCTATGGTTATTTAAGAGCCAAAGACACCAAAATGTATGGGTGCTGAACTGAGTTCAGACCCATATGACTATATAAGCTATTGAGCTTAGATTGAAAACATTTTTGTGTTTTTCATTTTCATAGTTTTGTAGTTAAGTAGAGATAAAAAGATGGGTGCTGGAGGGTTGCATTAGATCCTAAGATCTAGGTGCAGTGCTCTCAGATTCAAAGCTCCTCACTGACGATGGCCACAAGCCAGAAACTAGTCTGGGGATATTGGATGAGTAGGCATTAGATAGGGATTTTATGCACAAGCCTTCTGGCATTCATTGATTACTCTGGGTGGCAATACTGTATGGAGAGTTTTGCTTTGTTTATAAACAAATATGTGCTAGTATAAGAGATAGTGATCATGTGATGCTTAATATGAAGATATACAAAAATGATGCATTAAAAGGTATTTAATATCTCGAATTTTGAAAAATGGTGTGGAAAAGAGTTGAAAATGATATAAGAAAGTATAATTGTGAACTAGCAAGGAAAGCTGTAGAAGAAAATAAAAGTCTAGTATAAAACATTTTGGTATTGATAGGAAATTTATATCTGCAATAAGAAAAAAAGATGGAATTATTACTAAAAAGAGAGTTGACATCAAGAAATGGGTAGAAGACTTTTATCAAGAATTATATAGTAATAAAGAACAAGTACCTCATATGTATTACAACTTCCGAATTGCCCAAAAGACATGCAGCAGGTGAAGAAATAGAATTTTTTTTTAGTAAAGTTATATACCAAATGTCTAAATTATAAAAGTATACCAGATGATTGGAAGAATGCAGTATTAATATTTAAAAAAGATATTAGAAATTACAGACCTATCAGCCTTTTATTAGTTTTATATAAAATTTTTACCAAGATAATTACAACTCGTCTACAGAGAACATTGGATTTCCACCAACCAAGAGAACAAGCTGGATTTAAAAGTGGTTTTAGTACAGTAGATCATATCCAGGTATTGAGAGAAGTTATAGAAAGAACAAATGAATATGAGTTGCCATTATTTTGTAGATTATGAAAAGGAATTTGATTCTATAAACATTTCTCCAGTGATTAGAGCATTGGATCATCAAGGTATAGATCCAGGATATTGTCATATTTTAAAGAATATTTATAAAAAATGCAACATCAACAATTAGATTACATAATGATACTGGGAAAGTCAACAATGAGAAGAGTGTAAGACAGGGTGACTCCATTTCTCCAAAACTTTTTACAGCAGTGCTGCAAGAAGTATTTTGTGAATTAAAATGAGAAGCTAAAGTAGTGAAAGTAACCCAAAGTAGTGAAAGTAAATGGAGATTATTGAAGTCATTTAGATTTTGCAGATGATGTAATTGTTTTTGCAAATAATGTTTTAAACCAGCAGGAAATGTTGCAGAAGTTAGCAGATGGAAGTAGGACTAAAGATAAATGTTAAAAGGACTAAAATAATGCTTAATGCATTTTCTCAAAATATGAAAATAAAGATTGATTATGATGAGTTAGAAGAAGTTAACAGTTACAAATACCTTGGTCAGATTATTAATACAAATGGAAACATAATGGATGAAATTAAACTTGGAGTGCTTTTGGTAGAAATAACTTGATACTAAAAGAAAATATGCCTATGTGTTTGAAAAGGAAAGTTTTTAATAAATGTGTTTTACCAGTTCTTATGGATCTGACTTGGACACTTATTAGAAGGGCAATACAGAGACTTTAGACCACTCAAAGAAGTATGGGGAGATGCATTTGGGAGTAACAAGAAGAGATCGAAAACACAATATATGGGTAAGAGAACAAACAGGTTACTAACCCATTGAAGTGGAGTTGATCTGAACATATTGCTAGAAGAAATGGTAATAAATGGATAATTGAAATCTTAAACTGGATTCCAAAAGATTGTAAAAGACTTGGAAAGAGATCACATGTGAGATGGAAGGATGAAATAAGAAAGTGTGCAGGGGTGATATGGAGAAGAAAAACTAAAGATCAGAGATGGATTGAACTTGGAGAGACCATCCTGCAGTGGATTGATAATGGTTGATGATGATTTATGCATTTTAATTCTGAATTTATTCCATATAATAACTTCAAAAAACATTCTGAATTTACTTTTTGTCCTACCAGAAGGAATTTTTCCCCTCAATAAACAAATTTTGTACAGCAGAAAAAGAAATTATGTTTAATAGTAACAACCAATCATATTATGTTTAATAGTAACAACCAATCATATTAGTAAGAAAACTTCAAATATTAGCATAATGGTGTGATATTTTTTTTGCAATTCATAATGTCAACTTTCCACTTCACAAAAAGAATGTTTTTTTTTAAGGACTCCATGGCTGGGTTTAAGCATAGGAAAATGATAATTAAAAAATTGTGCCCGGTACAACTGGGCCTATTATATTTAATTTTTTTTTACTAGTATTGAGATTTGTGTGATATGGCTATTGCTTTAAAGTGTAAACTGAATTATATTTATTTAACCATTTCTCTAACTTATTTAGAAATAATTCTGAAACATTCTTCAATTACAAGTTGAGAAATTATTACTCCTTTCCTGACATAAAAAATTATGTGTGGGAAGCAATAAAATTCAAAGAAAAGTGGATATGTGGAATATATGGATAAGGTTTAAACAATTAAGATATGAATACCAAACTCTTCTTACAGTAGTGTCACCAAGTGCAAGCCTTCATAATCATGGATGCAGGAAGGTTTGTGCATAAAATCTGTAATCCAGTGCCTACTCATCCAACATTCTCAGACTAGTTTCTAGCTTGTGGCTTTCATCAGTCAGAAGCGTTGGATTTGAGAGCACTGCACCTAGATCGTAGGATCTAACTCCAGCAGCCATCTTTTATCTATATCTGAGGATGTTAGATAAGTAGGCACTGGATAGGGATTTTGTATGCTTAAACCTTCCTGCATCCATTGATTATGAAGGCTTGCACTTGATGGCATTACTGTATGGAGAATTTGGATGTCTTATTAGCGCATACAAAATGGTGATCATGTGATCAGTTAAGATATACATACATAAAGAAACTACTTATAAATGAACATGGCCATTCCAACACCAAGGAAAGAAGTTTTTAAAAAATGCTCCAAAAATAAGTTTTTTGTAAAGTGCAAATTATAAATATGTCTACGTATACAACATGCTGTTCCATTTTTCTGTTTGATATTTTCTGACACTGTCTTTTGATTTCTTCTGCATAAAAAACTTTTCTTTCTAAAATATTTCGATACCATGCTCTCCGGTATGTTTTTATTCTCTGCCATATCATTTGTTTATGTATAATATCCAATGAAAAGAACTTTGGAATAGTGGAGTTTATAATAAATATCATATCCAGCAAGCTGATTAGTTTTATGATCGTCATTGTATTTTCAAAATTTCATGGAGCATCATAAAATGAAACTTTTATAATATCTTTATATTGTGTCCAAGTCTTATTTCCATATAATAAATTAGGTAAAATACCAGTTTTATGCGAACATTTAATAACAGCAACAAAATTAGTAATAACAATGAAAATTAAATTAGTAATAATTTATAAGTTTTTGTTAAAATTAATGCTTCAAACATCTTTTAAAATTAGAAATAGTTGAAAGTGATCTCAAACTACCCGCTGTCACATAAATAATATATATAATTGGTCTTCGGTTATAAGATTTACACATTATGCAGTGTGAAATGTTTGACTATTAGTGGTAATAAAAGTCGTAAGATTAGTATGTGTTTTAAATATAATTCTATATAAATCAAGTTTACTTACTGAATAAATCCCATATTTAAGAAATAAATATTTCGTTGCATTTAATTACCTGTTGCTCGGTGTAATACATAAAGTATGATTTTACAGAACAAGAAGTTGAGAAAACAGTTGTACTTGACCCTCCCCATATCGTAAGTACATAGGACAAAATACCTCGATAGGAAGATTTGTAAATTAATAATAGCGTGTTAATAGAAAGAAATTTAGATTAACAATATAAAAAGATAATTGAATTTACGTAATTGACTACCTGTTTAATTTCTTAATAAATAAAACATGAAGTTATTTTATACAGAAGTGCTCCAGACATAAGGCGGTGCTATTGTAGACATCATAATATTTTGTAGTTAATCATTTTCCAGTTCAGTCAAGAGTTTTATATATAACTCCAAACGACATATTGTCGAGTCTGTGTTTGTTTTTTGTCTGCTGACATGATTGACCTTTGATGTGATTGATGTCTTCATTTTTTTAATTTTTACTTTCTAAATTTAGACTTTGTTTTGCTTCAAAATAGAAACATCTGGTTGTTGGAATCTCTATTTTGAGAACAGTCTGTTTACTTTTAAAAGATTCACCTAATTTAGTGGGCTTCGAACAATAATTCTACTGTCTGAGAAGAAAACTAATAAATACCACTTAAACAGTTTATTTAAAGATAGGATTATCAGCTTGACATTATTTTATAATTTTCTATATGCATTCATATATGCGTTAAAAGTCAGTAATAGATTTCCTAAAAATGATTTTTACCTATTGAAGAAAAGATAAGAAAAATGTCATTACAGATTATAATGAAAGTCAAATAATTTTCCAAACAGGGCTGTAGAAAGGTATTGCAAATAATTGAAAGAAGATATTTGTAGGGACTGAGTAGGACAAACTCTAATGTCCATTCAAAATGCCATAGCAGCTATTATTACTATATAAGTTTTGATATATTAATCAACAGTGTGATGAATTTAATGACTTTTACCTCTGAGTTTAAACTAAGAAATATCTTAGTCTGTTTATCACTTTCGTTATAGTTTTTAACAAATATCAATTGAGTATTTTTATAAGCAAAATATATATACAAATGATCATTCTTCCTTATGTACTGTCAATAGAGACAGAAAAATAAATTATGGCTCTTACATCTTGGAGAAGACAGGCTGATATTCAATATTGATCTGTTATTTAATTGCAAGAAACTAAAATATTCTCAAGTGAAGGAAGATTGCATGATTAGAAGAATTAAACAGGGCATTGTTAGACTTAGTGATCTTAGAAGAAAAGGTGATAAGACAAAAAAGTGTCCACTCAATTTTCTATAAAGGTATGGATACTAAGAGTACAAATGGAATGGGATTCGTTATAAACAAAAAGTGGAAAAACAGCAATGTGCAGGTTTATATGTATTACAAACACTATAACATCTGTAAAGTCAGTTCTTAATTATTGAATTATAATTTAAGATAAACTTCATCCAAGCATACATAATTCAATAGCTTTCTGTTTGGAAAGTTATTCTTTCCAATTTCATTTATCTTATACTCTAGTTTTAATACTTCTCTTAATGGTAAATGTTTTTTTTTAACTGTTCTGGTTATTAAATCTTTTTGTTTATTATAGTTTTATTTTTTCAAACAACAGCTCTGAGGAAGATTGCAAGACAGTTGAAATGTCAGATTGTGTGTGCAATGTATATATATAATATTAAATTTTTTTATAAAGGGTTTGAAGGTGTACAAATTGTATTTATGTGAATATGTAGTGTACAAATTGTATTTATGTGAAATAAATATCTTTAAAACAGGCAAAACTCTCTATACATATTGCCACTCGATGCAAACCAGAGTAATCAATAGACACCAGAAAGCTTGTGCATAAAATCCCCATCTATTGTCTATTCATCCAATATCCCCAGACTAGTTTCTGGCTTATGGCCTTCATCAGTGAGGAGCCTTGGATCTGAGAGCGCTGCACCTAGATCTTAGAATCTAATGCAACCCTCCAGCAGCCACCATTTATCTCTACTTAACTACAAAATCATGGTCTAATATTTTCAATCCAAGCTCATTAGTTTATATAGTCATATAGGTCTGAACTCAGTTCAGTACCTATACATTTTAATGACTTTGGTTCTTTAATAACCATAGCCATCACTATCCTGTTAGACGATTGGTTTTAAGCCAATGAACATCACATGATCACCATTTCTCAGATCCAAAGTTCCTCACTGACGAAGGCACAAGCCAGAAACTAGTCTGGGGATATTGGATGAGTAGGCACTAGATGGGGATTTTATGCACAAGCCTTCTGGCATCCAGTGATTACTCTGGCTTACATTGAGTGGCAGTACACATAGTTTTGCCTGTTTTAATAACAGTTATAAGCAAGCATAAGAAATGGTGATCATGTGAACATATATTTTTATGATGCTATAATTTTAATAGGTAAATATCAAACAACTCACATCTTAAAATCTTTTCTTTCATTTTTTTTGTTTTTGTTGGAGGATAATTACTAAAACCACATTGTTTTGATCTCTTCCTCAATCATTTATACTTTTGCTAATGTGTATAAAAAATCACACAGAATCATAGATTGATAAATATTCTGCATACTTATGTTTGCAATAATTTAGAAATCTACCTGCTCATTTCCTAGGCCAAAGCATAGCATTTCCAAATGTTAAAGTAGACACCATCACTTCTTTCCAAATAATTCTATATACTTCATATTTAATATATAAGAAATATGTCTGAGTTTTTTTCTTTCTGCCTTTTTTCTCAACTCTAATTTCTTTTTCGCTTCAAGGCAAACATCTTTTATTTTCCATTCTTCAACTTTATCCATTCCATTAAATACTAAAATTTTAGATTTTTCTTTAGTGAATTTGTCACATTCTTCCATGTCTCTCCATATATTCCATATCATTTGCCCAAAAAAATTCTATATCATCAAAATAAAATGAGCACAATACACTCTTATCTCCAATTATAGGAATCCTTAATCCCACTTCTAGACTTTCCATTTTCCCTTCAGTTGTCTTTGAAACTGTAAATAATGAATATATTCATTAGCAAATTCCATTTCACATTTAGCTTTCATTGATTCTATATCCTTCAAATGATATTTTGTATTAGATGGAGTGAGCTTGAAAGTCTGTATTCAAATCCTTACTAATTACATCAAGCTCATATATATGTTAAGAGATGTAAAAGTTCTGGAGAAGATTGCTGGGGCAATCGAAACTATAAAAGAGGTTGGTAAATAAAGCATTGTGTAACAGTAGTAAAGTGCATGGATGATTTAGTATTATATACATTACACTTGTATTCAAAAATTATTTCTGCAAAAATGTGTACATTCTCAGCAATCCTAAAGCTATCACTATATTTTTAGGATTTTTATCTACCCTATCATAAGCTGTTTCTATATCTGCCTTGCAATAAGTAATGATTTATTTCTTATATACAATAAATAAATCATCAATTATACTACTTTCTGTACAAAATCCATTCTGAATCTCTCTTAACTTTCTTTTATTCCTAAGCTACATATTAAGATGTAAGTAAATAATTTATAAACTGTGGAAATAATTGCTATTGGTCTACAGCTGGTTATTATCTCTTTATATTGTGCCATTACAATTTAGTCACTAGCTAAATTTATAGTAATGTGCATGTAGAAAAGGTAAACCAAAAATCATCATCACATTTTTATAGAACCATAAAAGAAGCTATAGGGCATCCAAGTTCAAACCCTACCAGATCAAAATCTTAAACGCTTTAGACAGAAAGAGTGGGACAACAATTATATGCTTTACTTGTTTGTGTGTTAATAAATCTCAAAAAGAGCAGTACACACATTTAATATTTAAAATTTTAATTTTTCTTTAAAAAGCAAAGTTATAACGCATACGTATAGGCAGTGTATGTGTAAGCTATTTAATTGTTTTATATTTCAACTATTCAACATTTTAACTTTCTTTAAAACTAACCTATACTTGATCAATTCTAATATCTTATTCTCTACTTCTATTTTGCTTTTCTATAATTGTAATTGGGATTTAAAAGTTACAGATTTAATTAAATAATAGGGTTATAATTACTAAGCTAGCAATTATATTATTTAATGTTAGTTTATGAATGATTTGAAAGAATGAAGGATGTGTGTACATTACATACAGAAATTTACATTTACTAAATATTGAAAGAAAAGGAAGGATTAAATCTGTCAAATTATTTTTTTTTGTACAATTTTATGTTAAAAGAGGAAAATCTGTTTAATCAGATATCTATCTTTGTAGCAATTTTTTTTTTTTGTAAATAATTGTTTGTCACTTTGGGAGCTTAATTTGGGTGGGAACTCTAATTTTGAAATTGTCTTATCTTAAGATCTAAAGAAGGAAGCTCAAAGATTTGAAATGTTACCTAGATGTAAAAAAAAAAAAAAAAAGAAAGGAAATAAGGATTAAGTCTATTTTTTTTTTAAACAAAAGTGTCTGGAAAAAGGATTAAACTTTTCAGTTGAAAAATAATTTAGTTGAAAATAAATTAGAGATCTAATTAAAATGAATTTGTCCAAAAATAGCAAGTGACGCTATCTCTGATTGGTTAAGTTAGCTAAAAATTGGATATAAAAAGCTGTCTGGAATTATTATTATTATTGTGATTATGATTCAGATTATTAGAATATTAAATTGAATGTTGAAAATATAAGAAATGGCTGGCTAGAAAAATTATATGTATGTCCCATCTCTGCCGGACCATCTGGGGAAGCTGCACATCACATAGGAAAGAAAAGATGTTGTGTCTAAAATAATATTCTACACCTTTCAACTGACCAGAGAAATAAGATGTTTTTAATAGAAGGAAGAAAGCATTCACCTGCATTCAAAGAAGATGAATTAATCTACTGATAAATATTAATCATCAAGTCCAATTAATTGTTCCAACAACTGATTTTAAACTCAAGAAAATTTATAAATGTGAAAACAACCGCTGTATTTCATCCACTAAAAGAATAATGCTTGACAGGAAGAGAAGAAAAATTAATATGATTTCCAAATTATCCACTAAAGCAAATAACCTCAATAGAGTCATCATCATCAAACAGTTATACAACTCAAGAAAGAGATTGTTCCCACGTAAAACGGAAATGGTAGCTGCAGAAATATAGACATTATACAAGACAAGTTTGAACCCTTGGAAATTCGCCACAAACAAAAGATCGGTAATATGACTTTTTATATCTATTTTCTTTATGATATCAGAGTCTTAATAAACATTTTAGCAATAAAGTGGTATATTTTATTTAAAGAACTTTTAAAGACTATTCAGATCGATTAAAACAAGAATGTCTTACTAATAATAACTTTGAGCTTCATAAATTATCTTGAATGTATGAAAATTATTTGTTTATTAATTTTACAGTTATGAAAAATATTAATGTGTAAAACAATTTTTTTTTTATGGTATTATGATTTTAGTTTTAACTAATATATTATTATTATTTTGGTTTTAAATAATATTTTGTTATTATGGGATAAAACACGCACATACATAATAATATTTTTATATGTGTATAATTGCGAGTGAATGTGAAATAATGAGTAGTATTAGAATATTAGATTATTTTGTTTCAAGTTAAGTATAGCATTTCAGAGGTAGAAGAGCGGGGGAGAAAATAATTTAAAACTTGTTTCTAAAACTTGCTCTTTCAATTCTATTAACATTTTCTTTTACATTCTACTTACATGTTAGATTTATAAAGTATGTGTGCTAATGAGCAGATAATATTTTTTTCTTGAAATACTTTTCTCATGGAGTGAAAATCATGGTCAATGTGACATCCAACTTAATACAAAATACATTTGAAGGGAAAGGGGGAAGAACTTGAAATTAATCTGAGGATTGTTATATAATCAATTATTATTATTATTATTATTCATGTCAATTTTCATGTTTATCTAGAAATTTTATGTATATGTTAGAAATGCAGTAATAAATATTAGTTTGTTTTATTAAACGAGGCGTATATATTTCATTAAGTGTAGTCTTTGTTAAGTGTGATTATTCATCATCATCAGTGGTTGAATATTAGTTATTTAAGATATAAGTAAGTATGCTAAAATTAAGCAATAATTATGAATTTCTTTATAAAAATTAGTTTTATGTTTAGGCTTAGTCCTAGAGCTGTAGTTGAAACCCTTGTCATTATCATTATTATTATCATCATCATCATCGTCATCAACGTTTTAATTAATGAGCTGTTTAACTGTTTAAAGGCCATAAATAAATATTGATTTTATAATATTTAGTGATTTCTTAGTATTATTATAACCACATCCCGTCATCTATTTCATGCAAGGATGAGTGAATTGCCATCCTAAATTAGTTATATATAATCTGAGCTAGTAAACTTATAAAAATATTGAAACACATTTGTTATGCTAAGATCTGAGAAATGATTTATGTCTAATATACTCCACTTTGGTTTATAGATGTTTTACTTTTACCTAAATATTAGTGTGTATAGTGATATGGCTCAAAAAGCAAAATCTCCCATTTTTATTAGAAATAAAGTACCAAGAAGGGGATTCAAACCCGGTACATGTAAAAGGTTATTAGATATAACCGTGTCTAGATTCAGATAATCTAGTGGTGCCCTGCTAGACCATATTCACTTAGTATTTGTTTAAACATGCACTTAACATCAAACCAAGAAATGAAAGTGGATAAGATTACTGTCTGTATACCTGAGTTATATTTTATTGAATTACTAGTGTACTCACCTCACGTGATTTCATATACCTGAGTTATAATACTTGTTATTAATAATTTGCTTATAATTCTTGATATTTGGATCTTGAGAAATCTAATGATAGAAATATGTTTCATTTCATCCAATGACCCTTAATATGATTGATAACTCAATCTGATCTTTGGTTTAATAGCCACTACTCATGTTAAATAATTCTTTTCTTTTGATATAAAATCTACAATGCATTTTTCGTTTATTGAGCTAGATATTGATATTGGAAGCTTTTTGAAATAAAATAAATAAATATTTATATTTGAATCTTTTCATAATTATTAAATACATTTAGATCCTCTTCATAAACGAAATGACCCTGAGTTGATCGTCTTCATTAAGTTAAGCTGAATATAATAATATACTGAATATTTTGGATTCATGATTTTTTTTAATAATATTTGACATTTCATGATCATTTAATCAATATCTTTTGGACTCCTTTAAATTTGTTACAATATATATATATATATATATATATATATATTATAACATATTTAAATATATATATATATATATATATATAAGTAATGATAAGGAAGATTGCAAGAATTAGAAGAAGAACTCTCTTATATTAAATGGGACATTATTGGACTTTGTGAAGTTAGAAGAAAAGGTGAAGAGACAATTGATTTAAAAAGTGGACATATACTCTATTATAAAGGCACAAATATTGGAAATACAAGTGGAGTAGGATTCATTATAAATAAAAAGTGGAAGAACAATATTGTGGAGATTGATGGTGTATCGGACGGAGTGGCAAGATTAGTTATACAACTTAATAGCAGATACCAAATGCAGATAATTCAGGTTTATGCCCCAACAAGTTCTCATAGTGATGAAGTAGTAGAAGATTTTTATATGGATGTACAAAAGGCTTTTGATCAGAGTAAACACCATTTTAAAATTGTTATGGGAGATTTTAATGCTAGAATTGGTAAAAAAATGAAAGATGAAAGTGCTGTGGGTAATTTTGGTTATGGTAATAGAAATGAGAGAGGACATAGACTTGTGGAGTTTGCAGAAAAAGAAAAACTTTATATTATGAATTCTTTTTTTGAGAAAAATGTTAAAAGGAAATGGACATGGAAGCATCCAAATGAAGGTACAGCAGAATTGGATTATATTTTGACTAACAGGAAATACATATTTCAAGATTGTAATGTTCTTAATAAATTTAACACAGGAAGTGATCATCGATTAGTAAGGTGTAAGATACGTGTTAATGTAAAACTAGAGAGACAAAAATTATTAAGAAAAACAATATTTACAGTTGATATTCCTAATCTTCAGAAACATTCTAATGAATTTAAATTAGAACTTACAAATCGGTTTCAAGTATTAGTAGATTTTGAACATGATTCAGATTTGAATGAAATTAATATGAAAATAACTGATACACTTTTGAAAACTGCAACAAAGATAGCTGGTAGAAAGAAACAGCAATTGATCAAAGAAATTTCTACTGAGACTAGAGGATTTATGAAGAAAAGAAGGAATATGAAGATATACAAAAATGATGCATTAAAAAGAATTGAATATCTCGAATTTTGTAAAATGGTGCGGAAAAGAGTTGAAAATGATGTAAGAAAGTATAACTGTGAACTAGCAAGGAAAGCTGTAGAAGAAAATAAAAGTCTTAAGAATGTAAAACAACATTTTGGTATTGGTAGGAAATTTATATCTGCAATAAGAAAAAAAGATGGAATTATTACTAAAAGGAGAGATGACATCATGAAATTGGTAGAAGATTTTTATCAAGAATTATATAGTAATAAAGAACAAGTACCTCCTATATCTATTACATCTTCCAAATTGCCCAGAATTTTAAATGAAGAAGTGAGATATGCAATTAAATGTATGAAGAAAGGAAAGGCTCCAGGTAATGATGGAATTATAATTGATATATTAAAAGAAGCAGGTGAAGAAATAGAAAAAAATTTAGCAAAGTTATATACCAAATGTCTAAATGATAAAGATGTACCGGATGATTGGAAGAATGCAGTAATAATATTAATATTTAAAAAAGGTGATAAAGAAGATATTAGAAATTACAGACCTATCAGCCTTTTATCAGTTTTATATAAAATTTTTACCAAGATAATTACTACTCGTCTACAGAGAACATTGGATTTCCACCAACCAAGAGAACAAGCCGGATTTAAAAGTGGTTTTAGTACAGTAGATCATATCCAGGTATTGAGAGAAGTTATAGAAAGGACAAATGAATATGAGTTGCCATTATGCTTAGGATTTGTAGATTATGAAAAGGCATTTGATTCTATAAACATTTCTTCAGTGATTAAAGCATTAGATCATCAAGGTATAGATCCAGGATATTGTCATATTTTAAAGAATATTTATAAAAATGCAACAGCAACAATTAGATTTCATAATGACACTGGGAAAGTCAACATTGAGAAAGGTGTAAGACAAGGTGACTCCATATCTCCAAAACTTTTTACAGCAGTGCTGCATGAAGTATTTTGTGGATTAAAATGGGAAACTAAAGGAGTGAAAGTACATGGTGATTATTTAAGTCATTTAGATTTCGCAGATGATGTAGTTGTTTTTGTAAATAATGCTTCAGAGCTGCAGGATATGTTGCAGGAATTATCAGATGAAAGTAGGACTAAAGATAAATGTTAAAAAGACTAAAGTAATGTTTAATCGATTTGCTCAAAATATGAAAATAAAGATTGATTATGATGAATTAGAAGAAGTTAACAGTTACAAATACCTTGGTAAGATTATTAATACAGATGGAAACATAATGGAGGAAATTAATCATAGAATTAAACTTGGTTGGAGTGCTTTTGGTAGAAATAACTTGATACTAAAAGGAAATATGCCTATGTGTTTGAAAAGAAAGGTTTTTAACAAATGTGTTTTACCAGTTCTTACTTATGGATCTGAGACTTGGACACTTAATAAAAGAGCAATTCAGAGACTTCAGACCACTCAAAGAAGTATGGAGAAATGTATGTTGGGAGTAACAAGAAGAGATCGTAAACGCAATGTATGGGTAAGAGAACAAACAGGTGTTGCTGACCTCATTGAAAAAATTAAAAGATTGAAGTGGAATTGGGCTGGACATATTTTTAGAAGAGATGATAATAGATGGACAATTGAAATTTTAAACTGGATTCCAAGAGATTGTAAAAGACCCAGAAAGAGACCACATGTGAGATGGATGGATGAAATAAGAAAGTGTGCAGGGGTGATGTGGAGAAGAGAAGCTAAAGATCGGAGAAGATGGATTAAACTTGGAGAGACCTTCATCCTGCAGTGGATTGATAATGGTTGATAATGATGAAGTAATGATCTACCCCTAACATTCTTCATTTCATCTAGAATCTTATCAATTACAATTTTATTAAAACTTTCTCTTAAACTAGACTTACATCCAAAATTTTTCGTTTCTACACAATTAATTTCTTAAGTTCATCCAATTTCTATCTTTTTCTCTAGGTAGCTTTCCCATCTAATATTAATTATATCACGAACAACAACACTGAATAGTAGTAGTTAAATATCTTTAAAACAGTTTTGCATATGCCTCACCTCTCCGACATAAAAGTTGGTTTTCATTGCTACTGCGTGAACACAAGATCATCATCTTTTAGAATGAGTTGGAAACTAGGACAGTACAAAATGGTGAAAAGTTAAACTCTGTGAATTTTGAATAGTAATAATAATAATAAAAAAGATTATAGTCTGAAAGTTCTTAAGAAGTTAGAGTATCGAAAGGGACATTACTGGAGTCGAGATGCATGGGCCTTTGTATCCAGAACCCGCCATTCTACCACTGCAATATACTACGGAGAATGACAACTGGTGTGTTGTTACTTGTCTTTTGAATTATTTCAGCATCTCAATTGTCGAGTTACAACAAACGTCAAAAGTTGGTGGTCAGCATAGCTGCCTTATAAGCAGTTGTCCCGAGTTCGCTTCCCGGCCGATGCTTTGACCCACGGGGGGAAAAAAACTTTAATTAATAAGAATTTGACAACACCTCTTTGAAATCAGAAATATAAGATTGATTAGCAACTGTAGGCGTTTGGCTTAAATTACTTGGAAAATGGAATTAATTAAAAAGTTTTAAAGCTTACAAAAATATGGGGGTAAGATGGTTTAAAAAATGGATACAAAAAAATATTTGCAAAAAAACAACAACATCGGTGCAAGTGCGTATTAAGAGTAACGTCATGCTGTGAATAGAATGAGGAAAATCTGCATTACATCAAAATAATGTCATGCACTCCTATAAGGTCATACAAATTGCCTCATTTATGACGCGTATTCAAGTTTTAGTGACGTATATATTTTACACACCTCTTAAAAAAATATTTTATTTTGTTGTTCCATTTTTAAATCTTTTTTGTTAAAATAAAAAAAAACTAATTTCTAGAAATGTCAATCTTTACAGCGAGCTTTGTCCGGGGATTGGTTCGGTCTGGGCATGCTCAGTCCTGGCAGAGATATTTATAGATCTAACCTTTTACAAAAGATTGAACCAACTGGCATTTTCAATCGGAGTTTAAAATAGCATAGAAGCCTGATACAAATTAAATTAAAACACCTCCAGGAACTTCTATCAATTGGGAATAAAACTACTAGCTGAATTGGTTGAAGAATATCTAAAAATAAGCACGCACATATCTATAATTTATAAAAGTGTATAATTAATTTGGAAGACTTGTATGTGCGCATAAATGCAGATTGACAACAAGTGTCTGCATTAGTAAAAATTGTTAAAGTGAACATTCAACATTTAAATTATGAGATTAACATTGTGACCAGAAAAGGGGGCTGGGATATCTGCTCAGTAATTAAAAAAGTGGTTGCAATAAGGAAAGATCTCTTGAAGTATTTATGAAATTAAGATTTGTAATTGGATTTTTTTTTCATTTAAAATAATAATTTATTTATCACATAATCACTATTTCTTATGTTAGCACATTACTGTTATTAAAACAGGCAAAACTTTCCATACAGTATTGCCACTCAATGCCAAACAGAGTAATCACTGGGTGCCAGAAGGCTTGTGCATAATATTCCTATCTAGTGCTTATTCACCCAATATCCCCAGACTAGTTTCTGGCTTGTGGCCTCCATTGATTACTCTGGTTGGCACTGAGTGGCACTACTGTATGGAGAGTTTCACCTGTGTTAATAACAGTAGTGTGCTAGCATAAGAAATAGTACTCATGTGATGTTTAATGGTTTAACACCAATCCTGCCTAATCGGATAGTGATGGCTGTGGTTGTTAAAGAGCCAAAGACACCAAAATGTAATGGGTACTGAACTGGGTTCAGACCCATATGACTATATAAGCTGTTGAGCTTAGATTGAAAATTTTGTGTTTTCAAATTTTATTCTCATAGTTTTCCAGTTAAGTAGAGATAAAAGGTGGCTGCTGGAGGGTTGCATTAGATCCCAAGATCTAGGTGGAGTGCTCTCAGATCCAAAACTCATCACTGATGAAGGCCACAAGCCAGAAACTAGTCTGGGGATATTGGATAAGTGAACACTAGATAGGATTTTATGCACAAGCCTTCTGGCATCCATTGATTACTCTAGTTTGGCACTGAGTGGCACTACTGTATGGAGAGTTATGCCTGTTTTAATAATTTATTTACACAAATTAAACAGCAAAAGTAGGATGCATTGATGATGAGTATATGTCATATAAAATCACCATCATTGACCAGCTACAGAATAAAGATCTCTCCAATCTTATATTTTAAAATAAATTTTAAATATCTAATGACCATTCCATCATCAGATTTGCAACAAATAAGACCAACCAACTCCAAAAAAAAAAAAAAACCCCTAACAATAATGATACATTAGAGATGAGTTTTGGGATTTCCTATAAACACTACAAAAACAATTCATAAAACACAAACATATCTATACCTATAATTTTCTGGTCCATAATTCTGTTTGTCTGATGTCTTGCAATACTGTTTTTTAATTTGTTCTGTAACTTCAAAACATTATCTGCTCTCTTTTGCATTTTATTTTTAGCCATACTTTCTCAATGAAAATATTCAACATTACATATCTTTTAAAAAGACTTGTGTTTGCAAAGAAGAGTATTCAGTTTAAATGTTGTTCCATCTGTAAAGCATATGTACCATGTTTTAAGCTATGTTATTATTTATAATTTATATAAAAACATTGCGCTATATAAATAAAATATTTACATATGTTTAAGTTTCCATCTAATATTGACGTTAAAATTTCGCAGCATCCTTAATAAAAATCATATGATTAGTAACTTAAAGTAATTAATCAAAATCTTCACACTCTCAGTTCCAAATGCTTCAGATTGGCCCATACATATAGCTTGGGTGAAAAAGATAGAGTGATCCATTCTATCTTTAAGACTTTATCTTGTGTTTGGAAAGAAGAGTATTCAGTTTAAATATTGTTCCATCTGTAAAGCGCATGTACTGTGTTTTAAGCTATGTTATTATTTATATCTTTAGTGTATCTTTGAGGTAATCTTTATGATATAAATGGGTTCTGCCTCTCTCAAAAAATTATGCTTAAGAGTCTGTTTGGTACTATTATATTAATACCAATCAAGAGATTATTGGTACCTTTTAAATAAATTTAAATACAACTTCATGATAACAAAAAAAAAATTATTTAATATCAGCAAATTGGAAAGAAAAAGTAAAAAAATGATTAGAAATTTCATAAGAAATTTCTACAGACTATTAATAATGTTCTGCATCAATGTGTTAATTTCTATATACACTCAGTAAATAAATATAATATATGCAGTGCATCTTAATTGAACATATCCATTTGATACATTAAGAATGGGAATCATAAATGTTGGCAATTATATCATTATGGTGACAATCAGATGCTAGTGTAATATGCTAACTATATGTGCAATTTTTAAACTTCTCCACACCTCAGTAAATGTTATATCTCACTTTCAACTAATGGATTTGTCCAGATTCCATCTTATTTAGATCGGATTGAGCTTTCACTGTCACATAAGATATATCCAATAATAAAAACAGGCCAATGGGAAATGATGCTCAGTGAATCCAATTGCTTTCATTATGGATGGGGATCTTGCTTAAATAGCCAATCCAGTTGATAATAAAGGCAAACAACAATAATTTATTGTTAGACATGAATGACCTTATACATGTTGTTCACCATGGTTAAGGCAGTGAGACAAATTCACATTAGAACTGGAAGTTGCTAGGAATCAAACATAAGGCAAGCTGCCACAGAACAACCAGAAGTGACAATGTTCTTTCACGTGAGGCAAGCTGTCATAGAATAGCTGGAAGTAGTAAGTAAACTTAGAAGAGTATTGACATTAAAAATTGAAGGCAATGCTATACCTCACCAATGGGATCTGGTGAAGGTATAACAGTTGTATATATTGGAAATACACAAACACAACATTACTCTTTTTTTGCCTTCATAGCCACCACATAAATCTTAGCAGAAGTTTTTATACAAGAGACCATTTATGCATAATTGTTTTCCATTTGCATAATTGATATGGTTGGCATATGCAGATTTTCTACAGTAGCTTAATAATAATGATATCATTTACTAATGTACTGGCTTCACATATTTATGTAATAAAATAATATTTATTTACATTCATGTATATATATATATATATATATATATATATATATATATATATATATATATATTACATACACACACAGGCAGTCCATTCTTCCATCCTACTCTAAAAATAATGCTCTTATCTCATATGTAATCCTCTAATTTTGCAGGATTTCTGTGTACATGAGCTCTTCTCGAAAAAGTCTTTCTCCTTGTGAAATTATAATCCTTTCTTCCTGCTAGAGCTGCTTGATGTAATATGATTTTTAGTTGGTTTAATAATTTGATTCCTGAATGAATTGTTTGTTACAGCTTGATCTATATTTACAATTTGATCTTCTCAATAAAAATTTTGTCATCATTTACTGACAACATTAATATCTGATGACTAACTTTCATGATGCCATAAATTGTTTATATGTCACTTCAATATTTTTCAGTTATCCACTTGTATCAATCTAATTTGCCAAAATAAATTTTCAGTATTACTTCTGATAGCTACTTATTTTAAAAAATATTGCATATTCAAATGTTTTGTCCAACTTTAAAATTTTCATAACCTACAGAGTCTTTTAAATTTTCATTTGTAGTAGGCAATAATTTAGAAAGGCAGTAAAGAATTTTCTGCCACTAATAATTCAGTTCGCATCTTATTAGTAGTGTGGATGGAGTAAAGTTCCGGAAAAATATTGCATCTAATAATGATTCCATAATATTCTTGTGGAAAGTTTTTTCAACATAGATTTTAATTATTGAATTGCCTCCTCTGTGAAACTATTAGATTTGGGATATGACAGAATAAGTACGTGGCATATTTCTGCACTAGAAAATTGTTGAGATGCAAAGACAGTCTTGTTGACCATTACAATAGTCTCAGGATAATTAGGATTTACAAAGTTCACTTTCAATGCTATACTGGTACTCTCAACACTAGTGTTTTTGATGACTTTATGAATCTCCAACTGCTAAATGTCATTGATCCAACATGGGTTAAATGAAGATGCTTCCAAACCTGACTTGAGTTTAGGTCAAGATTTCAAGTTTTTTTGGTGATAGATTAGCAGTCGATTGGTACCATATACCTTTCTTGAGCATTTGTTTTATTTCTTGGCTCAGCTTTGGCCACCAGACATATGATCTAGCCAAAGATTCCATGTGAACAATTCCTAAATGACTTTGATAAAGTGAGTACATGCTTTTGGTCTTCTGTAGGAATGAAAATGTGGTTGGTCATCAATACACAATCACACAAGTTGGTAAACTCTCACAAATTCCATATAGACTTTGCAACTTCGTAGGATGACTTTCTGACCATTGTTTTTCCCACTTTATTAAACTTGTGTAACCAGAGTCTTTTTTTATCCAATTTGCTATTATAGTTTCCAATTATACTCTTTTGGAAATCCCAAAGAATGGAACCAATTTTTCCATAATAACAGCTAAAATCTTTATTGACAATATAAAGTGGTAAAAATTTAATCTAAGAATTTAATTTCACAGGTACTGTCATTTTTCTATCCATATCTTCTTTCCATTTACATCTATAATAATAATATCTGCTTTTACTAGTGACATTCTCTTCTTACATCTATTATTAATTTTCATTCAGTCTTGATAATATCGACAAACCCATTCCACAGTCAACTACCATACTAACTTTCAGTTTTAATATATTCACAACTATTATAATATGGTCAATATTCTATTATGTAATTTCTTTATATTATTTTTACTTCTTACTCTCCATCCTCTAGATTTATAGTGTGCTGTTAGTTTTGTTTTAACATTTCTGTCTTTATTGTAGCAGATAGAATGTCCATTAACATTTCTGTCTTTATTGCAGCAGATAGAATGTCCAAATATTGCATTTTTCACCTTTAAATCTCATTTTTCTTTAAGTGACTATTTTTCTGCAGCAATAATATGCCAACATATTTATTACATGTTTGCAGTTCAGTCTATCACTATCTGCTTCTTTTATTCCAACTGGACATTTATCCATTTCATTAGTAGGAATTCTAAAGTGTTATCTAATATAGTTTATTACACGATACATTTTTTATTGCACATATATAAATTAGATTTGGTTCACTTAATAATATTTTTCTAAAGTTCTCATCTGTCATTCCATAAAATAGTTTCTCTAATAAATTACCATTTAACAATAGGCCCTAATCATAATACTTTGCTAATGTCCTCAGTGCTATATTATAGTCCTGATATTTTTCATTATAATCATCAAACACAATCGTGTTGCCTATTCAGTTAGTGAAATAAACATTTAGGTTTTCTTTTTACTCCTGATATAAAACTTTGAGGTCCTGGGGCTGCAGAGTTGAGTTGCTCATTTCAATACATTTCCCCCACACAAACCATATAAGTGTAGACACTTTTATTTTATCATCCTCAATTTTATTTATGAGCATATGTCTTTTAATATGATTCACACATCAAATTCATGAATGTTTCTGCTTAGTAACATCATTTTTCTTGTTCTATCAATCCCATGGAGATTTATATTAACTGCATTACTTTGCTATAATTTTCAGGTATCCTCTTAATCACATCTGCTAAGTCAAGGGTATTTTTATATTAACAACAATCAAGAGAGTATTGGTAACTTTAAAATAAATTGAAGTATAACTTTATAGTAACCAAAATAAATTTACTTAATATCCAATAATTATAGGGGATTTGAATAGACTTTCAAGCCCCCTTCAACTATCCACATTATCTCATATGACCAATACACATGACCACACACATGTAGAAAAGATAATTAATCACCAGTGTACCATTTACAATGGCATGGATAGCTGAATAGTTGGAGATTGGAGTAGATTGAAGCTTGTCCATTAAAATATGAAGATTTGCTATCTTAATATAAAATGAACACTGATTATATGTATGTGTGGGAGATGAGGATGATCTGGACCAACTGATGAGTACTGGCTCTGCACAAAATATGTATATTGGTGATTAATTATCTTTTCTACATGTGTGTTGTAATGGGTATCGGTTGTATGAGATAGTGTGGACAGTTGAAGGGTGCTTGAAAGTCTGTGTTCAAATCCCCTATATTTACAATTAAGGTCCAGGTATATAAAGATGCCTGTATTTCAAATACTAATACCAATAACAAAATAGGAAAAGAATAAAAATAGAAAGCAATTGGAAATATCATTAGAAATCTCTACTCTCTTAATAAGCTTTTGCCCATGCTCAGTAGATAAATATAATCTATTGCAGGATGTCTTAATTAAAGCAAAATTTGTAAGCATCCGTTTGGATATAACTGCAATAGATGTGTGTGTTAGGAACAACAGGCATAATTTTTGACAGTTATATCAGCATTATCCAAAACAATCAACTGATATTGTAATAAATCTCAATGGAAGTTTTTATACAATAATTCATTTATGCATAATTGTTCTTCATTTGCGTAATTGATATAATTGGTATATGCTTATTTTCTAGAACAATTTAATAATAATAATGAGATAATTTATTCATGAACTGTCTGAATGTATTTACACAGCAGTATGTCCAGCTTTTTATACTGTTGGACATTTTGTCTGTGAATTTAACTGTTCCAGACCTATTTAATGATAATAATTTCCCAATAATTACACACTGTATTAGGTTTACATTCTAATTATGTTACAAATTATATACAATCTATATACATTATAAATATACCTATGCCCGTAGACATACATAAATCATATTATAGATCAATATGACCTGTAAGAGTACTAGCTGGCTGTTAACATGTTCGGAGGCCAGCTTTCTGCACTTGAAGTTCATGTGCATATGGGTGACACTCTGCATCAGCTTATAAGTATATGTGCAAAGGTGAAACTCCAAGAATCAAGTGTACTTTTCGTGATCTGATTTGCACTGAGTTCATTCATTGTTTCAATCCCTGAAGTCGATTGGCTTGTACTCTTGTCCATCCACTCTGGTGATTGCCCCTTTCACTGTTCCATGCTGGATACAAGAATTTAAATCATCACCCTATCTTTAATTAATGAGTTATTTTTAAGCTTATAGTTTATCTCATGCAGGAAATCTAAACTCAAATTCCCTTATTTTACATCTCATTA
The DNA here is from genome assembly GCA_028023455.1 of Epiperipatus broadwayi. Lineage (NCBI taxonomy): Eukaryota > Metazoa > Onychophora > Udeonychophora > Euonychophora > Peripatidae > Epiperipatus > Epiperipatus broadwayi. Next base: position 1,998,944 of record JAQFVV010012500.1, read on the forward strand.
TCATACTAAATTCCACTCTCATTATACTGAATTCCACTCTCATTATTTAAACTGCTACTGTATGGAGAGTTTTGCCTGTTTTAATAAACTGTTTTTACATTTAGAAAATAATCTTTTTTCTAATCTTAAAAGTTATAAATAACCCTTACTTCCTATTTCAAAAGAATCAGTCTTTTAAAATTCTTTAATTTATTTAATCTCTGAACTTACTATGGGTTATTAAGATACCTGGGTTCTTTTATCTTTCTTTTAGAATGCTGTTGTGAATTATGTTTCAATTCACTAGGTACATTCTCTGGAAATGTAATTGTTTGTAAATTTACAATCATTATTTTTATTTTTTCTCATGTCTATGCTAATATCTGGCCACCAGACACCACTAAGGGCTAGAGCTTTTGCTCTGCCAATGTCTCGCTGACTATTATGCAGCCACTTTACTATATGCTGTCTGTCCTTGACTGGTATCAGCATACAATCACCTTTCATAATGCAGCCTTCCTTACTGACTGTTGTTTCCAGGCATTCCATAGTTCATTGTGAATGAAACTAGGATGTTGCCTCAGCCAGCCTTCTCTAATCTGCTTCATAATCCATTGTTAGCTATTGTTTTTGACTACTCTTGATTTCAATGCATTTTTGTACTTCATTTCTTTATGTTTCTGTTCATCATGGATCTTCTCTGACAAAATTTTGTTAATTACTGGTTGCTGGAAAAGTTTTTTCTCTCTGAGTATATTTTACCAAATTCACTTAATTCCCTCGGAAAGTTTTGTTTTGTTGGGGCTATTAATTTTTTTAGTAATTGTTATTTTTACTCCCATTTTGGTGAACCAGTGTCACCCTAATATGGGGTTGATAGGAGCATGGACTATTATAGTGGTAGTACATTAATTTTGCCTGACTTTCATGTATGTATGCATCAACTACACCCCTTTATTCTAATGGCATTAATGTTCATATCCAACTAACGCCTTTAGGTCAGTTTTTTTGGATAATTAGTTCTATCCTACACTTAGAAGTAACAGTATATCAATTGCAGACTGATGTCAATGATACTCCATTACCACTGTCGATTAGGCTGATCATATGTTTTTAGTTTTAACATTATTTTGTCATCAGTGGATATTTTTTTAATATTGGTATGATGAATTTCCTGGCCTTGATATGAATGTTTATAATTATTACTTTCCTTGTTGTGATTGTTAAGTTTTGTTTAAACATTATTTCCATGTGCCCTCTTTTTTACACTTTTTGCAACATTCTCTTTTGTGAAAACAGTTGCTGGCTTTGTGGCCCTTTTTGCCACAGCAAAAACATCTAATTGAGTGTTAACTGCTAGCACTATTCTCATGATTCATAGAGAAATTCTTTCTGTATTGTTTTACAAACATCTGTTTGCAATTATCTTGAACTCGGTGAATTTTTGAGATTGCTCAGGTATGAATTCATAAGCTATCCCACATTTTATAGCCTCTATATAATTTAAATTGCTAATGGCCAATAATTGTTGCCGTAAACTATCCTTAAACATACCAGTAACAAATTGTTCCAGAAGGACTTCATCTAGAAAGTTTCATAGGTGCAATTCTTTGCTAAATTATGAAGAGCACCATGCTAATCTTTTACACTTTCATACAACCACGGAAATGCAGTCTAGCAACATGCCTAGAGAGTTGAGGATTAAAGTGATTTGACAATCTTTAACTTGATCGTATGAATAATCTTCAGGAGTTAGAGGTTTTGTGGGCCTGTTGGCTATCTCAATAATTCTTTTTGCAGCAAAACATAATAATAAAGTAATCTTATACTTATCATCTTTATTAATGAATAAGCATTTTTCTACATGTTGAATGTACAAGGGCCAACTACTTGCCCCACTGAAATCAAATTCAACGCTTGCTACTTGCATTGCCTAATCGTTCCTTTACCTAAATTTAACCATTCAGTATTATTTAATTAAGAGTTCAAATCAAGACTCTGTCTGTGCCAATTGCTATGTCCAGCCTGCTATACTGTTGGACACTTTGTCTGTGATTAACCATTCCAGACTTATTTAATGATAATAATTCCCCAGTAATTATAGAACTCTATTAGGTTTAGATTAAATGCAATTTAATCATAAATATTCTTAGCAATATCTAATTACATTACATATTATATATACATTGTAAATATACCTAAGCTTGTAGGCATACATAAATCATATTATAGATCAATATGATCTGTAAGAATCCCAACTGGCTGTTAGAGTATCTTAATAATAATAATAATGAGATAATTTATTCATGAACTGTTTGAATGTATTTACATACTAAAAAAATAATCTTTATTTACATTCATGGATATATATTGTGACTGCAGAAAGGACTTTGCTGTTAACTGAAGAGACTCTTTGATTCCTCTTAAAAGGGAAAATTTCCTATAGTCACTCCATATGTTCTTGTCATTGCAGCTGTTATTTCTATGTGATTGATTTATTTAGTATACAAACATGGATGTCCTGCTCACATGCATGCATTATCCAACATGGTGAGCTTACTGACAGATTTTAAGATCAAGAAACAACATGGTCTTTATTCTCAGTTGCCTAATAGCTCCTAACTAACTTATCAGTTGAGTTTTCTTAAAGGAAGAATGAATGAGCATGTCAATGAATCATGATAGACAAAAATAAATCATGCCCCTTATTCCCATGAAACTGTAAAGTCACTAATCAAGGTAGTGATTAGTAGCTGAAGACAAAGGTGCTAAGAATCTCATAATTGTGGAGCCAGGCTACCATTTGATGATGACCTTTTATTTAAGCATTTACAATTGCAGATCACTTTCAAGTGGAAGAAGATTGCAAGAATTGGAATAACTGTCTTATATTAAATGGGTTATTATTGGGCTTTGTGAAGCTAGAAGGTGAAGAGAATTTAAAAAGTGGACCTGTACTATACTACAAAGGCACATATATTGGAAGTACAAATGGGGTAGGATTCATTGTAAATAAAAAATGAAAGAACAACATTGAAGATTGATGGTGTATTGGAAAGATTAGTTTTTCAGCTTAATAGCAGATAACAAATGCACATAATTCAGGTTTATACCCCAATGACTTATCATAATGATGAAGCAGTGGAGGATTTTTATATAGATGTATAACTTTTTTGATCAGACCAAGTAACATTTTAAAATTATTATGGGAGATTTTAATGCTAGAATTGGTAAACAATTAAAAGATGATAGTACTGTAGGTAAATTTGGTTAGAGTAATAGAAATAAAAGAAGTCATAGACTTGTGGAGTTTGCAGAAAAAGAAAAACCTTACATTATGAATTATTTTTATGAGAAAAATGTTAAAAAGAAATTAACATGGAAGCATCCAAGTGAAGGTATAGCAGAATTGGATTATATTTTGACTAACAATGTTCTTAATAAATTCAACACAGGAAGTAATTAGGATTAGTAAGATGTAAGATACATGTTAAAGCAAAACCAGAGAGACAAAAATTATTAAGAAAAACAATATTCACAGTTGACATTTCTAATCTTCAGAAACATTCTAATGAATTTAAATTAGAATTTACAAAACGGTTTCAAGTATTAGTAGATTTTGAACATGATTCAGATTTGAATGAAATTAATAGGAAAATAACTGATACACTTTTAAAAATGGCAACAAAGATAGCTGATAGAAAAAAGCAGCAATTGATCAATAAAATTTCTACTGAGACTAGAGAATTTATGAAGAAAAGAAGGAATATGAAGATATATAAAAATGATGCATTAAGAAAGATTGAATATTTTGAATGTTGTAAAATGGTGCAAGAAAGAGTTGATAATGATATAAGAAATTATAACTGTGAACTAGCAAGAAAAGCTGTAGAAGAGAATAAAGTCTCAAAAGTGTAAAACAACATTTTGGTATTGGTAGGAAACATACCTGAAATAAGAAAAAAAGATGGAATTATTACTAAAAAGAGAGATGACATCATGAAATGGGTAGAAGACTTCTATCAATAATTATATAGTAATAAAGAACATGTACCTCCTACATTTATTATATCTTCTGAATTGCACAGGACTTTAAATATAGAAGAAAGACATGCAATGGAATGTATAAAGTAGAGAAAAGCTGCAGGTAATGATGGAAGTATAATTGATATTTTAAAATAAGTAGGTGAAGAAACAAATTTTTTTGGCAAAGTTATATACCAAATGTCTAAATGATAAAAATATACCCGATGAATGAAAGAATACAGTATTAATATAAATATTTTAAAAAGGTGATAAAAAATATATTAGAAATGACAGACCCATTTGTCTTTTATCAGGTTTGTACAAAATTTTTACAAGATAATTGCAACTCGTCTACAAGGAACTTTGTATTTCAACCAGCCAAAAGAACAAGTTGGATTTAAGAGTGGTTTTAAAAGAGTGAATCATATCCAAATATTGAGAGAAATTATAGAAAGGACCAATGAATATAAGTTGCCATTATGCTTTGGATTTGTAGATTATGAAAAGATATTTGATTCTATATAACTTTGTATTTCAACCAGCCAAAAGAACAAGTTGGATTTAAGAGTGGTTTAAAAGAGTGAATCATATCCAAATATTGAGACAAATTATAGAAAGGACCAATGAATATAAGTTGCCATTATGCTTTGGATTTGTAGATTATGAAAAGATATTTGATTCTATAAGCATTTCTTCAATGATTAAAGCCTTGGATCATTAAGATATAGATCCAGAATATTGTTTTCTGAATAATATTTATAAAAATGCAATAGCATCAATTAGATTACATAATGATGCTACAAAAGTTAACATTGAGAACAGTGTAAGACAGAGTGACTCCATATCTCCAAAACTTTTTCCAGCAGTGCTGCAAAAAGTAGTTTGTAGTTTAAAATGGCAAGCTAAAGAAATAAAAGTAAATGGGGATTATTTATGACACTTAGATTTTGCAGATGATGTACTTGTTTTTTGCAAATAATACTTCAGACCTTCAGGAAATGTTGCATGAGGTATCAGATGAAAGTAAAAAAATTGAATTAAAGGTGAAAATGTTAAGAACACTAAAGTAATGTTCAATAGATTTTCTCAAAAGATGAAAATAAAGATTGATAATGATGAATTGGAAGAAATTAACAATTACAAATATTTTAGTCAGATTATTAGTACAGATGGAAGCATAATGAATGAAATTAATCAAGGATTTAAACGTGGTTGGAGTGGTTTTTGTAGAAAAAACTTAATATTAAAAGAAAATATGTCTATGTGTCTAAAAAGGAAAGTTTTTAATAAATGTATTTAACAGTTATTACTAATGGCTCAGTTATTACTAATGGCTCTGAGACTTGGACACTTAACAGAAGTGCAATACAAAAACTTAAGATCACTCAAAGAAGTATGGAGGGATGCATATTAGGAATAACAAGAGATCGAAAGTGAAATACATGGGTAAGAGAACAAACAGGTGTTACTGTCATCATTGAAAGAATTAACAGACAAGTGGAGTTGGACTGGACATATTTCTAGAAGAAATAATAAGTTGACAGTTGTAATTTTAAATGTGACTTCAAAAAATTGTAAAAGACCCAGAAAGAGACTGCATGTGAAATGGATGGATGAAATAAGAAAGTGTGCAGGAGATCCTGTTGAGAAGAAAACTAGAGATCAGAGAAGATGGAAAAAATTTGAAGAAAGCTTAATCCTGCAGTGGATTGATAATGGTTGATGATGATGATATATATTATACAGTCCATCATAAACTACTTAAGACTTTTAGTATTCAATGGCTTCATATATTCAATCCAATGAAGATATGTTCTTGCGGTAGTGGATTTTGTAGTATCTGATTCAATAAGCTAATGAATACACACACACATATCATGTGATATGTTGGAATATTTGCATTATCTATTATTAAATGTTGAAAGTCTGTCAAGCATTGGTGGTCGAGAGGTCAGCGACAGCTGCTTTACAAGCAGTTGTCCTGGGTTAGCAGGTTCGCTTCCCATCTGATACTATGACACATGAGAAAAAAAAATGTTGAAAGTCTAGAAAATTTTAAACTTTTCAAATACAAACAACTGTTAGTAATAACATACATATACATATTTTCAGAATTTTATGGAGCATTCTTGAATCAAATATTTTAATGCTTTTATATTATATAATTTCTAAGAATCAATATCTCACTTCATACAATAAGCTGGATAAACTGATATTTCTATATGCAACTCATTTAGTTGCAATAAATAAATCATTATGACGAAATATTCTTTCTATTAACATTGTTACTTTTCTATTTCAAAACCTACCAAGATACTTCCATTGGCTTTCATTCTACAGTTTTAACTACTTAAGCTACAAGTGTTTGAACATTTTTCATCCATCACGACTGATAAAAATTTGGAATTTTTTGAATATTAATTCCTAATCCTGTGACTGATCTTATAGATTACAGTCAAAAATTAAAAACATTCTGGAGATCATATCATTTTTAGTATTGTCGAGAATAGCCAGTTCTCAGTGTATTATAAATCCAGAAACCAAAAACAATGGAGATCTTGTTTTAATCAATTTAAATTAAAAAATTCCATCTGTAGCATATACTGAAGCTTTCTATAATGATTTTAAAGTCCATTTTATAAAAATGGGAAATAAAGCTGATCATACTACTTTTTTCTATTTAACACCAGTTGCTCCTTCTCTCATTCCATCATGTATAAGCTATATAATATAAAAACACTTTGATGGATAAACTATTTACAAATAAATGTCATAGACTTATCCTGTTAACATAATCAAATGCCTTGACTAAATCAATATATGATTGGTTTGATTTACAGGTTTGTTTCCAAACCAGATAGACAAATGATTACAAAACTACTCAACAATTAATACATATTAAACCACTAAACATCGTATGATCACCATTTCTTATGCTTGCTCATAACTGTTATTAAAACAGGCAAAACTCACCTTGCAGGAGTGCTACTCAGTGCAAGCCAGAGTAATCAATGGATTCCAGAAGGCTTGTGCTTAATACCAAACCTGCCTAATAGGATAGTGGTGCCTATGGTTATTAAAAAAATCAAAGACACCAAAATGTATGGGTACTGAACTGAGTTCAGACCTATATAACTGTATAAGCTAAAATATTATCATGTTTTCAATTTTGTTCTCATAGTTTTGTAGTTAGTCAGAGCTAAAAGGTGGCTGCTGGAGGGTTGTATTAGATCCTAAGATCCAGGTGCAGTGCTTTCAGATCCAAGGCTCCTCACCGATGAAAGCCACAAGTTAGAAACTAGTCTAGGGATATTGGATGTGTAGGCACTAGATAGGGATTTTATGCATAAGACTTCTGGCATACATTGATTACTCTGGCTTGCACTGGGTGGCACTACTGTATGGAGAGTTTTGCCTGCTTTAATAAGTTATGAGAAAGCATAAAAAATGGTGGATGTTTAGTGGTTTAATACCAATCCTGCCCAATAGGATAATGGTGGCTATGGTTATTAAAGAACCAAAGGCACCAAAATATATGGTACTGAAATGAGTTCAGACCTATATGACTATATAAGCTGATGATTGTTTTGGAAATATTGTGTTTTCAATTTTATTCTCATAGTTGTGTAGTTAAGTAGAGATAAAAGGTGGCTGCTGGAGGGTTGCATTAGATCCTAAGATCTAGGTGCAGTGCTCTTAGATCCAAGGTTTCTCACTGACAAAGGCCACAAACTAGAAACTAGTTTGGGGATATTGGGTAAGTAGGCACTAGATAGGGATTTCATGCACAAGCTTTCTGGCATCCATTGGTTACTCTGGTTTGCATTGAGTGGCAATATTGCATGGAGAATTTTGCCATATGTACAATTTATTAATCACAAAAATATATACACATGTTAGTTAATCAATAAAATACACATGGTTTATACAATTAATGATGAGATAGTCATAACAAGTGATGAAATTCTCTTCCAGCTATATGATTAGTCTGCCTCACGAGTTCAAGACTCTTCTGGCTGCACTGGACAGCTTGCCTCAAGTCAGCTCTAGTTCAGATTCTTCCAGCTACACTTAAACAGCTTGCCTAGAGTTGACTGCAGATGTAGCAGTTTCCAGTTCTAAGTGGACTTGCCTCTCTGCTGAGATATCATGATAATGGATAGTGAAAGCACCCTGATAGCAGAGGTTTCACTGGAGAGCACATTGTCATTCAGGTTGACCGACATTAATGCTCTCTGCTCACTAATTATCTATCTATCTGCCTTGCATCCAGAAAGGCTATTTAATGGCAGATCCTCTACCTTACTGGGAACACTCATATTCAGTGATTATACTTGTCTATTGGACTGTACTGAGACTGTTTGAAAATAATTACCATGCATATCAATTAGAAAATATAGAATCAGTTAAAGTTAAATATGGGATAGGAGGAAGACAAGGATGCTCTATGTCATCTATTTTGTTTTTATTGTATTTTGAGAGAAATGCAGAGCTGCAATAGAAAGATTAGGAAGGGTAGAGATAATAGGTGGCAAGAGAGTATATACATTATCAAGTCTTTTAAATGCAGATATCTTCTTGTGTACAGAAAGTAGGGAAGATATGGAAGTTATGCTGAAGACATGTGCAAGGATGGGTAAAGAGATAGAGATTAAATTTAATGAAGAAAAATCAAAAGTAATAATAAATACTGGGGAAAGAGAAGAGAAATAATTTTTATTGGGAGATATAAATGTGGAGAATAGGTATAACTATTTGGAAATCATCTTAAGTAATCAGAAAAATTGTTTGGATGAATGGGAGAAAAAAATGATCAATGAAGCAAAAAATTGAAAGCTGATAAAGAAATTAACAGTATTTTCATATAATAAATATGATATAGCTAGAATTGGATGGGAATGGTAGTAGCAGGTTAACTTATGGTAATGATGTGTTATGTATTAGTAAAGGGGTGTTAGATTACTTAGAAAAGTACAAAGAGAAGGAGGAAGACATGCACTAGACACAGATGGGTGGACAGCAAAGGTGACAAGTCAAGGAGAAATGAAAATGGTCAAGTTTTATATGAGAGATGCAAAAAGCAAAATGAAAATGTTCAGTAGATTGCAATTTATGGTAGTATTTAATTGGGTTATGAGTAAAGGACAGACAATATGGGTGAGAAAGTTAATACGAAATGCAGAATATTTGGATAAAGAATTTATGTTGGTATACTTATACAAAGAGTGTGATGATTGTGTAAGAATTGTTGAGTGTTACAGTAGCATGGAATGGGATAGAAGAATAGATGCATTAATAAAAAATAGGGAGTTGGAGACCTAATATGGAGAGTAAAGAGTTTAAATATATATATTGTAACCGGACCACCACACACAACCCTTTATTAATCAGTTGTAACAATTTCCTGATGAGCATGTTGCAGGAAGGAACTATCAATTGGCATTACCCAATGCAGATGTTAACCCCCCTCCCCCAACAACAATATTTCCTGCTCATCAGAGGATGTAGCACCATAGAGGCTGGAAGCATCTAGACATTTATATGTTTGGTTTTCCAAACGGCGCCACTAGAGTTCCATCTCACTACAACCTGACTTACCTAGGTCTAGTTATGCCAGACGTAGCTCAGGAGGCATGAGATTATCATGAACAAGTGCACTGAATGATGAGTGATGCAATAAAGACAAAAACAAAATAGAATTGAACAACTGGAGAACTAAAAGTAGTTTTAGATAACAACTATTTTATTTAACAACTGATAATATTTAATTCAGAGTTCCACTTAAGAGATGATGTTTAGAAGCAGTTTAATTTAACAATAGTTCATTTTCAAGTCCATGCATATCCATGTGAGAAGTTATTTTCAATTCACTTATGAGAAGAAGTTTGGAAACAGTTTATCTAACAATAATTCATTTTCAAGTCCATGCATATCCATGTGAGAATTTATTTTCTATTCACTTATGAGAAGTTTAAAGCAGTTTGTTTATCAATAATCCATTTGCAAGTCGTTTTAGGTAACAACTATTTTATTTAACAACTGATAATATTTAATTCAGAGTTCCACTTAAGAGATGATGTTTAGAAGCAGTTTAATTTAACAATAGTTCATTTTCAAATTCACTTATGAGAAGAAGTTTGGAAACAGTTTAATTTAACAATAGTTCATTTTCAAGTCCATGCATATCCATGTGAGAAGTTAATTTTCAATTCACTTATGAGAAGAAGTTTAAAGCAGTTTGTTTATCAATAATCCATTTGCAAGTCCTTTCAATAAAGTATATGCAGTCATGCAGTTATGATTTATACAGCATTTCATTATTTTGAGTATTATTACCGGTTGGTAAACACTTAAACTCAGCAATTCTTGGTTTGTGAAGCATTTATAATTTAGTCTAATATAGAGGTATATTCATACACATAAACTTTATTGTTTGATTTAGATATAAGTAAAATGCAATTGAGCAATTATAATTTAGTCAAATATAGAGCTATATTCATACACACAAACTTTATTGTTTGATTTAGATATAAGTAATATGCAATTGAGCATTCATAATTTAGTCAAATATAGAGGTATATTCATACACATAAACTTTATTATATTATCCAGATAGAAGTAATATGGAGTTGAAGCATTTATGATTTATACAGCATTTAATTATTCTAACATAAATATTTATTTGGTCTGCTGCAAACATATATTTTTATACATAAATTCATTAGCAGTTTCATTTATACTTTGAAATATAGAATACAATTAACATTTTCCTATTTCTCCATTAATTTTGTTTCTTTTATTAAAAATTTTATCATGGCATTAATAATTGAATTGCTACTATTTTTTAATTCTTACCTTATTACTTGTTGTTCTCTTTCAATACCCATGGGGCTTAACGAATGGCACAGTAGACAGGCTGGAGCTTACTTCATGATTGTGGATGAAGAGAAAAATGCAGGTCAACCGCCCATGTTATATTGTTTTTTCATGATTAAGTTTTGATTTTTCTGTCTTGCTTTATGTAGCAAAACTGATAAAAATAAACACTATCTGATAATCCGAATTTTCCAAATATTTTCTACTTTCTCTGCTTGTTTTATTCAATATGAGTTCTAAAAAGAAAAACTACTTAACGGACGATAATAATAAAAATGATTCTCTCTGTCTGATAATCCAAATTTTTCAAGCTATTTATACTTTCTGCTTATCAGAATGAATTCTCTTTACATGACGCCTGCTTTAACTGGTGTTGGTATGTTTTCTTCCACGTTCGTGCTCGTTGGCTATTCTTTTTGGTGGTAGAAGACCGTTTTTAATTATCTGGCTATGTGTTTTCGAATTCCAATTAATTTTACATTTCTTTGCCTAAGGCATTGGCTTAACACCTAAGTTATTTTGCCTTACAAATTATTTTTCTGCAATGCAGAATGAACTTATCTTTTTTTAATGTTTAAATATATATTTTTCTTTTTTACTTTATTAATTCCTTTTTTTTGGATTGATGAATTTTAATAAAGAAAGATTTATACTTTCTTTTAATTGCAGATTTAACGTATTTGTTGTGTCTTTTTTTATTTTTAATTTGACCAAATTAACTTTCTTTTTTCATTGCTGTCCATTTTCATGATTCCTTTGTTTCTTTAAATTTTTAGTTTTCCTCAACCATTATTAAGTCTTTTCTTTTCTAACAACAAATCATGCCAGTATTTTTAAATGGGGGGGGGGTCTTTTGAATATATATACACGGTGAACAGTATATCTGTTTCAATATATATAAGTAAATAGAATATTGAGTGCGAGTTAATTTATGATAATAGCAAGGAAAGTAGTTTACTGTTTAAGGCTCAAACAGGATCTTTAGCAACAAGGAATATGTACATAAATGGAAAAATATGGGTGATTTAGTCTGCAAGTTATATACGGAAGACAGAAAAAATATTAGGCATCTGCTGATTGATAGAATATAAATGCCTGCAAGCAGAAAGAGTGTACAAATAATGAAGTTGTGGAAGTATAAATATAAACAAAGTGATTATACAGAAAGTGAGTTCTTGGTTTTTATGCTAAGTTTGGAAAAAGATAAGGGGGATTTAGATATAAAAGCCATGGAGTTGACAATGATTATGTTGTGGAAATGGGCTGGAGCAGGACAGAGAATATGGAGAAAACTTTAGGATGGAGAATGGAAGGGAAGATGGCAAATAGGTTTCTCTGGGTACGAGGTCAAGAGATTCCCGACTCTGAAAAAGAGAAGCCACAGTGCATTACAATCATAGATTATTAATGTTTGGAAAGGGCACTAAACCACGTGTCAAAAAAGGCTTTTTTTGTATGATTGATAACTAAATAATTCAAAAACTCTGTCAGATAACAAAAATTATTCTTTACGTATAAAGTGTGATCAACAGAATAGCTAAAATTAAAAAAAAATTAATTACAAAAAACTTATTTGCCAAGCGCTTTTGGTACCGTATACCAAAATCATCATGGCGACATATAGTTCCAACATGTCACCATGAATCTGGTACAAGGTACTGAAAGTGCTTGGCAAATAGTTTTTTCTGATTGTTTTTTGAATTTTAGCTCCTCTATTTATCACACTTCATATGTATGAAATTAGCTGTTTTGTATGATTTTTGTTGTTGTTATAATTTATATGAAGTAACAGCATATTGGAATTCATTATTTCCATTTTTGATGAGATTAGATTCCATAATAATTACTGCCATCTTATTTGTACATTTTATTTTTATAAACTTGGAGCATTAAAAATATCCTTAAGTCAGACATTGTAATTTTCACAAATCCATACATTCGTAAAAATTCCCAATAATTTTTAAGCTAAAATATCACCATCATATTTCTAAAACTTCTCCAGATATCTTCTCAGATCCTGCAACTATTTCATTTAAAGATTACAAACAGTTGTTTTCACATCATTAAGCTGAGTATATTTGTCCAAATCTAAATGAGATATCATTTTCAACCATTATTGATCCACTCAGGATGATCTCTCCAAGTTCAACCTATCTTCTCTGATTTTTAGGCTCTCTTCTCCACATTACCTCCATCCATCTCACCTGTGGTCTCTTTCTAAGTCTTATATAATCTGCCATGATTACTATTTCTTTTATAATCTCTTGGAATTCAGTTTAAGATTTCAACCAACTATCTATTACCATTTCCTAACATTATGTCCAGTCCAACTCCATTTCAGTCTTTTAATTATTTCAATGATATCATTTAACACCTGTTTATTCTCGCACCCATGTATTTTGTTTTCAATCTTTTCTTGTTACTCTTAACATTCATATCTCCACACTTCTTTGAGTAGTCTGAAGTTTTTGTATTGCTCTTCTATGAAATGTCCAAAATACATTTATTAAAAACTTTCCTTTTTAGACACATAGGCATATTTCCTTTTAATATTAAGCTATTTCTACAAAAACCATGTTTAAATCCTTGACTAACTTTATCCATTATGCTTACATCTGTACTAATAATCTGATTAAAATATTTGTAATTGTTAACTTCTTCTAATTCATCATTATCAATCTTTATTTTCTTCTTTTGAGAAAATCAATTGAACATTACTTTAGTCTTTTTAACATTCAGCTTTAGTACTATTTTCATCCAATAAATCTTGCAGCATTTTCTAAAGCTCTCATTACTTGCAAAATCAACTAAATCATCTGAAAAATCTAATCCACAAAATACTTATTGAAAAACTGCTGTAAAAAATTTTGGAGATATGGAGTCACTCTTCTCAATGTTGACTTTCTTAGTACTATTATGTAATCTAATTGTTGCTTTGCATTTTTATAAATATTATTCAGAAATATGACAATATCCTGGATTTATACCTTGATAATCCCAATGCTTTAATCACTGAAGAAATGCTTATAATATCAAATGCCTTTTCATAATCTACAAATCCGAAGCATAATGCAACATATCTCTCAATACATGGATATGATCTACTGTACTAAAACCACTTTTAAATCCAGTTTGTTCTTTTGGTTGGTGAAATCCAAAACTCACTTTAGACAAGTTATAATTCTTTTAGTAAAAATTTTGTACAGAACTGGTAGGTCTGTAATTTCTAATATCTTCAGCATTCTTTTAAATATTAATACTGCATTTTTCCAATCATCTGATACATCTTTATTATTTAAATATTTGTTTTATAACTTTGCCAAAAGTTTTTTGACTCCTTTACCTATTTCTTTTAAGATATCATTTATAATTCCATCATTGATATATTTATTGGCATCTATTCATCTCAATTTTTGTGCCATTAGTCAAAAGTTGTCGAAAATACTCTGTTAAAAATATCATTATGACCATAGAGAATGTCATTAATAGATTCAATAGTATTATGATATTGTCAGGTCCAAATGCCACTTTTAATGCATTGAAAAATAGATCTAAAATAAGTTGAATATCAAACTTTCCATATAATAGTTTTAAGTTAAATATTTTTTTCTTTGCAGTTTTAATTCATTAATCATTTTTTAGTCCTGTTGCCAGTTGAAATCCTATATTAAATCTCTAATGGTTATAAAGGCATATTTTTGATAAGTAGAAATTCCACATTTCCTTTTAACCAAATTACTAATAATAAGATCATTATTAGAGAACCAAACAGGATTATTCACCCTTTTTGTGTGTGTGTGAAATCAAAAACAAATTATTTATATTCACAACTTACTTCTTAATAATATTTCATACCACAATAAAATGACAATTGAAAATTTTTAAATGAGCAACTTTGGTGCTTAAATATTAGCCTTTAAATGCCTACATTATGAGTCAGACGATCATCTAATAGCAGTACTTTTAACATTAATTTAAATGGAAACCTACACACAAGTTGTAACAAATTCGTTCACTCTGAATAACAAATATATTAAACAGAGCAAAACTCTCCATACAGTATTGCCACCTGTGCTAAACAGAGTAATCAATGGATGCCAGAAGGCTTGCGCATAAAATCCCTATCTAATGCCTACTCATCCAATATCCCCAGACTAGTTTCTGGCTTGTGGCCTTCGTCAGTGAGGAGCTTTGGATCTGAGAGCACTGCATCTAGATCTTAGGATCTAATGCAACCCTCTAGCAACCACCTTTTATCTCTACTTAACTACAAAACTATGAGAATGAAATTGAAAACACAAAAAATATTTTCAATCTAAGCTCAATAGCTTATATAGTCATATGGGTCTGAACTCATTTGGTGTATGGAGAGTTTTGCTCTGTTTATCAACAATTAATGTGCTAGTATAGGAAATGTGATCATGTGATGCTTAATGGTTTAACAAATATATTAGTAATAATAAAAATTAGCAGTTCAACTGGTGACTGGCTAGTTGAAAAAAATAAAAACAAAATTGTGTAACAGTTCACATGTCTATAGATAGATAAATGAATGAATAGAACACTAGTTAGAGCTCATCTCTAACTTCACAATTTCTTAGTCTTTACTTTAATATCTATATATTTCTTTAACTCCTGTAAACTCAGATGAGCAATATTGATGCTTATTACTCCTTTGAGTCAGTTGGAGCTTTTTTTACGGCTATATCTTGTTTGCAAATGCATTTGTCATATTTCACTCTATTCTTTGAATTTCATTGATCTGCTTTTCACCTTACTTTTTTCCTTCCCTCTTTTTCATTAGAAGTTTTCCACACAATTTGTTAACTTTGCTAATTTGCATATTGTTAGTCTTTATTGTAATGTAAATTAGAATATAGTTACTTACAGTTAGTTTCATTTTCTAGAATGACTGACCAGTTTGAACACACACACGTATAACTTTATTATTAATAATACGCTGATGCGTTGTGGTGAAACTTTTTATGTAATAATTTGTAGGCTTTGTATATATATTCTGATTTACAGACTTAGCGCTTTCAGAGCCCTTGTTGCTCCATATTCATAGTCTTTTCAGATTATTAGTTATATGCAAATTGCCTCCTATATCATCCATTTTTTAGAAATGGTAAAACAAGTGTCTCTTCTGTTTATTGATTTGGCATCGCTGGTGATGAAACAAGCTTCCTTAACCTTCCTCTTGATATTGTTTCTTTCTGTACATAAAATGTCAGCCTTGGAGGGCTCAAATCTGTGGTTGAGTTCCTGCTGATATTAATAAATCTCATATTCATTTTATTCCATCAAATGTTATAAACATTATCCTTGGAAAATATGTATAAATAAATTTTTAAAAATAATGTGATGACTTTATTTCTCGGGAGTTCATAAGAAGAAGTTAGAGAGCCAGAATTAGGACCTCAAAGCCCAAAGTCAAACACTTTACAATTACATTAAACCATGCAAGAAGAATATAAGAATCAAATGGTTTTATTGTGCAAGAAGTTTGAGTACCAGAAGTGGTCTGAGAACTTTATGTTCTAGAACCAGACATTTATAATTGTACTAAACCACACATGGCGGTAGAGATCAATCATCCATCATGATTCAATCAGATCTTTTTTGGTGTCATCCAATAGATGAGCTTGATTAAAGATCATTGAAGCAATTTGGTTACATTTTATGTCATTCAAATTTTATACTCTCAGTTGATGTAAACCATTTCCAAACTGCTGATTATTTTATATAAACACCATAATTACTTTATCCTGGGGATCACAATGTGAGCAAAGAACTTCACTTACTCTTTTCAATAATAAAAATCTTTTAAAATCAAGTGATTTTTAAGTATGCATTGGAGAATGTAGGAATTTTAAGCAGAGGGGTTTTTTTTTGTCAAAGAATTTTTGAAATGGAAAATTGTTTAGCGTGAGAGGATTTTAAGTGGTTGACTATGAATTTTATAGTTTGTGTCACTCAGGTTATATAACATTTGAACACCAAAAGTGCCAAAATTGAGCTGATATATACAAACTTTTAGATTTCAAGCCCAGCACTCTATGACGATAGTAAATCGTAAGATTTTTATAACAATACTGTTAAAAGACTTTAATAAAAGAACTTCATAAATTTCTAAAACTCTTCAGACAACTGAAAACAATCACTCAAGTTAAAACTAATTTGGCCAATTATGATTTTCTTTTATAGCTATAGCTTAAATTCAATTATTCAAACAATAAACATAATCCCGCAATTGTTGTTAAAGAGTTCATGTGTAATCTGAGAATCGATGTGGCAGATCTCTTACCACTGCTAAATTATTGCCTAAGCTAGCCAAATAATATCTTCAGTCCATTCTCGGGTCATTTATATAAGTTTGAGTAATTTTTGTCTCCAGTCTGATCAATTTCTATATTCATTAACTATTTAAGCTTGCAATAAATGACTCTAAAGTAGGGAGAATATAACTACTACTCTTAGAAGTCATGTATTGCCATTGGTATACCAAATAAATGACTTATAATAATTATTTACTTTTTATATTGCAAAAGTTTTAGTTTTTCTAAATTATTGCTGTAATTTTTTTTTAATAAATGCCCCCCCCCCCCCCAAAAAAAAAATTTACCAAAAATTTGGTCAAAATTTTGAAGCAATAATGAAGCTACCAGATCTTTTCAAAAAAAATTTATTGGTTATAATAAAAATTTTAATACAAAGTTTTTCACTACTCTTTCATTGAATACAATTTAGATAAATAGGATGAAAAATAATGAAACAAACAAAGATTTATTTTTAGTTATTTATTCACTTTTATACACAACACGTTCAGAAGTCCTTGATGATGAGTCCCTCTAGTGAGAATATTTACAAGTGTTATGGTATTGCTTTTTTGTTCACCAGTATGTTAACTAATGCGTTATGGGAAAATCCCCCCAAATACTAAATGATAAATAACAGACATATAAAAATTTTTTTTTGATAATTTAAACATTATCCATAAATAGTATATATCTGTATACTGCAGATAATAAATAAATAACAAATAAAACACGAAAAATGGACAACTTTCAATGTAAATGATTTTGAGATTAAATGGAGAAAGAAACTTATATCATGATGATGTAAAGCAATATATTCATATATTTGGACCCCTCCAGGGGGCTAACTATTATCCAAATCCTTAGTTAATTAAGGCAAATATGATAGAGAAGATTTCTCTGATGAGATCTCTTGCTTCAATGCACCAAATATAAGGCCTCGGTATACATGATTTTTTAAACTTCTGGCCTAAGGAGGTCTAAATACAATTCAGAATGAAGGAAACGTGGATAAGCATCTTTTTCCATTAATCCTTGTATCCGTCTTTGTGCCTGGTCAAATGAATGGCGATTAGGCGCTGCCAAGTTATTGATAGTAACAGCACGAGTTGTAGAATCCAGATTAACCTGAAATAAAAATAAATCAGATATCACACAATTCCATATTTAATAGATAGAACAAAACAATTAAAAATTACCTCTTTTGGAGCTTGAATGGCAATAAAATCACTGAATATTTTTTTAGATTTTGAACTGAGTTTATTGCTTCGCAACTTTTTATATTGTTCACATGCTAACCAAAACTCGATATTCTCTTCACTAAATTCTCTTTGAAGAAAGGCTCGGAAAAGTGCAAGTCCATCTGAAAATAATAAAAGATTCATTTGATAATTGTAGGATATCATTAACGTGTGTGAGATATGTGGCTATTACTAATAATGATAAGCATTATAATCATTTCTCTTCATTCTATCCCAGAATCATCTATTGCAAAATGGATGAGAAATATTTTAGGTCCACATACATCTGACCAAAACTCTTCAGTGAAGATAATAAAAATTTAGCTGATTTATGTGGACAGACTTGTATCAGTGCTGTTAAATTCAGTCTTCTAAAACTTATTATTTCCTCAAACTTACAATAGATGGATCTGTAGTAGAGCAAAGAGATATGCCCCTAACAGCCTAAACAAGCAGTAAAATAAAAATATTCAAATATTTTATTGCTCAAGAGTTCATATGATGCTTGAGCATACAAATAACAAAGCTGGACCATGATCCATGGATTCTCAGCTACATAATCTGCAACTGTTAGTGCTCAGAACCATGCAGGACATTTTCTCAGTGATCGGATATTTATAAACTCAAGATGGACTAATGAATGTTTGAGATTGTCTTCCCCCAATTTATATAAAAGTAACAAAAAATCCTGAAATACTGCAAATTGTAAGCAAATCCGAAGATCCATTCAACTACTGAATATCATACAAACAGTTCTGGTGCAAACTTTATATAATTTTGTGAAAGAGGGCTGTCTAAAATTTTCCCTTTTACATAGACCTTTTTTGCTTCCTACTCTTATTATAAGAATAATCACTCAATTCACTATATGATAGAATGATAGATTTAGAAGTTTAGGATATCCTTCAGAAAATAATATTAACTTTTTTATCTCTCTATAATTTAATCACAAATTCTATACTGCAGTTGTTCCATTAGAAATGTAATTTCATCATATGTATTTGTTTTGGCTGCAAATATTTTTTTTTGAAGAGAAGCATTTATCCATTCGAACTGACATTTAGAAAGTATTTGTATACAACTGAAACATTTTCTAGATTATCATGACAGAAGTTTCAAGATCAGGATAAGAAGTGAACAGATTGAGGAGGAAATTTTATGATGTTTAGAGAATGGAAATTAGCAACAATAATTTGAAAAAATATTTAATTCTCTTTTCTTTTTGTAATTATTATAAGCTCGTTATAATTAAATATTAAGAAAAGGTAATAACTAATATTCAATATTTTTACATTGACCTATGCAATTAACAGTAAAGATGTATGCATTCCATTGTTGAAAAAATGGAACATTTTAATACTTCATTTGTATAATAAATGACATCCATATATAGGCATAATTTTCAAGACTAGGATCCTGGCAGTAATATGCCAAAAGCATGCTTATTGTAATGTAAAAGAATTGATCTTTTCTTAATATTCGATTGTAATGAGTTTATAATTTAAACTGAATTATATGAACACACACTTTTTTTGTGCATGCAACAAACTTTTACTTGGAGCAATGATTCAAAATGGTTATGAAATTCAGCCTAAAGAAAGAAAATTATCATCAAACATCAGAGGTTGCTAATTTCAATGCAATAATTTTACTATACAAGAAGATTGACATATCCTGTTAATATGATTGAAATATTTTGATAATACGAGTGAAGAACTTATAAGATATAACTCCAAAATCTTTCTTTCTATTGTCTAAATATTTCTGTTTTTTTTCTTCTTGTGTTTATTTTATTATTACATGACAATAAACAAATGATGATTGTTTATAATAACATAAAAATTTATTGTTTGGACAAAGAGAGGCAAAATTGAAATCTGATTTGTAATAGAAAGACTTTAAGTCCAGAATATAATTTATCAATGCTGTCCAAAATTTCAAGAAGGTAAAATTCTGAAAACATAAATTGTGGACAAATCAAAATGTAAACAATATCAATTGCATTGTAAAACTACATAATTTTAACATATGGTGGAAGCGGCAATTGTATTCTTTAGAGATACAAAACCAACTATCAATTTGCTGACATTTTATGTTTTAAAGTTTTTCATTGTCAGGATTTTGAACTGTCTGCATTTTTACTGTTGGAATTTTGAGCAGTTAGGATAAGGTAAAGCCATAACTTATAGGTTAAAAAAATTTCAGGAATATTAGAGAATCCTTGTAGTACCGCTACAGGAATAAAATTTTTAATTGTTTAGCCTGATGATCCATGGGAAAGACAACATATTATATCGTATAGATGATCAAAAAACAAAATTAGCAACAAACTTGAATTGATTTTAATTTGTCAGTATTGATATATATGATTGGTTAGAGTTTATTCATGATCACTTAATGTAACTCTGAATATAATCAAATCCATAAAAAATTACTATCCTGTCCAACAAATTAATCTTTGATAAATTTGTATTTTGCACACCATAGATTTTAAGAAAGCAATAATAAGATATGTAATAACATTAAGTTTAATGCTCTTACCATCTTCAGTTGTTGACAGATAAATGAATGACAAACAAATGTTATATTAAGACAAAAAAAAAACACATTTAGATAAATAAATGTAATTTTTGATGGATAAAAAAATGAACAAAAAAATTAATTCAACTTTTGTAAGCATTGATTCAGTCTCCAGGTGACATTAGTTAATGTTGATTGTTTACTTGGTTTTAAAAGCTTGAAAGAAAAAAATTAACAAAGCTTTGAAATTCTGTTCAGATCCTGCAGAAATACTGGTTATAGAAATAAGATAACAAAACCAATAAATCATTGCATGAACTTTTATACCAGATGGCATAAAAGTAGAAAGAATAGAAGAAATATGGCAATTATAGAAATAGATTTCCTTATTTTAAACTGACTGAAATATAAATGTAAAATTTAAAATAATGAAAACAGTAAGATAAACAGATGGTAATGGAAAATAATATACACTTTTAATGATTCCAATAATATTCAAGTATAGTTTAATTTTTTAGTGTTAGTACTTCTTACAATTAAAATAAAATTCTTTTATTTGCATCTAACATCTATTAGCGTAATGAATAATAATCTAGTTATTAATTTACTTCAAAGATAAATATTATATAGAGGCTAAACTCCCCTTACAGTAGTGATGATCATGTGATATTTAATGGATAAAAAATAAATATTAATGATAATAATCTGTCTGTATAAAAATTATTATTCCAAACAAAGAATCCCATAAATTTTTCAGATTACTGCATTCGAAATAATAATTTATTTTATATAATCTATTTTAGAGCCCTCTATTGTAAGGTTTGGTAATTAATGGATACTAGATAGTAGTTCTGTATCTATATTCCCAAAAACTAATCTGGTTGTTTGAATGTGGCATTGCAATGTAATGTCATACACTTGCCATAGATGGTTTTCAAGTAGAATAATAAAATGAATTACCCATCACAATGCAGATGTAGTCAGACTGAATGAATGGACGTTGATATACGAAAAGTAAAATTGTATTTGCAAGTTTATTAAAATATCTCGTATGAGGTTGCCTGCAAAATAATTCTGAATAACATATTTGGAACGATTGTTCCGAGGCATGATTACAATCCTAAACATGACCTATTCAAGCAGTAGTAAAAGTTATTTGCATGTTGTTAATATTAATAATAAATGCTAAAATGCAGAAGTAATTATAAATAGTTGCAAAACTAATGTTAATATAAAGAAGTGGGGGTCAAGGTTATCTGTTATCAGCCTACTTATTCAGACAGAAGATATAAAGACTAATTGATATATGGATAAATAATATATGTTTAGAACAAGTTAAGGAATTTTGTTATCTGGGCAATAGTTAGTTGTCTTTATGAGATTAAAAGAAGAATGCTAGCAAAACATGCTTTTAAAAAACTTTATTACTAAATAAAAATATCTATGCATGAAATTTATTAAAATCTTTATTTGAAATAAATTTACTTATTGTTGTGAGACATGATCCTATAAGGAAAAAAAAGATTGGAAGGAATGGAAATATGGCTTTAGAACAAGTTGGATTGAAAAACAGGCTAATGATAAAATATGAATAAAATTTGCAATGAAAAGAGATGATAAAAATGAGAAAGATTAAGTTTTTGGGTGGCAAAGTTTTAGGATGATGACTGAAAGGCAGACCAAAAATATAATATATTAATAATGTGTTCAGTGAAATTTAATGTTTTTCATATGCGAATATGAAACAAAGTGCTAAAAATAGAATGATGTGGATGCAATGGCATGGAAAATAGGTTTATTAGATTTGCCTGAAGGTTTGTGATTAGATGTTGGTAATATGTTGCAATGCTTATATAATTTATCATTAAATGGTGAATGCATAAAAAAATTTTAAACTTTATTTAAATTTTTCAAATACAAACAATTTGTTAATAATAATATGGGTTAGTAAATACACAACATTATTCTCCACTTTTCTTCAAGTGTTGCTGATCTGACCAGTGACAATACGAGTCACACACCTTTAGATTCTCAAATGATAAATTTTAAGGAACTGCTCTAACCAAATGAGCCATTCTGCCACTGGTCAGGCCAACAACCCACTTGAAGAAGAGTGGAGAATACTATTACTCAAAACACTGTGTAATTACTAACCTATGTTATCTATTTGTGTGTGATTACTAATAAATTGTTTGTACTTGAAAAGTTTAAAATTTTACTATACATTCAACATTTAATGATAGCTGATGCAAGCAGTCCAACATATTATCACATATGTTTATAATATTCTTACGGATACAAGCAACAATCTCACTTCCATGGTAACTGTCAAATTTATATTATACTGATATTATTATATTTAATATTGATAATCAGAGACTGTCATATTTAATAGTTTGAGGAAATAAGAAGATATATATTGTTTTATGCATTCCACAAAGAAAGGTCTTTGAACATATCCTTAGTTATAACAATTTTTTCCCATTAGAAAAAGTGGATGATTTGAACTCTGATTCATTTATGGTTCTATTTTTGTCAATGGCATTGGAAGGAATGAAAATCCTTAACCATAGTTTGAAATGTACAAACAAAAATTAATAGTAACATATACTGTACAATTTTATAGTAGTGATTTATGAGATTATATAATCCTTAGAATTCAGAGTTCAGAGATCAAATTATTTTTTTAATCAAATTCAGCATTCAGCACAAATTTAATGAACTGCTAAATAAAAAATTGTGTTCTAATGGATAATTGTTTTTTTTCATTATTCATAAAAAAATAATAGCACATAAATTTTATATTTGTATGAAGTATCTATTAAGAATTTTTATGTGTTAAATGAGAACCAAACTTTTCATTTTTAGATTTTAGCAGCGAGATAATAAAAAAGCTTGTACTTTTCAGAAATTATTAACTTCAAATTAGTTCCTTTTTAATATATAAATAGAAAGAGAGATACGATGAAGATTTATTCTTTACTAAATGAATATCAAAAATAATGGAGAGAAAAAAATTAGCCTATACTGCACATAAAAATAAAGAAAAATGTTATAATTGTAGACTCAAGATCATAATGAAGCTGGGATTTTCAGATAAATAAAGAACTGTCAGGCAAACTCAAGTAAATTTCAAATGCAGAAGCAAAAGAAATGACTGCTTTGAGAAGAGCAAATTAATTTAAAACTGATCTTTTAAAAAATTTCACATCCTGATAAATTCAGAAAAAAAGTGTCGGAGGTTTTAAACTCAATTTTAGTAATTATATGTATTAGGGATTTTAAAATGAAACCATAGAGTAAAAAATTTTCAAGTTAAATTAGTTAATAAATCAAAATTCCAAATATTTTTTTGTTAATTTGAAAGAATTTTAATTGAAAATATATTTAAACTCTTAATTATTAATTGTAATACTATTAATAATATCAAATGGTTTCTCATATAGTAATGTTATAATTTGTTAAAAAAATTATATTTATTCTACTCCAAAGTACACTATTGGAAGACTGAATAATTAACAAATACAAGATGGAATCAAGCTTACTGCAAATGGCTTTAGAGTATGTGAAAATATCTGCTTTTAGAATAATTAATTGTGTCTGAGATGGCAACATACTTGAATTATAATTTGGTTAAGAACATAAGAACTATATTCCAGCATCTTATAATTTAAATAATAATGATTTCAATACTTTAGAGATGTTTTCAAGTTGTTGTTTTTTTTTTGTCCTTATCAGCACATCTCTCATCACTGAAGCTCAGATCACGCTATGTATTTTTTGTGAACAACCTTCACTTGTCAGTGGTAATCTATCAAACATCTGTAACACTATGTCCATGTTAACAGCTTATATTACAACATAGTGATTATAAATAAACAAGGTATACAAAAAGGAGGGCACTTGGGATTGTTTATAATAATTAAATCTATAGTCATATTTATGTGTGACTTATTTTTAGAATATAATATCAGAGTTTATTTAGAATCGCACTAGATAAACACAACAATCCTCTTTGCATATATTTTATTTCTTGTGTTTGTAAATTTATTATTGTTAAAATAATTTAAATAATCTTGAATCCCAAAACAAAATGATAAAAAATTTCAAAATAAATCGTTACTTAAAAAATTTGTTTTTTTTTTTAATTACTCTTTTTGTTCCTTAACCCAATTTTTTTTTTTTTAATGATTAAACTATTTTTTGGTGTTCTATTTTGCTTATCATTTTAATGAATAATAAGCATTAATTAACTCAATCCTAATAAAAAATAAGCATTTTTTTCAATAAATGCAATAAAAGTAAAAAAAGAAATAAAATATTCTTAATTATATTTTACAAAAGCAGGAATTAGATAAATTCTTTCATACACATAACCAAGAATATGAAGTTTAAAATATTAAATTATAAATTTTGCTTGATAAGAAGCTAAGAAAAATTGATAGAACACCCCCCCCCCCTAAACTTTTATTTGTGACAGCTAAAGAATTTTTTAATTTTATATATTTAACACTATATTATTAAAATGATTGTAAGTTTATTTAAATTAGATTTTATCTAGGCAGAAAGATTAAAACAGAGTAAATTAAACAAAATGTGATAATATATTGAACTATTTCCATTATCTTTCACTAAATGCTGAATGTCTAAAAAAATGTAAACTTTATTTAAACTTTTCTAAAATGCAAAAACTTTTAGTAATAACAAGTTAGTGAATAACACAGGTTAATAAATTACACTACTAACTTGTGTTGCCTATTAACCCGTGTTATCTACTAACTTGTATTATTACTAACAGTTGTTTGTATTTAGAAAAGTTTAAATAAAGATTATAATTTTCTAGACATTCTACATTTAATGATAGATGACAGAAATATTATCATGTCTAAAATACCATCATCATAAACTTTCAAACAAACACTAAGTTAAATAAAAATATATAATAAATAAAAGCTAATTTAGTTTTCAATAAATCATTCAATTTTAAATTATAAATGTGCCACTAGAAACCACTAGCATTAAAATAGCACATAATTTATATATAGTATATGCAAAATTTTAGCTAAATTGGAAATTGGGAAGAGGATCAAAATTGAGTTACAAGATTTTATTTAGGCAAAATTATGTAGAAGCATATAAAAAAATCCTTTATACTAATACTATTTCATAAAACTTAAGTTTCTTTTTCTTTAAACTTTCAATTTATAAATTCTGAATTAATTATATATGAAAATATTTTAGTATATCAATGCTTCACTTTCCAATGTTTTGACCATTTATATTACCTTTATCTTTCAACAATAAATTGTTTGATGTTTACAAAGGTGTATGTATAGGAAATTGTAGAAACATTGTGACAAAACAACTTTATACATATATTCAGTGAATATGATAAGGATACATTGACAAAAATAAAATGTATCTTATGGACAGGTTGGGGGATGGGGAACTGTTCTAGTAAAGAAATCCATCTACAGGTTTCTTTTGCCTCATGCCTATAAAATCCAAGGAAAACCTATTTTTGGTTATAATAATTAATGATTGTATTTGGATACTTTTGTTGATCATATAAAAATGGATAGCTAATGCAATAGAGGACAAATAAAATGGGAGCGATAAGGTAAATAATAGGAAAGAAATCCTGAGAAAAGTTAAGGAATACCAAGGTAACCCAAACTTCCATTGAGAAAACAAAAGGAATTCTGTCCTTAATAAAAACAGGGCACTGACTTAGTATATAATTTATTATTTATTCTCTGTAACACATCAAACATTGAATTTACCTGTATATAGAACCATCTACATCTTAGGAAAGATAAGGTTAGTAGAGCATTAAGATTCAATTTGAGTAAAAAAAATCAAAATATTTCCATTCTAGTCATCAGAATTTGTGTGTCTTAAAAGATAATGCCTGGCGCCTTTATCAAAAATGTCAGTGTAAGAGTAGGTTTTTGGGAGAAAAAAACTGATATGAATAATTTTTATTTATGATCAATTCGGAGATCATAAATTGAAAGTTTTTTTTTTTTAAATATTATTATTTTAATAGTATGCATTTATTTATAAAACTAATATTTTTGTTTTTATTTCTTTGTAATCATATAATTAGTATTAACTTAGTTTATAATGCAGAAAGGAACAAACTTCATTTTAATTAACTTTAGTGTATAAGCTTCAAAATTGTAATGAATTACAAAGTTGGTATTTAAACTCAATAAATAATTGATATAATTATGTTTACTACTTCTTCACCCTAATTCAAAATCAAGAAATAGATAAATTAACATTAACGGAAGAATCAATTGAACATACACAAGAAGTTAAATAATCAAATGGCTTTATTTATTGCTCAGGAGTTTATAAGAAGTTTGAATGCCTTAAAAAAGTAGGTTGACCCTCTACTGTTGTGTTGGCCCATGAATAAATAGCAACAATAAAAGACTTTCAAAATGTGAAAGAAGGAGTTAGTTATCTTCCATTTTTCTGAATCCAAATTAAATGTGACAATTTTTCACATAGCGTTCATAGCTAACCTAACAGGCCATCCAATTATATAGCTTGGGAAATGGTAAGTAGTTAAATATTGAACTATTCTCAGCAAAAAAAAAAAAAAATCATTAAAAACTTTTAAATATAAGCAATTATGTTCTCTTTCCTATACATTTTATTTAATGTAACAACTTGTTATTATTGTTTTACTATATAGTAAATCATCCACGCATTTTACTACTGTTACACAATGCTTCATTTACCACTCTCTTTTACAGTTTCGATTGTGCATGGATGATTTAACATTATACGGTCTATTTACTTGCTTACATATAATAAAATGTAAAAGAATGAGGATTTAATTACTTGCATTGAATAATATAACTGATGCATATAAGTTAAAGAAGAAAAGAGATTATAAAAACTTTTAATAATGAATCTAAGGATCATCGCTGTTCCTCTGTTGAAAGCTACTAAAGAGATCACCAATACTGTTTTATCTTCTATGCTAAAAACATTAAGCAAGTCTCATATGCAGGATGTGCTCATAAATAGTAATTATAATATCAGGTGAAGGGTAAGTCAAAATCATTTGACTTTCAAATGCAAATTGTTAATAAACCTACATAATCAATTTTAAAAAACATAGTGGAAGAAATGTAACTATGGTACTATGAGTGTTTCAGGGGCATTCACTGTCAAAAATATATTTCACTACTTTGAAAACAAACATTAGCATAACTAAACCCATATAACATCCATAAATGCAAATAAATTAACTAACTACTTGATCATATAAAAACAGCACACATCTAACCATAAAAAAAAGATCCTGTGGGCAAAATAAAAGAAATGTAGGTTCATATCTAATTTATTCAGAATCCTATCAACTAAAAAGTGATCAAACACGAATCATTTGCCACATGATATCGAGTCAACATAAATTACATTTTATTAAAAACAGCAACATAGAATTTAAACTCTATAAAGCTGAAATTATGGCTTACCACACCATCTTCGGAACTATTAAGGATTATAGTTATGTTTTTCATAAGAATGATGAAAGATAGCCACTGCTTAAGGAAGGGGTGTGTGTGTAAAGTTGGAACAGAGGATTATAAGCATAACGTTTTTGCATTATAATGAAAGAGAATAGTTGATAATTATTAAAATTGATTTTGACAGGATATTAGTTTTGTTAAAATTGTATGGAGTTATTTTTAAAGAAATTCTATAAAGTATGTTTATTTGTAAAGATTTTATTACAAAGGATATCCTACTGAAATTTTAAATATCCGTTAAGACGGCGTGTAGACCGCAGATAACGAAGGTTAAATCCGTAAAACAGGATGGTAAGTTCTTCATGGCTATTTGCATAATGGCTGCAACTCAAGTATTCGTGCCTAGTAGAGTCTTTTGAACTCGCAGTATTTATATGAAATAAAACTTGATTTTAAAGCAAAATGTATAAACATAACGACACAATTCGTCTTAATTATATAAAAAAATTCATATAAATATAAAATTTAATGCCAATTTATAAAATATCTATTAACCATTAGAACATTTACATGCACACACACACACAATTTTCTTTGCTTACATTTACTACTGAGTAAGTCTTCCAGGGATTGTGACCATTTCCTAGCTTCTTCCGAGGATGGTCGGACCGATTTTGTGCTCTCGCCGCTTTGTAGCGTAGTATCCGTGTGCCGCCGTCGAAGAAATCCTAATTTCTGCTTCATATCTTTGGCTCTAAAAAGGATTTAACAAGTTAAACTAAGAATAAAAAAAAAAAGTAGAAAAGATTATTAAATTTGTTCTTACAAGCTTCTCTTTTTCTTCAAGGGCTGTTTCTGATCCCCAACTCCAGGACTCTCTACGCAAGACTCGTTGGACAGAGTTTTTTTAATTGTCTGCAATAAATGTCAAAGGTTAGTTTCATCAGCAGATATTACAACGTCACAGGCAATCGGAAACAATTTTATCTTCCTGATAAGGCATACAAGAAATTAATGATAAAAAAATGAATCAAACTTCACATAAAAAAAAAAAAAACTTCGCTACAACCAATGATAAATATTTTTTTTCAAACATATTTAAATACTTTAATATATATTCTGCAGCTTGCTCGAAAATTACTAAGAAAGATCTTTTAATATCCCCTAGCCGTATATGTTTCAATTAAACGGGCGACATAACACCGTGCAAGCACGGTAAAGAACACAGGCACAATGCCAAGATTTTTGTAAAGGTGGATATTATTAGAAAGGGCTCAGGAGGACAATGGATGCTACAGAAAAGAATTAGCATAATATGGTGAAAGCATCAGATTCACCTTAAAATTAACTAATTCCTACCTTGGTATCTTTAAGGAACTGCGCGTGCGCAGGGACGTCCTTGCTGCAGCCGGCGCTCTGGGTTCTTCGTAAGAGTTTCTTCAGTTTTCCATCTTGTTTAGGTTCCTTCAGTTTTGTACTAGAGATATTGGGTACTGGGATGCCACGATGTGTTGGTGATCCGTGGGCAGACGTTAAAGAGTTAAAACTGAAGCTGAGGTGCAGTTCCGGAGTAGGACTGGCGGGATTGCTTCCAAGAGTAGTCAGTTTATCAGAACTATGGCTATTGGTTATCGTGTGGGGAATCTTTTCCCAGTCCAAGCTCTTGGGACTCAACAGCGTGTTATCTACGGTCTCAGTAGAGCATTTCTGAGTAAAATCAAAGCTAAGCGCTGAAGTATTGTAATTGGGAGTACTAGAAGCACTTCTCTCCCAAGAGGAAGCGCTAGATTCTTCATCTTCTCCCATTTTGAAGGACGACTTTGCATGCGGCGTTAATAACCCTAACGCAACATTTTCACTTTCTCGCTCACGCATGTACTGTTCCATGCTGGAAACGGTCCATTTCTCTTGGGAAGGCTCTTCTACCAACACTCCCTGCAAAAGACAAATAAAAGAAATTAGTCCACAATTAGAAAAGATTGCAGAACTCAGCTCATTTTAAGCAAAACTCAAAATAGAACTCTTTTACTATTTTTTTTAAAAAATACTAATAAAAAAATCTGTTATTACTTAGCATAAATAAATCTAATTAATTAAATAATACTTACATAATTCTTAAAAACACAAGGTTTAATTATAAATAAACTCCCCATAATAGCAAACTTAGTCAACCAGCATGGCGAGCTGGCTATATCAGCGAGTTAAAAATAACCTTTAAATGATGCTAAATATAGAACAAGCCTGGTAGTGTGACGCAGCCTCACGTGACAGTTTGGTTCATTTACTGCCTCTTTTTTAAAATCTCTTCTACCAATCTTAATTAAAATAAATCGGCAATAAAAAAAAAAATTTCTTCGCAGTAAAAGCAAAGAATACATATTTAAAAATAAATAATCAATGTAGATATTTTTACTACAGGGATGAGTTATAAAAAAAAATGTTATTACACACACACACGTCTAAATCCCAAATTCTTCCAATCTTTAATTGAATGTCTTTTATATGTCATCTAATGTCAACATAGTTTGCTTGCTATTAGTAAGTAATAGAGAAATCAACTGATTTAATCAGCTGGAAAAACTCATCTGATTTCATCTTCATCATTTCTACTTATTATAAGACAGTTCAATGTACTAATAATATACATGTAAATAAATGAAATTTATATATGGATAGGTATGCATTATATAGTGATAAACTCATCCAGGCAATTCAAGCGCTATTTGCCAAAACAACATTACATTAGTTTTGCGACACTTAAAAGTAATATTAAAGAAATATTTTTAATTACTATCAACATTGAAGAAAGAATATAAACCTCTAAACATAGACTTTTCCCATTATATCTTGACTATTCTTTCATCTGTTTTTTTTTTTTTTTGCCAATTATTTATTTATCTAATCCATTTTGCTGCACGCTCACTTCTCATTGTTCGAAGACTTCAATAAGTTTTTATCCAGACTCTCTGAAGATCTGATATTTCAGGTGCTTGAAACCTGAGCCATAAAGCATTTAATTACTGTTATTAAGCACTTCTTAAATTCCAACAACTTATAAAATAACCTCAATTTCCTTTTAAAAATAATTATCATTTCATTTTTGCCCCTTTCTCACTAATGCAATTCCATACCTTATCTAATTTGTTCTAGGTCAGTTTCATAAAACAACAGAATAAATATAACTTATACTATACAATATCATTTTCAATCTTTATCTATTCATAGAAGGATGAAAGTCTCTCCAAGTTCAATTCATCTTCCCTGATCTCTAGTCTCTTTTCTCCACATGATCTCAACACTTTTCACTATTTCATTCAACCATCTGTCTTGTAGAATCTTTCCATATCTTTTACAATCTCTTAGAATCTGGTTTAGATTTCAACTGTCCATATATTACTATCTCTTTTAAAAATATGTCCATCTCATCTGCACTTCAATCTCTTAATTCTTTCAATGATGCCAATAACACCTGTTTATTCTCTTACTCATGCATTTCATTTTCACTCTCTTCTTATTACTCCTAACATATACTTCTACATTCATTGTTGCTCTTTTGTTAAGTGTCAAAGTTGCAGATCCATAAGTAAGAACTGGTAAAAGACATTTTTTAAAACCTCCCTTTTCAATGACATAGGCATATTTCATTTTAATATTAAGTTACTTCTACCAAAAGCACTCCAATCAAGTTTAATTCTATGATTGATTTTGCCCATTATGTTTCCACCTGTAGTAATAATCTGACCAAGGTATTTGTAATTGAAAACTTCTTTTAACTCATCATTATTAATCTTTATTTTCTTCTTTTGTGAAATCTATTGAAGATTATTTTAGATTTTTTAACATTTTCCTTTAAACCTACTTTCTTACTTTCATCTGATAACTCTTGCAACATTTCCTGATACTCTAAAGCATTATCTGCAGAAACAATTACATCATCTAAAAAATCTAGATTACTTAAATAATCCTCATTTACTTAAAAAAAGTTTTGGAGATATGGAATCCCTGTCTTATACCCGTCTCAATGTTAACCATCCTAGTCTACCATTATGTAATCTAATTGTTACTGTTGCATTTTTATAAACATTTTTCAAAATATAATATCCTTGGTCTATACCATGATAATCTGATGCTTTAATCACTGAAAAAATCCTTATAGAATCAAATGTCTTTTCATAATCTACAAATCCAAAGCATAATGATAAAACATATTCACCAGTTCTTTCTATCACTTCTCTCAATACTTGGATATGATCCACTATACTAAAACCACTTTTAAATCAAGCTTATTCTTTTAACTGGTTAAAATACAAAGTTCGGTGTAGACAGTTAGAATTATATTGATTTAAATTTTGTATAGAACTGATAAATCTGTAATTTATAATTTCTTCTTTATCATCTTTTTTAAATATTAATACTACATTCTTCCAATCATCTGGTATATCTTTATCATTTAAACATTTGGAATATAATTTTACTAAATATAACACAATCAAAATTAATTTATTCATAGTTAGAATATATTAGGCTGGTATAATTTTATCAACTGTTGACAATTGGCCAATTAGATCTCCATTATACTCTTCTATATATAAAAGTAAATATATACACATCTTTGCATTATAACTACTACATTTCAAATTATGCAAGAATTTGTATATAGATATGAATGCACTGTGTGTGTGTCTGTATATATACATAAATATAAATATCATCACAAATGGAAATTAATGCTGTTTTTTTTTCATATAAATTATAATGAATAAAAAAAATATCATATACAACAGCTCTATAAGAAAAAGATAAAAATATATTTTTATACAAATCTGTATTAATGATACACAACCAAATAAATTACATATTACCTATTACCAAATGCATAATAATGGATGGCATAGTTTAATACAACATTAGGGTTTGATTCTGGCATGCAAGCTCCTTAGATCAATGCCAAGTTTTGCACTTCTGGTATTCCAATTTCTAATGAACTCCTAAACAACAAAGTCATTTCAACATTTATTTCATGTCATATAATAAATATGCAAAAAAATATTTAAAAATCAAAATCTAGATGTCATTATATAAATGTAACAGTAACAAATGATGTGGTTTATTACTTAGGAATTCATAAAAAATTCAAGGACTAGAAGTAACAGGGTAAATGAGAATCAGGGATCTTGAGTTCCTGAGTCCATTATTCTCCCACTACAGTAAACCTTACAGAGTACTAGATATACAATGCTCTGTAGTTAGCATTCAAATCTGGAAAACACTTAAGAAATTAGCAAAACATTGCTAACAGGTAAAAAAAAAATTGTATTAAAATAATTGATAATTATTAATAAATGAATTATTTAGATATTATTTAAATATGCCTAAAGACAAAATTTTGTGTTATGCATAAATGTTCCAATACATCATTTACACTAATGTATTTTCATACAGTTGCTGTTTTGTTTTCTGCCTTTTTTAACAACAGTTGTATAACAAACCTCATATGTTGCTATGTGATGTGATGTAGCTACTCCTTAAGTCAGGAATCTCTTAGCCAATATGAAAAAAACCTGTTAACCACTTTACTTTCTCTTTCCATTTCCCACCCTAAGTTTTTATCATATTCTTCTCTATCCTGCTCTATCCCATTTCCACAACATCATCTTTGTCCACTACATAAACTTTATATCTAAATCCCCCTTATCTTTCCCCAAACCCAGCATAAAAACCAAGAACCCACTTTCTGTATAATCACTTCATTTGTATTTATACTCCCACAACTTCATTATTTATACCCTTTCTGCTTGTAGGCATTTACATTCAATCAGAAGATGCCTAATATTTTCCATGTCTTCCTTATATAACTTGCAGCCTAAATCAGCCACATTTCTCCATTTATGTGTATATTCCCTTGTTGCTAAAGATCCTGTTTGATCCTTAAACAGTACACCACTTTCCTTCTATTACCACAAACTTCCACTCAATATTCTGTTTACTTCTATATATATTTAGACTTTTTTTTACTCTCCACACTAGATCTCCATCTCTTCAGCTCTCTATTTTTTATTAATGTATCTATTCTTCTATCCCATTCTTTGCTATTATAGCACTTAACAATTCTTCTATTACAATCATCCCATTTTTTGTATGAGTATACTGTCATAAATTTTTTATTCAAATCTTCTGCATACTATACTATCTTTCTCACCCATATTGTTACTTGTCCCTTTATTCATAACCCAATTAAATACTATTTTGGCTACTCTCTTACTATCCATGAATTGCAATCTACCAAATATTTTCACTTTGCTTTTTGCATCTGTAATATAAAAACTGGACCATCCCATTTCTTCTTGAATTGCCTCATTTGTGATCTCCACATCTGCATCTAATGCATGCCTTCCTACTTCTTTTTTTACTTTTTCTAAGTAATCTAACATTGCTTAATTAAACACATCATTACCATAAATTAACCCTGCTACTGCCACTCCCTTCCATACAATCCTTGCTACATCACATTTATTATATGCAAACACTGTTAATTTCTTTATCAGTTCCCTTTTTTTTCTTTGCTTCATTTATCAATTTTTTCTCCCATTCATCCAACAATTCCTCTGATCACTTAAGACAATTCCCAAATAGTTATACTTATTCACCACATTTAACTTTATATCCCCCAGGAAAAATTTGTTCTCTTCTCTTACATCACCACGTGAGAAAAAAAAATTCAAATGTTCAAAAAATCAAATGAATGTACATAATTCTACATCAAGTGTCTATCATAAAAAAAAGGAAAAAAAAAAAAATACTAGTGACACATTGAGTTTTAGGGTGATTTAATCAAAGAATTAAAAAAAAACAACCTATATTTATCAGTGAGCAGGAATTAATAAGTATTTATTTAGAGTAAAAAATACAAAAGCAGGCATATGAAAAAGCACCATCTTTACCAGCAATAAATTAATATTTATTTTTCCTTTAATGAATATTTTTAAAAGGTCATCATCATTTCCAAGTCTAATCATTTTCCCTCAATCTCTAGTCTATCTTCTCAACATCCTACTGGCAAACCTTATTTCACCTTTTTCACAATCTTTTGGGATCCAGTCTAAGATTTCAATCGCCCATTTATTATCATCTCTTTTAGCAACATGTCCCACTCAACTGTACTTCAATTTATTAACTCATTCAACAATTTCAGAGATACATGTTTGTTTTCTCACCCAGGAATTTCATTTTTGATCCCTTTTTGTTAATCCTAACACACATTTTCTTATACTCTATTGAATAGTCTCAATCCCTATATTGCTCTTATGTTAAATGCCCAAAATCCAAAGCCATAATATTTGATATATAAAAATTTAGTTTTGGAATAGAATTGTGTAGTACAAAATAGCCTAAATTTTTTAGAAATATCTAGGAGCATTTTTTTCTAGACATTTATTTTATAAAAACAGGCATTGCTTAGCTGATCCCTTTTGGTGCTGGAAGCAAATCTTAAAAGTTATATTCTTTAAAATTATTGAAGTAGATAGTAACATTTATTTAAAACCTTATCCAGTGATGGAAAAGATAGATTACCATGAATCAAAACATTCAAAAATGTCTATTATTCAAACAAAATTAAAAATAATTCTGTTGATTTATTGTTATAATCACTTTTATACTAATATAAATAATAGAAGCATATTCTGATTAATAAAATACATTTATACAGCATACAAAAACTATTTCAAACATAAAAACTGTAGATAATAAAATTAATATTTAATTAATTTTTTTTAGCAGAGTTTATTTTCAAAATTGTTTAATCTGAAAAAATTCACAATTTCAGTTCAGTTAGGGATTTGACTCATATCTAATAAAATTTTTCTCAAGAGAAGTAGAATTTTTGCTCTCAGGTAGTCGATCCATCGCTAAACATCTATTGGCCACCTAGCTTTCCTTAATAGATAGTAAGTTAAGAATGGAAAACCACTCAAATCTTCACCATGCAGCAATTGTCAATTTTTATAAAAAAAAATTTTTTTTTTTAAGATTCCTCTGTGAAAGATTGTTGAAGAAGCCTTTGCTGTGCAGTCGGCTACTTATTAAAGAACTTGTTTTACCTACTTACTTTATTGAACAAAGCAGTGGATGCAATAATAAAAAACAATATATATATATATTTAAAAAAAACTCATAAAAATAAAAAATAATAAAACAAAAAAAGTGAGAATAATAAAGTAAAATAAACTAAAATATAATTTAAAAAATCATAATATATTAAATCATTCTTAATTAGACTTTGTGGTAGCAAAAAATTTCTTTATGATTTATTTATTTTAGTTATAGCCTTTTATTGCTGCTAGATCGCTTAACTAATTTTGGACTATTGTTATTCAAAAATAACTTTCTAAAACTTTTACTTTAAAAAAAACTGTTTTGATTGCTGCTAATCTTATAGTAATATTAATAGTATTCTTTGGTTCAAAACAATATGTATTGGAAAACATTTTCACACACAAACAATCTGGATTCAACCATTTAACTTTCTTAACAATATAATGTCTATATATTTTAGCATTCATATGAGAGGAAAAAGCTGAAACCTTCCGTTTTTTATCAATACTTGTAAAAATAAATGTCCTGATATTGGCAATACTTTTTACTTTTAAAATAACTTATTTGATCACATGGCTTACAGAATTATATTTTATACACTGAGGTCTATAATAGGCTATAGCACAAATTAATAATAAAATTTTGAATATAAAAGTGTTTATATGTACTATGAAAAAGTGAAGTAAACTTATGGGTGATGGCGTCCTTTTACTCAACATATTATTACCTTTTGTTCACATTCTTGGTTTATAAATTGTCACCTGATCTTCAGCACCAAATTTTGCAATATTTCTAAATAATATTTTTAAACAATTAGAGACCAAACCCATGTACCAACAGACTGGATGCCTGGACTCATTCACAATACAATTTGGCTGGTCTTTTTTTTTTTTGATATTCTTCTTATTTATTAATATATGTTGTAAAAGCAATTATTCTTAGAAATATAATTAAGCCAATAAACATCACATGATCACCATTTCTTATGCTTGCTTTTAACTGTTATTAAAACAGGCAAAACTCTCTATATGTATTGCCACTTAGTGCAAGCCAGAGTAATCAATGGATGCCAGAAGGGTTGTGCATAAAATCCCCAATCTAGTGCCTACTCATACAATATCCTCAGACTAGTTTCTGGCTTGTCATCTTCATCAGTGAGGAACTTTGGAATCTGAGAGCACTGCACCTAGATTTTAGGATCTAATGCAAACTCTCCAGCAGCCACTTTTTATCTCTACTTACCTACAAAACTATGAGACTTAAATTGAAAGCACTATATTTTCAATCCAAGCAGTGTTTTCAATTTAAGTCTCATAGTTTTGTAGTTAAGTAGAGATAAAAGGTGGCTGCTGGAGGGTTGCATTAAATCCTAAGATCTAGGTGCAGTGCTCTCAGATTCTAAGGCTCCTCACTGACGAAGGCCACAAGCCAGAAACTAGTCTGAGGATATTGGATGAGTAGGCACTAGATGGGGATTTTATGCACAACCCTTCTGGTATCTACTGATTACTCTGGCTTGCACTGAGTGGCAATAAGTATAGAGAGTTTTGCCTGTTTTAAATGTAATTATTAGTTGAAATAATAAACATCTTTTTTCATTTGATCATTTATGATCTGAGAAATATTTTATTTCATTACAAAGATGAACAAATAGAAGAACTTTTTTTTATATTTCCTTTTTAACACATACTTGTTTCAATAAATAAAAAGATTATTCAGGAAAAGTTTAAGAAAGAATAAAAAAGTGATTTGAATGATTTTTGATTAAAGAAAGAGGGGAAGGGATTTATCCTATTAATAATTTTATCCCAATATTTTTCAGATACTAATTTAATACAATTTTGTAAAATATTCTCATTTTATTACCTATCCCAAAACAAACTCCAAAGAATTTCTTTGTTGCAGTAAATGGAGGAATGAAATTAATTTATAAATGTTTTCTCGTTGTCATTTTGTTTAATGACCAATGATTTTGGTCATCTGAGAGCTCATGTAAATTAAGAAACAACGAAAACTAAACAAAAATATATTTAACAAATGTGTTCCCTTTTTTAGCAATTTAAATTTAAAAAAAAACACATTGATTCTTTTAGAACAAAAACTTTGCCGAATATTAAAATCATATTTTAACCTTCTCCAATAAAACTCACAAGAGTTGTGCCTTCTTTTAAAATATTTATCTGGATAAGTAGACGACAGTTTCTCTACGAAGATAAGCATATTTCTAGCTTCTCAAATTTCCATGCATCTTAGATAATATAATCGAGGTGAATTATGCACTATTCATCTCATGGAATGTCTTTTAATTTACCTGATATATAACAAAATATTTTGCCTTTTTTTTTTAAACCATTAATTCCAACTAAAAAATAAAGCCTAAAAATATATATATTCTAATGCTGACGTCCCCCCCCCCCCCCGTAATTTATTTCTAATAGATCTCTATGAAAACTTTATAAATGATTGCAAATAATTGTGACCATTCCAACACTGAGAGAATTAAAATATAAAAGAATGCTACACTAGATCTGAGTTTTATGATGACTATAGAAAAATCAAACTATGAACCATATGTCTTATTTATAGAACATGCTGGACTTATTCTACAATACACTTCTACAGCAAACTTTTTTTTTTTCTAAAATATTTCAATGGCCTAATGTACTTTATTCTCTGACCTATCTTCCCAGTGAAATCAATAATACTACAGACCAGCAACACCTGAAGAAGAGTTGAGAATAATAGTACTCAA
Source organism: Epiperipatus broadwayi (assembly GCA_028023455.1). Classification (NCBI taxonomy): domain Eukaryota; kingdom Metazoa; phylum Onychophora; class Udeonychophora; order Euonychophora; family Peripatidae; genus Epiperipatus; species Epiperipatus broadwayi. The sequence continues at coordinate 2,038,239 of JAQFVV010012500.1, forward strand.
AACATTTTGTCATTACTAACCTATGGTGTCTGTTTGTGTGTTATTGCTAACAAGTTGTTTGTATTTGAAAAGATTAAATAAAAGTTAACATGTTCTCTACATTCAACAATTAACAATAGATGATGGAAATAGTCAAACATATTATCACATCCTAGAATTAATGTTTATAACCTAAACAGAGTTTGCCTATTCTAAAATTCACGCTCAAATTTATCATAAAACATCCTTTTAGGAAGTCTTATATTCAAGCACAAGTGCGTGTGCGGCGCAACTGCTCCCAAAAGCTGTTAATACAAATACAAATAGCTAACTAAAAATATTAAAACAGCTGAGCGCTTTCAAAGGATCTTGCCTTCATAATCATAGCTTGCTTACGTTTAAATTTATGCAAATATGCTAATTCCATCTTTTTGATAGAGAAAAACACGTGTCCTTCCTGTTTATGGCATCGCTGTCGCGAGAGATAAATAAAGCCTCTTTGATCTTTCTTTTGAGGTCATGTCTCTCTCTACATACGATGGTAGGATTGTCCGGAATGCACTCATGGTGACTTGTGCACTGGTGCTGATAAAAAACTGAATAAGTAGAAGGGTCGTTGCGAGCTCTATTGTACGAATACCTGTGTTGTGCCAATCGTGTGGCCAAAGATGCTCTGATTTCCCCATAATATGTGCCTTTGCAATAGTTATTTGGACAAGCAATGTTATATACTGTATGGGGGGTCTGTAACAGTGGAGTTTGATCTTTGGTATTGTTAATTAGATTGTTAGAATTTGGAGGGGTCGAAATTAACAATACCAAAGATCAAACTCCACTGTTACAGACCCCCATACAGTATATAACATTGCTTGTCCAAATAACTATTGCAAAGGCACATATTATGGGGAAAGCAGAGCATCTTTGGCCACACGATTGGCACAACACAGGTATTCGTACAATAGAGCTCGCAACGACCCTTCTACTTATTCAGTTTTTTATCAGCACCAGTGCACAAGTCACCATGAGTGCATTCCGGACAATCCTACCATCGTATGTAGAGAGAGACATGACCTCAAAAGAAAGATCAAAGAGGCTTTATTTATCTCTCGCGACAGCGATGCCATAAACAGGAAGGACACGTGTTTTTCTCTATCAAAAAGATGGAATTAGCATATTTGCATAAATTTAAACGTAAGCAAGCTATGATTATGAAGGCAAGATCCTTTGAAAGCGCTCAGCTGTTTTAATATTTTTAGTTAGCTATTTGTATTTGTATTAACAGCTTTTGGGAGCAGTTGCGCCGCACACGCACTTGTGCTTGATTACATACATTTCCCAAAAGTAAAATTATTTAACTTAATCGGATTATTACGTGCATGGAGAAACAAGTTGCTGACAGGCAGATATTAAAAATCAGCTTGTCGATTTGCAAACTACAACAAAGAATTATTTTCTTAAAAAGATGCAAACAATTCCATGTATTTCCTAGATTTTGCAGCTTCAATCTCAATCGAGCAGTGTACAACTATAACAGCATTTACTGGCAAATGAGAAAACATCTTTTAGATCTCGTTATCAGAGGTTGCCAGAGGGCTTTGAAGAAACAGAGCAAAAGGAGCCGTAGAATTTTGACACATTTTCCCAAAGACCCACTTGTCATCCATCACTGCACTAAGTTGGATAGGAAGTTGGCATTTAAATACCACAAGAAATTTGCGTTCCTAGCGCACAAGCAAGGAATTACCATCCCCGACGACAACAAGCAAACATTCGTGAATCTAACACAAACAATACTCCCTAAAGAAGTAAAAGATGTGCTAGCAAAAGGCCCCAGATTCGTCGGAGGGACATGGAAACAACCGGATATGGAATTAATAGCGGACATAGAGGCTGGACTCAACCAAGATCCGCAAAAGGACGAATATATAGCACAGATCAACACAGCAATGAGACACGCGGCTTTAAAACCAAATACCAAACAGTGGGACGTAAAAGTAAAAACAACCAAGCAATTCTTTGAGTTAGAAAGAATCACATGCATGCGTGAAGACAAGGGAAACAGATTTGTGTTGATGCACACCCAGGAATACATTGACAAGATTAACACACAGATTGATGTTACAATTTCAGAAAATTGATCAGTTCAGTATTGCTAACAATAGAGACAAATTCATTTCATCCATTCTTAAAAAACATTGCAACATAGCCTTCACAAAAGCAGAATATTACAGTCTATAACCATCATCATCAGTGCCACCCAGGATTTTTGGAAGTGCCAAAATGCATAAAGACAACACACCAGTCCGATTAATGCTGGATTTCAGTGGAGTACACTATGCAAAGACAGCCAAGTGGGTGAACAAAAAACTCATCCAAATGTTAGGCTTTGGAATATACACTATCAAGTCATCTGCACAGTTCATTTCCTCCATCAAAGATTTACAATTAAACCCAAACATCAGACTGGCCACTATGGACGTTTCCGAATTGTATGGCTCTGTCAATAGAAGCACATCGATCCAAATAGTCAGAAATGAACTTTTGACACAAAAAATAGCTCAACCACTGGTTGACTTCATCCATGACTTTCTATGTTGGTTGGACAGCAACATTGTGGCATTCTTCAGAAACCAGTGCTTCTCCATGAAACAAGGCTGGCCTATGGGACTACCACTGAGTGGTATAGTCACCAGCATCTTCCTAAACTATTATGAGAGAAAAATCATACCTAGTCTAAACCCACCATGCCTTCTAGCATACACCAGATATGTGGATGACCTGTTCATTGCTGCCACCCCTGAGATCATTACACAGATCAAAACCGAATTAGAAGCCAACACAGCACTAATTGTTAATGTCACAACTGAAGACACTCACCAACAAGTCAAATACCTTGATGTCAAAATAAAAAGAGAAAATAACCACTGCCATTATAGCATGGCCATCAAACCGTTGGAAATCAGATGCCATACACACCCCCAATCTCACACACCCACAGCACATAAATTATCGGGTCTAGCATCTTTTTTGCATAGAAACAGATTGTTGTGTAAAATCGAGGCAGATGCAAAAACAAATGTAGCAGAATATAGAAATGATCTACTGAATTTAGGCTTCAGACAATCCATCATCGACAAAAAAATCTCACACATTCAGAATAAACCTCTCAACTCTCACGCCACACAGGATAAACCCAGGTTATTACTTCCATACATACCCAATTTACACAAGAAACTACATTCCATCTTTAACAACAAATATCAGCTCTGTTTTCGAACCCCTCCAAATTCTAACAATCTAATTAACAATACCAAAGATCAAACTCCACTGTTACAGACCCCCCATACAGTATATAACATTGCTTGTCCAAATAACTATTGCAAAGGCACATATTATGGGGAAAGCAGAGCATCTTTGGCCACACGATTGGCACAACACAGGTATTCGTACAATAGAGCTCGCAACGATCCTTCTACTTATTCAGTTTTTTATCAGCACCAGTGCACAAGTCACCATGAGTGCATTCCGGACAATCCTACCATCGTATGTAGAGAGAGACATGACCTCAAAAGAAAGATCAAAGAGGCTTTATTTATCTCTCGCGACAGCGATGCCATAAACAGGAAGGACACGTGTTTTTCTCTATCAAAAAGATGGAATTAGCATATTTGCATAAATTTAAACGTAAGCAAGCTATGATTATGAAGGCAAGATCCTTTGAAAGCACTCAGCTGTTTTAATATTTTTAGTTAGCTATTTGTATTTGTATTAACAGCTTTTGGGAGCAGTTGCGCCGCACACGCACTTGTGCTTGATTACATACATTTCCCAAAAGTAAAATTATTTAACTTAATCGAAGTCTTATATTGTTCATTTGTTTTATATATTCAATCTAACAATGATATAATTTATAATAATAATAATCCTATATATAAATACAAGTATAGTATAAAAATTATGTTTTGTGGATTCATCCGTGTAAGATTTTAATTTAAAAATTCCATGTCTTGACTTGATCACACAAGCTCTCAACTGGGAAACTAATTGTAGAGGCGCTGTAAGCAGTGTTTATAAAAATAACTATAGAGGCACTGGAAATTCCACAACTGAAAAATAGGTGTATAAAATTGAAAAAATAATAATAAATAAAAATTCAGGGAAATTTTTTTTTTTAAAAAATTTTCCAAATAGGAGGAAGTTTACACGTCATCATGTTAGTTGATACAATTTGGTCTTTTTAATATCTCAATAGTTTTTCTGATCTTACATTGGTATGGATTTTCACATCTGGATAGGATACTGGTCTCAGAAAAATCAATATTGTGACCTGAATCCATAGCATAGATCGAGAGTGCTACTGCTGATGAATGTTGTTTCACTATATTAGTAGGTTCATCCCTTCTAGCATTGATGTGCCAATTACTTGTACCCACATAAGACTCATAAACACCATATGAAATTTCATAAACTCATTGAGCCTCCAGAAGAATTAAATTTTTAGACTTGATTAGAAAATTACTAATTTTTTGATAAAGAGCATATTCTGTCTTTATGTATTTAGCATTTTAGGATACATCAGATACTGTGGTTATTTTTATATAAGGCATACAAACCTAATAGTTGATTCTTCTTTTTGTTTTTTGTTTGTATTTTTAGCCTGAAATAAGACTTGATGTATAATTTTTTTATTATAATATTTGCTAACAATACATTATTTATATGATGTGTTCTTTTAGATATGACTTATCTGAAAGGTTAATTGCTCTGATAAATAGTGTTTTGGCCACAGAAAAAATCTAAGCTGGGTCATGATGAGATGAAAATTGGAGGTACCTGTCAGTATGTGTAACTTTTCTGAATACTGAGAATGATAAAAAAAATTATTTTGTTTCTTGGTTTCCCATCAGATTCTATTTCCATTGTAAATGTAATATTAGGATGATATTATTTAAATATGATAAAAAATCTTCCAATTTATTTTTATCATGTTGCCAGATAACAAATGTGTTATCAATATATCTCAGCCAAACAAAAGGCTTTAACAGTGCTGATTCTAGACCATTATGTTCCATAAACAAATCAGCTACTATTCCTGAAATAGGAGAACCCATAGGAATACCAAAAGTTTGTTTATAATATTGTCCATCATTTATGAAAAAAGTGTTTAAAAGACAATGTTTAGCCAAAGCAAAAATATAGTTAGGCAAATTCCACCAATGAGAAACATGTTTTTATATTTGCACCCTATGAAAATATTTGTATGAATACAAGTACAGTATGTATACTTAAGCTAGATGTAATTAAAGAGGATTTGAACCCTTCCTTTGGTCATTCACTCCATCTTATACAATGACACACATGACGATATATATGTGAAAAGGATAGATGATCTCCAATATACGTATTTTACGCTGAATCAGCGTTCATTAGTTGATCCGGATCACTGATTATACATATGCGGGAGATGATCTGGACCAGCTAATGAATGCTGATTTAGCATGAAATACTTATATTGGAGATCATTTATTTTTTTCACATGAATGTGTTCCACCGTATAAAATTGAGTGAATGATTGAAGGGAACTTGAAAGTAACTGAATAAAGATGTGGGCCATAAATGAATATATATATATAATGTAAATAAACTTATTTTGGCAAGATAGATGTGACTTTGTTTTTGACAACAAGAAGTACAACTGAATAAAAAAGCTAGACAAAAGTTGGAACAAATATTTCCCCCAAGTGTTTAAGATTCTACCAAACAAACAAATGACCAGAATTTGGGGAGGACTATCCCATACAAGATGTGAAATATGGTCCTAAACAATCCAGACCTACCTGCTCGTGGTTTTGAATAAAAAAAAAGGGTGTCACCTTTTTCCTCACCGGAAGACCCTAAGTAAAAATGTCAGCAGACCAAGCTAAGTTTGCCCAAGAACAGTTTATAATTAATAAGGAGGTCCTTCCCTTTTTTTTTTTTTTGTAAAACATATAACTAATTTAAACCCTCATGCAAATATGTACAAAAAAAAGTTTTCAGTTAATAAAGTTTGTTACCTAAAATAAAAATAAACGTATTTTATTGTAGCTTATTAATTAACATTAAATAATTAACATCAGGCAGTACCGTAAAGAAACGATATTTGTCATAAAAAGCAGAAAGCGATACATGTAAAATTATTTTTTCTTTAATTAATAATCCTTCTAAACAGCCATTTTTAATAAATGATTATTTAACGATTATTTAATTAATACAGAACTGTATTATTTTTAAGCTCTCCGAAAAAATTGCTAGAAGTCATGGGAACCAAGAGTACGAAGACATTTTTAAAATCAAAATAATGTTTTAGATCCTCCCTCCCCCAAATATTAAGGTTTTTTTATTCTAGGGAAAAAATACCAAAGCTACTTTCTTTTTCAGTGCTCTTTTAATATCGCCAAGATATCAGGTACAGCCTAAATAAAAAGCAAATCCTTTTTTTTTATTTTACAAAAAACGATATACTAATAAACACATTTTCTGTTTTTTAATCTGTGCTTGTCCATCTCACTTCCCCCATATCACAACCATTTGCATGCATATATGAACACAGATTACCATTTCTGATCAGGAATGCATTTCAAGAACAATTTCCACTCTTCAAATAAGCTCATCTGAATCTTAAAGCCCACATTGGTAGCTTAATACCAGCCATCTCACCACTCTCATGCAAGATAGAAATTGGTTTCATTCCAATTTTAACGCCTTGTGGAAGAATGAACAGATATTAAAAATTATATATATAGAGAGAGAATTTAATCAATTTACAGGTTTAAAATATTTATTTGAAATTATTTAAAAACGAGATGGATTATAAGTTCTGCTCTGACAATTAACATTAAGCCAGTACAAAGAAGGCATCACTAAAATTCACGCTCAAACTTTATTATCGAATTAAACATTCTAGTCTATTTGATTTGATCTCAACTGGTCTCCTGAGCAGCTGATGATATCAGGTTTGATTGACAAAAATATGTTCCGCAATGGGTTAGTTGATTTTTCATCAAACGTCATATAAGACCACATATATATATTAATTGGGTAAATAATCTTATTCCAGATTCTCGGTCTCTCCCACAACTGAATCAAATAAACCTATCAGTAGAATCACTGAGCTAATCCATCATTATAAATTTAATGGTAATACTTGATTAAAAAAAATATTGATAAAACAAACCATATTCACTAAGCTAATCAATGGCTAGCTCAGTGAATATTCTTTATTTGTTTTTCTCCGAGAATAGCAACCTATCCATTACATTTTAACTCTATTTTATTTTACTTTTCACAAAATAAGTTTCAGTAATTAAATATTCCCTAACAACTTACTGCATTTCTGTCAAATGAAATCACGTTTGCTAACTCAGCAAGTCTTTTTAAGCGTTAGTGCTATGAAGACAATAATATGTTCCACAGTCTACTTAGAAACAATTAAAATTTTCCAACAAGGCTTGACGTTTCAAAAATAATCCGTTTGTTTTTAGAATAACAGCAGAATGCTATTTGTTTTAAGAATAACAACGAATCTGACTAAATCTAATTAATAGCGTCTCCACAATAAATCGATTATTACTTCCCAAAAAACTTCTAAAATATTAACATTTTTTAAATGCATGCCAGTGGTTATATTGAAGAAAACTTACGTAATTTATTTAGCATATGAATTTTTTCTAAATAGCTTAACTATTAACAAAATATCACAAAGGAAGTTCCAGATACAAGATCACACCTACCTTTGTAACTAATAGAGTTGATAGCCACTAACTACGTCTGATTATCAAACAGATGAGTTGTCATGGATTTACTGATGAGATTCTAATTGTATCTAAAAAGATTAAATCCCGCTGGCTTTATAGTTAGATCTCGGAAAAAAATTGTTTGGTACCTCAAAAAAATTCCATTTTTGCACAATAATTCTTTGATTACAGATTTTTGATCTCAAAGTGACTCTTGGATGGTGAAACTCTACGATGAGTTTTAAAAAATCTTATCTACTTAACAGTTTTTATGCACTTTCTATGAGGCAAATTCTCTTCAGATATCTGGCAGAATAATACTGTATATAAAAAAAGAATGGACTTCGAGTGTATCAGTAATATATTTAGTTGAATATCGACAAGTTTAGTATGAAAAATTTCTCTCCAGACAGGGATTCAGTATTCTGCATCAGAATAAGTTATTGGCTAAGGAAGCTATCAACAAATTACTTACATTACAACTTCAAATTTGGTAGCTAGCTTTCCAAGAAGGTTATTCCTAGAAATTAATGTTGATATACCATTAGATAATTAAGGAAATAAATTATTCCAAAATAGCATGGGGTAAGGGTGTGTTTCAGGCTATTAATGCAAAATATTATATTCTGATTACAAGTGATTTTCTTGTCATTTAGATGGTATATCAGACATTCTGTCTTTGTTGGATTAGTAAAAAGACTCCAATTTTTGAAAACAATTTTCATTTCTTTCATATCCTTATTGAGGAATCAAAGCAATACCATTATCATATATCAATCGTTTGCATTCTATTTCTAAAACATCATAGCTGAAAGAACTGTAACTCTTCAGCAGTCATTTGAATTTTTCTATTGGAGAGCATTTTGTCAAATAAATTAATAATTTTCCTGCATTTAAGAATTTTAGAAATTTTTAGATTATTTTTCCAAATTAGATCAATAAAGATCGCATCATTTTTTACTGAGTTTGAATGCCTTTTTCAATATGATTTATTAAAGATAGAAAATATTCAGTGCAGATTCTTTGTGGTCAATTGGCAAAATTCTTATTGATAACATTCTTTCTAAAAGCAATACATAATAGTAATATTGGCTTATAATTTTTTAGCTAATCACTTGGTTTATTTGGATTTAAGACTGCTCAAGTTTGGAATAGTTTTAGTAGGAATAATATTAATAATGAATAGTTTGACAATAACGCTCTTTCTTGATTTAAGATGCTCCAAAATGAGTTCAAGTTGTTTAACATATTACAGAGACATTTGCAATTCTGCTGGAGTGATGTTTTTTTCTCATTCTACCAATTTTAGGCTTAGAAGTCAGATTGCAATCATTAGAAAAGACAGGAATTAGAAGTACCTTCACTGCACTTTATAAGGGTGTCTGAGTCTTACAATTAGGTCTTGTAAGATTTGCTTCTGCATACTACTACCCAGTCATTTTACAAGGATGTCTGCAATTTACAGACCTTAAATAGACAAAAACTAGCTCTAAAAACCAATCTTAAATAAATTTTAGGGACAAGGGGTGGATTCTCTGGCAGATATTGTTAAACCTAACATAGCAATAGGGAATTGGGAAAAATTATATTCATAGCCTGTTTAAGGTATCCGATACATTTATCTCAGAACAGATAAGTTTGAATTATAAGAATGTGGATTCCAACTATGATTAAACTTCACTTATGCTTAGAATTTCTATTTATTACAAGATAAAATTCCGAACAAAATATTACCCAAAAACCAATTCATGTTAAATCTCAAATGCTTTATGTATGTTGTGCAATAATTATTCAGAAGTAATGCTACACATTTTTCAAGCCCACCCATTTTTTTAATCTTCTGTTTCACAAGTGCATTCCTATAATGCAACTATGATTGTGCACACACTAAAAATCATATGGTTTTGCATGCTACTCCATTATATTTGACAATAAAAAGTACACCATCATGGCGTTTATCAAATCTCATGTGAAAATTGTAAAGCTTCAATGCATAGATATGAGTAATCATTGCATCAGTGTTAGGAGAGATGAGCATGCTAATGCAGTTAAACAACACTCATCATCATCAGCACTCTCACTCCATATTATAGATTCAGGTCATCAAATTGATTTTTCTGGTACCAGGATCATATCCAGATGTGATAATCTCTACCAGTGCAAAATTAAAGAAGCCATTGGGATACTTAAAAGGCCAGATTATATCAATAAGCAAGATGTAAACTTCCTACTATTTGGAAAGATTTTTTTTAAAAACATTCTTAATTTAACATTTTTGCTATTGGTGAAACTTTAACGGTTTTTTCAAATCAGTGATTGTAGCGCCTCTACAACCGTCTTTTTACATTTTATCACCCAGTAGATGACTTGTGTGATCAAGTCGAAACATCAGTATACCAATATTTAAATTTTTTAACACCGATGAACCCGCAAAATGTCTTTTATATATATATTATTAGAAGAATTATGAGTCTCCTGATATATAATCATATCAACATTGTATTTAACAATTAATTTGTATAAGATCTTCACTTATGAATCATACAAGGACAATAACCATGAATTATCCTAAATCTGTTGATAAGACTCCATTAATATCTAGAATGATTAAATTCATCTGAATTTGCTGCTGGATTAGAAAAACAAAATTGCTTGGAATTGCATAAAAAGTTGATTTTTTTTATGTCATAAAATTATATATGTAGATAAAGATATCCAACTTGTTAAAGTTAAAGCAACTATATATATTATAAATAAATGAATGTCTAAAAGTCCTGATAATACGTGGTATAGAAAAGAGTAAAATATCGTTTATATATAAAAACATTTAAAAATTTGATTGAATAAATTGCTTCCAGTCATACACAGTGTGTTCCATTAAAAAAATGACTGTTTCTTTCTCTAGATCTATCTCTGAATCAATGCAGGTTTTACATAATAACATAATTTAACTATTTATAAAAAATTTTTTAAGGTACTAACAAGTCTAGATCATGAATAACAATGAAATGTGGCTTTTATGTTTTACACTTTGACCCATGATGGAACAACGTGGTAATATTAAATTTTATTTTAATTTGTACTGAAACATATGAAGTGATTCAGGATGTATATCATAAGGAATCCATGAGTCATAAGGACATTTTCAAGTGGTTTGCAAGATTTTGTGTTGGCAAAGAAATTATTGCACATGATCTCAGATGATATAAAACACAGTCTTGTTTTGTGTTGTAACTCAGAATACAGATATCTTAGCAGCTTACAATTTTGTGATGAATAACTAAACTATAGTAGCCTATAACACATGCATTGATACAGATATGGCACTCCATGAATCATGGAAATAGAACTAATATTCTTTTCGTTGAAACACATTGCATAGATTGTTTCCAGAGACTCATTGGGATTAAGCATTCATTATGCTATGGTTTTTACTGCCAGAAAAATGTAAGAAATCACCTTAGATAAAGGTATTATTTATATATGGTTTTTGTAAATTTTTTCAAAGCATTTGATGCACTTAATGGAAAGAGATTTGTGGCATTGTTGAAAATAACTAATAGTCCATAGAAAGTTATTCACAAGAAGAATCATTATTACTAGCAATGGAAAATCTGAAGCACAATAAAATACTAGCGATAATTTTGATTTTTTTTATGTGATAGAGAACTTTAGAATCACCTTTAGATATATACATTAATAAATAATATAGATTTGATGGTGGAATTTTTAATTCAAAACAAAAACAAGATCTACTCTTTAGCTTTTATGACTTTGCTGTTGAGAGGACTATCAAACATATAAGGATTTGGTTTAATAATTAATGAAACTTTACTTTACGAACCAATAATGGAAGAAAAAATTTCAGCAATTATCATCTTGAGAATGTAAATCAATTTTAAAATCTTGGATGATTTTTAGGTAGTCTCCCACATGTGAGATTGCATTTGAACTATCTTAACCAAATTTACTCTTTTACACTTATTGTATGAAAATGAGACATGAATCTTCTATTGATATAACATAAAGAACTAGTTAATTTTATTTAAAATTGCTTTACTTATCACTAGATAAATTACTATGTTTTCCAGCTTTCTGCATATAATGGTGTATATACTGTTTCTGTACTTTGTGAAAAGGTGTCCAGTTCTCTCTTTACGCTACCTAAAATACTATCTATGAACCAATGCATGAGTTATGTAGCAACATAGTGCTAGTCTGTCTAGATCAGGAGTTATGATATGAAATGCAATTACATCATCCACGATGGAACAACACACTAACATCATATTTTGTTTTGAATGGGGCAAACTATCATTGAAACATTTGGATTCTGTATGGTAATGAAGCCTTGAATCACAAGAATATGTAAAATTGCATTTTCAAATTGTAAATATTTGAAAGGAAAAAAAATTTGCTTTTTCTTTGTGAATACATTTGTGATTATAATGTTATGATGACCACAATGTTACAAAAAACTTTAAATTTTAAATATATATCAAAATTTAAAATTTCTGAACATAGAAATAATAATAATTATCCTTAGCTTTATTGATTTCCTTGGTATTTTAAATTTTTGATAACTTGTAATATTTTATATTTCCATTGAGTATAATGAAATTATGAAAATTTTATCTTCTTTAAATTTATATTCCACTTTCACAAAGATTATGAATTATCTGAATGGAAAAAAGTGGAAATCATATTTTCCATTTAAAAATTACAGTAATCAACCTATTTGAAATATTTATGTATTATCAAAAATATCATAAAACTTGGTGCAAAGTCAATAATTTAATGAAATGCATCAGTTGAAAATTGGTTGTGAAAATTCTTTACATAATAGGACATATATATTTGCATTAAGACTATTATTCCATATAGAACAGGTTCTGAAGAAAGAAGTAATCTATAATCTCACCTAAAAGCATTTGTTTTCAATTTGAAATAATCAACTATGTCTTTATTCATGTTATTAGAAACTAGTGATGATATTTCTGAATTACAACAACGGAATTGATAAGAGTCTTACCAACCTCTTTAAATGTGAACTTGGGATATTTCTATCTTATATTGACAAAATTCTGGTGATAGGAAAATTACATTTCTTTTATCTCAAAAGATGAGGAGCATATAATACATAAGCTTAAATCCAAACAATTTTAGTTGTGCTCTGTTTGAATACAGTATTTTTTCTTTTAAAACTTGAACTACTTTTTAAAAAGCAACAACAACAACTATGTTATTTTAATTTTATTCAAAGTTAAAACAAACAAATCATGTTGAATATATATATATGCTCAGGTTCATGTTTTTCAGTCATTTTTATCTCCAAAAAAGTAGATCTTTCCATATCCCTTCTTAACTGCTTATTTCCCACTTTTTTTAAAGAAAAATGTGATCCAACTTATTTCTTTATCATTTCGCCTTCACATTCAATAAATTTTTTAAATATTTCCTCTAATTCTAATCACTTTATGGATTGATCATTTTCAAATTTATTTTTCAAAATATCTACTTTTTAATAACAGCAATTCTTTTATACTTCTTTTTCATTTTTGATATCTATCTGATTTCTGCAACTTTCCCCAAAGTCATCTTTAATCACTATTTTTAATTTACCCAAGATTTCTTTTCATGAAAACAAAATGATTTTTTTTTTTAATTTCCCTTCAAAAACGTCTTAAATGATTTTTTTTATTAAAAAGCATGTTGAGTCCAATTATCATTAATTTATTTGTCATCAAATAAACAACATTTTAAGGCAAGCTCTCTATCTTCCTACCCAGTTAAGATTCAGATTATTTTCAGTTTTAACTTTTTTATTCTTCTCCATAAATCTTACTTATCATACTCTCCAATGCTGTTTAACCCAATAATGATTATATACTAAAGATTATTAGTTTGAAACAATCTGGCATTCTGGTGTTCAAACATCACATTACATCATGAGCAAATAAATATCCATTATATTATTTATTTGCTTATCTTAACCATATTTCATTGTTTAGGAATACCACCACATGATCAGAAAATCAGATTAACTTTCCTCCATTCTGCCAAAATATCGCCCATAGCCACATAAAGAATCTTGAAATAAATAATATCTTTTGATTCCCATTTCTTTCTATCTCATCTCTTTTTCTTTCAAATTATTGAATGGACCAATCCAACTCATTCTATCACGAAGAATGAAAAAAATAGAACTATTTTTTCCAGGTAAGTGTAGTCCCATTACACAACATATTTCTATGTTTTTTCATATTCAAACTTCTTACTGAAAACAACTAATATCTTAAAAATAATAAGCCTTCTTGTTCTGCGACAATGGTGGCTCTTTAGATAAGTTAGTAGAATATTGAAGAAACAATAAAGATGGCTTTATTAATAGTTAAATTAACTTTTCTACTATTGTTGAGACATTCTGAACACAATACCTAAGTAAGCTGGTAGTGTCCTATCTTATTCCTTTTATTGGAAGATATAATTCTCTCTTTATTTCCTTTCTTAAGAGACATTAAAGTGGGATTAAAGTAATTCTAAATAGATTTTAAAAAATACATAAAAATGAAGATTGTCAGTAAGAAATAAGAAAAAATTAACAACTCTAAATACTTCAGTAACATTAAATGAAATATAAAAGCTGAAAAGTTAATAACATGATTTAACTTAAGCAGGAAATTTTTATAGTAATAAATTCAAGACTTATTTGTAAATATGATATTGAGGCATTAAATGAAAGATTAAAAACTATGCCAGAATTATGAAAAGACATCTCTAAAAATTAATACGAGGAACTGAAAATGATTTACACAACAAAACTTCCATCTATGGTTTTAAAAAAACTGGATTAAACTTGAAGAGATTTTTATAATGATTTAAAATACTGGTAAAAATTCTAAATACACCTATTCATTTTTTTAATCTTCCTTAACTAGATAATTTTTGCAATCTGAGTTGCTTCGTTTTGTAGCTATTAAATATCAATACATCTAAGAATAAAATCATCTCTATATTTTAAGCAGTTCCAAGGATTTACAACAAAAGTCTGTCTGCATTGACCATAAAATGTACTTTGATGATTCATTCATTTTGAACTATTTAAATGGATTATATCTTAAATATTAAAAACCAGAATGACACCCAGTACTCACTCAAACTTTATTATCACATTTACAGCTAATCGTTACAAAATGTTGAGAAGAAAATTAAAGATAAAAGTACTTTGACAATATAAATATTTATAAAGTAACTATTGAGTAATGGAATGATTTATCACTATAGTGGCATAATGTTTGAACACCAGAATGGCAGGGCCAAACTTTTGGCTTTCAAATCCACCAATCCATTACCATGCTAAAACACACAAGATGAAGAAACTAAATGAATGATACCTGTAATGTTTGTGAAGTAAGCTTATTAATAAGAAAAAATTGAATTAACATTAAAATATGGGATACAAAATAGCAAATGTACTTTATTGAAAGCACAGTTTATGTTAAAAAAATAGGTTTTAAAGTTTACTTTTAAAAGTGTTTACAATGGTGGTTAAGCTAATGTTATTTAAGTCATAACTGATGATTTACAACTTTTTTTATATATATTGTTGTTTGTGTATATATATATGCTCATACGAACGTTTTCACATGTTAGATATAAAATACATATTTTGCAAGTTTATCCATGTAAGATTTTAATTAGATATTCCAATGTTTCAACTTGATCATGCAAGCCATTAACTGGAAAATGAATACTATATAATTGCATATGTATAAAATAAAAATTCATATAACATTAGAATACTAGCAAAAAAAAAATTAAACTTTACTCAAATTCTTCCACAACTATGGTTTCATCTATTAACAAATAGACCTTTTCAAGTAAAATTCAACTAAACATACCACATATATATACCAAAAAAAATAGCCTTCCCATCATTCACTTCAAAATCCACCTTCCTTTTGCATTATTGGATGTCTTCATGAGATTGATGACCTCAGATTCAAAATATTTTATCATCAAAGTTTAGTTTATTGTTTTTTTTTCAATTTACTTTTTTATAAAAGATAACATCTGCATTGTCAAATAATATTTTATGACCTATATTCAGTTCATGATTATACAAAGCTGAGTTATTATATTTAATTTTAACTCTACTCTTATGAATTTTAACCCTTTGATTAAGACTTAATTTACTATGATCTATATAAATTTTATGATAACTACAAGGAATCTTATAAAATATATCAGAAATAGATCAATTAACTGTTTTGAATCACTTAGTAATAAATTTAAATTCAGGTCTTTCTTCCAAGCCACTTTCATACAACCCAATAAAAATTATTCTTATAAATCATGTTACTAAATGGCAAAGAAATAAACTCAACACAAATCTTTATTATGAACAGATTTATATATTTTTATTAAATATAATATTCCTAATAAATTGATTATTATATCTTAACTCAATATAGTCAGAAGCAAATTGACCTCTCTGAATATAACTATTATTTTCAAAATTATTAAGCCTTCTATTCCTATAACAAAAATTCAATAAAGAAAGTCTCTTATGAGTAAAGATTGATAAATATCTGGCCTTATCATCTTTCTTAAATTTATTTCCATAATGAAACATCAACTTTATCAATATTTAAATCTAAAAATGTAAACGTAACAAATTCAAATGTAGTCCATTCAATAATAACTTTAATATTAGAATCAAAACCATTCAATCCATCTAAAAAATCAATTTATCTTCATGTATAACAAATAAACAATCATCAATATACCCAACAAATAATTTTAAAGAAACAGAAAAAATATTAATAACACTATTCTCTAAATAATCAATGTAGACTGAGCACATTAAAGGAGAAATAACATAACCAATAACCCAATCTTCTTTAATTTTATAAAACACATTATTACACACAAAATTCATTGAAAAGAAGAGTAAAATAAACTTTGATGATAAAATATTTTGAATCTGAGGCCACCAATCTCATGAAGACATCCTATAATATGAAAGAAAGTTGGGGTTTGAAGTGAATGATGGGAAGGCTATTTGTTTGGTATATATAGGTAGTATGTTTAGTTTAATTTCACTTGAAGAGATCTATTTGTTAATAAATGATACCATGGCTGGGGAAGAATTTGAGTAAAGTTTATTTTTTTGGACTAGTATTATACCGCTATATGAATTTTTATTTTATTTATAATTACTAGTATAGTGTAAGGCAATATTTAATTATATATGCAATATAGGGAGTGTAAAAATAGCTCAAACAAGCTCTTAATTGATAAGTGCGGTAAGAAAAAAAATTTAAATGTCTATCTCGAACATTCCCATCCTCAGACCAATTGGTTTCAAGCTTTTGGATCACTTCAGTGAGGAGCTTGAATATTCAGATACTAAATGGGGATGGGAATATTCTAGATAGAGATTTTAAATATTTTTCTCTTACTGCAACTTATCAATTAAGAGGTTGTTTGAACTATTGGTACACTGCCCAAATATTACATATTTGTAAATACAAGCTCATAAAAGTAATATCACACTACATATGTCTTGCATTATTGATTATTAATTATATATATTGTACCCTTTTGTTAAGGCTAAATATGCTGAAGAAAGTCAATTTCTTAAAAAAATTTAAATTAAAGTAGTTGTAAGAGTTATAATTGTAATTATAATGATTTCAAGGGACTTAAGTTTGTTAAAACGAATACATAAGTAGTCATAGAATATTTAGAAATCATTTTAAATTGTTAAAATTATAAAATAAGAGTAGAATAATTTAATATTTAATAAGAAAAATTGGTTAAGATTAACTCTACTTCAAAATGTATTTAATGTTCTATTAAATAAATAGTTTAAAGTCTGTAGCTTGCAATGTAGTTGAATAAATTAATAAATCTATCTTCAAAATAAGTTAAAACTAGTTAATAATTATTTATTAAAGTTCTTAATATTTTATGATGTACCAAATGTTTCAATTTTATTTATTGTTATACAAAATATCAAAAGTTACTATTCTAAATTTTATTATTATATTTAATATTTTATATTATGTATTATTTTTTAAATTAAATATTTATTTAATTTTATTTCAGACAGTAAGTTTCAAAAAGTGCAACATTTATGTCTGGAAAGCTTATCACATGACTGGAAATATGTGTGTAATGCTTGCATGAATTCAAAGAAAGTTTTAATTACTTTCTAAAATCACTAATAAAGTGGAAGCATTTGGACATGATAAAATAAGTTTGGAATAATATTTTAGTTAGTTTTTAAAGATATTTTAAACTAATAAATGTAGACTAAAATTGCTACATTAAATTAAATATTTTCTTATAATTTAATAAATTGGTAAAAAATTAATAAATTGTATTATTTTAAAATATTTTGTTTGGTTGAATGGAGTTATAAAATAAATTGAATATTCTATTATATTTTTTTATTTAAAAGATGACTCATTATTTTATTTTCAATTTTACAACTATTTAAGTAATATGTAAATTAGTTTGTTTGTCTGACTATTTTATCCAATCAAATCTCTTGATAAAATGGGTATAAATACAGTGTGTGAAAATTAGGAGTGAACACTTTTATTATAATTATTTTTGTTTCAACTAGTACTTGTTAAACAGTATAAAGTTATATTACTATTGGCTTGTAATATAAAACAAGGCAAAACTCTCCATACAGTAGTGCCACCCTGTGCCAACCAGAGTAATCAATGGATGCCAGAGGCTTGTGCATGAAATCCCTATCTAGTGCCTACTCATCCAACATCCCCAGACTAGTTTCTGGCTTGTGGCCTTCATCAGTGAGAAGCCTTGGATCTGAGACCACTGCACCTAGATCTTAGGATCTAATGCAACCCTCCAGCAGCCACCTTTTAACTCTACTTAACTACAAAACTATGAGAATGAAATTGGAAAACACAATAATATTTTCAATCTAAGCTCAATAGCTTATATAGTCATATGGGCCTGAACTGACGAAGACCACAAGCCAGAAACTAGTCTGGGGATATTGGATGAGTAGGCACTAGATGGGGATTTTATGCACAAGCCTTCTGGCATCCATTGATTACTCTAGCTTGCTGTGTATGGCAATACGTATAGTGAGTTTTGCCTGTTTTAACAACAGTTACGTCATATGATGTAATTTAAGTATTTGTTTGTGTAGAGTACTTCAAAGTTATAGACAGTTATTTTCTGGAAATATAATATTTATAATAACAATGTCTGAATTAATAAGTTTAATAATTTTAAAGAGACATTGTAGTCACAGAATACCTTTAAAGAGACGAAAATATAAATTGCTCTTAACTTATAAAAGACATTAGAGATGAACTATAATATATCATTTTTCTAAAATATTTATATCATTATTTTCAAATGATTGCTGTTTAATAATATTTATCTTTAAAACAAACATTGATTTGGACATGTGAAGTAAGAATTTTTAAAGATAAGTTATAGAAAAATATAATTGCTAAAAAACACTATGATTGCTGTTTATTTGCTTCATTTTTTTTTTAAAGAAGAAATATTTAATGGAAAAAAAATATATTATTAAGAAATAATAACTTTTAATACTAAAACCTGAATTCATTTATTTGCTATTTTATTGTGCTTTATTGGAATATAAGTTAAAAATGATAATATGTCTGTTTTATTTGGAATCATAAGCTCAGTAAATATTGCCGAGGATGATGCATCTACCACCGAAGAAATTGAATACATACATATGTGCGTGGAAGAAATGGATTACTTACCTTAAATTGATATTAAACAAATTATTATTATTATCCTGGAGGAAAGCTTCAGAAATATAGACTGTAACATCTTTTCGCAACAGGATGGATGATAGATGATTTTTTCCACATTTAAAAGTCGTCAATTATTATTATTATTTTTTATTATTAATTTACACGTCGAAAGGAGAAAGTTGAGGAAGAACTTTGAATAAGGACTGTTGCTTAGCATCACAGAAATTGTTATACCCCCAACTTATTAGCTGAATTTCAATGAAGAATTTATGAGAAGAGAAGAAATATGGAACTTTGAATTTTATTATTAGTTCTTATTTATTAATTCTAAAAAAAATTATTAACATTAAAATTAAGACTTGTTTTGTTTTTATGTTTATATGAGATAAGTTGAACTAATAGACATTTTAATTACATTTTAATTTTAAAATAGGTTAATAATTTTAAAACTTTGGAAACATTTTTTTAAAAAAGTATGATATATTATAATGAGCATTGGATGAATAGAATTTATGATTTTTTCATTGCTATGAATTGGAGAACAGAAGACATCTAAATGTGGTTATAATATTATTTAATCACATAGGTAATTTTAATTATTTTAAATATTATATGGTATAATTTTTTCAAATTGCTTGGGATTTAAATGTTTATATTATGCTGAAGGAATGAATGGATATAAAGATGTGTGAATTAATAACATATACAAATTTTATTGAATAATATAAACTATAAAATAAAAATATACATATATATTTTTTTAAATGGTAAAGTTCATTATGACTTTCTTAATAATTACAATTTTTATATGTTTTGCAAAGTAAAACAATATTACATTTATTTTAAAATATGTGAATATTAATAGTATCTTTTTATCAAAGTCATTTGTATTTGTGACAGAGCTTAAGTGTTTATTACTATTTCTTTAAATGTTCATAGTTTTGATGCATTTAAAATGCTAGTTTTGTTTATTATTAGAAATAATCATTCAGTTTATTTTACGATGTGGATTGTTTATGTTTTGTTTATTATTAGAAATAATCATTCAGTTTATTTTACGATGTGGATTGTTTAAATCTATATGGAATTTTTATATAGTAGTGAACAGGGGAGTAGGAAATGAAACCCTGGATGTGTATATTTTTAGGGTATGTCAAGAAGATAGGAATATTAGCCTATATTTTATTAAAGTAGATATTGTACAGATACAGTTAACAAAATCCTGTATTATTGTTTGTTATTTCCATGGACAATATTAGTTATTTGTATTTTGATGTTCTATAAGTGCTAAAAAAGAGCCAAGACATTATTTTCTATGGATATTAGACTAGGTCCTACCTAATATTTCACACTGCTTTCCATGTGAATTAGTGAATTTATCATTATACTATCGAGTCATTATTCCAGTTATTCCTTCATATCTTATACATTATATCGCTATCTTAATTTCATTGGTAATGCATCGTGGAGTTTAGTATTCTGACAGTAGAATAAGGAATAAACTTAGAATGATAAATTGTTTTAAATTAGATGGCAAGGTAGGTTTTGAATTAAGTTGAAGTACAAATGATCTTGAATATTTAATGCTGGTTATGACAATGGCTGCAGAAAGGAGTTTGCTATTAACTGAAAGGAGACCCTTTGATTCCTCTTGGAGGCCTTAAAGGAACCGAGCAGGGCAAATTCCTAATGTCCACTCCATATGTTCTTGTCGTTGCAGCTGTTATTACTATGTGATTATTCATATAGTATACGAACGTGGATGGGCTGCTCACCAACACGCATTAGCCAGCGTGGTGAGTTTATTGGCTTTTTACCTCTGAGTTTAAGATCAAGAAACACCATGGTCTTTCTTCTCAGTGCCTGATAAGGCAGAATGAATGTTTGTGATTAGAGAATTTATGAAGAAAAGAAGGAATATGAAGATATACAAAAATGATGTATTAAAAAGAATTGAATATCTCGAATTTTGTAAAATGGTACGGAAAAGAGTTGAAAATGATATAAGAAAGTATAACTGTGAAATAGCAAGGAAAGCTGTAGAAGAAAATAAAAGTCTCAAAAATGTTAACATTTTGGTATTGGTAGGAAATTTATATCTGCAATAAGAAAAAAAGATGGAATTATTACTGAAAAGAGAGATGACATCATGAAATTGGTAGAAGATTTTTATCAAGAATTATATAGTAATAAAGAACAAGTACCTCCTATATCTATTACATCTTCCGAATTGCCCAGAATTTTAAATGAAGAAGTGAGACATGCAATTAAGTGTATGAAGAAAGGAAAGGCTCCAGGAAATGATGGAATTATAATTGGTATATTAAAAGAAGCAGGTGAAGAAATAGAAACAATTTTAGCAAAGTTGTATACCAAATGTCTAAATGATAAAGATGTACCGGAAGATTGGAAGAATGCAGTAATAATATTAATATTTTAAAAAGGTGATAAAGAAGATATTAGAAATTACAGACCTATCAGCCTTTTATCAGTTTTATATAAAATTTTTACCAAGATAATTACAACTCGTCTACAGAGAACTTTGGATTTCCACCAACCAAGAGAACAAGCTGGATTTAAAAGTGGTTTTAGTACAATAGATCATATCCAGGTATTGAGAGAAGTCATAGAAAGGACAAATGAATATGAGTTGTCATTACGTTTTGGATTTGTAGATTATGAAAAGGCATTCGATTCTATACACATTTCTTCAGTGATTAAAGCATTGGATCATCAAGGTATAGATCCAGGATATTGTCATATTTTAAAGAATATTTATAAAAATGCAACAGCAACAATTAGATTACATAATGATACTGGAAAAATCAACATTGAGAAAGGTGTAAGACAAGGTGACTCCATATCTCCAAAACTCTTTACAGCAGTGCTGCAAGAAGTATTTTGTGGATTAAAATGAGAAACTAAAGGAGTGAAAGTAAATGGAGAATATTTAAGTCATTTAGATTTTGCAGATGATGTAGTTGTTTTTGCAAATAATGCTTCAGAGCTGCAGGAAATGTTGCAGGAGTTAGCAGATGAAAGTAGAAAAGTAGGACTAAAGATAAATGTTAAAAAGACTAAAGTAATGTTTAATCGATTTGCTCAAAATATGAAAATAAAGATTGATTATGAAAAATTAGAAGGAGTTAACAGTTACAAATATCTTGGTCAGATTATTAATACAGATGGAAACATAATGGAGGAAATTAATCATAGAATTAAACTTGGTTGGAGTGCTTTTGGTAGAAATAACTTGATACTAAAAGGAAATATGCCTATGTGTTTGAAAAGGATGGTTTTTAACAAATGTGTTTTACCAGTTCTTACTTATGGATCTGAGACTTAGACACTTAATAGAAGAGCAATACAGAGACTTCAGACCACTCAAAGGAGTATGGAGAGATGTATGTTGGGAGTAACAAGAAGAGATCGAAAACGCAATGTATGGGTAAGACAACAAACAGGTGTTATTGGCCTTATTGAAAAAAATTAAAAGATTGAAATGGAGTTGGGCTGGACATATTGCTAGAAGAGATGATAATAGATGGACAATTGAAATTTTAAACTGGATTCCAAGAGATTGTAAAAGACCCAGAAAGAGACCACATGTGAGATGGATGGATGAAATAAGAAAATGTGCAGGGGTGTTGTGGAGAAGAGAAGCTAAAGATCAGAGAAGATGGATTAAACTTGGAGAGACCTTCATCCTGCAGTGGATTGATAATGGTTGATGATGATGATGATGACAATGATAAAGGAACCATGACTATTCCTAATATTTTTTGATTTTTTCATAAATTAAATAATATTTTGAAGAAATGCATATTTTACAAGAAACACCAGAATGAGGAATGTGAAGTGTAATCATGAATGCTTATTTATTTCAATTGATTTTATATTTTTGTTTTGAACATGTAAACATATAATAAAACCAAGCAAAGTATTTTAATACATGAATAAATATTATTTCACTGATTTATGTTTTATGAATATAAAACAAACCTAGAATATACTTTTATCTAATTAAAATATTATATAAAATATTTTATATTTCATGAAAATAAAGAAATAATACTATTTTATTTATTTAATTGATAATGAATCTAACAATTTTGAGAAGTAAATATTGAAATTTTTGGATCTGTATTGTTGATTAATAAATCCGGAGTGACATTTGTGATTTTTTTTTGGTAATATGAAATCTAAATTATTTTTATGTATAATTTTGTATATAATTTTTTAGATTTTAGTATTCTATTTGTTAGCATTAGTATTATTTAACTATAGACTTATTGTATAAATTTTGCTTGTTAACTTAAATAAATTTGTTAATGTTTAGTATTATTTATTGATCTATTCACTTCCACAAGACTTGATCCACAGAATTTAAAATTGAGCATATAATATTTTTTGCATATAATAAATAAAAATGATTTATTTAAATGATAATTGTATTCAGAATATGATACTGGAATATCTCATTATTATAATATTATTTTCTAGTCATAATCAATTATTTAAATTGCTGCCATATAATTAAGTATACTTCTTATTGCCACATTGTTCGGATTATACCATACATTTATCATGCCACATGAGAAATAAAAGAATTGGATTATTATTATTGTATTTTATCTGGTTAGTAAACATTAAATATAGTACAAATTGTTAATTAGATTAAGTGTAGGAATATTATACTTATTATTATTATTATTGAAGTGTAGTTGAGTGGGATACAAAATCCTTCATCATATTTAGCTACAGGATTTTTCCATCAATTTGTTGATTTATTTTATAGAACCTGAAATGATATATTTTTCAATAATAGAGATTATAATTTATTAATATTATATTTAAATTATCTAATGTATTTTCAAATTTTAAGAATGCTATAGATTTATTATTTTTATTTGAATAAAGGGGGGATAGTGCTCTTGTGACATTGAGATTATCTCTTTAGGGAGATGTTCTCAATGTTTACCAACTACTGTACCTTTGTTAAATGTCTCATGATTATTATTACTATTATATTATTTATTTATTTAATCAATCATATATTATTAATTATTAAATTTTGAGCTAGTCTAATGGTAGAAATTATCTTAAGATATTGTTAGTATTTGATATATTAAGATCAGAGCTTAGCTGGAGGATTAGTTTTAAATAGCACTTGTTCGCTTTAGTGAGGGTACAATGTATATAAGTGAAACTGAAATCACTGCAATCTTATTTGAGTTATATTAGTACTAATCTGTCAATAAAGCAAAAGAATAAATATCACCTGTTCTTTTACCATTAGAGTTAAAAGAATATTATACTTTTTTCATTTCTTAATAGGTTAGTATTAGTTTATATAGGTTACAGTGATTTCCATTCCAATTTCATAAATATTAAGCTATGAATATTTATACTTATATATTGTAATGGTAAATATTTACCACTGTATAGGAGGCTTGAACCTGGATAATATATACAATCAAAGTTATATCAGTCATGTAATAATCTATTCAAATTTGTACTGTAAATTTTAGTTCAAATAAATATGAAAATTGAATGGTTAATAAAACAATGATGATTTGTACCATAAAGGTACAATTACACCCAAAAGTATTTCAATTGTTTTTCAGTTTTAATAAAAAAGAAACTCAAATGGTCATCATCAATAATTACCATTATCCCAGTAAATTCCCTAATGGATTGCATGATTTCTTAGAGCTATGGATGTTAACTGGGATATGTGTAAGAAACATATATATATATTTGTATTGAGTTACAAACATAAACTAAATGGATTTTAAAAAATGTACAATTTTTTAATAATGAATAAATCAAACTATGGCATATACACTAAAATTATTAATATAACACAAAAATGTTCAAATGTCATAATATTTTAAATTTAAGTTTAGGACCTTATAGTGTTGATAATGATAAGCTCTTACAATACTAAATGTTGAAACAGTCATAAACCATGGTTTATGTGGATATTTTTCTTTGAATAAGTTTCTGGTTGTCTCCATTAATTGCTCTAAAAATGGTACTTTTTCTCCTTGGGCACTGGGAATGTTAGAGAATAAATAAAGCAGCCCTGATGACATTATATGAAATACAATATCAGTAAGTCTTGGGTAATTTATATGACATTATCCATTTTTTACCTTCATGGCATTATAGAGGCATTGCACTAGCTGGTTTCGCAAACTTCAGTGTTGGTTTCTGGATCCAACTGCATTTTCCAAGCATTTTGAGTGTTGTTGTTTTTGGTTATATAGCCCCACATGGTAGAGATTTATTTAAATAAAATTATCATAATGACTATGATAATTGGAATATTAAAAAATACTTTAAAACAGTTCAGTAAAATATGGCTATACAAATTATGGTGGAAAATGAGTTTTAATCAGTTTCTCTCCTCAGCATGGATCTCTGTAACATGGCTTCAATAGTAAACTACACCCTAATGCAAAGCAATATGGAATCAGAATTTCTAGACTTCTGGATACAAAATAATAATGCCTAATTGCCAGTTTTAGATCCATTTACACCTATTTGATAATGTCTAAACACTATGTTTTCTAACAATGTCATCAGCTAGGGAAAATCTGACCGTTGCATCATTACAACAATATACTTTTTGAAAACCGTATCTTTATTCTCTTCAAAATATGTTGTGGATACAAATTTTACATATATTATATCATGTTTATATACATAAATAAGTGAAATAATAAAAAAAAAAAAAAAAGTAAATAAGTGAAATAAAAGAAGAGAAAAAAATTTTTTTTCTTTTCTCTCTTCGTTTATATTTTGTAATACAGGAAGAAGAAAAATTCATTCTTGACCTTTAATTACAGCTCAATAATTTACCTATTTTTATTAATTTTAAAATTTTGATAAAAGATTCAAATCCTCCATCCAATTTACTATAAAAATGTATGAGATTCTACCAAAAACTAAATTTCAAATAGACAAACTAAAATACTTTAAAAATCTTTTGGATTTCTATAAATTATGCAATTTCATAAATCTTTCCCATATCGAAAGCATTTTTCCTTCTTCCTTCACAGTGTCATTTATCATTATTATTTCTCTCATATTACAAAGTAAATTTATAAAATATGACCAAATGCAGAAACAAATTTTTCTTTTAAATTTTTTAGGCAGTTTAATCAAGTGATATGCAAACAACAATTTCTATATTTATTAATTTTTTAGATAGTTTAATCAGATGACACTTATATATGCACATATATACACATGGTATTTTCTATATTTATTACTCAATTAAATGGCTTTTTATTAAACTATTTTTTTATAGAGCTTTGTAATAAAACCACTTTCAAGCTGCATTGGATTGGTTACAATATAAAGGTTGATTTTTTAATTATTATTAACTTTTTTTTGGTTTTTATATTGTCAACACATGAATACTGGATGAAAGTATTTTATTTGTAAAATGAATTATCAATAATCTTAAGTATAATATTCAGTATTTGAACATTCTAGGCACATAACTGATTTATGTTGTTTTGTACAGGGTAGTCTATTTTTATTTGACAGACAATAAAGGATGTATACTGATACTTGAAATTAAATGACTTAGAATTTTTTTCTCATTCCAGATTATAGGACTTGGACTAGTTCTAAATTGGTTGATTAATGTGGTGTAGGTTTTCAATAGGCTGAATGACCACAATAAGTGATTTTTATAAATTAAGCAGGTTGTAAGTTATAAAAGCTCTAGTCATAAAATGTAAAGTAATATGGGCATAAATTAATCAGTATTCAAATTATAAAAAGCTAATAAAAATTAACAAAAGTTCAACTGGTCAGAAAGAAAAAAAAACAAAATATCACCAAAATCATTCTAGGCCAGGTGCCAAGGACTATCACTTGGATCCATGAGTGGTTATATTCACCAAAAATTATAAAGTAATCTGAAGTCATTGTCTGGATATCATGGGAATTAAAATCATCACCAGAACACATGGGTGAATGCTATGGAGCTAAAACATGCTACGCAGAGCATAAAAATTCTGACAAGCTAGTCTATTTAAAAAATGCTGGATAAAATTCATGCCACAGTTTGGTAAGACCAAAAACTTTTAGTCTCCTATCCATATTGACAATGGTCTATGAAATTAATGAGAATGCTGGAAATTATAGGAGTCTCTTCCAAATAGAGCTCTACATCAACTGAGGTCCTGAAGAAAATTATAGAATACTCATAATATATCTCAAATAATAGTGTCTAACAGTTTTTGCAATTGCACCATGTAAGGAATTTCTGAATAGCAAATAGAAAATCTCATACTCATATCCAGAAAGAAATATCCCAAAGGAAAGAGGGAGGAAAAAGGCATCCAAAGAAAAAAGTGGAACCTGGAGTATAAGTTCACCATTCCATACCTATTTTTATTAAGAAAAACTACTCACAGAATAATTAATAGATATTATAAGATTAAAACTAAAGCAGTTTCACTCACACTTTTGAGAGAGAATGGAGAGCACAACTAGTACCACATAAATAAATGAGTACAAGGGAAGAAAATCTAAGTAAAACTTACTAATGAAAGACTAATGATCACTTGAAATAATAAAAAACTTAAATTGAAAATTATATGTTCATTAGAGAAGCTTCAGGATGACTAATGAAAATGTAAAAACAAGTTCTGGTTAGACCATGAACACAAAAGCAGAAACTAGAATAAGCAATCATAGCCAACTAAGTTTCCATGAGCCAAGAAATCTTGATAGCAGTGAATCTACAATAATCTGATAATTGAGAACCAATAAATCAATAGATCCTGATAACAGTGATTGCAGTCTATTATAAAGACAAGAGATCATCACAAAGTCAAGAGATCCAAAAGAAATGAAATCAAAGTCAACCACCGACAACTGATCATTACACATCAGGTAATTAACTCAAAGCCTACAACTATACAAGGCATGAATTCAGGTATAATTATACTAAGAAACACCACAAGTCAATGGAAAACTAGGAAGTTAAAAAAAACACAGACATTCAGAATGGATAATCCAAGCAACTGCAAGACTACCAGGCAGTATGCTCTACCTAACAGAAAACTGGTGCATATAAATCTCAGGATTCAGAGAACAGTTAATAGAAGTTTCCTACTACCATGATCCAAATCTGACTGGCAGATGAAGAGATTGATCCCAGAACAATAGTACTGACTATAAGTTTAGTCCACCATATATTTTTTCAATTCTATTTTTTATGATACAGTTAAGAGTAATGTTGTAAGTAAGAAATCTACTTTCAGTAGGTCATATTCTCTTCTTGAGAATTAAATAATTATGTATAAGCTGAGTGCAAACATAAGAATCACCATAAGACAGTCTCGGCACAATGTAGATACGATATGAATAAAATCATCAAAACATTTAATAAACGTTGATGAATTAAATCATTCGTTTCTTCATTTTGGAAAAATCCCCCCCCCCCCTTTTTTAAAAAAAAAAAAAAAAACTTAAGTGACAATACTTTTCATTCTTATACCTTTCTTATATTCATTCTTTTTAATAAATAAGTAACCGAATGGAGTTTCTAAGTAAGTTGAGCGTCAGAAGTAACAGAGTAGGTGGTAGGTAAGATTTAGGGTATGCTATTACAGCACTTATCAAAATATTCAGGCTATTCTTTCTTATTTAAGTTATTTACATCGACGACCACTTAAAGTAAACATCTTTACCTAATGGCAGATTTATGATGCATTAAAAGTTAAATCACTGAGCCGTCAGTGATTGATTTTAACTATGTGTGGCGTGTGTTTATATAATACTGATTTAAGAGATAGATTTAACAAACAATAGGGATCAATTAAATCGTAGTAGGTCGTCGCATTAACATACTTAACGAGAAACATCAAAGAAATAATTAAATCTTCACGCTATTTTAAGTTGTTGAATGGTATGAGAAAATAAATAACTGAAATTATTAATTCTTGAATCGTCAAAAATGTGTAAAAATATATAAAGTGTGAGTTATAAGTATGTGCAAGAATATAAAAGCATTTAAAATGAATTTCCACTCACACATATATTTATATTCTGCAAAAGCATTAGTCTCGCCTGTGTATATGTGTAAATCCGCATTTAATGTATATAGTTAAGTTGTACGAATATATTGATACCGCTATATGTGTGTGTACATAAACACCAGTATGCAAGATGAGTAATAAATAGTACAGCAAATCCTGAAAACCAGACAGAAAGTAATCGTTTTCTTTAAAAGCAATCTAAACATTATTTTAAAAACTAAACAATTTCTCTGCTGGATTGCGGTTTCAAACATGTTTCCTTCCAAGAAAGATCCATAGGAAGGAGCTGTTAGATTAAAAAAAAAAAGAACTAAAAGACTAAACTAAGCATCAGTAATCCTTCGGTTATAATTGTCTGCGTGTGGAGTTTCACTTACCCCAGAGTATATTCCTGTGCTCTTCTGTTACATAACATTAGGTTGAAGAAAACCTTCGATTTTGCTTTGTTTATAAAACATTCGAGAAAATCCGAATGGAAGAATGTACAGCTAAACAATCTTCATCCGACCAGTCCATTAATCATACTATGACAACAAAGGGGTGAAAGGATATTTTATCTTTCTAAAGAAAGAAGAGACACGGAAAATAATAAGAACTAATGTGAGATTTTGTTTTGTAGAGTTAACAAGGTGTGATTCAATGCTGCGCTTCCGTTTGACACTATTTTTCAGATAATAACTAATTAAATTAATGCTGTTTTAATCCTCTTTGAATGAACGACAAAAATAATATTTATGTGTGTGTAAATAGATTTAAGAACACCAACTAGAAAAATATACGTTTAGTGTGTGTGTGTGTGTGTGTGTGTGTGGTGGTGGGGGGGTATATTTGTAAGAAATGTTAATACTCATCCCTTATACATGGATCCATCAATTATTAAGAAAAAAATATTTTACAGATACATAAATCCCCATTTTCATATTTTTAAAATTTTCTGATCTTATTTTCTATTGATTGAACCTTTAATATTATTACTTATCAGTTTACGATTTTTTAGAATAGTATTCATTACCCAGTTGATGGCCCATGCACTCCAGCTAAATATAGGTACATTAGTACTATGAATCATATACAGATGAACCCAAATGTCATTTAAATATGTAGAATCTCCATTAATATTACCCAAATCACATTTTTTGCTGTAATATCCTATAAATACAATTTATCCAAACCACTATGTACAAATAAACAGTTTTGCTAAAAAGTGTTCGAAGTGGTTTAGATAAATTGTATTTATAGAATCTCCATTGTAAGAATTTAATTGATGATAGATATTACACTTGAAATAAATGTGGAAAAATTAAGAATTAACTAATATCAACAAGAGATAGTAATGACTGAGTTTAATAAATACTCTGATGCATTTATATTATTAATTACATTGTTCAAAACCAGTTATGAGAAAAATGATGATGATCAATAATTTAATATTTATTATAAATCATGAAAGAAAAAAACTATATCAGAATCTATTAAATTCCATCAAGTTGATGTCAAGTCTGGATAATTATGTGAAAAGCATTTCACAAGAATGACTTAACATTTATTTGATTTTTCAAATTACTTACTGGTAAATTTATTACTGAATTAAAGAAGACTCACAATCTGTCCACTACTTTTTTTAAATATTCACTCATGTAAGTAATATAATGTAATTTTATTCTTCTTCCTTTTCTTATGTATTGATTTCTATATTTACACATCATACCATTTCCAACTTTCTTAAATACTTTAATTTTTTATATCAAAACTTTATTCTTACAGTTTCGACTGTCCTGCAGTCATCATCAGAGCTGCAATATCCAAATATATAATTATACAATTAATGCATTTTATAAACATATTTATATACATAATTAAATACACAATTAAAACATACATCTTAACCTGTCCATTATAAATAATCATTTTCCATTTTATTACACTACTCTAAATTAATTTTACCCACATTTATTTTATTTCTAAATTATTTTAAAAACTATTTATTATAATTTTAACTTTTTTAATTTTAAAAAACTTTAACTTTTTATTATACTATTTAATACATATTATTTTATTATTATCTTTTTACTTGTATTTTTAATCAATTTCTAACCTTTTCTTATTTTTATTATATATTTTATAATTAACTATTAACTTTTTTTTCATTACAAATATACCTTTTTACATTAAATTATTCACCTCTTTACAACCCTATTTCTAAAAACCAATTAACAAAATTTTCAAAATTATTATACTTATTTAACACCTCCCTCTATCATCATTTTCTTCAACTTTATTTTTTTAACCTTTTTATATTCAAACTATTATTAATAATAATTGTTTATAAAATTATTGTATTACTCCAAGAACCCTATTAAAATTTTGTTTTATATTTTTAATCAATATTGCTTCTTTAATTTCCCTATCTGTTCTATTATTTGTATAATTCATCATTTTTATACTATCTTTCTCAAATCTATGATCTGTTTCTAATGAATGCAAATAAATCAGTGATCTCTTCATTATGTTGAAATAATCTTGTATAAATTGAATTTTTTATTTCTCCTATATAATTAGGTTTTATATTTGTACTTTTACATGACTTGCATTCGATTCATGCATTTTTCTACTTTCCTCACATATTTATTATCTAACATATTAAGTATATTTTTTCTTCTTTTATTTACTATTTAAATTTTATTACATTATTAATTTTTTATTAATTTTAATAATTATTTTATGTTTCAAAACAAACTTTATTAGGCACAAATGGTTATATTATATCAGGTAATACATTGTATTAAACATAATATATTAGGATACATCTTGAAATACAGGGAAAAACCTTTTCTTTTCCTTAACGATTAGAGTCTTCTGTAATTCCTGCAGTTTTAGATATTTCAGTTCTTATTGTGGGTTCATTTCGGCTTTCCATTTTCCTGAGGTTGTATTTGGTCTATCCATTATAATGATGCTCTTATTTTAAAAAAAGACCAAGTGGCAGCAAAAATATCTGGTGGTGCAAGAAGATTGTCCCTTTCCTTAAGTTTTTCTAGTTTGTTATGATATGTGTTAGGGTATCTTCTTGGATTGTTTCCTAAAGTGAAAGCACAGCTGGTACACCAATAAGGCATATATACTGAAAGTTGCTGCACATATTATTGGTATTTTGTTTTCTTTGAATGCTTTTAGCATTTTTTCTATTGTGGTTTCACTTTTCCTCATCAGTTGTCTGACTTTCTCTAAGCCTCTACAGTGATGTATCAAATGTTCTTGGGTTTCTTCTTCCCGGTGACACAAAGCACACATTAGATCAACATTTAGGTAAAATCTCCTGAACCGAATGACATATGCTGTAGATAGTGCACTTAAATTCAATTTCAGGATAAAGTCAAACAATTTAGATTCTAAAAAACATGTTTTGTACTTTTTGAGTAATTGTCTATTATCTATTCCCAGTACTGTTAGCCTATTATTGTTTTCTTGATTCTGAGATAGAAAAATCATGAATTTGCCAATAAGTATATTTAATTGAGTTCTTCAGTGCTATTTTATCTTTAATGTTTTTAATACTTATCAATAGTGTATTTATATAGTTATCCGTGGAAGGGGGGGCGATCCATTGGTATGATTTCCAGTTTTGGTTCTATGTTTGGGAAATGTCTAAATATGGAAATCAGTAGATTTACTGTTTTTTGTGTGTAGAAAGTTTGTATTGCATGCAGTCCAAGGTCATTCCATCTTGTTGGTTGGTTTAGTTGTTTTATTGAAATTGCTACTATTTTTCTGTTCCATAATAGTTTATTACAAAGTGAGTTAATTGACTTTATAAATTGTTTTGTAAAAATAATTATTGGCAGGTAGTATGTTATTTTGGTCATTAGTGATACTTTTGCATAGAGTGAGAGATACGATTTGGAAAGTGATGCTATTGTTCTTTCTGCTTTGATATTGAGCTTATTTAGCATATTCCTTCTCATCTGACTCATTCACAAGTGGAAAGGAAAACCAAGAAAATTACTGGGTTTACCTTGATAAACTTGTGTGTCTGTTTTCCCTGTGTATATTGACCATACTGCTGACTTATTGATGTTAATTTTTAATTTGAACTTTTTTGTGTAGTCTTGTATTATTTCCTGTAGTATATGGATTTGCTTCTTTGAGTTTAGAAATACTGTGACATCATCCATATAAGCTATGCAGGTGTATGTATTTGTGTTTGGCACTTGAATTCCTTGGATTTTTTATTGATTTGCTCTAGTAGTGGGTTTAAATAAAAGGTAAATAGCAGTGTTCTCCTTGCGGGATTGGTTGGCTAGGATTGAATGATAATGTAGATCTTCCATTGAGCATGATATGTATTTCTCTATTTAGAAGCAAATTACCTATTGTATATAATATTGATTTAGGTATCTGTGTTTTTTTTAGCTGGCTCAATAGTGTTTCTATTGGCATCGAGTCAAAGGCACTTTCAAAATCCAACTGGACTACCATTGGTGCATATTTTTCTTTTTAATAACTAAGTTGATTACTGTTTTATATATCAGTGCTGCTTGCCCTGTAGATGACGCCTTTTTGCATATTGATGTTGTAATATAACTGGTTCTATGTATTGTTCAATTTTTTCCTTTATGACCTTTTCCAGTATTTTTATGCCCAATGGCTCCATTGAGATTGGTCGCAGATTGGAGAGTGTGGAAATTGGTTCTTATTCATACTTTTTACAATACTATTATTATGTTTTAATACTTATGTATTTATTTTTATCTATTTTATTTTTTCTACATACTATCTCTTTATTTTTGTTAAATTTTTCTTCTGATTTTCTTACACTTTTTTTATTTTATTTTATTTATTTATTATTATTATTATTATTATTATTATTTACATGAATAAACATTTATTTTTATAACGTCTTGCGTGCGATTATAATTACAATAGAATGACAGCCTGTTAAGCTAAATGCGCAGACGCTGTGAGGATGTTATTAATAAATGAATACCTTAGAACAACCACATGATATAGTATTTGTATAAGAGTAAAAAGGAATCCTCTTACTCTTACGACTCAAATGTTTATAAATGAGCAAATCTAAAGTAGTTGTAACGAAGACGTGACTACATAATAGTCACTTTAAATTACTATATATAATGTCTGTATGAATGACGCCAATGAAATTTTCTAGAATTTACTAAACGCCACTCTAAACGAAACTAAATCATATACATGAATAAACATTTATTTTTATAACGCCTTCGTTACAACTACTTTAGATTTGCTCATTTATAAACATTTGAGTTGTAAGAGTAAGAGGATTCCTTTTTACTCTTATACAAATACTATATCATGTGGTTGTTCGAAGGTATTCATTTATTAATAACATCCTCACAGCGTCTGCGCATTTAGCTTAACAGGCTGTCATTCTATTATTATTATTATTATTATTATTATTATTATTATTATTATTATTATTATTATTATTATTATTATTATTATTATTATTATTATTATTATTATTATTATTATTATTATTATTATTATTATTATTATTATTATTATTATTATTATTATTATTATTATTATTATTATTATTATTATTATTATTATTATTATTATTATTATTATTATTATTATTATTATTATTATTATTATTATTATTATTATTATTATTATTATTATTATTATTATTATTATTATTATTATTATTATTATTATTATTATTATTATTATTATTATTATTATTATTATTATTATTATTGTTTAGCACTAAGAATGATTTGAAGTGCAAAGAGGCTGATCAAGCTCTTTTGCCCCCTGATCCTTATCATCCACCTTTGGAATTTGTAATAGATGGTTCTCATGAACATATAAAGCCTATGGTAAATAGTAAGAGAGATTACAAACATGGTGACTATTATGGCCTTTATAAAGCTTTTGAGGACATTGATTGGAATGTAATTTTGATGGAAAATGATCCAAATATAGCGGCAAATAATTTTGTTGGTATAGTTCAAAATTGTCTAGATCAATATATTGCTGTTAGGCATTATTTAAATACTAATAACAAATATCCTAAATGGTTTTCTAGGGAATTGTGTAAGGGCTTAAATAGAAAGCACAAATATCATAGGTTATATAAACTAACTAATGATAAAGAATTGTATAAGAAATTTAGTGGTTTGCGTGCTTATACTAAAACTCTTATGAAAAGAGATTATAATAATAATTTAAATAGAGTTGAAGAAAATTTTAGGAATAATCCACAAATGTTTTGGAATTATATAAAAGATCTTAATATTGTTGGAAGTAAAAGTTGTAGATATAATGTAATTAGGCCTTCTATGGATGATCTAGTCAATCATTTTACTAATATGTATTTAGATACTTCAAGTAATGATAATATGGTTGATATTAAATTTAATAAAGAGAGTTTTTGGAATATAGATGTTAATAAAATTGCAATTCCTGAAATGTTTACTGCAATTTCTAAACTTAAATCGAAATCTTCTATGGGATATGATAATATTCCTAATTTTATTATCAAGAGTTGTGCTGAATGTTTGGTAGCACCATTGCATTATATCATTAATTTATCAATTGAGAAAACTATTATTCCTGATATATTTAAGATAGCTAAGATTATACCAATTTGTAAAAAAGGGGATAGATCTGGTAATTATAGACCTATTTCAATTCTGTCACCTTTTGCTAGAATTTATGAAAGGTGTATTTATAGTAATATTATTGTGGATATGATTAAGGTATTACCTAGTTATCAGCATGGTTTTTTACCTGGTAGATTTGCTGAAACTTATTTAATGGTGATATCTGATCATATTGCTCATGCCTTATCTGATCAGAAACAATTAGATGTTGTATATTTTGATATGACTCAGGCATTTGACAAAGTTTCATATATTAGACTTTTGTATAAACTTAAAATGTTGGGTGTTAGTCCTCATTTAGTTGAGTGGTTTTCCAATTATTTGAGGGGTCGTAAATCTTATGTACATATGGATAAAACTAATTCTCTTTTTTTTTGATAATATGATAGGTGTTCCTCAGGGTGGAATATTAGCACCATTGCTTTTTAATGTTTATATGTGTGATCTTGATCATAGCATAAAAAATAGTATGATACTTACTTATGCTGATGATTGTAAGTTATTTAAAAGAATTATTACTTATAGTGATCATATTGAGGTTCAAAAGGATATAGATAGTTTTATTATATGGTGTAGGTATAACAACATGGAGATTAACATTAATAAAACATGCATTGTTTCCTATACTAATAAAACTGAAAAATCTGTTTATCAATATAAAATTGAGAATGGTGTTATTAAATATAAAGAGACTATATCTGATTTAGGAATTATATTTTGTAGCAATTTTACTTTTAATGCGCATATTAAATGTATTATTAATAAAGCATACAGAAAGATGGGCTGTATTTTGAGATATGGGAGAGATTTATCTATTTCCATAAAATATAGGTTATTTTTTCCTCTTGTTGTTACAGTTTTAGAATATAATTCTTGTATATGGAACTTCAATCTGATTAATATTCAGTCTAAAATATATAATATTGAAAAAAGATTTAATAAATTAATAATGGGTGAATGTCAAACTGTCAAAACAGTATTGAAAGAAAGGAGAATGTTGAAGGATATGATATTACTGAAAAAGTTGATTGATGGGAAAATTGATGTCAGTAACTGTATATCAAAAATAGAATTGAAAGTACCTTGTCGTTTATTAAGAGAAATGCAAACTTTCAAGATTAGTATATGTAAAAATACTTTCTTTGGTAAATCAGTTATTAATAGATTGCAAATGGTATATAATCTAACTTTTAATAATATTGATATTTTTTGCGATCAATTTGTGATGAATGTTAAAAAACAACTAAATGTATAATTATGAACATATATGTATATATAATTTTATGTATTTAGCTTGTATTTGATTATAATTGTTTTTGTTTTTTTTTAAATTTTAATTATTATCATTGTTATTATTATTATTTATTTTTTTTTTTTATTGTGTATTTCTGTTAAAGTGTAAATGTTGAAATGCACATAATAAATGGATATTGAATTGAATTATTATTATTATTATTATTATTATTATTATTATTATTATTATTATTATTATTATTATTATTATTATTATTATTATTATTATTATTATTATTATTATTATTATTATTATTATTATTATTATTATTATTATTATTATTATTATTATTATTATTATTATTATTATTATTATTATTATTATTATTATTATTATTATTATTATTATAATTATTATTATTATTATTATTATTATTATTATTATTATTATTATTATTATTATTATTATTATTATTATTATTATTATTATTATTATTATTATTATTATTATTATTATTATTATTATTATTATTATTATTATTATTATTATTATTATTATTATTATTATTATTATTATTATTATTATTATTATTATTATTATTATTATTATTATTATTATTATTATTATTATTATTATTATTATTATTATTATTATTATTATTATGTATTATTGGATTGGATTATGTGTTTTTAGCATTTCTATTGTTCTAATATAATTCATCATTGAAAACTGCTTTGACCTTAAAATTATTTAATGGAATACCTTCTTTTAATAGATTGTTTACTGAGATATAATTAAGCCTTTGGAATTTTAGAAGTAAATGGATTTTTTAGTGTTTTTTTTTTAAAGTGATCTGCATTTAGAACTAATACGCCTGGAGAATTTTATTACTGAAGCTTATTTTTATTTTTGGAAACTATTATCATGGTTTAATTTATATGACTCAAGTTTTTTTTGTTTTTTTTTAACATGGTTTTTTTTTTTTTTTTAATATGTATGTGTTTTTATTTGAAACATAATCAATGGGATTTCTAATGTCTATTATTTTATTTTTAAATAACAGAAACATAAAATTTCATTTTATTAATAATTAAGTACATAGTGACTTTGATATTTTCAATAATTTTTATTTTGGACATTGTTTATTTATATTGGAGAATCTGAGAATAGTGAAGGAGAGAAAAGTAGAAGTTGCTCTCTTTAATATATTACAGATTTATATATGTTGTATGTGAATTTTTTTTTTTTTTTTTAAAGTTTTGTGTATATATGATTTGTATATGTTACTGGAAAATTTGTATATTTTATAGTTATATTTTTTTATTTTTGTATTATAATTAATGGCACCTTTTGCTGTCAGATGTCCTCTCTGCTTATGTAATATTTATGGCAGACAAAAATATTTAAAGTGCGCTGGTTTTTGTGGGCTAAAGTATCATTTGGATTGTTATAAATTAAGTGATTTTAAAATCTTTAATGATAATGATCCGGAATTCATATGTGAATTTTGTAATCATTATTATAATACTGAGCACAAAATAGATAATTCAGATAATCTTACTACACCATTTGCTGATATTAGTATTGGTAATGATCCTGATGTTTTAGTAATGGATTCTTCTACATATGGTTTGGGTTTAAATGTAGTTGGGGTTAAATGTACTTATTGTAATGTAGAATTGTCAGATGCAGATAATGGAATTAAGTGCTCTGGTTCTTGTCAAGGGTATTTTCATATATCTTGTTTGAATTTGTCCAGGTCTGATGCAAAAATTTTTGATTCTGTTGGTTTGGGTTTTTTCCATTGTATGGAATGTAATCAATTGTCTATGGATAAAATGAGGAATATTGGAAATGTTAGGTCAACAGATAATAATGATCTTATAGATGTGGAATCTGATATACATATTGAAAATATTTCTGAAAGAGAGAGATATAATGGAGATAGTGTTGAAGATAATAGTGATAATAATTTAGGTATTGATAGGAATTTAAATTCTAGTTCTAATGTGGATATAGTTAATATTAATGATCTTATAGATGTGGAATCAGATATACATATTGAAAATATTTCTGAAAGGGATAATTATAATAGAGATAGTGTTAAAGATAAAAGTGATAATAATTTAGGTATTGATAGGAGTTTAAATTCTAGTTCTAATGTGGATATAGTTAATTTGCTTCAAGATAAGGAAAGTAGAAAAGTAGACTTGGCTGGTTTTACTTTTGAATTATTAAAATCTATGTCTCTTCAGGAAGTTTATAGTATGATTATGAATATGGCAAAATTTGGTGTGAAGGAATCTAAAGCTATTGGTGATGGTGTTATTTCTGGTGATGTAGGTATACAATGTGATTTATTGGAAACACAAGTTTTTGGGGATATTGCTGAGGTTGATTGTACTGGTGATGTTAATTCATCTTTTAAGGGTAATAATACCTTAGAAAAGTTGCCCAAGTCCTCATTCTTTATTAGAGATAAAGGTAAAAACAGTTTTGGGAAAAAAGATAAAAATAAAAACAATAGCATTTATAATGTTGATTATAAAGGTAATAATAAGATATTAGATCAGGATTTTCATTCACGTGATGAATATATTGGATGTGGAATTGATAATAGTACAAGATACAATAAAGGAAAAGTTTATAAAACTAAAATTTATAGGCAGTCTGATAAATATCAAAAACAATTTTCTAGACTTAATGATGATGAAAAATTTAACAAGTTTTCTGGCTTTTCTGTTAATAATTCATCGCTGGGATATTATGATAATTTTCCTGATAAAAAGTATATATTGAAGGATGGATATTCACATTCTGTTCCAAAAAAGTATAGTAGTAATTTTTCTGGTGACTTTTCTAAATCAAATTTCAGAAGAAAAAATTGTCTAGCGAATGCTGATAGAGGTTTTTTTACTCATAGAGCAAATTATTCGCATTTCTCTAAATATAACAATTATATTGATAATGAGGTTAATGTGGGAAATGGTTTGGGATGCTCTTTTTCAACTTCTGGTAAAAAAGGTAGACTACCTGTGGAAAGGGGGTTTGGTATTTCTAAAATTCATAATAATATTATTAATAATATTAATACAAAATTTAATAAATATTTTGTTTCTAATATGCCAGTGAGTCTTAATTCATATAATATTAAGGTCTTTCTTGAAAAACATTTAAGAACTAGGATCATATGTCATGAAATTAATATGTATAACTTGAAATCTTCTTGCTTTTATATATCTGCTCCTGCTCATAAACATAGTGATTTAATCTCTTCCAATTTATGGCCTCGTGGTGCTTCCATTCGTTTTTTTTATGGAACTTTGGCTAATTCTTTAAAACTTTAGTGGTATTTATTTATTTATTTTCTTTGTTTTCTT
Organism: Epiperipatus broadwayi; assembly: GCA_028023455.1. Taxonomy (NCBI): domain Eukaryota; kingdom Metazoa; phylum Onychophora; class Udeonychophora; order Euonychophora; family Peripatidae; genus Epiperipatus; species Epiperipatus broadwayi. The sequence continues at coordinate 2,079,101 of JAQFVV010012500.1, forward strand.
TGATTTCTTATTTTCTTTATTTTCTTTTATTTCTTATTTTCTTTATTCACTATACTTACTTACATTTTTCTTTACTTGATTTCATTTATTTATTTGTTTTGATTTATTTTTAATTTAATATGGTAGGGCTGTCTTGCTTTTATATGAATGTTAGAGGGATGAGAACTAAGTGTGTGGAAATTAAACAATTCTTCGAAACAGAGCATTTTGATTTGATATTTTTTACAGAGACTTGGTTAAATCAACAATTTTCTGATTGTTCTTTCCTTGATAATAGGTATAATATTTTACGTACGGATAGATCTTTAGAATATGCAGCTAGAGGAGGTGGTACTCTTATTGCTATCAACAAAAATGTTTTATATAAAGATCTATGTTTTACTTCTTCTGTATGTGAATCTACATGGTGTGAAGTTTACATGGATCATAATTTTAAATGTATATTGGGAAATATTTATTTTAAACCTAATATCTCACTTTTAGAGCTTGATTACTTCTTGACAGCACTTGAAGATTTTTTGATTAGATATAATAATATTATCATTGTTGGTGATTTGAATATGCCTGATTTATTTAAGGGTAAGATTATTACGCATTATTCTTTATTATCTCAGAAAGCTTTAAGAATGCTTAGATTTTGCAAATTTTTTGGGCTTCAACAATATAACCCTGTGGTTAATAGTTTTCAGCGTACTTTAGATTGTGTTCTTTGTAATGTACCAATAGTTAGTAATTTTCACTTTGTCTCTGTTTCTTTTCCAATTGATGTTCATCATCCACCTATCGAATTTTATATTAAGATGTGTTATTCTAAAATTACTTGTTTTAATATTGTGAAAAGGGATTATGGGAGGGGTAATTATGTTGATCTTTGTAGAAAATTTTCTGAAGTTGATTGGAATAATATGTACTCAATTAATGATGTGAATTTTTGCTTGGATTATTTTTTGAAAATTTTTAATGGTTTTATTGATGTATATATTCCTAATAAATTATCGTTTAACAAAGGTTATCCTCTGTGGTTTTCATATACTCTTATTAAGATTATTAAAAGGAAATCTTACCATCATAGACTCTATTTTAAGACACAGAATATAATTTATTATAATAATTTTATCAATTTTAGAAGATTGGCTAAATATATCTATAAACGAGATTTACAAGAGTATATAAAACAAATTGAAATTAATATTTCTTCTAATCCTAGAGAATTCTGGAATTTTGTTAATAATTCAGGCTTGGGTAAGAAAAAGGTTCAAATGACTCACGGTTCTGCATTAAATGCAGATGATTTTTCTAAACATTTTGCAGAGTTATACTTTTCACAACATGGAATTGATTCTAAAATTACATTTCCTGGCAATTTGTCTAGTGCTAAATGTACAATTGATCATATCTCTAGGGAAGATGTTATTGTAGCTATTAGGAGGCTTAAGACTCACTCTAGTTTAGGATGTGATAATATTCCTTCTTTTATTTATAAGGGGCTAGCCGAATTTATTGCAGTACCTCTTGCCTTTGTTTTTAATCTGTCTCTTAATTCCAGTACTTTTCCTAGTGTTTTGAAATGTGCTAAAATGGTTCCAATCTTCAAAAATGGTGATCGAGATTGTGTTTCTAATTATAGACCAATTTCTGTTTTGCATACCATTGCAAGAATTTTTGAGAGATGTATTTATAATAAAATTATTTCAGATGTGGGTAAGATAATTTCTTCTTCTCAACATGGTTTTAGTCCTAATAGATCAATTGATAGTAATCTACTGACAATTTATGATCATATAGCTCATGCTATTGAAGATCGTCAAAGACTAGATGTTATTTATTTTGATTTGTCAAAAGCCTTTGATAAAGTTGATCACAGTGTTTTACTTCATAAATTACATAAAATAGGTTTCTCTAATAAACTTGTATATTGGTTTCAATCATTTCTATGTAGTCGTACAGCATATATTAAATTCAATAATAAAGTTTCATTTAATTTTGAATGCAATTTAGGTGTTCCACAGGGTAGTATTTTAGCACCCATGCTGTTTAATGTTTACATTAATGATCTTAATGATTGCTTGAGATATTCTTTTCTGTTAAGCTATGCTGATGACTGTAAGATTTTTAGAAGAATTGTATCAGTGAACGATTGTGTTCTCCTTCAGAAGGATATTGATAACTTTAGTGCTTGGTGTCAGTCAAATAATATGACAGTTAATTTTGATAAATGTTCCTTTATGTCTTATTCCAAAAAATCTGAAGTTTTACAGTTTTATTATTATATCAATTCTCATAAAATTATTTCAGTTAAATGCCAAAAAGATCTTGGAATTATGTTTTCTTGTAATGGATCTTTTATTCCTCATTTTGAAATGATTGTTGGTAAAGCTTTTAAGGTTATGGGTGCCATTCTTAGACATGGTTATCAGTTCAGTAATGATACTAAACGGAAATTGTTTTTTTCATTGGTTCTTCCTATTATTGAATATGGTTCAATAATTTGGAACCCTAGTTCTTTGCAAGGATGTAACTTGTTGCAGTCTATTTCAAAGAAGTTTTTCAAATATGTTTCTTGGGAGGGTAAAATGATTAATCTTTCATCTAGACGAAAGTATAGGGATTTGAAATATTTTTATAAAATTGTTAATAAACAGGTTATTTTATCAGATATAGTTTCAACTATCTCAGTTAGGTCTTTGAGTTATGATACTAGGTCTACTTGTGTATATCAGATTCAAACATGCCGTTCTAATATTCTTAAATTTTCTCCTTTATTTAGGTTACCCTCTTTATATAATCAAATTGGGAGTAACCTTAATCTGTGTGACATTGATTATAAGAAATTTTGTAAACTTGTTAAACTGAAATGTGAAGTTTGATTTTGTCTTTTAAATTTTACTTTATTATGTATACATTTATATTTTCATTTTATGTTATATGTTTTATTTTCACTTTTATTGTATGTGCAAGCTGTAATTGGCTTTATGCTGTTGTTTAGCACTTAAATAAATGAATTGAATTGAATTATTATTATTATTATTATTATTATTATTATTATTATTATTATTATTATTATTATTATTATTATTATTATTATTATTATTATTATTATTATTATTATTATTATTATTATTATTATTATTATTATTATTATTATTATTATTATTATTATTATTATTATTATTATTATTATTATTATTATTATTATTATTATTATTATTATTATTATTATTATTATTATTATTATTATTATTATTATTATTATTATTATTATTATTATTATTATTATTATTATTATTATTATTATTATTATTATTATTATTATTATTATTATTATTATTATTATTATTATTATTATTATTATTATTATTATTATTATTATTATTATTATTATTATTATTATTATTATTATTATTATTATTATTATTATTATTATTATTATTATTATTATTATTATTATTATTATTATTATTATTATTATTATTATTATTATTATTATTATTATTATTATTATTATTATTATTATTATTATTATTATTATTATTATTATTATTATTATTATTATTATTATTATTATTATTATTATTATTATTATTATTATTATTATTATTATTATTATTATTATTATTATTATTATTATGTTTCAAAGCAAAACTTTATTGAGTCTAAAAAGTTACAGAGTCATATATTGATTTTTTACAAATGAAAAACAAATTACAACTTTCAGTATATAAGTCTTTATCTTTTCTGCATCCTTTTTTTTTTCTTTTTGTTTTTAAATTTGGTCTTCTATCTAGTTCAGTTTATGCTTGCATTTTTTTTTTTTTTTTTAAAGTTGGAAAAAATGCTGATGTTGAAAATGTCATCATCTATCTTATTGGTCTTTATATTTCATAGACTGGATCTCTGTTTCAAGTGTGACCATGTGGCTGCAAATATATCTGGTTGAGCTAGGATGCTGTCTCTTTTTCTTAACAGTTCTAGTTTTATTGAATATGTTGCTGGGTGGCGTCGAGGGTTATTGGCAAGTGCAAAAGTGCATCTGGTGCACCAGTAGGCATAAAGGCTGTATGTTGCTGCACGAATAGCAGGGTTATTGCCTTTTTTAAATGTATTTATTATTTCATCTATTGAAATGATAGCCTTTCTGTATGTGGTAAACATTGTGCGACGTATTGTTTCTAGGGCACTGCAGGAATGAAGAAAATGATCTTGTGTCTCTTCTTCTCTATGACATAGTCCGCACATGGGGTCTATATTGGTATAGAATCTACGAAATCTAAGGAAATGGGTTGTGGGTAGAGCATTGAGATTAAGCTTAAGTAGAAAATCGAATAATTTTGGTTCTAATGACCATTTTCTGAATTGTTGCATTATTATTATTATTATTATTATTATTGTTATTATTATTATTATTATTATTATTATTATTATTATTATTATTATTATTATTATTATTATTATTATTATTATTATTATTATTATTATTATTGTTGTTGTTGTTGTTGTTGTTGTTGTTGTTGTTGTTATTATTATTATTATTATTATTATTATTATTATTGTTGTTGTTGTTGTTGTTATTATTATTAGCAGCTTTCAAAAGGACTTTATTGCATATAACAAGAAAAAGATTACATTAATAACTATTTTATCACATGCAGATAAATTGAAGTTAATATAAATAAAATAAAAATTATAATTTGGGGGATGGAAAAACAATAAATACAAAGGATATGCATGTGGTTTACAAATTTGACTATACATTTTTCTACATACACATCCAATCAGTTTTGTACACAGACAAGACTCTTAATTTTCTCTTTAGTCTCTTTCCATGCTATAATTTTGAGCATTGTTGCAATATGGACTAAGTGGTTGTGTACATTTCTTGGGATACATTTTTTTCATCCCTCAAGCAGAGTAGTTCCATCCAGAATGTATTTGGATGTCTTCTTGAATTATTGTTATACATGAAGGACCATAGTGAAAATAATATAATAAGTATTTGCTCGAATATGTGGTTACAAATGATTGCAAAAGAGTCACAATTTTCTTTGTTTGTACAATGATGGTAAAGATGTGTGAATATTATCAAATGCAGGACAAATAAAAAGAAAATATTCTTGAGTCTCAGCCTCTCTATGACATAATCAGTATATGTCTTCTGTATTTATGTAATGCCTTCTGTATCTATAAAAGTGTAATATTGGTAATGCTTCAAGATTTAATTTGAGCAGAAAATCATAATATTTGGGTTATAATAACCAGAATTTGAATTTTCAGGTTAGTTGTCTATTGGTAATGTTTAGAATTGATCTTTTATCATTTAACCCAAAAGGAGAGTAAATTATCTGGTATATATCCCAATATTTAACTTTATCTTGAGGTGGTGAATAAGAAAAATTTGGAATGTTGAGAATTAATGTAAGCAAGATTTTCCAGTATCCATTGACTGGTGGCAGCTTATCTATTGGGGTAATCTTGAAAAACACTTTCACATATGGAAATAAATAAGCACAAGCAGAAACAAGATTTAGTGTTTTTGAATGTTAAAAATATTTATTGAATGTAGTCCCAAACCATTTTATATTAGAGGAACTTGAATACGTTTTAGTAAAATTGAAACATTTTTTTCCCCACAGCAACTTTCTACATAGTGAATTTATTTTACTAGTAAAAGACTTAGTGTATAGTATTATTTTAAGCCAACAAACATCACATGACCACCACCTCTTATGCTTGTGCATAACTGTTGTTAAAACAGGCAAAACTCACTATATTAATTACTCTAGTTTGCTGTTTGTGTATAGTGAGTTTTGCCTGTATTAATTTAGTATAGTATTATTGGAGAATAATATGTGATTTGAGTCATAATTAATAGATTAAACAAAGATATTTTTGAGTACAATGATAGATAAGATTTTGAAAGTGAATCAATTATATTTTCAATTCTATTTTTAATTTTAATTTTATCGTAGAAAAATTCTATTTTTAATTTTGTCTTGCATTTTTCAACACATTTCTAGGTAGCACAAATAGAAGGGGAATCCCACAAAAGAGCTAGGGTTTTCCTTTAAAATGTTATGTATGAAATTGTCCTGTATATATTGACCAAGCACAGAATTTATCCATGTTAAACTCCAACTTGTATTTGTTAGTGTATAAATTAAGAATTTTAATAGAGTTAGGATCTGTTTTTTAGAAGTTAAAAAATGAGACATCATCCATGTAGGCAATACAGGATGTTTGCTTTCAGACCAAGTATGTATATGCCCAATAATTCTTTTTTATCATATTCAGAAGGGGATTGATATAGATAGCAAAAAAAAGAGTACCTAGCGGAGAGTCTTGTGGACTTAAACAGTAATATAAAAAAGAAAGTGAAAATTCTTCCCATTAAGTGTAATATATATTTCTCAACTTAAAAGAAGATTGATGATTAAATATATTAATGATTTTGGTAGTACTGTGTCTGCTAATGCTTTAACAAGGAGTTCAATCAGAATCATATCAAATGCTGATTTTATATCCAGTTGGATCACAACTGGACTATATTTTTTATTATTTTTGACAGAATCAACAACTGTTTTGAACAGAAAGGCTGCTTGCATTGTAGATAAGCCTTTCTTAGCAAACTGCATTTTAGATAGTATAGGTATAAGATAAGATTCTATTCTGTCTTTAATGATTGACTCCAACAGTTTGATACCCAGTGAACTCATTGATATGGGCCTTAGATTGTTTAACATGGTTATTTTTCTATGAGTTTTGGTAAATAAAAAATAATATTAGTAAAATATATATAATCCATGTATATAATACTGTTTTTGTTAGAAAGTTAGCTAGATTACATAAGTACTGTGCAGTAAATTTTTCTAAATGCTTAAATACAAATCAAGATATTATATGCATTTCTGGATGACAGGAGTTTGGTGTTGATGCTAGTTTTTGAATAAAAATCCTTGGTAGTAAATACTGTTTCTTCTTCAGGTTCACCGAGAAAGAATGGCATAGGAATGAATTTTTTCTTCTTTTGAAGTTTGGATTTAAAATGTGTGTAAAGCGGTAGCAACATGTTGTAACCAGAGATTATTTTTTCTTGTATTTTAATTGCTGTTGGTATGCAAGTTGATGGCTTTTGTCCTAGTGGCCAGTCAATATAGTGTCTGGACAATGTGTGTGTCCATCTCAAACAGATTTTTCTTTTTTTTATTGACAGATATTCTCTTAAGTTCTTCGGAGATTAATTGATACAGTTTTTTCAAAGAAATCACATTTGAACAGCCTTGTTTATTTGTTGTACTATTTCAGAGCTAGAAGTTTTGAGGGGACTGGGTGGCTTTTGTTTTGACATCAATTGTATATGAAATAATGTTAGCAAAGGCAATCTATGTTTGCACTGGATCCATCTTTATATTTCGAAGTTTGAAATGAGATATATATATTTCTGAGAATAAATATTCTGGGGTTCAACATGGAAGGAATATTCTAATTGTGTTTCCAATAGATGTTATTGATCTGTGTATAAAATCATTTTTCAGTGAAACAATAATTGCAGAATGATCTGATAATGATGAATTTTGGCTGATCATGTGATGCAATACTGATGAGTAAAAAATCAGGTCAAATAATGATGAAAACCTGCCATTATTAAATGACTAAATTTTGTGGGAGATAGCCTTCACCACTCATGAGGGTTTTAGCTAAAAAGTGCAACCATTCTGTGATAAACCCATTACATGATGTGAAGTCACCAAGTAAAATTAGTCGATGTGATGAAGATGCTATTTTGGAGTTTATACCTTGAATAACCTTATTAATTGCTTTATGATTTGGACATATATAAACAGATGCTACATTCAATGTAACTATTTTATGATATAAGGTTATAATTAATATATGTGCCTCTCTATATAATATTTTAAATGAATAGAATGGACAGGTTTTCATTATCACTACTCCTGTGCCTGCTGAGAGTGAGAATGAAGCTTGGGAGAATGCTGAGTATCCTTGATTATTAAGATAATTAGATGGATTAATCTGAGACTTCATTATAAATTTTTGTTTCAAGTAGCCCTAGCAAATGAGGTTGTACAATTTCAAAACATTTCACTAATTGATGGTTTTTCTCTGGTCAGTTTAATCCATGGATATTTAATAACCCTATTTTAATTCTCATTACAGCACCATATGGAGTATACAAAAATAAGGATATATTAGAAGTGCAAGCATTAGTAGAGAAAATAGCCCAAAAGTATTTAGAGAATAATTATGGTGTATCTTATTATGAAAATAAGGATATTAACAATGTAATTAATATAAAAGATAAATTATGAATGGAAAGTTTTAAAAAAGAAGTGAATAATATGGTACATAAGATAAAAAAAAATAAGTATTGAAAATAAAGATAAAAAGAAAAATAAGAGAAAAATAATTTAAATAAGGTAATTAAAATAAAAGAGGTCAAAGAAATAAGGAATAAATATGAGAAAGAAATAGTATTTATAAAGTCAGATAAAGTTAATAAATTAGTATTAATGAATAAAAAAGAATATATTGGTAAAGTGTATAAATTGTTGTCAGAAGAGTATTTTATTAAAATAAAAAAATGTGATACTAAATTAAAAAATGGGAAGATTTATGAGTTAATAAAAGAATTATATAATAATGTATTAATAGATAGAAAAATATTTGCATTTTTGGAAAATAAAGATTGTGGTATGGCAAGAAAATATGGAGCACCAAAAATATTTAAAGAAGGAGTGCCTCTAAGACCAGTTATAAATGGTAAAATTCATATTTTGATAGAATATCTAAATAGATATTAAATAATATTAATGATGAAAATAGTTTTTATATTAAAAATAATAAAGAGTTAATAAAAGAAATTAAAGATAAAATAAATGAATATAATAAATATAAGTTGACTATGATAAAAATAGATGCTGTGTCAATGTACACGAATATAAATGTAGAAGAAGAAATAAAGTTACCAATAAAAAGATATAGAAATGATGAATATAAAAAAATCAAAATACCAATAAACAAATTGAAAGAAATAATGGAGAATATTAAAACCAAAGAAAAGATTACTAATAAAAGGGGCATTAAGTGAGTACTTAGTAATATATATATATATGGAGAATATGGAAGATTTAATGATTAATAATAGTAATGGTCCAATTTACTTATTGATTTTTAATAAGAGTCAAAGACAAAGAGACATGTATCTTGAAGAGATTAGCAAGTTAGATAAAAATATAAAATTTAGAATAGAAAAAGAAAATGATAATAAGTTATCATATTTAGATATTTTGTTAAAGAAATCATATAAAAATAATAAATGCAGAATAGAGACATCTATATATAAAAAAACTAATATAGATAGTAATATAAGTAATTGAAAGTCAAATATAGATATAAAATAAGTAGTATAAATTTAAAAATATATAGAGCTTAGAATTATTGCTCAAATGATGAAGATTATAGCAATCAGGTAGAATTGATAATTACAGAATTTAAAGATAATGAATAACCAGAAAAAGTTATAGAAGAAAGTATAAGAAAATCAGAAGAAAAACTTAACAAAAATAAAAGGATAGTATGTATAAAAAATAAAATAGATAAGAATAAATATATAGATATTAAAACTTATTATAATAGTATTATAAAAAGTATGAATAAAATAATTATTAAAATTAATAAAAAGTTTAATAATGTAATAAAATTTAAAAGTAAATAAAAAAGTAAGAATATACTTAATTTTAGTATCGATTAAGTTAATAATTTTACTTTTGGGAAATTTGTTTCAAGCACAAGATGTGTACCCCCAAAGCTGTTAATACAAATACAAATAGCAACAAAATATTAAAACAGCTGAGGTTTCAAAGGTCTTGCCTTCTAATCTGCTTGCTTATGTTTAAATTTATGCAAATATGCTAATTCCATCTTTTTGAAAGAGAAAAACACGTGTCCTTCCTGTTTATGGCATCGCTGTCGCGAGAGATAAATAAAGCCTCTTTGATCTTTCTTTTGAGGTCATGTCTCTCAGTACATACGATGGTAGGATTGTCCGGAATGCACTCATGGTGACTTGTGCACTGGTGCTGATAAAAAACTGAATAAGTAGAAGGATCGTTGCGAGCTCTATTGTACGAATACCTGTGCTGTGCCAATCGTGTGGCCAAAGATGCTCTGCTTTCCCCATAATATGTGCCTTTGCAATAGTTATTTGGACAAGCAATGTTATATACTGTATGGGGGGTCTGTAACAGTGGAGTTTGATCTTTGGTATTGTTCATTAGATTGTTAGAATTTGGAGGGGTTCGAAAACAGAGCTGATATTTGTTGTTAAAGATGGAATGTAGTTTCTTGTGTAAATTGGGTATGTATGGAAGTAATAACCTGGGTTTATCCTGTGTGGCGTGAGAGTTGAGAGGTTTGTTCTGAATGTGTGAGATTTTTTTGTCAATGATGGATTGTCTGAAGCCTAAATTCAGTAGATCATTTCTATATTCTGCTACATTTTGTTTTTGCATCTGCCTCGATTTTACACAACACTCTGTTTCTATGCAAAAAAGATGCTAGACCTGATAATTTATGTGCTGTGGGTGTGTGAGATTGGGTGTGTGTATGGCATCTGATTTCCAATGGTTTGATGGCCATGCTATAATGGCAGTGGTTATTTTCTCTTTTTATTTTGACATCAAGGTATTTGACTTGTTGGTGATTGTCTTCAGTTGTGACATTAACAATTAGTGCTGTGTTGGCTTCTAATTCGGTTTTGATCTGTGTAATGATCTCGGGGGTGGCAGCAATGAACAGGTCATCCACATATCTAGTGTATGCTAGAAGGCATGGTGGGTTTAGACTAGGTATGATTTTTCTCTCATAATAGTTTAGGAAGATGCTGGTGACTACACCACTCAGTGGTAGTCCCATAGGCCAGCCTTGTTTCATGGAGAAGCACTGGTTTCTGAAGAATGCCACAATGTTGCTGTCCAACCAACATAGAAAGTCATGGATGAAGTCAACCAGAGCTCGCAACGATCCTTCTACTTATTCAGTTTTTTATCAGCACCAGTGCACAAGTCACCATGAGTGCATTCCGGACAATCCTACCATCATATGTACAGAGAGACATGACCTCAAAAGAAAGATCAAAGAGGCTTTATTTATCTCTCGCGACAGCGATGCCATAAACAGGAAGGACACGTGTTTTTCTCTTTCAAAAAGATGGAATTAGCATATTTGCATAAATTTAAACGTAAGCAAGCTATGATTATGAAGGCAAGATCCTTTGAAAGCGCTCAGCTGTTTTAATATTTTTAGTTAGCTATTTGTATTTGTATTAACAGCTTTTGGGAGCAGTTGCGCCGCACACGCACTTGTGCTTGAATATATTAGATAATAAATATGTGAGAAAAGTAAAGACATAAATGGAGTATATAAAATTGAATGCAAATCATATAAAAGTAAAAATATAAAAACAAATTATGTAGGAAAAACAAAGAATTCAATTTATACAAGATTAATTCAGCATAAATATGATAAGAGATCACTTATTTATTTGCATTCATTAGAAACAGGTCATAGGTTTGAGAAATATAGCATAAAATAATTAATTATACAAATAATAGAAAGGATAGGAAAATTAAAAAGGCAGTATTGATGAAAAATATAAATCAAATTCTAATAGGGATTTTGAGGTAAAAATAATAATTTTATAAACAATTATTATTAATAATAGTTTGAATATAAAAAGGTTAATAAAATAAAGTTGAAGAAAATGATGATGGAGGAAGGTATTAAGCAAAGATAAAAATTTTGAAAATTTTGTCAGTTGGTTTTTAGAAATAGGATTGTAAAGAGATGAATAATCTGTAATACAAAAAAGTAATTTGTAATGTAAAAAAAGTTAATAATTAATTATAAAATATATAATAAATATAAGAAAAGGTCCCTTTCAAACACCTCAGGTGGTGTACAACATTGCCTGCCCTGTATCAAATTGTCATGCCTCATACTTCGGTGAGTCCAGAGCTTCACTATCTACATAATTATCTCAACATATATATTCTTATAACAAAGCAATAATAGACCCAACATGTAACTCAGTTTTGGCCCAGCATCGCAGTTCAGCAGGATGTGATTGCCAACCACAGGATCCTGTTGTTGTTTGCAGAGAATGACACGACTTAAAAAGAAAAGTGAAAGAGGCTTGCTTTATTGCTAGGGACAATCATACCATCAACAGAAAAGACATGTGCTACAATATATCCAAAAAATGGAATACATAAAGTCATTCGCATAAATTTGCATTGCAGTTAAACACTTTCTTTAGTTACAATATGGCTATAACTATAAGAGTTGTAACCTTTGAAAGCACTCAGCCACATTATACATATTTATTTTGTATTATTTTTGTTTTATTGTAATATATAAAGAATTTAGAAAAATTCAGGTTTGTGTGTGTATACATCATTAGCACAAATCATATTCATAAAAATTAAAATACTTAACAAAAATTTTAAATTTTATTTTAACTTTCGAGATATTATCAGGATGGTACAACTTGGACTTCATTCATTGTCTTGAACTGATAGCATGCAAATATTTTGTGGTATAAAAAGAAGGCTAATGGTTTTACCACTCGGGAGTTCATAAGACGTTTGAGCACCAGACCTGCGAATACCAGAATTGATCCTGACACCTATCACTGAGCCAAATTGCACAGGGCTCCTTATGATAGGAATTACTTCAAATTATAATTGACAGATTATCTTCCCCTTTTCCATAAAAATGAAATTAAACTTTAAAAAAATCCACTTTTTTATCATACAAAAGCTTAAACATGCAGCTATCAATTTTCCAAACCGAAATAGGTTTTTTGATCAGCAATATAATTCCAAAATGATAAAGTATTTTAAAGAAATTAGATCATATATCATAAAAATAGAAATTGAAAATTATATGTTAAATGAATGTAATAATATCTAAATGTATAAATTATTGTCGTAAAAATTATAAAAACTGTTATAATTTCAAAGCTAATACAATAAAAAAACAATAAATTTGGAAATGAAATTAGAACATTCTATTCCCTTTAGAAAATTATAATTATATTTCTATTAAAAATATTTCTCTAATAAGTGTATCATCTTACCAATTCATCACTGGTTTCCACGACATCATCAGCATCCCATTGATTGAAACTTCTCTGAAACTTTGCCTCAATAGAGATGAGATACTGCAAAGATAATGATATAAAGTTCAATAATTTCACAATAAAGGTTCAATAAAACATTTTGGCAAATCAATTAGGTATTAAGTAAATCCAGATTAACTATTTAAATCCAAAAATAATAAATTAATGAGAAGGTGAGAATTAATTAGAGGGAAAGGTTTTTGCCTTTATCATCTATGATTTGCCAATCATACACACATAGTATTTCCAGTGAAAACATAACTGGTTCTCTTTCCAAGTTGCCTGCTGTGTTGTCCTTAAAATGAATGCATATGTAGTAACATACTTTAGCTATAAGCCACAAAAAATTTAAAATGCATTTAAATTAATCATTACAACATGGGAAGTGGCAATATGGTCTGTATTTTCTTAAAAATATTTCCAGTGTTCTTCCTGCTATCAGGAAGATCTTGCAGTTCATGACTTTAATTTCATACACAATTTAATCCAGTTCAAATATTTTTGTAGCACTTCAATCAAGATTTAATGTTAGCATATTGTTCTTATCAGAGGTAAAATATTGCAATCCATGATCCACTATGTTCTTATGTAATACATATGTCATTACTACAGACAGAGTGAAGAGAGAACCAGAACATGACCACCCACCACTGAGACACACCCATGTACATGTTTGAATAAAAAATTTTGAATTATTTTTCTAGGTAAAATTTTTTGCAATTGCTGCAGACCTGTCAGAAATAAAAAAAAAAACCAATCTGAAGTCCAATCCCACTGATATAAAATGAAGGAGTTTAGTAAGACTAAACTTCTGCAACAAATCTGAACAATGTAGGATTTAGAAATTATAAGATGAGAAGTTTAGCAAAAATAAAAGACATTTCAAAAGGAATTATAGGAAAAATTGAATGCTATATGCTATGTTTTGATTCCATCAATAATTTGCAATCAGGCCTATAGGAGTATGAGTAGCATAATATATATAGATATCTTGAAATAATCAACAGACTCTCAGAGCATGGAAAGCTTAAAGTTATTATTAGTTCATAATTTAATGTCCTCTGTGTTATAATATAAAAACCTGCCTCTATTTTCGTACACTCACTATTTATTTCCAGCTCCCCATCTAGACTGTAAACATTTGGCTTGAGTAAACATCATCACTATTGGTCCATTTAAGTCATTGGCTAATGTACTAACTAATAATATATGTATTGGTTCTTGGCAATGAATACTCAATCCGATCTAAGATCAGATAATATCTGGTTCCTGTTAATTTTTAATGAGGGTGGGCATTCTTTCACATAATTTCACTACCCCCTCCTACATCTGAGAAGCGCATGCTTCTCTGGAGTCACATATGTACTCCCTTAAATATGCTGGTGGGTGACGATGTCAGCGGCATCTGATTTCTTCTTGAAAATAAGTAGCCTCTATTTGGGGCTGTAGTGCAACAGGTTCATCTGAAACTTCCACTGCTTCATTATGTTTTCCCATCTGATCTTCTGAGCAGTATTCGCCAGGTCTCTTATTTGTTACATCATAGTTTAGATTTACTTCCACCCAATTTTTCCAAATGTGGTTTATATGCCGACAGTAGCATGCTCCTTTTGCTGCCAGAACTTTGACTATTTGGTCTGAAATAACTTATTTGACCTTCTACCAGGGTCTTACATAGACTCATGTATCAAAATGTTTTCTCCAACAGTGTAAATATTTTTTCCCAATTTTTTTTTTGGTCCAGGACAAGAATGGACAGCTTGTTGCATAACTTCCTGCCCATCAATATTTCTGCAGGTGATTTTCCTGTAGATGTGGAAGGCATAATGTGTTGATATAGCATTGCCATATTTAATGCTTTGGTTATATATGTATAGTTTAGTTTATTTATTATCAACTTTAATTGTTGCAGTTTTTTCAGCTATCCCATTGGAATCTAGGTGATATGGGGGAGCACAAATGTTTCACCTCCTATTCATCTAAGATTAATTTAAATTCTTCAAAGCCAGTTTCATTATTCAAGACCAAGACTTCCAGTGAACTATAGCATGAAAATATTTCCTGTAATATGCGAATGGTTTCTGCTGCACTAGCATTTCTCGCTAATTTGTATTTGATCCACCTGGAGCTAGCCTTTATTAATACAAAAAAACATTTTCCCATTTATTGGTGCACACGGCTCCATGGCCTGTTAGTTTTAGGCCATGATATGAAACATTTTCTTAGGTGCTTTTGCTGTAGATTGACATGGCTTGCATTTTTTTATATATGTTTTTATATCTTCCCCAATACACAGCCAATACCCATAACTGTGGGCTAAAGCTTTTGTTCTAAATATGCCTGGATGCCCTTGATGCAATATTTCCAATATTTTAGATGACCTACTAGCAGTATTAATTTGTCACCCAGTATAATGCAGCCCTTAGACATTGATAGGTGCTGACGTACTCTCCATAAAGATTTATTTAAATAGTGTGGACATTTGCTGGACCATCCCTCTCTGATCCAGTTGAGTAGCATCTGTTTTCTTGTGTCCACCTAGCAACAGTTGCACTATTTATTATTTTAATCTTCCAACAGTCTAAATAACATATTTCTACTTCATTATCAGTTTTTTCCGTTGAATCTGGTGCATGAGATAACGTGTCTGCATGCTTTCTTTGGCTACCCTTCAGATAGATTAAGTCATAATCATATGCTAATAAAAAATTGTACCAGTGAATCATACAAGATCTTAAGTGGTCAGGAGTGCTGTTTTTATTGGTAAAAATTCCCAGTAATGGGCGATGGTCAGTTATTATTTTAAAAGAATGACAGTAAATGTATTGGTGTAATTTCTGAAATGCTGCTATTATAGCTAACACCTCTTTGACCAGTTGGCTGTAGTTTCTTTCAGCCTTCATTAATGTTCTAGACATAAAGCCTATAGGACATTCCCCATTCTGTGATGGTAGACCAAGCACTGCTCCAATTCCATAATCAGATGCCTCAGTTGTCAATACCACTTCTAAGTTATTGTTATAATGAACCAGTAAACGTAAGCAATGTCTTAGTTTTTTTAAAAGTCCCCTCTTGTGTTTCTGTCCATTTCCATTACTGATTTTTCCAAAGTAAATCATACAAGGGAGTGGCTAAATGTGCTTTTCCTTTTAGAAAATTTTCAAAAAAAAAGTCAGCCCCAAGAAAGTCTGAAATTCTTTAACATTCTTTGGGGTGAGCATTGATAATTGCTTAAATTTTTTCCAGGTTGGGTCTGATTCCAGCGCTTGAAATAATATGTACTAAAAATTTAATTTGTCAGGTTTCAAATACACTTTTTCTGATTAAGTTGTGTTCCAAATGTTTGTAACCTTTCACATAACTTTTTAATTTTCTATGCAACACTTGTTCAGAATCTGCTGTTACAAGGAGGTTGTCAAAAAAGGTGCTACTCCTTCCAATCCTTCTAATAATGTGTTGATGTTCATGTGGAATACCTTCAGGGTGATCATTATGCCAAAAGACAACTGATTATATTTATACAACCCTTTATGCATTGTTATAGTTAAAAGTGTACCTGTTTCTTCTGACACCAGTACTTGATGTACAGTGGCATTTAAATCCAGCTTTGCAAAATACCTTGCTCCATCACATCCAGTTAGTATCTCTCTAACATTTGGTACAGGATAAGAACTTTTTGTTATGCACTTATTGACATCTACTCTATAGTCCCCACATATATGGATTTCTTCATTCTGCTTTATTATTACCACTATAGGCCTATCCTAGTCTGCAACTTTGACAGGTATCAATACCCTCTTCTTTAGTAATATGTCTAATGCCTCTTCAATCCATAGTCTTTGGGCAAAAGATATTTTTCTTGGCTTGAAATTGGTTTTTTACCTTTGCAGAGCTCATTTTCAACAGGATTAGTATAGATTTTACCTTGCTCCTCTGTGAACAGTTTAGAAAAATTAGTCTTTATCTTGTTTTCTATATTAAGTTTATTTACCATGCATATTTTACTGCTTACAGGTGTAAATCATTTCTTGCCTATTATGAGCCCTATATTTCCTTTAACTATATATAGGTTTTTTCTCAGCAGTTATTTATAGCTACCAGTACTTTTATTACCTCAACAATCCTGATGGGATTTCTGTTTGCATCTTTTCCTTTTACATCTGTTTTGTCCATTCTTGGTTGATCATTAATTTTTCTTTTTAACTCAGACCAGTCCTTCTGTGATATAATAGACATACTTGCACCACTATCTATTTACATTTCTGTGAGATTATTGCATATTTTAACCATCATTATTTGCTGTTCATTTTTTTGTCTCAGCTTAATTTATTTCTCTCAATTTTTCTGGTTTTTGAAATTTTTTCTCAGCAGCTTTTTTAGCAAAACTTGATACACCGTTAGTGCGGCAGACCTTCACAAGGTAGTCAATTTTCACAAGTGCATGCTACTTAGATATATAATACATTAAGAATGGTATACCTAGTACAATACATCATATTCACAGCTTCAGGACAAATAAATTAATTAAATAGACTTGATTCTTAACTTGTGTTTCTACTTTCTTTTATTATGATTTTTTCCTCAGAAAAGAATTGTATGTAATAAATCAAGTGATAGGAAAAAAAAGCCTGATAGGTTACTAATTCTAATAAGGGTTCAAATTAGAGATTTAATAGAGTGCAACTGACCATAGTTTGGAATTTTTCTTGTTAAATAACTTTTTTTAAAACAAATCAATTGACTGCTACAAATCTGATATACAACAATGAAAGTGTTATTGGCAGTTAATATTTTATAGTAAATTTACTCTTTTTAATAATTATTTAAATTATAATAAGGATACAAATAAATAATCCTGAAAGTTTGCAATGTTGTTATTTTAGATGGGATAAGGTATTGGACTATTTCCATCACCTGTATTAAATGTTGAATGTCTAGAAAATTTTAAAATTTATGTAAATCTTTCCAAATACACACAACTGATAATAATAACACACATCAGTAGATTTAAAAATGTAAATTTGACTCCTATGATAGCACTGACACTCGGTAGATTAGCAACACATGATGAAGAACAGAGAATAATACCACTCGGAACATTGAGTAATCTACTAATCTGAGTATCTACTAATTTGTGTGTTATTATTAACAGTTGTTTGTAGTTGGAAAAGTTTAAATAGAGTTTAAAACTTTCTAGATATTCGACATTCAATAAATGATAGATGATGGGAATATTCCAACATATTATCACGTATAAATAATAATATTTACAATGTACACAGAAATACTTTTCATCACTTAGATTGTAATCATTGACAAGTGAAACACTGTAAATATGAAACAGTTATAATGTAACAACTACTATTTGTGTCTATATCATTTCAATAAATAATGATTACAGCCTAAGTAATCCAAAATACTTTTGTATAAATTATATATTATTATTTATTTGTGCCATAACTATAATTTGAACAATTACATATTTACACATACATGCATGCATGTATTTTATATCTTTTAGATAAATGCTATTAATCATTATTACTAATTATTTATTAGACTAAAATTATTATAATATCATTTTTAGCCTAGATATAATCTTTAAACTTAATTAAAGATTAATATATTTACTTTTAAATACAAAGCATAGTATTATTAATTCAACTTCATATCTTTTTTCTTTCTCGTGATATCTTTGATAGAGTTGACAATTTAGTGAAAAAGTCATCAAATTTACCAAGTCTTTGCTTTTTCTAGCATTTTTTTTTTTTTTACATTTAAGTTCACAGATTTTTCTTAGAGATTTTTTAGTTAATTCAGCTACATTGTAGAGATTTTCCATACAATCAAAAAATTTCATAAAAACCTTAAATCTTAATAAATTCCTTAATTTGTATTATCTTTAATATGCAATAATTATGTGTATTATCAAATGTGGTAAACATTTGACATTTTAAAAAGGGGTGAAGTTAAATGGGCAAGCAGAGCTGCCAAGTTAGCCAAAAAGTTGGCAACCCTGTAAAGGCAAGACAGATTGCAACTACTGCAGATTATTCAAGCAGTTTGTCAATGTCCTTAAAGTTTTATATTGACTGCTGTTACATTGTGAAAATGTTAATAAGTTATCTATCATGCATCATTGCTGTGTCTGGCTTTTGCCAAGTGATCAGCAATGTTAACTTGATTTAGTAAACAGAGACCAGATGTGAAATATAATAGTTTAATATACATAAAATATCTAACATACAATATCATATGGAGAACTAACCACATTAATTTGGGGATGTTAATATACTATAACTCCCGAGTACCAAATTTACATAAAAAATAAGTAAAGTTCTCGCTACCTGCGACAGGCATCTATTTATTATCTGCGAAGAGCCCAGCTTGGCATTGTAAAATAATAAAAGATCAGTACGATCTGTTTAAAGTCCTAGTCAGCTGGATTACCTACAGGTGCCAATTATCTGGGATATTCTGTCCTTTTGATCACACACCCACCAGCCACTGTAGCAGAACAAAAAGACTCCTAGAGTTTTTTGTCTTTTGTTTATATACCTGTCGTGTCTCGATCTCGTTTTTTCTTTCTATTTCTGAAGTAGTTGGTAACCTGTATGACTTGTTTTGTTCTATATACACTAGTTGTTTTAGTTAAGAAATCAGCTTGACAATCTATAACCATTATCAATTGTTATTACTCTATAACTATATATAATAATCATGATTAACCAAATGTTAATACAGTGTCATTTTATAGCAATTTAATATTTATAATTATTACCCTTATATCAGTGAAAATGCCAAATGAAAGAAAATATACTCAAAAATTTTGAATAGAAAGATTACATAATGAGAGATATAAAAACTGGTTGAAGAAAAGTGAAGGAGAAAATATAAAGAGTCACTGCAAATATTGTAACTGCATTTTGTCAGTAAAAGCAAATGATCTAGAAAAGCACAGAAAAATTTAAAAGCATATAAAAGCCAAGCCATCATTTAGTATTCAGTGTAGTTCAAATATTCTTTCATTTGTGAAAAACTTAAATATTTGTAGAAGAGAGGGAAATATGTCACTTTTTGCAGTAGAAATTTGTCCTATAAGTCATGCAGACAAATTATCTTAGTTCTATACAGCAAATTTCTCAGATAAGAAAAGTTGAAATAATCTGATTCTTGAATGAACAAAATGTTCTGCCATAATTTCAAATGTTTTAGAACCACATTTTAGAGATAAATTTAAATAGTTACTATAGATAATACCAACTATAGTTTATTAATCGATAAAAGTAATGATATTTCAGTTTCCAAGCTTTTAGATATAATAATTAAATATTACTCTCAAAATAAAAAAAATGCACAATTACAACTTTTTTAGATTTAGTACCAATTAGAGAGTGCAATTTGTGAAGCTCTTGACAAAAAATGGGTTTGCAATTAAAACAGACAATGCTTCAGTAACGACAGAACTCAGTACAAGTGTAATTGCTAAACTCAAAGCTGAAATACCTAATTTGATCTTAGTAAGTTGTCTCTGTTATTCATTATGATTAGCTATTTCCCATGTGACAAAAAAAACGGTCTTCCAATAAATTAAGAATTTTTTATTAAGGAAACAGTTAATTGTTTTTTTCATTCTGTGATTAGACAATACAAATACAAGAAACTATTCTTCGATAAATGATGGAAATGAACCCTTGAGATTAATACAATGTAGTGAGACACATTGGATGTCAATTCAGACTACTATTGATAAAATTGTGAAGCAATGCAATGAACTAAATAAAAATTTTAATGTAGCTAAAACGAAGGAAAGATGGTACACAGCAGAAATTTTGTAATCAATGTTTGATGACCAAAAATTTTTTTTATTTCTTTCATTTTTTAAATCTGTACTCAATGAAGTTCAGAGATTGAATAAAATACTTGAATCTGAAAATAATGATCCTATGAAGTTGCTGCAGGACTTGTTAAATTTAATAGAATCTTGTTGCTTTAAAATTATTATTCTAGAGACAAAAATAACAGATGATGTAGAATTGAAAACCATTTAGCACCAAATCCATATTTGGGTTACCAGTTTGAAACTAAATGAAACATATCTACAGACAAAGAAAGGAAAAATACTCATAGTCACTGCATTGCCTTCCTGTTGTCTTTTATAAAACTTTGCCAAAGGTTACATAATAATATATCAATTTTGCAAATCATAACATCACTAAGTATTTGGTCACTGTCTCAATCTAATTAAAAGGGATATAATAACCTTGTGAAAATGCTTTTCATTAATAATGCTGTATTGACTGGCATTAACTTCCAATGGAGGAAAATCCATGCAATCCAATGGAAAGAAACTTCCAACCCATTAAATCCATGAATGGAAGTAACTCAATACTGAGATGTGGCTGAAGAAAATTCATTCTCAAGATTTAGTCAGTTTTACTTCTAAAATTCTTTTATTACCTCATTCACATACAAAAGTAGAGTGTTTATTTAGTCAATTAAATATTGTTAAGACCAAATTGAGTATTATTTCACCCAGTATCATATTAACAATTAGATCTGGTTTGAAGAGATTAGGGAAAGCAGCTATGATTATCAATTGCCAAAAAATGTCATTGAAAAAATAGACTTTATGAAATCATACCAAAATTTAGAATCTGACTACAAGAAAGAAATTGCAGAAATGAGTGATGAATGGATTCTTGAATAAGCTTAAAAAAATAAAGATTGTTTTTTATTATTTGTTTAGCTACTTTTGTAATGAATTTTGAATTTTTTAAAGCTATTTTTAGAGTGTTTTTTTTAGCTATTTTTACTTTTTTTGAGTTGGTAACTCTGATCTTGGATATGCTTCAAATTTCAGTTTCTATAAAGATATAAATAAATGGCAAACGATCTCAAAATGCATGTATTAGCCATCTTTACTTGGCCATGTCATGTCATTTTATATTACTTCACCACATTTAATTGAAATGTATTTAAATATTATACATTTCAATGATGCTAATGGAGAAGTCAATATAATTTGTTGCATATGGGAAAAGTCTTAATGTTTTTTATTTGATTTATATAAATAACGTAAGTTATTGAAAAGTAACTATTCTGTTAAGAGCTACTTGGTGGAAATGGTTTTGCAGAATAAATATACCAATTTCCTTTTGACTATAACAATTAAAAGTTTACTGATGATTGGTGCAACTTCCCATTTAATAAATAAATTTGTTATTTGTTCTTCTGCAGAATAGGATTTTTCATTAGATTTAAATAAAGTTATGGCTTGATGTGATGTACTGTGACTTCTCCTTAAACGGAGTCAGGAATCTCTCAGCAGCTATGCCCAGAGAAACCTGTTAGCCACTTTACCTTCCCATTCCATTGTCCACCCTAAGTTTTCCCATAATCTGCTCCATCACATTTCCATATCATAATCTTTGTCAACTCCATGACCTTCATATCTAAATCCCCCTTATTTTTTCCCAAACCTAGCATAAAAACCAATAACTCACTTTCTGTATAATCACTTTGTTCATATTTAACCTTCCATAACTTCATTATTTGTACCCTTTCTGCTTCCAAACATTTACATTGAAGTAACAGATGCCTAATATTTTCTATGCCTTCTTTACACAACTTACAGACTAAATCACCCATATTTTTCCATTTACGTGTATATTCTCTTGTTGCTAAAGATCCTGTTCGAGCCTTAAACAATAAACTACTTTCCTTACTATTATCATAAATTAACTCACAACTAATGTTCCATTTACTTTTATATATATTTAAACTCGTTTTACTCTCCATACTAGTTCTCCAACTCCCTATTCTTTATTAATGCATCTATTCTTCTATCCCACTCCTTCCCACTATAACACTCAACAATCCTCCTAACACAATCATCCCATCTTTTGTACAAGTATACTGACATAACTTCTTTATCCAAATCTTCTGCATACCGCATTACCTTTCTCACCCATCTTGTTGGCTGCCCTTTACTTGTAACCCAATTAAATACTATTTTGGCTATTCTTTTATTATCCATGAACTGCAATCTACCGAACATTTTCAATTTGCTTTTTGCATCCCTCATATAAAAACTTGACCATCCCATTTCTCCTTGAATTGCCTCTTTTGCTGTCCATACCTCAGCATCTAATGCATGTCTTCCTACTTCCCTTTGTACTTTTTCTAAGCAATCTAATACCCCTTTACTAACACATAATGCATCATTGCCATATGTTAACCCTGCTACTGCCACTCCCTTCCATACAATTCTAGCTACATCATATTTATTATATGAAAACAGTGTTAATTTCTTTATCAATCCCTTTCTTTTCTTTGCTTCATTTATCAATTTTTTCTCCCATTCATCCAAGCAATTTTTCTTATTACTCAAGATGATTCCCAAATAACTATATCTATTCACCACACTTAACTTTATATCCCCCAATAAGAAATCTTTGTCTTCTCTTTCCCCAGTATTCACTATCATTATATTTGATTTTTCTTCACTAAATTTAATCCCCATATCTTTACCCACCCTTGCGCATGTCCTCAGCATAACTTCCATATCTTCTCTTCTTTCTGCACACAAAAAGACATTATCCGCAAAAAAAAGTCCAGACAATGTATATACTCTCTTGCCACCTGTTAAAGGTATCTCTATCCCTCTTCCTAGTCTTTCTATTGCTCTCTCCATTTCACTCAAATACAACACGAACAAAATAGGTGACATAGGACATCTTTGCCTCAGTCCCACCCCATTTTTAACTTTAACTGATTCTATATCCCCTAATTGGTATGTATAGTAATTATTTTCATATAATTTCTTAATAAAACCCACTAAAGCTTCATCCATTCCCAGATTCGCTAAACTTATCCATAATCTATTTCTATTCACTCTATCATATGCCTTCTCTATATCTATAAAACTCATATATAACTGTCTACCTGAATTTCTAGTCATATCTATAAGTGGCTTATAGAGAATCTATCTAATGCTGCCATCTAGTGAAAATATTTTTTACATTTTTCTTCACTGAATTAGTAATTTATCTATAATGCACTGTTAGTATTTTTGTATATGTCAAAATACATTCTCTAAATAATTGTCTGCCAATCTTAATATCTGCTTTAATTCATCTATATGATGTCTTTTATTAGTTAATCAAATCAAAAATTGTTCTAGTCATCCTATTCCTACCCACAAATTTGTTTTTCTAAACATCTTTATTTGACTCTTGGCTTTTAACATCTGAAATAATGATTATATTGCTATGGATTCATCCACTGATTATATATTTTTCTCATTTCTGTTTAATTTTTTCATATTTGTCATTTATCCTGGTTTCATTTGTTACTTCTATAAATCATCTCACCATATGACTCTACCTATTATAAGAGAACAATGATACTTTTTTCTACTTATTTTCATTAACATATCTTTTTTAATTTTATTCTTTTGTGAGACTTTTCACACCCTCTAACAACAAGAATAACTTTGATTAGTATTATCGTTCTTGCTAACAATGCTTAGAATTATTATACATACTATGTGCCAGTAAAAGGTGACTGGCTTTTTTTCCAAGCTGGTTGCAGCACTGCCTCTAAATCCGCGTGTTACAACATGATTTAACCTATTGACCACAAAAAATTTAGGATGCTAGCAGGTCTGGATCATAAGTTAAAACATGTTAATGTATCTCAACCCATAATGAAACAACTTTCTATCATTAATTATGTTTTTAATTTGGACAAAACAGTTATTGGAATAATTGAAATGATTTGCATTGTGTGTGGCATTAAAATCATAAGTTATAATAATATTTTCAAGTGGTATTCAAAATGGCAGAAAGATAACTAAAGATTGGTATAAAACTCACTGTCACATTTTATGTCTTAACTCATGGTAAATATCTAAATTATAGTAACATATGCAGTAATTCAGAGATAGAACTGCATTTAGGTTGGAAGAGCAGTGACTACCTTTTCTCTGGTACTCAGTATTGTATCTTTTAAATACAAAATAGATATTTATCTATATATTTTTAATTCTAATATTCTCATTGATAAATGATGAATTCATAGTATATATATAAAGGGAGTAACTGATAAAATTGGTAATGTTTTAAAGAAAAATAATATCCACACAATTTATACTACATTTGAAAAAAATTAATGAAATATTTCAATGTCCTAAAAAGAAAATTCTTTGGAGTGTCATGGTGTATATGAAATTCTATGTGGAGCTTATTTAAATTCATACCTTGGACAGACCAATCGCAGAATAAATGTAAGAAAGGAAGAACACATTTTAACAGTTAGAGAAAAATTAATTCATCTGTCATTTATTCACACATTAAATTAACTAACCATGACATCAATTTTAATAAAACACATATTCTGGAAAAAAATTGAACAATATGACCAGAGATTGCTAAGAGAAGTTGTAGAAATTTGTTAAGGGTACAAGGACATAAATAAAGTGTGAATTAAAGAAAATTAACAATATTTGGAAAAAGCTATTGAAGGATAAAATATTTTTTAAAACTTTTCCACCAATAGAATTTGAGAATGAGGAAAAAATAGCAACGAAAATAACAATTTTAAATCTCACCACATACATTCTTATGATCTGAAAAAGAAGAAACTCTGAGGAAAGTACTTGTTATTGTACTGAAACATCAACTATTTACCTATTATATATTACACAGAAACTCCTGGAAATAATACTATGAATTTATCTATATAAGCTTATATATATATGATATCTAGAGATGAGTTTCTAATATCAACATTATATCTCTTGAGACATATATTCAATACTAATGAATTTTTTTCTATTAACTAGCCATTCTTTATTTTTAAAAAATTGATTTCCTATTATAGCGAATGCTCAGTATATTTTATAGAGTGATGGTAAATTAGTTTAATAAATCATTACTTGCCTACTTTATAGAAAAATCCAACTATAACATATCTTTTGAGTAAAGTTATTTCATTGAGAGAAATGTTCACATTTGTATAACATATTAGCAACTCTCTTCATACAACAGCACCATCTAGTGCAATCAAAATATGCTAAAAGTTTATGCATCAAAATCCCTATCTAGTGTATACTTATCCAATATTCCTAGATTATTTCTTTCATCAGTGAAGAACCTTCGATCTGAGAGCAATGCATCTAGATCTTCGGATCTAATGCACTGCTCCAGCAGCCACTTTTTACCTTTTTGGTCATATGATGTTTCAGTGGTTTAAATGTATAACATCTTTTGTATAGAGTTAATCTGCCCTTGATGGAAAAACTGGACTAATTCAATTACGGATCATCATTTATCTTTGATCACAATGTTTACTAAGAAAGAAATAGTATCAGTTGTGATAACTGGTCACCTTAATACATATTAGTAATACACTAATTTGCAATGATTGTAGAAAATGACTCAAAGACAGTCATACATTTTAGAATTGTAGAATCATGTAAAAATTGAATGTTCACACAAACCTTAAGATAGATTTTATTGATGGAAATCACTCATGAAATACCTTTAAATAATGACATGTTAGATTATAGTGAATGGTAATGAAGTGTTACAATAGATCACATTCTATGATAGTCACATTACCTCAATTTGCCATTTGATGAGAACTTAAGATGGATAGATACCTCGAGAGTCTTTTTTACTCATTAGCAAACAAGATATTTAAATGCACCATGATTATGCCCCAACATTCATCAAATGAAACCTGAGTCACATTTCTGACAGATACAAGTCATTAGTTTTTCTTTTTTTTTTTCTACCCCATTAGTTATTATTACATGTGGAAGTAAATGATTTATAATGACTCTATTATATGCATACCTTGCAGCGACTGGCTTTTGTCTGGTTGACAACTGCTGTGGCAGGAAGCAGAGGAATCAGAAGTGTCTGCCAGGTGATCTTGATAGTGGAACTAGGTGCACGAACAACTAAGGCAATGCAGGATACCTTGGGACATTTATTTTTACAATATTTTACCTAAAAATATTTTAAAAATTAGTAACAATTACAAATTTTTAACAATATAGAATTTATTTAAATGAAGTCAGCTTACATGAACATCTGCAGTAAAAAGAAGTTGGATATCCCGGGCTGAAATAAAATAAATTACACTTAATAAGGTCGAAAATTTTCATTATAAAAGTTACTTCCAGAAATTGAATTAAATTTATTTCAAATAAATAAAGATTTTAAGCACTAATAATTAATCAATCTATTGAACAGAAAGCTTCCCTAATAAAAAATTAGGTTCAGGCTGAAGAATAATTTTAAGAACATTGTTTTTTATCATCATCATCATTATCATAATCTATTTATCATACCTAAACATTACTATCAGTCCTAACATAAAATCTGACCACCACACAATGGCTATAGAAGTGAGAGTCATAGGAAAATGAAAGAGAAGTGTATGGTTTTGGCAATTATGGAACATCCCAACTGCTACATACTTCAACTAAATATTGAGGTTATATTAAAATCAAAAATTTAGTTCTGCTATAAAATTGTCACTTCAGAATACTCATCATTTCTCTAATGATGTGTTTTTGACTAAATGCATATTAAGCAAGGTGCTTTTGTTTTAAACCATCAAACAAAATAAACAGACTCTATGAAAGATAATTCAAATGATATCTCATAAATCAAATAAATAGTCTTTAAGTGTATGCAATGCTTAAAAACTTCTAATGCAAACTGCTCTATGCTTCTCCAGATGTACTCAGTCTTATTTATATAATATAGAAGACTTCATTTCTCATAATCATCTTTAAGAATATGAAATTGAAAGTAAAACCTGATCTAAACTTTTAAAATTAATGACGATAGACAACACACCATATTTTACCCTGCTATATGAAGAAAAATATTTCATACACTTAAAAGATATCAGAAATAAACCTAGATTTTTATACATTTTCTACACAACATGCTTTCAACAAGATCTACTAATATAGTTAATATTGGATCATTTATTTGACAATCAACATAAATGCAATCACAGTGGATGATGAATGAAATCGATGTCTCTACAGATTTGTTTACATCTAATTTAAGATGATTTAAATCTCAGATAATTGAAACCATAAATGAAAAAACTATGGGTATAAGATGATAATTAGGTGTGTTCTTTTAGTCAATATTGAGCCGGATAGTTTTAAAAGAATTTTATTTAGGGAGAATATTGGTTTTTTAATACATTAACTTTTTACAGTACATTGACTAAACAGGAGTCTATAATGTCACTACTGGGTTGATAGTGGATGATTTATGGAGATATTAATCCAGGGTATGGAATAAATCCTGTGGTTTATAGATTGTTGTCATCAGCTATCTGGAAATGTATTGGGCTTTGGAATTTGGAATAGATTCCAGGTTTCTTCAAATAGAAATTTGGAGGAAAGGGTCATGTCTTTATGCTTGATTTTGTTTAAAAGAGAAATGAATAGACTGTCTGGGTTTATCCAATTCAAAGATTGCTTCACAAAAAAAAAAAAAAGAATAAAACCAACTTTTGGTTTTATTAAAGTATAAAAAGAAAGCTATTTAAAAGTTTGTTTATAAAGAGTATGTGTAATGACATACATACTTAATTATTTAAAATTCGGTCATTTCTATTTTTTTTATATTAGATTTTATTTTTAAAATAGTTTTCTTTTTGGTTGCTTGTTTTTTATTTTTATCAAAGTAATTAAAGGCAAGCAAACTTTAATTGCATTGTTTTGATTATAATTATTTCTAATTTATTTTAACTAAGTTGAGACTTGTTTTTAAATATTTTTGAATTAATTATGAATAAGATTAACTCTGGGGAGAATATTTAATTATGATTAAGACTAAGATAAAGTTTCCCTGTTGAAAAACCACTAATTAAAAAAAATGTTTCAGAAAGAAAAGAGCTCTTATAAATAGACCTGGGCTGCAGGCTATGGATTCTCCAGCTATTGTTGTTGATGCTGTTTGTTAGTTTTTCTGCAACTATTAATACTCCAATTTAGAGACTTATTTGAATTGCTGTGCTATTATAACTTCTTCAATGCCAAAATTATATGCAAGAACTACTTCAGTAGTATTTTCACCAGACTGTGCTAGGCCAACTTAAAGATGAATCCTGAAGCCAAATCATCCTGCAAAATCATGCCATAAGAACTCAAATCAGAACTAATCCCTAACCTTGTCTCCTGCCTTCTCAACAATGGAAACCCCAAGTCTTCTCCGGAGTTTCACATGGAATGAACTATATATGCCGTGCTGAAAGACCTCTGCAGTTTTAAATTTATACCTTGAGGTAACCTCTTTCATTCTTCCCAGGGTTGTTAAAGTCTCAGCTTAATTTTAAAAGTAGCCTATTTTTATTATCTCGGTTGTTTATTCAGTTTAAAATATCTTGAGTGTGTATTCCAAGTGTTATCATTATATTTATAGTATGCATGGGAATCTTAGTTTAAAGATTCCAAGTTTGTTTTCCATTTTAGTTTTCTGAGAGTGTATTGTGAGATTATATTTTATATGCTTAATATGTCCACTTTGATTTACTAACTATTGCTAAATGCTTTGGCAGTCTTTTGTACATTCAATTTGTTCACCTGTCCCTATTTTATTGTCCAATAATTAATTTTAAATATGTTTTTTTTGTGTTTCTTGCAAATGCAAATCTTTGGGCTGGCAGTTTATCATGTTTGTTACTTTAATTTTTCTGTAGTTGGAGATTTTGTGTTGTTTCTAGATTACATAAGATCGTAATCATTCTTCAAGTTTTCTTGAATTGTATGTAAAATGAACCATGAATTGCCTTAAAAGTGGTACATCATAAGCTCGAACTTTACTGCCTAAGTATTTCATTTGTAATATGTACTTTACTCATAGACACTCTCTAATGAATATGCTTATAAAAATCTAGGTTACACTTTTGTATTCATTTGCTAGATTTCTTTATTTTGTTAATTGAATTTAATAAAATTTTCAAATTAGTTTAAACTTAATATCTCTTTCTGTCTCCCTGGATCTAGTCCATGCAAACCATCATCACCATCCACTTTTGATCACAGTAAACAAAATTTCCAGATATGCAGTGATATGGTGGTGCCCTCGGTGATCAGGGGTTGGATTGAGTGACCGTTAGAATATATATCTAACCCTGTTTTCATTTTGATACTTTCATACTCCTTTTATGTAATTCTACCTGACTGTATACTTTCCCACATCCACAATCTATTTTATCCATAGAAACTTTATTTTTCAATTGTTTTTCATATTCTAGCATTTAAACATCTCCTAAAAATTTTTAACTGGATCAAAAATCTTCTGCAAGTCTTGATAAAAATTATCTACTTCTTCATTACTGCAGTATCTGACTAAATATAAGTATATATCTATTGTAATAGAACAGGCCCTGACGTTGCATAATAGCTAGACTTGATAGGCCATCAGAGTGGGCAAGAAAACCTATCTAGGATTCCTAAATATATAGATTTACATCCTCAATGATATCATTCCTAGGAGATGATGAATTAACATATGAACATATATCAAGATTCTACCATATACTCATCTCTTTTCTCCATCTTTACTTCTGTTTAATTCAGAATTTGAGCTAAGGTAGAATACACATATTCTACTTCAGGGAATATAATATCAATATCACATCTTTAATGTGTGAGCATGTGAAAGAAAAAACACAAAGAACAGTCTTTAATTTTGAAATCATGTGTTTAAAAATTTATTTATAATTATTACAATTTATGCAATGAGATTATAACAAAAGTAATTAATTTATTTGATATCTGTTGATTAATATGGTTAATAGTTATTAACCCAATTGCTTTTTTCCCCCTCAAAAAATAATCATTCAATTATCAATATTAACAAAAAAAATTAAATTAAAACTTATTATTATTTAGATTTGCATTTGCTTGCTAATTTAGACTTTATTAAAATGGATAATTCATTGTCTCTAATAAGTTTTTTGATTAGTTCATATCAATAACATGGCTAATAGAGATCAGTTATCTATTTGTGTCTGGTGCATAGCAATAAGGGATAGAGTTCTTATATTGTCTGCAGAGAGAGACAAAGTTTTAAAACTTTTACATGAAGGGCATCCGGGCATAGTGCATGTGAAAGCTGTGGCCCATAGCTATGTCTGGTGGCCACAAATTAATGCAGACATAGAAAACTACATTAAAAGTTGCTCAGCAATAGAAAATGCATTGCCAGTAAAATGTTTTGCATCCTGGATGAAGGCAACAAAATCATGGGAGAGGGTGCATATTGATCATGCCAAATCAGTTAAAAAATTTTTTTTATTGATAATAATAGATACTTATTGAAGATGGATTGAATGCCATATAATGAAAAATACTAATGCCCAGGAAACAAATGTTTGAAGACTGTTTTCTCAATACATAAAGTTTCCGGAAGTGGTAGTATTCGATAATGGAGCATGTCTTACTAGAGGAATTATGCCAGTTTTTTAGAACCTATGGAATACATCACATATGCACACCACCGTATCACCTACAGGCAAATGGATTAGCGGAAACAGCAAGTTAAGGAAAGGTTTAAAAAAATGAATAACATAGAAATGCAAGATGCATTACAAACATTTATGCTATACCAACTTTCAATGTCATCTATGACAACTGGTAAATCACCAGCAGAGTTAATGTGTAAACTAAGGATTAAATTGGCCATTTTGCATCCCAACATACAAATTAGTGTTTCAAATTTGAGGCCATCTAACCATTTAGAATTGGTAAGCCTGTATGGATAAGGGATATAATATGAAAAAATAGATCAGTGGAATAATAGGCAAAATAATGTCAAATCAAATATGTGTGGCTAGTGTTACAGACATTATGTTTATCATATGAGAAAAAGAGAGACAGGGGAATTGCAGCTGGAAATATTACAGCATGCAGGAGATGCAGAGATGAAATAAACAACATGAGAAAAAAGATAGTGGAAAACCAGTTAATCAAGAAAAAGGGAAAAATCTTCAGAAAAAATTCAAGTGAAACCTGAAAAAAAAAAAATTATCCATACCTATGCCTACTAAACAAAACTAGAAAGATGGAATGATTATGTGCAGAATGAACAATAGTAACTTCTGGAGTGAGGGAAGTATAGTATTTATACAGTGAATATTTAATTTTAAATATCGACAAGAATACTCCAGAAGTACAAGTAACAAAAAAGAGAAAAAAGGTTAAATTTATACATTAAAAAAAATGGAAAGATAAATAAAAAAATGAAAAGATAAGTAAAAAAAAATGGAAAGATAAGTATTTAGAAATTTGATAGACAACAGAAATAAAGTATAAAGTTATGGAATTGGTAGTATTAAAAAAGTAGAATAGTCATGTAATTAGAAAGTTTCTTTACGGATTGACTGAAAAATAGTGAATAGTAAGTGTGAGAAATGATTAGAGAAAAGATTAAACAACTTAAAATAGAAGATCCGAAATGTGACATTTACAAATGAATTTTTTTTTATTGCTGACTATATAAATTCAGTATTTTCGGCAATGAAATTCCTTTTTGTTTCACTTGTAAATTTTGGTGTTCTAGTAACTGATATTATCTGTAGCCAGTCATCATGTTGCCGCAAGGGAATAAATCTGAAAGTAGAGAGGCCTGACTAGTTTTTAAAACAGATTGCCCTGATCTTGTTTTTGTTTTGTAAACTAAAGGGCTATCAGGATTTAATATTGAGAAACTTAGCTGAGTTTTTGAAAAAGAAATGTGATAATGAAGGACTATAATTTTCAGGCAGTAAATTTAAGTGCTGTAAATGTATTTAGAAACAGAATATCTATATATGATGCATATTGTAAGGGTATAAATATGCCATTACATTATTTTAAAATCACAATAAAATTGGAAAAAGATAGTAAATAAAATTGATGTATTAAATACAGAAAAGAAAAATTAATAAAGTTATTTAAACGAATATATATATATAATCGCACAGATAGAAAACTTAAAAAAAAAAATACTTAAAAGTAAAAGAGAAAAATCTAAAAATAAAGATTGGCATTTTGTTTAAAAATAATGAAAAAGAAAAATGTTAATTAGTTTCAATTTAAAAATCATGTTTAAATCTAAAAATGGTAGTGATTGCTCTGTTAAAATATATTTGAAGGTAAAGCAAACTAGTCCTTGCAGCACTTAAATGATTGTAAGATCAGATAAGAGATAAAAATTAAAGATTATGGTGTTTTCCACTCTGAAGCAGATGGACCTATGCAAGTACCAACAAATGCATGGGCCAGAAAGAAAAACCTTCAGGACGTATAAGGTTAAAGAAGGTCAGGAGTGATCAATCCAAAGAATTAATGTTAAGAGAGGCCAGAAATTATAAAAAATGAAATAATTGAATTTAATAATTAATCTGACTAGTAATCTATGAATTACAGCTAGCTAATGTGCAGACTCCATGATATAGGAATATCACATGAGATTTAGTTTTTTTCATTTGCCGGCTGAGGTGGTCTCCCCGACCAGTTCCCTAAAGAATGGCTTGTAATGGTTGTCTCCAAAGAAACTATAAGCAAATAATATAATCAGCGAGGACGAATGGGAATTATGAACTTTTGTCAATTGAATTGTTTAAAAATATTTCTTCAATAAGTGTTTAATTTATAAGAAAATATAACTAATAAGTGAACTCTTATCTGACGAGTAATAGCACTCTAAATCAGTTAATAATCTTTTTATTTATGTATGAAGTTTGCTAATCAATCGTTTCCATTTTTCATTTTCTTTTTATGGTTTATTGTTTTGTTTAACTAAATTATTAAATTTAAAGTGGAGTGTAGATGGCTGCATAGAGGTGTTAAGTTTGGTGCTAGGTCATATGGGGTTAATTTCAGACTATTTGTTTTATAGTTGAGTTGATGCTGGGGGAGGAATTTATAGGTGTTTTTATCAATGTAATGTGAAGTGTGTTAGCATACAGGGTACTGATCCCAAATGAATGCATGCCCCAAAGGTGTAGCCATCACATTGCAATGGACATGAATGTACTTCCCATGCCATTGATCTCCATTCGCATTGTGAATTGGGACTATAAATCGGCGAGGACTGCTCTCCCTCCATATGGAGCATTTTGTTTTCCATTTATATATATATATATATATATATATATATATATATAGGAATGGATATATATATATATATATATATATGATTCCTTCACCAGAAAAAGACATATCCTGTACTGGACAAAGATCACTCTTTTTAAATAATACTATGCTGCTGATGCACATTCCTGTCAGCATAGTTTTATGCTAATATCTTCATGTTGCATTGGTTATGTCAGGAAGCTAGTGTTGGTTTAGCTGCAAACTTTTAGCCTGAGGTTAATGTTTTGAAAGTTTATAATTGAGGAGTCTATGTAGCCTGTCTACGCTCAACATTCTAAAATATTAAATTATATAAATTGTCCATCCATGCGAATATAGTAAGATAACAGAACTTAAGTTTAAAATAATAATAATAATAATAATAAAATCTAAATAATATTAAATTAATCAAATCCTCAAATTTGTTTTATATATGTGCATAATAAATATTTGTTTTTATTAATAGCAGTGGCTTATTTTTTTTTATTAAAAATACATTTAAAAATTTATATTGTAAATCTCAGCTGCTCCTTGAGCTACAGACTAGGGCATATCGATTGAATACCATGGAATCCTACCGAGAAGTTACTGCATACGATATAAATTTATCTGTGCTGTGATGCACTATGACTTCTTATATGAAGTCAGGAATCTCTCAGCAACTATGCTCAGAGAAACCTGTTAGCCACTTTACCTTCCCCTTCCAATCCCCACCCTAAGTTTTCCCACATCC
This sequence comes from Epiperipatus broadwayi, assembly GCA_028023455.1. Taxonomy (NCBI): domain Eukaryota; kingdom Metazoa; phylum Onychophora; class Udeonychophora; order Euonychophora; family Peripatidae; genus Epiperipatus; species Epiperipatus broadwayi. Next base: position 2,114,192 of record JAQFVV010012500.1, read on the forward strand.
TGCTCCATCCGATTTCCACAACATAATCTTTATCAACTCCATGGCATTCTTATCTAAATCCCCATTATCTTTTCCCAAACCCAGCATAAAAATCAATAACCCACTTTCTGTATAATCACTTTGCTCATATTTATTCTTCCATAACTTCATTATTTGTACCCTTTCTGCTTTCAAGCATTTACATTCAAATAACAAATGCCTAATATTTTCTCTGTCTTCCTTACACAACTTACAGACTAAATCATCCACATTTTTCCATTTACATGTATATTACCTTGTTGATAAAGATCCCATTCAAGCCTTAAACAGTAAACTATTTTCCTTGCTATTATCATAAATTAACTTGCACCCAATATTTCATTTACATCTATATATATTTAAACTCCTTTTACTCTCCATACTAGTTCCCCATCTCTCCAACTCTCTATTCTTTATTAATGCATCTAATTCTTCTATCCCATTCCTTACCACTATAACACTCAACAATCTTCCTAACACAATCATCCCACTTTTTGTATGATTATACTGACAAATTCTTTATACAAAGCTTCTGCATACCACATTGCCTTTCTCATCCATCTTATTGCCAGCCCTTTACTTATAACTCAATTAAATACTATTTTGGCTATTCCTTTATTATGCATAAACAGTAATCTACCGAATATTTTCATTTTGCTTTTTGCATCTCGCATATAAAAACTTAACCATCCCATTTCTCCTTGAACTGCCTCCTTTGCTGTCCACACATCTGCATCTAATATATCTTCCTACTCCCCTTTGTACTTTTTCTAAATAATCTAATACCCCTTTACTAATACACAATGCATCATTGCCATATGTTAACCCTGCTACTGCCACTCCCTTCCATACAATTCTAGTTACATCATATTTATTATATGAAAACACTGTAAATTTCTTTATCAGTCCCTTTCTTTTCTTTGTTGCATTTATCAATTTTTTCTCCCATTCATCCAAGTAATTTTTCTTATTACTTAAGATGATTCCAAAATAATTAATCTATTCACCATATTTTACTTTATATCCCCCAATAAAAATTCTTCATCTTCTCTTTCCCTAGCATTAACTATCATTACTTTTTCTTCACTAAATTTAATCCCCATCTCTTTACCCACCCTTGTGCATGTCCTCAGCATAACTTCCATATCTTCTCTTCTTTCTGCATACAAAAAGACATCATTCGCAAATAAAAGACCCAACAAAGTATATCTCTCACCACCTACTAATGGTATCTCTATCCCTCTTCCTAGTCTTTTTATTGCTCTCTCTATTTCTCTCAAATACAACAAAAAGAAAATAAGTGATTTAGGGCATCCTTGCCTTAGTCCCACCCCATTTTTAATTTTAACTGATTCCATATCCCCTAATTGATATGTGATTATTTTCATATAATTTTTTAATAATATCCACTAAAGCTTCACCCATTTCCAAATTTGCTAAACTTACTCATAATCTATTATTAATTCTATCATATTCCTTCTCTATATTGAAGCAATGGATCTGAAGTCCAATCCATGCTTCACATCTTCCTATAAACTTGATTAATATTGTAGACCTAAATTAAGTTTATAGTCCAATATCAGCAGGGTTTTGCATTAGAGTTAAAAATAATTATGCTTATTAAACGTGTATTACATTTAAATATTTTGTTTTAAATAAATTTCATTCTATTAATAAAAATTGCTTAACCTATTAGTCAAATATATATATATACATCTAGCGTATATATATATGAGTTAATGCAAAATTCTGCTGAAATAAAATGCTTATTCTACTATAAAAAAATAATAATATATTGTTGTTAAAATTTTGTTAAAATATTTAGTATGATTTGATTTTGAGATAAGCCTGCCAACATTTTCTAAAAGAATGTATAGTTTTAATTAGTGAGCCATTCAAGTGTAATTAAAGATGGCCTATTAAGAGAATTCAAACTTTGAAGTAAGAAAGTTAGAGTAAAAAAGTTAAAGTTATTTTTAGAAGGTGTTGCTTTGAAACAAAGGAGCATGAGGAGGCTTATCAAGATCTCAGATCATACAAACAATAGAAGGTAGCTGACAGAGAGGGTATAAATAGAAGGGAGAACAAAAGATTGATTATTCAGATTTGTCCTTTTGAAGGATTCAGTTGATATCAGATTTTGCTATTGCAAGGTGCATTCAGATTTCTCTTAGGAGAACTCTGTCAGATTTTGTTCGTGATTTTATTCCCAAAAGTCTACAACTGTTGTCTACAAATCATGAAGAAGTTTGAACCTGCTCAAGCTAAAAATCATATAAGTTTGATAGATTCTACTATGCTCGGCTAGGCAAATAAATAGCTTTGCCTATCGCCGAGGTTCTGGAATACCATTCAAAATGCCTTAATATCCACTCAATAGTCATCTGAACTCTGTGCCGTGTCTGGAGAACTTTTCGTGAAACCATACTACATATTTTCATTGTCCGGACAAATACCTGTCGACGGTCGGATCAAGCCACGAACGCCGTAGGGAACATGACCAAGAAAAAAGGACGGTAATCGTATCTCCTCTATTGAACTATTTCTTATGCTACCTTTTGTTCATATTTTTTTTTATTGCTTCATTGAATTATATGTATTTGTTATGTAACCATTTTTCTTAGACTAGTCTGAATTATATATATTGTGTGATCATCTATCTATATTTAACCTTTTTCCCTTCGCTATTCTTCCTTACTAACCTGTGTAAATATGTAGTATTCCATTGCGGTTGATTTAATAGTTAATTTTTGTTCATTTAAAATCTCTTTCCAATTTTATTTATGTTTGTTAATTAAATACGAGTCAGTTTCTTTTGTGTGCCAACTTGATCTCTTTGATAACGCCTCTTTTGTCCGCCATTAGCTTATTACGTATATCTGATTTAACTATATACGTTTTAAATAATTTTTAAACCCTGTTTTTAGCGCAAAGCAATTAGAAATGCTTTGCGAAAGATTTTTTTTTTTATCGTACTTTATCGAGAAGATCGAGTTGACAATTTTTAATAAAATTGGGAAGAAAAGATTTAGACCGCAAACCTATTAATCTGTTTTTATTGTCTAATTAGTTTGTTTCATTAATTTAGGGGAATAGCGGAGGCCATTAAATCATTATTCCTATTTTAAAGTCATTAATTAAAGATCTATTATTTAACTAACAAGCTTGACTTTTGCTAAATTGGTTATAAATGCTTTATTTTACTTTTCAATGATCCAGGCACGCATAACGCAAAACACACATATTTCTTAGTATTTTTTCACACATTTAACTAACTATTTAGCTCCTTAGGATTTCCCGTCCATGTCTCTACCGCTGTTGCTAAGCTTTGTGGCCGGTTGAAAAATAATTTATGTGTGGCTCAGATGGTGTTGTTGGTTCGTAAATTAGCCTCGAGAATAGGCGAAATAGGGCAGAGGTTATAGTATTCTTGATTTAATATCTCGCGTATGGGTGGCTTCGAGGTACTTTTGCTTAGGATTCGAACTAGGTTAAACCAGCATACATAATCTGACTGTCACAGTAGATTTTTTTTTCCGTAATTCTGGCGCCCAACGTGGGGCGAATTTCATTTTTTTTATTGGAAGAATAGGAATAGGGGATTTGAAGTAATAGATATGTAGAATTTTTTTTTTCTCTTCGGATTGGACACATATATATAATGTTTTTTTTAAATAACATGAAATAATTGTTAGTTATACGTAATATTTTTTGCTTCGAGTTTGTCGCCACGGGACGAATGTCATTTTTTAAAAATTAAAAATAAGTACCCTGAGAAGTTTGTTTTAGTTTAATACATTTATATAAAAATATATGTATAATTTTTCCGAGTCTTGTTTCCTAATGTGAGCCAAATGTCATTTTTTTAAATTAATTAAAAAGTTAAATGTGTCATAAGGTAAAAAAAATTTTCCGAGTTTAGTATATATATCAAATGAATATTTTATATTTAAAAAGTTAACACTTCGTTCGTTGTTTTTTTTTTGTGTGATTATAAAATTAGATTTCAGAATAAAACCAATTTTTTTTGCCTAATGAATAGATTCGTCATGGCCAGTTCGCCATATTTGTTTTCGTATAAAGTAGATAGCTTCGATGAGGCGGAAGTGTCAAATATATACCCACCCACCCTCCCTTAAATTAGCTTTCGTACTTTAGATTATTTTTAGTATTGCTCAAATATGAGAAGTTTTGAAATAATAATGTTTTTCGAAATATAACATATATACGATAGTGTTAATATTTTAGTAAAAATTACAAATAGATAATAAAAAAATTTTTCCGTTTGTATAAATTTTTGTGAAGATCTAAGAGATAACATTTTCCCATTAATAGAAAGTTTTTCGAAGATCAAAAAGTTTTTGATAAGTTCAAATTAACACGTGTCAACGTATGGTGTTAGCAAATATTTTTTTTCACTTTCTCTGCGTTTCGTTTCTTTATATTGAATAATTGTAATCATGTAAATTTTTTTTTTCCTTTTTAAAGATTTTGAAATTACGTTTCCTCGCAAACATATATAAATTAAGTTTTGTTTCAATAATAACAAACTTAATTGTCAACTTTATGAAAAGTAAATGCGTATGTTTGTTAATAAATATATATATTAAAGATATATTTTGGGTATAACATATATGTCAGCCACCCTTTAATTAAGATTTTTTTTTCCATTTCTGATTATGCTATTGAATCATTTATTGAGTAACCGTTAGGTGAAGCCCTTGTTTTTTAGTAACCATGTTTGGTGAAGACCCTTAGAGTAACCGTTTAGGTGAAGACCCCTTACATTGTAGAGTTCTCGATTGCTGAGTAGCCTGAAATAATAGGTCTACGTCTGCAATCATTGCTTCCTTGTCATAATTGCGACCAGCGTTTACTAGCCTGAAATAATAGGAGTATGCGGTTTGCAATATGACATCTTTCTAATAAATTCATGTACATGATAATAAAAGAAATATTTGTATAGGTATATCTGTTTGTATATTTATATGTAGTCATATATATGCTTATTTAATGATGTACATATTCATATATATGGATGTATATGGTATACACTTCGTTATAGTTCGGTAAAACCCGTTTTTATATAAATGTTTTTGAAACAGTTTTTGATCTCAATGCGTGATTCTGTAAAATTGCTTGATAATTGTTAATTTATTTCGGGTTGTGACCAAAATGGTAGTTGGTTTCGATCCCAGGTTCATAATTCGGAGTGGCAGTTATCATGGAATTTTATTTTAATTTTTGGTTGTATTTTTTTGTTTGTTTTGTTAATCGTACTTTGGCTGTTTGAATTTTTTTTGTATCATGACCAAAATGGTAACTGGTTTCGAATCCAGGTCAGACATATTACCTTACGTAGTTGTATACGTCTTAGACTTAACATTGTCATTTAAAATAGCATTTACTTATTCATGCAGAGAATTTCTTTTTAAAAGAGAAGTGAAACTTAAAATAGATTTTAATTGCATTTAGCTTTATAAACCTTATCAATGTGTGCTTGGATCATTATCCATTAATATGTATATTTGATATGGCCATTGTCTTGTCGACTGGCGCCCTTCTCAAATAAATTTGTCGGCAAGTGCAATCTCTCATATCAGATGTCAAATAAACCAAACTATAGTAGATGATCAAAATAAAAATGTATGTGTAGTGAGCCAAAATAATTTTGAAACATGACTTATGTATATTTTGCTCACATATTCCTTTTGAAATATAAACTTGTGTATTAATGTAAATGCATTTTTTTAGTTGTTTCAGGTGTCGGAGAAAGTCAGGTCAAGCTGTAAGTTTATTATTTTTAATGATATAGTAACAAAGTAGCAGTGATATTTAAGTGAAATATATAAAAATAAATAAAGAAAGTGAGGAGAATATATGTAGTATAAATATTAAAGACAGACACGGCAGGATTTGATATTTTTTTCATGAACAAACAGACACATAGGCATAGGTTTAAGATGGGACCTCGTGAGGTAGGCAAAGTTAATTTCTGAAAACATAAAGAATTTAGAATACTGACTTATTTTTTAAAGAACTAAAATTTTTCGTCACATACAGGATATAGCTCCTAGATACACGTAATACAATATACTTATATAGATTGTTATTAAAATACGTTTTAGAAATAAATTGTTTTATAACAAAATAGCCAATATTAGGCAAAAATGGAGGAACAGAAGAGAGGCGAAGTTTATGGGTCAATATGTACTCATAGTGACCAAGAAAACAATGTGAAAGATCTCATCACAGAAATGAGACAAGAATACAAAATGATGATGAACATGTTCCAAGAATTCATGAATATGACATCACAAAGACTGAACCGTTTGGAGGAAAACATGGGTCTCCAGCAACAACATACTACCAGAACAAAAGTATTACCAGATGATGATAATCAGGGAAAGGGACAAGACCAACAAGAGCAAGGTGATATTCAGGTTGAATCACTGATTGATGAAGAAGCATGTAAAGATAGTCACCACTTGGACTTGTCAGTCAAACACAGAAGGCAAAGTGGAGAACAAAATTGTCGAATCATAGAGGATAGCAAGAGCACAATGACGCTTCAGACTGTGGATTTGGTAAACGAAACTGAAAAGATGGGACAAGACATTAATAATAAAATGAGTGACTTGACTGGAGCTACTCCGATACATTTGCAGTATGCCACAGCATGTCTTCAGGTATTCAAAACCAAAATCTTAGTGGAAGAGGAGAAAATAGACCAACTAGGAAACCAAAAGATCACAAGCGAACGATTAAGACGGGCAGTGCTGCATCGGAAGACAAAACGAAACCGCCAATATCAATTCAGGCAAAGGAAGCAAGTGTGGCTGAGAGATCTGAGGCCAACTAGTATAGTGCAGAGAGAAGTAAAAAAGTTTTTTCCAATATATAAAGGCCCTCATTTGTTAAAAAAGAAGTGTGGAATAAGTGTTTTGTTTTGGAAAAATAATCTCAGCATAAAAAGAGAATATAATATTAGAAACAGAAACTTAAAACCTTATGTACCACCAGATCCCGGAAAATATGCAAATTAAAAATAGATACATACCATGTTAGACTAAATACAACACAGACCCGATTTAGGACACAGAAGATTGAATTATGGATAAACCGTGAGATATAATAAAGTAAAGAAAACACCGTAGGTAGTAACAAATTAAATATTACAGCAAATAAAGAATAGGTTTGAACTCACCTGGCACAAATTCTTACCTCTGACCTGAAGCAACAGCATTTTTTTTAAACATTTTTTTTTGCTCACTAACTATTGGGAAATGAAGCAATGGATCTGAAGTCCAATCCATGCTTCACATCTTCCTATAAACTTGATTAATATTGTAGACCTAAATTAAGTTTATAGTCCAATATCAGCAGGGTTTTGCATTAGAGTTAAAAATAATTATGCTTATTAAACGTGTATTACATTTAAATATTTTGTTTTAAATAAATTTCATTCTATTAATAAAAATTGCTTAACCTATTAGTCAAACATATATATATATACATCTAGCGTATATATATATGAGTTAATGCAAAATTCTGCTGAAATAAAATGCTTATTCTACTATAAAAAAATAATAATATATTGTTGTTAAAATTTTGTTAAAATATTTAGTATGATTTGATTTTGAGATAAGCCTGCCAACATTTTCTAAAAGAATGTATAGTTTTAATTAGTGAGCCATTCAAGTGTAATTAAAGATGGCCTTCTCTTTCTTTCTTTTTAATTAAGAGAATTCAAACTTTGAAGTAAGAAAGTTAGAGTAAAAAAGTTAAAGTTATTTTTAGAAGGTGTTGCTTTGAAACAAAGGAGCATGGGGAGGCTTATCAAGATCTCAGATCATACAAACAATAGAAGGTAGCTGACAGAGAGGGTATAAATAGAAGGGAGAACAAAAGATTGATTATTCAGATTTGTCCTTTTGAAGGATTCAGTTGATATCAGATTTTGCTATTGCAAGGTGCATTCAGATTTCTCTTAGGAGAACTCTGTCAGATTTTGTTCGTGATTTTATTCCCAAAAGTCTACAACTGTTGTCTACAAATCATGAAGAAGTTTGAACCTGCTCAAGCTAAAAATCATATAAGTTTGATAGATTCTACTATGCTCGGCTAGGCAAATAAATAGCTTTGCCTATCGCCGAGGTTCCGGAATACCATTCAAAATGCCTTAATATCCACTCAATAGTCATCTGAACTCTGTGCCGTGTCTGGAGAACTTTTCGTGAAACCATACTACATATTTTCATTGTCCGGACAAATACCTGTCGACGGTCGGATCAAGCCACGAACGCCGTAGGGAACATGACCAAGAAAAAAGGACGGTAATCGTATCTCCTCTATTGAACTATTTCTTATGCTACCTTTTGTTCATATTTTTTTTATTGCTTCATTGAATTATATGTATTTGTTATGTAACCATTTTTCTTAGACTAGTCTGAATTATATATATTGTGTGATCATCTATCTATATTTAACCTTTTTCCCTTCGCTATTCTTCCTTACTAACCTGTGTAAATATGTAGTATTCCATTGCGATTGATTTAATAGTTAATTTTTGTTCATTTAAAATCTCTTTCCAATTTTATTTATGTTTGTTAATTAAATACGAGTCAGTTTCTTTTGTGTGCCAACTTGATCTCTTTGATAACGCCTCTTTTGTCCGCCATTAGCTTATTACGTATATCTGATTTAACTATATACGTTTTAAATAATTTTTAAACACTGTTTTTAGCGCAAAGCAATTAGAAATGCTTTGCGAAAGATTTTTTTTTTATCGTACTTTATCGAGAAGATCGAGTTGACAATTTTTAATAAAATTGGGAAGAAAAGATTTAGACCGCAAACCTATTAATCTGTTTTTATTGTCTAATTAGTTTGTTTCATTAATTTAGGGGAATAGCGGAGGCCATTAAATCATTATTCCTATTTTAAAGTCATTAATTAAAGATCTATTATTTAACTAACAAGCTTGACTTTTGCTAAATTGGTTATAAATGCTTTATTTTACTTTTCAATGATCCAGGCACGCATAACGCAAAACACACATATTTCTTAGTATTTTTTCACACATTTAACTAACTATTTAGCTCCTTAGGATTTCCCGTCCATGTCTCTACCGCTGTTGCTAAGCTTTGTGGCCGGTTGAAAAATAATTTATGTATGGCTCAGATGGTGTTGTTGGTTCGTAAATTAGCCTCGAGAATAGGCGAAATAGGGCAGAGGTTATAGTATTCTTGATTTAATATCTCGCGTATGGGTGGCTTCGAGGTACTTTCGCTTAGGATTCGAACTAGGTTAAACCAGCATACATAATCTGACTGTCACAATATCTATAAAATTCATATACAATTGTCTACCTGCATTCCTACTCATATTCATAAGTTATGTAACTACAAATAGCCTATCCGATCGAAAATCTTCTTGCATTTCCCTCACTATATTATTTTCTTCCATCCATATGAGAAAACTTTATATAAAACTGATGTTACCGCTATTGGCCTAGAATTGTTTAACTTTCTATGATCCTTACTCTTTCCTTAAATAGTAGTCTTACTCTTGTATTACTCCAACTATCCGGAAAAACTATCTTCTGTGCCATTTTATTAAAACATGATAATAGCTTTACTTTTGCCCTATACCCTAAATTCAACCCATCCATCTAAACCTCTTGTCTTTCCACATTTCAATTTCTTCTGCCTCAATCAGTTCATTTTCTGTAAACCTAATATATGCTTTCATGTTTTCTATCACTCTGTCCTTCACATCTACTATCTTTTCTAAGTCCATTACATACCTATTTAAGATTCTCTCTAATTCTTCTCTTGTGCTACACTCTATTCCCTCATCATCTAGTAATACTATTTCTCCCCTACATTTCTTCTTTTAATGTAATTCCAAAACTGTTTACTCCCATCTCTTCCACTTTTATTAATATCCTCCAACAATTTACTATTCAAATTCATTCTCTCTCTCTAATTATCTATTTTAGCCAACTTCTTCTGTTCTAAGTACTTTTCCCATTTAACATTAATATCTTTTTCATTTTTTTGTTCTTAATAGCACATTTATATTATCTGCATGCTTTTTTCTTCACTTTTACACTTTTATTGTCTCATTTTCTTATTACTTGTATTCTTCTGAATATTCTCACCTAAAACCCTATTTGCCACTTTTTTTATTTCATCACATCAGTCCTTATGCTCATCCCCAAACAACTCTTCCATAATTTTGTCAACTTGTATTTTATACTCTTCCAAATTATTCTTATCATTCACTATCCATTCACATCTTTCACTATTGTTTCTACTTTTATTTCTACTCTCCATCACATTACCAGCTATTTCTATTATAAAGAAGTTATGATCAATATTACATACTCTCTCTTCCTTATCAAAGACCTTAATTTTACATACTTTATTCATTCCCTCTTTCTCTACTAATACATAATCTATTGTGTGGAATATATTATTTTTAGACTATGTGCATTGTCCCTCATAAATATTTAATAAATTTTCAATGCTCAAATTCACTCTCTGACAAAATTTCTTCAAAAGCTGTCCATTCTTATTATATACACCATCAATTTCTTCAATATGCCCATTCATATCCCCTATAACCATTATTCCCTTTCCTTTTCTTTAGAACTCCATATATTCTTAACTAGGCATTCATATATGCTACTGTTCCACTTTAATATAGTTTGACTATCTCCAGTAGCTATATCCACTATAGCCACCATCCATTCTTGTCTTCCTAACCTTATCTCAAACCACAAATGTTTTTGACATTTAACAATATTTAAATATTTTTTTGACATAACACTTATACCACTACCCCTTTTTCTTTTCTATTTATACTGTGCAATACCCTCTTCCAAAATAGATTCTTTTTCTCTTAGATGTGTTTCCACTACTGCTAATACCTCAAGCCCTTCATTTTCAATTGCTTTGTTTAATTCCAGCCACTTTTCTGGTCTCCTATCACCTTGCATATTCAAATACCCAATTTTAGCAATTTCTTCTTCCCTAACTATTCTTTTTTCTCCATTACATGTATAAATAACTTGCTTACCATTAATTTTACAGACCCATTCCCTTTCCACATCTACATTTATATCTAAATTAACTACCCTTTGTTTATTTCTTACATACCATCCATTATTATTCTTTTTGCCAATACCGCAATTTAAAACTCCACCCCCCCCCCTTTATAAGTTTCCCAAACTATATTGCTCTTTAATATGTGGAATAACACTATTTCAAGTTATAGAGAAATTTCTAGAAAAATTATAGCTCTAAACAAATAAAATAGAAAATATAACAAATCAGAAATTTTTTGAATATTAATTATATACTGACCTATGAGTTTAATAATTTTAATATTATTTACATACACTCTTGATATAATTTTACAACTCACAGTGTTTCATGTTGATATCCAGCTGGGTGACAGCAGACAGAGGCAATGGGTTGTGCAAAACCATTACAGACTTACTGTTCTTGACACGAGTGACCAGAAGAATGTCATTAAACAGAAGAAGCCAGATCTGAAATAATGAAAAACATTTACTTGTAAACAATACAAGAGTGCATAATTGATTATTAGTCACTAATTGGCTGATTCTGTGTGTATCTCAATCTTGCTGTTAAATATATTAAATTACTAGTGTGATAACAATGTGCAACAAAAATATGAAGGAAAACTAAAAGATAATTGAATTCTCATGAGTGATTGGTTCAAATGATTAATGTGAAAAACCAATTAATGATAATGAACATCAATTTTTTTCCATTTAAATAGCACTAAGCACAATAAAACTGAGATAATAATGTCATATATTGATATATAATAGAATATTAATAATTCATTACTACTAGATATCAGATATGTGAAAGCTCATGTAGTATTCAAGCACCCTGATTAAATACAACAATTTCATTCAATAGATTAAACTGAGATTTATTTTTATCTACATTACTCAAGTGATTCAAACACTTTTAATTTGTGGTCTTCCAGTCTAATGCAGCCCAAAGAAATATCAAACTGCTCATTTATTTATGCAAAAGCGTATACCAAAAGTTTCATATATAAAAAAGTTATGAATTAAAAAGCAAAAAGTTAATATTTGTTTCCTTCCTGGTTTCAGTTTATTAGCATTCACAATTTTACCTTCAATTTGAAAGCAGTTTTAGAAAATGAATTATTTCTTCAAAAGAATAATTTTTTTATTAGACTTTCAAATAATGGGTAATGAATATTTGGCAATATTGTCAGGATTTTGATTTACCATTGTGCATAGAATTAAGTGAAATTACACAGACCTTAAGAGCAAATATTTTTATTAAAAATTTTGGTGCTTGTCTTATAGATAAAGATGCCGTTCGATGGTGCCATTTTCATGCTAAAACTATAAAATATGAACATTCACAGGCCATTGATTTCAATCATTTTGATGTGTTTTTTGTAATGCAAAAATAAAAACAAAACAAAATCTTTTTTTTTTTTTAATATTATTTTTTATTAACATATACAAATTAAATGATACTAATAAATGTAAAATAAAATAAACAAATTACAATTTGATTTGTGTTTTTTATTTTGCTTTATTAGAAAAATCAATTTTCTATCGTATATTTTTTTACTGGGGTTACAGCTTTACCACTATTTTTACTTCATACAGAATGACAACAAAAAGTAAAAGTTGTTACGGTTATGTTTAGGGTTAGTTTTAGGGTTAGATTTAGGGTTAGGTTTAGTGTTCTGTTGTTTATATATATTTTTTTTAGTAACATCTATAAAATAAATGATAAAATACTATATTCAACAAAGTATAACTGTAGTTGGAGAAAAGAAATAAAGTAAAACTTTTTTAAACAACAACAAAAATGTCTTCTTTACTTATTAATCATGTTTATAATATATGCTTTTTATGAAATTTACAAAAAAAACGTGCATAATAGTACTTTTCTTACTGGATATTTTTGTGTTACTGCTGTTTTTTACTTCAAAAATATACACATGGTAGAATCTTGTTTGTCTCGTGGAATGTTACGAACAGTACGTTACTTGACGTGTTACCTAATTCCAACTCATTTTACACATATATCTTGTCAACATTTTCCCAATTAAAACTTCAATACAGTACAGTGTAAAAAGTCTGATAATTATTACTTTACAAAATCTGAACATTTCAATACTTTAAAATAAAAAAAAATCCAATGAAAACAACATTTCCATCCAATTAAAAAAAACACACCCTCTCACCAAGCTGTAAGCATTTTATAAACTGTGCGAATTTGGAAAATGTATTTGCTGCAATGTGACATACATGCTGTACTGTGATGCAACATAGCAGCCTGCAATCTGTAGCACAACAAAAAAGTTGTATTATAGAAAACATGGGTTTGAACGTGTCGGCCACGGAAACGGCATTTTTGTGTTTTAGTGTGAAAACGGCAGCATAGAGCAGTGTCTTTAGCTATAAGACTAGAACCAAAATTTTAATGGAAAGACAATTGTCATTATATTGTGGTGAAATAAAAAATTCACTTTGAAGTGTAGTGAACTTCACCAATCAAAAGTTTATTCATCAAAATTTTACCATGATTTCTCTATGAAGCTTTATATTTTAAATATAAACTGTTTTCAGTTGACTAATACTTTGCTTAATTCTGGTTTGAAGTACTTTTTGTTTTTAAAAAAATGGAAATATCTATATTTTGTTGGTCTCTGAAAACTTCTAACATCACATTTAACTTATAGCATTTTCTTGTAAGTATGATATCTTACTGCCAATTATAAAAAAGGCATTATAAATAAATAAATAATTGAATGATTTTATTGCTCAGGAGTTCATAAGAAGTTTGAGAAATGCCAGAGTTGTATTCAACTTGATAATAAATGTAAATAAATACTTAAAATTGTAAGTGAAAAAGAACACCATATTTTGAAATCACTTTTATATTTTTTCTGTAAAAATGTGTATTGTTTTGTCATTTTCTAGTCCACAAACATTACATTTAAGAAACTATAAAAGCTTTTACCACATTCTTCTATAATTATTAATAACAAAATTTTCTTCTTGTTCTTCCTTTTCCTATGCATTGATTTCTACTTTAACATATACCATTTACAATTTTCTCAAACCCTTTATCAATACTCTTTATTTATATCAAAACTAACAGTTTCAACTGTCCTGCAGTCATCATCAGAGCTACAATGTTCAAATATATAATTATATAATTAATACACTTATACACATATTCATATATGTAATTAAATATACAAAATAAACAAAATTAAATATACATTTTAACCTGACCCTTATAAATATTCATTTCCCACTTTATTACTTTACTCTTAAGTAATTCTATCAATACTTATTTTATATCACTTTATTTGATTTTTTTAAAAAAATTATTATTTATTATAATTATAAACTTTAACATTTATTCTACTATTTAATACATATTATTGTCATTTTACTTATATTATAAATCAACTTCTAATCTTTTCTTATTTTTATTAAGTATTTTATAATTATCAACTAACTTTTCCCACATTACAAATTACTTTTTTACATTACAAAAATTACCTACCTCTTTACAATCCTATTTCTAAAAACCCAAAACTGACAAAATTTTCAAAATTTGTACACTTGAAATAGAGGGAGGTGTTAAACAAGTGTACAAATTTTGAAAATTTTGTCAGTTGGGTTTTTAGAAATAGGATTGTAAAGAGATAGATAATTTTTGTAATGTAAAAAAGTAATTTGTAATGTACGAAAAGTTAATTGATAATTATAAAATATTTAATAAAAATAAAAGATTAGAAGTTGATTTATAATATAATTAAAATGACAATAATATGGATTAAATAGTAGAATAAATGATAAAGTTTATAATTATAGTGAATAATAATTTTTTTTAAAAAAAAAAAGTGATATAAAATAAATATTGATAGAATTATTTAAGAGTAAAGTAATGAAATGGGAAATGATTATTTATAGTGGTCAGGTTAAAATGTATATTTATTTTTGTTTATTTTGTGCACTTAATTATGTATATAAATATGTGTATAAGTGTATTAATTATATAATTATATATTTAAATATTGTAGCTCTGATGATGACTGCAGAACAAACGAAACTGTTAATTTTGATATAAATAAAGAGTATTGAGAAAGTGTTTAAGAAAGTTGTAAATGTTATGAAAAATGGTGATAAACAAGGGTTGCTGTGCTGTACTATCATGTGTGAAGCTAAAAAAATCTAACTTAATATATTTAGTTTCTCACAGGTGAAAAATAGTTTAGCAATAGCACTCTCACTGAATTCAATATCAATTAAATTACTGAAAAAAGAAGAGATATGAATATAATTCCATTTGTCAAATCACTGGCTAACATTCAGAAAATGAAAATATGCAATAGTAACTTTTTCTATACAATATTGTCATCTAGTGCAAGCCATATTAATCGATGGATGCTAAAACATTAATGCATAAAAATCATGATCATGTAATGTTTATAGTGGTTTAATGCCAATTCTAGCTACAAGATGTTGGTGACTATGGTCATTAAAAAAACAAAAACACCAAAATGTGCAGGTATTGAACTAAGTTCAAATTGTGTGACTACAAGCACATTAACTCGGAATATAAATACATTTTCAGTATGTGCTCATAGCTTTATAGTTAAATTAAAGGAAAAAATGTAGATGCTGGAGGGATGCATTAGATCCAAAGATCTAGGTGTAAGGCTCTCAGATACAAAGCTCCTTTGATGAAAGCTATAAACTAGAAACTAGTCAGGAAACATACTAGATAGCAATTTTGACACAATCTTCTTAGCATCCATTGATTACTATGACATGCACTAGATAACAATAATGTAAAGAGAAAGTTGTTACTGTGTTAACAGATTGTGTAAGCATAAAATATGTTGATCATGTGATATGGTCTAATAAAACAAAAGTACCTTGCAAAAATCAATGAATTGTACAGTTTGCAATAAAAATAGGTAAAATAATTATAGTACAAATATAACCAATTGCTGATAATCAGGCAAGTAACAAAGTGATTAGGTTTTGAAAAATTAAAGAAAGAATGTACAACAATGTTAAGAAAAGTAAGTTTAGAAGGTATAAAACTTTTTTAGTTGAATAAAGAGGAAAGTAATTGTGCCAGTCATCTCTTAGAATTATTATCACTTTACTTTGCTAGAGATAGAATATTGCAGCAAAGACTTCCTACCATTAAATTCTAAGAAGTGTATATATTTTTCTTTTGAATGATACTTGCCCAGAGAAACCTTGCCATTTAATAATAAACTGTCAGTTTATAATTAGTGTTACTGCTTAATTATTTACAAATCACCATCTATCATAAAAAAATCCAATAAACAGTGCAATATCATAGATGTAGTTATTAGGGTTTCATGGGTGAAAGTCTATTCAAATCTACTTAATGAGATTTTAATCATCATCATCAGTGGTTGATTGTGAAAAAAGACACATTTTGCTCATCAATTCCACAATACTATCTGATCTTTTTATCCATTACCTTAATGTTCAGATATTTATAATTACCTTCTTCTTTTATATCATTGCTAACTATCATTCTTCTTTTATCTCTTGTTTCTCTTATACTTTTTCCAGGGTGTTGGTCATAACTTCTTTTCCACTAAGTAAATGTCAAAACAAATTTCATTTCTTTATAAATTCCTCAATAAGCATTTTTTAATATTTTCTTTTAACATTCAACATGGCTAAAATCTTTCCAATTTATCTTTTTTAAATGCTTTTATTTAAGAAAGAATGTTTGTTTGTTTGTAAACTATTGTAATCACTTTAATTATTTACATGAGAATAAAATTTTAAAATTGATGTTTAATAGATTTAAACTCAATAGAATTGGTTCAAATTTGGTATATAAAAAAAAAATACTAGCAAAGCAATATGAGACTATAATATTTAAGGTAAGTGACCTAGTTTCTTAGATCAAAAACAGTGGGTTGAAAAATTTTGAATATTTTAATATAGAATTTACAATTCATTTTAGAATTTTAATACATTTTAATTAAGACTTACAAGAAAATTGTGAGATTTTTTTGGTTTCAGTTAAAGTTATAATAATATTTTAAAATCAAGTTTTAATAGATTTAAATTCAATATAATTTGTTGAAATTTTGTACATTTTTTAAAAATCACTACCAAAGTAATAAAATACTATAATGTTTTACATAAGTGACCTAGTTTCCTACACATGGAACACTGGATGGAAAAAATTTGAATATTGTACAGGGGTGTTAAATGGCAAACCCTAACAGCATGTGTGTGCATATATATATAAAATTGAAAGGAAAAGTAGAAATAATTACTAACAAAAATTTTGTAAATATTTTCTTCATTTCCCTGAAATAAAAAAATAAATAATTTTGAATTTAAAATAAAATTTTATTATGAAGTAAATAGTCAAAAAGGTCTAATAAATATTTTTATTGAATTCCAATTTTGAAATTAAAAACACATGTTAAACTGATAATAATAAAATTTATATCTATTAGAAATCTTTCTTTTTGTTAAGTAAAAAATATATAGATCATACTGTGATAAGATTTCAAAGTTGCTTTCAAAAAGCTTAAGAGAAAAGAAAAAACAGTTTATAATTAATATATATTTGTCATCCCAATCTACTATAAAAATTTTGATAAAAAGATAATAAGTTTGGTTGGCTAATAATAGATTGGTTGTAGTTGGTAGCTGTAGCAGTTAATGGGCAGTAATTAGCTGCCAGAATAGCTAGCTGCAGGGGTTGGTTAGCAAAGTTGGTTAGAGACCATGAAATTATAAGACTGCAAGAGGCAAGTCCAAAATCTGCTCTATAGCACAATGGTGGAGTTTGAATTCACATGGAGAAAAGGACCAAATTCTTTGATATGGTCTAGAAACAACTTGCTGACCTGAAGTCTCTCAAATCCTGGACAGCAGGAGGAGGGATCACTGCAATTACTTGAATTATAGTTTTTCCAATGTGACTATAAATCAATCTCACCAAGACCAGCTTACCAAGAGAAATCTCTCAACTTATTAAAAAATTAATTTATATTTATGCTGATTTATTTATGCAGAAAAGCACAAATAAACTTATTTATATAAAGTTCAGCTGGTAAGTAGTGATAGATATGTTGAGACTTACACTTTAAAGTCATTCCTTAAAATGACAATTTAAAGTACAAGTCAGTAGTTTTTACTTCAGTTAAGCATTTAAAATAAAGAATTTAATTCATAGATGATTTTATATATTTAAAAAAAAGCAAGTAAATAAAATTTTTCTGGAATGAAATGATTAATTCATTGACGAGCCTATTTAAAAAAAGGGTACTACAACATCGGATGATCCACACCATCTGATGATGCTGTTTCCATGCAAAAGCACAGAAATATGCTGTTTACAAGGCCACTCATACATCTTATGGCCTGTAAACTGTTCAAACACTTGATGGTGAAGAAGTCAACACTACCCCCACATTGATAGCATGTGAACATTATCTGCAACATGTTATGACAAGCATGTCAGGATCTCTGTACTTGTAATGATGAAAACTATCAATACACAGTCCTAAATAGTTAGTACTAAACCTAGTGTAAGTAGTATGAGGTGCTACAAATTCTAACAATTTCACAAACATCCCTAGTCTCCTTGGAAGATGGCCAATCTAAGAAATGAGGAGGGTAAAGCATGATTTGGCAGAGCACGTGAAAATCATGCACTTTGCGAGAACTTGCAAGACCAAAAAATAAAATGGTAGAAAAACATTCTGCTTTCAAATTGTTGGAATTGTCAGCTACAGAAGCGGCCATGGTGGCCTTCCTACAACAGAAAAAAATTTTGCCAACAGAGAAGAACTGTGTTTGTGGTGAGGAAATGATATTAAGGTGCTGTAAGAAATACAAAATGGAATGTTAATCACGTAAATGCCATCAGTCTTTTATACATAATGATCAGCGGCCCCAGTTTTATCGTTAACTAATATAATTATTAAATATACAAACCTGAATTATACTAAGCTAAAATGTAGTAGCTCAACATATATAAAAATAGGTTTTCAGGTTGGAAATTCATGTGTGTGCTAAAAAGGTAATGTAAGATTATATGAGAGTGTCTAAAATTGACTCTACTGTTATAATATTAGCAATCTCTGCCCTGAAGGATGATGTAGCACAATTAATAAAATATAAATAAGCAAAGTAATGAATGCATATCCACAGATTGAATAAATTAAGAACAATAACTAAGATAGTTATCATGTTTAACCAAAATATTACTAGTTTAACCTTTAATTAGGGAAGATTTTGCAATATTATTATTTTTAAGTAAGATCACATTAAGAGACTTAATAATTATGAATTTATTATAGAGTTTTAATTATTAAGATCAGTTTGTGCACATTTATAGTATAGCTAGCTTATAAGAATTATTAGAGTGATTTATTATGATTTAGTTTACAGCTTTGTGGAAGATTTAATTACTGATCATCTTGCTGAGGTGGCTTGCATGGCATAGGCACTAACATTCACTGGTGAGCTGCTTCATTCTTGGTGACTTCTTGGTAGGTTGCTGTTCTGGACTCAATCTCATAGACAAATTGCCAACATCATAAATTTGGGCATAGCACCTGGCTGAATTTGATTTGTTAAATGATGAGAGTCAGCCTCTTTTGAATTCAAATTAGGGTTTTTGTAGCAAATCTTTCTCACTCCCTCACAAACCATTAAGTTGTTTATAATTTTTGAGTTTTAAATTCTTAAGTTGTAATAACTCTAATAAATTTTAGCAAAGACAAAAGATCCAGCTGCCGGTTCAATAATTTTATCTTTATTTTTTAACTTATTTTTAAATCACCTTTGAAATTTCAATTCTCAGTTTACAATTTAATGAGAGAATAAACATTTATTTTTATAACGTCTTACGTGCAATTATAATTACAATAGAATGACAGCCTGTTAAGCTAATTGCGCAGACGCTGTGAGAATGTTATTAATAAATGAATACCTTCGAACAACCACAAATACTATATCATGTGGTTGTTTGAAGGTATTCATTTATTAATAACATTCTCACAGCGTCTGTGCAATTAGCTTAACAGGCTGTCATTCTATTGTAATTTAATGAGAGCTATTTCTGAGAAACTGATGATCTTGATTCTCTTTTTTTAAAAAAAGATTTAAATTGTCAACATTCTACTATATGTATAAGAGTCACCCCTGGATTTAAGATTCACATGTGAATACAAACAAATTTATAAATTTAATAACTTAAAAGAGAGAATTTAGAAAAGTTATAATGTTCACAAAATCTATCACATTACAGTTTTCTTCGCATATAAACATAGGTGTGTTTCTACACATACAATGATGTTTACTACTTACTTTAGTTTAATCACTTTAAAATATAACTACATATATGCCATTATACACATACAGATTTGATTAATTAATTAATGTATGCAATATAAATACATGCACATACTTGTTAATAGAGTGCAATAGAAATACTCGCACATACTCATTAACAGAACTTATTACATACTAATATTAAAAAAAAATGATGAAAAATCAAATCAAGAATGTTTTAAAAAAGAATGTTTAAAAAAACAACAACAAGTTATATATGTATTTGTTTATGAATAAAAAAAATTAAACATTTTAAAAAAAATCAAAATAAATCCAAAAAAAAAAGACTGATGTTTTTTTTTTTTAAAAAAAAACATGGTATCTATTTTTAAATATATAAAAATAAGCTCAGTAAAAAAATAAAAATAAATCCCCCCAAAAAAAGATCGAATGTTTTTTTAAAACAAAAGGCCGGTAACATTATATCTATTTGCTTTGCACTAGCAATGTTGTAGTACCAAAAAAAAGACATAAAAAAAAAACAAACAAATCGTTTTAGATTAATTTAAAAATATAATTAATTAATTAATTGAGTGGCCTGTCAAATATTGACGTTATTTCTTTTTTAAAAAATAAAATAAAACTGTAATCAGTAAAGAGAGAAGTTCATAATGAATTTGTATTATTGTTTTTATTGTACTGGTCAAAATTGTATGTTAATTCAACATGATTCATAGTCTAGGTAAAAGTACCTCGAATCCAACCATACGCGAGATTGAAGATCAAGAATATTTATGGATTCTAACCTGTTTACCCACCCTCTAAATCTAACAACCAATTAACAACATTTTTGAGGCAAGCAATTAATCTTTTCTAATTACGGCCGGAAACAACAGCAGGAGAGCATGAGCCATGACCATTTCAAAAATTTAACCCTAGCATTTAGTTTAATTACACATATGCATGAGTTTCAAAAAAAAAAAGGAACGGTGTGTGTGACCTTGAGTCATCAGATAACAGCACAATATTTAGATAGAAATGCTAATTGCAAAGTAAAATTAATTGAAATGTACCACAGGTAGGTTAAATTCATATGTATATTTTAATAAAAAGCAAATCTATAATTCTTTAATATATCGCTAATTAATTTCATTATTTATTAACAGACAATTTCGATTATATAACTTTTTATGCCTCTTGTAAAAGAGCGGTATAATTTATATGCCAATTTAAACAAAGAGAGCGATTAATGTTTTTTGGTAGATGCCAATTCAAGTATGTGCGGAAAAAAAAACAAATATTTAAAAACACTACTTTTTGATTATATTTTAATACAAATAAAATCATTAAAATAATTTGATTATATTTTTAAGAAATGGCTTCAAAGAGAGTGACAGGCTTGAATGCAAGCGGATCACAATATTCACAAATAAATAAGCTAACAATAATAAAATATAAACTAATATGATCAAACCATAGTCAACCCACCACAATATACTCAGAAACAATAGAAAATAATCATATTCAGCATTTGAAATGACATAACCAGCATAAACTCAATCCCATTGTCTAGTTCCAGTGATGCAAAGAAAATAAAGATGAAATGGTTTGTGCAATTTGCAAACCTCAAAATATTTCAGGTGAAATCACTAAGGCTTGCTAAGCTCAGATTATCTCAGGTCTTCCCAATTTTGTCTTTCATATCCTGACCTACATTTTTCCCAGTGAATATACCACATGGTATAATTCTGATTTAGCAATCAAAAGGACAAAACAGGTGATCAAGCAGAGCACTGGTGAGGCAAATACAAATACTGGAAAATATCACTCTTTGAAAATTATTATATGAAAATTATACTGAGCCACATATAACAGATTGACCAAGATCGGATCTAAACAAATAATCTAAAATATTATTATGAATATCATTTCTTGGGGCGACACGTCTCTCCCTTCAAAACAAAATCCCATCAACATTTTAAATTTAATACTACAAAGTTCTCTTTATGCCTTAACATAGAAAAACCTTCTACCCCCTTTTCATTCTTTCAAAATGAAAATATAATTCAATAAAAATTCCACTTGATCTAGTGTCTCCTCTAAAACTAAACCTTATACACATGAAATATGTTTTCAAAGAATTATAATATAAAACAAAATCATTTCATCTCGACAAAATGGGTGCTCTAAGTAATAATCATTTAGAGTGAAATATTTATTTATTTGCCGATAAACGTTGGTCGGGAAATAGGAAGCAAATTATTTCATCATAAAACTTTTGTTGAGATGGAACAAATTGGCACATAAATAGCATTTTAAATCAGACATTTGTAAATATAAACAATATATCTATAGGTAAGTAATAAATATCTTTATAGACCATTTTTATAAGAAAAGTTTTGCATTAAGACAGGCATAATCTAAGACAGATATAGCAGAGACATTAAAGTTAAGTTATAGAAAGTCAAGACTACAGTTTACTTAATACATTACTTTACATTTAGTTAGGGAAAATTTCAGTGTAGAAAATATTTATTTGTAGAACAATTAATATATGGTCAATTGAAATTGGGGAATAAATTAGGTTAGAAATAAAAACAATTTAAAAGATATTACCTAATTTATTCAGAGTCCTCATTGGAAATTGAGGTCCCATGACAGAATGATGTGAAGTTGGATTTCATGATTTCAGCACAGGATAACTAGCTATTGAGTTTGGTTCAAGAGTTCAAAGTTCGGCAATCTAAAATTCAAACATTTAATGAAAATTTCCGGTTTCTGGTATTTTGGCGATCATACTTGGGACGAGAAACGGGCAGGTTAGGGCCATTTACCCCATTGATTGCCGCACATATATTTTTAATAAAAACCAGTGTGGATTTGCCATGCCCTCTTTCAAACAAACTGACTAATTATTCTATTGTTCTCCTGGTCTGTTTATACATTTCCAGAGAACTTCTTGAAAATTCTCCTTTTTCATTACCCCGAGGCAAAATGGATATATTTAACTCAGGCAATCATAATAATCAATCTAAAATATTTTAATATTGTCTTCTTAAGATTCACTCTCTTGATAAACCCACTAATTTTATTGTTTCAAATCTATTTTAAGTTTACTTAGATTTGAGGAATTTTTCTTTAAAATATCTTTATGACTTATTTTTAGTTTAATTAGAAAATCCATTACTACTTTACTAATGGATTTTCTTTTGTTTTACACTAAAGAATGTGAGCAGGGTTTATCGCAAAAGTAAATCTCCAGAAAAAGATACTTTAACTTAAAAAAAAATATTATTTTAAAAATTAATTTATTGATTTTTATAAAAGTTTCCATCTGTACCGATATCCTATCTGGATATATATAATTTTTGGCTAAAAAATTATTAAAATAAAATTATGAGAAATAACACCAAAGTTAATAAATCAAATAAGTTTATAAAAAATCTAAAGGGTTTTTTTTCCATTAAACAAAATGCAGTGAGCTTTAGAAACGTAAAACTAAATGTTTAAAAGGTGTTTTTAAAAACAGTTTGTTAAAAAATCGATTAATTGGAAGGGGGGGGGAATTAAAAGATTTATATCATCTCTTTTCATTTAAATTATTAAAAAAAAAGGAAAGTAATCTAAACTAAATAATGAGTTTATATATGTGCGTAATCGCGAATGATTGTAAATATGATAAATGTGTGCGTGTTAAAAATATAAAAAAACAAATGAAAGCATGTAATTGAAATGTTTCTCAAAGATTTAAATATTGTCATCATCATCATCATCATCATCAACCAGTATCAATCCACTGCAGGATGAAGGTCTCTCCAAGTTTAATCCATCTTCTCCGATCTTTAGCTTCTCTTTTCCACAACACCCCTGCACATTTTCTTATTTCATCCATCCATCTCACATGTGGTCTCTTTCTGGGTCTTTTACAATCTCTTAGAATCCAGTTTAAAATTTCAATTGTCCATCTATTATCATTTCTTTTAGCAATATGTCCAGCCCAACTCCATTTCAATCTTTTAATTTTTTCAATAAGGTCAGTAACACCTGTTTGTTGTCTTACCCATACATTGCGTTTTCGATCTCTTCTTGTTACTCCCAACATACATCTCTTCATACTCCTTTGAGTGGTCTGAAATCTCTGTATTGCTCTTCTATTAAGTGTCCAAGTCTCAGATCCATAAGTAAGAACTGGTAAAACACATTTGTTAAAAACCATTCTTTTCAAACACATAGGCATATTTCCTTTTAGTATCAAGTTATTTCTACCAAAAGCACTCCAACTAAGTTTAATTCTATGATTAATTTCCTCCATTATGTTTCCATCTGTATTAATAATATGACCAAGGTATTTGTAACTGTTAACTTTTTCTAATTCTTCATAATCAATCTTTATTTTCATATTTTGAGCAAATCGATTAAACATTACTTTAGTCTTTTTAACATTTATCTTTAGTCCTACTTTTCTACTTTCATCTGCTAACTTCTGCAACATTTCCTGCAGCTCTGAAGCATTATTTACAAAAACAACTACATCATCTGCAAAATCTAAATGACTTAAATACTCTCCATTTACTTTCATTCCTTTAGTTTCCCATTTTAATTCACAAAATACTTCTTGCAGCACTGCTGTAAAAAGTTTTGGAGATATGGAGTCACCTTGTCTTACACCTTTCTCAATGTTGACTTTCCCAGTATCATTATGTAATCTAATTGTTGCTGTTGCATTTTTATAAATATTCTTTAAAATATGACAATATCCTGGATCTATACCTTGATGATCCAATGCTTTAATCACTGAAGAAATGTGTATAGAATCGAATGCCTTTTCATAATCTACAAATCCAAAACATAATGACAATTCATATTCATTTGTCCTTTCTATGACTTCTCTCAATACCTGGATATGATCTATTGTACTAAAACCACTTTTAAATCTAGCTTGTTCTCTTGGTTGGTGGAAATCCAAAGTTCTCTGTAGACAAGTTGTAATTATCTTGGTAAAAATTTTATATAAAACTGATAAAAGGCTGATAGGTCTGTAATTTCTAATATCTTCTTTATCACCTTTTTTAAATATTAATATTATTACTACATTCTTCCAATCTTCCGGTACATCTTTATCATTTAGACATTTGGTATATAACTTTGCTAAAATTGTTTCTATTTCTTCACCTGCTTCTTTTAATATATCAATTATAATTCCATCATTTCCTGGAGCCTTTCCTTTCTTCATACACTTAATTGCATGTCTCACTTCTTCATTTAAAATTCTGGGCAATTCGGAAGATGTAATAGATATAGGAGGTACTTGTTCTTTATTACTATATAATT
This sequence comes from Epiperipatus broadwayi, assembly GCA_028023455.1. NCBI lineage: Eukaryota > Metazoa > Onychophora > Udeonychophora > Euonychophora > Peripatidae > Epiperipatus > Epiperipatus broadwayi. Next base: position 2,139,948 of record JAQFVV010012500.1, read on the forward strand.
CTTGATACAAATCTTCTACCAACTTCATGATGTCATCTCTCTTTTTAGTAATAATTCCATCTTTTTTTCTTATTGCAGATATAAATTTCCTACCAATACCAAAATGTTGTTTAACATTCTTGAGACTTTTATTTTCTTCTACAGCTTTCCTTGCTATTTCACAGTTATACTTTCTTATATCATTTTCAACTCTTTTCTGTACCATTTTACAAAATTCGAGATATTCAATTCTTTTTAATACATCATTTTTGTATATCTTCATATTCCTTCTTTTCTTCATAAATTCTCTAGTCTCAGTAGAAATTTTATTAGTCAATTGCTGCTTTTTTCTACCAGCTATCTTTGTTGCAGTTTTTAAAAGTGTATCAGTTATTTTCATATTAATTTCATTCAAATCTGAATCATGTTCAAAATCTCCTAACACTTGAAACCTATTTGTAAGTTCTAATTTAAATTCATTAGAATGTTTCTGAAGATTAGGAATATCAACTGTAAATATTGTTTTTCTTAATAATTTTTGTCTCTCTAGTTTTACATTAACATGTAATTTACACCTTACTAATCGATGATCACTTCCTGTGTTAAATTTATTAAGAACATTACAATCTTGAAATATGTATTTCCTGTTAGTCAAAATATAATCCAATTCTGATGTACCTTCATTTGGATGCTTCCATGTCCATTTCCTTTTAACATTTTTCTCAAAAAATGAATTCATAATATAAAGTTTTTCTTTTTCTTCAAACTCCACAAGTCTATGTCCTCTCTCATTTCTATTACCATAACCAAAACTACCTACAGCAATTTCATCTTTCATTTGTCTACCAATTCTAGCATTAAAGTCTCCCATAACAATTTTAAAATGTTGTTTACTCTGATCAAAAGCCTTTTGTACATCCATATAAAAATCTTCTACTACTTTATCACTATGAGAACTTGTTGGGGCATAAACCTGAATTATCTGCATTTGGTATCTGCTATTAAGTTGTATAACTAATCTTGCAACTCTGTCCGATACACCATCAATCTCCACAATATTGTTCTTCCACTTTTTATTTATAATGAATCCTACTCCACTTGTATTTCCAATATGTGTGCCTTTATAATAGAGTATATGTCCACTTTTTAAATCAATTGTTTCTTCACCTTTTCTTCTAACTTCACAAAGTTCAATAATGTCCCATTTAATATAAGACAATTCTTCTTCTAATTCTTGCAATCTTCCTTCACTTGAAAGTGATCTGCAGTTGTAAGTACCTAAATAAAAAGTCGTCATCAAATGGCAGCCTGGGTCCACAATCAGGGGATTCTTAGCACCCTCCGCCTTCGGCCACCAACCGCTGCCTTGGTTGGTGACTTTACAGCCTCCTGGGAATAAGGGCCATGCTTTATTTTTGTCTGTCATAATTGTATATATGTATTGGAAAAATATTTATCATTTACACAAACATTCATTCTGCTACTAATTAAAAATCCACAAAGATAATATGTTTGCAAAGGCTGCTAATTAAAAGATCTCCAAAAACATGTAATTAAAAGCTTATCAAAGGAATGCATTTAAAAACATGGAAGGAATTTCGACAACAGATATAGCTGGAGGATATCAAAATGATAATACGTCTTATTAATAAATAGTCGTTTTTCATTGGACGATCAGATGAGATTACAGCTGAGAAAGAATGCAGTTCAGTTAATTAAAGAGTTCAGATTGCAGTCAGTTCAGTTCAGTTAATTAATCAGATCAGCCTAGTATGTATCCAGAATCCATCATGCATTGTTAATCATCGTAAGAAACATATGACTTTGCTATAGTCTGAGTCCGATGAAACAGCTAACCTGCCCATGAAAATAATGCCTGCCTAACAACTTGAAAATCTGCTTTCAATATCTAAATGTTTTCAAGAAAAATACTTTGGGATACTAAGCATTAAACCTCCTCAAGAAAACCTCATATCCAGCCAGCTGGAAATATTCTCACTTGAAGCATTAACCTAAGTCCATGTTTTAAAAATCCTAGGTAATAACATTTTCTTATTTTCATTTCTAAGTAGCCATTGCATGAAGCCTCTCAGAGTCAAGTAATAATGAACTCTATAGCACACATAAATGAACTATTGATGTGCATGTTTTGAAATGTGTGAGAATACCTTTTGTTATATTATATTGATTTCATGTATATATTTAAATGCTATGTATTATTTAATGTTGTGTTATCTTCTAGTTTATTATATGAATTCAGAGTTTATGCTTAGTCAGTATATGTAATTATCATCATCTAAATTAAGTTCTTATAAAGTATCTAAAAATCAGAATAATAAATGTGTAGTTAGAAAATATATTATCTTTAAGCTTAATTTGTCGGTCAATTCTTTTTACCACTAGTTAAAAAAATTTGTTATTCTCTTATAAGTTGCTGAGCTAGTTATGAGATGTTTAGGCATTGAATTAGTTGGCCATTGTTCAAAGTGCGTTATTTATCCTCTCCGTAACTGGCACCCATGTTTCTAAAAAACAAAAAAGTGCTTTGAATGATAGGTGTTGAATTCAACAGTTGAGAAGAAATCTGTTTCCTTCAAATGCGGTCAGTTAGATATATTTCACACATATATCTGCTGGTTTGGATTCAGGTGCTCTTTGAGTACTCTCTTCTCTGCCTATGGGGCTGTAGTGGAGCAATACATAAATTGCAAGGGATTTTATTTGTCTTTTTTAATTTTTTTTGGATAACCCACCATCTGGTTGAATATGTAACCTGCACATATATATATTGTAATGGTCAGATTCGCTTGATTCATTAACATAATGCAGAATTTGACCACCACACACAACTGCAGCACCATCTAGGTAGCGAAGCTACCCGTAGTACTGAGTTCGAACATAGTTTATCGGTTCCACAATACAATCTATGAAACAACACATCTGATGCTACATTAGTAAATATTTCTTTAGGCATGGCGGTCAGGGAGATGCAGAGATTCAAGACTTTATTTTCGAGTTAGCCAATAATAATATTAATATTAAACATTTATATTTACAGAATCGAAGGAATATTATATTGAATGGGTGGCAAATAAATAAATGTGTAATGGCAGACATATAGTTTAAAATTATTTATTGAGAATATTTTGTAATAAATCATTTAACTAATAATATTTGGTAACATTTAAAATCTCAGTAGCGGTATTTCCGATACTGTTATATTTTACAAAGATATACCTTTATTTATTTAAAATATTTTATACGAAATCATTTAACCAATAATATTTTATATTTAAAATCTCAGTAGTGGTATTTCCGATACTGTTATATTTTACAAAGAGATATATTTATTTGGCTGATGTAATCTAGCTACCTAAATTCTTGAGCAAGTATTTCAAGAGCATGCCTTCAGGGATTTATATCTTTGCAATGCAAGAGTCTAAATTAGGATTTATAATAGTAGCAGTAGACATATATTTATTTAATTAAATAAGATATTTATATATTACTATGGTATGTCTAGAAAGGCGATATGAAGGTGGCAGTATATTAAAACTGCAGAGCCATGGATGAGTTTAGAATAAAGGGCTGGTGTTTGCCGTAGGCCCAAAAGGTAAGGTGTCACAAGCATAATCAGGGGCAAGTGGTTTGTGCCACGATTACCTCCTAACTGCATGACAGTCAACAAGCCCTACGGGAACATTTATTATGTCCACTTGCGTAGGACAACTCAGATTAATTTAAATCCTAAAGAATCCAGAGTACCCAAGGCTTATAAGAGGTCATTGCATCTCTAAAACATAACACATGTATAATGTACAGACTTCTGCTAAGATTTAATATATTTTATAACTCGGCCCTACATCTTCAACTCTCAAAGAAATGCAATTTATGGAATTATTACTTAAAAACTTAATAAAATAGAAAACAATAGGTAAGCTGGGTGAGTATTAATAACTAATATGTCAGCCATTTGCTAAGTAGTAGACCCCTGCATTACAATAAATGAAGCATTGAATGCGTGTCGATTTATATGAAAATATTAAGTAATATACAGAAGTTAATATTAATGAGGATTTGCAAAACACGCATCCACTGTTTCAAGCAATCATGGATTTATATTTAGAAAATTACGGATATTTCTGAGCTGACCAGCCAACAAAAGTATATAACGAAATATATTTATAGGTTGCTAGACAAGATGGCAACCATCTTGATTAAAATCTATGTTTAAATTTGGCAAGGTCCAGTCGGAAATCTTATAAGCATGCTATAATTAGATAATAAAAATGTAGAATTTAGAAATACGTACCCAAGAAAAATAGAAATAGGCAAGCTAGATTATTAACGAAATTTATATAATAAATTAATCATTAAATTTATAGTTTTACAATTTATAATTTTACAATTTATAGTTTACAAGTTATATAGAGAGTGAGCTATAGCATGATTATTAATTAAAGTACTCTAGAGCTTGGGTACAGGTACCTGTTTTATAAGAAGTTTTGGAGATTCAGTGGCAAATTGTTCATGATTTCAGAAGTAGCAGTTCTTTCCAGCATTTAGATTATTCATTGATTTTAACAGCAGCAGCAGCTTTCTAATTGTTTGGGCAGCAGATCTTGGTTGATATTATGGAGGGCACATGTGAAGGTTAGCGGCATATGATCGACCATCTCTGGGGAGAATAGTCTGGGCGCCTTCAACTCGAACATACTGTGGTAGGTAAATTACTTTATGATTTTTGGAGACTCTCAACTGATCAAGAGCACAGCTAAAGTTTAACTGAAAGTTCTTAGAAAGTTCAAAATGTCCTCCTTTCTTGATCTTATTTTTTCACTTTTGTTATATTTTATTTTTGGATCCACTCATTTTCCCCGAGGAGAATCAATACATTCTTGTAAGTTTAATTTATATAGAAAACTGCATTTCTATTGTTCACATTTATTTTTACATTTACATTTTGTAATTAAAGATTTTAGGGAATTTTTCTTTTTAATTAATCTATTATCTCTCACCGACCATTACTTTTAAAATTTCAAAGACAAAAGGGAATATACAATTATTTTTACTTTTACTTAACTTACAATCAGATTTCTAAAATTATTATTAAATATGAAATTTAAACACAGCAATAAATAACAAATTTTATAATTTAAAATAAATTGTTAAAATTATATATTTTATATAACTAAAAGAGAAATACAAACTATATCATTTATTTTTATTTATTGCTTTTAAGTTTGTTATCGAAATGTGTGTGTGTTTATGGTGGATTTTATATATATTGATACATTTTTAATATTGCTACACACACAATTTGATACCAAAAAAGTTTAAATTTGGTAGGAGAGGGTGGTGAGTGAGAGACTATAGAAAAGGTGAAACTTAAGATTCGAATGTGAATCTTACTGTTTCTATATATATATATCTGAGTCCATCCAATATTCATAATTAAAGTTTTATAATAGAAATTTTTGAGATTTTTATTTACTTATTAACTGATCTAAAAATTCAATATATACAAGATGACAGATGGAATGCTTTATAATCATTGTTACAAGTGTGGATCAGGTTCAATCCTGGGTTAGAAATATAGAGACATGAAACATGGATCTGATCTACAGATCCATTGTTTTGATTTATACACACATATATGTGAAATTTTATGTATATTCAACATGGAATTAATTATGAAAGTGTTAATTTCATTTATTATTTTAACAAATTCAAATAGGTTAGTAAATAAATTATACTGAACATCTGTATGATGATGTATATGTATTTTATGTAAACCTAGTATAAGGCCTTATATATATCACTAAAATGTGATAACTTTACATTTTAATCATTTATTATATTTTATATGACGATTGAAATATAAATCAATTGTACTACACATCTATGTTCAAATAATAATGAATTTCAGGTAGATACTTATGTGTAAATTTTAATCATTTATTTTATTATTTTATGACAATTCAAATACATTCAGGAATTATTAAGCCACATGTTCTGTGTGCTAATTGGATTTAAGTAAACATATTGGAACATATATGTAAACCACAATATATCTTGAATTTTGTATATTATTCATGTAAATCACAATATGATAACTTAATTGTATATTAATCAAAATCACAAAGCTTAATTTTTATGTGTATAGCCATATTCTAAAGATCTTATTTTCATTTTTTATTGTTGTTAATAAATTTATATTTCATTAAAATTATTTTAGTGAACTTGATTCTAAATATTTTAAAATATTGTATGTTGTATCATCTCTTGGTCACAGTAACAGTTATAGAATTTATGTTCTCTGAGCTAGATTTGTGCATAATGGTCTGAAAATGTATATTAGTGCAGGAACATCCAGTTGACAAGAGTCCTAGTTTGGTATAAAAATATATTCTTTAAAATCCATGCACAGTCTTTATTAAAATTTAAGTTTATAGGTGGCCAGTACATTAATGGTACTAAGTGGCTAGAGCATTGATGATAATCAGCATTGTTTAATATCCCAGCATTATTGTTTTTATGATTATGTATTCTGATGGATGAGCACTTAGTTGGTGCATCCAAGTTATGTTTAAATAATTGCCCCAAGCTGGCAGAGGCTAAATAGTTGGCCTAGTTTACAGTTGATCCATTTCAAATCCAGTCACCAGATTGACTATTGATTTACTTTTGATTATTGATTAGTCACTGATGATAAATGAATAGTACTTATACTCATTTATAATGCTGGTGAATTTATTTAATTATACTTATAGTTAATGTACTGAGTTAAATGGGCTGATCACAGAGAGATCTCATGATTTATAATATAATTAATATATTTTTAATATTAAACATTACTGTAATATTTTACTTTATTATCTTAATCTAAAAAATATTATACTTTAAATTTCATTATTGGAATTATGTTATTTTGGGAAGTAATGATTTTCCTTCAGGCCAATTCAAATCTTGATACCCCCATCCCATTATAATATACTGAAAATTGTTCTTAGAACTTCTACATATTTTCAGTAATGCATGTGATTTTCTTGGTTTCAATAGTAGGCTTTATTTAAGTTAGAATAAAGTAAAGTTAGTTTATAATAGTTTTGTTAAGCTTTTTTTTATTAAAAAAATCAAACACATTTCAACAAAAAATGTCTTCATATTTTAACATAATTAGTGCTTCATTATATACATGTATAATTATGCACACATACTTAATATATACATAAGAAGTATACATACTAATGCAGAAATATCTAGTGATATTCCAGTAAATATGTACTGTAAATTTTGATTCCCAAATATTTATATGATAAAAATCGCAGGGTTAATACAATTAAAAAAAAAGATTCAATTCAAATATATATAATAATATTAACCAATGTGATAACGATAATGGTTTATAACATAAGTACAAATCATCCCAAAAGTATTTTATTTGTTTTTCAGTTTCAATAAAAAACGAAACTCTAAAGTACCAAACCTACTGGAAAGTTTATTTTTGGAAAACTTATTAATATCTAATCATCATCATTTACAAATTATTGCTGCCATCTCTGGGTGTTCATCAGTGAATTTCATACTTTCTCAGGGTTGTGGATATTATTAGCAAATTGGATGTTAAAAGGACAATGTTTGGATCAGTTAGATAAGCAAACACAAACTAAACTGATTAATAAAAAATAATTTATTAACATGGAAGATATAAAACTGTTTGTATATAATTGCAACTATTAATACATATACAAAATATGAAATATAATGGTAATAAAAGATATTTTTATTTCAGTTTATGTTTAAGGCATTATAATATCTATAATGATAAAGTCTTACCACATAAAATATTTAACCAGTTCCAATCCATAGCATCTGTAGATATCATTTTTTAAATATATTTAGTTATCTTCATTAATTCCTCCAAAGATGATACTTCGTCATCCTGGATATTGGTAATATTAGAGAAGTATAGAAACATTGGTGGTATTATATTATCCATAGGTTTTGGGTGGTTCTTATGGCACAATCCATTTCTTCCTTCATGGCATTAAGACAGGCATGGGCAAACTTCAGTTTTAGTTTCTGGATCCCACTGTATTTTCTGGGTGTTTTGGCAGATATAGTTTTTGAATATCTAGCCACAAATAGTACTTTTCTGCTAGATAAAATCATCATATTTATTATTATAAGTGAAATATTGAAAAATACTAGAAAACAAACAATAAGATATGGTTATCCAAGTTATGGTCAAAAAACATTTTTAATCACTGGATTCTCTTCTCAACATAAAACCACTGCACAAGTGCTTTTTAGGTTGATTTTTAAAATAAACTAAAGTAGTTTGGACTGGAATACTTTAATTGCTTCTATTGAAGTTGTTCAATATGTTTTCTAAACAATAGGATATGTTACCAGCTAAAGACAAGATTTAACCTCAGAATATTTACAATATGTTTTCTGGAAAACATTTTCTTTATTCCCTTCACATGTTGTGGAAACAAATTTAGATATTATATCACAATTTGATACACAAATAAACAAATTAAAAAAAAATTTTTTTCTTTATTTATATTAGTTAGCTGTAGGAAGAAATAAATAATTGTTATCAACATTTAAATAACTTTTAAAATATTATTAATTCCAAAATTTTAATATATTTATTTTTGCCATAAAATTTACTATAAAAATGTGGGAGATTTTATTTAAAACTCAATTCAAACAAGGAAAACTAAAAAGGGTTCAAAATGCTTTAGATTTTTATAAATTAGGCAATTCAAAATGTGTGTACATACCAAATTATTTTTCTTTCTTCTTTTTATATTGAAATTTATCATTTTATTGTTACTCACTTATTAAAAAGTAACATTATAAAATATTTAATATGATTAAATGCATAAATTGTTTTTTCTTTTAATCCTTTAAACAGTTTATATATTTATCACTCAATTTCGATAAGTTTTTTTTATAAGATATTTTTTCATGCAGCTTTGTAATATAACTAATTCAAGCTGCCATCCATTTGTTAAAGTTACAAAACCCCTTCCTTTAAAATGAAATAATGGAATAATGTACATTTTCATTTGTATCCTTACTACAAAACTTTTTCATTTCTCTAATTATTTTTTTTATATTTCAATCTTTTTCACAAATAGTGTTATACAGAATACATATGACCATGATTCCATTATTCAGAGATTTGACTGCTGTTAAACTGTATAAAGAATAAATAAGGGTTTAATTCTAGCATCTGTAAAACAATTAACCATAGAACATTAAGATCTATGATGAAACATGGATATTAGGACAATTATCAGTTTGACTTCAGTTAAGCTATTCACAACACAACAAAAATCAAATATAGGCTTTGCTCACTTTTGTCTTAGAGCTGATGATATAATATTTGAAAATAAAGTTTTTCTCCCTTTTGAGTCTTAGATATTGATAAATTCCACATTAATTCAAATTGCACCTTGCTTTCATTAAACCTCACAGAAGAGTAAACTACTTGAAAAAAATGTTGTGGTACCATCTGGGACCATGTACACTTCAATTGTCACATGACCAAATTTCAATATATCACTAGAAGTAGTACATATCTAAACAAACATTAATAGAATTTTTTTTCATCTTTGTGGCAATCAATATAATATTATAGTCCTATATTTCATAGCTATTGACACTTAAATTATTACTATTTTTTTATACACCATGCTGGAAAGATTATAATTTATTCTAAAAATGTACAGCTGAGCACTGTTTTCAAACATGTTGGTAATATTCCTAGAATTAATACAGATTTATATAAATAGAATTTATAAGTTAAATATAATTTAAATACATTATTTACATGGTAATATTAATGTTGTTTGCACTGAGCACAATAATGGGAAAAAAATATAAATAGGCATGGTTTATTGCAAATAACATCAATGAAATAAAAAAAAACAACTCGTGCATTGCATTATCCCATAAATGATGTAATTAAATTATTTAACTCATAAATTCTACTAATATAAACCTTTAAAAGTTCTAAAAATGTGACCAACCTAATTGAAAGCAGTGCTAAACTGTAAATTTTTAGAATTATAATCTTTCCAGCATAGTTGTTATATTAAAATTAAAGAAAGAAGTAATCTAATTGAGTTACTACTTTTTCTTAATATGATCATTAGAAGTCACTCTTGCTTTCTAAAAAGCTGGTTATTTCCTTTTTGTTAGTTTTAATGTCACTTTGTGTTGTCACATATTTTACCTTTTAACTCAATATACAAATTCACTTCTTAAAGCATTTTCCTTTTAACAGATCCAGGATTGACAGAGAATAAGTCATTCTTTATTTTTCTACAATTAAGTTTTACCTGTCACAAGGTATTTATTTAGTGGTGCAGATATCATTTGGGATGACTCAACACAATCTAATATTGTTTTCATTCTGGAGTGGATCTTTTCCTTTCATTTTTCTCTTTTTTCCATTTTCTTTTTTATTCTGCATACTGACAGTGGAACTTGATTGTCACAGTAATCTATTGGGTCAAATGCAGGATACCATTAGAGCATTTTACTATTTTGAAATTTTTATTTAACGTTTGTATTTGTAGGCTTTACACTGTTGAGTACTTTTATTTTTAACTTTCTTCACATTCTTCATCATTATCCTTGTTTTAAATATTCAGGCATCAGTATAAGTTTGCAGAATTTCAGCATGATTGACATCATCTGCACCTTCTATTTCGTGTTCCATTTTTTAAGTCTTTCTTCATGCATCCATTGCATTTCTTTCTCCCATTCATTTTTAAATCCTTTTATAAATGCATACAGAATATCAATCATAACTGTGCTTCTTTTTTTCTGAACGGATTCTTGCTCTAACAGCTCTGCTTTCATTGGCTGTATTGACTTTTCAATTGCGGATAGATCCATGTTTGTGCTTCCATCCTTCTAAATATTCTATAATTTTCTTGTTGATTATACTTATTGTGCAGATTAACAAACTTAAATATATTTATATGTACATTATTATTAAATAAACATACCAGTCTTAGGCCTTCATATGCAATCTTCTCCAGAATAACATGATATACCTCTGCCTTAATATATTTTATATCTATTGCCATTTACTAATTATTAATCTGCCTTCTGCTGCTTTCATAAAATGTTAGTACATACATTTTTTTTATAAATTTGGTAATCTTATTTCTCATTCCAAACATTTATTTATTATACACCACAATATGCTAAATTTATTCATGCTCTAATATCCAGTACAGTATGTGAATATACAGATATAAAGTTGGGAAGAAGAAATATGATGTTCAGATTCCACATTGGTTGCAATATATGTAATAGTAAATATGTATTGGTATATAGGTTTGAACTAGGAACCAAAGATATGCAATGATATATTAAATCTGTACCATAAATTTTGATTCCCAAATAAATATTTATATGATGAAAATCGTAGGGTTAATAAAATTTAAAAAAATGATTCAATTCAAATATATATAATAATATTAACCAATGTGATAATGATGAGGGTTTATAACATAAATACAAGTCCTCCCAAAAGTACTTCATTTGTTTTTCAGTTTCAATAAAAAGAATAAAAAATGAAACTCTCAAATGCCAAATCTTTTACTGGAAAGTTTATTTTTGGAAAACTTATTAATATCTAATCATCATCATTTACAAATTATTGCTGCCATCTCTGGGTGTTCATCAGTGAATTTCATGCTTTCTTAGGGTTATGGATATTATTAGCATATTGGATGTTAAAATGACAATGTTTGGATGAGTTAGATAAGCAAACACAAACTAAATTGATTAATAAAAAATAACTTAATTTTTTTAACACAAAATATATAAAACTGTTGTGTATATACTTGCAAATATTAATACATTGTAACGGGAACAGACGACGTTACATTGTTTTTTTTATTAGTAAACATGAAAAGAATAAAAGTTCGCAAATAAAACTTCCTTTTTAAGAATTAAAAATTGAAAATTAAAATTCTATACTAAACTCATATATATATAAAATCGCACAGATGAAAAAAAATTATTAAAATAAAACTTTATTAAAAATAGAAAAAGTATTTTAAAAGCAAAAACTTAAAAAAGATTTAGAGATAAAAATATATCTTTAAGTTTGAAAACAAATTAATTATTAAACAGAGCAAAACTCTCCATACAGTATTGCCACCTGTGCTAAACAGAGTAATCAATGGATGCCAGAAGGCTTGTGCATAAAATACCCATCTAATGCCTACTCATCCAATATCCCCAGACTAGTTTCTGGCTTGTGGCCTTCGTCAGTGAGGAGCTTTGGATCTGAGAGCACTGCATCTAGATCTTAGGATCTAATGCAACCCTCTAGCAAACACCTTTTATCTCTACTTAACTACAAAACTATGAGAATGAAATTGAAAACACAAAAAATATTTTCAATCTAAGCTCAATAGCTTATATAGTCATATGGGTCTGAACTCAGTTTTCAATTTCATTCTCATAGTTTTGTAGTTAAGTAGAGATAAAAGGTGGTTGCTAGAGGGTTGCATTAAATCCTACGATCTATATGCAGTGCTCTCAGATCCAAAGCTCCTCACTGACGAAGGCCACAAGCCAGAAACTAGTCTGGGGATATTGGATGAGTAGGCATTAGATGGGGATTTTATGCACAAGCCTTCTGGCATCCATTGATTACTCTGTTTAGCACAGGTGGTAATACTGTATGGAGAATTTTGCTCTGTTTATAAACAATTAATGTGCTAGTATAGGAAATGTGATCATGTGATGCAAATTAATTAATGTTATTGAAAAATGGAAATGATTATTTTAATTAGTTAAATATAAACTAGCCCTTGGGCATTTAAAATGTATAAGCAAAGGTCAGATAGGAGAGAGAAACAATGGAATCGGACCTCAGTGAAAGGACCATCACATCGATGACGTAATGTCAATTGAATCCTTAAAATTAATATAAAAGGAAAAGTTTGGAAATTATTAGTGAGTTATTACAAGAGGACAGATATGTGTTAAGTTGGAGAGGGTTGGAGGAGAAGAGATTGAAAGATGCACTTTCAATTTCTTCAGTGGTTATAAAAAAGAAAGAAAGAGAAATGACCGATCGTTTTCTACAATAAGGACCAGCTAAAGTAAAAGACCTCCTGGATAAATAAAAAACAACGGCTAACTGGATACCATTATCTTCAGAATGGTGTGGGAATTCCCGTTCAAAATTACAAAACACTACAAATTATGGACCTTTTAAAACTGTAAGAACTTTAGATAATTCATGAACATTAAATTAAAAACTTTCCATATTTAAAAAAAAATAGAAATAGATTCCTATCTGACCAAACTAAATTATTTATTAATTAGTTATAATTTTATTTGATGTATTTCTTGTTTGTAAAATCATTTCCATTTATTTTTTTTGTTCTTTAAGCTTTATTTATGATTTTTGTTTTGCGATAAATTAAATTATATAAATGTTAAACTTAAGTCAGGCATGAATGGCTATATAGATTTGTAAAGTTATATTAGGGGAGGGTAATCTTAGGTTATTTGTTTCGTAGTTGAATTAGGACAATGGATTGGATATATTGGTGTAAGTAGTAGATGTAGTACGAGATTCGCTATGGGCAGAATCGCTTTTCATGCCGCACACTTTATTTTTGCCTATGGAATGCGATCGTAAGTTGGCAAAATGACTGCAGTCTTTTCCTATGGAGTTTTATTTTATTGCTCTTATCGTATGATAGATATAGTATTCCTATCTGATGAAAGGAAATTTCTTCTCTTAACTTATTTGTGCTGTCGTAGTCGTATTACATTGAATACATCGATATATCAGATGGATTGAAGTTGGTTTGACTGCGAACTTTTGGCCTAAGGTTAAACAAGGATAGAATATTTCTTTTCAAATGCAATTTATGTAGTCTATTCATACTCGACACTGTAAATAAAAATGCATTAAATTTAAGTTGGGTACAGATGCTTGCATGGGTTCGTTACCGGTTAATTATGTTTTTGGTTTTCATATTTGATCAAAATATATAGACATTCGGTAAATACTGATATCTTACGGTGAGTATCTAAGATGTATTTATGTTGGATGTCTTTTAAGTTATTGGTGTCTCTGCGGCATCTTATGATGAATGCTATTGGGTTTCTTATAAATTTCCCTCTGCAATTCCACCAATGATTTTATATTTTGATCATTTATGTTTATTTTGAAATGTTTTTGACCGTGTAATCTATGTAACCGATCTATACTCAACATTAAAAACACATTTTATAAATCCATCTGTGTGAACTTATAAAATTTAAAATGTAAACTTATAAAAATTAAAATGTAAAATCAAATTCTAAAATCAAGTTAAAATTATAAAGTAAAAGTAATATGAAAATTATTCAAAATTTATATGTGCATTAATAAATGTTTGTGTGTATAATTACTGGCAGTGGCTTATTTTATTCTTTTTTTGAAAATATTCTTAGATAAGAATTTATTGTAAAATATAAATCTCTGCTGTTCTATCTGAGCTAGTGACAATGGGCTAACGACCGGAATCAACCAAAATATATAAAATAAATATATATATATATATTTTAAACTTACATATCTGCCTACTTTATAAATTTTTCTAGGTTCAAATGCCTAGGTGGCGCCCTGTAGTGTGGTTTACGTTAAGGCTATTCTCTGGATCGTTATAACATATACAATATATAATGATAATAAAAGATATTTTTAATTTCAGTTTAAGTTTAATATTTTATAATATTTATAATGATAAGATCTCATCACATGAAATATTGAAACAGTTCCAAATCATGGTTTTCTGTAGATATCATTCTTTTAATATGTTTACAGTTGTCTTCATTAATTCCTCCAAGAATGGTAATTATTCTCCTTGGATACTGGTAATGTTAGAAAGGAAATAAAATAGCATTGGTGATGTTACATAGGGTATAGTATCAGTAAGTTTTGGGTAGGTCTTATGGTACTGTCCTTCCTTCACAGCATTATTAAGGCAAACTACTGGCTGGTTTTGGCAAAGACCGGCATTAGTTTCTGGATCAGACTGCATTTTCCAGGTATTTTGGCTTTATCTAACCCCACATGGTAAGTAGTTTTCTGATAAAATCATCATACTTGTTATTATAAGTGAAGTATTTAAAAATTATTAGAAAATAATTAGCAAGATATGGCTATTCAAGTTATGATGGAAAAGTTTTAACCATCTGTTTATCTTCTCCTGATGTGATGCACTGTGACTTCTCCTTAAACAGAGTCAGGAATCTCTCAGCAGCTATGCCCAGAGAAACCTATTAGGCACTTTACCTCCCCTTTCCATTATCCACCCTATGTTTTCCCATAATCTGCTCCATCCCATTTCCACAACATAATCTTTGTCAAATCCATGACCTTCATATCTAAATCCCCCTTATCTTTTCCCAAACCTAGAATAAAAACCAATAACTCACTTTCGGTATAATCATCTTGTTTATTCAATCTTCCATAACTTCATTATTTGTTTCTTTCTGCTTCCAAGCATTTACATTGAAGTAACAGATGCCTAATATTTTCTGCCTTCCTTACACAACTTGCAGACTAAATCACCCATATTTTCCCATTTAAGTGTATATTCCCTTGTTGCTAAAGATCCTGTTCGAGCCTTAAACAATAAACTACTTTCCTTACTATTATCATAAATTAACTCATACCCAATGTTCTGTTTACTTCTATATATATTTAAACTCATTTTACTCTCCATACTAGTTCTCCATCTCTCTAACTCCCTATTCTTTATTAATGCATCTATTCTTCTATTCCACTCTTTACCACTATAACACTCAACAATCCTCCTAACACAATCATCCCACATTTTGTACAAGTATACTGACAAAAATTCTGTATCCAAATCTTCTGCATACCACATTACCTTTCTCAACCATCTTGTTGCCTGCCCTTTACTTGTAACCCAATTAAATACTATTTTGGCTGTTCTTTTATTATTCATAAACTGCAATCTACCAAACATTTTCAATTTACTTTTTTCATCCCTCATATAAAAACTTGATCATCATGCATGCAATCATTACAATAGTGCTTCTTGAGTTTTAAACCACTAAACATCACATGATCACTATCTCATACTAGCACATAATTGTTATTAAACAAAGCAAAAAGCAAAACTCTCCATATGTAGTACCATCTATGTTTTCAATTTCATTCTCATAGTTTTGTAGTTAAGTAGAGTTAAAAGGTGGCTGCTGGAGGGTTGCATTAGATCCTAAGATCTAGGTGCAGTGCTCTCAGATCCAAGGCTCTTCACTGATGATGGCCACAAGCCAGAAACTAGTATGGGGATATTGGAGAAGTAGGCACTAGATAGGGATTTTATGCAAAATCCTTCTGGCATCCATTGATTGCTCTTGTTGGTACAAGATGGCGCTACTGTATGGAGAGTTTTGCTTTGCTTCTTGAGTTTTCAAATAAAACTAAAGTAGATTGGACTGCCTCTGGAATCTCTTAATTGCTTGTTCAGACCTATTTATACCTATATGATGTTGTTCAACATGTTTTCTAAACAAAAGAAAATGTCATCAGCTAATGAACAAGATTTAACCTCTGAATATTTACAACATGTTTTTTGGAAAGATTTTCTTCATTCCCTTCGCAACATGTTATGGAAACAAATTTAGATATGATATCATAATTTTATCCATACATAAATAAAAGAAAAAAATATTTTTTCTTCATTTATATTAGTTAGCTATAAAAAGAAAGACAATTGTTAACAACATTTAAGTTTTTAATAATAAGTATTAAAATATTCCAAAATGTTAATATTGTATTTAGTTTTACCATGATATTTAAAATGTGGGAGATTTTATTTCAAACTCAATTCAAAAAATAAAAACGATTCAAAATGATTTAGATTTTTGTAAACTTGGCGATTCAAAATGCTTGGCCACACCAAACAATTTTTCTTTCTTTTACATTGAAATTTATTATTTAATTGTTACTCACTGGTTACAAATAAATATTTTTACAGTACAATATTTATTATAATATATTTAGAAGTAAATCAACTTCCACGCACATGCGTTATTTTAATGTAAATTGAAGTGCACTCACCCATAAGCAAAGAATTAAAAGAACAAGTGAATTCATTAACCTTCAAGTTTATCTAAATGTAAGCAAATCTTCGCTTACCATGCATTATCGAGGGCTCGTGTCTATTAAATGCCTGATTTTTAAAATGTTCAAATTGTACAAATGCTAAATGTGTGTGTATATTTATATATACACAAAATAAATATAATAAATGATATTATAACGGTAAACTAAAAAGTATGTGCGTGTATGCCAATGGCATTCACAATATTTTATAAAAGCAATTAGCCTAATTAAATACTTTAATTAATGAAAAGCTATAAACTTTTATTAAGAAAGTTAGATGAATTCGAGCAAAGGATTAAGATAAAATAAACAATGCTTTTGCAACCTTGAATGTTTAGTTCCTGATCAGATTTAAGGATAATAGAAACATTGCTTAAAATAGACAATTCTATTATCTGATCAGGGATCGAATATGGTAACTCAAGAGGTGACCACCACGTGGACAGCGGATGGCCAATCAAGAGAGTCTACACTAAAAACAACGAGAGGATGAAACAGATCTAGAATAGAACTGGGACCAGACACTTACTAAGAGAAGCTCTTGAAAGGCAGATGTGCCACTTCCTCATGTACCCCAGTCAGCTCCCTCCTTCACTTAGCCTTGCGGAGAAGTTTACCTCCGGACATTCAAAAGTAAACTTAGGAACTGTAAACAGGTTGTATTGATCTTATTATTATTTTGCTATGCCTTCGGGCCCTTATTGTTATTTGTATAATCGTCATATATGTATATATTAAACAAGATTGATTAAATAAATTCTTATTTAAATGTACTTGCCGAGCTGCCTCATTAATTACTGATTATTTGTGTTATATATATATTTGCAATCCTGCAGGCAATAGACTGCCGCTGGACACAACAACAAATATAATTCAAATGTTACAGTAGATAGTATTTAACTCATTTTTAACCACCTGCAATTAACAAATGAGTGCGTGTTAATTTATATTAAAACAGTACACGTGTGAAAGTTGATTTATTTGTGTCGTAAAAAAATAAAAATATTTATCAATGTATTTAGATTCTAAGTTTTAACCCAATAAATATCACATGATCACCAATACATATAGAGAGTTTTGCTGCATAGTTGATTGTAAATGCAGACTATATTATCATTCACATGAATCAACATGTATTATATATGTATATGAATGTAATAAGCACAGACTATACAATTAAATATTTTATTAACTTATGTACATAATATATTTATATTAGCTCAATATAACATTTAATTGTAATGCAACTATTAACATAAGGAATTCGTGCTGTTCTAAGTTTATCTAACACTTCCAGCTGTATTGTGACATCTTGTCTCATGTTTGGTTTATGATCCAGCACTTTCCAGTTCTAGCATAAACTTTCCTGACTGCTTTAATCATATAATGGGCAATATGCATACTACCATTAAGCTCTGATAGTAATTTGTTGCTGCCTGATCCACCTCCAACTAGACTGCCTATTTTTGGTCAGAATCCCATCCATAATGACAGTAATTGGATTCACTGAGCATCATCACCCATTGGTCTGTTTCTGCTATTGGATATATCTTACCTATTCTTATACCTATTGCTCTGTGGTGATGACTGCTTAATCCGATCAAGATAAGATAATATCTGGATAAGTCCATTAATGAAAGTTGAGATATAATACCATGCCTAGATCTTACATATCAATGTGAAAATTCAAGATCTTCATTTGTAAATGGAAGTTTTTCTGATAATTACATCTCTGAAAGCATTATGTACTAGTTATCATTATTAGAATGGAATTTCAAATTATTTCTAACAGGAAAATGGATACTTTCAATCCATTAATTGATCCCTTTCATTTAATTAATAAAATTCATACATTAAATAATTATATAAAGAATTAAGACTGCAAAGAATATCTATAAATGTATGGAACATATACCAACATAAAAAAGGCAAAAAAAAAAGCTTTTATTTGTAGAAGTTGTTTAATATATGCATAGTTATTGACAATATATTCTAAAGTGGAAGAATCTGGAGTTCAAAATATAAGGATTGTGGCCCAGATTTGTCACTGCTGGCATTTAAACTTCTCCCAATATTAAAGTTATTGCAAGATTTATTTATTGGCAATATAAATTTTTTATATAGAATAATGCTATTCCTTGTTTCATTATATTCATCTGTACTTTCCAAATAAAAATCTGAAGACATTATCCTTGATGCTACATCTAATGATCAGAAAATTGTTGATACAGAAATTTGTCACATTAGTAGAACCATTACACATTCATTAATGATTGCCATTGGATTCATCAGTTATATTTCAATATACATTTGTTTTCACTTCTATTCTGAAAAAAATTGTGCAGAATTTGTTAAACTGAATGTAAGGATTTTCAGTTCTGCACTTTTGTCCTGTTTTTTAAATAATTAGATATAAGCATTTTAAATGCTTTTTTTTTATTGCAAATTTACATTTACTAAAAAATTATTCTTATTAATAGTATAAAGATAGCTTTTGCAAAATGTTGAAAATTTTAATCACTTCGGACAAAATTTATCATTATGGATTTATAAACAAACAAACAAAACTCTCTATACATATTGCCACTCAGTGCAAGCCAGAGTAATCAATGGAAGCCAGAAGGCTTGTGCACAAAATCCCCATCTAGTGCCTACTCATCCAATAACCCAGACTAGTTTCTGGCATGTGGCCTTCGTCAGTAAGGAGTCTTGGATCTGAGAGCATTGTACCTAGATCTTAGAATCTAATGCAACCTCCAGTAGCCACCTTTTATCTCCAATTAACTACAAAACTATGAAACTTAAATTGAAAACACTATAATATTTTCAATCCAAGTTCATCAGCTTATATAGTCATATAGGTTTGAACTCAGTTCAGTACCTATACATTTTGGTGTCTTTGGTTTTTTAATAACCATAGCCACCATTATCCTACTAGGCAGGATTGGTTTTAAGCCTATTTCTTATGCTTGCTCTTAAGTGTTATTAAACAGGCAAAACTCTATACGTATTGCCATTCAGTGTATTGCACTGAATGGCAATACGTATAGAGAGTTTTGCCTGTTTTAATAACAGTTAAGAGCAAGTATAAGAAATAGTGATCATGTGGTGTTTATGGGTTTGTACTCACTTTAAATCAATAACATTAAAATATTTCTAACATTTTATTTTGAAGATTTATATAATACATTATACATATGAAGGTGGTGAGACTTGTGATGAGACTAAAAAAGTTAAAAAAATCCATGATACAATCCTTCTCACATCACATCATTAGATAGATATATTTGTAAATGTTTTTATTTAACTTAAAGACTTCTGTTTATTTGGGTCAAAATTTGTAACCAATTTTAAAAATGCTTCTACTGAATGGATTTTCTCCAAATTTTTTAGTATATTCAGTTTTAATGATAATGGAATATTTCAGGATTATTCTCCCTAACACCATTTTTCAAAGGCCACATTTCAAATCAGTTTGGTAAGTTTTGTGCAATAGATGATGCAATAGTTCTTGAACAAACATTTTCATTTAATTTGAAAAAGAAAGTTTAATAACATTTACAATTAATTAAATTACGAAGAAAAAAGAATATAATATTCAACTGACCAAACATTTTACTACTTTTACAATGCTTTATTATCCACCCTTTCCTGCAGTTAACATTTTCGATTACCCCAGCAATCTTCTTCAGAATGATAGCGTTCTGAAGAAGATTGCTGGGGCAATCGAAACTGTTAACTACAGGAAAGGATGAATAATAAAGCATTGTAAAAGTAGTAAAGTGTTTGGTCAATTGAATATTAAATGATATACATTTGGCAATGCAATAGGAAACGGTAAAAGAAAAAAGAAATGATGAAATCTTAATTTCTCTTTGTATAGCTCATGTAAAAATGGCTGTTTAAACACCACCTTCATAAAAACAAAAATCTTGAAATCAATTTTAAATAACTTTATTAGATATTCCCAAACACACAAAAATGAAATATATAATTGATTGTATTTAATTTGAGAACTAATGCACAAAAATAAATAAATTTTAAGACCACAATTATGGTTATATATAACTTTAAATGAAAATATGGCATGTCCATAAATTAATTAATTATGGTAATAGAGTTTGTGATCAAACTCTATTATTGCCTGAATTAAATAATTTGTGAATGGACCATGCTTTTATTTAAAGTTCCATATAATGAACCAAAATTGTGATATAAGAAAAAACATTTCTTTTTTGCTTTTTAATGTATTAGTCAAAAGCATTAAAAAAATTTTTTTTTTACATACATTACTGTTTATTGCTCATTAATTTTCATCATCCATGACTGGAATTTTTTTTATCATTTACCCTTGAACCTATAAATCACAGTTTGCAACAAGATAAAAATAAATATTAATGCCATGTTTTTGAACTTATGAATATCTTCTGCTATAAATGAAGTTTTATGCATAAACATGGCAAAGCTCTGACTAAAAATAGTATAGATCTCTTCATTATAAATGTATTTGTAAATCATGTTGATTCTATTTTTAGAATATTTAGTTTGCAATCAATACATTTGTGATTGAAAAAGTAATTGTAAAACATACAATAAGGATTTATATTTGTTTTAAATCATTAACATTATGAAAAAATATTCAGATTTTATTTTTATTTTGGAATCTATGTAAAAAACAAACATGCTAATAGATCTATAATATTTGTTAATAAAGATAATAAAAATTAACACTTACAGTACTTTTTTTAGGAAGTTCTAATTCGCTAGCATAGATAAAGTCTCGATGATCAATAGAAAGCTGGAAACTCTAAAAATTAAAAAAGGTTAATGAAATCTACATTACCAAAAAAAAAAAGTAAAACCAATGTTAAAATTGCTTAAGTTAATTTTTAAATATAATAAATTGATTGGTCTTACTTTCTATTTTCTGCATTAAAAAAATAATAATTTTGATATTTTTATAAAATGTCATTTAAAATAAAAGAATTTCTCTATATATTTAATTTCTGATCTCATATCCACGATCTATTCAAAAATTCTCTTTAATATCTACGTGAATGTAGATGCCTTTCCTAAGTCATCCAAAGAGGCACACAAGCAAAAACTGTGCCACTGGAAAGGATGTATTTATAATCCTAGTTTTCTTTAATATATGAATAAAAAAATAACCAAATAGTTTATTGTTTGGGAGTTCATATAACACTAAATATGAAAACTGGACTGTAGTCCCTGGACCTTGAATCCAGTCATGTCCTCTACTATTCAAGATTACTATCAGAACAGTTAATGATTTTAAAGATTAAGATTAAAACAATATAAAGACAAGTTGCATAATAAGTTGAACAAATGTACAATGAAAACCAATAGATCCATTTTCTAAGATTCAATTATTATTTGGAAATTTTATAAAAAACAAAATTACAACAAAATTAAAAATACTACTTTAAACCCTGATGAAGACAGAATTACCTCCTTATTTATATATGATAAAGGGTTGTTTAAAAAAAATTTTATTTTAAAACTGAAGATTTAATCAATCATAAGGTATTATCTCTTGATTAAAAAAGACTTTAAAAAGTAGATTTATTTATATAGGTGACATAAAATAAAGAATTGAAATCATCAACATCGTTTTCAATTATTAATAATCCACTGAAAGATATATCAAAGTTTAATCCAATGACTCTTATCTGTATCCTCCTTTTTCCAAAGCAAATTTCTTTATTTCTTGGGATTCAGCTTAAGACTTCGGTACTATCTATTCTTCTAACAATATGGCCAGTCTAGTTCCATTTTAGATCACTAATAACTGTCTGTTCTCACTCATATATTTTGTTTCTTTTTATTATTTTTAACATAAAGAATTGAAATATCAAAGTTAAAATATATATATCCAGAAGTATCTTTCAAAAATAAAAAAAAAGTTTGATTTTTTTCCATTCGAGTCTATATATCAGAAGTAAAAAAAAAGTTTTAAAATAAAAATAGTAAATCAAATCCATTTAAATATAAAAACTGGAAAATGACAGAAAAAAAAAGTATATTGAGAATAACTATATATGATAAAACAAATGGATTCAAATTCAGACTAATATTGAGATAGTGGTGAGGAGAGGGGTGTTTTAAGATACTCATATAACAACGGCTGATAAAGATAAATAATTAACTGAAAATATCAGGCTTAATACCCCAAAATCAGTTATCTATGATTTACAAAAAAAAAACAAAAAACCCCAAAACAAAATGTTTTGATTAAGTCCAGTAATTAAACTGCCAATTCATTATTTGTTCCCTGGCAACTACTGATTACTCAAACCTCCACTAGGTAGCAGAACTGGAGTAGAAAAAATAGGTTTGCTACTTATTTTGATTCTTCTTATACAGAACATTCTGAGACTGGACTTGCAATTTCTTGAGTAAATCAGGCTCAATTAAAAAGTCATTTCAAGGCTTTAATCCCAAATTTAGTTTCTATAAAATCAGGTAGAGAAGTGTCACTTCAAAATTACAAAAGATTCTATCTAAAATATTAAATTTCAGTGCAATAGAAACATATGATAATCTCTAAAGATTTGTTTACATATATTGAAACAGTAAGATTCATCAAGCATTGGTGGTCAAGAGGTCAGCAACAGCTGCTTTACAAGCAGTTGGCTGATGCTATGACAGATGAGAAAAAAAAACAGTAAGATTCGAATCTTATGTTTCACCTTTTTCTATCGTCTCTCACCCACAACCTATATCCTATCTAAATTTAAACTTTTTGGCATTGAATTGTGTACGATATTAAAAATATATAAATATCCGTAAAATTCACTGTAAGCACACACATACTTCGATAACAAATTTAAAACAATAAATAAAAATATTTGATAAAATTTTAAATTTCTCTTTTAGTTATATAGTGTTTATATAACTTTAACCATTTATTTTAAATTATAAACTTTCGTTAATTTATTGCTGTTTTAAAAATCGTATTTTAAATAATAATTTTGAAATTAGATTTTAATTTAAAGAAAAGTAAAAATAAATTATAAATCCCCTTTGTACTTGAAATTTGGCAAGTCATGGTCAGTGAGAGAGATAATAGATTAATTAGAAAAATTCCCTAAAAGTTTCAATTACTAAAATGTTTAAAAGGTAAAATAAACCTAAACAATAGGAATGTAGGTTTCTGAATTAATTA
Source organism: Epiperipatus broadwayi (assembly GCA_028023455.1). Lineage (NCBI taxonomy): Eukaryota > Metazoa > Onychophora > Udeonychophora > Euonychophora > Peripatidae > Epiperipatus > Epiperipatus broadwayi. The sequence goes on from JAQFVV010012500.1 coordinate 2,164,304, forward strand.
AAATTCTAAAAATGCATTGATTCTCCTCAGGGCAAATGAATGGAGCCAAAAATAAAATAGAATGAAATTGAAAGATAAGATAAAGAAAAAGAGGACATTTTTGATTTTAAAACATTATTAGACATTGTGCTGTGCTCTTGTTTGGTTGAGAGAATCAGAGAATCTTAAATTAATTTGTCCATTACAAAATGACACAGTAGAAAGCACCCAGACTATTCTCCCCTGGAGATGGTCGATCAGAGGCCCGAACCTCCACATGTGCCCTTCACAAATTAAATCATGAGGATCTGCTGTCCAAATATTCGGAAAGCTGCTGCTGCTATTGAAATGAATCCATAACCTGAGTACGGGAAAGAATTGCTACTGCTTAAACTAATGAACAATTTGCAACTGACCATGGAACATAAAAATCTCCTTATAAAACAGGTACCTGTACCCAAGGCTCTAGAGTAATCTAAATTCTATATAAATTGTACACTGATAAATTTAATTGTTAATCTATTTTTCAAATTCTTTTAATAATCTAGATTACTTAACTCTGTCTACTTCTTGGGTGCATATTTCTACTTTTACATTTTTATTATTATTTAATAATAGCATGCCGATAAGATTTCTGATCGGGTCTCGCCAAATTTTAAGTATAAATTCTAATTAAAACGGTTGCCATCTTGTGCGACAACCAAATCTTAAATTTCTTTTCTATACTTCTGTTGGCTGGTCAACTCAGAAATCACCATAATTCTTTTAATAGATAAATACATGATTACATGAAATAGTGGATGCGTGTCCTGTAAATCCTATGATTAATATTTATTTATATTACATTATTTTGTTTCAATGATTTTCATATTAATCGACATGCATTCATTGCTGCACTTATTGTAAATGTGGGAGTCTATTACATAGCAGGTGGCAGACATATTATTCTTAGAATAACAACCCTAACTTACAATTACCTTTTAAACTTGCTTTTAATTTTAAATAATAAAGTTATTATTTGATAAATCCATTAAGTGCATTTCTTTGAGAGCAAAATACATTATTTATTAAATGTTGGTAATGTACGACTGAGTCATAAATTTTATATTCAATCTTAACAGTATGTTATGTTAGTTATACATGTGTTAAAGTTTAGAGATGCGATAATCCATCTCCGAGCCTTGGATATCCTGGATGATACAGTTGTTACTGAATCCTAGTCATCCTACACAAGTGGACATAATGAATGGTCTCGTAGGGCTTGATGCTCATCATGCAGTCAGGGAGTAATTGCGGCACAGACCCTTTACACCTGATGATACTTATGAGACCTCTTTACCTTTGGACAATGGCAAATGCCAGCCTGTTGTTTTAAATTAATCCATTGGCTTCCGCAGTTTTAACATACTGCCACACTCACATCGCAGTTCTAAACATACCACATGTTCCTTATTATTAATTTATGACATAAATTCACTCAAATCAATGTCTAAAATATATGTCCGCAGATGCTATTATCATTCCTAATTTAGACTCGTTCATTGCAAAGATATTAAATCCACAAAGGCATGATCTTGAAATACTTGCTCAAGAATTCAGGTAGCTAGATTATGTCAGTCAAATCGGAAGAATAATACTGCTACTAGAATTTTAATATAATTATGTTTTACTTAAATAACTTTTAGTATGAAATGTTTTAATTAAATAATTTCAAACCATACGTTTGCCATCATATATTTATTTATTCGACACACCTTCAATATAATATCTCCTCGATTATTTAAAATATAAATGTCTAGATTTAGTATTATTATCTGTCTAACTCGAAAATAAAGTCTATGAGTCACTCGCATCTCCCTGATTCCTGTGCCTAAAGAAATGTTTACTAAGGTAGCATCAGATGTGTTGTTTCATAGTGTGTATTGTGAACCGATAAACCATGTTCAAACTCAGTACTCCTGGTAGCTTCACTACCTATGGTGCTGCTTTTCTGTGTGGTGGTCGAATTCTGCACTATGTTAACGAAGCATATGAATCTGACCATTACAATATCTAGTTAACTTTAAGCCAATAAACATCACACAATCACAATTTCTTATGCTTGTTTATAACTGTTATTAAAACAGGCAAAACTCTCTATATGTATTGCCATTCAGTGCTAGCCAGAGTAATCAATGGATGCCAGAAGGCTTGTGCATAAAATCCCCATCTAGTGCCTACTCATCCAATATCCACAGACTAGTTTCTGGCTTGTGGTCTTCATCAGTGAGGAGAAATAGAGATAAAAGGTGGCTGCTGGAGGGTTGCATTAGATCCTAAGATCTAGGTGCAGTGCTCTCAGATCCAAAGCTCCTCAATGACGAAGGCCACAAGCCAGAAACTACTTTGAGGTTATTGGATGAGTAGGCACTAGATGGGGATTTTATGCACAAGCCTTCTGGCATCTATTGATTACTCTGGCTTGCACTGAGTGGCAATACATATAGAGAGTTTTCCTGTTTTAATAATAGTTAACTTTTCTTCGAAGAATTGTAAATCAATTGAATTATAAGCATTAGGAATACTTAGATAAGAAAAGCTTAAGTTTCAATGTTTGTTATAATGACAGGAAGGTGAGAAGTATAAATATGATGTAAATTTGACAAATGAATTAAATTGTCTACTTTTTTGAGAAGGAGAAGCAGGATTCCTTTTGATTTATAACATAATATTATAACAAACATTGAAACTTAAGCTTTTCTTATCTAAGTATTCCTAGCATCTATAATTCAAGTGAATTAAGATTTGTTTAATAAAACACTTAAATTGGGAAGGCTCATTTATAAAAAATTTTTACACTTACCTTACTTACCAAATATGTGCAAAAATTGTTGACAGTATTATTGTAAGATTATGGAAGGGATTGTAGAAATAAAACATTTAAGGGGATGCTCTTTATTGTTTTGAGCATAAATAGAAAAGATTTAATTGTGTTTAGAGAGGTGAAACATATCATGTAAAACATCTTATGAACATAATGTTAAAAAAAATTGACTTAAAACCAATAAGACATTACTTGACCACAATGTTATTCATTAGCGAATTTTTTTCTCATCTTGGTTATGCCACTTAGTGTAAGCTTTAGTAATTAATAAATCCTTATCTAGGGCTGTCCATATTCCTAAACTAGTTTTTAGCTTATGGCTTTAATCTGCTTCCAGATCTAAAAGCTCTTCATTGATGAAAGCCAAAAGCTAAAAACAAGTCTGAAGAAATTGAATAACAAAGTCCTGGATAAGGATTTTGTTATGTTTAACGGTGAAATAAATATAACTTTTGTAAATATTACTCCAGAAGTAGATATATATATATGTTAAACTTAAATTTGTGTAAATAGACATATTTAGAATTTCAAACTTTAATAATATGTAGAATGGAAATAATTATAACATTTTGAAAGACAATAATAGGGTAATTGGAAAAGATAAGTACAGAGATAAAGAGGCATGTTTAATTAAACGAAAAGCAGAGATTAAAAGGAACTGATAAGAAAACAGGCAGGGCTATATAAACTGTGTAGGAGAGGAGCATGCATTCTTTTGCTGTTGTTTCCTGATTGAGATCAGAGCTAAGACTTTTATTTTGCTAATCAGGACCTATGAGGAAGAAGAACCCAGATTATCGGATCTGAAGGTTCAAAAGTCTGACTAAGGTAAATATAACAGATCCTCCCGATCTTTTATTATTTATTATGCCTTCAGGGCTCTATGTAGGGTTAAATTAAACTGATACAAACATTCAATTCAATTGACTAAATAAATCTTGGTAGTTTTCATCTTGGTTGTTTATTTGTGAAACGAAACTAATTCACTTTAGTAATTTATTGTATGTTGTTTGTCCCTGTTGCTCCTCTCCTGGGGTGGATACATTACAAATTTGGTGCAGTTGACAGCCGCATACGAACTATGTGTAGAGTGTGAAGGTATATATATAGATAGATTTTTTGCAAATACAGCTGAGAATCCTAAAGTTGTAAAATGTTGTTAGAATAAAGCAATATTACGGAGTTTGGGATAGAAAACCTGCAGGAATGGCCTTTTATATGTCATGCAGTTAGAGAATTTTTTTAAGTTAAACAGCATAATGAAAAATGACAAAAAAGTGGCCACTCTATTGTGTTTAGCAGGACAAAAAGTTATTGAAATTGTGAATAAATTGAGTGATGGGCCGATGACAGATAGAATACGTTTTGAAGAATTAATCAAAAAATTAATGGACTATTTAGTCTAAGGCCTCTAAATATATTGCCAGATTAACTCTCAGAAGTCGTAAACAGGCCAAAGAAGAAAAAATAAAGAATTATAATATAGCTTTAAGGCAGTTAGCTAAAAACTGCGACTACAGAGATTTCGTGGAACAGGTTTTACTTGACCAATTATTATGGGGAATGGCGGATGAAAGGCTATGCCAAACATTATTAACTGAGGCTGATTTGTCATATGAACAGGCTATTAAAAAGGGAATGGCTTACGAGGCTATAATAGAGCAAGTTTGCGATTTTAGAAACAAGGCTGAAGAGATCAATAAAATGGCAATATATAAAATTGAAAAAAATTACCAGGAAAGGACTGAAGAAAATATATCAATAAAATGTTCTGCTGTGGAAAAGCAGGGCATATAGCAAGAAGTGCAAGTGGAAAAAAGAAAGCTGCTACAATTGCGGGGTGAAGGTCATTTAGCAGCAGTATGAAAAAAGCCTTATAAAAAATAAATATATAAGAAAAAGGGACATAGATATGAAGAAACTAATATTAAGAAAAATATAATAATGCATACACAAGACCAATTTATAGTAAAAGTAAAAATATATAATAATGAGCTAAATATGGAAGTTGATTGTGGGTCGGGTATATCACTGTTATGTATAAACAATTGGAAAGATATATCGAAAGCCAACACAAAAGCAAAAATAGAGAATGTGGACATCAAAGTAAAGGATGTTAACAGGTATCCTATTAAAATAATGGAAAGAGTAGATGCTCCAGTAGTGTTTAGAGAGAAAAAATTTACACTGCCAGTCTATATAGTTGAGAAAAAAATAAGTTTGCTAATAGGGAGAGAATGGTTTATACAATTTTCCATTGTAAAAATAATTTTGATAAAAAAAGAAATGGTAAAATTATACACAGACTTATTTATGCAAGATCTGAGCTTAATTAAAACAAACCCAGTGGAAATATATTTAGCGGATAATGTAAAAACAATAATGTGCAAGCCATATAAAATCCCTTTTGCGCAAAAGCAAAAGGTAGAAGACAAGTTAAAACATTTAGTAGCAAGTGGCACATTAACCCCAGTAGAGGAGGCAGAATGAGCCACACCGATTGTGGTAATAACAAAACTGGATGGGGAAGTTAGATTGTGCGGTGATTACTGTGTTACAGTTAACAGATATTTGAATAAAGGTGCATACCCAGTACCTAATGTACGCAAAATACTGGCAAATTTGTTGAAGGCAAAATATTTTACTAAATTAGAACTAAACTCTGTGTACCATCAGATTAAAGTTACAGAGAACACAGCAAAGATGTTAACATTATCTAAGCCTTTTGGGCTATATAAATACAATCGGTTGCTGTTTGGAATTACTACAGCACCAAATATTTTTCAGGCAAAGTTAAACATGATATTGCAAGGAATTGAAGGGGTGACGCCATATTATGATGACATATTAATAACAGTGACATCTAGTGGAAATTTAAAAAGTAGAGTTTTAAAAGTATGTGATAGGTTGAATAGGTCAGGTGTAAAACTAAAACTAGAAAAATATGTATGGGAAGCAAAAGAATTAAATTTTCTAGGTCTTACAATTTCAGATAAAGTTCAGGCAGTAAAAAACACAGTAAGACCTAAATATGTAAAACAGTTGCAAGCATTTCTGGGTCTTGTAAAATTTTTTGAACAGTTCCTGAAAAATAAGGCAATGGTAGCAACTCCGTTATATGAATTATGTAAAGGGCAAATGTGGAGCTGGACAGAACACAAAAAAGCTTTAAAAAAAACAAAAGATCTATTAGTATCGGATAAACTGTTAGGACATTTTGATAGCAATCAAGATGTTAAAATCACTACAGATGCATAAGAATGGGGAGGGGTGCAGTCCTAGCTCATCTGATAGAGGGATGTGTGTGCCCTGCTCATCCGATAGAGAGGTGCGTGCCCTGTGCATATACATCCAGAACTTCATCGAAGGCAGAAAGAAATTACAGCCAGATAGATAAAGAGGCACTGGCAATTACATTTGTGGTAAAGAAATTCCATCAATTTATTTTTGGCCGAAAATTCGAGATAATAACAGATCATAAACCATTGCTGGGTATTTTCGGAAATGATTTGGCAACTCCAGAACATTTAAGTCTGCATATGTTAAGATGACATAATGTATTGGGTTCATATGATTTTATATTAAAATACAAGCAGGGAAAGGGAATTACCCATGCGGATGCTTTATCAACATTACCAGATAACAAGGAGCCAATAGAGACTGAAATTGAAGTGAATTATATTGATAACATGAATTCCCAGGTTGTAAATAGTGAAACTGTTAAGTGATGGACTAAGGAAGATAAAGGCTATCTTGTGTTGACAACCTGGATTAAGAAAGGTTGGCCCAAATGTAAACCAAAAAATTTAGCAATGGGGTTTTGGGTTAATAGAGAAAACTTATTGATATGTAGGGGATGCATAATGATGGGGGACAGAGTTGTTATACCTCTGGTAGGTAGAGATAAGGTATTAAGTTTACTTCACCAAGGTCACTCGGGCATAGTGCATGCAAAAGCTTTAGTGTGTAGTTATGTCTGGTGGCTTCAAATAAATAATATTGAAAAATTCATTAAAAAATGTTCACCATGTCAGTCGGAAGGCTCATTTCCAGCTAAACAGTATTTATTTTGGCTGAAAGCAGTTAAACCATGGGAACGTCTATGTATAGACCACACAGAAACAATTCATGGAGAAATAATGCTCATTGTGATGAACGCATATTCGAAGCTGATAGAATACCACCTAGTAAAAAATACAAGTGCACAGGAAACTATAAATTGTTTAAAGACAATATGTTATATACATGGATTTCTGAAAGTGATAATATCAGACAATGCCATGGGATTTGTAAGCAAAGAGCTGAATAAATTTTTTGATAGTTGTGGAATCAAACATGTATGCACCACCATATCACCATGAGTCAAACAGATTATCGGAGAATGCTGTAGGACAAATAAAGAAATGTTTAAAGAAAAAGAAAAATGTGAATATACAACAAACTTTATGCGAATTTATATTAAAACAGCATTCAACACCATCAACGGCGACTGGGAAATCACCAGCAGAACTACTATGTGGGCGAAAGTTAAAAATTAAGCTAGATATTTTGCGTCCCACTGTCCAAAACATTGTGTGCAAAGAAATAGCTCAAAAATTGTTTGAAATAGGTGATTTGTAAAGTGTAGATAAAAGGAACAATTGAGAAAGTAATATCACAACATATATATGAAATTACAGGTCATAATGGATTAAAATATAAACAACACGTGAATGACATATGTAGAAAGGAACCGGAAGAAATGCACATGGATATGTTTGAGCAACTACAACCACAGGAAATGAGCGATAACACAGAGCAGGAATTACCAGAAGACACACTAGGTGGAGATGAAAAAGAAAAGAGTGATTTTCAATATAAAGTGATAAAAGAAAAATCACCTAGACCCATACGCAATAAAAAAAAGCCTCTCCATTTAAATGACTTTGTTTGTGGGAAAAACAATTCCTTCTGGAGTGAGGGGAGGAAGTGTTGTGTTTAATGGTGAAATAAATATAACCTTTGTAAATATTACTCCAGAAGTGTATATATATCATCATCATCATCAAGCATTATCAATCCACTACAGGATGAAGGTCTCTCCAAGTTCAATCCATTTTTTCCTATCTTTAGCTTCTCTTCTCCACATCACCCCTGCATACTTTCTTATTTCATCCATCCATCTCACATGTGGTCTCTTTCTGGGTCTTTTACAAACTCTTGGAATCCAGTTTAAAATTTCAATGGTCCACCTGTTATCATCTCTTCTAACAATATATCCAGCCCAACTCCACTTGTCTTTTAATTTTTTCAATGAGGTCAGTAACACCTGTTTGTTCTCTTACCTATACATTGTGTTTTTGATCCCTTCTTGTTACTCCCAACATGCATCTCTCCATACTTTTATGAGTGGTCTGAAGTCTCTGTATTGCTCTTCTATTAAGTGTCCAAGTCTCAGATCCATAAGTAAGAACTGGCAAAACACATTTATTAAAAACCTTTCTTTTCAAACACATAGGCATATTTCCTTTTAGTATCAAGTTATTTCTACCAAAAGCACTCCAACCAAGTTTAATTCTATGATTAATTTCATTCATTATATTTCCATCTGTATTAATAGTCTGACCAAGGTATTTGTAACTGTTAACTTCTTCTAACTCATCATAATCAATCTTTATTTTCATATTTTGAGAAAATCTATTAAACATTACTTTAGTCTTTTTAACATTTATCTTTAGTCCTACTTTCATCTGATAACTCCTGCAACATTCCCCATAGCTCTAAAGCATTATTTGCAAAAACAACTACATCATCTGCAAAATCTAAATGACTTAAATAATCTCCATTTACTTTCACTCCTTTAGCTTCCCATTTTAATCCACAAAATACTTCTTGCAGCACTGCTGTAAAAAGTTTTGGAGATATGGAGTCACCCTGTCTTACACCCTTTTCAATGTTGATTTTCCTACTATCATTATGTAATCTAATTGTTGCTGTTGCATTTTTATAAATATTCTTCAAAATATGACAATATCCTGGATCTACACCTTGATGATCCAATGCTTTAATCACTGAAGAAATGTTTATAGAATCAAATACCTTTTCATAGTCTACAAATCCTAAGCATAATGGCAACTCATATTCATTTGTCCTTTCTATAATTTCTCTCAATATCTGGATATGATCTACTGTACTAAAACCACTTTTAAATCCAGCTTGTTCTCTTGGTTGGTGGAAATCCAGTGTTTTCTGTTTTACGAGTTGTAATTATCTTAGTAAAAATTTTGATAAAACTGATAAAAGACTGATAGGTCTGTAATTTCTAATATCTTCTTTATCACCTTTTTTAAATATTAATATTAATACTGCATTCTTCCAATCATCTGGTTTATCTTTATCATTTAGACATTTGATATATAACTTTGCTAAAAAAATTTCTATTTCTTCACCTGCTTCTTTTAATATATTAATTACAATTCCATCATTACCTGGAGCCTTCCCTTTCTTCATAAATTTAATTGCACGTTTTCACTTCCTCATTCAAAATTCTGGGCAATTTGGAAGATATAATATGTATAGGAGGCACTTGTTCTTTATTACTATATAATTCTTGATAGAAGTCTTCTACACATTTTTATGATGTCATCTCACTTTTTAGTAATAATGCCATCTTTTTTTCTTATTGCAGATATAAATTTTTTACCAATACCAAAATGTTGTTTTACACTCTCTATTCTCTTCTACAGTTTTCCTTGCTAGTTCACAATTATACTTTCTTATATCATTTTCAACTCTTGTCCGCACCATTTTACAAAATTCAAGATATTCAATCTTTTTTAATGCATTATTCTTGTATATCCTCATATTCCTTCTTTTCTTCATAAATTCTCTAGTCTCAGTAGAAATTTTCCTGGTCAATTGCTTCTTTTTTCTACCAGCTATCTTTGTTGCAGTTTTTAAAAGTGTATCGCTTATTTTCCTGTTAATGTCATTCAAATCTGAATCATGTTCAAAATTTACTAATACTTGAAACCGATTTGTAAGTTCTAATTTAAATTCATTAGAATGTTTCTGAAGATTAGGAATATCAACTGTAAACATTGTTTTTCGTAATAATTTTTGTCTCTCCAGTTTTACATTAACATGTATCTTACACCTTACTAATCGATGATCACTTCCTGTGTTAAATTTATTAAGAACATTACAATCTTGAAATATGTATTTCATGTTAGTCAAAATATAATCCAATTCTGCTGTACCTTCATTTGGATGCTTTCATATCCATTTCCTTTTAACATTTTTCACAAAAAAAGAATTCATAATATAAAGTTTTTCTTTTTCTGCAAACTCCACAAGTCTATGTCCTCTCTCATTTCTATTACCATAACCAAAACTACCTACAGCATTTTCATCTTTCATTTGTTTACCAATTCTAGCATTAAAGTCTTCCATAACAATTTTAAAATGTTGTTTACTCTGATAAAAAACCTTTTGTACATCCATATAAAAATCTTCTATAACTTCATCACTATGAGAACTGGTTGGGGTATAAACCTGAATTATCTGCATTTGGTATCTGCTATTAAGTTGTAAAACTAATCTTGCCACTCTGTCTGATACACCATCAATCTCCACAATGTTATTCTTACATTTTTTATTTATAATTAATCCTACTCCACTTGTATTTTCCAATATTTGTGCCTTTATAGTAGAGTATATGTCCACTTTTTAAATCAATTGTTTCTTCACCTTTTCTTCTAACTTCACAAAGTCCAATAATATCCTATTTAATATAAGACAGTTCTTCTTCTAACTCTTGCAATCTTCCTTTACTTGAAAGTGATCTGCAGTTGTAAGTACCTAAATAAAAAGTCGTCATCAAATGGCAGCCTGAGTCTGCAATCAGGGGATTCTTAGCCCCCTCCGCCTTTGGCCACCAATCGCTGCCTTGGTTGGTGACTTTACAGCCTTCTGGGAATAAGGGCCATGATTTATTTTTGTCTGTCATGATTGTATATATTGAAAAAATATTATTAAACTCGGAGGTAAAAAGCCAATAAACTCACCACGCTGGCTAATGCCTGTTGGTGAGCAGCCCATCCATGTTCGTATACTATATGAATAATCACATAGTAATAACAGCTGCAATGACAAGAACATATGGAGTGGACATTAGAAATATATATATATATATATTAATAATATATATATGTTAAAGTTAAATTTATGTAAATAGAAATATTTAGAAATTCAAACTTTAATAATATGTAGAATGGAAATAATTATAACATTTTGAAAGACAATAATAGGGTAATTGGAATAGATAAGTACAGAGATAAAAAGGCATGTTTAATTAAACGAGAAGCAGAGATTAAAAAGAAATAATAAGAAAACAGGCGAGACTATATAAACTGTTTAGGAGAGGAGCATGCGTTCTTTTGCTATTGTTTCCTGATTGAAATCAGAGCTAAGACTTTTATTTTGTTAATCAGGACCTATGAGGGAGAAAAATTCAGAATATCAGACCCAGAATATTGGATCTGAAAGTTCAAAAGTCTGACTAGGGTAAATATAACGGATCCTCCTGATCTTTTATTATTTAGTACGCCTTCAGGGCTCTATGTAGGGTTAAGTTAAACTGATGTAAATATTTAATTCAACTGACTAAATAAATTTTAGTAGTAATTTTCGTATTGGTTGTTTATTTGGAAAACGAAGCTAATTCTCTTTAGTAATTTATTGTATGTTGTTTGTCCCTGTTGTTCCTTTCATGGGGCGGATACATTACAGATTTTAAACATTACTGTCTGGAATCTTTTGACTACTAAATATTAAACAAGGTGGCATAACCATAGTGAGAAATAAAGAATTTTGCTACTGAATTAAGTGACTTCTTTGTGAGTCTTTTATCAAATAAAAAAAATTAGCATTAACTAAATGCATAATAATAGTGGCCATTTCCTGAAAAGATGAACAAAATCTTTGATTTGATAATGGAATCAGGAAAACATGTGATAGTTTTCTCTCATGCATTTCTGGGGAAATATTTCTTACGATAGAAAAAGAAAGAGAAGAAAAAGGAATAAACCAATTATTGATGTGTTTTATCGGATGACCAATAGAGAACATCATTTCTGAAAGACTCATTATCACAATATTTTTTTAAAAGGTAGTATTAATGAAGTAAAGAATGATGGATAACAAATGTTTTACAGCTATATTTGAATTTCTACAAACAAGAATTGAACAGAAACTGAAAGGAATGTAATACTAAGTGAGTTGAAAAGTAGGATTTAAACATTTTGAACAAATACATAAATTGACCTATAATGTCACTCTCACCACCAGAAGATTTTTTTATGTAATCTCTTAAGAATGATATAAAAAACATATAAATAAATGGAATTAATAAAATAATTTTGGAGGATGTAACATTGAATGATCTACTGATTTTTTTGTTTTGCTTCTCTCAAAGTAAGATAAAATTATTGGACAGCTTAATGATGACCTCCTCTTCCAGAAATAGAAAAAGGAGCGTATTTAATAGTTCCAGCACAAATAATGGGATATTTAAATAAATCTAACAGTATGCTTTTTTACAGGTGTAAAAATCATTTCAAAATTACCAGCCTCCTTTAGTTTAATCTTATATTGAAATAAATTTGAAATAATAATCACGAAACAGATTAGTGGTTTTTTAAGGCTAAGATCTCAGAATTATAAAAATTATCTGACATGAACTTTTGATAAGGTCTCAGAATGATGCATTGCTGGATTCTTTAGATGAAAGAAAAATATCAGCATTTCTTCTATTTGTAAAATATGAGATGAATAGTCTGCAACAACTCAGGTAACACCAGTTGTATCCATATTACTTTGAATGCTATTTGCTGTTTTATACCCTTGGTAGCCAGACGACTGTTGAAGATGTGGTTTCAAACATAAGATTATACAAGATATGCAAAAATGTTGTTTTGATTGCAATTTCATGAATTCAGTCAAAAATAAACAAATGGTTTATTTCTTGGAAGTTCACAAAACGTTCTAAAGCCAGACATGATATGACTGGACCGAAACCATGAACTTCAAGCTCCAGAATCTTTCACTCTGCCAAGTGGATCAAACTATGTAGGATCCATTGTAATTATATGTTGGATTATTTCTATTATCTAATATTAATTGTTAAACATTTTAGAAAATTGGAAACTTTATTTACACCTCTTAAATAAATTCGAATTGTTAGAAATTACTCACAAGTTATATATAGCACAGTGTTTTGAAGGATATCCTTCTCTCTTTGTTAGGTATTGCCAACATGACCCTTGACAATATTAGCATGAAAATAGAATCTGGAAATTTAGATGCATGAATAATTAGGTCATTCTATCAAAAGCAATAGTTAGTAAAAATTTCATATACTTATCTAAGAAGATCTTCCTGATTCCTCTTTTCTTAAGGGCAAGTTAATAAATGTCTTCTAAACCTTATGAATGATCACACTATGTTGATTTAAGGGATTATTTGCCATTGCAATGTCTGCAGTTTTTTTTACATTTTCTTCTTTGATTTTTTTCTCTTCTCTGTCCAATGGTATATATATGATCAATTACTTTAAAAATATCTTATCAACAGGTGAATGTAATTGAAAAGTTTAAATAAATTTTGAATTTTTCTTAAAAAGTTAACCAATTAAAATTAAATGATGGAAATAGTCTGACATATAATTATAACTAAAATGTCATGATCATAAAACTTCAGACAAACATACGAGATCAGTGTACAAAAAAGAATCAATGCTTATGGTTAAAACTATTCCTTGAAATGCTTGTTGAAATGAGGTGTTTCCTGAAATAGCATTGAGGAACTGAATATTTTATAACTTCTGAAAGCACTGTGTACTGTTTTCCATGTGAGTTTTTTTATTAATACTATCTAGAAAGGGTTGTAAAAGTAACTTCTATTGTCTTTTTCAATAAATTCTGATTCTACAGACAAAAGTATTCATTAAAATTGGAAATAGATAAATAATTTCATAATAATTAAGAAAGTGATTCTACAGACAAAAGTATTCATTAAAATTGGAAATAGATAAATAATTTCATAATAATTAAGAAAGTGATAGAGGAAATAAGATTTATTCTAGCAAACACCATGTCTTTTGGATTTTACCACTTTTTACCATATGACCTTTGCACGAAATTCTAGGAAAGCCATTAATGCTGATATCTTTGTATTTTAGTATTAAAATAATTCTTTCCTGGACCCTGAAAAAAATAGATAGAAATCTGATTTTACATTACTAAAGGATCATATGATTTTCAATCTGAAACTTATGAAGAATAATCAGGTATTTTATTTTGCACTAATTGTAGAAGTCTTTTTCGTTTTTAGAAAAATCTTCTATTATTGTATTAGATATTTTCATTTGTTTTATTTAAAGTGTTTTCCTGAGTAATACAGCTTAATAATTTCTTGATTCTTGGATCAGAATATTTAGGTGAATTTACAACTTGAGTAGATAAGGATGTTTCAGAGTTTATATTGGCTTCAAATTGTTACTTTAATAATTCATTAATTGGTCACAATTTGATACCAATTTCTAATATTTCATCTTGAAAAAATTAAATGATACTTCTAAATTAAAATATTGTTGTGACTAATACTTAATAACCAAAACCATGTAATTCTCCAGTGTAAACAATATAATAAATCTAAAACAACTCTCCACTCTAGAGTTATCTAGTTTAAGGTTAAGTAATTGGTGATTAATAGATGCACATAAAAGTTCTATCCTTATTATTTAAGGTCCCATTCCAAGACTTATTTCTGCATCCAGCAACAAAGAACTAAAGGTACTAAAATATATAATGATAGAACTGAATTCATATCTACATTACAGTTCAAGCAGGTTAACTTAGATTAAAATTGGGTTTCAAATTTTTAGGCTAGCAGATAAAATGGAATTAAAGATGGTTGTTGAATGTATGTCTGCATTCATTCCAACTTTAAGTCCCAAATCTCACTAATAAAAACCAAATCCAGAAATTGATCTGAAGATGGGATTTAAATATTTAGGATAGGGATTGATGGCATTTGGACAATTGCTCATTTTAATTTTTAATTATAAAATAGTTGATTTTACTGTTAAGCCCTTAAGACTTTTCCTTGAGAGGAAATGAATCAGTTATTAAATCAGCAACAGTAATCTTGATTAGTCCGAATTTTTCATTAAATAAAATAATCCAATGGGTTTATTCCTTGGGACTTCATAAGAAATTCAAGTGCTGGAAAGGCCAAATCTGAAATTTATCAGAGGACCAAATGCTCTAGAAACTGACCCTTTATCACTGCACTAACCCATGCAGGGAAGAATCTTTTATCTCAAATTCCTATACTCATTAAATGATTTATACTTGGAAGTTTTTCATGGAAGATATAATGTTTTAACATATATACAACAAATAATGTCTAATTAAAAAAAAATCAGATTAAGTCTAAATATTACTCACTTATCAAAATAATGAATGAAATAATATGTGAAAATATCAAAGCAAATAGAGGTCAGGATGAGACAGTTGTATTATAATACCACTTTGTTTTACTACTTTAACTTTGATCTTAACTTAATTGTAAATAAATATTTACTATTATGGATTATGAGATCCAAACCTGAACTTGTCGAGGAAAGCAGAGTTTAGCTTCAATCAATGAAACATAAGAGATGTCACTGGTTGACTTGTAAGAATTTATATCATCAGCATACAGATCAATTTCATTCCAATAAAATAGAAGAGCTGAAAAAGAGTAATTTAATCAGGTGAGAAATAAAGATTCTAAACTAATGATTGAAGTAATATTTCTCAAAAATAATAGCCATTAAAGAAATCAGTGTGAATTTTAAAAATACTTTTTACATTAAAAAATAATTACTTTCACTATATTTTAAAACAATAAATTTGTGATTACATTAAGAATTTTGATGGTTAGATAATGGCATAAATTTTATATGCATACACTATTTTTTTAACTATCCAATCAAATGAGAAATATTACTAGTATATTCAAATTTATTATTTTGCCATAGTTTCCTGTTAATTCATTATTTCTTTGTTAGATATCTGAACAGATGTCACGTCACAACAAATGTATAAAAAGCTAGATAGCTCAATCTTGCTTATAATTCAATATATAATTTTATTATCTAAGATTTATCTTAAATCAAAATCCCTTTTCTTAATGTTCACCCAAGAATTTTTTCAAACATTCCAGATCCAACCATAAATACAGCTGGGTTTCATATTTCCAGATGTTACTGATATCTCATCATCAGATTCTGAATAATCTATGTTCAATGCATTCATTGGATTCACAATATAATTTAAAAGCCACTAACTTTTTGTAGATGTGAACAAATAGAAACCATAATAATAGCTATCACTTGAAGGGCTTAAAAAAGCTAGTAGTGAATCTATCTGCTGGTTGGAATCTCTGCATTAACAAATGCTAAATATATAAAAGTTTCTTGCATATTATTTATAAATCAAATGGATCTATAAAGAGATTGCATTAAATGTAAATAGATTGATAGTCTTTAATATTTATATAAAAACATAATGGAATATCAAGTAAATAATGGATGAAAATAATTACAATGAAGAAATGATTAACTTGTTAACCATAAGAAAATTTAATGTATAAATAAAAGAATGAGTCAATATTTTAATACAAATCAATATTAATATTATGATTAGGTAATTTCATTTTATATTTGTATTTAATCATTTCCTGCTAACTAAATCCATTTGAATAATGATTTAATAAAGAGGCTAGATAGTAATATGGAGTAATTAAATGTTAAACTATATCCAACATAGATATAATAAACAACTCTATACTTCCCATTCTTTTTAAATTCATATAAATAAAGATACAATAAAAGACAAATGACCCTCAAGATGCATTTCATGCTGAAACAGCACTCATTAGTTGGCCCAGGTCACTATCTCTCATATATATATCTCTATTACATGAAGAGTATTTATCTAGAATAAATTTTCATTTACCATTGTCAAACTTCCCTCCACTCACAACTTTAACACTATCCATTTCAGATGAATACAATAATGATTATTACTAATCATTAACGAAACTAGAGATTATCTCTAGTACAGATATAAACTTTAAACCTCAGTTAAAGATTAATATATTAATTGTTAAATGTCTTAGAAATATTCAAACTTCATTTATTTTTTCAAATTCATTCAACTGTTAGTAGTAGCACATAGATTAGTATATAGCATAATATTTGAATGGTATTGTTTTCCTATCTTCTTCAAGTATTGCTGGTCTGACCAGTGAAAGTATTATTATGAGAACTGAACCTAGACATTTAGATTTGTAAATATTGAAATCAAAGGGACACTCTAATCAACTAAGTTATTCTGTCAAAGATAAGAGTCAATAGAAATTTCATACATGCATCAATGAAGATCATTGTAATTTCTCCACTTTTTCCTAAAGGCAAGATTAATGAGTGGTTTGCAAACATTATTAATATCAAATTAGGTTGGCTTATAGAATTATATGCCATTGTAATGTAAGTAGTTTCTTTGAGTAAATTTTTTTATATATTTTTTTCTATATTCCCAATCCAAAATAAATTTATTGTTACATACATGGTTTGTCTAAATACTGAAACAAATTAGCAATAGAGCCACCTTTAAGACTCAAATTGAGCAAAATAGAGCCAGAAATATCGCTACTTGTAACAGGCTCATAGATCTCATTAAACATTTTCCTTTTGTAGTTTTTTAAAATTGAAAATTTTTTAAGATCCTACGTGTTATATGCCATATTTAAGTAGTTATAAATGATTAATACTAGTCGATTATTCAACCTAATATTTTGGTAACTACAGAGGTGATTTTCAGTTTATTGCACTTGTATTGATACTTATGTTTATTTTGTATGAAATAAAAAATAAATTAACATCTTCCTAATTTTTAATATTACCTAGTCCTAATTTTTGAGCAATTAGAAATTAGATTATTGATTTTTTAAATTTTGAGTCAGCATGTTACCTCGATGTCCCATGCGGGGTCATACTGCTAAAATGTTTGAATATCACTGGTCTAAATTATAAATATTTTTCTTTAAATTGTGGTAAATATTGTTATCTGATAGCAGAATGCAGTCACTTCCAAATAAAATGTTTGCTTCCTATAGTCAGTCAGGATATCATTTACTCATCCATTTATCTAATCAGTTACTTATCAAACAATGTCATATGTTAGTTTTGTCAAGACTTGCAGTAGGACCCCTGAGAACATTGATGTTTAGTAATCAATTTTTACACATATTAATATTAAGTAGAATTAATGTGAAAAGCAGTTCTTGTTTATTCCCTGTGCTAAAATAAAAGCACCTGATAGTATTTAATTTAATTTTCTTCTGAAAGATTTTTTATTTTATCATAAACTTGTTATGCTCAGACTGGATGGAGGGTCAATTCTTAAAAATATTAGGATAAAGTGGACATTTTCCTCAGTAATTTATTCAAAATTATTATCATGTCCTAGTTATTTGGCAGCATTGTTGATTTTTCCTCCATCTTGTTATAGATCTCTGTGTATTGACATTTTTATAAATTTTATTGTCTAACTGAAGAGTCTCTAATTTTATCTCTCTTAGTTAATTTATTCTCTTTCTTTTCCCTCTATCTATCCTTTACTTTCTTCTCTCTCATAATTTCTCATTTATTTATTTCTTTTTTTATTTCCTCATTTTTTTTTAATTCTCATTTTATTTTATATTCTTTTCCCTTTCTACTTCCTCTCTTCTACTTCTTCTCTTCTCATTTTATCTTTTCTTCTTCTTACTTTCTCTCTTCTTTTCCCTTTCTTTCTACATTCTAGTCTCTCCATCCCCCCGGTCTTCATCATTTATTAAGGCTACTCCACTCCCTCTCTCTCCTCTTCTTCCTCTTTCTCAATTCCTTTCTCCATTCTCTCACTCTCTTACCTTACCCCCCATCTACTTTTAAAAGGTTTACAATATATATATATATAACGAAACTTAGATATATTTCAAATAATGGTAAACAATTTATAATATAATATAAATAAAAACTCATGGAGAAATATTTTCGATTATATTCATAATCATTATCAACTCAACTTTCAAAATGGATTCCATTTATTTATATTATATTATAAATTGTTTACCGTTATTTGAAATACATCTAAGTTTTGTTATTGTATTATTAATATTAGCGAACATTCTATTTTGTTTTAATATATATATATATAAGATTTTTAATGAGCATGTAAATAATTCTACATCTTATCAAATAAATAATGCTAATAATATAAACCTTAGTAAGGTATTTGAATTTGTTTCTTCCATTAACAAGTAAATATACAAGGAGTTGCTGATCAAGTTTTGAGACTTTTATAATTACACATTAGCTTGAATTCAAAACTTCTAAGAGGTTGAATTTCAGATTATTAGCTCAAATAGATAAAAAAGTAAATACAGTTTCTAGATCATGAATGTAAATTCGGCATTCCTCAATGGCAATGGTTAATAGTCAAAAATTCGTCTGAGCATTTGGAAGTAACAAAACCATCTAACATCTAATGATTACTCAAGTTTACCACAGCTGGATCAGGAATAGACTAAATATAATGAATATGTAAACATATAAATGTCAAATATAAAAAAAAACAAAGTAGCCTAAAGTGATATAACTTACTCTGGACGAGTCTCTGTAGAATATCGAAATCATGACAATTGTACTCCGTAACAAATAAAATATCCTCTAAAAGTTTTCTTAGTTTCATTACATGCTAAAATAAATCAATAATAATGATATTAATAGAATAAAACATAAATTCAAAAACATATTTAATTAAAGCTTACTTCAAATGGTTTTCTGATGAAAGTTGGAAGATCTGGAATATTGGCTGGAGCTGGAGAAGTCTGGGGGGAAAAAATCAAGATTATAAATGCATAGAATGTGTAACAGATGGGACTGAACTTAAAAAAAAAGTGTACAAAATGGTAACAAATTCTCTTAAATAAACAAATGGCACTAAATATGAAAATAAATAATCAAATGGTTTTATTACTCAAGAGTTCATAAGAAGATGAAGTGACAACACATGAATCAATTTGAGGATCTTATACTCCTCAGCCTGGCACTCTGCTATTGTACTAAAACATATAAGACAACAGATAATTGAAGGGCTCAGGAGTCCATAAGAAGTTTGAGCACTAAGTTCCAGAACTGGAATCAATATAAGGAGATTATCCTCCAGAATCTGACATCTTACTATTGTACTAAACACACAAAAAAATAATAACAAATACTATGTTCCTTTCTTATTGTCATCATATTTAATTTATTTCCTTCTATATCTCTCATACGAATCTCTACTATTGCTATAAAATCTAACTTTTCTATTACAAAACTATCTCTTCTAACTATCTCCACTTATTAATCTCACTACCCCTTACATGAATATTTTTTATATTGCAACCCTTTGACTTTTCCTTTAAATATTTTTTCTTGCAACAGTTCTCTCTAGTGCTGAGTACATTTTAAAATAATCTTAAACTACTTTTGAGAACTGAATTTCCACAATTAAATATTTGGATGATAAACTTAGCAATACAACAGCAACATAGTATTGCTATAATTTTTGATGAATCCGATCACTCAATGCACTGTATTGACTATTCAGGAAAGTCTTCTTTAAAGTTATGTTGGAGTGCATCTGATATTGTATTGGTGATCTCTGAAAAGGTAGCCAAAATTTCCCTTTCCTAGATAATACTGGCAATGTAAATTTTTCATAGTATCAATCTTGGTCTAATTTTGATAATTACAAAATCATACACAATAGTGGAAATGAGAAGTATAATTGCATAATTTTATTTTCTCAATTCATTATCTAGGTTTTAATAAATGTAAATATCTTTCAGATTAAGCTAAGCAAAAATTTTCAATAGTGATTTGCAAACACAAAACAAATTAACTATGTTGTAAATTATGAGATAAGATAAAGCTTAATGACTTCAGTCATAGTTGAAAGATTTCAATGAAATAATTGATTCTATCTGCAAGAATAAACTTTACATTCTTTATTCATAATAATTATTTGAGATAAGTAATTGCTTTCTGATGTAATTAAGGAAAACATCTCCCAATGTCTCCAAATAAATATTAAATATGAATATTGCTTAGTTGTAAAATAACTGTATGGAAAGTCAGTAGTCACCACTATTTCCAAGAGCCTCATTGCTTTATAAAATTTCTAATAAATACTGTTTTGCATTTACTAAATAAGTTTGACTTTCAATTACTTCATTAAGGTTTGACAGATGAACTTTCATTCAACATCGATGCTGTAAATGGTGAAGTATTCTGCATTGGTCAAATCTTTTTCTTATTTATATATGTGTTCTTTCAGGATTTATATCTTTTATTTTAAATGCTCTATTCAAAGAACCTCTCTAACTTCATGAAATACTAATCTTCAAAATTTAATTTCATTTAATGTTTCAAATTCGGTATAGTCATCTATCTAATAAATATGATCTTTCATTTTGAAAACAAGTATCTATATTATCTACTATGGGTGATACCTTTTTGAAAGATATTTTCTGCCACCATTATAACTACTATATTGCCAAAAATTATTTTTATCTGTAACCACTTATCTTTTATGAGATCCAAATTTGACTCTATACTGAATACCAATCTTATGTATGAGATGGTCTTTCTCAGTCACTCTTCATTCATTTTAGATAATTACAAAATAAAACAATTTGCAGAATAAATTATTTATTTATTTTTTCCTTCAAATCTATTTTGCTTCTTCTGTAGGTATTACTGTATTTTTTCACTTCTAAAGTTGCTTTTCTGATTCCTTCCATTACTAAATGCTAACATATAACATACTTTTAAATTCTTTTTGTATTCATTCACATTCATTTCTCAGTATTTTGTTTTGAAAATGTTATATTAACATCTTCAATATAGCTTTGTAGATCTATTTAGAGTATAGAATGTTGTCCATAAATGTACTGAAAACTCTCTATCTAATCTTTTTTTTTCTCCCTGTAACAGTCTGCTCTACAAAAATAATTTCAGATATGTTTTTACATTAAATTTTTATTTTTCTAATTTTTAGAATCCTCTCATCTTTGAATATAAGGTTTGCTCTTTTAGAGATAGTTTCAATAATAAAATATAGTAATTATTATTATTTTTTTATTAATGAGAAAGCTTTTTTATTTTTTGAACAAATACTTCTTACAAACCATAACATGTTATGAGAATGATTATTTGAGTGGTCTGTGTGAATTTGACATTTATTTATAACACTCAGTTTACTTAAATTATCTAATACACATTATTATCACCATTTTCAATCATTATTGATCCAATAGAGAAATAAAGATTTCTTCAATTTTAAACTAGTTGCTTTCTTCTTCATATCACACCAAGAAACTTACTTATTTCATCTATCCACTTCACATGTGTTCTTTTTTAATGTCTTTTACAGCCTGTTGCAATATAAGACTTCAGCTTCCCATCTATTATAAAATGTCCAGCTCAATTCCATTTTGGTCTTTAATTCTTTCAAAGATGTCAGTGATATTTGTTTCTTTTCTCATCCAAATATTTCTCTTACATCTCTCCATACTTTATTGAGTGGTCTGATGTATTTGCATTGCTGAATTGCTATTTGAACAAGTAATCAAGTCTTGTATCCATAAATAAGTATTCGTAAATGCATCTATTAAAAACCCTTTTTTCAACACATAAGCAGTTTGATTTTAATATTAATTTACTTCTTCCAAAAGCACCCTGTCCAAGTTTTAATTTTATGATTAATTTCATCCATTATGTTCTAAAACTATGAAATTTACAGATGTTAAAACTATTTGTTTTTGATATCCAAAGGATAAAGTTATTAATCATATTATGATGTTTGATGATAAACATACCTGAACAAAAAGAGTGAAATCTCCTGTAAGGTGTTTTATTTCTAAGAGTTGTAATGCAGTGGTCAATCCTTTGCAATAGAATGTATAATCAGCAGCCCAATTTTTCACCTGAAAAAGAAAATACATTAATTAATAATTTAATGAAACTAATTAAAAATATTATATTAGTGATTTACTTTTCTAATTATTTTATAGTAGAAATTAATTATCTATTAATACAATAATGATAAAAAAATCAAATATACTTATAATAAATGAATACATCCAATCCCATTGCTGATATTCTCATAGAAGAATTGCACATAACAACACTTTACAGACTTCCATTTTGACAGAAGACATGTCCCACAAATTTATAAATATTAAATAACTATCAATGGCCATCTAATTAGGATTCTAAATATGAATTGTAAAATAACATTCATAATTGTCTTAATAGAGTTATATGGAAGTGCTAAGATGGATTATCAATGAACTAGAATTGAGATTCTGTTAGGTTGCCATTTCTTTCTCATACTGATCTTCTAAGAGAGTCAAAACTAATGCACACACAAATATTGAAATGAACAATGTATTATTTATTCTATGTAGTTTCTCACATGGATGATATATTTAAAATTAAAAACAAAATTCAAATTCAGGCAATTAAAGTGTTATGCAAATTAATAAAAAAACTGAAATGGGTTGTTTAAAACACAAAAAAGTAAAACATATCAAATCAATTTTTTTTTTCTCATGACTTTCATTCTGGATTCTCACTTTATTGGAACATCAAACCTCCAGTAGGCTTAGTGAGTAAAGAGAGGAAAACCACCATCTGCCAATATAACCTGAACATCTGAAAACTTGATACAGTATCTAAAATAAATCTTAATTAAAAATGAAAAACATCATTTCAAATTGAAGAGCTGGAGATTGCTAAAATATATTATGACCACATATGAACTGTTTGATGTTTGCTAATGCAAAGAAAACAAACTATCTTAAATTTTAATACTGTTATGATTTTATCTTATGAAAGTTTTTTAAAAAAAGAAACAAAACTAAAAAGGGATTAAAGTTAGTTGCATTTTACCTCATCTGGAAAAAATAAAAAATTCACTCTCTATTATATACATATGTTATGTTATCTTTGTAAAGAACCTTCTTTTAATATGTGATAATCAAATGTTATTTTGTAGAAAATGTCACTTTTAAAAAAATATAAATAAATATTCATAATAATGGAAGATATAATATTCATTTTAAATGTAATGTATCTATGAATAAATCAACCAAATGTTAAATAATTATGAATAATTTTAAGTTAATAATTTACTTGTATCCATTGCATCTTTGTCCATAGCCAATCCTGTGTTTGACTGCTGAGAATTAGAATTTGTGCAGGTGAATTTATATATATGCAATTGTTTTTTCACTGTCAAATTGTTTAAATATATCCATATCCACATGGAACAATTCATTCCTGTTTTGTTTTAATAAACTAGGCATCAGACTTGAAATGAGTTATCCCTAAATAAGACATAGTTTTATTGAATTGGGAAGACCTAAAATGGCTTTTCCTTAGAGATATTGTCATAGATATGTGTACTGGTTACATATTCCATATATGCATATAACTATACTAATAAACTTATGAGTCAAATAAATGTCTTATACTTATAGGTTTATCCATACATAGTTATATTTTAAGTCTACTGAAGTCCAGGTTCAATATATAGCAAATATATTTGATCATCCATAATTGTATAATTGAAGAAACCTTGGGCATTTTATAAATAAATATCATTTCCCTACATGTGTATGAAATAAGACAATAATATGTAAGAGATTTTGGGGGAAAAGCTTTGTTAAAAGAAAAGTAAGTTATATATCAACTGATAATTATATTTTGCAATTAAACTAGTGTTATATGATGTGGTAATCTCTTTAATTGTAATACTGTATGATCTACATTCATTCCTAATGAGTAACTTGTGTTCTTCATGATTTATCTAGGTATAGCAAAAAGAGGCTGTGTGTAATGGTCATCATTATTCTATTAAATAAACTATTGTTAAAACATATGGGTCAATGTAGTTCCTGATATTTAAAGTCAGGTGATGTCCATATGAATTTTATATATAAAAAATGTAAATGATTAAAACATGTTTAGTCGGACCATTCTATATATATATTATAACCTTTAGCTTTAGAATCTAAAATGTTCAGTTAAATTTTGTGCCAAGATACCTAAAAAAAATATTTTTTATATAACTTAATTTTGCTTTAAGTAAACTATTGTGAATATTTTATAATGCTATAATTGTTACATGTTAGAGCTGTTATATCAGTATTTATCTATTATCTAGCTGTAAAATAATTTTATGTAGCTTAAATACTAATGAGTTTTAATTTAAATAAATGTTTCAGATGTTAAACATCTTTAATTTTTCAAAAGCTAGTAATGTCAATGATAAAAAGTATAATTTAGAGTTAAAAATACTCATTTAATTTTAGCTTAACTGTAAAACTGTTTTTTAAAAAACTGATATTAATTTTAAAATTAAGAAATAAAGTTCAAACCCTATATTTTGATTTGCTCGTTAAAATTAAAGCTATAATATTTAATTAATTTTGAATGAAAAGCAGAATATTCTAATTAAATATTTTAAAACTAATTTAATTATAAAAAAAAGGTTAATAAAGTTAGTAATTAAATTAGGATTTTTAATAGTTGAATAATTGCTGAATGAGTGGATAAATATTATACTTACTTAGTTTTAATAATCTTAAAAGCAATTTAAAACCTATTCTGAGATTTGTATAGATTTAAAATTATAATAAATAAATGTTAAATTGTATTAATATTTGATTGATTAAAGATGTAATAAATTTTATATTATATAATATTTTATTTTATCCTAGTGTACAGTAATTTTTTTATTAATTATTTTATTCAAATCATGAAGTGTTTTTTAAAATAATTTCAAGCATCTAGACAAAAAAATTCACTTATTGCAAGGTTAAAATTTTAATTAAATAATTTTTGCTTAACAATTTCCTTGGTGATAGATAGATCAAAGATTCAAACTAATCAGAGAAGAGGTTGTAAGTTCAAAGGTAAATAAGCAGTCTGGTAAAATGATCATATGACCAAGGATATAAATATGATCAGAAACCCACCTGACATCAGTCTACAATGGTCTCTCTTCATTTAAAACTTTTATTTTGTATTAGTCAGTATGTTAGGCTAAACATATATTTTGTGACAATTGTCTGAACAGAAGTACCAAGAACATTACCAAAATCTTAATAATTTTATAATAGCTTCTTCATAATATTTGTAAGACAATATTATTTGGAATTAATTTACATAGAATAAAAACTGTAATTCAAGTACAAACTATAAACTGACATTATGGACATTTTTAGATGTTTAATAATAATTAATTCTGCAAAAGAAAAAGAATTGACTAAAATTATGATTATAATTCAATAATAATGATTTTACTTGTATTGAATCATTATTTTTTTAAAAAAATTAAAATGTTGTTATTATTTAAAAAAACATCATGAATATTTTTTTTTTGTATTAAAATGATTTTCGTTTACATTCCCAGAAAGAGGAAAGAAATAATTTTTCTTCAGATGGAGTGATAAAATTTAACTTACTATGAACTATTTAATTGATAAAATAGGTGAATTTTAAATTGTTTACTTCATAAATGAAAATACCAAACTTTTCCTATGATAATGACATTCTAATTAATGAATTAAAATAACTTTGTATATTTTAATAATTTTATGAAACTTGCACAAATATTTAAAACTCATAAATGATTTCTTCTCTGTTTGTTGTTGTGGAAACCATTGAGATCTCAAATATAGTAGTTGAAGACAAACATTTCCTCCTGCAGCATGTTCAAATATATTAATAAATGATAATAACTGAAGTGATTTTTGGCCTATATGATATTACTAATACCAACTTAGAATATTTGTGCAATGGAATTAATTTAATTTAATAAACCTAAATTAAGGATTTGTGAATATATTTACTGCAGTAGTTTAAATATTTGACTTTAAATCTATGAATACATTGAATGAATGTCCATTAACTTATCATACACTTGATAATAGAATGAATTGAATTGAATTTACCCAGGACAACTAAAGAAATACATTACACATTTTCTAATTACATTATAAATTATAGTATTTTAATATTATCTTATATAATGGATATGTGCTGTCCACAAGTTGCTACTGCAAATAGTCTTCTTCATATTCAAGTAATGGAGAATTGGTCAAGAATGAAGCAGGACATTATTATTTAATGTAATTTATTTATGATTAAAAAAGGTTGAATTTATTTATATTATGATTTTATATTGTACCGATGTGCATATATTATAGGTCATGTTATATGATATATATTTTAAAATATTAAAGATTACAGTTCTCAGATAAGTATTTTATTATATGAACATATTTTGAAATAGTATGTGTCTTCTTTTAAAAATATAAGCTGAATAAGTTGCATTTCTATGAATTATTTATTATTATTGACTAATGTTAATAGAATCCTATTTGGTATTAATTAATTGTTATGTTTATCATAATCCACATTGGATAGTTGTTATAGTATTTTGTTATGGATAGTAGAATTATTCTTTCTATGTTTAGGAATGCTTTTATATGACAGTATATTTTATGGTGGTAATTAGTCTTCATCATTAATTTTGCTAGATTATTTTTCAGAAGAGATCTCTCTTATTATTTGTTGTCCTGATAGCTTTTGTATGCTTACAGCATATACTTTAGAAATTGTAGCTAATGCTCTTTCCATTCTAAGACAATTCCTGTTTAGTGTTTTGTCCCTGATACACATTTTCATTATTTTCCTGGATTAGTGACAAAGTCCTAGATCCTTTACCAACCCTCAAAAGTAGGTATGCCCTATGAGCAAAGCCATCATACTTTCAGTTTGCCTTTCTTATGATTATTGAAGATTGATTTTGCTTTTAGTGTTAGTACATTTTAATAAAGCATGGATAAGATTTTATCATGGTTTTATCAAGCATTTTTAGTGGTATTATCAAGATATTGAGGAATTCTACCTTACCTCTAAAAGCATTCTTGGTTGGCTTAAAATTAAAAAATACATTGTAAATGTCATCATCATCATCATCATTATCAACCAGTATCAATCCACTGCAGGATGAAGGTCTCTCCAAGTTTAATCCATCTTCTTCGATCTTTAGCTTCTCTTCTCCACATCACTCCTGCACACTTTCTTATTTCATCCATCCATCTCACATGTGGTCTCTTTCTGGGTCTTTTACAATCTCTTGGAATTCAGTTTAAAATTTCAATTGTCCATCTATTATCATCTCTTCTAGCAATATGTCCAGCCCAACTCCACTTCAATCTTTTAATTTTTTCAATGAGGTCAGTAACACCTGTTTGTTCTCTTACCCATACATTGCGTTTTCGATCTCTTCTTGTTACTCCCAACATACATCTCTCCATACTTCTTTGAGTGGTCTGAAGTCTCTGTATTGCTCTTTTATTAAGTGTCCAAGTCTCAGATCCATAAGTAAGAACTGGTAAAACACATTTGTTAAAAACCTTCCTTTTCAAACACATAGGCATATTTCCTTTTAGTATCAAGTTATTTCTACCAAAAGCACTCCAACCAAGTTTAATTCTATGATTAATTTCCTCCATTATGTTTCCATCTGTATTAATAATCTGACCAAGGTATTTGTAACTGTTAACTTCTTCTAATTCATCATAATCAATCTTTATTTTCATATTTTGAGCAAATCGATTAAACATTACTTTAGTCTTTTTAAGATTTATCTTTAGTCCTACTTTCCTACTTTCATCTGATAACTCCTGCAACATTCCCTGTAGCTCTGAAGCATTATTTGCAAAAACAACTACATCATCTGTGAAATCTAAATGACTTAAATAATCTCCATTTACTTTCACTCCTTTAGTTTCCCATTTTAATTCACAAAATACTTCTTGCAGCACTGCTGTAAAAAGTTTTGGAGATATGGAGTCACCTTGTCTTACACCTTTCTCAATGTTGACTTTCCCAGTATCATTATGTAATCTAATTGTTGCTGTTGCATTTTTATAAATATTCTTTAAAATATGACAATATCCTGGATCTATACCTTGATGATCCAATGCTTTAATCACTGAAGAAATGTTTATAGAATCAAATGCCTTTTCATAGTCTACAAATCCAAAACATAATGACAACTCATATTCATTTGTCCTTTCTATAACTTCTCTCAATACCTGAATATGATCTACTGTACTAAAACCACTTTTAAATCCAGCTTGTTCTCTTGGTTGGTGGAAATCCAATGTTCTCTGTAGATGTGTTGTAATTATCTTGGTAAAAATTTTATATAAAACTGATAAAAGGCTGATAGGTCTGTAATTTCTAATATCTTCTTTATCACCTTTTTTAAATATTAATATTATTACTGCATTCTTCGAATCATCCGGTACATCTTTATCATTTAGACATTTAGTATATAACTTTGCTAAAAAAATTTCTGTTTCTTCACCTGCTTCTTTTAATATATCAATTATAATTCCATCATTACCTGGAGCCTTTCCTTTCTTCATACATTTAATTGCATTTCTCACTTCTTCATTTAAAATTCTGGGCAATTCGGAAGATGTAATAGATATAGGAGGTACTTGTTCTTTATTACTATATAATTCTTGATAAAAATTTTCTACCAATTTCATGATGTCATCTCTCTTTTTAGTAATAATTCCATCTTTTTTTCTTATTGCAGATATAAATTTCCTACCAATACCAAAATGTTGTTTTACATTCTTAAGACTTTTATTTTCTTCTACAGCTTTTCTTGCTAGTTCACAGTTATACTTTCTTATATCATTTTCAATTCTTTTCTGCACCATTTTACAAAATTCGAGATATTCAATTCTTTTTAATGCATCATTTTTGTATATCTTCATATTTCTTCTTTTCTTCATAAATTCTCTAGTCTCAGTATAAATTTTATTGGTCAATTGCTGCTTTTTTCTACCAGCTATCTTTCTTGCAGTTTTTAAAAGTGTATCAGTTATTTTCATATTAATTTCATTCAAATCTGAATCATGTTCAAAATCTACTAATACTTGAAACCGATTTGTAAGTTCTAATTTAAATTCATTAGAATGTTTCTGAAGATTAGGAATATCAACTGTAAATATTGTTTTTCTTAACAATTTTTGTCTTTCTAGTTTTACATTAACACGTATCTTGCATCTTACTAATCGATGATCACTTCCTGTGTTAAATCTATTAAGAACATTACAATCTTGAAATATGTATTTCCTGTTAGTCAAAATATAATCCAACTCTGCTGTACCTTCATTTGGATGCTTCCATGTCCATTTTCTTTTAGCATTTTTCTCAAAAAAAGAATTCATAATATAAAGTTTTTCTTTTTCTGCAAACTCCACAAGTCTATGTCCTCTCTCATTTCTATTACCATAACCAAAATTACCTACAGCACTTTCATCTTTCATTTGTTTACCAATTCTAGCATTAAAGTCTCCCATAACAATTTTAAAATGTTGTTTACTCTGATCAAAAGCCTTTTGTACATCCATATAAAAATCTTCTACTACTTCATCACTATGTTGGGGCATAAACCTGAATTATCTGCATTTGGTATCTGCTATTAAGTTGTATAACTAATCTTGCCACTCTATCCAATATATCATCAATCTCCACAATGTTGTTCATCCACTTTTTATTTATAATGAATCCTACTCCACTTGTATTTCCAATATTTGTGCCTTTATAATAGAATATATGTCCACTTTTTAAATCAATTGTCTCTTCACCTTTTCTTCTAACTTCACAAAGTCCAATAATATCCCATTTAATATAAGAGAGTTCTTCTTCTAATTCTTGCAATCTTCCTTCACTTGAAAGTGATCTGCAGTTGTAAGTACCTAAATAAAAAGTTGTCATCAAATGGCAGCCTGGGTCCGCAATCAGGGGATTCTTAGCACCCTCCGCCTTCGGCCACCAACCGCTGCCTTGGTTGGCGACTTTACAGCCTCCTGGGAATAAGGGCCATGCTTTATTTTTGTCTGTCATAATTGTATATATATATATATTGGAAAAATATTTATCATTTACACAAACATTCATTCTGCCCTATCAGGCATTGAGAAGACAGACCATGGTGTTTCTTGATCTTAAACTCAGAGGTAAAAAGCCAATAAACTCACCACGCTGGCTAATGCGTGTTGGTGAGCAGCCCATCCATGTTCGTATACTATATGAATAAACACATAGTAATAACAGCTGCAACAACAAGAACGTATGGAGTGGACATTAGGAATTTGCCCTGCTCGGTTCCTTTAAGGCCTCCAAGAGGAATCAAAGGGTCTCCTTTCAGTTAATAGCAAACTCCCTTCTGCAGCCATATTTAGTCCTACCAATTAGCAAAGCTCAAATATAGGTCTGATACATTTACAATATTATTATTATTATTTTTTTTTTTAAAAATAATAATATTGTAAATGTATCAGACCTATATTTGAGCTTTGCTAATTGGTAGGACTAAATATGATAAAGAATTAGTTTTAAAATTTTTAAAGTTTATTTTAGGCATAAATAGACAATATATATATTTACCTTATAATTCCTTCACCGATGGATTGGTAAGCTATTACTATTATTAATATTATTGAATATAAAAAATATTCATATAAAAGATACTACTATATGATGGCTGTTATCATAGTATGAATGCGACAACAAATGAGTACTTTTGATAATGAAATAATATAAAAAGTTACCTTAATGTAATACATTATTTTGCTAATATGATGGATTTTTTTTATTAATATGATTGATTATTTTTGCGAATCCAATGGAGTATATTTTAATACAGCAATATGTCCATTTTAATTTTTGATCCTTCTGATAAATTTTGCAAAAACAACTTTGTGAAAATTTTTTGATTTATGTGGACTTAAAGATGGACTAATTGTAAATTTTGTTGGAAATAAATCTTTGTTATTTAAGTAATTTCTCATAACCATTTATTTGCATCATTTTAAATATTAATTAAAATATTAAATACTTATAAAAATTATACAATTATTTTAGTGCGTTTATTATAAGAGTACACAACATTTAGATGTATTTGATTAATAAAGTATTGTAATTTGTTTTGTCAATTTAGATCACTTCAATTCACTGTACATGTTTATCTTAAATCATTTTCATATAAAAATATCATAGTTATTATTTTGATAAGATTCAATTTGTACAAGAACCTAATTTATATTTAGAAGGTGTTAAGTAGATTTATTCTAAGATGTTAAGATGGTTACCAAATTCCATCCCAATTCTTAATAATATCTGAGTATAATCCTAGCTTATTCTTTATTTTATTCTAAATTTAAAAGATCATATTATATTTTATTAAGTTAGTAATATTATTATTATAATTATGAAAAGACATTAGCTTAGGGGAAATGTATATCTTATTGTATTTATCTAAGATTTCATTTTACATTGAATACATCTAGAAAGTCAAAAGGATTTATGAAAACATACTACTCTGAGACACCCTTATATAATTTCATGAACCATATTATTAAATTTATTTTCATATTGAAATTTTACATTCAAAAGATAAATTTTAAAAGTATATGCCACATATTTTAAAAATTGGATATTATTTCATCTGTCAAAGCAATGAGATTTTTAGCAGATGCTTTTAAGAGAATTAGAAGATCTTTACAAGGTGGATATAAAAAAAATGATAGTTGTATTAAATCTTAAAGAAGAAAACTTTAAATGTAACCTTAATAACATATGTTTATGATACTAAGATTCTTTTATGTATGATAGAATGACTTGAGGTTACTTCTACTCTTTATTAAGTGTTACTTTGTATTTCATTATATTTTATTATAATGCTTCCCCTAGTATATCTTGGTATTATAACATAGGTTATTATTTGAACCTGCTGAGCATAGCTATAGTTAATAAAATTTACCATTTATAGTTTTACATTTAGGATTTTAGCTTGTACAATGTGCAGTGTTATTGATACCACTGTTACAAATCAAGTATCATCTTGTCGATGTCTTTAGATTACGATATAAATTCATTGAAAGCATTAAGTATTTAGACAATATCAATAACAATCTCAATCTGTTGTCAAGATAACTTCCTTTTATCAATCTAATGGCCCACAAAAGAAAAAATGTTAAAATACAGTGTCTGTAATAAATGATGTTGAAATCTAACAGCAATTCATTTATCAATCATGGCTTTTCCCTGCATAATTTAGTGCTCTGGTAGAGTGTCATAGTCTGTGAGGTCTTTGGATCAATTCCAGTGCTGACACTTCCATCACTCAATCTTCTTATAAATTCTCAAGCAATAAAACCATTAACTTCTTGTTTTTCACTCTTGAATATCATATAAACTTGAAAAAACTCATATCACAATATCCTTTATATAATATCAATAAAGAAATTCCAAATTGATAATATAAAATTTCTTGCTCAGAAATGAGATTGATTGTATAGACATTTTGATCAAATACCAATCATATCTTGTATATGTATAAGAAAAAAATCAATTGTATCAAGATTTACAAGACAGTCTTAAGATATAATCCTTTTAGGATAATATAAGTCCACTCCAAGATACTCTCTGGAAACTTAGCAAAAGAAATTAGATTTGCAGTCTGATTAAGTCCAAAAGAAATATTCTACCAAAAACTTTAGTAAATATGTGATTCATTTTATACATGGCAAATACAAGAAGTGGTCTGAATAAAGATTAACTTCTCTCATGAGAATATTACTCGTGATAAGAAAGAATATTGAAGAAATAAAATAATCTATTTAATTACATTTGAAGATTGATCTCTGTTTAATAGAATTGCATTACATCTTATAGGATCCATTATAAGTTAATGAAAAATAAACATGATTTGTTATTGTAATTCATAGCAGTTATTTAATAATCTCCATCAATCCCAGAAACATGCAATCATGTTTAATGAGAATGATACTATATAAAACATATTTTTTTTATAAAAAAAAAAAAACAATTTTACTTCATTTGATGAAAAATGCACTAAAAAGTCAAAAATAATATTTTTCTTCAACTGCAATGTTGGTTATTATATTTAATTAATAATTTAATTAATTAATTTATGGATGCTCATGTTTTTATTTCATGTTAAATATAACAATCAAAAGTGGGATTGAAAAAAAAATTATTGAAAACAATTATTTTAATTCAACGAATTATTAATTTATAGACATTCCATGCTTCTATTTTAAATTAAATATAATAATCTAAAAGTTGAAGAAAAAAAAAATATTTTTTTTGTTTTTAGTGCATTTATTTGTCCAATTAAGTAAAATCATTTTTTATACATGTTGCAACAGGCTATTTTGTAACAATTCTTATTCAAATTTAAAAACTGAGAATCCAAACAATGTTGCCACATTTCCATTATTTAAAATGAAATTCATGCACGTTAAAAGTTGTTTACAAGATAAATTTTGTGTTATAAAACTAAGATTTTTTAAAAAAGCAAGTTTTAGTTAAATGTTCAAGAGAAATTAATATTTCATTCTCCATTTCTTTTTCTTTTTTTATCAAAAACAGGTTTATTCAATTATGTTTACAATAAAGAAAAAATTATAAAATAACATTAAATTTGGCAATACATTTATAAACCATTAAATTACTTAATGTCCAATATTAATAAGATTCCATGTGGAATTTGCTATTAGGTGAGGAGTTAACTTCAAATCTCTTTCTTTGATATCTTTTAATTTTTGTAAAAAAATTAATGTTGGATCAGGTATAACAGACTTGAAGATTAGGAAGCATCTGACAAACCATAGACAGAAAGTGATGAAAGTTGCACTTCTTATAATTGCAAAATCCCCATAAGCAAAACCTTTTATGAGTGTGTTGATAATTGGATGTTTTGGTATATAAATTTTATTAATCAATATTCTACAGTCCTGAAGAGAGGAAAAATCATTGAAAATGTGAAATATGGTATCATCCTCCCTATGGCAGAGTGAGCAAACAGGGTCCAAAGATGAAAAACCTCTATACATCACAAGAAAGTGGCTTGTTGGAAGGGCATTGAGATTTAGCTTTAGAAGAAAGTCCAAATATTTTGGCTCTAGATGACATCTTTTATATTTCTTTATAATGGCAAAGTTTGTACAAGTGAGAATGCTATGATCTGGGATAATTATTGAAAAAAAAGAAGATAGGCATCCCAATAACGAAGTTTCGTTGGTTTTATTTGAGTTAAAGGTGTGAGAATTTTTGCAATGTCAATTACGACTTGTGTCAGCCAACCATCATTAATTGGAGGTGAAGTATCTGTAGGATGAATAGATAGAAAAGGTGAGTCATCAGGAAAAATCCCATTAAGTCTTGTAATGAGGTTATTTGATTTCTGTAGACAAAGAACATGAAGTGAATGCAGCGACAAGCTATTAAGTCTTGTTGGTCTCTGCACTCTTCTTAAGCTAATAGCAACAGTTTTACCCTTCCACATTAATCTAGAGCAAAGAGAGTTTATATTCTGGATAAATTTTGATGCGAATTTAATGAACGGCATGTAGTAAGCAATTCTGGGGAACAGTAACATGTTGAGTAGGGCTGCTTTTGCAAATAATGATGTATAAACTTTTGAAAGTGAATCAATTATTTTTCTTGCAGAATTCATGATAGTGTCTTGTATTAATTTCCTCATTGCTGCATGAGAGAGACTCATTGGTAAGCCCAAAAATTTTTGTGGCATAGCTGTGAAAAGGGATGGAATGGATTTTCCAGATGAAAGTCTCCATACAGCAGATTTTCTAAGGTTAAACGCAAGACCTGACTCTATGGTGAAATTGTCCATAATTTGAATTAGTTTCGGTATGAATTTTCTAGATGGTAAGAACACTGCCACATCATGCATGTAGGATATGTGCTGAGTGGATTTATTGATACCAGGAATGTACAATCTAGGAAGATTCATCTCTAAAGATTTAAGGAATGGATTTATATATAGAATGAAGAGTAAGGGACTAAGAGGAGAACCCTGTGGAATCGACTTGGTAGGTGTGAATGAGTTTGAAATTTTTCCATTTAATGAAATTGCAATAAGTCTGTTTAATAGAAGGTTAGTAATGATGTTCATTATACCTGTGGGAATGTTCAGACCACTTAGAAAATGTATTAGTTGAGGAATTCTGACTGAGTCAAAAGCAGCTGAAATATCAAGTTGGACAACTATTGGCGTTGACTTTTTATTTTTTCTTGTATAATCCATAATTAACCTGAATAGGCAGAGTGCCTCAGCTGTGGAACTACCTTTCTTTGCAAATTGAAAACTAGAGATAAAAGGCAGAATGAGATTTTGAATTTTATCTTTGATAATTGCTTCAATCAGTTTAATAATCAATGGAGTCATTGAGATTGGTCTAAGGTTCTCCAGAGGTGATGGGATAATAGCACTCTTAAGAAATGGGACCATTGCAATGGGATAGAGTTGATCAATTGTAAGGGGACATGAGGCAAGTAGATCAATCATTCTACTCACTATTGATACTGTGAAGGCTTCAAGATGTTTGAACATGAATTTTGGTATTCCATGGATTCCAGGGTGTATTCTATCAGGCATGGATGAGAGTTTAGCTCTAATATCATCATTACATATACCATGAATTGTCTCACAAGAATTTATAGATGTATCAAGTACCAAATTCTGTGAAACATCTACTAGCTTGCATTTATAATGATTTAAAATTTGTAAAATCATGCTATTACCCGAGAAAATTATATTATTCACTGCGACTGCTGATGGAATTTTAGACTTACTTTGAAAACCCATAGCCCACCTTATATATCCCCTTGAGAAGTTATGAGGTTTAGAGAGGTAAAGCCTCACCTTTTTAGTAGCCAGATAGTCTATTAGGATTTGGTGCGTCTCTACATATTGTTGCTTCAGGTCAATAATAACCTGTACAGATGCTGGTGTTGGAGGTATATCTTTCAATGTTGTAATTAAGCTATCTGATTTCTCAAGTAACCCAATCGGCCCTTTATTCTTTCTGGTGTAATGAGAAATCAAAGAACTAAGAATATTTATAAAAGCAAACCAAGATTCAGCTGGTGGAAGAGCTAGGATGTCTATTTTCTTGGAAAAAAATATAAGCTTCAGAGATAATCGCCTCTGGTGTAGCAGATTTTAGCAAAATTCTTATTGTAGATTTAAGGTGTACATAGGTTTGATTGGGTAGGTGTAATGTCAGATCAAGCATAATAGCATGATGATCAGAGAAAGGTAATGGTTGTAAAGATGGATTGATGAAGAAGTGCAGTTCCGGAGAGTAATATAATAGGTCTATAAGAGAAGAAAATTTCTTTGTATAAAATGAACATGCATCATGTGGGAAAAAACCCTGTGCACACATGAAATGAGAATTTAGAAGGTGTAAAAATTTTGAATTGAAACAGTCATAAGTAGAGTTGAAGTCTCCAAAAAGAATTGTAGGAAAAGGATTTGAGATAAGTCCTAAATTAATGAGATGTATTTGATTATGAATGAGCCCAATATCTTTGTTTAAGTAGAGAAAAACTACATTGAATTTGAAAGAGTTTATACAAATGGTTATAAAGATTAAATTAGAGTTTAAAAAGCTAATTCTGAAATTTTGTATCAGAGATTGGAAAGGAATAAGAAGAGCAACCCAAGCTGATGGGCTATTAGATGTAGAATAATGAAAGTAGCCTAATCTGTGCAATTTGTCAATTATCTTTTGATTTGAATTAATATGTAATTTTGTCTCTCCCAAACAAACTAAATAAGGCAAAAACTTCTTTGTCCAGTGAGAAAGAGCATCAACTCTTTTATCAGAGTTAAGCCCACGGACATTTAAGCCAGATATTTTTAATTTCATTCAATATATATAAAGAAAAAAAAATTTAAAGAATTAGCTTGAGTCTAGATATTTTGTATATTTAAAAAAAAACCATTTAGAGTATGAGTGACGATTCTTCAATCTTATCATGTTTTTTATCAAGGTTATCTGTAATATTAATATTATGTTCAATATCCATAAGTTTTTGAGGAGTGACTTTTTTTGTAGAAATCTTCTCCATGTTTGAATTCCCTTTAGAAGTGATGTCAGACATCTGATATTTAATTAATGTTAATTTCAGATTGTCAGCTTTAAGTTTTTTGCTCTTGACATTTGTTTTGCACAATTCATTTCCAGAAGAACTTTTATTTGAGTCTGACAAATCCTCAGAAGTCATTGAATGTGATTTTTCAATAAAATTCCTATTACCTCCTCCTGCCTTTCTTTTGGATTTTTGACGAGTATAAGAATAATTTGTTGTCATAATTCCATCCGAATCAGAGTCCATTAAGTGTGACTTGTTATCTATAATCATTTGCATGTCAGATTGTTCTTCTACAATATGGTTCTTTACAAGAAGTACAGGCATCAGAACTTCATGACTTTGTTCTTCTACAATATGGTCCTTTACAGGAAATATAGGCATCAGAACTTCATGAGCTTGAGGCTGTATGAATAATTCTGAAGGTGATTGTAATGTAGCAAGTATATTTTGATTTGAAGACCTATCACAGTTATGGAATTTGCTGTTTTTTACCTTGCATTTAATGCAAATTCTAGCAGGGCAGTCTTTTATGAGATGTGTTCTTAGATGGCATAGGAAACACTGTGGGGGAATACCCCGAAATGAAATTATAAGAGGAGCTGACTCTGCACAATGAATTGTAGGAATTGAAGTAGGAGACACACCTTTAATCAGTGATAATTTAAATAGAGCAGAGTTTGTAATGACTTCAGTATTTGCCCTTTTTTCCAATATATATTTGAACTCTGAAATTGAACCATAAGGTTTTAATAATTTTTAGAGATCATGTTGCCCGAAATTCAAATAACAGTTTCTTATATGGCCTGATAAGATTACTGGCCTGTTCATGTTTGTTAATGATTTTAAGAGAATTTAGTAAAATGCTTTTCTGTAGAATATTATGACATTGAACTATAAGATACCTATTATTTGGGTGATTTAGCAATTGATAAATATGAGACCATAATTTTTTTTCAGTAATTTTTTGACAAAAATGATCAACAGGAAATCTAAAAAGATCTTTGTTTCTGTTTGTAACTGCCAGAACAATTGATTTTTCATTAGTGTAGTTGATGAAAGATCTTAGAAGCTGATCAGGGATAGACTCATTAAACTGAGAAATAATACTATTGATTTCATCTTGGTCTAAGTTAGCCACCGAGGCTGAATCATTATTAAAAATATTTTGCAATGAGGGAGATGTATCTTCATCACAAATATTGAATATATCATTATTAGATAAAGAATTGTTATCATGATTAATTCCTGATGTATTACATGGATTTAAGAGTATATTAGCATATGATTCTTTTTCAGAGTTGCTTATAACTGAAGGTGATTGAAGCAGTGAATGATTTATCTCATTACCTGATTTCTTATTGGATATATCAAAATTAAAACTAGATTTAATAGTATTACATTTGTTATAAACAAATGAATCATTTTTAGCATTTGTAATATTATTTTTATCAAGTTGTGGGAAATCTTCTCCTTCCATAATGTCATCATTTTGCACAAAATCATTGGATTTATTTTGTAATAAAAAAATATCTTTCTTAGAAATAAATTTATTCATTTTAGCAACATTTTCACTTACTGATTTATTAAAAACAGAACTTTTTTTATTCTTTGAATTTCTTAAAAGCATTGTTATAACTTCAGCATTGTTATCGCTAACTTTTTTAACTCGACTATTTTTAGCTTGATTATTTTTAAAATTTGAAACTATCTCTGTGACATTGTTATCATTTGATGAAAGTTGTTCAAACTTTTGGGATTCATTTAATAAAGGTAGATCTTTGTTATCAAACATGTTTTCAATTGAGGAAGAGAGAGAAAAAGATTTCTTATCATTTTTCTTCTTTGTAGATGTTCTAAACTTTGATTTCATAACGGATTCCATATTTCGTTCTATTTCTTTCTTACTTGAGCTTGAATTCATTAATTCCTCTAAAGCCAGAGAACTATTTTTAAACATATTCACTATGAAGTTTGTACAGCAAATAATAATCAAACCACTGGGGTTTGAAATTAAAAAATAACTAAAAAATAAGAAAAAATT
Source organism: Epiperipatus broadwayi (assembly GCA_028023455.1). Lineage (NCBI taxonomy): Eukaryota > Metazoa > Onychophora > Udeonychophora > Euonychophora > Peripatidae > Epiperipatus > Epiperipatus broadwayi. The sequence continues at coordinate 2,204,396 of JAQFVV010012500.1, forward strand.
GGCACTAATTATAAGACCTAGAATAAGGCAGAAAATATATATTCTTTCTATTTTAATTAAGTTTGAATGCTTTTTATGAATTAGTTATGAAATTCAATAAAAGTCTAATTTTAAACAATATACTGCCATTTATCATTGAAAACTTACTGAAGTGATATCAGTTTGAAATTTAGCTCACCATTACTGTTAGTCTGGACAATCCTGAAATATGAAATTGTCAGTGATACCTAACATATGCACAAAATTTGAAAAAAAAAAAATTGTTAAAAATCAGTTGCAAGATTTCACTCAGCAGAAGTTCTAATAAGTTAAAGAAAAGAGTTGAAGAATTCATTAGATAATATTTTAAAAAGTATTTTTTCCAAATTTTTTTTTTTGACAAAGCATTCCATTAGCAATAAAATATTGGGTATCAGTTCAGTGGTGATGAAAGTTGTCATTGAATATTAGATAATATATTGATGAGGAGAAAGTTATTAGTCAAAATGTTGGTTTTGCTGCTAATTTTATGATTTCAACTATACTGTGATATCATGAAAAAATGCTGGCATGAGAAATCAATGATTTGACAAAAGGAACATGGACCCATAATTTACTGTTCATCTTTAATTCTTGCCAATGTTAATGTGCATAGCACCCCCCCCCCCCCAAATTAAATGATTAAAATTTGAGAATCATCCAGTAATGAGGACGATGCAGTCCACTATTTTCAAAACTATGGGATCCTACCCTCACAAAAGGTCTGCAACTAATGGCCATGATATCACACTTTATGTCTGTAGTTTGGATTAACAAGGACACTGTTTCATTCAGGATTGTCAAAAGGGAGTAGCTATTCATAAAGAAACATAGTTCAAAGTAAGAAACTTCAGATTGCTACACTGATGCTAATAAACAATATTTTGTAAATGGACAAAATTGTGCAGCTAAATATATATATATTATTTTTTTTTTTTGTTTACCATCTTGTAAAATGTAGATTAGAAGTTCATTTCTCACAAAAAATTGAAAATGGTGTTTGTCTCATTTCCACTAAATAAAGTAATAGGTGATAATTTTTCAGAATAAAAAATATTTATAATTTTACATGGTGAAAGACTATTTCTCACAAAGTGTAAATGCATGTTTGCAGACATTTGGATTACTTCCAACAAATAAAGTTATGTCACCATTTTTTCCAAATCTTAAACTGATCAATTAAAGTTTATCAGAAGCTCTAGTGTAGACATTATTTTCTGAGATTGCAAAATTAGAAAATTATTGTCTGACTAATATATATGTGAAATCTCATCATCGGACTAATATGTAAGTACCAAATAGTGAATTGATAAGAAACTTTTTGTGGACTAATCAGATGAAACAATGAGCTAAAGAGTGTCAGGAAACTCTGAATATACAGATTCACTCACACTAGAGTAGGAATAATAGTAGTTGATTGATGGAAAAAATGTTAAAAAAGAAGTTGATAAGTGATGCTTCATTCAATGCATGCAGACATTGGATAAGTTGTAAAAAAGTGAAAAATGATTTGGTATTGAGATAGCATTATCTTGTTCTGAAAGAAAGCTATCAAATTCAAAAAGTATTATGCTGAAACAAATAATAAAATGGAAAAATTATTTTCTCTCTCTCATTCAACCATTCTTAATTAATAAACTTGACTAATATAATCATTGGCATATCATGATGAATCTGTTTTAAGTATGTATTTGTTAAAATTTCTAATAAAATAATTATTTTCAAAGATTCTTATGAATTAAGATCAGAAGTGTTGCTTTTTAAAAGATCTGATTTTTAAATACTTTTATTAACTTAGAATTTTTGTTTGTTTGTCTGTATCAAATCTGTAACCAATATATTCCTATCAAATGGATTTCTTTGAAATTTTTTACTTGTGTTAGATATCAATGACAACACAATGTAATACTGAAGTATTTCAAAGCGTCCAAGCAGTTGTCCAGTGTTTGTGGGTTAAATTTCAAAATGCATAACATTGATTTGATAAGATTTCAGAGATGCACATTAGATATTAATGCATTTTTTAAAAGTATGTTTTTATTGAATATTCACCCAAAATATTTAGTTAATTAAATTGGAAACAAAAACAAAGGAAGGGTGAAATCTGAATTTCTTTAGATTGTTTAACAAAACTTGCACTTTTAGATTATAAAGACAGTGACATTGTTTATGTATAAATTTGAATATGAGTAGTTATGATAGGGATGTACAATTGCTCTCTATCTTGATTAATGTAACAGTGATTACTTCTACTCATTCATACCAAAACAAAAATTTGGGGCTTTTTATTGTTTACAGCTCACAAGGATTTAAGCAAAATAAATTTTAAATCCAACAATGAAGTTTCTTATACATTTATGAGCTCTAACATGTTACATATTAGATAGTATATTGAAATGGTATTCTTCCTAGTTTAAACCCCCAAATTGGCGTATATTAACTAAAAGAGCTTAATAAAAAAAAATAATAGTACTATATGCATGTATACGCATATATTTTATAAATGCATACTTCCATGAATAATTAAAATAACTTAATAAAAGGCATAGTAATGTATGTGTGTATACAATGTTAACTAATCTCTATAAATACAGCAAACATAATTCTAAAGTTTAAGGTAATAAATTTAAAGGTTACTAGTAAATGAATTTTCACACTTACTTATATGTAAAAGAAGCTTGCATGGTTATAGATTTCAAACTTTATTTCTTTTAAATTTTATTTATTTCTTGGAAATGATAAATCTCTTATATTAATTAGCTCTTTTTTTTCCATATGTCATAGCATACAGCCGGGAGGCGAACCCGCAACAACCATCTACAACCAACTACTTACTTGCAAGGTGGCTGTACTGACCTCTCGGCTAACAACATTTGATGAGCTCTTTTTGCCTAAAAGTTATATTTTCTAAGATGACAGACTCACATCTATACTAGAATGTTTACCAAGTTAAAATCTGTTTTTATAAAGTAGTTTATTTCTTAAAAATTAGCCGACCTTACCTGGGGTTTGAAATCTGTAAAAACAAGAGTAGACTTAAAAGATATTAAATTTAGTTTTGTAACAAAGAGAAAGCTAGATAACTGACACTAATTTTCTCAATTACCAAAGTAATAGTTTTGTTTGTAAAGCTTATAACACACATGTAAAATAAAGATTAAAAATTTGTCTCAACTTGTAAACAAATCCTGATGTTTTGCTGGAGGAGGGTGGGTTATTATAAAACCGCCTATTCTATAATTTTAACTTGTAATCCTGTCGGGAACTATGCCTGCTCATACAATAAAGAACTAAGGCTAGAAAGGCTACCTTTTTGCTGTCTGCCCTTGTGAGAGACAAGTCAGCAGTGATAGGGAGAAGTTTGAAGCAGCAGCCTGCCCAGAAAGTAAAGATGAAATAGACCAGCCAAGAATAGCAGTGCTGAATGCCATGGAAAGAAGATGCCTCAGCAAAGAAGATCAGCAAAATAATCTCCAGAGCTCTGTAATAAATAATTCTAAGCTAGTTGTATATAAATGTGCACAAACTTATCATTTAAACTTTTGCTATTAAATAAATTCTATAATCAAGCTAAATTGTAACTAATTTCCTAAAATAATTGAAGAATAACTGCTCTGTAAAACTTGTCTAACTCTTTAAAGTAAAATAACTTAATAATGTAATCCTTTTTAAATTTAACTTATAATCTAAATATATTTCCATCTGCGGTTATGTTTTTTTATTATTATTTTGCTATGAATTTATGCTATGACTTATTCAGAGTGGAGATTGATACTCAGATTCTGTAGAGGAGGGGTGAGAGAGGTAATTAGAAGCTCTATAAAAATAACTTGTATGCATCCAAGCATACACCTACAATCTCCAGTCTGAAAACCTATTATATATAATAAAATAGCTACTATGTATTAGCTAACTAATTAGGTTGTCTCATTATTAAGAAAATATCTAGTTGATTAATGCAAGAGAGATATTATAAAGCATATTTGAATTAAATAAATAAGTCCTTATTATGCGTTATTCCTCCCTAGAATTATAGTACAAACTATAAAGATTAATTATAAGCTAGATCACTTAATTAACCCCTTTTTAACATGTTTGGGTATGCTAAACTATGAACTGGTATACAATGGTTTAGTGGAAAGAAGCTATAGATTTAACGCATTGTAGATTTAATAATAATTGATGATCATTGGTGTGGTGAGTGTATTCTTTATAAAGCACACATACATGCATATGCGCCTTGCTATATACATATATTGTATTAAATGGAATTTGGTTTAAGGCCATTCCACATTCTTGTTCTGATAATTTTCTTAGAACTGGAACATGAGGGTACAGAATGTTCATGTTTCAAACTAAATCAGACCTCCAGAATGAAATATTCTCTTATCATAGGAAGTCATACAGTCCATAGGAACCGATCATTGAGTTGATAGATCCCATGAGTAAATACACATTCAAGATGCCATTTTATTTTGGGTAATATAGCACAATAGTATCAGAAACTTCTGTATAACAGATCCCAGTTCATTCCCCATTAATATTAATAAATTCAACTTTGATTTGAATGCACGATCTAGTTATGTAATAATAATCTGTATAGAGAGTTAATTTAGGCTAGCTTCTAGGTACCTAGAGTAATTATAATTATTAATTGTCTCTCTTATAAGTTAACTGTTGCAAACCTTATAGGCATCTCATAGCATGAATTAGGCATAATTAAAAACATACATTATAATGTAATACAATTGTTAAAGTAATAAGTTCCAATTTAATTGTCCAGTGCATAAGATGAGATTCTGTAATTCAGTTACTCATCTAATTGTAACACCTGTGGTGAATTCCAATGCACAGAGGAATAGCTGTCTTAATAATTGATTTATTTTAATAAAGATAGAAAATATAATATTGTTTAATAATAGTTTTAACAAGGCTGAAACCTTAGCAATGAGCGTCTGAAAAAATCGTCACTAGGGACCTCTGTAGGTCTTTAAAACACATGCTTATGCATAAGCATGTGTTTTAAAGACCTACAGAGGTCCCTAGTGACGATTTTTTCAGACGCTCATTGCTAAGGTTTACAGCCTTGTTAAAACTATTACTGAAATAATAGTGAGCGTTTAATAAAAAATTTATAATTACAACTTTAAATATTGTTTAATGTATTTTTTATAGTTTGTTTCAATCTATTCAAATCATTAATTCTAGTTTATTTAAGTGAATTATGTAACTGTGCATTGCTATTCTGGGTTGGTTTATCCAATTATTAGTTATCTCATAAGCCATAAATGTGTGTTTAGTTGAGCCATAGCTATAAGTCAATTCATCCATGAGTCTTTTGTTCCACCCTTTTCTACTGCTGGCACATGAACTAAAGGAGTCCAAGTGTAACCTCATATATGTCATTCATAGGGTAGTAAATCATGGAGCATTGGTGAAGAAGCAAAGGTGTGATCTGATTCGAGGTCTCAACCCCTCATCTAAATCAGCTTTGAGGAATTTTCCAAAACTCTGGCTTGTATTGCATGAGTGTAAAAATATGACCATTACAATATATTGTAGCATTAGACAGTCGAGGGATATTAAGCAGGCAAAGGAACAGCTTCAGATTAATTGAGCATACAGATGTTATGTTCCTCATCTAAAAATATTTCAGGACTTTTAATTTAGGTTCCTCCTCTTTTCAGCAGAATAATTCCATCACAACATGGTCTTTGAACTTTTTATAAAAACACACACACATTTACAAACGCTTCAAAATGAATTATATTTTATTTTGATTTATAAAATAATGTGAAGATCCTTGTAAGATGTTCCATCACAAGATGAAAATTATCCCCATGATTAAGAGCAGTTTAAGTTGAATATTAAAAAAAAAAAATCAATACATAATCTTTTTTAACTTTAATCTTTTATTTACTTTCAAGGTATATAACACATGAAAAAAGATTCTTTTCAGCAATTACTTTTTTTTACAGTCAATGTAATATCCTTAAGCCAAAAATTATCTTGCTACTCTAAGATTTCAAGATGTAGTGAAGGAATTAGGCCTAAACATACCAACATGAACTCTTCCATAAGCTGTAATGAGTGGAAAGTTAATACATGCAGACAATTCAAAATAACTTTAAAATAGCTAGACTATTGTATTTGCTAATAAATTCTAATACTAAACCTACCTGCTTTTGATAAATATTTCCTACACTATCAATAAAATATTGTGACTTCTCTTGTTCTCCCTCACAGTAGGTCACTTTTGAATCATTAAAGTCTTCCAGATGTAACTGGGCATTAGTAGTCAACTGTGAAAAATTTATAATTGTTAATAAATTAAATGAATAAACAATCAAAACTAAGATCTAAAAAGTTTCTAATTACCAGCTATCATTATTAGTAATCTATTTCCTCTTTTTTAAATTGTTGTCTTTTACAGTACTATTTATATTAATTTAAAACTAACAGAACAGAACATGGCCCCTGCTTACACTAGATGGCAGAAATATGGTGTGAAAAAACACTTTTTTGTTTACTAATTTCTTATTTTAGTTTTCACAAGTTCTAGTTATTTATTCTTTTTAATCTTCTTATAAAAAGTTTTCCTTCATCTCATTGTCATTTATTCTCCTCCAAAAATTGCCATTTCTGAATTTATATTAAAAATATATTTTAATAAAATTTAAAGAGACAAACAAACAAAAGAAGTTAGATGACAAATAGAAATCAACAAAAATTGCTAATGGGTTTTGAACAATCTTAAACACTGACTACTAGATGTTCAAGCTCATTTTAACTCCAAAAGAATCTACAATTAGTTTGGTTTAAGAAGGATAATCAATAAAAGATTAAAGATGTAGCCTATACCATCTCATTGTTATTCCCTTTTAATCTCATAAAAACAAATCATATTTAAAAAAACATCCATATTTAAGAGAATGTTCAGATATAATCTGATCAAAAATACTCATTCATTTTCAGTAGCAAAAAACAGTGGTTAGAAGATGAGTACAATTCTCTAATTGACGAATTGAGGAAAGGTACATTATAGTTTATAAAAATATGTTAAAAATTGCCTAAATATTAAAAAAGGATTCTTCTAAACTTCAAAAATGTCAGATGGGTTTATATTCCAATAAACAATAACAAAGCCTTAATAACTCAATAGTAATTCAACTAGGCTATTTTGTGCCTTAAGTAAGGTTGCATCTCCTGCTCAGCCCTCTCACCTTCAATAAAAAATAGCAACTTCAATTTTTATGAACACATATTTTGTAGAAAAATAAAAAAGCACAAACTTGATTATTTTTTGCAAAAATTATTAATTTATATAAAATTTTGACTCTGAAGTAAAAGTTGTTTTCTTATCTTTTCATCTATTATTTTTTGCATTAAATATATTATTATTACCTCAGATTTATTTTCAAAAATATCCTCCAATTCCTCATTATTACATTAGATTACATAAATCCTTGTCATTCAGAAGTTCTTAGCTTTTCTTCCATCATCTTAATGGCAATCAATTCCACAAAGTCCTAAAACTAAACCACAATTTATGAGTTTAAGTTTTTTTCTTTTATTCATCCATATATATTATTTTGTTCAATTATTAGATTTTTCTACAGTTATTATTTTAATGTGCATTCTGTAATTGACCATTGGTTATCGTTTTGCACTTTAAATAAAATTGAATCGAATATAAATAATTAAAACACTTTCCTTTATACACTTATTTGACTTTTAAGAAAAAATACTAGAAACTCTTATAAAGACTGCTAGATAGTCAAAACTGTAAGCCATTAAAAGGAAAATAAATACAAGATGTTGCATTAAGTAAAATAAATAAAGTTGTTTTAATTGTTTATATTATGCTGCATTTCTTTATGGTGTAACACTGGTCCAGAGCATACTCTAATGATAGCAAAGTTAATCTTTTTAATTATTTTTCAAATGAAAACTAATCCAAATCAAAACTTCTGCAGTTAATATAAACTGCAAGCAATACAAAATTACATAAAAGATCTCAATCAATAAAATCTGGTAAATACATAAGGAGAGAAATCTGTAAATAAAATCTTTTGATAGTGTTTAGGAAAATCAATTTCTATAAGTAATTCTTGATGCACAACCAAATGGCAAGATTTAAAATAAATCAATAAAATCCAAGAAAAGACACATCATCAATTCTAAATTCAATACAACAAAGGAATGATTTGAGTGCCTCATTTAATCAATCCATAATTGAAATTTATAAATAATATGACAAAAGATGATGTAATGATCTTCATTTAACAGATAAAAAACAAAAACTACACCAATAAGATTCACTGCATTCAACACTTCCTGTTCCGAGAGTCAATAATCATCCATCAAAGAGGCAACCGAATCTATGAGATGGCAATTCCAAATACTAATGAAATAACAATCAATTGCTGGTTTGAGACTTTAATGATGAATTCTTTTCATTATTAATATGTGAGGAAAGTTTCCATGACAACACATCCTGGATCATATAAAAATAGTTGCACTTTTATTTGCAATTATTTTCAACACATTCTATCAATCCTATATAAACATTTTACTAATTGTTTTCTCATTATCTATATTATTAGCGAATCTGAAACAATAGATCTTATAGCAATCTCACTCTTTGTAACCTTCAGTTTACTTATCATCAATAAATATAAGGAAAAGAAGAAGGATAGCTAACAACTTCTAGACCAGATAAAGGTAATGGATGATTTTAAATGTTTCAATTGTGGTATTATAAAATTGAGTATATTATTTTTTAAGAGAAACTTTTACATGGAATGTTTGAGAAATAAATAAATATTGTCAAGTTATTTTTAAAAAATTGCGTTGCTTATTATTTTCATTTTTAAAAATCTATTTTTACCGATAATGAATAAATTTTTATGTATACTCACAGCAAGTTGAATTAAATTTCTTTCAGACATATGTTAAAAAATTTATTCTAAAAGTTTTTATAAAACTCAATTTACCTTTTGAAAACATTGCAAAATAAATAATAAGAAACTTTTTATATTTTAACAGATCCAATCCCATATTACCCCCAATAATAATAGATGTTGCCTATTTTTGAACAATAATTTAAGCTGCTAATGGATATATATCCAATTTTTTTATATCAGCAATAGTTATATGTCTTGCTTATGTTCAAACAACTATGTGAATTTCTAATGTATGTTTATAAGCATAGGGGATTTGAACTCAGACTTTCAAGCACTCTTCAACTATCCACACTATTTCATACAACTGATACACATGACACACATGCAGAAAAGATAAATAATCACCAATATTCATATTTCGTACTAAACCAGCACTCATCAGTTGGTCCAGATTATCATCTCCCACACATACACACACACATATATATAATCAGTGCTGAGTTTATATTAAGATAGCAAATCCTCATACTTTAATGGATAGGCTTCAATCTACTCTAACCTCCAACTCTTCAGCCCTCCATATCATTGAAAATCTGATGATGAAAACCCAAATCCCATGCTGATGGTAATATTATTGCCATGCCCATGTTGACCTCAAGTTACTCTGACCGCTCATGTATAAGACCTTATCCATTTAAATACACAGAAGAGGGATGGAGGGGATGACCTAGAAGAGGATGGGTGGGCAGGATACAAGCTTGATGTGTAAATATTTGAATGCATGTTTATCTAACTTTCCATATCATCTTGAACTGTTATAGATCATGTCTAAGTTCCAAAAATAAATGCAAAATAAAAAAGCTTTTGTGGAATGCAATATTATATATAAAATAATCACTGTAGAGTCAATCCAATCATTCTATGAAGTTAATAGTTAATAAGTGAGTGTTTAATGAGTTAGCCACTGAACACGTCATCCACAATTAAAAATATAATTGGTAAAAGCTAAATATTCTAGATTTCATAGAGATTAATTGTTTTACCAAAGTATTACTAAAGATTATACCACTTCTGTCCAACTTGAAAAACGTACATTCACATAGTCAGAAATTGTGATATCTATTTGTTGCCCCCCCCCCCAAAAAAAAAAAAACTTATGAGAAAAAAAAATTTTGAATTTTTATAAATGATTTGAAATTTTAAAAAAGCTTTCGAACGGTAGTTTAAGACAATTTCAGATTACACAACCAAATGTACTACAAATGTTAGTAAACTGTATTAATAGAGATTCTGAAACAATAATAATAAATTAGAGGTTGATCTAAATACCCTCAAAATATAATGATGTAATCATCATCATCATCATTATAGGTGAACTATATTTAACCACTATTATGTAATTCAATTCGAATGTAACTATAATCTCTATCAACAAGTTCTCTCAATTTTTGAAGCATTTCGAAATATCTTTCTAGACATGTTATAAGCTCTAATACTGGGAATGAGGAACAAAATTTTATTTAATCTAATGCTGCAAGAAAATTAAAAAGAAACTTTGGCCCAAATGCAAATATATACCTCAGCATTACTACAAAAAGTGCATTAACCAATGCTATAAACTTTCACTATTGATTAAGTTCATTCCAAGATATTACTTATGGAGTAGTTATACTGAAATAAGATCTAAACAATTATTACAATATTTGTCAGGGCCCGGTTTTATCAAAGACCATTTTATAATGAGAGTATTTCTTAAATAAATAATTTTCTTAACATGAAAAGAAACAATTTCAATATTTGTGTAAAACTTGCTAAATTGATCTGAATTGATCATAATATTCCATATTTTCAATCATTAATCCTTGATGGTTAATTTTAGATGTATTTCAATTGCTTTGGGTAGTCAATCTTAGGCTATATTATAAACATATTGTAAATATAAAAATATGTATAGGGTTTGAATTCAGACTTGCACATGACCCTCAACCATCCATGCTATTCATACCATTGACATACTTGATCACACACATTGAAAAGATAAATAATCACCAAATACATATTTCATGTTAAATTAGCACTCATCAGTTGGTCCAGATTATCATCTCCACACATATATACAATCAAAGTTTCAGCTTATATTAAGATAGCCAATCTTCATACTTTAATGGACAGACCTCAAACCACTCCACCCCACAACTCTTCATCTGTCCATATCATTGAAGATCTGATGATGGAATGCTCAAAGCTCACCTTAGTACTGTAATGGTCAGAATCGTGTGATCAGCCAACAAGATTCAGAGACCTAGCAAAGTACTTCAAACCCAGCATGTTTGGAGTATGGTAGTCGTGGAACAGTACTAAGCTTTAACCTATTTGCCAGTGCTCCAAAACCTCCACTATCCGACCAATGCTACTGATGCTACTAATAGTAATCGTTTTTCTTCGGTCCTGGTAGTCAGGCTAAAACAAGGACTCTATTGATTCAAATTAAGCCTGTCATACACTAGAACTATTAAATTAATTTTAAGGTACTCACCAGCTCCATCAGAACCTAATACTTTGATACAGCTCAGAATATTATTTTAAATATTTCATAGGTTTTGAATATACATAGATTATTTAATTAAGTGTGGATATAGTTGAGTGGAGGTGATGAACCAGGGAATGACATGACAACTGTACATGATTTATTAACACAAATTGAGCAAAAGATAGACATAACAATAACAATGTTTGGATCTTATTATGATCCATGTATGGCATTACATATGAACCAAAAATTAAGAATTACAATAATATTGAAATATCAGTTATTATACATGTGTAAGCATTACAAAGAATTATCTATTGACTACAACAGTTAACCATCAGTTATTGATAATAGTACAGTATTTATAAAGAAATCACATGACAATAATGACAACAGAAGTTATGAACCAGAAACAATAATTATAATAATATTAAACCTCAGTATTAGATGTGTGTGTGAGCATTACAATGAAGTCATACTGTCAATCATGACAACAACAATTATGAATCAGTATGACGCTGTATGGGTATTACAAATTAACCAGAAACAATAATTACAACAAATAGTATGTTTTTGTGTGAGCATAAAACAAATGTTTATGTTGCTAATGATAATATTGGATCAAGAAACTTGCCACTATAAAAATTAATATGCCAATTGTCAAGAGTAAACACAATACCTGGTTAAATTAAGTTAAAGGCCAGAAATATGTATATAATAAATTTATGTGCATGTTTACATACATAGGGAAAGTTAAGTATATTTTTTTATTATTATATTTACTTTTAGTATTCCCAGCAGGAATTATGGACCAAAGAATAATTCTAGATCCCTTTATTATTAACCGTTATATGATAAATATAAAGCTTAACCACAAAATGCCAAAGAGGCAAAAACACTACTGCTGAGATAGTACTTTTCCCCCAAATGTATGCATCACTAAATATATATATATAGTGAGATGAACACATACTTTTGTAATAAATAATATTGCCCGTTTTACATTTAAGAAAAAGAAGCATTATCATTATTATTATTTTTTAACACATAAATAAACGCATATACCCCTGGGTCTCGTTTTACGCGATAGATAGGTTCCTCAGAAAACATGCGCAAATGAAATTGCGCAAAAATAGACGTAACTTACATTGAAAAAGGGGGGATATGGTCTGTGATTTTTCAAAATTCGCGTAAAAGCAAAGCACCAACGTAAAATTACTTTAAAATTCATGCAAAAAAAAAAAAATATAAGGAAATAAAATATGACTAATAAAAAATTTCAAATTTGAAAAAAATTGATACAAGACAAACTTTTTTTAACTATAATATTTAATTTTATTCAAAATAATATATTTTTATGCATAATTTACAGTACAGTAATTTACATTTTTTTATACACATTTTAATTATTATAGCTATTTGCCAAAAAACATGTTTGTTTGCAAACAACTAGCGCCAACTTCACACTCATGTTGTGTCAATGTTTTTCTGGTGACAACGTAATTAGTAATTAATCTTTGAGATGATGATTTTATTGTTTATGAAGCTCGCGATATCCAGACATACAACCATTTAGTTCTCATTGGAATTTAAGAGCATGTTAATGATTAGTGTCATTAATAAGAAAATAATAATTGATTACGTTCTTTTTTAAAAAGCAAAAACAGAATGTGATTTAAAATGCAAAATTAACACGCACAATGTTTGAACAAATTTACATTATAATCTTGTAAAATTTAATGTGGAAATCATGATTTTAAATCCATTATTGCATAAAATCTTACTATTATAAAGCACTAAAAATATTGAAATTACTAAGATGAAAGTCGAATTCCAATAATGTACTATTACTTTCAATATGATGTAAGTGCATGAAATTTATTATTTAAAGTAATAGCACATTATCGAATTTCGACTTCCGGTGAAACAAGAATTGCGTAACTTCAAAATCGTGTTAAATAAGTCCACGTAAAAAGAGACCCAGGTGTATATATTATTTCATTTAACTGTCATAAAGAATCTTAATCAAATCTAAATTAAACAGATAATGATTTTAACAATCATTTATATTCTTAATTTCTATTAACAAGGTATACACGAGTAGATGGCAAATTTTAATTCAGATATTTGATTTTCTCTCTCTTTTTAAAAATAAATGACATTTTTCCTAGCAAGAATTGGACAAATGATTTAAGAAATTCAAATATGACTTTTTATTACTTTACAATTCTAAAATAGTTACCCATCTCCCATTTAAGATTTGAGATAAACAAACAAATTTATGCATAAATTGGTTTAATAGTAAAATGTCATTTGTCCCATACTTGGCTGGATGGCATAAACAACATTAATCAATAAAGTATAGATTTTTATAATTAAAGAAAACATACTGGCATATTTCAAAATAAATAATAAAAGCTGTATTTATAAACTTATAGCATTTTTGTGCCATTAAAAATTAGACATTAAAATCTTTTTTTTACCATTAATAAGTAGAAATATAGTTATAACATAGATTGACTTGTTAAAAAAAATAATTAAAACACTCATATATATATATATCACTGTTTTCTTGAAACACATCTCCTGTTTTTAAGATATAGTTTTTTACTGAGCAGTTAGAAATCTGTGAATTTTAAACTTAGATCATCTAGAGTTTTTTTATTTACAGAAGGCATTTTAATTATCTTATCTGGAAGGATTAAAGGTTTATACTTGCTACTTGATGTCACTTTGATGAGGCAACTGTCTCCTTATGGGTTCACACTTATTTCAGGACCGACCTTTGGCTTTACTGGACATAGGACAGGATGGATTCAAAGTTGGTTCTCCATTTTCTCAGTGGCAGCAAAATGGAATCAATAGATTTCTTTCCTTCCTACAGATACCCTTTCTGGAGATTGTCCCCAAGAGGGAAAGGATAAAAGTGTCTACTCAGAAGTCATGGTGATTATCTGACATCAGCTTAAGTTCAATGTCTATTAGAGAGATCACTTTGACTCTTAAAACTTTTTTTACTCTTCTTTTGACTTTTTACTTTTGACTCCAACAACTCTTATTGCCTGTCTAGAAAAATAGCCCAGTATTTATAAGCCTGTAACTTTAAACAAAACTTTACTCAGCACAACAAAAAATACTGTCTCTTTGTTTACTCTTAATTTTTTTTAAACACATAGATCATAACTGCCTTTAGATTCAACCTTTGTTAGAAACGAAAATAGACTGGTTGATTGATTTTTAATTTAAATTAGTTAGCAAAATCCTATTAAGATTAAATTAAGGTACAAAAATTTTGATTGCATTTTTAACTGCCTTTAAAGATGAGAAATAATTAACATTTCCATGTAACTATATGAATGTTTAAAAAAAAATAGAATCATAAAAATGTTATTTGCAAAGAAAGAATGAGTCAACTTATATTTTCCATTTTTTCTTTGTCTTTTAGGAAAAACATATAAGACAAAAGAAATATATATATTCTTTTCCAAATATATAACTAAAAAAAATGTATTTCAATAAAACAAGATATACATATATGCCCTCTCATTCATTAACCCACACACGCATATCTGTATATTATTTTCCAACAAAATGAAAAAATTAGTTATTTGATCTATAAAATCTATATATATATACTATTTTTAAACAACTATTATGAAGCTCTGTGTGTGAATACACCCTGATCGCTTCAGTACCAAGATTCTTGTCCTACCCATGTTGACCACAAGTCAATCTGACCCCTCATGTTCAGGACAAAATCCATTTACATACATAGACGAGGGATGGACAGACCTTACAGTACTTTATTTTTGGAAACAAATTTTTTCTACAGTACAGGCTTTTTCATACCTGCACTTGTATGTAAATGGTTTATGCCCAATACATGAGGAGTCAGAGTGACTTGTGGTCAACATAGGTAGGACAAAAAGGTTGACATAAAGGTGGACTTTGAGAATTCCACCAACAGATTTTCAATGAAATGGATGGCTGAAGAGTTGTGGCATGGAGTGGTTTGAAACCTGTCCATTAAAGTATAAAGATTGGATATTTAATATAAGCTGAGCTTTGATTGTATATATGTGTGATGACAATCTGGACAAACTGACGAGTGCCGGTTTAGCACGAAATATGTATATTGGTGATTATTTATCTTTTTGACATGTATGCAATCAAGTGTATGAACAGTATGTGATAGCATGGATGATTAAGGATCATGTGAAAGTCTGAGTTCAAACCCCATATATATTACATATATACGTGCAGGTATGAAAAAACCTGTACTGTAGAAAAAATTCATACTTGAAAAATAAAGTACTGTAAGGTCTGCCTATCCCTTGTATGTAAATGGATTATGTCCTGTACATGAGAGTCAGATTAACTTATGGCCAACATAGATAGGATGAGAAGGTTGGCACTAAGGTGGACTTTAAGCATTCCATCATCAGATTTTCAGTGAAATGAATGGTTGAAGAGTTGTGGGGTGGAATGGTTTGAAGCCTGTCCATTAAAGTATGAAGATTAGATATCTTAATATAACCTGAGCTTTGATTGTATATATGTGTGGAGATGATAATCTGAACCAACTGATGAGTGCTGGTTTAGCACAAAATACATATATTGGTGATTATTTATCTTTTCAAAAAGTATGTGATCAAGTGTATCAGTGGTATGAGATAGCATAGATTGTTGAGAGTTGTGTGAAAGTGTGAGTTCAAATCCCCTATATATTACATATAAAAGTGCAGGTATAAAAAAGCCTGTACTGTAGAAAAAAAATATTTCAAAAATAATGCACTATTTGAAGATATTGTATCATGTGATGAATATACATCAGCAAAATGTTTGGAAAAGTCATTTGCACTTAAAGTGAAACCATGAGTAGCCTGAACTCTTTTCTTACCCAAACCAGACTTATTAATAAAATCCCACAATTCTTTAGGGTTAGAAGAAATATTACCTCAATTTTTCTAATATAATTCTGCTGCTGCGGCTGCAGCAGCAGCAGTAGCAGCAGCAGCAGTAGTAGTAGTAGTAGTAGTAGTAGTAATAATAATAATAATAATAATAATAATAATAATAATAATAATAATAATAATAATAATAATAATAATAATAATAATAATAATAATAATAATAATAATAATAATAATAATAATAATAATAATAATAATAATAATAATAATAATAATAATAATAATAATAATAATAATAATAATAATAATAATAATAATAATAATAATAATAATAATAATAATAATAATAATAATAAAAGAAGAAGAAGAAGAAGAAGAAGAAGAAGAAGAAGAAGAAGAAGAACAACAACAACAATAACAACAACTACAAACAAACTTTCATTCACAAATGAATAGGAAACGATGCCATTGGTCTCACCAGACCCATTATTCTCAGCTACATAACACCAAAGCACCAGCCACCTAGATCAAAAACTATAATCCCTTCAATTTCATCTTCATAAATTGGCTGGCATGACTTGAAAAAAAAAAGAGACAATATATATGTAAGTTGCATTATCAGTTATGTTTTCATAATTTTTTTTTCTGTAAACGTATAATCAAACTGTAATTTTGCATATTTATGTATATATTTGAATTGCGATTCAATGCTATCATTTGTACTTTACTGATGTAATTTGTTTTTTGTTCAATAATATTTTGCTTTGAAACATCATCATCATCATCATCACAACAACAACATGAACAACAACAACAACAACAATTATTACTATTCAATTCATTTAGTTAAGTGTCAAACAATAGCATATAGCCAATTACAGTTAACATCTTAAAACAAAACAAAAAAATAAAAGGGATAAACATAATGTACACAACATAATAATGAGTAACATTCCATTTAGAAGATACATATATACATAAAATAATTTAAACCAATTATCAATCGCATTTAAATTTAGTAATATTACAAAATTGTTTATACTCTAAATTAAAATGATTAGTATTACTACAAATCTGATTATATAAAGATGGTAGCCTGAATAAAGGAGAAAATTTAAGGACATTGGCATGAAAAGCTTGAATATAACAAAAAGAAGTAGACCAAGTATCATGCACACAAGATCTAATTATAATACTAGAAATTATGTCAGATAGAATAACTATTTTATTAACAATTTTATAAAAATATTTAAGATCTCTATATTTTCTTCTAGAAGAAAGATGAAGAACAATTTTATTTTCTAGTGAAACACACTTATAAAACTTATTAGATACTGATTGTAATAAATTGTATCCCTGTTTAGAGTTAGGATTCCACATGATTGAACAATCAATATTCAATAATGGGAAGAACCAATGATAAAAATAATTTGAATTTTGTACCATCACTGAAATGATAACCATATCTTCAGAAGGTACCCATTATTTTTAAAGCCTTATCAATAATCATTTCCAAAATGAGGAAGAAAAGATCCACTGCTAGAAAACAGATCTTCCAAATCTTTTTGGGATTCAACAGAATTAATTTTGTGAGAATTAATAAAACAAAAAAGTAAAACTTACAGATTTTTTAGAATATGAGACTAAGGAACATTTACTGAAATTAGTTGACATATTATTTAGATCATATCAAGCACTAAAATTATCTATGTCATTTTGAAAAACAGTGCAATCAATCACTGATGTGATTCTTCTAAAAATCAGCATAGCACAAAAGATAAGATTTTAAACAATCCTTAAAGTCATTCATATAAATGTTAAAAAGCATGGGTGCTAAAATACCTGAAGAATTCCCAAATCACATTCAAAATTAGATGAAACATTTTTATTAAATTTGACATATGCTGTATGACTATTAAGAAAGGATTGAAATCAAGAAATAAATTTAGTAGAAAAACCCATTTGATATAATTTGTGAAAAAGAATGGTGTGGTCTACTGTATCAAAAGCTTTTGATAAATCAAAATAAATAACATCAAGTCTCTGCTAGTCCTCAATCACATGTGCTATATGATCCTAAATTGTTAGCAAATTAGTTTCTACAAATCTATTAGAAATAAAACCATGTTGTGAAGAAAAAAAAAACATTTACTAATATCTAACATAGTTTTATTATAAACACATCTCTCAAAAATTCTAGCAATAGTATGTAAAACAGATACAGGTCTATAGTTATTAACACAATCATGTGAGCCATTCTTAAAAATTGGGGCTATTTTGGCACACTTAAGAACATTAGGAAAAACACAGGAGTTAAGTGATAAAATAAAAACAAATGCAAGAGATACTGCAATAAATTCAACTAAACTTTTGTCAATAAAGGAAGGAATATTATCATTTCCTAAACTAGACTGAATTTTAAGTTGCTTAGTAACCATAATAACATCATCCTTAGAAATATAATCAATCATGCATGGAACAGTAGGAGAATTCCAAGATGATGTAATTTTTGAAGATATATAATGTGTTGTCAGCAAAATGTTTGGAAAAGTCATTTGCACTTAATGTGAATCCATGAGTAGCTTGAACCCTTTTCTTACCCAAACCAGATTTATTAACAAAATCTCAAAATTCTTTAGGGTTAAAAGAAATATTAACTCAAATTTTCTAATGTAATTTTGCAAATCTTTTTATAAACATGCTTAGCCAATCTTCTAAAATTAGTAAAATTATTATTAAAAAAAGATATTTTGTGTCTGTGACGATAAAATTTCATTTTAATAACCTTAATAAAATTGTATGAGAACTAAGGAGGAAAGCCCTTATGTAAATGCAATTTATTAGGAATATACAAATCAATAAAACTATTAAGAATCTTTAAAAAACAATATAAGCAATGATTTATTTTACCTTTTACCATAAACTTTTCTCGAAATATTAAAACAATTTTTGAGTGACAAATGTTAACATAAAACTTAATAGGTGGATAATGAGCATCAATAGGAAAATAAACAGAAACAAACTGAAATTCCTAATTACTATAGAATTACATAAAATATAATCCAGAGTATGATGGGAGGCATTAACAAATGGGTTATATTGCTTAAGTCCTAAAAATTTACAAAACCATAACATTCTAAAAGCTTTAGGAGTCGAAAAAGAAAAGTGTGTAGTAATTCTACCCTGATATAAATCTGGAATATTTAAATCCCCAGTAATAATAACATTACCATAGCCAATCAAAAATCTTCAAATGATGTCAAAAAATAATCAAACTCCAACAGTGACAAAGTGGGTTTGAGGTAAACATTAGTTAAAATAAATTTAAAATTGTGATTTAAAGTAATTTCACATCATGTAGATAAAAAAAAAAAAAGAAATAAAAGAAAGATCTTTATAATAAACATCTTTATGAAAAGCAATCAGAGTTTCACCACCTTGAGAAATATTTTCCATAGGTCTGTCAGTTCAAAAAACACCAAATCTATCATCAAGAAAAGAACAATCAGGAAATTGTTCATTTAACCAAGTTATGTAAGTAATATAAGATCAAAATGTTCTGTTTCAAAAAATTGTTTAATTTGAACACATTTAGTTAACATGCCTCTGACATTCACATAAAAACAATAAAGACTTTACCATGTTACCCACAAAAATAATAAAAACAAAACAAATAAGAATAGAGAGAGAAATAGAAAGAAATTAAAATAAAAATAAATTCTATCAAAATCTTAAAACCTTAGAAAACTGGCCAGAGATTCATAAAAAAAATGAAATGGAAGCACAGCAAGGCCATAAATTAGAAGATATTATTTCATTATGTTTAGGAGAAGAAATATAAAAGCAAGAAGACTTAAAATTATTCATATTAACTTTACGACAAACAATCTTAGTTTGTAAATTATTTTCAAAAAATAATTTGGTATCATTTGAATTGAAATTTATTGGCATATTAGAAAAGAAAATCTATTGTATCTATTCAATCTATCAGATATATTTATTTGTTTAGTTATTGAAAAATCATTCCTACTAAAAAAATAAAGAGGAGTATCCAAGATGATTTAATTCCTTAATTACTATTTGTATAAATGTTAGGTGAATGTAAGCTATAAGCTGGAATGAATTTAGGAACAACAGCTGTATAATTGTGGATTTTAGGTTTAATAGACTTTAAAGGAGATAAATTAACAGAAAACCTCCATTATATCATTTCTACATAAAAAACGTATTCTGTGTTTTATGACCTGGAATGAATTTGGGACCTCCATTATATCTTTTCATCATAAAAGAAGTATTTGGTGTTTTCAATTTTTCATGAGAAAAAAAATCCAAAATCAGAAAAGCAATTATTAATGGAATTTTCCTCAAGTCAGGATGAGTTATAAAAATATCTACTTTTATCTTTCAAAAACAATCTTTATTCATAAGTCAGAGACAAGCACCAAGAGGTATAAGTTTACAAATACAAAGTGGCAATCATGTTATTTGTTAATACAAATCTTGTGATTCCCTGCTGCGCAGTGAACCACCTTTGCCCACTTGATCATCGGGACCTCCA
The DNA here is from genome assembly GCA_028023455.1 of Epiperipatus broadwayi. Classification (NCBI taxonomy): domain Eukaryota; kingdom Metazoa; phylum Onychophora; class Udeonychophora; order Euonychophora; family Peripatidae; genus Epiperipatus; species Epiperipatus broadwayi. The sequence continues at coordinate 2,225,321 of JAQFVV010012500.1, forward strand.
AGAATACGATTCGTTACATATTATGTTCAAACGTACAAATTTAAACTATGATGACTGATGTATAATGATTCCCATGAGTCAATATGTGCAGTGACTATTTTGTTCACCTGTCCATCTCGAATACTTAGATTATCCAACTTTAATTTCCCATTTTAAATGCTTATCAATCAAAGTTACATGAAGATTTTGTTTTTGGTCAATTGCAGTCTACTAGGAGCAAACCATGTCATGTTTTATTTACTCCTGGTTTTATTTCTGGAGTTCAATATGTCTAGTTTTAAATTTGGAATTAGACAAATTCCTGAATACAACATCATTATCAATATTATTATGAAAATTAATTTAATCACTAATTAAATTATCTTCAGGAATGCAATTATTCAATTTGATATTTTTACCAAGATCTTTAGGGCTATAGAATGAAAATAAATATTGAAAGTCACAGTCCCCAATAGTAGATGAATGATCTCTAGCAATAAAAAAACTAAAAATTTGATCAGGATAATCAGACGATTACATGCCTTCAGTGCCAATATCATTGGTATTAATGAATTTATGTTTAGTCCATGAAGAATTCCTACAATGATGCAACATTTTAATTATTAAATTACATATGAAAGAAAGAGGAAAAGATAGGATCATATCAAAAGAAAAATTGTTAGAATCATGAATAATGTTGTCAATGAAACTCTCCATATTCTCAACATTATTAGCAGAGTCAAATTCATTTACAGCAGAGTATCCAACTTTATTGTTTCCATTATTAGGAGATAAGTCACTATCTATATTACAATCTAAGAATAAAACAACTTTATAATTGTCAATTTCATTTTCTCCTCCTCCTCCACTACTACCACTATCACCACCATTACTAATAATAATATCATTTTCTAGTTCTACCAGTGTATAATTAAACTAATAATGAAGTCATTCCCAGTTGTAATGTGAACAACAAAAAATTTCCTAATTTATACTATATATTTCTAAGGGATATATAAATAAAATGTGTCTGAGTATATTATACATAGCACAAATATATTCTTATACAGTTCCATTCCTTCCTGCATCAACATTTTCAATAACTGCTGTTTCACTAAACCCTATTTAAAAAACAATAATAAAAAAGATAATTTTCTAAATTTTAACTTTTTAGTTTGCAATATAATTCAATTGCTGAAAGCTACAGTTCAAATCTCATATACAAATAATTTTTAAAGAGTACTTTGTTTTAGATAATTGTATATTTATCCTGGAAGAAAAATTAATTTTAGTTACTAATTTTTTAAAAAAACAAAGGAGTCGGGATGGGCTCATCTTTTTTTTTAAAAAAAATTTATTATTTTAAATGCAGTATTAGCTTTATTAATTACAAAATTGCTAATTATTATTTTTGTTGAACGTCATAATGCATATAATGTTTAAATAAGTTTGTATTATAGATGTGTATACATACTGCATATATATATGTCAAAAATGAATATACTGGCATGTTACATTTTGCTATTATCTGTGAATTTCAGTACCATAGATGCAGATGCAGGACTGCTACTGCACATCACTGAGCATCTAGACCTTACAGATAAAAATGAGAAATAATAAAATTTTATCTTTTACAAGCATGCTGTCAACAGTAACTCCTATACTGTATTGAGTTTATTAAGAAAAATTTAAAACAATATAAAAGTTCTAATTTTATAATTAATCACATTGATTTCATAAATTAAATTAATAAAGTTACTACTTTTTTAGACTTTAAAACTAAAATAATATCACATGATCTCAGCTTATACAATGGTTTTCAAGAACAAACTATTCATTTTAGTATAGCCATCTACAGCCCACTTTAGTAATCAATAATTATTACTTGGTAGTGCTTATAAAATGTATATCTACTGCTAACCATACTCCAAAACTAGTTTTTCTAATAACAAATTTGTACCTGAATATAACACTTTATTTTTTTAGTTCTAATGCAGATGTATCTATCATCATCTTACTTTTTCCCCATTAATATGCTTTTAAATTTCAGATTGGATTACAAGTCCATTATATCCTCAAAATCCAGATGTAGTAGATCCAGATCCAAGCTTCTTTCTATTAAAGCCATAAACTAACCAAAAATAAAGAGTAAGATAATGTGTATAGATTTCATAACAATATCATAGAGTATCTATTGAAAATCAAGCTTACAAAAGATGTCAAGCCTCGGAATAATTAAGCAGTCCTTCAGACTTTGGTATACTGTTGTTTAAATATTTCAAACAGTCTAAAAATTGATTAATCATATCTACTTTATTTGGGAAAACTCAAATTTTCTTTTACTAAATGGTGCATTATTAGTAAGACATATATTAGCAAAATCACACTTTTCTTTATTTTGATGAAATATCCTTTAAATACAATTTACCCAAACCACTTTGAACACTTTTTAGCGAAACTCTTTATTTGTACATATATACATACACCTGTTTCGACTGTCCTGCAGTCTTCTTCAGAGCCGGTTAATTTTAATTTCCTAAAAAAAAAACGTTTTTTAGGAAATTAAAATGAACTCGCTCTGAAAAAGACTGCAGGACAGTCGAAACACAGGTGTATGTATATATGTACAAATAATGAGTTTTGCTAAAAAGTATTAAAAGTGGTTTGGATAAATTGTATTTTAGTAAGATATATACTTTTCTGTATTACAACAAATTCAGCATTTTAACACACACATATCATTAAAGATTAACTAGAACTTTCTTGAGACCTCATAATTGATATGGAACCCTTAAATTTTTGACTAATCATATATTAAAATTAAATTAAATAAATTCTCATGTGATATATAAGTATGTAAAATATTATAATGCTTCTAATATTAAAGTTAAATAAATCAAGCATCTTCATTCAGTCTATTAAAATATCACATGGTAATCTTTTCATATGTACACACAAACTGTTAAAACAGTAATATATTTTTTCCTATAATAGCACCATCTAGTGCAAGATATAACAATTAATAGATGCTAAAAAATGTGCATTTTAATCCCAATCTAGTGCAATCTCATATAATATCACAAGACTAGTTTTTAGACTATGACTTTCATCAGTGAAAATCCTTGGATCTGAGAGCAATGCACCTGAATCTTTAGATCTAATGCACCCTTCAAACACCAAATTTTTACTTTTTTTGTTCTATAAAGCTGTTAGTTCAAAATAAAAGCATGATAATGTTTTCAATCCAAGCTAATTTATCTATATATGTAGAACTGAATCCAACTCTTGCATCTAAATATTTTAGTGCTGTTGGATATTTAATAATCATAATTATCATTATCTTTTGGATTCAATTGGTATTAAACAATTAAAACATCACATGACTAAAATTCTTATGCTGAAATACACTGTTAAAACGGTAGCAAATTCTTCCATGCAATACTTCCACTACTTCAAGTTATAATAATCAATAAAGGTTAGAAGGCATTTCAATTCCTATCCTTGTTTTCTCAACCACTATCCCAACACAAAGATCTAGCTTATGACTTTCACTAGTGAGGAGACTTAGATCTGAGACCAGTGCACCTGAACCTTTGGATATAATGCACCTCTTCAGCATCCACCTTTTATCTTCTTGGTTAACAATAAAACTATTAACCCAAAATAAAAACACAATTCAATTCAAGTTCATTTTCTTGCACTAGGTGGCATTATTGTATGAATAAATTTCTACTGTTCTTTCAATCTGCTGAACTTTTCTGACTACATCACATTAAGTAAATTTGCATATGAAACTTGTTTAAATGAGATGTGTTTCAACATAGATGCTATACATAAGCTGTCAACAATCTTTATCATTTGTCTTAAAAAGCATCTTTAAAAATATGAGTTCAGACTACATTTAAAGATATAAATCAGAAAGCTTTCTTACAAATCATCTTTAAAAAAACTAAATTAGCTTAACCTTTTCATATCATGTTTAAAAAGATAAATAACTACCAAGCCATTGTAGTGGTAGAAATATCCACTAGAGTTGCTTAAAAGAATGTTCTGACCTTATTGGTATTGGATAAATCTCTAAACCATCTTTGTCTAATGAAATGGAATCAGTTATTCTTCATGTCTTCAGTTCTGTTAAAACATCCAAACCTAGTATTTGCTAGTTGTAATTTTAATATTAATTTTATTATTCAATTAAAAACACTTGTGCTTAATAAAAATACTTGCACCAATAATTCTTGCTATTTATTTGAATTCATTGATTAAATAATTAGAACAAATCACAAAATTGAAAGCAGACTTAATTGATGCACTTGACCTTTTAATTGCTTGCTCTAATTGGACAAAAGATTTTAAATGTGAGAATTGTACATCAGTCTGAAAAACTGCTGCTATAATAGAATACAAAACCTTTTTAAAGATTTAATATAAATTAAATAAATCATTTTAATATTTATAAATAAATTTCCAAATTTTAATAAAGCTAAATGAAAATTTATATTTTTAAATATATCTATTACATTTGACAGCTTTAAAACACAAATATATATTTAATGGAGCATCCTCTGAATAAAAAATTTAAAATCCTTTTTTTGTTTGTTTATAACATCGCAACTAAAAGTAACAGCTTTTTCTAGCTTTATTAATAGTTACTGTTTATTAATGTTGGAATACAAAAATGCCAGTCATTTTTGTAATATAATATTTGTTATACTTTTTTTTTAATTGGTTGCTTTAACAATATTTTTTTAAGATTTATTGTAAATATGTTTTTTATTACACATTGCTAATCTATAAAAGTTCATTACATTTAAATTTAATATTGCTAAGTATGTCATTCATCTGAATTATATTAGAATTGATATACCATGAAAACACAGAGTGCCTTAACATCGAATTATGAATCAGCATTTATGGGTGTTTCTGCAGCTGTCTGGGAACCTTTATTGCAACATATATACCATATCTCTGTAGTTAAAAGCACTCATATTGATTTTTCCCCAGCATTTTTTATTTAATGGTAGAATTATTTCCTTTGCATAAATGTAGGGTTTGTGAATTTGACACATAACACTGGACAAATGTACAGTCACCAATAAGACAACAGATTAGGTATGAATTTTATATAAAAGATATAAGGCACACTTGAGGGAGTTTGTATACCTTGCTTCCTACTTATTCATTTTCAAGTGTTTCTTAATTCATGCCTCCAAGTGCTTATATCTAAAATAGATTTGTCACTATATTGAAATCAACTCTATTTCTTTTTGCTGATGAACTTTAATTATTCTTGTTGTTTAAAGAAAATATGGCATTAAAAATACCTTACATCTATTAAATTAATAGAAAACTCTCTTTCATAGTAATGATGATATTTTGAACAGATACCCTAAGTATTGGAATCAATCGTTGCCATTAACAACAATTTATAAATGGCATTCTAAACCCCCCCCCCCCAAATACAAAAAACATAGAAAAACAAAACCTAAACATTAAAAACATTTTTTCAAGATATTACAATTCCAATTGGTAAACCACAAATATAACCCACTTATAACACATTCTTTAGTTCATTTATGTAACATTTTGTAAAACATACTTTGCCTAATTGTAGTTCTTATTAATAACAGTTAAGGTGGTATCTCATTAAAGTGTCTTTGAAATATTGATATTATTAATGGAGTCTAATGTTTCATTAAATTATATTCTACTTCATCATAAAATGCTTTTCAGAAAGACTGCAGCTCATTCCAAAAAAAAAAAGACAACAACTTTTAGCCATATACTTGTCATATTAAATTCTTTTTCTGAAAGCAGAGTTTCAATAATAGGAACTATATTGATCTTAAAATTGACAGCTTTTTAACTTTAAGTGCTGTCTTCTATTCAAATCTTGAAAGTCACAATACACAAAAGTTACACATCTCATATATGTAGTAAAATAAATTAGTTTTATTAATCACAATACACAAACTTTATTACTCTTATCATTAATAGTTTTATAATTATATTTAGCATGATAAATCAGGCAGACATGACATTCTAGCCATCTTGAGTGACAAGCAATTTTAGAGCATCAAATTGCCTAAATAGATTTTGAAAGCCCTGTCCCAAATTCATTTTCAAAGTGATTCATTGCTGATTATACTGTTTCATTCAAAGATTATTCATGTAATATTTATATTATCATGTATACATATGGCATGCATTGTATTTTTGTATTGGATTATCATACCAGAAACACAAAACATGGAGTTATACTATCACTATGGAACAAAGCAAAAGGAGTTTGTTCAGAAACCAGCAATTTGGAAAAAAAAAAGATCTATATAAAACAAACTCTTATGAAAAATGGTTAACCATCAGCTGTTATTAAAAAATCTTAAATAGACAACAAAAAGAACCATCAGGAAAAAAGACAATTATTGGTACTATAGTGTACCCATATATTCCAAAAATATCAGACAAATTAAAGAAAATCTGCAATCAGTATAACATCAGAACAGCTTTCCAGAGCCATACGACACTATGAGGAATTCTAACATCAACAAAGCCTAAACTCGAAATGCTGAAAAAAAAACTGCATCTATGAAATACCATTCGAATGTGGAAGAACATATATTGGTGAGACCAGTCATCCCATTGAAAAGCATTTGCAAGAACATAAACTGGTGATTAGAATAGAGAAAATAGATGTGTCTAAAATTGCGGACCATGTATGACCAATGAACATATGTTCAATTGAGAAAATACAAAAATATTGGATAGAGAAAAAAAGGTACAAAGAAGAAAATTTAAAGAAGCTGCTCACATGACAATGGCAAAAAAATACCATAAGCCAACCTAGTGTGAATATACATAATTTATGGAAACCACTAATCAACTTTGCTCATAGAAAAAGTAGAGAAATCAGGAGGAGCCTCATAGATAAGTATATGAAATTTCTACTGACTGTTGCCTTTGGCAGGATGGTTCTGTTGGTTAGAGCATTACCTTAAAATTCAATATCAAGAATCTAAAAACCCAGGTTTGAATCCCATGCTAATACTGTCACTGGTCAGGCCAGCAAAACCCGAAGAAGAGTGGACATTAATACCTCTCAAAATATTGTGAATATACTAACCTGTTTCATGTGCTATTACTAACAGTCGAATGTATTTGGAATATTTAAATAAAGTTAAATTTTTCTAAAGACATTTAATACTCATATTCAATGATGGAAATAGTCCAACACAAAAATACATGTAGAACTACCTCCATCACAAACCTTCAGGAAAAAAACATGGTATGCATTATTTATATTAGCATTATGCAGTACTAATATTTCAACTGGATTATTCCAGCCATTTCCCAAGTAAATGTCATTACTGAAGGATGTTGAAACATTCCTTAATGATCTCTATTATCTGAAAGATGGCTAATGGGTTATTGACAAATTTATGTATGGACAAATCCAAAAAGTATATTCAAGTATCAATATATATGGTGGATAATAGATAAAATGGGATTGATGGTAAATATATATATATAGTTTTGAGTAGATCCTCATTTGTGATAATTTTCTGTATATGATTATTATATATGATTGGTGAATTTGAAGTCAATTATAATTTTGATTGATATTAAATAGTCTATATGTTCTAAATAGCCTATAAGCTGTTACTAAATAATGAGCAAAATAAAATGAGAAAAAATTGCACAATTTTAATTATACACATTAATATTAAGGTAAACTAGATTTAATTAAAGTTGGCAAAAAACTGAGATCAAATTGTATAGCTTTTCACTTGGTGTCAGATCTATAACACTATGCAAATAAGTTATCTCAGGGTTGAAATCTTAGTTTTTTTTTTAAACTTCAGGTTACTAATTAAATGGAATGAAGGAGTAAAAGGATGACTTCTAAATGTACAAGTGCATTAGTTTCAACTTCAAATCCTAATTCCTCATAGATTAAAGCAAAAGCCAGAAACTGGAATAGGGATGTAGTTTTTATACCACTACATTATGGGGTTTATTTGCTCCTCAAATTTAGAGTAGATGACTCTGGAGAATGGTAATGAGAACTTTATACTTGATAAACTATATTTACTCAGAAAAGTAATGGAGAGATATAAATGGAGTATTCTTGGATTAACTGAAATACACAAAATTGACTTTCAAGATTTGTGAGGTAACCATTTAGTCTAGTAATAAAATATAAAGCTATTGTAAGTTTTATATTAAGTAAAAAGCAGAAGGCTATCAATAAAGAGTGATGATAATTAGATTCTAACAAACTTGTTTTACATCATACTGTTTTTAGTAGATGCCTCTGTATCAGAGTTTTGGAGAAATTGAAATTCAATCAGACTTTTACATTCGCTTGTCAATTTCCAAAAAGGATTGCAGCAATAGAGATGGAGTTTGAATAATATAAAGATAAACAGCATGAGAGATCTGATATTAATAAATACAAAAGGGTCAACATTAATAAAATACATTTTACAAGAGCAAGCATCAGGATTTGGATGAGAGCTTACTAATTGTAACTATTAAGCTGAAGTTTAGAAAATTAAACAAAACCCATAATTAGAAATGAAGAGACAGAAATAATAGAAAAATATTATTCGGTGTTTGAAAAATAAACAGAAAGATTCAAAAGTTAACAAAAGTTGTTACTATAAGTTATACCAAAAGAAAAAACAATAGGATCACACAAACTCTAAAACAACAGTACAAATTGAATGCAATGCAAAAAAAAAAAAAGACAGCCAAAAATGAAAGACAAAAATCATTGGATTTTCATAGTAGAGCAATAAAAAATATCATGATGAATAAAAATCCAGATTAAATATTAAAAACAGAAAGGCAGTAAAAAATGGAGATGATAAAAGTTAAATAAAGAAAAATGTTCAGTAACAAAAATAAAATTTTAAAGTTAATGGTCAGATACTATTTTAAAATATGTAAAGCAAATTTTTACTTCCAAGAAAGTGGAAAAATATTAATTAAAAAGCTAATGAAATTACATCACCTTCTTGCAGTAGTATTCCTAAATTAAATACAATTGCTTTCATTCCTCAAGAATACATACAAAATTTAATGCCAGAAATGCCAATACTGCATTGTTGTTGTTATTATTATAAAATATGGTTTTATTTCCTAAAAATTCATAAGAAGTTTGAGGTCTGATGTGCCATAACTGTAATATATCTGAGAACTTTACATTTCAGAATAAATAAATGGCTTTATTTCTTGGGATTTATAAGAATTTTGTGCATGAGAAGAGCCAAAAACTGCAATTGATTCAAGAATCATAAATTAGGAAAATTTGTCCTCTCTACTACTACATCAAACCAAGCAGGACTACAATAGTATTCATGAAACTTCATATGAGAAATTTTAAAAATCAGTGAATAAATTCAAAAATAACAAAAGCTTGAGAAATTGTGGAATAACTATGAAATGATCAAATATGATGCATTACTTCAAGAAATATAATACAATATGGAAAGAGCAACACAAAATGACTTTAACTAAAGTCTCAATAGGCACCTTAAGTGAAAAGAATATCAAACAAAGAGAATTGAAAAAAGATAGCATCCAATAGGTATCACCATCTACCTTATTGCAGAGAAAACAAGAAACAAAAAAAAATCTATATCTGTGATCCCATTGGTCATCAAGAGAATTCTTAATATTAAGCAAAAAAGTAATTCTTGGATCAAATAATAAACTAATTATTGCTATGTCTTAGCTCTATAATACTAGAGTAAGAATAACAAATTATTTTAGGAATTAATTTCTTTAAAACACACAAAAAATAAACCCCACAGTGATTTGATTTCTTCATGCACTTTAATATATCCACTTTTTTACAAGTTACAATATACAATGTAATGGTTGCAACATATATGTTGTATAATCACACATATATATCTATGTCACATGTTAATTTAAAAAAATAAATTATTAAGAAAAAGAGAAAAAAATAGTTTAAAACTAGATTTTTTTTTTAAAAAATCAAATTAATAAAAAGAGAAGATGGCATCATTTTTTCTGAGAATAAATTGTTTTTATTAAGAATAAAGATGGGAAAGAGAATCATGAGATAAAGATTTAAAACCACTCTCTTTTTTTAATATAATAAAAAAAATGTTAAAAAAATAAGTGAGTATAAAAGATTTTAAAATAAAATTGTCAATAGAATTAATTAGTAAAAGAAAATCTTGTAAACTATCTCATCAACAGAAATGCGCTTAAATTTTGAAAAATTCCTGGTCGATACGATAGCAAATAAATCTAAAAAAAGATTAGATAAATAAAATGTAATTAAAACCAAATTAAATTTATGATAAAAATTAGATAATTTTAAATCTTCTCATTCGATAAATTCAATTTATAAAACAAAATAAGCGTATGTCACGCTTGAATGTGAAGCTATAATAAGATACAGTAATTAAATCGCTAGCCTTTCGAGGTCCTTTACCTCATATTCTAGCGAGTGTGAGCGCGAAAAAAAAATGGGGCGGAGAGTGTTGCAAGCTGCAAGCTAAAGTCGGTTAGAAGTCGGCATGTGTGCGTCTTTGTTGGTTGTTTTGTTGTTGATGTAGTCGCTTCTCTGTCTTCCGCTAATGTCGTTTTTCTCGTACAAACTTTTTAGGGTGGGAAGGTTCAAATAAAGTCCAGTTTCTTGGGTGTTCCAAAACGTAGTGAGTTATCGGTTTTTCATAGCCTATTATATGTGTTCTGTGTTGTGCTGTCCGGGGTGTGCCTCTGGTTTCTCCAAATAAGGCACCGGTGTGGGCAGTGTGTGTAAACGTCGGGGGGTCTGGAAGGTTCTATTTGTCCTTGGGTTATTGTGGCGGTTAGTGCAAGGGGGTGTATGAAGCTGTTTTAATTTTTGCTCAATCTTGTAGTTGGTGTGGTTTTATGTATGTGGGGAAGAGTGTATATGGAAGTTATTTGTTTTTATTATGGTGATTTTTGTATGAACTGTTGTTTTGTTGTTGATAGTGTGGGTTTATAGCCGCCTGTAGTAGGTCTTTAGTATAGGGTGTTGTTGTTCTTTCTCTGCTTCAATTTGCGTTTCGGTAGTGGGTCCTGCTATTTGTGGGAGTTAGGACGTTAGATGTGGTGTATGAAGCTCTGTTCAAGGCTTTATATCATTGAATATTTATACTAGTTCCTCATTACTTAAGTAGGTATTTGGTTTGGGTGTCTCAGTGTGGAATTATGGTTAGCTTGTGCTGTGCTAGTTCTTGTATATATTGTTTGTGGGTGTTGTTGGCTAGAATAAGTATGTCTCTATCGGTGTATAAATGTGGGGGTTATCAGCTTGGTATTTAGGCCTATTATTTTTCGTAGTAATTAAGAAATCTCCCGGGGCCCTTTTGCCAGTGGATGTTGTGTTATGCTTCACGTTAAAATGTATGTGATTATGGTTAGTGCATGATTGGTGGTTCTTGTTGGTATGTGTGTTGTCTCTAAGGAGGTCATAAATTAAATTATGATTTTCAACTTAAAGATAATTAAAAAAAAAAAATAAAAAAAAAAAAAAATTATCCTCCTTAAAAAAAAGATTATTGAAAAATTTATTCCTCCCACCAATTTATTAAATCATATTATTGGTTTTTTGGGGGTTTTTTTAATTTTTTTAGAAATAATAAACATCTGTCGTTCCTCCTTTGAGTAAAGGTTGTGGTCTGAGCAAAAAATCTATTCACATTATCCAACAAACCAATACAATTCTCTGGCCATTATTTCATCATTACATTTTTAACTTGGTTGGATAAGCATATATACACAACATTTGAGCACACTTGGTACAATATGAAAAGCGGTTCTCCTCTCATGGTCATCCTACTTTTTCTTAATTACTATGAAAAATTAATAGTGCCTAAATACCAAGCGATACCCCAATACATAGAGATCATACTTATTCTAGCCAATCAACCAAAACAATATTATACAAGAACTAGCCACTACTATTCCACATCAGGGCAAATAAATTACCTGGTCTTAAGTTAGCGCGAGGACATGTATAAATTATTCAATGATTATAAACTTTAATCAGATCCCACATTCTAACTACCCCAAAATTAGCAAAATACACAAAAAAATTTGAAGCAATGAAGAAAACATACCCTCTAACTAAAGTACTACAGCACTATAAACACACATCAACAACAAAATCAAGCAGTTTATCAAAAATCACATAATAAAAACAATATTATCTTCCATATATCACTTTCCCACATACATAAAATCCACACCAACTAATCAAGATTTTGACAATAAATTTAAAATCAGCTTTCAACACCCCCTTGCACTAACGTCTCATCAATAACTCCAAGGACAAATTAGAACCTTCTCAGCCCCATGTCGTTTACAGCATCCTTCCACAACGGTTGGCGCCATTTATTTTGGAGAACCAAGCAACATGACACAACACAGATACACATATAATAGAGCTATGAAAAACAACGATAACTCATCTACGTTTTTGGAACACTCCAAGAAAACTGGACATTTATTTGAACCTTCCCACCCTAAAATAGTTTGTATCGAGAAAAACGACATTAAGCGGAAGATCAGAGAAGCGTACTACATCAACAACAATAACAACTCAATCAATAGACGCGACACATGCTTCGACATTTCTAAACGCTGGACTATTTAGTCTATTTGCATATGCTTTGCATACAACTTCTCCCGCCCCATTTTTTATTTTCGCAGCTCACAGCTTCGCTATGAATATGAGGTAAAGGACCTCGAAAGTGCTTAGCGTATTTAATTACTGTATCTTATTATAGCTTCACATTCAAGCGTGACATACGCTTATTTTGTTTTATAAATTGATAAAAATTAGACAATGTGAGAGTTATGTATAAAAGTGGCAGCTTTCCCATTGTTATCCAGTTTCCAGATTGTTTTTTGGAAGTTTAGTCAGTTCAGTTCGTCAATTGCTGAGTTCATCAAGTCATTCATCACTGACAGCATAATCACTGAGATCCACAGAGCCAGTTATTACTTGCCATGGAAAATATAAATGTGGAAGCATGAAGTAGAAACATGCATTGCCAAAAATCTTTAGGAACATTCATCTGAGCTTCATGCCCTGGGTCCTCAACTCTACCAACTTCTCTTGCTTGGGATAAATACCTCAAATCAACCATAGTATTGAAGATGCTGCATACTCCCCCCCCCCCATTGTCCATCAGAAGAATGGAAGAAAGCTCATGAAACAATCACTGGAGACCAAAAGACCGGCCATACAAAGTCAAAATCAAATGAAAATATGTCAACTGCAGAAAGATGATGTCATCTCACCATTATGAAAAACCTATGTAAATATAAATTTTCAATCGTAAATAATTTTCTAGACATTCTTAAAATAAATGAACTATAATAAACAGCCAGTGATATTAAGTTACTAATAATTATTGCATATTTATTTTAATTTCTTTGTTTAATTGTACTATTATATTTATTTGAATGTGTGTATGAATAAAAAGTGTATTTAAAGTTTACTTGGTCTGTACTCTCTCTCTTTTAACTGTGTCACCAGGAATTTAAGATTAGAAATATTTCTGTGTATTAGTTGATATTGCACTGAGTCTCCTGATCAAGATGTCTGAGTTACCGTGGGTATATTTCAACAGCTGGGTTCATGTGCCTGTTGTTGAGGCATGCTGGCTATATGTAACCTATATAGTTAGATGGCACCTGAGACAAAACAAATAAAGGGGTTTGGATGGCAGGTGTTGTCCATGGGGAAGTGCTATGATCAGGAAATATGATCATGGCTGGGCATTGTGTAGCCTCAATCTGGCTGTAGGTATAACTGATGGTTAATCTATCAGTAATGTTCTATTCTTCTGCTTAAATGTATGATTCAGTGCCAGGGGCATTCATATAATATAAAAAGAAATAATAATAAAACCAGTTCATATAAGTAAATAATAAAATGTTAATAAATAATAATGTATAATGAATATAAAAATAATATTAGAAACATCTATTTACCTAAAGCATGGTGGCAATACAAAGGTTACTGCTTCTTTCCAGATCTATATTGCTAACAGAATCATTACAATAAGAATAGGATATATAAATATATCAAGATATAATATTCATATGAGTTTACATTCTTCTCAGTTATTTGGAATAGAAGGCCTTTCACTTAATACAACTCAACACTTAAATAATGAATAGAATGCAATACATTATCTTTACCAGGATTAAAGGTCTTTTAATCCTGTAGTCCTTTAAGGCATTTTAAAATCATAATAAGATTGGGATGATCTGTTTTAACTCTAGTTGGCTTGGGCATCTTAGAAGCTGAGATCTTAGATAATACCCCCACTGATTTCTTCTGCTATTTCTCCCCGGTGACAATCCCAGTTGACCTGAAGTGATGATGGAAAAAATGGCACTCCTTTTTCTGAGTCTTTTAATACTTTTTTGTTCTTTTGTTTTCTGGAGTAATACAGTAGAGGAGGATCTGGGTGGAGAGTTTTATAACTTCAATCTTTACTGTAACTTCAATTAGTATTTAGCTGATACCAATTGAAATTTCTCCATTATCTGATTTTATCTTTTTCTTTCCATAATTAGTTCCTGTTACAATATTTCGATTAAATATTTTATTTATTTAACTGATTTTCTCTATTACTTTATTTCTTTTTAATATTTTTATCTCTTCAATTAATTTTAATATACATATATTTTATTAATCCTCCCCTTACTCTAGAAAATAGATTAGGATGGTTTAAAAATAAGATTCTTTTGAAGTTCACTCTTTTTTTGTTTTGTACTCAGTTTCACTGACTCTTTACTATCCAGTAGTATTGCTGTTGGAAACTGGATGCCTTCTGTGACTCAACAATGAGCATGGTTTATGTGCCTCTAATATTACTTTTCATTTTGTATTCAAATGGTTAATATTTGTCTAGATAATTTGCTAGTGATTATACCTTCGATCAATTTCTTTTAGAACAGATCATATATCCAAAATCTTCACCCATTCAAAATATGTTATTTTCACCACTGTAGTGGGCATATTCAATCTTGGGGATTAACATTGCAAGTTTAATATGCAATTTGTAGCCCATCAGGATTTCAGGCAGAGATTTATTTATAACCATCAATGGAGTGGAATGTTGATGAAGCATCACATCATATAAAACATCTTGCCTATTGTTACTAAATTTTCTTAAAGCTTTTTTAATTTGTTGAACAACCACAGCAGCTAGGCCATTTGATTCAGGATAGTAGTGAGGTGCACAGATGTGTTTAAATCCTTTATTTTTAAAATAATCCATTATCTCTCAAACAGTAAAGCCCACATGCCATTATCTGAAACAAACATTTCTGATAATCCCTGGCATGAAAAAACAGCATTTATTCTTTGTATTGTTTCACACACTCTAGTATTTTTAGCAATGCAATATTCCACCCATTTAGAGTACGAGTCAATGAATACTAATATTTTCTCATTGATAGGATCAGCATGATCTATGTGTAGTCTCTGCCATGGTTTATCTGCTTTAGGTGACAGGGTATATTCCTTTGGTTTTATGCTCCCTTTGGACTGGCAGGATATACATTTCTTAATGTAATTTTCTATTTCTATAGTTATTCTTGGCCACCAGACATACCTATGCACTAAAGCTTTTTGCACAACTACTCCTGGATGGACTTCATGTAATAGTTTTAAGACTATTTCCATCTTCAATTGGTATAACCACTCTGCCCCCCCTCCCATTCACATTCTTTTATTAAATGACAAATTTTCTCAGTTTGTCCAAAAAGCTGGTGCCACACTTGTGGTTTCTTAGGGGACCAGTGGTTTCTGAGCCAGCCCTTGAATATCTGGAATTCTCCTGTCAATTTTGCTACAGCATTACTATTATTAATAGCTCTGACTGCATGGTGTCCATATAAATGATTTTAATTTTGTTTATCTGGGGTTCCCTTCTGTCCAGTTTCTTGGGCAACACATCCACATACTGAATTTTCCTTTCTTATAAACCAGCTGATAGTCATATGATGCCAATATATTTTTCCATCAAAGCATCCATGAACTTAGATGGTCAGTCACTAGTCTGTCAATTGCCAGTATACCTAATAATTGGTTATGATCAGTTACTATTTGAAAATATCTGCTGTACATGTATTGGTGAAATGTTTTTTAAACAAAATATGATAGCCAAAGCATCTTTATTGATCTGGCTATAGTTTCTCTCAGCTTTGGAAAGGGTCCTAGATGCATATGCTGTGGAACATTCACCATTATAACATGGATGGCATAGTACAGTCCTACATCCCATGCAGAAGCATTTGTAGTTAGTCTTACTTCATAATTATTATCAAAATGAACTAATAATTTGTCCAATGACATCAGAGTTTTAGTACATAAAAAAAAGTGTCATCATGGCTTTTTAGCCATTGCTACTTTTGGTTCTTTTTTAAAAAGTTCAAAAAGGGGTTTTAAAAACCCCTTTTGTCTTATTTTGTAATAATGGTTCAAAGTAATCAAGAAATTCCTTAATATTCTTTAGTTTTTCCTGACTTTTACTTTTCGGATGATGAATGTTTACCTTTACTGGAAATTATATGCTCTAGAAAAAATATTTCCTTAGTGCTCCACACACTTTTTAGAGCATTTAATTTTACTCCAAATTTCTGTAATTTTGTGCATATCTTAAATCATTTTTGACATAATGTCTCCTCTAAGTTTACTGTTATTAATATGTCATGAAAATAAGGTATGATATCCTCGAAACCTTGCAATTGTTGCCTGGAATATATTTGACAGTTGAAATCCTGAATGGAAGCTATTACTCTTAAATAATACCATAGGATTTTAGCAGTTTTATTGATCACTACAATTTGATGAAAATGTGAGTTTAAGTCCAGCTTCACAAAATGAGATGCATTTTGTAAACTAGCCAATACCTCTTTTACATTCGGTACAGAATAAACCCCCTTATTTAAATACTTATTAACATTACCCTATAGTTGCTGCATATTCATATCTGACCATTAGGTTTAGTAATTATGACTATAGGTATATATCCCAGTCTGCCATTTCCACAAGTCGTCAATACGCCTTTACAAACCAATGCATGAATTTTTCGACTTCTCATCTTTGCATGAATGGAATTTTACACAGTTTGCAGATAATTAGACATGCATTTTATAATAGCTCAATCCCTAATGGGGCTGTTGCTATTTCACCCAACTCTTCACTAAATAGATCTGGGAATTTATTTTGTATTTCTTGTTCAAGGAAAAATTTTGAACTATAGTAATTGCTCTAAACCATTCCCTACCTATTATAGGGCTGATTTTACATTGTACTATGAATAGTGGCAAATTAATTACTTTTTTTCAGTATCTTATTGGTATGTGTACTTGTCCCATTAATTTTAGTGTGTTGCCATTTACATCTTGAACATTTGTTTTTCTAGTTTTATACTAGCATTAACTGCTGATAGTATTTTCCAGTTTACCTCTGAGACTATTGATATACCTGAGCCACTATCAATTTCCATTTTCATTTTCCAGCTGCAAATTTACAATTCTATCATAAATTGTAGTGAGCCTTCAACTCTTGCATTTTTTACTGGGTAACTTCCCTACTTTTCTGAACCACTATTTTCTCTTGGTTCTCTTCATTACCAAGTTTTTTTTACACTTGTGCTAGATACCCCTTATAACCACATTTAAAACTTGTTTCCTGTCTCCACCTGGACTCTTTTGTCCTATGACCCATTTTTCCATAGCAAAACATGAAATTTTGTTTTCCTTTTCAACTTCGGGGTTTGCATGAATTTATATCCCCCCCCCCCTCCATCTTGAAAACTTGCATATTCAAACTGTCTCTGGGTTTAGATTTAAAAATATAACCCTACTTTAATAGTTATGCCTTTCTGTATAGCACTTTGATATGTTAAATCAGTGTGAGTTAACAATTGTTGTCTCAGTCTGTCACCAGTCATGCCCCGAGTAATTGATCTAAAAAAAATTTCCTTGACCTAATCCCCATACCCACAATCTTTTCTTACCTCTCTAAGTGCAGAATAATACCTTTTTAATTGATTCGCCCTCAAACTGTTTCTTATTTCTGGCAGGTTAGATGAGGACTGAATATGGTTTTTTTAATTCCTCATATTGTATGCTATCAGTGATGGGGGGGGGCATTAAACTTATTCATTATCCCTTTAACTTTTTTATCTGACAAACATAAAAGTGCTGTGACTTTTTGTTTATTATCCTGAATTCCATTTAGCATAAAAATGTTTTTGATCTGAGACATGTACAATGGCCATTCTGCAACATTACCCAAATCAACCTTGCCAATAGATGTTTGTTCATAAAACATATTTTTTTAAAACATTAACTATCCCACTAGCTTTCTCTCTAAAGATGTTCGAACTAACGACTGCACCAGGTTCGCTGTGTCAACTCTATAATCTCTGAGTAAGAATAACAAATTATTTTAGAAATTAATTTTCTTTAGAACACAAAGAAAATAAAATCCACAGTGGCTCAATTTCTTCATGCACTTTAATACAAGTTACAATATATAAGAATAATAGGATGTATAAATATACCAAATGTAATATTCATATGAGTTCACACTCTTCTCAATTACATAAATCCCCACTCCATTGCATTGGAATATAAGTTCCTTTCACTTAATACATACTCAAAATTTAAATAATAAATAAAAAAGCAATACATTATCTTAGTCTTTTAATCCTGCAGGCCCTTAAAATGTTTTAAAATCATAATGATATTGAGCTTATCTGTTTTAACTCTAGTCGGCATGGGTACCTTCAGGAGCCGAGATCCTGGATAATAAGAAGTACTCAACTAATTTCTTCCACTGCTTCTCCCAGTGGGAGTCCAAGTTGATCCAAAATGACAAAGATGAAAAAAAGGCACTCCTTTTTCTGTTCCCAATATTTTTATACCATTTTGCTCTTTTGTTTTCTGGAGTAATAATATAATTCATGAAGATCTGGTTGGAGGTTTATCACTTCAATCTTTACTGCAATTTAAATTAGTAGTTTAAAAAAAAATTATTAGCTAAAAAGATACATGAAATAACAGTGTCTATATAAACTTGAGTTTTGACTTAAAAACTGATGACTAGACACTATTATCTCTTTATACAAGTGAAGCTAAGGGATATTTCATTTTCTTAGGACAGGTTGACACTGGCCCAGGATTTAGTGTGTAAATCTATTGGGTGCCAGTAGGTGATCTCTGTCATGAAAATTTGTCAAAATTTTAATGTAGGTGTCTCTAACATTATTACCTGAGCACCCGAAGATGTGCTTGCACCTGGTGAGCCAGAGTGCAAATGTAAGGAATATGGAGGTTCTGGTGGTGGAATAAACTCCTGCCTTGATAGCATTTTGGATACAGAGGGAGTATCTGTGGTCAAAGGACACCTGCTGGCAGTTGTAGGATATAAGTGAGCTTAAATAAGGACAGGACTACAAAATATGAGTAATAGTTTCGTCTGTAGTTGAGCACAGCTGACATAGCATGTTGAGCTAGGCAAATCCTCTTCTTGTGACCAAAAAGTGATTTGTGGGTAGGGATTTAGGTTTAATTTTATCAGAAAGTCTATGTATTTGGACTCAATGTACCAGTTCCTTGATTTACGTATAATGACTTGTTATTTAGCCCTAACGATTGTTGAGAGGCAGTGAGGTTTGGGTATCTTAATTTATACGTCTGCCAATATGTTTTCTTTGCATCTAAAATAGGTTTTGTTAATGTTATCATGTTAGTGATGTGTTTCCACAGCTCTATCAGCCATTTGCTAGAAAAAGGTGGTGCGGTGTCCGTTGAATTTACTGGAATAAATGGTTCATGTTCTAAGTATCTGTGATATGTGGATCTTATCACGCCCATCACTTTTTGAAGGAAAAGTGTGGATACAGAATGGAGGCCTAACCCATTCATGTCCTTTGGCATATGGATTTTGAATATACTTATGGAAACTACTTTGCCTTTCCATAGAAGCCTGGAGCATAATGAGTTCATTGTAGTTTCAAAAGTCTTAGTAGGCCTCATTACTGGAAGAAAATAGTTCAATCTGGAAAAAATTAACATGTTTAATAGGAATGTTTTTCCAGGCAGTGATAAGGTGACTCTGGAAAGTGAGGTTACAATTTTGTAAGTTTATTCTAGTATTGAGTTTTGTTATTTCTTTAGTCATGGCTAACTTTGACTTTGATATAGAAAACCCCAGAAATGTTTGAGGTTGAGATGTGAAAATAGAAAGTATTACTGATCCTGTAGTGATCTTCCACATTGAGGATTCATCGTAGTTGATTTTCAGGTTTAATTTTTTGACGTGCTTGTTGATAATTTGCATGAGAGACTGAAAAAACTTTTGTTCTGGCAGAAAGCTTGATATATCATCAACATAAGAGATATGATGTACCTGATGCTTTAATGTGGGGCTGTATATGCCAGGCACACTGCATTCAATTTCTGTAAGGAGGGCATTAATGTAGGAGATGAAACATAGAGTGGGAAATGGTGATCCTTGTGGGATCAACAGATGAGGTCTGATTCCCTCGGATATTTGTTCATCTAGAGAGGTGAAACAGGAGTGGTTGAAAAGAAGATTCCCTATGATATTTGTAAAAAACCTCAGGCACTTGGTATTCTTTCAATGTTTGAATTAGTTGTCCAAGTCGAACGCAGATGCAAAGTCGAGTTGTATGACCAGCAGTTTTGTCTTTCTGTGCAACCTGACATGTTCTTTTATAAGCATAAATCATTGTACTGCATCTAATGCAGAGGCACCTTTCCTCACAAATTGGTATTTGGAGATGTGCAGGTAGAGTTGTTCTTGGATTCTGTCTTTCACTATTGATTCGATAATTTTTATAAGAAGTGGAATCACGGAAATGGGCTGAAGGTTTGATAAGCTGGAGGGATTTATTTGTTTTTTAAAAATGGTACTAAAGGCTACCGGGTAAATGTCTGGAATGCCCTGAAAGACACCTGGCAGTATATCGATCGTCCTGCGCACGATAGGGCCGGTAAACTCACTCACATGTAGAAGCACAAATCTAGGGATTCTGGGAACTCCAGGGTGTGTACTTTCTGGATATGATTGCAGTTTTGAGATGATTTGTGCTTGTGATGTTATGCTCAAGGTTGTTGCTTGAAGCTTTCCATGTTTTACCAGTTGCATACTGTTTGTTCTGTAATTTGGCGGTAAAGTGATCGTGTATTTTCCCAAGCATTTCTGGACTGCCGTAAATATTGTGATCAATTTCAATCATGGTGGGGATTGGCCACTTAGTGAAGCCTAAAGCCCACCTGATATAGCTACATGTCCAGTTGTGCCGATTAGACAAGAAAATCCTAGACCTTTTGGTTGCGATGTAGTGTGTCAGAATCTTCTGTTTCTCATAGTATTGCATTTTTAGATCCATAATATCATGTGTATTGACATCTGTATGTGGGAGTGTGCTGAGTCTATTGCTGATGGATTCAAGGTCTTTTAGCAATTGATTGGGACCTTTGGTTGTTCTGGTGTGGAAATCTATTAGTGAGCTCAAAATTTCCAATGAGTGATGACCAAGCAGAGGTAAGGTAAGCACATGTATTTTTATTTAGTAGATTATAAGCCTCAGAAAAAATCCACTCAGGAGTGTTAGATTTATTTAGTAGTTGGATTGTGTGCCTATAGTTTGAGTGATTTGTTATGGAAGGGTCTAATTGAAGATTAATTAGTAGGGCTAGGTGATCAGAGAAGGGAACAAACTGTAATTTGGTGTTAATATTGAAATGTAGCTCAGGAGAATAATAAAGAAGGGAGATTAAAGACCTTCTATGGAGTGAGTAAAAGGAGAACTCTGGTGGGAAAAAACCTTCTTCACACAGAAGAACTCTATTGATTAGGTGAAGATATTTAGTGTTGAACTGATCATAGGACATATTATAATATCCAAAGCAGATTATAGGTGAGGCATCTGAGGATAATAGGGAATTAATTTTGAGTATCTCTGAGAGAACTAAGGAGGGGTTGTTTTGGATGTATAAATATATTTAAATATATTATGTTTATTGAGTTGTTACCAATCAAGAGATTAACAATTACAAGTTCTTTATTAAGATATAGAATTCTGAATCCATTGAGAGGAAGATTTTACTTATGAGGAAAGCTATGCCAGATGACGCAGAGGTGGATGGAGCATGATGGAAAAAACCATATTGTTTGCATCATTTGAACTATTTGATAGTAGGATTGTAGATGTAATTTTGTCTTGGAAAAACAAGCAATGTGTAATTATGTTTTTTGAAGACATCTCTGAACTGCACGAACACGATCAAGGGAGTTAAAGCCTCTGATGTTGATACCTCCTATTTTGAGCAACATTATTAAATTGATACATAGTGACTTGTATTTAATGATCTGAGATATTATGCTCCATAAGGACTTGTTCATCCAGGTTATGAAGTTCTCATCCCTGACCTTCAGGAACTGGATGTACTGTATTTATTGGGAAGGTTGCATGTTTCTTTGTTGCTGTGAGTAGATTTTGTTTGAAATTCAAGTCTGACTGGGAGTTTGTGCCAGTAGACAGATCTAATGAGGGACTTTCTTGATTGAATTAGGATAATCTGATAGAATGCCTGAGATAGAATTGACATGGAGTTGCATGGAAATAGCATACCTTTAAATCAAGACATCTACATTTCAAGTATTCTGTTTTTTTTCCAATTTTACAAATATAAACTGTTTACATGTATAACATTTATCCATCAATTATCTACAATTTAAATACTCTAATATATTTCAAATAGTAAATTTTAGTTGTAATTAGAGGGGATTTGAATACAGACTTTCAAGCTTTCTTCAGCTATCTACTCCATCTTATATATTGGTACACATGACAACACACATATGAAAAAGGTAAATGATCTCCAAAATACAATTTCATACTGAAGTGGCACTGATGTTGGTCCAGATCATCATCTCTTGCACATATATAATCAATGCTGTTTATATTAAAATAGCAAATTATTAATCTTTAATGGACATACTTCAACCTTCTCTACCCATAACTGAAGGAAGTTTGAAAGTCTATGTTCAAATCTCTAATTATATCTACAATTTACTAACCAAATCTTTATATACACTTTTTGTATATTTCAGTATAAAATTAATTTTTCTAGCCTGAATGATATTAGATAATATATCTAGGTTCTTGTATCTCAGATGCATGGTTATATTTGAGCTCCAAGTTGTTCAGCTATTTTGTAAGGCAAAGCAAAAAAAAATAAATCCAGAAATAATAAACATATGTGCTGTAAGCACAAATAATGAAGCTAGTACATATAATCAAAAGAAAATATAAAATACTATTTTAGTTGAGCACTTTCAAGAGACTTCTTGCTCTCATATTCATAGCTACTATCTTGTTAAAAACTGCATTGTTGGAAGAAAAATTTATTCAGAATAGTTATAACTGCCATTTTTGGGACAGGCTAAAGCAGGCTTCTCTTCGATTGATGGACTTAGGATCAGTTGCTATGTGTAATGCTTCTCTGATCTTGTGTCTAGCATCATGCCTTTCTGAGCAAACGTTGCTAGCAGATGTGGGTTCGAATCTATGCTCTGTTGTTTTTCATGCTCAAAGATGGAACTGCCTTCCTTTTAGTTTTGTTGTAAAGGTATTTATGCTGAGCCATTTTGTTGGCAATATTGGTTCTGGTCTCCCCAAAATATGCAGCCTGGCAGTTAGCTTGTGGGCAGGTCATTTTATACATGACTTGGGGGATGAGTTCAGGTATGATTTTGTTCTTGGAATTATTGATGTCTGTTTGTATTGGGAAGTGATCAATATATGGTGGCACCAAGTCCTTAGCTAGTTTGTTATTGGGACATTTGGCTAAGGGTTGAATGTATGGTATAAGAATTCTTGGCCTGTTGTGATTGATTTTGTGATAAAAAAATTTATTTACTTTCTTGTTGATCGAAAATTGTGAGTAACCTATTTTAGTTAGGTCAGCCATGTATTGGGTAAGACTGTGCCTTGTCTGTTTCATACTTATACAATCATGATTTCTGAACAAGAATAAAGATAAGCCTGCTAGTTTATGAGCATATGGTGCATACAATGTAGGGTGTGTTATACCTCATACTTCAACTGGCTTGACTGTCATAGTGTAATCAAGGTGATTATGATTTCTGTTTACACATATGTCCAGGTATCTGACCTGTTGTGTTTAGTTTTCAACTTTGTAGGTAAGTTTGGAGACATTCTGGAGACTGGTGCATAGTTCAGAAATAAAGTGGTCAGGGACTGCAATGAATATATTGTCCATGTATGTGGGGTTGAACTGAAGTATCTAGGTAATGTGAGTTTTTCGTGATGGTTCAGTACAATGTTAGAGATTATGCCACTAAGTGGTAGACCCATTGGCCAACCATTGATCATTTGAACCAATTGTTCCTGAAAGGTGCGACTATGTTTGGGTTGAACCATTTTAGAAATTCATAAATGAATTTAGTGCATGTGGGTGGGCAGTTATTGGCTATGAGTGTCATTAATGATCTGAATAGTTTGTGTACAGTCAATTGATCTGTAGAACTCTGTAATGTCAAGAGTTGCTACTTTAAAACTTGGTGGAATGATCGCTTGCTTGATTTTTCCAACGAATTCGAATGATGAGTGAATGGTGTACTCTCAAAGCTTAAAGTGTCAATGAGCCATCTATTGACAAGTGTAGCAGTGTAATAGCTTCTTAAAAACACCATTACAAAGTTGAAGTTTTACAGAGGTGAAGAAAACAAAATAAATTTTTATAAGTTTGATTTTGTTTGTAAAACTTGATTAAAAGCTTTTTTTTCTTGTACAAATATATATGTATGTTACATTTAATAGCAATACCACAGCTATATTCGTATTTTTTTAAATTTTTTTAAAAAAAAATTAAGATTTAGATTGATAAGAATAACTAATAAAAGAAAGAAAAGAAAAATTTCATTTGTTAATCCCTAGATTTGTAAAAAGCAATTTCTTTTCTTTAATTGCATAGCTATTGTTAGCCAAATGGAAAGTTATTTTAATTAAGAAAGAGAAAGAAAATTTTGTAATAGGTCCTGATAAAAGAGATTTTTCTATAAAAGGCTTAACTAGGCTATTGTGAGACAGTTCTTTTTTTTTTACTTGCACAAATTCTGAGAGAATGATTCCTGTACAAAACTCTTGAAGAATAATTCCTGAACAAACTCTCTCAGAATGATCCCTGCATATTCTGAGAGAAAGCTGATTCCACAATTATCTTACACAGATCATGGAAGAAAAAATTATAGTCTTTGGAAAGACTATTGAAAGAAATTTTCTATTACTGGTTTATGGAGATTCTACTTAAAATGAACACCAAACTTACCACAAGGATATTTTCCCATACCATGGCTTGCTAAGCTTTTCATTAGGACAGGTTTATGCTTCCTGTGTCTCCATTGCTTGCTTATAATGCTGTAAGAATCAACTACTAAGAAACCAATCTACTCACCTAAGTCTGCCATCAGTGATTCCAGATCAAACACCATGCTCAATAAGCCTAGGGCACTGGCGTTTAATTAAATTGTTAAGGTACCTTACGTTCTACAATTTAAACAATTTTATTGTCTTAAATTTGTTTATTTTGTGTAATTCAGTTTCTGGGCATTTGATATTGTCCTCTTAAATGAATGCCAGTTTCAAACCTGTATTGTACATTATGTTCAAGTCTTAGTAAGCAAGGTAAAAATATAGTTTTAATTGTAATATCACATTCCTTGTTGTTGTGTAGAGTAGTCTTGATATTACAGACTCTTTTAATTAGCTTCTGACTTGTGACCCAGTTATTACTTGTACTTATGTCATGAAACTATAATTATTTGTAATACACTATTATGAAATATAATAGCCTTTAGTTTTATTCTTTCAAGCTTCAAATTTGTTTATTAGGGACATGTACGATCATTTTAACCCTCTCAATAGGTAGATTGTGAGTTCCTAGCCTGTCTTGCAATGAAGGGAGGTCAATTGATTGAAAGTAATAACTTTCAATGCTCTTATTTTGTTTCTTAAAGTTAGTGTTTTAGAAGCTATTTTTACATTTCCCCTGTTTGGCATAAGCTCTAAGGAATCTCAAATACAGAGTTTCATTCTTTTTAATAACTATTGGTTATAAGCAGGAAGCTAAATTTCCCCTCCCTTCAGTTACTGAGATCACTGAATACTTACTAGTACTTTTGCTGCTCTCGGTATTTTGCAATCTTTCGCTATAATTATATCAGGCACAGAAAATCACTTTCTAAGCAATGTTAAAATATTTTAATTTTGATGAATGTATGGGTGGTGCATTTTAAGTTGATTTTAAAGTTTATTCTCTAGATTTATGTTTATTTAATCATCTTACTAATAAATTATTTATTCATTTTACTTAGTTGATTTTGTTTTCTGTTGCTACCTTCCAAACTGTTGAAACAAAACCCTCATTTGCTTAATTGAGCTAACCTGCCGCCTTCATGTTCGTATATCCTGTCCACCATTAAAATAAATGTTTAGATCTGATTTTCAGACTAGTGGTACCCTTGTGGTCAGTATATGCAAAATAAAAATCTTTTTGTCTGGTACAGCAGTATTAAAATAATGTGCCATTCTGAAGTCTAACATGAGTCTTAGAGATTTGTCAGGCTTGTACAACTTCGTATTCGTGAATATTCTCGAGGGAGATGAAGTTGACAGGTATATATGAGTATATTCTGATTTTGAGAATAGTATGTCTTGATGTATGTGTAATATTGAAGCAGTGAATTTGTTATGGTTAAGTTTGTTATTAAAATCATTTAACTGCACAAATTTTAATTTCCCAATTTGTATGTTAATTTTATCATAATACTCGTCCTCCATTAATGTAAATCTGCTGCCCTAGTCTTCCTTTAAGCAGATAAGGGAGTGGTCCATTAGAAATTGCCTAGTTGCAGCAATCTTTTGGTACCAAGAAATGATAGGTGTATTTAGCTGTTTGTTCTTTATGACTTTAACGAAACGTGCTATTACTGTTTCCTTTAATGGGTTGTTAATTAAATTTGCCTCTATGTCTGTGATGATCTCAAT
The DNA here is from genome assembly GCA_028023455.1 of Epiperipatus broadwayi. Taxonomy (NCBI): domain Eukaryota; kingdom Metazoa; phylum Onychophora; class Udeonychophora; order Euonychophora; family Peripatidae; genus Epiperipatus; species Epiperipatus broadwayi. The sequence goes on from JAQFVV010012500.1 coordinate 2,252,446, forward strand.
TCTAGGATTCTTCCATCTTCCACCAATGAATTTAGTTTAAAAACTTCATTCATATCTTTAGGGATTACAGTGTTTGTGAGATTCACATATGCATTGTGCATGTCTGTGTCTAGTGTAACATTTAGTTTATAGGCCAGAAGCTTGGATTTTATTATTGAATTTATGGCTGAGAAAATATGTACATTTACTATATTTATATATTGTGGGATTGCACAATTGTCCACCATTATATTCCATCTTCTCATCTTATTCCTGAGGGCTTTCTTACTTCTGCTAATTATAGAAATGAGCAGTTGTCTTTGTAAATACAATTTTATTCTGTTATACTTGAAAATGATTCTGTTTATCCTTAATACAGCAATTAGGTATAATTTTGTATTCTGTACACTTACTTAGGAAATTGATAACTCGGTGTGAAGAAGTTGCCGATTACGTGTATAGTTAGTTATTCATTACTATGAAATAATTGAATTATTTACTTCATTAAATTGCAAAATACTATATATATGTGCTGTACACAAAGATGCTAGTATATATAATCGAAAGCAAAAATAAAATACTATTTTAGCTGAGCACTTTCAAGAGACTTCTTGTTTTCATATTCATAGTTACTATCTTGTTAAAAACTGCATTGTTAAAAGGAAAATTTATGCAAAATAATGCAAATTAGTTATAACTTCCATTTTTGGGACAGGACAAAGCAGGCTTCTTTTCGATTAATGAACTAGGATCACTTGCACACCTGAAAAACTATTTAGCAAACAAATAATGATTGAAAATATTTTCAATAAGTTTGATGAATGCAAACATTATGTAAAAAATTAAATTAAAATATGTCATTATTGCTAATTTTTAATGTTTACATTTATAGTGTTTAATTAAAATATTTATCTATGAGTTACAGTTTATTTACTATTTCTCCGAAATGCTTTTCTAAATAATATTATTTTCATATTTTCAAACATATTACTTTTATATTTTTGATTTTTTTATGAAAAAATATAAACCTTATCAATTAGCTTATTCTTTGATGCAATATGACTTCTGCTTTCTCTATGAAAAAATATAAACCTTATCAATTAGCTTATTCTTTGATGCAATATGACTTCTGCTTTCTCGGAGTCAGGAATCTCTCTGCCACTATGCCAGAGAAATCTGTTAGCCATTTTATCTTCCCTTTCTATTCCCCATCCTAAGTTTTTCCCATATTCTTCTCAATTCTGCTCCATCCCATTTCCACAACATTATCTTTGTCCACACTATGGCCTTTATATCTAAATCAAACCAAAAATCCATTTTCTATATAATCACTTTAATTAAGCATTTAGATTCAATTAACAGATGTCTAATTACATAACTTGCAGACTAAATCACCTAGGTCTCCATTTATGTGAATATCCCCTTCTTGCCAGCTGTTCAAGCCTTAAACAGTAAACTACTTTCCTTACTATTATCATAAATTAATTCACACCCAATATTCTGCTGATTTTTGGTAAGACTGTGAGGAACAGTTGAAACTGTTATTATATTAATGGACATTATTTGCTTAAAGGAGTAAGGAGTTTGCGATTATGACATACTGGGAAATTTATGGTCTGATTTATAAAAATCAAGTTTTACTTCACAGTGACATTGGTCTAAATAACAAACTATTAATCAAAAAACTCAAAAGTTGGTACATTGAACCAAAATTTATCGACTTTATCATAAATCTGAACCTACCATTAACCACTTTCTACTGTGGAAAACAGATTTTAATAACATCGATCCTCAATGTCAACTTTGCAAAATGGCTGATGAAACTATTCAACATCTCCTTTACATGTATTCCCACTTTAGTACCATTAAAGCACTGATATCAACTAAAGTCACAATTGATAAAGACAGCCATCAACAGTGGTGATATTTCCATAATCAGATTGGCCATCTTCCTTTCCTATGCAGTCTGGATTATCAGATGCCAATTTATCTTTGAACAAACCACCCTCAGTGCCCCGAATGCCTACATTGGAATAAAAAAAAAAATTAAAGACAGAGACAAAATGCTCATGCCTTACAAATTTATTTCAGGACAAATGGAATAAAGTACTTTTTTTATAAACAATTTTTCAAAGCATACCCCGAAATTACAAGGAAACAACTTGTTTGGGACTAGAACCAGAATAGCTTCTCTGAAGCAAAAGACAGTTTAATTCAAAGTCATGTAAATTTAATTTAACAATTTTTTTTCTTGTTTAATAAATTGTTTTTAATAATAAAAAAAAAAGTTTGCAATTATTTAATAAGATATATTGTTATATATGAATAGGCAAAATTACTGAAGAAGTATATACAGAATTATATAGAAATAATTAAATATATATATATGCTTATATTTAATTTCTTATAATCATTTTTCATTAAATTAAATGACCATAACAGTGTCAAAAATATATATAAACTCATAATCAATCGATAAATTACAAATAAATTAAAATAATAGGTAACTCTTGATATATAACTTAATTTAATATCAAATTGATTTTCATTTTATCTATTATTTTAATTTATTTATAATTTATCGATTGTTTAAGAGTTTATATGCTTATATTTACATAAAACATCTAAATATCTTTATTGATCACTTTTCAATATCATAAAACATAAAATCCGATTGTTGCTAGTTTTAATATAACAAAAATAAATAACATTTAAAAATAAAATGATCTCCATTGCATTTCTAATCCGTTTTAATACAGTAAGGTTTAATTTTAAAACATGCTGTCCTCCTATTTTACGGTCATTAATATATTATAAAATCAGAATTAAATGAAATAAAGTAAAGATTATATATACACTGTAACAATCATGCATGCGTGGATGTGTTTTTATAAATATTTTAAAAAACAGAAAAAACAATTTTTAAAAACATAATTAAAAAATATCATAAAGTTATATTTAAAATCATATAGTTTATATTTATTTAAATAATATGCTTAAACAATTTAAAGTGAAAAACAGAAAAACAATTGTTTTTTTAAATGTATTTTTTGGTAAAGCTTCTCAATGTGATTAATTATAAAACGAAGAATATGTAAACATCTTTATAGAGAGATTATAAAACAGATAATGAATAAATGAACCAATAAGGGAATTTAAAAAATAAAAAAACAATTATAAATAAATTTATTTTTTGAAAAACAAATATATTTTGAAAATACAAACTTATAAAAAGAGCAAAAAAAAAAAAAAATCGCTTCAAAATGAAATTAGTTAAAATGAATTTAAACTAAAAGAATTTCAAAACAGCAAAGATAATATTATATCTTCCAGTTATTATTAGAGGCAGTTAAACTATACTTCTCTACCTTTTTAGTGGCCACTCAGTCAAAACCAGGATCAGCTAAACAACTGAAGAAGATAGTGGGCCTGTTGCCCAAGGATTTCTGTAAGAACAGCAGTTTCTCGGTGCATAACTTCAGTATATAGTAAAAACAAATATCTTCAGTAATAAATGTGATCAATACACATACAGATTAACTTAATCACTTATAATAAAAGTGATGTGATGTATTATGGCTTCTCCTTAAACGAAGTCAAGAATATCTCAGCAATTATGCCCAGATAAACCTGTTAGCCACTTTATTTTACATTCCCCACTCTAAATTTACCCATAATCTGCTCTATCCCATTTCCACAACATAATTTTTGTCAACTCTATAAACCTTTATATCTAAATCCCCCTTATCTTTTCCCAAACCCAGCATAAAAACCAATAATTCACTTTCTGTATAATCACTCTTTTGATATTTATTTTTCCATAACTTCATTATATGTACCCTTTCTGTTTTCAAACATTTACATTCAATTAACAAATGCCTAATATTTTCAATTCCTTCCTTACATAATTTACAAAATAAATCACCCATATTTTTCCATTTACATGTATATTCTTTTGTAGCTAAAGATCCTGTTCGAGCCTTAAACAATAAACTACTTTCCTTACTATTATCATATATTAACTCACACCTAATATTCTGTTTATTTCTATATATATTTAAACTCTTTTTACTCTCTATACTATTTCTCCATCTCTTTAACTCCCTAGTCTTTATTAATAAATTTATTCTTTTATCCCATTCCTTACTACTATAACATTCAATAATCCTCTTAACACAATCATCCCATCTTTTGTACAAATATACTGATATAAATTCTTTATCCAAATCTTTTGCATACCGCATTACCTTTCTCACCCATCTTGTTACCTGCCCTTTACTCATAACCCAATTAAATACTATTTTAGCTATTCTTTTATTATCCATAAACTGCAATCTACCAAACATTTTCATTTTACTTTTTGCATCTCTCATATGAAAACTTGACCATCCCATTTCTCCTTGAATTGCCTCCCTTGCTGTCCATACTTCTGCATCCAATGCATGTCTTCCTACTTCCCTTTGAGCTTTTTCTAAATAATCTAATATCTTTTTACTCCATACAGTAGTGCCACCAAGTGTAAGCTTTCATAATCAATAGATGCAGGAAAATTTGTGCATAAAATCCCTATCTAGTGCCTACTCATCCAACATTCCCAGACTAGTTTCTAACTAGTGGATTTCATCAGTGAGGAGCCTTGGATTTAAGAGCACTGCTTCTAATGCAACCATTCAGAATCCACTTGTTAGTTATTTGGCTAACTATAAAGTTAGCAACCCAAGGTGAAAACACAATAATGTATTCAACTCAAGTTCATTTGAATTATAGTCATATAGATATGAAATCAGTTCAACACCTATATATTTTGATGGCTTTGCTTTTCAAAAACTAGTCACCATTATCCTATAGGCAGGACAGGTATAAAACCATCAAAATATCCCACTATCATCATTTCATTTGCTTACACTTCCTGTTAATAATAGTACCAAACTCTCTATAACAGAAGTGCCACCAAGTGCAAGCTTTTGTCATCAATGGATACAGAAGGTTTGACATAAAATCCCTATTTAGTACCTGCCTACTCACACAACATCACCAGACAGTTTCTAGCTTGAGGAGCCTTGAATTTGAGTGTGCTGCACTTAGATCTTAGGATCTAATGCAACCCTCCAGCAGCCACCTTTTATCTATTTGGCTAACTATAAAGCTAGGAGCCCAAAGAGAAAAACACCATAATGTTTCCAACCCAACCTCATTTGCTTGTATAGTCATATAGATATGAACTCAATTCAGCATTTATACATTTTGGTGTCTTTGGTTTTTCAAAAACCATGAACACCATTATCCTATGGGCAGGATATGTATAAAACCATCAAAACATTGCATGATCACCATTTCATATGCTTACATCATTTTACATGCTTACATATGTTGATTATGAAAGCTTGCACTTTGTGGCATTACTATTATGGAGAGTTTGGAACTTTTATTAACAACATGCATAAACATCTGAAATGGTGATCATGTGATGTTTTGATAATTTTATACTTATCCTGCCCATAGGATAATGGTGACTGTGGTTTTTGAAAAACCAAAAACACCAAAATGTATATATATGCTGAATTGAGTTCAAATATATATGCTATACAAGCAAGTGATCTTGGATTGGAAACATTATGGTGTTTTTATCTTGGGCTCCTAGTTTATAGTTATACAAATAGATCAAAGTTAGCTGCTAGAGAAATGCATTATTTCCTAAGATTTAGGTGCAGTGCTCTCAAATCTAAGGTTCCTCACTGAAGAAAGCCACAAGCTAGAAACTAATCTGGGGGTGTTGGATGAGTAGACACTAGATAGGGACTTAATGCACAAACCTTTGTACATCCATTAATTTATGAAAGCTTGCACTTGGCAGCATGTGTAAGCATATGAAATGATGCTCATGTGTTGTTTGGATGATTTCAATCACTCATTTAAAAAAAACTAGTTTACTAATTATTAAAATCTTATTTTAATTTTCACTCATTTATATATTCAGATAAAACATTTCATACATGTATTTAGCTTGAAAAAATTATTTGTAAGAGATTTTAATGTAATTTTCATTCTTATAAAAAAAAATTATGAAAAGAAAACTTTAAAATTCTATGATTATATACATATATAGTATATGATTAATTTTGTTAAATTTTCAGTTTACATTATTCTAAATTCAGTAATTAAATTTTTGCAAAATGTTAGTAACTCTAATTACTAAACATCATATAATCACCATTTCCTGAGATTACAAAAGCTGTTCAAATATGTATGATGTGATGTATTGTGGCTTCTCTTTAAACGAAGTCAAGAATATCTCAGCAATTATGCCCAGATAAACCTGTTAGCCACTTTATTTTTCAATCCCCATTCTAAATACAGTAATGCCATCCAGTGCAAGTTTTAGTAATTAATGGATGCAAAGTTGTGCATAAAATCCCTATAAAGTGTCTATTCATCCAATAACCCAGATTAGTTTTTTTAATCCTATGCTTTCATCAGTAAGCATTGCATTCTATCCTAAAATCTAGATGCAGTGTTCTCAGATCTAAGATTCCCCATTGATGAAAGCCATAGGCCAGAGACAGGTCTGAAGATATTGGATGATAAAGACTGTTTTATGTGTCAATTGATTGTAGTGTATTGGAATTTCTGTTTTTATTAATTTATTAAATTGCATAGACTTAGTGTCTTTATGCTTTGTCTATGGAAAAAAGAAAAAAAAAAATTCATATGAAAAATGGATAGAAGAGATTGCAATAGATATTATTTTCTATGCCTGATTAATGACTTGCACTTTATTGTATGAGCAAAAACAGAAATACCAAATACATTATCAATTATACATGTAATCTGGCTAGATAACTAAAACAAATGCCTCTTTATCTTCATTCCAATTATAGGAATAATTAGTGCAATTTGTATTTTTGAAATTTGCACTTTAAATAGTCATATCACTACCACTGGCTCAATTTGCAGTCTATTTTGATCTTTTGGAAAAAGATGATTTAGGTCAAAATAAAATATCACATAATACTTCTGATAGAGAGCAGTGGCTTTTATCACTCAATGCAAATGTTAATACAAGATTTCAATTGGGTGTAGTTCCAAATATAACAAAAAGCTATTTATAATATTTATAACAGTTACATATAATAATTATCCATGTAATTATATATTTATTTATTCTAATAACTGAAGCTTCTGATGAGCTTTATACATAAATGAACTCTTAAAACATAGATAATGCTTAATTTATTTACATAATTTTAAATAAAAAAGTAAATTCAATCTATTGATTATATATTGTACTGGTTCATCCCTACCCTGATAAGATGAGCATGTGCACATATAGAACATGAAACAAATATGGCAGCATGCCAAGATAGAAAGTAATTTTAAATTCATTTTACGATCGTTTTGATGCAAGCATCAGGATGTTTATAAAACTATTGACTCTTACATACCTTTGGATGTTTATAAAACTATTGACTCTTACATACATTTGAAAGATTACTTTAATTTCAATCCTTCACACCACTCCCAGAAAGAAAAAGATTAATCCCCCCTCCTGAAAGAATATGTATGGCCAATAATGATATGAAATATAATGAAACAAACAAAATCTAATAGAAATAAACACCCCAATGACCAAAGATTTAAATCCCGATAAGTGAGTATTCCATATGCCAGCTCAGCATTCTCTTTATCTTAGATAAAAAAATGGGAATATAAAATTCACACAATTATCTAAGTGTTTTATTATTTTAGAGAAAGAAATACGAATAAATTATCAAAGCAGTAAGGCAGTTCTATAATTATTAAACAAATGCTTATTGAATCCCGTATCCTTTCACCAATTACCAAGATAAATACAATAGTAATAAACCCCAATGCATAATAAATAATATAAAAACAATATATGAGACTATTATAGTTATTTTAATAAAGAAAGAAAATGTTAAAATATAAAACATAAAGAATCAATTAGTGGCAGAAAGTGGTCTGAGAATCATAGCCTTGCACATGAATATATTTTACAAATAATAAATATTACATTAAATAAGATCAATATTTTATGCAAAGAGATATAAATGAAAGATATGTAACACACAATAATATATATGAAATTAATAAAATAGAGTACCATATAAAAGTCTTTTTCATACTTCTCTGGGCTCTCAGTAGGCTATTCATCTGTTCATCCAGAGTGGCGAGGACATCTCTTGAACATGGCACAACACAGGAGCTTTCATAATCATTTGATGGCTGGATCTAGGAGATACTTCTGACGATATTGTTCAGCAGCTTTCATGATCATTTGATAGCTGGATTCAGGAGACATTACTGATGATATTGTTCAGCAGCTTTCATGGTCATTTGATGGCTGGATTCAGGAGACATTACTGATGGCAGGAGCGGAGCTGGATGAGCGCACTGACTGGGGGTTCCCACCTCATGACCATTTCATGGACAAAGAGTACATTTGTTCTTGAGGTTTAACCATAAATTTCCTCTTTGGTTAACAATTATCAACTAACAGTAGTGCTTTCTTTTTGGTTTCTACAGTACTGGTAACGGTTCTCATTTACTTTGGGTTTTCAAATACCAGCACCTTTCCGTAAAAACAGTTCTATACTGCACTAATAATAATTGGCTAGCTGGAAACCATCTTGAAGTTTACATCAGTGTGATATAACAGACATAACTAGAAGTGGCACGGCTGACTGTCTGCCTCTGTATGTTCTGCTCCAACTCTCTAAGTTTAATCGGACAGGTTAAGATAAATCCAATAAGTTAACATGAGTGAGTGAATGATTGACTGCTTCAGTGAGTGAATGATTGACTTAGTGACTGATTGAATCTCTCCAAACTGGTGAACAGCATATATAGCCCACCCATTATAATCCCAATCTAGGTACCCCTCTGAAAAACATTTATTTGGCTAATTTTGACTTTTGTTAGTGGATCCATACAATGCACGAAGCATTCCTAAGTAATCCAACAATTAATCTCAAGAATTTTTATTTTTAATTAAATTGATTATCTACTATGACCAAAAAGAAAAAATTTACAATACAAGATATTTTCTGATAATAAAATTACACTTAAAATATATTTTTAATTAAATTAGATATATTTCCCCACCCGCATTAACATAAATTTCAACAAACTCTTTTGTCAAGTTGAAATATTTGATAATTAAAAAAAGAGAAACAAAATTACTTATCTACTAAAACTAAAACTGCCTTTAGGCTTTTCTTAAATTTAGAACATTTGTAGAGAAAAATAACTAGTAAAACTTTTGATTTTAAACATTATGTATTTGTTAGAACATTTAAATATTACCATTTCCCTTTCTTTTTACAAGCATTTAACAACAACATCAACAAAAAATATAAATACAAATTACACGTAAACATCTTTGCATTTATTAAAAAAAAAAATTAACATAAAAATATAATAAAAATTTATTATGAGCATATAGTTAATATGCTAACACATTGAATTATAAATTATGAGACTTAACTATTGGCTTTCCTTGTGTGTGCGAGTATATGATGTATCCACAGACATTTCTCATTTTATAACCTGACTTAATTTTAATTTATATAGATGGTATACACACCCCCTTTAATGGCTTTATTACGTATTTTAAGTCATTTTCTTTCGTAATACCATCTTATGCTTGTCCATATGAAGTGTGCCTGTTATAATACCCTCCTCCCAAATGAGACATTTAAATGGGATTATCATTTAACATCTTTTACTCATTATTTACATTTCTTTTTTTTTTTACTTAAAATTTTATAATGTAAAACAACAAACATATAAAAAGTAAACTTTTATGTTTGATCCCCACTTTTATCGACACAAATTTTTAGTGAGCAGAAGACATGATGTTTGAATAGAACCCCATCTCCCAAGCATCATCACACAAGCCAACACTGCATCGAACTCCCCAGGCCAGAAATACTAAGAGACACAGAACCATGGCATAAAGATTTCTGTTATATATAGAACTATGTGACAGCCAAGGAAAGTAAAGTGTGAGAGTCAAATGACTACATCTTAAAACAAAAAGGGCAGGTATTTCTAACCAAGAACCCTACTGAAATATAAATTTGAGTAAATGCACCCCTGCTCATTCTCTATGGAGACTTATAGGGTATTTTGCATTATTGAAGAATTCATCCCAGAGGAATTTTCATATCTGCCCCTCCACTGCACCCATGCTCGTTCTTTATTGAGACTTACAGGGACTTTTGCAATGGAATAGATCCCAGAGGAATTTTTATCTCTGCATACTCTGACACAGCATCACAGAACTTCCAAACCACACAAAAAACTCCAAACGCTCCTCTGCACTCTCACCATCTCTAACCCAAGGGCACAGAAAGCACATCCTCAACACTCAGAAAACTGAAGTCACACCTCTGACCCTCAAACAATATGACCAACCACTTCACTTATTCTACTTCCAAAAAACTTTTTTTTTAAAAAAAAAAAATTATGATTTTACTCGAATTCAGGTTTATCACCCATGTCAAATAATTTTATTCAAGCTTGTAGTTCAATTTACAAATCCCTCATATTTCTTGTTTCATTTAATGGTCCGTCCTAGTATATATATATTTTTAATTACTTTAACCTCAGTCAGCGGTTCCTTCTTACTTCTACTATCCTCACTAGGACTAGAGAATCTTAACCCACTTTTATGTCTAGATTGGTGTTTCAGGCAATTTCTTTCCCTTTCTTTTAGAGCTATCTGACAATCTCTGCCTGTTATTTCTATCCCAGTTATTCTGATCCCCACTGTACTTTATAATATCATGAATGTTTCTGCTTCATTCACTGTCAAGAAGCTTAAATCCCTTTTCTTTGGTGCCATATTGAAATCTAGGACTGTCTAGTACTTCCATAAATTCAACCATTCTCTCTATTACTTTCCTTTCATCACTTATTTTTACTCTTAAACCTTTCTTGATCATAGAAGGGTTCTTCTTTATGTATACGGTAACACCTATGCTTTTTACTTTCTTGTGAATATTTACTATTTTTTTTTCAATTACCTGTGTATAACCTCTCTAACTTTTCTACTCCATGACTTTCTTTAGTCAAATCTATCTCTATCCTATCACTATTAGTCTGATGGAGGTCCCAATATTTTTTCTCTACACCTTTGAGCCTTGATTCCATCCCTAAGAATATTTCTTCCCTAAAGTCATCGAAGCTTTTAACTATTTCATTTGATATCTGCCTGAGTTCTAGTTTTATAGTATTTAAAAACCTCTCCATTATCATCACTAAGTTTTCTCTTTCCCTTCACTTAGTAGCTCCATCACTGACTCTATTATACTTTCTTGCTTTAACATGCACTTAGATTACATGTGTTTTTCTTTTTTTTAACTATTGATACTATGTTTCAAAATACTCAGTGCGCACCGCACCATGCTCCTCTTATTCTAACCGTCATTTATTTCTCCCTTTTGTGCTATGTTCTCCTTACTCATTTACCGATTAAAAATACGAAAATCTGTTTTCCAAGATTGCTCTTCACCCTAATAATATTAAATATAAAAACAAATAATCTAACATTAAACCGTACAAATTTTGGAAATGTTTTTAAGCCAAAAAAAAAAAACTGATTATGAATAGCATTGCAATTATAAATGTTACATACTTTCAAAAAATTTCTTATTGATACAATTTCAAAATTCTACATTACTCTTTAAAGATATACTTTTTTTAAAAAAAAAATTTATTCCCGAAGTCTGTTGTCTATTTTTATTAAATATACAGTTTATACTTATATACTGCCGTTTATTTCTTTCTCTAACAATTTATCTATCTTTTTTTTTATTTTCTTTTTAATATGTTTATATGGTAAAATAATTTAAATCAGTATTATTGTAGTGTCAAACGTCACTTCAAAAACAAAACAAAGTTTAGAATTTTTATTTATAAAGATTCCTAATCGTAAACCACTTTTTTAAAAAATCTTTTCTCCACTTAAAAAAAAAAATTTTCTTTAACACTTTGCTTTTGAGAGATTTTTTCTTTATTTATGTTTAGTGGCCGTATTTTTCCTATACTGGCCATGTTAAATCAGGCCCAACATGTTTGGCGCCAAAATTTCCCCACCTATACGGGTTCATCCCTACCCTGATAAGATGAGCATGCACACATATCGAACACGAAACAAATATGGTGACACGCTAGGATAGAAAGTAATTTTAAATCCTTTTTACGACCGTTTTGATGCAATCATCGGGATGTTTATAAAAATATTGACTCTTACATACCTTTGAAAGATTTCTTTAATTCCAATCCTTCATGCCACTCCCAGAAAAAAAAGATTAATTCCCCTTCCTGAAAAAATATGTAAGGCCAATAATGATATGAAATATAATGAAACAAACAAAATCTAATAGAAATAAACACCCCAATCAATGGCCAAAGATTTAAATCCCGATAAGTGAGTATTCCATATGCCATTTCAGCATTCTCTTTATCTTAGATAAAAAAATGGGAAACTAAAATTCACGCAATTATCTAAGTGTTTTATTATTTTATAGAAAGAAATACGAATAAATTATCAAAGCAGTAAGGCAGTTCTATAATTATTAAACAAATGCTTATTGAATCCTGTATCCTTTCACCAATTACCAAGATAAATACAATAGTAGTAAACCCCAATGCATAATAAATAATATAAAAACAATATATGAGACTATTATAGTTATTTTAATAAAGAAAGAAAATGTTAAAATATAAAACATAAAGAATCAATTAGTGATAGAGAATGGTCTGAGAATCATAGCCTCGCACATGAATATATTTTACAAATAATAAATATTACATTAAATAAGATCAATATTTTATACAAAGAGATATAAATGAAAGATATGTAACACACAATAATATATATGAAATTAATAAAATAGAGTACCATATAAAGTCTTTTTCATACCTCTCTGGGCTCTCAGTAGACTATTCATCTGTTCATCCAGAGTGACGAGGACATCTCTTGAACATGGCACAACACAGGAGCTTTCATAATCATTTGATGGCTGGATCTAGGAGATACTTCTGACGATATTGTTCAGCAGCTTTCATGATCATTTGATAGCTGGATTCAGGAGTCATTACTGACGATATTGTTCAGCAGTTTTCATGGTCATTTGATGGCTGGATTCAGGACACATTACTGATGGCAGGAGACGAGCTGGGCAAGCGCGCTGACTGGGAGTTCCTACCACATGAGCATTTCATGGACAAAAGTACATTTGTGCTTGAGGTTTATCCATAAATTTCCTCTTTGGTTAACGATTATCAATTAACAGTAGTGCTTTCTTTTTGGTTTTTACAGCATTGGTAACGGTTTTCATTTACTTTGGGTTTTCAAATACCAGCACCTTTCCGTAAAAACAGTTCTATACTGCACTAATAATAATTCTTTAGTTCGAAACCATCTTGAAGTTTACATTAGCATGATATAAAAGAAATAACTAGAAGTGGCACGGCTGACTGTCTGCCTCTGTATGTTCTGCTCCAACTCTCTAAGTTTAATCAGACAGGTTAAGATAAATCCAATAAGTTAACATGAGTGAGTGAATGATTGACTGCTTCAGTGAGTGAATGATTGACTTAGTGACTGATTGAATCTCTCCAAACTGGTGAACAGCATATATAGCCCACCCATTATAATTCCAATCTAGGTACCCCTCTGAAAAACATTTAATTAGCTAATTTTGACTTTTGTTAGTGGATCCATACAAGGCATGAAGCATTTCTAAGTAATCCAACAATTAATCTCAAGAATTTTTATTTTTAATTAAATTGATTATCTATTATGACCACTATCTGATTCAACACACACACACAAAAAGAAAAAAATTTACAATACAAAATATTTTCTGATAATAAGATTACACTTAAAATATATTTTTAATTAAATTAGATATATTTCCCCACCTGCATTAACATAAATTTCAACAAACTCTTTTGTCCAGTTGAAATATCTGATAATTAAAAAAAGAGAAACAAAATTACTTATCTACTAAAAATATAATTGCCTTTAGGCTTTTCTTAAATTTAGAACAATGAAAAAATTACTAGTCAAACTTTTGATTTTAAACATTATCTTTTGTTGGAACATTTAAATATTTCCATTTCCCTTTCTTTTTACAAGCATTTAACAGAACAAAAAAATATAAATACAGATTACGCATAAACAGCTTTGCATTTATTAAAAAAAAAAAAAGAACATAAAAAATATAATATGAGGATATAGTGTAATGGTAAGAAAAGTAGAGCTGCTTTAACCTAACCTAGAGATGTAGATAGAGGGGGTTCGAACCTCACCTACTCCTCTAGATTGCTATTAAGCGACTTACTCCCCAAACCTCACTAGAATTTAATCTTAATGTATGCCCGGTGGTCAGGGAGAGAAGAGACCACGAAAAGAAACTTTTACATATATAATGATCAGATGTACATACGTATGCTATAAAAGAAAACAATACTAAGTGGTTTTATTTATAGTGAATGAAAGATAACACAAACTTTTATTATTTACATTAAAAGAATTCATACAATGTTTTATTAATAGTGTCACAGGTTATTTTCACTGCAACTGGATAGACATATTTAAAAGATCCATTGATCGTAATAAGAACAGACAAAATTTTACATTATCATTTCTTTCTTTAAAATATTCCAGCCAATGGAAGTGTTACGTAAAACAAATCAAGAGAGAGAGAGAGAGATGATTCATTAACTCTGTGGCTGGAGAACATAGAAATAAATAGGTGGTCAAACTCAACTAAACACTTTGGACAGGTTTAAATCACTGCCCTACTTATGATTTAAGAAGAATGATAAAGTGACCCCAGCAGAAATTTCCAGCTATAATTGAAACATTTCAATATTTTGGAGAAAGATTTCCTAATAAATATAAATATATAAGACCATGCACATAGGCGATAGCATATAGTGGGCTGTGAGGCTCGAGACATAACAGTTACCAAGAGGTTACCACAAGACCGGATAGCTCTCCATCTCTAAACTAGGTTAGAGAGAAAAATGGAATCCGTTCGCTAAACCCGTGACCCGGATTCAGGATCGGAATTTTTGTTGCTTATGTCCAGTTACGTACATTTAAGGAACTGAGATCGACATGAGATCCCAAACAATTTATTTATTTTTCAGAAGGTCCGAATGTAGGAATGTTAACCTAAGCAAACTTGGAAAAAGAAGCACTGTAATTTATGCTGAGCGGCCCAGTAGATCACCCGAGATACGATACCATATAAATACAGTCATCGACCTTTAAATTTAAAAAAAGAAACCCTCTGCAAAATACATATCTTAGGAAAGCTCAACTATCACTGAAAATCCGCAGAAAAATAGTAACTTCACCTTTATAAAATTTGAATTAATAAAAAGAACAAGTGGGCAGATATTTTATTTATTTAGTTGAAATTTAACCCATTCACCACTAAGCCAATGCTATTTAATAATTTTTTTAATACATGTTGTCAAAATGTACTCTCTCTTAGTACTAAAATATAAATGCGAACGTTTTATTTCATGCTCTTTAAAATATAACTTTAAATCTGTTAACCCTTCATTGACTAAAATATACTGGCATTCGATAAGGATCTTTCTTTTATATGTATATAAAAAAAAACTAAGTTAAGGTTTGGAATGTTTTATAATAGAATATCTAGCAATTTAAATCTTGATTTTAAAATAGTTTTGCACTTTCTATGATTTGCTTCCTTTTTTTCTAAATAAATATTTATATAAAATAAATAACTTAATTACAGGAGTATAATGGTGGAAAGTTAAACGAAGTATTTTTCAATTAAATTAATAAGAACTATGGCCGCCATTATATATAATAACCCCTCCCATTACGATATAAAAAAAAAAGAAAAGAAAGCAATTAATGAAATATAATTTCACAAGATTCAAATACATAGATTTAAAAAAAACATATATATATAGAAAAGCATAAATATACATTGAAATTGCAAATTACAAAGATATTTTAATAATTTATGGGAACGTTACCAGTAACTAGATGGGTGGGTCAAAATGAGTTCATTTGATGTTTCCCCACAGGTCTTCAAATTTGTTTTTCCATGTTTTTGAGGGCAGATTTTCACAGGATACTTTTGTTCTCTGGCTGGCTTACATGATTACGACTCCTGCATCAGGAACAGCTCAGAAGAGCGAAGGCAAAGAAGTTACCCCTGCATTTTTGCAGAGCAACACATTTCTGGATTTTTTTTATTTGTATGCTGAAAGAATACAGTGCAGCTTGAAGTAAGTACAGCAAGCAAGAGTTTGCTATATTGTCAATCTTTCAGCAAAATTTCTTCCAACAAAATTCTTAAGATTTCTCTCTGACCTTCAGCACCGGTTACCAGCAAGCATAAGACCAAGAACAAAAGAAAAGTTCTTTATTTATACCCTTTTTCCATTATATTTTTAATCTGCTAATTAGTAGCGAATCATGCCCGTTGTTTCAAATTTTTCCTGTTATCTATTTTTATCTAATTCAGAAAAATGTTTTACTAATTAAATTCCTTTTCCTAATGGATTCTATTTAATTAAGAAATTCATCGAATTCTACCAAATATATTTTAAAAATAATTGCAATTATAATTTTAACTTTCTATATTTTATTTTATTAAATCTTTTAATTTAGGCAACTATTTGAGAAAACGATAAATTTAGTTGAAAAAGAAACATACATTCATTGTGGTTGGACTTAGGGTCTTAGGTAGTCCACAGTGAATGGAGAAGCCAGCATATATATATATATATATATATGCACAGCTTCATATTCCTAGAACCCATTAAAAAAAAAACAAATAAAAAAAAATGACTAAAGCTACGGTTTTGCAGAGAGAAGCAGAGTGATCCGGAAAGAGCGCTCCTATTATACAGAATATTAGTGTATTTACATGAAATAATACTGATATGTGCTGCTTATAAAAACAAACTGAAAGTTTATAATAATACTGATAAATAGATTATATTAATAAAAAACTGAAAGTTTATCGTAATACTGATATATAAATTATATATACATTAAAAGAGAAGTATATAATAATATTAATTAATATATTATAACAACGCCAATATTTACAAAACATACACACAAAAAAAAACTGAAAGCCTATAATATGATTTCATTGTCCATATGATGTGTCCTGGTCGTACCTTGGGGATCTTGTAAAAAAAATTTACTTTTGAATGGAGCACTCTATTTAAACTATTTTTTTTCAATGGACCTTCCTCTCTGGGCCTTGTTATTAGCTCTCTGAGCTGTGTTCACTTTATTATCATGTCTTCTATCAATTCTTTTGCTAGAAGTCAAGTTGAAATTCTTTATTAATGGTGCTGTTCTTTAGCTGTTTCCTTCTTATGTGTTCTGATGATGAAACTGGCTCATGGTCAGAGATTTTGGTATGGGTAAATGTGGTTTCAAACCTAGAACTGTGCTGCCACTTGATAAAGTAGTTTGTTTTGCCTGACCTGCCGTGGTGCATTTTGGAAATATCTCATGATCATTAAATTGATGAGTAAAACGCTTGAAGACAAGGTGGGGTGTGCTCTGTCCTTCTATCTCTAATTCCATCTGGCCTTTTGTTTCATTTTCTGTTTGTTCAGGATTAGTTGGTTCCTGTATACAGCTTATATTGGTTGTCTCTTGGGTTTTCCATTTGTGAAAATCTAACTTGTTGTTGTAAAATGTAAACTTATTTTCCCTATAGTTTATTCCTGAGTCATGTCTTTCTAAGAAGTCTGACCCTAACAGTACATCATAAATCAAGCCCGGCATTATCTGAAATATATGTTTTACATTTGTTGCTCCTATCTTGATATCCAGTCCCAAACGATGTGTTCCTATGTTGGCTTTTTCTCCGTTGGCCAATATAGCATAAGATTTTCTCGGTGAGATCGGTAGTACATGAGTTCCTACTGTTGCATCCCACCATTCTTTTGATAGCAGTGACACTTGACTGCCAGTGTCTATTAAAGCTGTAATTGGGACATCTTCTAACAATGCTTTAATTGTGGGGCACTCCGAGATTGGTGGTCTGTGATCATCTTCCAGTTCGCACATGAACGCTGATGCCACTCTTTCATTTCCCTCAATAATTTCTTCTGTTTCATCCTGGAGTTCTATCTCGGGTATATAAATTATAGGACCCATATTTTCCTGAAATTGCTGTGTGTTTTGATCATCATCATAGCAGTTCCTGACAGCTGCCATCTGTATTTTGGGTGTGTCAATTCTTTTTCCTTTGTCTGCATGCTCTTTATTTAGGTTGCCAAAATCTATAGCAGTTAGTAAGTCTACCATCTCATCAATTCCACAGCTGCAGCAGCCCACCATCAATTGTTGTATGTGGAGAGGCATATTGTACCTTATTGTCTGAATAATCTGCCCCTCTGATAAGTGGAAAGCAGTCAATGATTTTAACAAAGACACTTGCCGCAAGAAAAACTGGGTGTGAGTTTCTCCTTTTGAAGTGCAATACTTTTCTTGAGATATACGGTGCATTATTCCATCTTGCCTCTCTTCACTCCAAAAACTTTTAAGTAAGGCAATGTGGTAATCTGCAAATGTTACTGGTTTGTTACTTATACAGTCCCACCAATTCCGGGCAGATCCATGTAAATGATTAACTGCAACTGATAACTTTTCAGCTTCTCTGAGTTCCTGGAACATGAACAGCTCTTGTAAACTTTGCAAGTGTGCCATGGGATTTTCTCCTATGTCACCCCGAAAAGTTTTGATGTGGATAAATCTTGCCACCATTGGGTTGTCTGTTCTTTCCATGACCTTCATGCTTTCTTTATTTTCACATTGGAGATTCTCATTTCTTGGCTGATTCTCTTCTGTCGTTTTTGTTTCATTGTTTCTCTCTTCTTTCATCCTGTTGATTTCTGCTCTATATTGTCTACATTCTTTGCATTCTTCTACATTTTGTAACATAGTTTCCATCAATTTCCATACCCATTGTGGTTCCGGTGAATCTATGTCTCCTTCTGGACTATACATATTTTCTAGAGAAATACGAATAGCTAAAAAAATATACAAGAAAAAAAAATATTTGGTTTGCTGTTGTTTTTAGTCTTTCTACTAATACTATTCTTAAAATTTGTCTTACTTTTCTACTTTTACTTGTCAAAAATTTGCTTCACTCTCCCAACCATTCCTGCAACTGTCGTCCTTTTTTAACCTGCCAGCTTTCTATCTATCTCTTATCCTATGCATAGGTCCTGCCCTATCTGTGTTTATTTACTTATTTACTACCCTGTTCTGTGTGTTATATATGTGACTATAACTATGTGTATTTGATATACACTTCAATAAAATATGATTACTACTGCTGGGGGGGGGGGGTAAAAAATTCTACTTGAGCCCATCTTTTCTCTGCTCCTTGTTTGATCACTCTGTCTCCCTTCCTAGCAAAAGAAAGAAAAATACATTAATATCTGATTTGGTTTTGATTTTCAACCGAACTGATTGATTTCACATCTTGTAAGCTGTACTACTGATAGCAAACACAGAAAGTGCAAAAGAAAAATATATAAACTTCTGTCATTCACTATATTTATTTTCAAAAAACACACACACAAAAAAAATTCTTCTGATCATGAAATTCCTATTATTATATCTCAGGGTCTATCTCTAAACAGTAAGGCCACACTTGGGATGCCAGATTATACAAAAAAAAAACTGTAACGGTAAGAAAAGTAGAGCTGCTTTAACCTAACCTAGAGATGTAGATAGAGGGGGTTCGAACCTCACCTACTCCTCTAGATTGCTACTAAGTGACTTACTCCCCAAACCTCACTAGAATTTAATCTTAATGTATGCCCGGTGGTCAGGGAGAGAAGAGACCACGAAAAGGAATTTTTACATATATAATGATCAGATGTACATACGTATGTTACAAAAGAAAACAATACTAAGTGGTTTTATTTATAGTGAATGAAAGATAACACAAACTTTTATTATTTACATTAAAAGAATTCATACAATGTTTTATTAATAGTGTCACAGGCTATTTTCACTGCAACCGGATAGACATATTTAAAAGATCCATTGATCGTAATGATAAGAACAGACAAAATTTTACATTATCATTTCTTTCTTTAAAATATTCCAGCCAATGGAAGTGTTACGTAAAAGAAATCAAGAGAGAGAGAGATGATTCATTAACTCTGTGGTTGGAGAACATAGAAATAAATAGGTGGTCAAACTCAACTAAACACTTTGGACAGGTTTAAATCACCGCCCTACTTATGATTTAAGAAGAATGATAAAGTGATCCCAGCAGAAATTTCCAGCTATAATTGAAACATTTCGATGATATTTTGGAGAAAGATTTCCTAATTAATATAAATATATAAGACCATGTACACAGGCGATAGCATATAGTGGGCTGTGAGGCTCGAGACATAACAGTTACCAAGAGGTTACCACAAGACCGGATAGCTCTCCATCTCTAAACTAGGTTAGAGAGAAAAATGGAATCCGTTAGCTAAACCCGTGACCTGGATTCAGGATTGGAGTTTTTGTTGCTTATGTCCAGTTACGTACATTTAAGGAACTGAGATTGACATGCGATCCTGAACAATTTATTTATTTTTCAGAAGGTCCGAATGTAGGTATGTTAACCTAAGCAAACTTGGCAAAAGAAGCACTGTAATTTATGCTGAGCGGCCCAGTAGATCACCCGAGGCACGATACCATATAAATATGGTCAACGACCTCTAAATTTAAAAAAAGAAACCCTCTGCAAAATACATATCTTAGGAAAGCTTAACTATCACTGAAAATCCGCAGAAAAATAGTAACTTCACCTTTATAAAATTTGAATTAATAAAAAGAACAAGTGGGCGGATATTTTATTTATTTAGTTAAAATTTAACCCATTCACCACTAAGCCAATGCTATTTAATAATTTTTTAATACATGTTGTCAAAATGTACTCTCTCTTAGTACTAAAATATAAATGCGAACGTTTTATTTCACGCTCTTTAAAATATAACTTTAAATTTGTAACCCTTCATTGACTAAAATATACTGGCATTCGATAAGGATCTTTCTTTTATATGTATATAAAAAAAAACTAAATTAAAGTTTCCAAAGTTTTATAATAGAATATCTAGCAATTTAAATCTTGATTTTAAAATAGTTTTGCACTTTCTATGATTTGCTTCCTTTTTTTTCTAAATAAATATTTATATAAAATAAATAACTTAATTACAGGAGTATAATGGTGGAAAGTTAAACGAAGTATTTTTCAATTAAATTAATAAGAACTATGGCTGCCATTATATATAATAACCCCTCCCATTATGATATATAAAAAAAAGAAAAGAAAGCAATTAATGAAATATAATTTCACAAGATTCGAATACATAGATTTAAAAAAAACATATATATATAGAAAAGCATAAATATACATTGAAATTGCAAATTACAAAGATATTTTAATAATTTATGGGAACGTTACCGGTAACTAGATGGGTGGGTCAAAATGAGTTCATTTGATGTTTCCCCGCAGGTCTTCTCGGTTCTTCAAATTTGTTTTTCCATGTTTTTGAGGGCAGATTTTCACGGATACAGGGCAGATACTTTTGTTCTCTGGCTGGCTTACATGATTATGACTCCTGCATCAGGAACAGCTCAGGAGAGCGAAGGCAAAGAAGTTACCCCTGCATTTTTGCAGAGCAACACATTTCTGGATTTTTTTTATTTGTATGCTGAAAGAATAGAGTGCATCTTGAAGTAAGTACAGCAAGCAAGAGTTCGCTATATTGTCCAATCTTTCAGCAAAATTTCTTCCAACAAAATTCTTAAGATTTCTCTCTGACCTTCAGCACAGGTTACCAGCAAGCATAAGACCAAGAACAAAAGAAAAGTTCTTTATTTATACCCTTTTTCCATTATGTTTTTAATCTGCTAATTAGTAGCGAATCATGCCCGTTGTTTCAAATTTTTCCTGTTATCTATTTTTATCTAATTCAGAAAAATGTTTTACTAATTAAATTCCTTTTCCTAATGGATTCTATTTAATTAAGAAATTCATTGAATTCTACCAAATATATTTTAAAAATAATTGCAATTATAATTTTAACTTTCTATATTTTATTTTATTAAATCTTTTAATTTAGGCAACTATTTGAGAAAACGATAAATTTAGTTGAAAAAGAAACGTACATTCACTGTGGTTGGACTTAGGGTCTTAGTTAGTCCACAGTGAATGGTGAAGCCAGCATTTATATATATATATATGCACAGCTTCAATAGTTAATATGCTAAGACATCGAATTATAAATTATAAGCCTTAACTATTGGCGTTTCTTGTGTGTGCGAGTATATGATGTATCCACAGACATCTCTCACTTATTTTATAATCTGACTTAATTTTAATTTATATAGATGGTATACACACCTCCTTTAATGGCTTTATTATGTATTTTAGGCCATTTTCTTACGTAATACCATCTTATGCTTGGCCATACGAAGTGTGCATGTCATAATATATTTATAGAATAAATGATAAAAATCACCATTTTAATATTCAACAATCAAAGCAGAGCTTTCTGTGAATAAATAAATAAACTAAGCATATATAACAACAAATGCTAAAAGGATAGATCATCTGAATTTTAAAGAGATTATTTACATATATAACTATCGAAAACTTCAATTATTTTCTGTTCAGTTACATATAATCAGGGTTATTTATTTAGAGATATTAAACTCAGTTTTCATTTAGTGTTTGGAAGTTGTTAAACTAAAGCTATGCTTGATCCTCTGACTATTAAAAGGGTGATTCTTATCATCCGCATTTAAAATTACATAAATAAACTAAACATATATAAGAACAAATTCTAAAAGGACAAATAGTATATCATTTGTCTTTTAAAGTGTTTATTTATGTATAAAATTCATCAGAATCTTTCAGTTACTTCTTGTTCAGTTATACATAATCTGAGTTATTTATTTACATATTTATATGTAATATCAAATGAAATAAATATAATCCTCAAAATATTCTAGAATACTAAAAAATTCCATATGCCTATTATGCCAGGCATTATCAAATGGCCTTGCACAAAGTCTGTATTAAGCACAACAAATATAAAAATGTGCTAGACTAAAAGGAAGTTGGGGGTCTGAGCATTAAAATACCCACCCATACCAATTTAAAGTAACATGAAATTGACACAGAAATATTGTACACATGTAATAAACTCATGTATTTTTTTATTTTTTAGTATATTTTTATGATATATCACTTTATGTATTTTGCTTTTCTCTGAAAAATTCTAATAGAGAAAAGCAACCTTTATTAAACAAATGAATCAAATGTTGGAACGTATTAGTAAAATAAATAATTGAAGTAATTGTTCCAATATATTGGTATATATTTTTCATTTTTTTAATTACTTCTTTAAAAACTAATTTTATTCTATAAACAAAGAATGTTAATTGCTTTTGCAAAAATCTGACCAAAAGCAAAATGTTTGTTAATGCTATAAAAAGGACTATGATTATGGAGCCGTAAAGGCCCCGAAAGCGCTAAGTCCATAAAATAGAAGCTTACTAATAATAAACTTATAGTTTCACCTCAGTTATTAATTTTAGCTTTTCAGTAAATATAAAATAGAAATTCTTTTGAATTGAATAGCTGTAATCAAGTGGTCCGAGCAATCAAGATGGAAACTAGTCATTGTATCAAACCCTAAAATGTAAAATTTAATCGGAAAAATTGTAAGCAATGTTATAATCTAAGTGATAAGCTAAATTAAAAGGATTGGCTGATTCATACTTCTCAGAGGGCTATCTGAATTGGTTCTTATGGGTGATTTTGATAAGTTAGTCAGTGCTGGGAGATTGATTCTTTCTTTGGCAGTCATTCTGGGCAAGTCATTCACTTTTTTGGCTCCAGAATTCTCCAAGCAACCAGCTACTTAGAGATTAATTTATGAACAGGACTATTAGTGACATTCTTAAGAACAAATCCATTATACAGTTCTTTTAAGAACTCTTGTCTTTTGTGGATTCGAGTAACCATTCGAGACAGCATATGAAAATTTATTAATAATCCTAATTATTATTAAATATATAAAAAAAAAGAATGAAAACAACCCCCCTCAAGGAAAAAGAAAAGGGGGGGGGGCCACCAGTGCACCGCCCTTTCTCTGTCCCAAGCCATCAAGATGTGACCATGCCAGTTCCAGCCGCCCACAAAAATGACAAAAGCCGCCTTGCCTATGCCTAAATAGATGAAATCCTCACTGCACAGCCAGTTAACTTGAAGCCCACTCAGAGCCCAGAGGAGAAGAATGAAGACGCAGATATAAGTTTATTTTAAGATATTTTATTAATATTGAAATAATTAACTTTGATATTTCCGATTAAATATAATATTTTTTGTTATTATTATTAATCATTTAAAAAAGAGAGAGTCTCTCGCATATGTATATTGAATTTACGGTTATTATGGGCATAAATGATAAAACTTTTACTTAAATCTTTTGAGTCAATTTTTCTATTTCAAATTCTAATATTTTCAACAAAGATTGCAATGAGATTCTTTTTTTTGTTGCTATTCATTTTCCTCTTGTTGTTACTCCTGAAATTCCTCATATATAAATATGCATGTATATATATGCGTACATCCGCTTATAATATTCGGTAAATACGATATCTCATGTTGAATATCTAAGAATGTATTTAACCGTATATCCTTTTTAAGTTATTTTTTTTGTCACTGCTGCACCTCATGATGTGTGTAAGAAGGGATTGATGTATTATAGATTCCCTGTAAGCAAGTCTTCTAATAACTCTATATTTAAAATAGTAGTAAGTGTAAAATTGTGCTGCACATCTGTACATGCATGGGAATTCATCTATAGCAGAAGGGAAATAGATACAGTACCTTATGGTGAGTACGATATAGTATCTGAGCCAATGCAACCTTGTTGACTTGTTGAAAAATATGAAATTAGTGAAATATCTCATATTGTAAATATACGTATGCATAGTTTTTTGTTATTATTATTTTTGCTATCAATAAAAAACCGTATGCCTATATGACCGAAAATCTCATATCTGTATATCAAATCACACACAGTAAAATTTATTTCTACTGGGTAAAAGGAGATCAGACAACTTCCATTACTTATAAACCTTGTAAATAGCTTTAGGGATTTATTATTTTTCTTATTTGAAATTGTATTTTACCTATTTCCACGCCTCGAATATATATATGGGTTTGGGATAATTAATTATTTAGTATTTTTGTTATTATATCATCATTAGTATGAAATGGTGGTAGGTATTGGGGATTAAATAAATATTAATCATAATATTAAACTTGTTTCATTTTTATATTATTATTTATTTATATTGATGAAAATGTGTTATTTCCTTATCAACCACGTACCTATAATAACCATTTAACTTACCCATTTGAAGACCCTAGATGTTGAGTGACTGAGCTAACCACAAGGGATATCGCTCTACCAGGGTGTTAAATCTTATTCTTAGACTCCGCTGAACATATGGTATTGTACATCCTTCTAGGAGAGTGAAAAATTCATTTTTTGATTCTTTTCTAGAAGTGGCGTACAAAAGTCTATTTTGTAAATAGATTTTTCAAAGGTGTGTACTTGCCATTGTTCTAAATATTCGGGCATTCAAATAAGATATCAACTAAAGGGTGTTTTTAACTGTAAGAATCCTGTCAATCCACTCTTTCTATCAATTTAGCTGGAAGTACCAATATACATGAGTACAGACAATAGGCTAAATTGATATCCATTTCTTTACCTGTTGAATCTTGGTCACTTCATGCTCAGTGCAAGATTAAGAAAAGAATTCCGCAGGGAGTAAAATCTTAGCTACAGCCAGCTTACAGCATTTTATGCTATCTTGAGTAAAATACCATAAGCTGACTACAGTAAGATTTTATTTTTATTTTATATAGACATATGTAATTTTTTAGAATTTATTCTAGAATATTTTGTATATATAGTATATACATGAACTAACACACTTTTTGTGATTTAATTTAATTTATTTTTCAAAGAATAAAACAATTACAAATTAATAAAAAAAATATTTATTTTCATTTGCTAAATAT
Source organism: Epiperipatus broadwayi (assembly GCA_028023455.1). NCBI lineage: Eukaryota > Metazoa > Onychophora > Udeonychophora > Euonychophora > Peripatidae > Epiperipatus > Epiperipatus broadwayi. The sequence goes on from JAQFVV010012500.1 coordinate 2,278,599, forward strand.
ATTTTTTTAGTTCATACTAAACCTGGTGAATCACAAAATGTTGCAAGGGAATAACGAATGCAATTATTTTCAAAAAAATAGGTTAAAATTTCTTATTTAATATCTCTGACTTCCCATTTCATTAACAATTTTCACAATACACAAAATAAAGAGAGATAGAAACCTGTTGTAGTAAGTTTTATTTTCTTCAGAGAAAATTTGTTTTAATAAGTTTATGTTTAAATTTGCATCACAAACAGAAAATAAATTCATTTAACTCATTTTTTTAAAAAAAAGAAGTGATTTCATCTTTAGCTAATGTACTTGTTTAATTACAAAAAAAAAAAAGTGGAAAAAATATCTTTTCATTTAATAATAGAAAAAAAATCTGTTGTAACGAGCATAGACGTTCGTTACATTGTTTTGTTTTTTTTTAAATTTATTAAACATGAAAGTAAATTAAAAAGTCCGCATTTAAAATTTTTCTTTAAGAATTAAAAATTGAAATTAAATATCATCTTAAACTCTTATATATTAAATCGCACAGATAATGAACAATTATTAAAATAAAAATTTATTAAAGAAAAAGTATTTTAAAACTAAATTTTAAAAAGATTTGGAGATAAAATTATATCTTTAAATTTATCTTTAAACATATTTTTGATTTGGAAAACAGGTTAATTAATCAGAAATGGAAATGATTGTTAATTAGTTAAATGTAAACCAGCCTTCGGCATTTAAATGTAAAAACACCGGCCAGATAAGAAAACAATAGAAACTGTTAGCAAATAAGAAGAAATCCCTATGGAATCGGACCGCAGCGAAAGGATCATCGCATCGGTGACGTAATGTTAAGTCAATCCTTCGAATACGTATAAAAGGAAAATTTGGAAATTATTAATTAGTGATGGAAATTGATTATTACGATGTGACTATATGTAGTAGTCCGGAGTTGGAGGAATTGACAGAGACGTCAATTCTTTCAGCTGTTAAAGAAGGGAGAAATGAACTATCGTTTCCTACATTGAGGACCAATTAAACTAAAAAACCTCCGAATGAATAAATAAAACAACGGCTAAATGGATACCAATCTTAGGAGGCGTGGGAATTCAGTTCATGGCAAGCAACTGTAAAAGATGAACATTTTAAACCGTAAGAACTTTATAAAAAATGAACATTAAATTAAACTTTCCAAATTTAAATGATTGCAATATTATCCTATCTGACCAACTTAATTTATTAATAATGTTATTTGATGTATTTTTTTTTTTATATATATTTAAAATCATTTCCATTTATTTATTTACTTTTTTGTTCTTTAAGTTTTATTATGATTTCTGTTTTCCGTTAAGGTAAAATATATCAATGTTAAACTTAAGTGGGGTGAATGGCTGTATAGATTTGTAAAGTTATATTAGGGGAGGGTAATCTTAGGTTATTTATGTCGTTGTTAGATTGGGTCAATGGATTGGATATATTGATGTAGTTAGTAAATGTGATCGGAGATTCGCTACTGGCAGAATCGTTTATATATACCCGACTCACCCGTTTGTATGGAAGGAATTATAAGACGGAGAAAGTTCTTTCTATGGAGTTTTTTTTTATTGTTCTTCTCGTTAGATAGATGTAATATTCCTATCTGATTGAGAGTCAATGTCTTTTCTTAATTCTTTTGGTGTGCGTATTTCGTATTAATTGAATAATCGATGTATCAGATGGATTGATGCGAGTTTGACTGGAATTTTAGCTAAGGTTAAATAGGGATAGAATATTTTAATTGCAATGAAATCTATGTAGTATTCATATCGACCCTAAATAAAAATGCATTAAACTTAAGTTGTTTATAGAGTTGATGGATTGTTTATCGGTTAACTATGTTTTGGTTTCATATTTGATCAAAATATATAGACATTCGATAAATAATGATACCTTACGGTGAGTATCTAAAATGTATTTATTCGGATGTCTTTTAGTATTGGTGAAATGGAGTATCTTATGATGAATACTATTGGGTTACGTAGAAATTTCCCTCCGCAATTGTCAGTAATCAATAATTTTGTATTTTGATCGTTTATATTTATTTGAAATGTTGTTGACGTGAAATCTAGAACCGATCTATATTCAATATTATAAACAAGCTTTCCTAAATTTATTGTGGAACTTAATAAAAATGTAAAATTAGAATCTAATAGTAATGAAATGTAAATTAAAGTCAAAAATCAAAGTTAAAAATAATGTTAAATGTAAAGGTGTAAACTAATACTAAGATAATTTCAAATCTTATATATATGTGCATAAATAAATGTTTGTATGCTAATTACTGGAGTGGTTATTTTATTTATTTTTTAATATTGAAATATAATTAGATAAGATATTATATTATTTAATTCTGCTATTCCACTGAGTAGTGAAATGGGTAATGATCTAAATATGAAATAAAGTGAATCTAAAATTGTATTTATAAATTTTTCTAGGCTCAAATGTAGATGGTGGTAGGGGGGAGGATCTCGTTGGATATACTGTAAAGGTGAAAAATATTTTTAAAAAAAATACATTAATAACTTCATTAATTATAACATTGCTTATTATAAATTAATGCACTTTTTATTAACTATTTTTATTGTTTTAACTGTTTTATTTTTAATAAAATTATATCATAGGTATGGTTACTATTAAAAATCTTTGTAACACATGTGTATCCACAAATTTAATTATCAATACTAAGACTTGGAACCAAATGTTCTCATATGGGAAGATTTCTGTATGTATAGATTTATACAGAAAAGTTTCATACAGCATATTCAACAATTCGTATTTAGATTTGAATAGAATAAAATTTCTTTCAGCTTCCAAACAGCTTAAGATTTTTATTTCTAATAAATGATTTATAATCAACCTTGTTAAGCAATATAATTATTTGCTAGAAAATGGATATCTAGATGCATTAACATATGTTAATCATTTTTCTTTCATAGTTTCCCATTAAACTATTTTACCATTTACCTACCTGAAGATATATATAAACTGACATTCTTTGTAGAATATTTTGTACCCATTTAATAGAACTGTCTCTATTGTTAATATTTTTGTTATATAAAGTTTGCATTTGTTATAAACTATCAATCAATCTTCTAAATGATGACTTTTCCAAGTAGTTGTTTCATATAGTATTATGTAAAGATCTATGGCTAGTTCTTTAACAATAAAAAATACACGTTTTAAATAAACATTGCTTTAAACATATGTACTATGAAACAGAAACTAACAAGTTTTCTATTATGAGCTATCAGTATTTTGCTTCGTACTTTTTATAAGTTCGCTTTGGCAGAAAAATCATTCACTGTATTATAGAACCTTTTTTGACTAGTTTTGTTTAATTTTGAATTTGGGATAATTTTAGTTACTAACAGAATGTATTTGAAAGATATAAACAAAATTTGAAAATTTCTAAAAACATTTGACAATTAAATTATATGATGGAAATAGGTCAACATATAATTATGAATAAAATGCTAATATCACAGACTTTCAAAAAATGTGATTACTGTATTTAAATAATAATACTAACAATCATATTTCAAATTGATTAACTAATTCTAAATGTGTTTCACTTTTTATCTTAAATTTTGTCCAAGAATAAAAAGTAATTTTATTTTAAAATTTCTTAAAATAATTTTTTATTTGTGAAATGCTTAAAAATATTTTTAAAAGGATTAATTAATAAAATAAAATTTCTTCTAACTGCTTGAATGTTGTTAGCGCTATGAGAGCGCTGCTGGCATTTTTCAAATGATGTTTTGTTTTCTTTCTTTATTGATGTAAAAAGTATAAGCATGACGTAGTACAAAATATAAGCATTCGATAGCTTAATCACGTGGCTTTCAAAAAATGTTTATTTCAAAAAAATCGGTTGAAATTTGGATTTTTGGCAAATTTTTTAATCGACCACAGTATTTAATTTTTTTGATAATTTTTGTACTTATCACAAAGCGATAAAAGATAAAAATGGTTTATGGGCTGCAAGTGAAAATTTCTCCAGTGTTATTCACAAAAAAGGCCTACAATACAGATTCAACGTAATGTTGTAAATAACATTAAAAAAATTTTTTTTAAAATTTTTTGATAAAATTATCTTTTTTATTTATTTTAGTTTGTAATTAGTGTGTGTTAGTTATATAATTATTTATGCTCATATAGAATTCACATCTATAGTAATTTTCTAACATTCTACCTACACTATTATAAAAATAATGTTTTTCAAAAAGTATAATTTATTATGAAAATCATTATGTTTATATAATATGGTTTACAAGTAATATGTTATAAAACTAATAATCACATGTATACAAACATTGCATACACAAACATATAATCAAACTCTGCATATAGAATTCATATCTATAGTAATTTTCTAACGTTCTACCTACACTATTATAAAATTAATGTTTTTCAAAAAATATAATAATTTATTCTGAAAATCATTAATTATGTTTATATAATATGGTGTACAAGTAATGTATTATAAAACTAATAATCAAATGTATACAAACATTGCATACACAAACATAATCAAATTCTGATTCTTGTTTATGTTTTTGTTTACTCTTGTTCATGCTTTGGTTTTGCTATATGTTTCATAACATTATTTTCAAGTCTATAGCTACCAAATACACTATATGCAAATAAATTATATCTATGTGGTACAATAAATATAATAAGATAGCATCACTTCTGTGCATAAAGAATATAAACATCACTTGTATGTGCATAAAGAATATAAACATCACTGGTGTCCATAAAGAATATAAACATCACTGATGTACACAAAAAAATATAAAATGAAGAGATGAAACTCATTTTATCAGTGATATAGACAGTAGCCTACAATTTCTAGTTTTAGATGGATAAGAAGCCTATTGCTATGATGATTTCTTTTGTATCTTTTATTAGGATGAATCTTTTTCTTTATAGATGCCTTTGACATTTAAAACATTTGGGGTACAAGATAAAATTGAAGAAGTCATATCCGAATTCTTTTTGAGATTGTGAAGCTGTGGATTATCTCAGGTAAGACATGTTATACATGTTTAGAAGATAATTTTGTGAGGAATATAAAGAAACTATCACTGAAGATGTATTTTCAATTTTAGTTAATGTTAATTTCCAAATTATAATTATTATAATTATAATAATAATTATTTCAGTTGTGAAAATTTCTTTTTTCCTTATGTTTTATATAGTTATCACTATTTATTTTATGTTTATTGTTTTCCGTAATTTTTCTAGTTTCTAGCAATGTAATTGTTTTTGCTCTAACATAATTAAAACTGAAGTTATTGTGAAAATTGTGTCTCAGGCCAGTATTTTTAAAAAATCAATATGGCGGCTTGAAGCTGAAGTAGTTTAAAAGAAATTCTGTAAATCTGTATGCATACGTATGCCAATTTCGCAAATGTACTTGATTCTATAAAGATTTGCAACAAAAAAAAAAAACACTAAAATTGTAACATAATTACAGGAAGTATTTAAAATATTTGAAGTGTCAGATTTAACTTAAAGTAATATATTTTATTAAAGCAAATTTAAATGGTTTTATGAACAAATTACTTCCAGTTTTAGCTTTCAACATCTATTTTTTCTTTAATTATGTGCCAGCATGAAATTAGCAATTTCCCAACAAATAATGGCCTCAAATTATTTAAATAATGGAGCTTCAAAAACACATTCATGATATAGGTAAATTAATTTTCTGCAAAATCATAATGATGAGAGGAAAGTTGTCCTTCTAGAAATACATAAACAACTAATCAATCTCCTCTGATTCTTTAGCTGAGAATGGTTGGAAATATCAGTTTATTCAAGGCCTAACATAACTATTTTTTGCTATTCTCTTTAGCAATTATGATGTAAACTAGAGGACCAGCTTTCAGAATTAACTCAGCAACTTTTTGTAATGTCTGATTTCTCTGTAAACTTTTAACTTACTTAAATTTGTCCTGATCTTTTATAAGATCTTTTTTTTTTTTAATTTTTAATATAACTCCATGTTTTTCAAAAGTAACATTAAGTTCTTCATCTGCATTTATTTATTTAATGCATGGATTTTTTTGACAGCATAATTATTAACAAAACATTATGAATAAATCTTTAATTGGAACAACTAGTCGCTTTCTTAAGTTCAATTTTGCCATTGTTGCCATAGATTCAAGTCATTAACTATGTATTTCATAATTTGTACTTGCCCAATTAACATAGACCAGTGACTTCTAATCATTTCTGAAGTAAATGAGTACATGATCATGAATTTACCTGACTGCATAGATAAGATTCTACTTGTGTCTAATAAGATCAAATTCAGTTTGCTTTATTGTTGAATCTGGGAAAATTTGTTTGGAATATTGTAAGAATTTCATTTTTTATATCATAATTTTTTAATTGCATATTCTTACTTTGAAATATTATTGGCAAGTTTCTTTTTACCAGCTTGTTGTGTGTGTGTATATATATATATATATATTGTAACAAGCAGAGACGACGTTACATTGTTTTTTTATTATTAAACATGTTCGCATTTAAAAATTTTCTTTAAGAATTAAAAATTGAAATTAAATATCATCTTAAACTCGTATATATAAATCGCACAGATAAAAAAAAAAAAATTATTAAAATAAAACTTTATTAAAAATAGAATGGTATTTTAAAAACAAAAACCTAGAAAGATTTAGAGATAAAAATATATCTTTAATCTTGGAAAAGACATTAATTAATCAGAAATGGAAATGATTGTTTTAATTAGTTAAATGTAAACCAGCCTTGGGCATTTAAATGTAAAAACATCGGTCAGATAGGAAAACAATAGAAACTTTTAGCAAATAAAAAGAAATCCCTATGGAATCGGACCTCAGTGAAAGGACCATCGCATCGATGACGTAATGTAAATTCAATCCTTCAAATAAATATAAAAGGACAAGTTTGAAAATTATTAAGGATTGATTATTACGATGTGACTATATGTATTAGTACAAAGTTGGAGGTGAAGGGATTGAAAGACGATCTTTCAATTCCTTCAGCTGTTAAAAAAAAAAAAATGACACCGTTTTTTACGTTAAGGACCAGCTCAAGTAAAGACTTCTGAATAAATAAAACAATGGCTAACGGGATACCAATATCTTCAGTATGGCGTGGGAATTCCCATTCAAAATTACCAACAGCGGCAGGCAACTGTAAAGGATAAAGCTGGACGTTTTAAAAATCGTGAGAACTTTATATTCACTTGAAAAAATAAGAACTCTAAATTTTAAAACCTTTTTAGTAAATAATGCAATAGAATCCTATCTGACCAAACTAAATTCTTTATTAATATTGTTATTTGATGTTTTTTTTTTTTATATTTTAAATCATTTCCATTTATATTTTTTTTGTTCTTTAAGTTTTATTATGATTTCTGTTTTTCATTAAACTAGTTATATAAATATTAAACTTACGTCGGGCGTGAATGGCTATATAGATTTGTAAAGTTATATTAGGGGAGGGTAATCTTAGGTTATTTGTTTCGTAGTTAAATTGGGTCAATGGATTGGATATATTGGTGTAATTAGTAGATGTAATGCAAGATTCACTACGGGCAGAATCGTTTGTATACACCATACTCACCCGTTTGCCTATGGAAAGAATTATAAATCGGAGACCGCAGTTCCTTTCTATGGAGTTTTTTTTTTTTTATTGCTCTTCTTGTCAGATAGATGTATGTATTCCTATCTGATGAGAGGCAATTTCTTCTCTTAACTTTTTGGTGCAGCCGTATTTCGTATTACATTGAATGCATCGATATATCAGATAAATTGACACCAGTTTTGGCTGCGAACCTTTAGCCTAAGGTTAAATAGGGATAGAATGTTTTATTTTCAAATGCAAATCTATGTAGTCTATTCATACTCGACACTAAATAAAAATGCATTAAATTTAAGTTGTTTATAGACACTTGCATGGATTGGTTATCGGTTAAGTATGTTTTGGGTTTTCATATTTGATCAAAATATATAGACATTCGATAAATAATGATACCTTATGGTGAGTATCTAAAATGTATTTATTCGGATGTCTTTTAAGTTATTGGTGACAATGCAAGTATCTTATGGTGAATACTATTGGGTTACTTATAAATTTCCCTCTGCAATTGTCGATATCAATGATTTTATATTTTGATCGTTTATGTTGATTTTGAAATGTTTTTGACCGTTGTAATCTATGTAACCAATCTATACGCAACATATTAAAACAAGCTTTTATAATCCCATCTGTGCAAACTTAATTAAAATGTAAACTTATAATATAATAGAAATTAAAATGTAAATTAAAATCTAAAGTAAAGTTAAAAATAATGTTAAATGTTAAAATGTAAACTGATACTAAAATAATTTTAAATTTTATATATATATGTGCGTAAATAAATTTTTGTATGTTAATTACTGGCAGTGGCTTATTTTATTTATTTTTTGGTATTGAAATATAATTAGATAAGATATTATATTATTTAATCTCTGCTATTCCATTGAGCTAGTGACATGGGCTAACGTCCGGAACCAAAATATTTAAAAAAAAAAAAAAAAAAATTTTTTTTTTTTACTTACGTATCTGCCTACTTTATAAATTTTTCTAGGTTCAAATGCCTAGATGGCGCCCTGTAGTGCAGTTTCCATAAGTCTATCTTATCCGGATTGTTACAATTGGCACCCAATGTGGCATTGTCACCAATAACTTAAAAGACATCCGAATAAATACATTTTGGATACTCACCGTAAGGTATCATTATTTATCGAATGTCTATATATTTTGATCAAATATGAAAACCCAAAACATACTTAACCGATAACCAATCCATGCAAGCGTCTATAAACAACTTAAATTTAATGCATTTTTATTTAGTGTCGAGTATGAATAGACTACATAGATTTGCATTTGAAAATAAAACATTCTATCCCTATTTAACCTTAGGCTAAAGATTCGCAGCCAAAACTGGCATCAATTTATCTGATATATCGATGCATTCAATGTAATATGAAGTACGGCAGCACCAAAAAGTTAAGAGAAGAAATTGCCTCTCGTCAGATAGGAATACATACATCTATCTGACAAGAAGAGCAATAAAAAAAAAAAACTCCATAGAAAGGAACTGCGGTCTCCGACTTATAATTCCTTCCATAGGCAAACGGGTGAGTGCGGCGTATACAAACGATTCTGCCCATAGCGAATCTTGCATTACATCTACTAACTACACCAATATATCCAATCCATTGACCCAATTTAACTATGAAACAAATAACCTAAGATTACCCTCCCCTAATATAACTTTACAAATCTATATAGCCATTCACGCCCGATGTAAGTTTAATATTTATATAACTAGTTTAATGAAAAACAGAAATCATAATAAAACTTAAAGAACAAAAAAAATATAAATGGAAATGATTTAAAAAAAAAAAAAAACATCAAATAACAATATTAATAAAGAATTTAGTTTGGTCAGATAGGATTCTATTGCATTATTTACTAAAAAGGTTTTAAAATTTAGAGTTCTTATTTTTCCAAGTGAATATAAAGTTCTCACGATTTTTAAAACGTCCAGCTTTATCCTTTACAGTTGCTTGCCGTTGTTGGTAATTTTGAATGGGAATTCCCACGCCGTACTGAAGATATTGGTATCCCATTAGTTGTTGTTTTTATTTATTCAGAAGTCTTTACTTGAGCTGGTCCTTAACGTAAAAAACGATGTCATTTTTTTTTTTTTAACAGCTGAAGGAATTGAAAGATCATCTTTCAATCCCTTCACCTCCAACTCTGTACTAATACATATATCACATCGTAATAATCAATCCTTAATAATTTTCAAACTTGTCCTTTTATATTTATTTGAAGGATTGAATTTACATTACGTCATCGATGCGATGGTCCTTTCGCTGAGGTCCGATTCCATAGGGATTTCTTTTTATTTGCTAAAAGTTTCTATTGTTTTCCTATCTGACCGATGTTTTTACATTTAAATGCCCAAGGCTGGTTTACATTTAACTAATTAAAACAATCATTTCCATTTCTGATTAATTAATGTGTTTTCCAAGATTAAAGATATATTTTTATCTCTAAATCTTTTTAGGTTTTTGTTTTTAAAATACCTTTCTATTTTTAATAAAGTTTTACTTTAATAATTTTTTTTTTTTTATCTGTGCGATTTATATATACGAGTTTAAGATGATATTTAATTTCAATTTTTAATTCTTAAAGAAAATTTTTAAATGCGAACATGTTTAATAATAAAAAAACAATGTAACGTCGTCTGTGCTTGTTACAATATATATATATATTCTGTGAAGCAACTGGTTCTGATATTTAGTTGAGGAATATGTGAAAGAACAGCAATCCATTGCAAAGCAGTAGACTTGAATATACTAGCAATATTTCTCATAATATTTAATTGAGTATTCAAAAATTTACCATGGAAAATTTTCTCCAAATAGGGACATGGTACTCATCAGCAGAATATTTTAGAGCTAAAGCTATCCTTAAAATATTTGCATCACAGCTCCAAGTAATAGAAGGCTATTCCTATAAATTAATTTGATTTAGTTGTAGCTAAATGAGGAAAATATGTCATGCAATGATCCAAGGTAGTTAACTCACAAATAGTATTGAGTACGATTATGTTTCAGCCTATTGTTGAAAAACATTATTTTGCTTGTGGGATGATTCTCTATTATTTAGATAAAAAATTGGACATATGGTTTTCATTAAATTAGGAATAAAACATGTCTTTGAGAAAGATTTTCAATCTTTTCATATCTTTATTGAGAGAACTTTTCTATTTCAGGAAAGAATCTCTTTTGGAAACCTTAAAGCAATATCATCAACATAAATGAATTTTTTGCATTCTATTTCAGGAAGATCAGTGATGAATATATTAGGCGAAGAATTGAACCATGAGATAGATTGCTCTATAAAAAATTTGTATCTATTGCAGTTATCATTAAATGTCACTTGAGTTTTCTCTTGTAGAACATTTTGTAAATAAATGAATAGTTTTCCTGAATTTAAGAATTTTAGAAACTTTTACAAGATCACTTTTTCAAACAGAATTATAAGATGAGGTTAGATCAGTATATGTTGCATCAGTTTTTAATATATTTTGAAAGCCTTTTTCAATATGAGTTGTTAAAGATCTTGTTCATGGCAACTTCTTCCTGCTCTAACATGCAGATAGCTCTCAACTATTGACAAAATTCTTGTTAATATGATTCTTTCAAAAAACTTGTACTAATAATAATGATAATGGTTATTTTTTTGATCTTTGCTAGATTTGCTTTATTTAGTTCTACTTTTATGTTAAATTTTTGAAATAATTTCTGTTCCAGGAAGCAAACTGAAGTAAATATATTGAATATCTTGAAAAGAATTTAACAAATTTATAATAACAGCTCCTAGAAAGTACATTCCTTGTGAATGTCAAATGCAATTCATTCCAGGTTGTTACAAAACCAGTAATAATCTTTATCACCATTTTTTGATTACTAATAATCCAGAAATTGTTAACAAACTTGTAAAATCATCCATGATTCCAGAAGAGTAGGGTTACAGTTACAAAGACTTAGAGAAAGTAACACTATTTTTAAAAGAATTACTAGTGTTACTGTTAATGAATTTGCCAATATTCTATGGCAGACTTCTAAAACCAGTTTGATAGAATAAGAAAAAGTATTATTCAAGCAGAATTGCAAACTTCTTTTCACATTATTTTGCATCGAAAACTAAGTTTCAGTTAAGCTATGATATTTTCCTGTATTTGGAAGAATAATGTTTCGGGTCAATTAGTTCTATAAAAGCCATTCTACTACTTAGTTCTCAACATACAGCCATAATCAAGCTAACATTCTGCAACCCCAGAGAGAGTTGAAGATGTTTCAATCAAGAATATGGATAATTTTTATTATTTTCTTTCATTTATTTTATGCAAGATATAAAGACTAAAGTTTAATAATTAATATTAAAAAAACTCAACTTCTTTATCAACCAGTCCTGGAAAAAAAAATTTCAATAATTTTTAGCTTGAATGTTATTAACTTCCATATGTAACTGCTGCTCTTAAAAAATTAACAGATATAATTACTACAACCCAATTAGCTGTACATAGAGCTATTATGAAAGTGACACCTGGATATCCTATCAAATGGGAAGATTGTAAAAGAATCAATACATTCTTGAACTTGCTGGATGTGACATTGCAAATCTCCATTATTGTAAAATCAGACTTTCATTGGAAAGACATGTAAAATGAATGCATTTTCAACTGAGTTGCTCACTCTTTGATTTAAGATTTTTGTTTTTAAATCCTCATGTGGTAGTAATTATAATTAATAAGTATTCAATAGGCAAAGAATCGTCTCAATTCTAAACAGGTCTTCATTTATTACTTCAACTGTTAACATATGTTAGTTAGTGTAATCAATCTTTTTATAAAAAATTCTTGCTTTAAAAATGTGAATTTATTTATAATTTATCATACATCAAACATAGATACATAGAGGGTCATTTATATATAATTTACTGATAAAGTCAAGCCTTTATACACTCTAAAAAATTATTTTAGAAAAAGTCTGAGAACTTAAATATTCTACTTTTTGGGAGAAAAATAGTCTCCAATTTGCATTCTATGAGCATACTCACATCAGAAAGCAATTTCTTCATTTGCCTAAATGAATGTCTGATCTTTATATCATTCAGTATATATTAATATAAAGGTAAAACTTTAATTAAATCCAAATACAAAAAAAAAAAAAAAAACCCTAGAAAAATTAATTTTTAGAGAGCAGAAGAGTATGAAAGAACATCCCTTTTTATGATGAAATGAACTTTTTGTTCAGCAGTAAATTCGTCAGAATCATAAATGTGAGTTCAGAATTTTTATTTAGATGAAAGAAAGAAACAATATTAATTTTTTTTTTTATGATTTATAAAGTGCTTTTCAAAGTGCACAATAGATCAAATAAATTTGGCAATCTCTGATTTTTATATAATGCCTTTCAGTTTTTAAGACTCATAGTGACTGCATTTTAAATTTGGTAAATTCATTGTAGAAAAAACTTACATCAAAATGATGAAATTCTGCACCAGAACAAAATAAAGTTTGGATTTTATATTAAAAATAGTAAGTTTAAAAAAACAACAAAAATATTGATAAATATTAGCATAAAATATTATTTATAAATTGTCTATAATCTTGTGAACATTATTGAATAATCAAAACTTATTTATATAAAATATTTTAATATCACATTCTATAATCACATTTTACAATGAGTTTATTTCTTGACAGTCAAAACTGTAGAAAATATTATCAAGAAATAAAAATTATTGCATTGTGTAAACATAGAAAGTGTATTAAATGGTATTATATTGATAATCAATTCAAAAAAGAATTACGTAGTGCTTCCAAAAAAATTATTTTTTTATGAATATACTGTACTACACATAAATAAAAGCAGTAGATATCATTCATACATGCTTCAGACTACTAATAGAATCCCCTAGCATACCAAAAAATTTAAATTAAATGTGTATACTTACTTAAAGCTGGATATTCAAAAACTTTTAATGTCAATATAAATAATAATATCTTTTATGAATGTTTCTGATTTTTTTAAGATATGATATAGGTCAGATGGCGAATATTCATTTAAACTGATTAAATAATTTTTGGTGAACTGATGATTTTGATAATCTTGTGAGATCGAAGGATGATAGAAAATAGTAATAATATTTTTAATGCAATTTATAAAAGTTTGAATGTGCAGACAATATTTCTAAAAATTTAAATGTTTTGTTAAACATTTGAACAACAAAAACAAATTACAAAAGTTAAATATTTGGAACCATAAGTTCTTTATTAACATATGATTGGTTTAAAGGATCAAGTTTAATGCCTTACAAGAAACATTTCTTGAATACATTTAAAATATTAAAAAAATACATGACAATAAAATCAACTTAAAATACCAACCCACCACCCCTAACAAATGTTTCTAAACTAATAAAAATACCTTTTCAATATTCTGAAAAAGAATCTTGCATTCTGAGTGACTAAGTAAATGATTATCACATTGAAGAGGTTTGCAGAAGTGATCCATGCCCTGACGCATTTCACTAACAAATGTCTTTTCTGCATCTATTAGCTGCTGAATTCTTTGTTGACGGACTTTCTCTTTACCACTAAGACTCTGCAATGAATAAAAAAAGTTACATTTAATGAAAAATCAAAAGATAATAGAGAAATAATCTCTTATCCATAGAACAAGTAATTAGTCTGGTTAACATTTGATTGACACAGTGGATAATTAGCATTGTTTATACCAAATTCTGCTTTGCAGTAATTTAATGACAATATCTTTTTAACAATAATTAGAAAGTTGCATATTTTCTTCTTTGTACTTCTACGCCACCTACTGTACGTTTTAGTAACTAATAAGTAGCAGATGATGATGCTTAATAAATCTCTATCGAATGCTCCACAATCCAAGATCATCAGACTACGATAGGATTGAATAAGGAAGGGTTTATTATTTGGCATCTATTAATTACTAAAGCTTACAGTAGATGGTACAAAGATGTGAAAAAGAAAATATGCTGCTAAAATAACAAAAATTAAGCTAAAGTGATCTGATAGTCATGTGGTTGATTAGAAAGGCAGAATATTTTTATTTTCTTCATCCATATAGTAATCAATACAGACTTACTATTATAACACATAAATAATGACTTTAAAAGAGCTTCATTATTTTAAATAGTTCTGATTACCCTCTCAAGTTACTCTAACAGCATTTTCAGCTTTTCCTTTAGTTGCAATTGTAATTCAATGTGTATTTGATAATGATTCACATGTATTTAAGCAACACTTTTAATGTAAAATTGTTTAATTACATTCCAGATTTCCACTTTAGGATGGCAAATCTCTTTTCCAAGACCGAAAGAATTTTCAGAGACCTCTCTTTCTTCCCTAAAAAATTGTATAAAGCTATCAAATAAACTAAACTAAATAATGTTCTTTTGCAAATTATGTGCTATACACTTTGTATATAATGTGTGTGAGTAAGCTTAAACAAAAAAACATGAGCTATCAAAAGAAGTTAGTAATAATAATGGTCCATACAATTCTATTTATTAATTTAAAAAATATCAGATATCTAAAATTGTTAAAAGTTTTGCTTTTATTACTGGTAATCCATTGTTGTAATCCAAAAATGTCAGATGGTAATACAACCGCATTGGTTTCTAACTATTGCATATTTGTATTCAATCATCTCCTTTATTTTTTTTATCCCATTCAAGTTAATGATTTAAAAGTTTTAATAATGTTTTGAACTCAAGCTAATTTGATGTATAGGTTTGATAATGAATTAGCAATTAAATATTTCAATATCATGGTAAAACATATATATTAGCATCATCAGTTATACACTAACTTTAGTTTCTTTTGAAAAAAGCATGGTATATAACAAAATACAATGCCAAATAATTTCTGAATTATATTTAGCAACTGTGTCAATAACAGCAATGCATTCTGTATTACTCTAGAACCATCTATGAAAGCTTCAGTAATCAACAAACACCAGATGGCAGCATCAACTCTATCTACAGACTAATTTCTGTGTATTGGCATAAATTATTAAAATAAAAATAATCAAATGGCTTTATCACTCAGGAATTCATAAAAAGTTCCAGCATCAGAAATGCCAGAACTGTCATCAATCAGTCTGAAAATCTACCATTGCATCAAACCATGCAAGGCATCTAAATTATTGAAGAGCAAAGAATTGCACATATCGATTCAGCAGCCATTTTTTAAATATTATAATAATTAATTATTATAATAAGAAATGCATTAAAAAAAAAATTAATAAGCGACAATATGCTTTTCATTAGTATTGACATATATTTCAAGTTATAGTGTCTGAAAGTAAGTAAAATAACTTTTAATAATTATGATAAATAGAAGAAAAAAAATAATATAAAGTTAAGATTTAACATTTCCAAAATATCTCTGAAGTTCCTTTATAAGAAATCCAAACATCTGAAGATTCAATTATGAAAAGAACAAAATATTCTCAGAATAAAGGCATGACTAATGTCATTATCAAAGATGGCAAAATATTAAATAATAAAAGACTGTAAAGATGATTTAATCTGTTACCATAATAGTTTTTTTCTATTTGAAAAGTTTTTTTTTTTTACTTAAAGAATTTTTATAGTGGGATAACTTACAAGACGAATTAATTTTTAAGGAAATATTTTTACAAATAACAATTGAAAGAAAAAATGATCAAAGATAAGTAATTCAAGATATAGATTATCACTATTATATTTGATCAGTTTACTAATCCTTTTTTGAAATGTTTTTAGATATTTTAAATTTGATTCATTTGAAAATACATACAAAGTAATATCCACTAAAGTAGAAATTCATATAATGCTTTGTAAATCATTATTATATAACATAAAATCTATAAAACATAACAGAAACGCTAATATTAATAAAATCAAGTCATAAATCACATGACTTATATAGCTTGTATTTACAAATATGTAAAATAGCTCCTCACTGACAAGAGCAATAGCTCGAAATCAGTCTGAGATAGGAACAATCCTAGATAAAAATTTTGAATGCAATCCTGAATAAAAATTGAGTGCATTTTCTTGTGGCATTTATCATAAAAAATAAAATAAAATAAGCTTGCTTAAAGCATGCTCTTTATTTTACATATTTGTAAATATAAGCTATAAAAGTCATATGATGTATGACTTGATTTTATTAATATTATAATTTGGCTGTTGAGACCTTAACTATTAATATATCCATATAACTATTTCAGTTACAGAGCTGGCATTAAAGACATATAGATGTCTGAAAATTTCAGATCTTCTACTTAATAATTAAGTATTAGGTACATGCTAGGTTTGAGTTAGTATTTTGAATCTAGCTCCTCACTGATGCAAGCCAAAGCTCGAAACCGGTCTGGGGATGGGGACAACCCTAGATAAAGATCTTGAATATTGTGGCAGTTATTGTAAAAAAAGAAATAATAAAATAAGTTTGTTTAGAGCTATTAGCACACTCTTTATTTTATATAACAGGAGTGCCTAAATATTTGTAAGAGTTGGGTTGGTTCTGCTATCAATAATTATACCAAGGCATTCAATTTTTTCAACCTTACCAATTTGTATGCAATAATGATTACTTTGTTTACATTGTTAATTGATACAATTATAAACAGGAGTGAAAATATTAATTTAGTTTCAATTGAAATAAAGAAATTATGAAGCAAACATTTGATTTTAATTTTCTTTTTGTTTGATAATTTTATTGCAATTATATTTTGGAATATTAAAGAACTGTTGTATCATTTATTTTTATATTGTAGAAAAATACACACCTACAATTAGAATATGACTAAAATGTATCTGATCTAGTGTCAGACTTATGCAGCAGGACAAGCGAGTAAGCTTGGGTTCAAAATCAAAGAGTGTTCACATTTTCAAGTCATTGGCTTGAACAGTTAAAAAAAAGTAAAAATGATCGATGGATGAATATTTCTAATCCAGAGCTCTTCATCAACAAAGCACAGTTTCTAAAAACTAATCTGAGAATTTTATTAGTACTGATATCTGGTGTCCAGCGAATACAATAGAAACTCTAAAGTAATGGTGATAGAGTAAATTACTGCTGGTAGTGCAAATGTTAAAATAAGTTAGTAATCATGTAATACTTTGTTTGGTATAAATCATAAAAATAACAAAATTTACAAAAAAAAATAAAAAATAAAACTCACCTTAAATGTCTACAGATGTAGATAAGAGAGTTAGCAGGAATAAACTAAGGCGAAATATATATTTTTGTAAATTAACAGATTATAACTAACTAAGGTGAAATATATATTTTTGTAAATTAATAGATTATAACTCCTTGGTATTGCTAAAGTCTAAATATACTGAATTTAGAGTAATTTCATTCATAGTGCGTATGTAATGTAATATGGTGTAGTGATAGAATTACACACTTCAGAGTTTAAGTTCTGCAGATCATACTTCATTCTGACACTTCTGGTGCAATTCTCCAAAAGTAAATCATTCACTTGTCCATCACTGATTAGCAACTCAAAGCCAATGGATTGTGGTCCAAATTTGTCATTTCCTGTACTTGAACCTTTTATGAACTTCTAACAATAAAACATTTGATTTTCTTGCATTGATTAGTGCTTTGGTAGAATGGTCAAGGGTTATGGCCCAATTTTGTCACTTCCACTGGTCATGTATCTTATAAACTCTATTACTATTATTATTATTCAGATTGCATTGAACCTTATTTCCCTCATTTACATATTTCAGAAAAGCTTAGAAATGAAAGACAAACAAAAAAAAGGTAATGGTGGAATGAATGGGAAAAAAAATAATATGTGAAAGTACTTAAAAAATCTACATAAAATTGTCAATGAATCTATAACTAGAAGTGAAAAGAAGATGATGGATGAAAAGTGGATCAATACTGGAAATCAAAATATTTTATTTAAATATCGCAAAATTTTCTATTCCTCATTTTTCTTTTTACATTTGATTCATTCTATTAATTAATTCAAATATTCACTATCTACATCATTTTCTTTCAAAATCTTACTGTTCCTTCTTAATCTGTGCCAATGCTTTGCATGTTTTAGCACAATGGTAGAGTGATAGAGTCTGAAATTTAAAGTCCATGGATAATTAACCACGGTGTCACTACTGGTACTTTTTTAACTTCTTCTAGGCTGTTGTGTACCATAAGGCTGAATGCCAACAAAATAACAAAAGTTATAGACTATAAGTTTTAAAGACAAACATCAAAATAAAGATGAAAATTATTTATTAACATTGATATACATAACACATTATACACAATTGCGCCTCTGGTAATTCCGATGACTACTAAACAATTGACCATCCGGCAGTTATTCCCGCACATATAACTATCTAAAGATCTGCATTTACTAATGTGATCAAATCAGTCATTGAATTGGAGGATTATTTGCCATTAAATGCTAATACTCCCTATGGATAAACACCAACCACTATTGTCACTATTCTCTGACCAGAGTAAGTAACTAAAAAATTGTTATATACTCACAGTCCAACTCTGCACAGTTCTCATGAGCCTTATCAGGCACACACAAATAAAAATAAGACTGGTGCAGTCTGTTTAAGTTCCCTAACTGGCTATTTGCACCTACAGAGGCTCGGTCTCTGGGATGGTGTTCCTCATAGTAGAAAAGTCGCTACATTTCCAAAAGGTTTTTTTTTTGGTCCTTCCTCCTGACATCCCATGATGCAAACAGCAACATCACACAAAAGGTAAGAAAAAGCTATTACTCTTATATGCACACACACTATTTATACCTTTTCACAAATATCCGGTATTAATTATTATAAAAGATAATAACTATTTACATTAAGCTACCCCCCCCCCCAATAATGCATCTTTTCACAAATTATCATCAAGCTTTTAATTGCATCAGTGTACACTCCTTTCACTTGCAATTAGTCTTTCAAATATTGATTAAACTGACCTTTCCTCTGTATTCTTTGGTTTAATTAGTTTTAATGCTCTAATTAAACAGTACAAGCTTTTACTCTACCTAAATCCATTAAGCGTTTCTGGCATTATTATTCACATTACTTTTATCTATCAGCAATCTTTTTTCATTGCTTTTAACTTACAATATCGTTCTATACTTAAGTTTCTATTCTTTTCTATTGTTTTCTGGAGTCACAAATTCTAGCTTTATAACTTATGCAAATTATGGTTCCTAAAGCCATATTTTTTCCAAAATATAACACAAGCAATAAAGCCATTTGATTTTTTTTTATCAACATATAATTTTTTATTTCTTGTATTTCAACTTTATTTTAGATGAATATAAATAGCTTTTTTTATTGACAAAAGTAGTTGAAACTAATATATAAAAATTTATAAATGAAAGTAATATGTATTATATATAAAAACCTAAAACTGCAAACAACTAACTGATCATTCAAATATAAATTGGTGATATAATATAGATGTACATGGCTGGCTAACATCAAATAAGCAAGGCCAAACTATTTAATGTTTTAAACCAATATTTCAAAATTAAATTTAAAAATTGAATGGTTTCCCTGCCAAGACAGTGCAAAATAACATAAAACAACATAAATACTATATATTACCTTTCCACAATTCCAACTCAAATTCCAATTGTCTTTAATAAGAATAAGTTTTAAAATAATTTCCATTTACTTGAGAATTCTACCTTAGAAAAGGAATCTCTGGTAGTGAATTTTTAATTTAATTTTGAATTGGGGTACTTGGTTTACATTAAATATCGTATATGTGTGTATAATTTACTCTTCACGCATGTGGTAGCAGATTTTCATAGCCCATTTGTGAAGGTTAGTTTCCTTCCATATAATTTCATATGTGCTTATCTATATCATTAATTATTACACATATATAACTATATATATACTTATAAAATTATATATCATACAGATACACATATATAAATAAAGTTTTACATACTGTAAAACTTAAGATACAAAGCAGATATTTTATTTTACATCTGCTATTTCCTTAGTTCATTTCCATCTTTTTCTTAAACCTATTTGATTTATGTATATACCTCTTACTTAATATCTATTTTACATTTTCTTATTCTATTATTTTTTTTCTTTTAAATCTGTATGGGTAAACTGAAATAATTTACCATGCAATAATAGAATTTACATCTGTGTGATATACATGATTATATAAGCAGGCATTTAAAACTGCTACTTTGTAATTTAATATATCAATTGTATCAAAGTTGTGAGTCTGAAATAGATTATCCTCTTATAACCACGTAAACTAGTCAATTGTAGAGCAAAACCATTTCAACAGTTCCTCATAAAAACATTGAAGAAAAAAAAATTGCTTTCCAGGCCTACTATTTAATGGGCACTGAGAGTGTGGCTGTTCTTCAATCCATGGTTTTATCCTCGAGCCAAGAATAATTATATACTATTTCATCATCATCATAATCATTTTCAGCCATTATTGATTCATTGTCTCTCTACTTTTGCATTATTATGCATTTTACATCTCACTAATCAATGATTACTTCCTGTGTTAAATTAATTAAAAACACTACAATTTTGAAATATCTATTTTCTGTTAGTCAAAACATAATACAATTCTGCTGTATCTTCATCTGGATGCTTCCACGTCCAATTCTGTTTAGCATTTTTCTCAAAGAAAAACTTCATAACATAAAGTTTTTCTTATACTGTGAACTCTAGAAGTCTATGTTCTCCTTCATTGCTATCATCATAATCAAATTAACATCATCTTTCAATTGTTCACCAATTCTAGCATTATAGTCCCCCATGACATTTTTAAAATGTTTTTTAGGGTGATCAAAGGCCTTTTGTACATCCACATAATAATCATCTACTTCTTCATTAGAATGAGAACTTGCTGGATCATCAACTTAAACTTAAATTATCTGCGTTTGGTATCTTTCATTAAGTTGAATAATCTTGCCACCCTGTCTGACCTACTATCAATCCCCACTATGTTGTTCTTTCCCTTTTTATTTATAATGGATCCAACTCTACACGTGCTTTTAATAATTGTGGGTTTATAGTAAAGTACTTGTCTGGTTTTTAACTCAATTTTCTTCACTTTTCCTTCTAACTTCACAAAGACCAATAATGTTCTCAATATTAGATAGTTTTTTCCAATTTTTGCATTCTTTTTTTACTGTGACATTGTAATTCAAACCTAACTTGAAAACTTTGTGGTGAAAGTCATTTGCAGTACCTGGGTCTGCAATAAAAGAACTCTTAGTATTGTCTACTTTCAGTCATCAAAAGCTATTTGGCTGGCAATTATACATCTTCATGGGAATAAGTTCCACAATTTAGTTTTGTCTGTCATAATTGTAAATATTTATAAAAAAGTTCATTCACACACATACACACAATTATTCTGCCTTCAAGAAACCTCAACTGATATTTCAGTTAAGAACTATTAAGAAATTGAGAAAAAAGGCTATGGTGTTTTTTGACCTTAAATTCAGAGGTAAAAAGCCAGTAAATTCACCATGGTAATTGATGTGTGCTAGTGAGTAGTCCATCCTCATACTATATGAATAATCATATGGTAATAATAGCATAATGATATAGACAGATGCAGTAAAAACTAAGAATTTGTCTAGTACTGACACATATTGGATGGTTGTCCAGGATGGCTAGAGACTAATTACATGAAAGAAAAATTCCAAGTCTATAAAAAAACATTCAAATTTATTCAGCATTGATTTGAACCAAAGATAGAAGATATAGTAGGTAGATTTTGTGACACATTTCATAATTATAACATCATCATCATTTTCAATCATGAATCCACTGCAGGATGAATATCTCTTCAAGTTTAATCCATTTTTTCCAATTTTGAGCCTGTTTCCTTATTTTATCCACTTATCTCACCTATGGCCTATTTCAGTGTTTTACAATTTCATGGAAAAAATAAATATATATTGTTGTATATGTATATATTATTTGCTAAAATCTAATGCAAATATATAACCATTTACTATTCTAAAGAGACTATTGAAACATTTTAAACAATAATTGTCAAAATGTTTTTTCCCCGTAGCTGCCTTCAGCAGTTAACTTCATTAAATTTACATATGATCACATGGTATTTTGTAAATCGGCAAGAAACACTTTTTCCTTCTGCATTTCTGGGAAGGGAGAGTATTGTATAGATCTTTGGACTGTTTTACAATATATATATACTGAAGAACCTATTATAATGGTCAGGGTGAATTTGTGTTGGAGTCTTACCGTATCTGCCATACAAGGACGCCACCTGGCCATTCAAACCTGAAAAATTTATATAGTAGGAAGATATTTAAGTTAAGATCCAATTTTATTTTATTATAGATCGTTAGCCCCAGTCACTAGCTCGTGGAACAGCAGAGATAATTTATACTTTATTTTTAAAGAAAGAAAGATAATAAAAAATAAGAATAAGCCACTGCCAAATTAACAATACACAGAAACATTTATTTTGCACATATATAAAATTTAGAATTATTTTAATATAATGTTTACTTTATAATTTGATTTACATTTTAACTTTTGATTTTATAAGTTCGCACAGATGAATTTATTAATATTTTATTAAAGTGTCGAGTATGGATAGACTACATAGATTGCACTCAAAAAAAGAAAATATTCTATATCCCTTATTTAACCCCAGGACAAAAGATTGCAGTCAAACTAATGCCAATCTATCTGAAATATCGATGTATTCAATGCAGCATGAATACTACAGCACAATACCACATTGTCAGAAATATACATCTGAACAGCGTGGTTATTTAGAAAAAAATATCTCTTGTCCAGTACAGGAATGCATGTCTGTCTGGCGAGAAAAACAATACAAAAAACTCCATAGGAAGGGATCTGTGGTCCTTTTTGCCAACTTACGATCCCATTCCATAGGCTAAAGGGGTGATCCAAGGAACAGGGAATACCATCTGCTTCTGATGGTCAGTAAGAAATGGGACTTATTTTGCCCAAGTGTGGCATATAATGTGATCTTGCACATAGTGGATCTTCATGCTACATTTACTAATTACACCAATAGATCCAATCCATTGACCCAATCTAACTGCGAAACAAATAATCTAAGATTTACCCTCCCTTAAACTAACATAACTTTACGAATCTATGCAGCCATTCATGCCCGATTTAAATTTAACATGATTTAATTAAAAGTTTTAGCTTAATGTGAAAAACAAACAACCATAATAAACACTTAAAAGAACGGAAAAATTAAATTAATGAAAATAATTTTAAAACTACATATGATAAAAATAATTATTAATGATTTAATTTGGTCAGATAGGAATTATATTTATACTTAATGTTCATGAATTATATATATATAGTTCTTACAGTTTATAAGTCCATCCTTAATAGTTGCTTGTAATTTGGATCCAGTGTTAATTCCTACAACATCCTGGGGAGACTGGTATTCTGTTTGCCATTCTATTGGTATTCATTCAGAGGTCCTCTACTGTAGCTGGTATAGTTCTTTGCAGGCTTTTATTGCAGGACCCTGATGTTTTGGGATCCGCAATATAGGAAAACGATATTTCATTTCTACTTTTAGAAAAACTGAAGGGATTGAATATGCACATATAGCACACCTCAACTCAAAACTATTTTTGTTTTTATGTCAACCCTCCAGATAAACTGAACATGATGTCATGATGATGATGATCCTTTCGCTGTGGTCCATTTTCTGAGGGATTTTTTTATCGGCTATTTGTTCTTATTGTTTTTCTCTCCTATCTGACCTTTAATTATAAATTTTGAGATGCCAAAGGGCTAGTTTACTTGAGACTAATTAAAAATAATCATTTCCATTTTTTTAGCCTTTTACACAATAGTAAGTAATTAAATTTTGTACATTCTTAAAGACATATTTTTATCTTTAAACCTTTAAGTTTTTGTTGAAAATTTAGTTTTAAAATACTTTATATATATATATAAAGTTTTCTTTTAATAATTTTCCATCTGTGCGATTTTATACATATACGAGTTTAGATGACTTTTAATTTTCAATTTTTAATTCTTAAAAAGGAAGTTTTTATTTGCGAACTTTTTATTTTTAATTTCTAATTTTACTTATAATAATGTAACAGCATGTATGCCCATTACATATCAGTAAACTTGCTTAAAAAAAAATTTTTTTTTATTTAGGGTTAGCAATTATGGTACACGATTAACGCCAATTTACAAAGACATTCGGCTAGTAATTTACAAAAAGAGACTATATACAAAAAAAATATTGACTATCATTTTTTTTGGATCATCCATGCTCACGCCTTTTGACCCAAGAGTTCCCTTTTCTCTACATTTCATTTTTAACAAACGGCGCAACAAGCAAATTATTTATTTAAGGAGGTTGCACTGAAGTAAATGTGTTTTAAGAAATAATGAGTTTATATATGTAAATTTGCATTACTATTATATATACCACCAATTTATTTATGATTAATTGAAATGCTTAAATATGGTTACACTGAGGTAGATTCCCAAAGGACACTATCGTGAGGGGCCACATTTACAATCATAAACTTACGTGGCTGTGCGCCTATACACATTAAAGCATAATATATTGTGATGATCGCGCATACTGCGGTCACACATATAGATATTTAACATTTAAAGAAAGTTAAATATTGTGCTTGGGTTATAAAAAAAGTGAGTTTAAAAAAATTACAAAACAAAGAAATGTTTAAGTAAAAAAGAGAGGGAATGAGAATCGAAATGATTCTTATCTTTTACCTTTCAAAGTTCAGATTTTAGAAAGAATCGAAATGTTCAGGTTAAAAATATCAATATCATGTGTTTAATGTAAGATTTAAAAAAATGAGAAATGAAATATAAATAAAATAGAAACTTAATGATATAAAAAAAAGCGATAGTTGGGGAGTGTAAATAAAATATAAGTAAAATTTAGAATGCAACGAAAAGATAAAGATCTGGTCTTAAAATTACACATTTTGACGAAAATGAAATGCATGTGTGAATGTATGAATAAAGAGAGTACGGTTTATTTCATGTCAAAATGAAATAATTTTATTAAAGAAAATGATTGATAAATAAATGTAAAATATTATATTATAAAATTGTATCAAATTGAAAAGTAATTTTGTATAAGTTGTTGAAAGCATTTTTAAAGTAAAAAGGTGTGAAATGAAAAACCCAGCATGAGATCAAGATAAGGAAGGAATTTGAAAAATAAAGGACATTAATTAATTAATTGAAAAACAGTATTGGTCGAGACTTCAGTGAAGACATTGCTCTGATAAGAAGCAGAGAAATATAATAAAAAGCAGACATGAAAGTTAAATTGGAGAACATGAAAACAAACTATAACCTAAGGGAAGCTTCAAGGATGTGTGGCTAAGGGCCAGTCGCGATCGCCGGTCGATCCAGACTTCCGTGCTATAATGGTTCGCTTCTCGATGTAACAACTACCAACGTAACACCTGCCGAAGAGTTCGTTTTGCCTTGCCTTGATGCCCACAATACGGAGGAGTTCCAACAATCAAATCTAACCGAAGAGCGACCGTTCCCTACTAAAGTGGAAAAATTCCACGGGACGGTCAGCAAGACGCCAAGTTTATTCGAAGACTTTATCAACTAGGTAATTATGAATAAGACATTTTATATAATTATGTGCACATACCTTTAAGTTTAATGCAATTTCCAATCCCATATATAATGAGATAGACATTAATTAGACTCTTTTAATATTTGAAATGATTATAAAGGGATAATTTATTTCCACAGATTGCAATCATTTAGAGAATCATCTATTGTGTTTTTAGTTATTTTTTGTAGTGTTATAGCATAATCTGTTTTTTTTATATTGAGTGTTTCTTTTATTATAATTTATTGTATTAAAAATCTTTTATTTATGTAAAATCCGTTTTGTCTCTTTCTTCGCCACTTCCAAAAGTAGTATAGTCTTAGGATTGGGAAATAATTATTATTCATGTGAGTACTTAACTAACACGTGAAGCTAGTGGTGCAGTATTTGATCCCATTAAATTTATAATTATCCAAGCGCTGTAACTCCGTTAAATCTTACAGCAGTCGGGAGAAGGTTGACCGGGAAATATAACCTGGGGCTATACCTGTATAGCATACAAGTTCAGTCAAGTACAGATATAGACTCGTTTATGTCCGTATTTTCTCTCTGCTTGCGATAGCGGAAAGTGGGCAATCTTGAATTATAAGAATTCCCCATTATATCTATATAAAAGGGAAGTTTAAGCCTTTCGATCATCGGGTTTCCGTCACAATATATTTTTAAAAACTATACTAATTGCAACCTTTAGACTTTTTCTTTTTTCCCTTTTAAAAAATTACAATTTAAAATTATTAATATTTTCTTTCTCATGTCTAATGTATGTGCTATTTCTTTTTGGCAGTGCTTTTATAAGATTTAAAGTATACGGCTTTATGTAATTAGCTAAAAATAATTCATTTTTAAAAAAATTAATCAGGGTACTCATGGTTTATTATACATCGCGCCATGTTGGGAGTCCAATTATAACAGTCAGGGATGAATTTATGTAACGATATACATATGCCATTACATTATTTAAAAATTTTAAAATAATGGGGAAAATAAATCTTAAATAAAATCATTTATTAAAAACTAAAAGCCAAAATTAAAAAGAGTATATATATATTGCACAGATGGAAAACTTTAAAAGTATTTTTTTTAAATAAAAAAAAAAAAGTATTTGAACGTACTTTTTTTATAAAAAATAAAGATCTAAAGATAAAATATTTTTGTTAAAAAGTAACATAAATAAAAATAGAAATAAATGTTAATTTCTATTTTAAGATTCCTATATAATCTCAGTAAATGGAAATGATTGTTTTATTAATTAAATGAAAAACAAACTAGTCCTTGGGGCTCTTATATAATCAAAAATCAGATAAGAGAATAAAAAAATTAGATTGACTAATAGAAGCAGCAACCAATGCTCGGACCCTGATGAAAATCATTGGAACAGGAAACCATGTTCAGTGAATCCGGAGGATTAGGATAAAAAGAAAAAAAATTCCAAAGTTACTTATTTCAAATGAAGTGATTGTTAAATTATGAATGGCACTATTGTAGACCCGAATCACATGGGTCCTACAATAAGATAGTTCCAGGATCAAACCAGCTAACTTTGCCTCCAGATTGATAGCTACAGCATGAACAGAAAGTATGAATAATAAAAGACTTCACAGGAATTGGCACAAGGAACCAGGAGCTCTTCTACTGTAAAGTATGAACTATAAAATTTTAAAAATTAAGAACTTTCGTCAATATCTAACAAACCAACTAAACATAATTTTTAAAATGAACTTTTATATAATTTTTTAAGATTTCAAAATCAGTTGTTAATGTTTAATTTTATATATTTGAGTTTGCTAATTTAATTAAATTATTTCCATTTTCTTTATTAATATTAATTGACTAAATTATTTAAATGTATTAAATTTAAGTTAGGTGTTGCTAGCTGCATAGTTTCATTAATGTTTAGTTATTTGATTTTTTTTGATTTTCATGATTAAAATATATATATTAGTAAATATGACACCTCATGCTGAGTGATCAAATGTATTTATTCGTATATCTTTTAAGTTATTGGTGTCAATGTGGCACCTTATGATGAGTGCCATTAGGTTTATTGTAAATTTCCCTCTGCAATTCCATTAATAACTTTATATTTTAACTGTTTATGGTTATTTTGAAGGGGTTTAATTTTAGGCTATTTGTTTCGTGGTTAGGTCGATGCTGATGGAGGGATATATGGGTGTTTATATCAATGTAATGTGAAGCATGTTTAGCATACAGGGCAAAGCCCAACTGAATGCATGACCCAAAGGCATAGTCATTGCGGTGCAATGTACGCAGACATATTTCCTGCGACATTGACCCCTTTTAGCTTCATGGATAGGGACTATAAGTTGGCAGATAGACCGTTCTCCCCCATATGTAGCATTTCTCTTTAATTATTTTATATACATGATTCCTTGGCCAGACAGACACATATTCCTGTACTGGACAAGACTCATGTCCTTCAAATAATATCACGCTGCCAGATGCACCTTCCTATCAGCATGGGTTTATGCTAGTATTTTCATATTACACTGGTTAGCATCTGTATATCAGGAAGCAAACGTTGGTTTGGCTATGAACTTTTAGTCTGAGATTGAATGATTGTTTTGAAAAGTTTTTAACTGAGAAATACATGCAGCCTATCTATACCCAACATTCTAAAATAAAAATATAATATAAATATCCATTTGTGCGTAATTACTCCAAATAATTTAAAGTTAAAATTAATATTAAAATCAAGATAAATTTATTCCACAATTTTCAATATTTATATATGTGCATTAATAAATGTTTTTGTGTGTGTTATTACTGGCAGTGGCTTATTTTATTTTTTTTTATATTAAAAATTTATTTTTTAATTTTAAATCTTTCTTAAATGAAAACTATATGTTATAAATCTCTGCGTCTCTTTGAGCTAGTGGCATGGGCTGACGGTTGTAATAAAATTTGTATCAACAGTATGTATCTGCTTATTATATAAATTGTCCAGGTTCGAATGGCCTGGTGGCGCCCTTGTATGGCAGATATGGTAAGACAACAAATATCAATTACACCCTGATCGTTATACTATTGAGTGCCTGAAAAGTCTAAATAGGTACTTCCGCATCAACACAATGTCTAAGGAGGCAAAACTAGCAATAGCTTGCAGTCATTTGCAGAGTGCAGCACAAACATGGTGGGAATCATTATTTACACAGACCACCAATTTCAATGATTTTAAAAGGGCACTCATGAATTGCTACTGGAATGATGATTGTCAGGAGGGCATCAATTATAAGGTGTCGCAGAAAAATTATCAACCTGGTGAACCTTATACCCCCTTCTTCCGAAAACAAGTAGCCAAGTTAAGGGCCCTGACAGTAGATCTGCTGATGGAACTCCAAATCATCTGGATGATCAATCACAGTTTTCCCAGCTATATGGAAAGGACGCTGATTGGGATGGATCACTGGACCTTTAAGCAGGTTACCGAGCTGTTGACTGCTTATGACAATTGCGATACCTTGGCAACAAACAGTAAACAAGGAGGATCCAGGTTGCTAAGTAAAGCCACGTATAGGAGGATGATGGACCAATAATAAGTGCTCTCAGGTATAAAAGTAAGTTATCTCCCTGACATAACTGTAACCAAGATGCATCACTCTGGTTTCATAACAAAAGAAACAAAGTACCCCCATGGAAAATGAAAAAGAGGAATTCAACAGGCAGCATTCATAGTCCATACCAGACCCAAAGAGTTAAGAGGTCGAATAGTAACGAGCTTCAGAGAAATGAAAGTAGAGAAGCAAGCCACCATAATGATGTCTGGCCCGATAAACATGCAAATATAGGATAATCTGAGAGAATATCACCTAACAATACAAGGAATTATTACCAGAGAACTCATCATGATCTTCAGACTCCTAAAGCAGGATGCAGTCATAGTATTGACCAATGAAACTGAAGTGACTGATTGAAGAAGTTCTTGAGTGGAGTTGTAGTGATGCATGAATCTGTGCCTTTCATGTTAATGGGGGTGAGTGGTTGAGCAGGGCTGCCTGGATACATTGTGTCATGATGCTACAAAGTATATTGTCAGCACTACCCAGATCGAGAGTAGTCCAGTGGGAGAATAGTAATAGGTAATCCCCTAAGACTCACATGGCAATGAGCAGGGCTGGTCCAGCATCAAAAATATTCTCTGGCTATTATATATAGTTTATGGCCTCTCTAGATACAGGAGTGGTAGAGCTTAAATTTGAGGTATTTTCTCACGATGTCATGGTGCATCGCGTTTAAGGCAATTTCATCCCAAAAATTTAACAGGAGGTAATGAAACAGATACATTATTCCATATATCCTAAAGTTACCCCCCCCCCTCATTTATTTTAAAACAGTTTGATTAAAGAGCTGATGCAGTTATAAAATCAATATTTAAAATTGGAAATTTTAGTTAAGAAATTGTTATTATTAAAACTCAGTGGTTTCAAATGTTATCAATATATTTTTTCATTCAGTTGAATGTTTATGAATTACAATATGAACAAGATACCATCTCTTTCTTGCCCTAGGCAGCAGAAGACAATATGTTTATGATGTTTATGAACAACAAGCTGATATGAAGAGAGATTGAACAACAAGCTGATAAGAAGAGAGATTGGTAAGAAAAGTGCAGAAAGCAAGAGAGTATAAATAAAGAAATCAGGCAATTGTTGATTATTCAGTAGTGAGTTAAATTGATTAGTAGTGAATTACTATGCAGCCAATCCCTGTTTAGAAAACCAAACCAACTAAGCTTGGAGCCACCAAAGCCATCAATCTAAGAAAAAATATACAAGATGAAGAAGCAGATTATTAATATTGAAAACACAAGAATGCTCAGCTAACAATAGCTTTCTCTTTTCCCACATGAAGAAGCCATGAAGTTGAAAAAATAATGCCTAGGTAACCACCAAAAGAAAAAGTTTACCATTTAGCTCTAAGACCAATCCCTTTTCAGTGTGAAGATTTACTAGTGATGAACCGTCATCAGATAAATTTAAAGATAAGAGAACTCTAGATAACGTTTGAAACCTTTATAGTAGAATATAATTGCCATTATTGTCATTGAAAAGATAAAATTAAAAATGTATTTATTTAAAATGATTAATTTACATTGAAAAGATAAAATTAAAAATGTATTTATTTAAAATGATTAATTTACAAAAATAAAATGATTAATTTACAAAACGATAAAATGTATGTACTGAAATAATTTCTTATAATATAATAATATAATTGCCATTATAGACATTGAAAAGATAAACAAAAAAAAAGTTCTTTAAAATAATTAATTTACAAAACATAAAATATTATGATAACTAAGAAAGAGTTACTACATTTAAATCAGCATCCATATACCTACCATAAATATATACTCGAATTAAATATGTATATATATAAATTAAATACATCTCCATGCCTGGATAACATAATCTGCGTTTATACAAATTAAATACATCTCCATGCCTGAATAATATAATCTGCGTTTATACAAATGAATTAAATATATGTCTATATAATATATGTACCTGAATTGACTGCGTGCTATATATATGAATTGATTATGAATTGATTATGCTTAACCGGTGTCTATGTAACATGTGTCTAGCTATCTGAATTAAATATGTGTTTATATATGAATTAAATATACATCTACATGTCTAGATAATATAATCTGTGTTTATACAAATGAAATAAATATATGTCTATGTAATATGGTGTCTCTATATACCTGAATTAACTACGTGCTATATATATGAATTGATTATGCTTCTATATACATGATCTAAATCTGTGTTTATATAATATGTGTTACATACCTCAATTGAATATATGCTGATATACAGAAATTGAATATGCTTACATGAATAATTTGAATCTGCATCCATACGCGTCTGTACATATGAATTAAATAAGTGAATATATTTGAATTGAAAGGATTAATTTGGATAAGAACCAAACCTACCTAAGAGTATTCTGCAAGGAGGATTAATAGACATGTTTACAAATTTATTTACATGCACATATGATCAGAACATCGACTCACAAAGAAAGAATTTAACTTGAAAAATGATGAGATATCCATGATGTACACACGGATATTTAAGTAAATCCCTACTATGTGAAAGCCACCAGAACATGATTATTGAAAATAAAAGGATGAAATACTATATGAATATCAACGATGGGACCAAGCTTCAGGAGAAATTACTAATGAGTGAACTAACTGATCTATGGAACCGGAATTGCAATAAACTATTAAAGGAATTAGCCAAATGTTATTATCCTGATACTGTTATTTAAATAAATCATTGATAGATCAGTTTCATTTCATGTCATCCATTTTCTGATGTATTTGTTCAGGAATCTCATGTTTCCTGAGTTATGTCTAGCATAACTTGATCTGGGTAAGTCAGGTTGTAGTGGGCTGGAACTCTAGTCATGCCGTTTGGGAAACCAAACAGTTAAATATCTAGATGTTTTCAGTCTCATTAATGCTACATCCTCTGATGAGCAGAAAATATTATTGTTGGGGGGGATGTAACATTAGCATTGAGTAACATCAATCATTCTTTCCTTCCTACAATATATTTATCAGGAAATAAATCAGCTAACCGAGGGGTTGGAAGGGTGGTCCGGTTACAAATATATATATATAAAGAGAAGTTATTTTAAAAAAAGCATGCATAAAAATGACCAAATATTCCTTCCATCATCTTACTTGGTAGCTTATGGTGATGACTGGAATTACAAACTTGTTTTCATTATTACAATCCATTCCCATCAGGATGAAAAACTTTTAAAACAATCATCGATTTGGAATTTCTAAAAAAAAAAACAACAAAGAAATTATGAAATTTTGTTTTGTTTTTATAAAATATATATTGTAATGATATTTTCAAAAGTATAATATTATTAAAGTAAGGTTTATAATTAAAATATATATATTAAAAGGAGAGCATGAGATCTAAAAATCTGTGAGATATCAGCCAGTCCCTCCTGAAAGCAACCATAACAATTAACCATCAACCAGCATTATAATAAGTCAAAGTAATTATTAGTAATGAGTAATACTCAAAATACTATTTATTATTATGAATGACAAATCAAAATACATCAATACACTACATCAACAATCAATCTTGTGATTGGATTTGAGCAATAAAAAATATAAATCAACAGTCAATATGGTGACTGGATTGGAAATGGGTCTTTTGTGGACCAGGCTAACTATTGAGCCTTTGCCAGCTTGGGCAATTATTTGAACATAACTTGAATGCACCAACTTAAGTGCTTCTCCATTGAATACATAATAATAAAAAAAATCAGAAAAACAATAATGCTAGAACATTAAAACATGCTGATCATCAGCAATGCTCTGGCAGCACCATTAATGTACTGGCCAACTATAAACTTCATTTCTAAGACTAAACTAAAATAAAAGGTAGTGCATAGGCTTTAAAGAGTATTCTTTTTTGTACAAGCCAGTGTGGTGATGATTAATCATCTCTGGATGCCCAAAAGCACTAATATACATTCCCATTTATATATCAGCCTGTTATTGCACAAATCTAGCTCAGACAACATAAGCTTTATTACTGTTATAGTGAACAAGAAATAATGATTTAATACAAATTTTAATAATTGAATACAAGTTATTAACAATAAAAAATAAATAAATAATATTAAGGTCTGTAAAATCAGGCTTCTGATTTTGAATAGTATACAATAATAAAAGTTGTCACATTGTGATTTACAAGATTAATATACAATTTCAAGTTATTACATTGATTACATTACTTCTTAATAGGTTTCTATAAATGCATAAATGTGTGTTTTATAATATACAATGAAAACATTTCAATTGTCATTTAACAAAATTTAAAAATGACTAAAAATTTTTCAACAAGCATTGATCTATATATGCACACACATGTGTGTGCATACAATTTCTGAACATATTTGACTCGTTACAAAATAATTATCAAAATCTTAAGTTATATAAATATACAATAAATTATTAAAGTTTCAGTTAAATGATATACATTTTACATACTAGGTGTACTGAAACACATATATAATTTGCACAGATATGCAATATATTAATTTATCTACATAACATTTGTATTTATCACAATAAAATTATTAAAGATTATTTTCACAATTTAATTCTCTTTACTGAATAGTCTTTTTTCTTTAAAATAAGTACTATCAAATTTTTGACAGTTGATTGATTAATATCAATGTATCTTAAAATGTCTGTTTTTAAAAAAAAAAAATCAGTCTTTAACTGATTATTATAAAAATCTGTTTTTAGATTTCTTTCTTTTTTTAAAAAAAAAGTCGAGGAATTTATTTTTGACTTATTTATTTTTATTCAATGGAAGCAAACTTACCTTGTTATCTTTTAAAATACATCTGGGTCTCATTTTACGCGATTGATAGGTTCCTCAGAAAACACACGCAAACGAAATCACGCAAAAATAGACGTAACTTACATTGAAAAGGGGGGAATGCGGTCTGTGATTTTTCAAAATTTGTGTAAAAGCAAAGCACCAATGTAAAATTACTTTAAAATTCACGCAAAAAAAAAAAGAAATAAAATAGGTCTAATAAAAAATTTCAAATTTGAAAAAAAATGATACAAGACAAATTTTTTTTAATTATAATATTTAATTTTATTCAAAATAATATATTTTTATGCATAATTTACAGTACAGTAATTTACATTTTTTTTTTATACACGTTTTAATTATTATCGCTATTTGCCGAAAAACACGTTCGTTTGCAAACTGGTAAAAAATCAGATTCTCACAAGAGAAAATACAACTAACACCAAATTCACTCTCATGTTGTGTTAATGGTTTTCTGTTGACAACGTAATTAGTAATTAATCTTTGAGACGATGATTTTATTAATTGTTTATGAACTTAGACTTATGATAATAAAAAGACATTTATTCACCACTGCTGGGAAAAATTTAATTAAAACAACTAAAAATTAAATTCTTATTTTTGTCTTTAATTTTCAATTCCGTTAAAAAATCAAATTTTGTTTTACATCACATTAATTTCAAGTCGCCGTAAGTAATGTTTAAATTGTTAATTACAATTAAAAATCAGATTTTAATTTTGTGCCCACTGCTATTACTCACCTTTTAAAAATAAACTTGCGGAAACTAAATGATTAATAATTGATTGCGTTCTTTTTTAAAAAGCAAAAACAGAATGTAATTTAAAATCAAAATTAACACACACAATGTTTGAACAAATTTACATTATAATCTTGTAAAATTTAAAGTGTGTATACATAAAATGTGGAAATCATGATTTTAATTTCATTATTGCATAAAATCTTACTATTATAAAGCACTGAAAATATTGAAATTACTAAGATGAAAGTCGAATTCCAATAATGTGCTATTACTTTCAATATAACGTAAGTGCGTAAAATTTATTAGTTAAAGTAATAGTGCATTATCGGAGTTCGACTTCCGGTGAAACATGAATCGCATAACTTCAAAATCATGTTAAATAAGTCCGCGTAAAAAGAGACTCAGGTGTATATGATTTTACTTGAGTATTTTAAAATAAATTATTTAAAAACAATACCCTCTTGTATATACTCAGTGCTTCTCTGCATATAGATACAGCAGCCTACATATAATACTTCTTCATCAACTGATGGTTTCTCTTGATGGAGACCAGTCAGGAAAGTCATAATTAGGAAGTTATAATCCAGGTGAATATCATTATCAGGAAAGTATAATTCAGGTATGGTTGTTAGCATATGTATAACAATTTTTTCACGTTTTCTCTTGGTAAGCTTGGTTTTTGGTCCATCAGTAAAATACAGTCCAGGTAAATTGGTCTTCAGTGATCTCCCTTCTGCCTGGGATTGATGAGCTCCAGGCCAGCAAACTATTTTGTCCACATTTGTAGCTATGAATTTCACCACTGGAAGATGACCCATTTCACCCAAGAAAATTCAAACTCCACTATCATAAATTAAGAGACTGCTGCTGGATCTCCTGCCTTGACTTCAGTTCTGTATAAATCTGCCAGCCATATCTCTGGTCAGCTAAAACCAACTGCTACAAACTTCAACAAGTTGCAACAAAATATTATAACCAACTTTGCAGCTGACCAACTCTCACAAAAACTACTATCCAGACGGAAGCTGATATTTTTGTCATCCCTTTTATAGAATCATCTGAGGTGTAATGACACCATGGTTGAAAACAGTTTTTTTCTTATCTCTCAAAGTGTGATATTCATGTTTTCACTTAGGGTATTTCTAATAGAGAGAAATTTTGTTCAATTAATTAAAAAATTTCAAAAATACCGTATTTGTTTTTAAATTTCAAAATCAGAATAACAAATAATATTCATTAGATTTTTTTAAAAATATTTATTTCATAATAAAATTCTGTTTTAATTCAGAGTTAATTAACCCTTTATTTATTGTTTTTATTCCAAGTGAAATATAGAAAATATCAACTAAAATTTATGTCTGTGTTTACTTCTAATTTTCCTTTTAACTTTATATACATTTGTGCACACATATTATATTATTATGTGCCATATAACAGACTTGTTATAATATATATATACCTTATAAGATTAAGAACACTCTCAGCGCAGGAACGAGATACATTCTGACCATTTACTTCCACTACAG
This sequence comes from Epiperipatus broadwayi, assembly GCA_028023455.1. Classification (NCBI taxonomy): domain Eukaryota; kingdom Metazoa; phylum Onychophora; class Udeonychophora; order Euonychophora; family Peripatidae; genus Epiperipatus; species Epiperipatus broadwayi. The sequence continues at coordinate 2,315,575 of JAQFVV010012500.1, forward strand.
TATCTCCGATTCTTAGCCCTGCAAGGGTAGCTGGTCCATCTAAAAAACATTCAAAGGCAATTGAAACAATTATAAATATTTTGATTATAAGCAAAAATCTTAAATTTTAATTCAGTAAATATAACTGCAAAATCAACTATTTAATATATATATAAGAATTTCATAAAGCAAGAATAGCATATCTGCTATATGTATGACATAGATTCCAATTTGGCTAGAAAAAAAATTGAAAAATTTTTAGGTTCAAATTAGGTTAAATATTTTTCTTTCAAGAAGCTAACTTGTAATCAATTCTATAACCATCTAATATTGGTCAGTAAATGATTATCTAGCTATTATTAGCCAGAGTGTGAAACAATAGTGAAAAAACATTCAAAACCTCACCATCTAACAAATAAAAGCTTTTAAATAATGCTTTCACTTTCACTAATTCCTTTTCTTTCTCTATGTAGTTTGTAAATGGCAAGCATTCAACTCCATTTTATTTCTAATTCTTCTTTTAAAAAAGGACTTAAAAAAATCTAAAACATGATTGGAATTCTATTTACATATTTATTGTTTAATACCTCATAGGAATATTCATGTTTGCAATTTGGGTCATATATTCCATCATCATCATTCTTGCTGCTTATTCATAAATACTTCCAAATTATAGAGAAACTCAGAACTCCTAGAATAGGGTTGAATGGACTGATTAAACTTATACAATTCTCATTCACCTTTCATTCATTGTATACTTATTTCTCCATCTTCCTATGCACTTTTCTATTCTACTTGACTGATTAATAATATAATCAATTTTCTTTTATCCGCAACTTGAAGCTTCTGATCTATTTAAGACAGAAGTAGGTTTGATATTAAGACACATAATTTTAATAGTTGGAAAACAACTTTCATCTACAAATTAAATAAATATGGATATATGGCAAAATGATCCTTTACCCAAATAATAATAATTTTACATTCTTATATATACAATTCTAAATGATATATTACCAATTCTAAAAGTGATCCAAGGAATGATATCTTTTTATCAGTGTCTTAGTTCTAAAGACAAATATGATCTTTCAATCTGTTAAATGCACTTCCTATTTATTTGAATGTGGTAAACTAGTAGAGATGATGTTTGTATGATTTAAAATTGCATAGTGATGTAATATAAACACTTCATGCTATATATTTACCCATTTACAAATGAGTAACCAAGTAATCAGAGAAACACTATAGTAGTCAATAATAATTGAAAGTTTGTTAGTATTTCAAATGCGCAATTATTATTTCCAATTTATTAACAACATGCGATTTAGACAAATATAGTAGTCAATATAACTGTGATTGCAATTTTCTATTTCATTAACTAAATTATACAAACAAGTAATTATATGCTGTAATATAAACTTATTTAGTATTCATGGATTTAATTCAAAAAATAAGATAACAATAACTTTAATTGTTTAATCTTCAACTTTCCTGAAATAAGATGACTGAATCCTAGGCTTCTTTCCCATGGTTGCTTCAATTTAAAATAATTCTAATGCATAACAATTATGAATATCACAAATTTATAGAACTGACTAAACAGGTTAAGTTAATTGAAATCCATGGCAATACAACTTATTAAACTTATGATTTGTATGCAAGTTAATTGTATTATATAATCTAAATGACAATTGTATAATCATATTAGGAAAAGTCATGTACAGAGCAATTTACCTACAATTAGCAGCAGCCTGTATTTTTTTCACTATATGGAAATATTTGCTGTTCCTGCATCTTCAATCATGTTGGAAAAAAACACGGTATTCTTTAAAACAATTAAATGTCATAAAACAAAAATCCATTGCCTAACAAGCAAACTTTTAAAATTTAGGATAAAGGAAAGGAATAAAGAATTACCAGTAACTCATGAAAAATAAAGTTGGCTTTAATTTAAATAATTATTTGTTTTAGAGCTCTAATATTTATCCTGGTTATTGATCTCAAATCTTTTAATTCATATTGAAGTAATTGAATTATACTATAACAGCCATGGTTGATCTCACTTTTGTACACAATTCGTTTAACATTATCTGCCAAGTTTAGAAAGCATGGACGATCAATCTCTCAGGTGTGGTTTTTCTAAATTATGTACTTTCAAAAATAATAGCAGGGATGTGTGTAATAAATTACAATCGTTTACTAAGTGATTTATAAATTACTTTAAACAATATTAAAAATTAGTCCACTACAATATTTTAAATAAGCCTTCAAATATATTTTTATATAAATTTCATAGTTTGTATTTTGTGTTATTTAGCTAACTTCACAAACATTATCCCAACCTTTTTAGTAAAATAATATATTGACAATTTCAATTTTTTTAAAAAAGTATTATTTTTAAGTAATGAAAAATTCCCTAGTGGGAGGTAGATACAAACTTTTAAACTCTTGCATTTGTGTTTGTTCATGGAAGTAGTAAATAATTCAATTTTTTCAAACAATTAAGTACCGTAAAGCAAAAATCCATAATCTATGTAATTATCCAAAAAATGAAAAAAAAAAATTGCACAGTATTAATCACAATTGGTGCAATATTTGTTGAATTATTAAGTAACAAACAAACATACTTTCTAAATTATATATAAAATATTTTTCATTATTGTCTAGAGAATTTTAGGATATAACCTCACCATGACATACAGAGTATAATTTCTATATCTCAACCAGTCCAAAAGAACATCATCGAAAAACATCTATAGTCAATACAATACACTGTTTGCCATATTCTTATATCTTAAAACAGTAACAATTCTCTCTATAAGTATAGTGCCATCTGGTGTAAGACATAATACTCAATAGATGCTAGAGTGTTTTACATCAAAATCCTTATCTAGTATCCAATATCTTCAGACTAGTTTTTGCTTAAATGAGGAGCCTCATACCTGAAAGTCCTGGATTTGGATCTTTAAGATCTAATGCAATCAACCCACAAACACTTATCTTTTTAAATAATTATAAACTATGAGCCCAAACAGAAAACACACTGTTTTCAATCTAAGCTAATGTGCTTGTATAGTCATAGAGATCTGAATCCAATTCAATATCTATTTTTTTGATGTCTTTGTTTTTTTTTAATAACTATAGTCACCAACATCATTCGATTAGGATTAATATTAAACAACTAAAACAATACAACACACAATCTGTTAAAACAGTATCAAATCTCTCCATACAATAATGTTACCTAGTGCAAGCCATAGCAATCAATGAATGTTAGATTTTTGCATCAAAATCCCTATCTAGTGCCTATTCATCAAATATCAAAAGACTAGTTTAATGAGAAGCCTTGGATGTAAACCAGTGCATCAAGATCTTTGGATCTAATGTAATCCCCAGTAGCCACTTTCTACTTTTAGTTAACTATACAATTATTAGGCCAAATTGAAAACACATTTTCAATTCAAGCTAATTTGCTTATATAGACACCTGAACCCAGTTTAATATCTATATATTTTGATGACTATGGTATTTTAATAACCATAGTCACCAACATCCTTTCAGTAGGATTGGTATTAAACCACTAAAACACCATGCCCATCATTTCTTATGCTAGCACAATCTGTTAAAACAGTGACAACTTTATATAATAGTGGCACCTGGTGCAAGCCATAATAGTTAATGGACATAAAAATGTAAAGATCTTTAGATATGTATGATTATACAAGCAAATTATATTGAATTAAAAACATTACTCTGTTTTCAATTTGGGCTTTTAGCTTTAAAAACACAAAAGCTGGATGCTGGAGGATTGCACTAGATCCAAAGATGTAAGTGCAATGCTCTCAGATTCAAGGGTCATTATTGATGAAAGCCATAAGTTATAAACTAGACTAGTAATTATGCATGATTAGACACTACATATGGATTTTGATGCAAAAACTTTCTAGCATCATTGATTATTGACTTGCACAAGGTGGTCCTATCATATGGAGAGAGTTGCTATTGTTTTAACAGATTATGTAAGCTAATGTGAACATGTGATGTTTAAGTGGTTTAATACCAATCCTAGCCAAAAATATTTGTGACTATGATTATTAAAAAGCTAAAGACACCAAAATGTAAAGATAGTGAACTGTGTTCAGATCTGCATCATTATACCAACAAATTGCTTGTATTGAATACATTATTGTGTTTTTAATTTGGTCTCGTAGCTTTACAGTTAACTAAAAAAAATAAAAGGTGGCTGCTGACAGGTTGTTTTAGATCCAAAGATCTAAATGCAGTGTACTTAAAAGCCCTAAGTATTGGATGAGTAGGTACTAAATAGGGATTTTGATGCAAAATCTTCTAGCATTCATTGATAAGTATGGCTTGCACCAGATAGCAGTATTACATGAAGAGAATTGCTGTTGTTTTAACAGATTGTGTAAGCATTAGAAATTATTGGCATAAGATGTTTTAGTAATAAAATATTTTCTTAATTACATGACATATTTAGATTCTTTATCTAATGAGATATGTTGATGTTTTTATATGCATATCTGAAACACAGATCAACAATATATCTCTGGATCTGGAAAATACATTGCCTCTACAATTGACCATAGAAATGGAAGACAAATATCATGAGAATAATTTTCTGGATCATTATACCCAAAAAAAAAAACAATCAGGAGTTTGATTTCAAAATTCAAATAAGAGGAACTACACATCCCAAATCAAGAGTCCCTCTAAAGCACAAACTTTCAGGTTTTGAATATTTCTTGTACAGAAATATGAAGTTATTCAAGTACGAGGCTAATAGAAAAAACAATATTGATGCTTATATCAACAATCTCACAAATTTTGGATATAATCATGATATGCTAACAAGAATAATCAGCAAATTTTACACTAATTTAAACAAAAATAAAATTACAAATAATGTACCAAAAGCATGGATATGCCTTCCATGTTCCTAGAATTGCAAAAAAGTTACAGAATGTATGTGCCAAAACTTACAGAGTTAGCATTAGATTGCCTCCATCAATAAACAACATATTAAATAATTTGAAAGATAAAATTCCAGTGAACTACACTCCTGAAGTTGTTTAAAAAATTTACATGCAGTGTCATTTTATAGTTTGTGTATTATGGTAAATCTTGGGTGAATAGATCTACAAGGATCATCCAGCATATACATTTGTGCAACAGAATAAAACAGAATAATTAATAGAAATCAATTTTTCTTGATCATGAACTTGCTATGAGTCATACTTTCAGTTCCACTAATGTAAGGACAATTTGTGCTGAAAAAGATGACAGATAAAAATAATATAAAGAGGTTTGGGCAATTGCGAAGGATCCAAATGCAATCAAAAAAAAAGAATCCATGCATTCCATTGTCAAAAAAAATGAAACATTTAAACATCACATTTACATAGAAAGCCTCATTTACATAACAAAGCACACACATATATTAATAATATTACAAATTGATGTCTGTATTTCTCCAAAATAATATATGTAAACTTATAAATAAATATTAGAAAATACAGTAATTAAAATTTTTAAAAGCACAAAAAATATAAACGTCACTTAGGAGTGCTTTCGACTATCCTCGTAGACTTTGTCAACAAATACTTTGAAAGGTCAACTTTCCCATAATTCCATGATCTTAATGTTTGCTGCCTGCCTATTTATTAAGTGCATGTAATTATATATTAACATAGCTACCTTGATTTTTCTTTTATCATTATTTCTTTCAGTTTGCAATATTTAAAATCAAAACCATATATACATGATTTATTATGACCATAAAAAAACAGAAGCTGATAAATTATCATTACACCTGGGCCTCTTTTTATGTGGTAGATAGGTTCTGCAAAAAACCTGCATAAAAGAAATTGCACAAAAATAGACTTAACTTACATTGAAAAATGTGGGATATGTTCCATAATTTTCAAAAATCATATAAAAGCAAAGCAACAAGATAAAATTATTTTAAAATTCGCATAAAAAAATAAGGAAATAAAGTATGACTAATAAAAAATTTCAAATGTTTGAAAAAAATTGATACAAGACAAACTTTTTTTTACCTTTTTTTATTAACTATTTAATTTTATTCAAAATAATATGTTTTTATGTGTAATTTATTTTACATTTTTTCATACATATTTTAATCATTATCGTTATTTGACAATTTGCGGGTTCGTTTGTGAACTGGTAAAATCAGATTCACCACAAAGCGAATAATAAAAAATTTCAAATGTTTGAAAAAAATTGATACAAGACAAACTTTTTTTTATTAACTATTTAATTTGATTCAAAACAATATGCTTTTATGTGTAATTTATTTTACATTTTTTCATACATATTTTAATCATTATCGCTATTTGACAATATGCGGGTTCATTTGTGAACTGGTAAAATCAGATTCACCACAAGGCGAAATACAATTAGCACCAATTTTAGTCTCATGCTATACTAATGGTTTTCTGTTGACAATGTAATCGGTAATTAAATTTTGAGATGATGATTTTACTAATTGTTTATGAAGCTCATGATATCCAGACTGTTATGTCTAGCTGTTAGAGAATACACTTCCACAAGTGTAACTATATATTGTAACCTTCTGGATGGGCACCAGAAATATTAATTGTAATTATATAGCACTATATCAGTAATATGCATCTTATTAAAAAAAAAATGAAATAACCTGAAATATAATTTTTTTTTATATTAATAAACTAAAACTACTTACTGTAAAACAAATTATTTATTGATTATATTGGCCTATTTCTCTTCCTGTCAATATGTCTTGCAAAATGAGTTAAGTATGCTTTTCAGAATAAGCAATTATATTAAACATGCTTTTAAACTCCAAACCATAGATTTGATAAAGAAATAGATAGTGCATTGAGGAAATAAATGTTTAGAAGAGGGGGAGTTCAAAAGTAGTTAATTTTAAATGACACACGATCTAATTTAAGGGATATAAAAAGGGAAAAGAAAACAGTTACTAATACATAAGTTTAAATATACGTAAGTTGAGAAGCATAGAAAGCAGGGAAAGCCCATTCCAACTACACAGATTTAGCCATTTATGTCCGTTCAGCCAAATAGGTATTGTTACCGCCCAGTCCTAGGATTTGATCTAGCTAAAAGGGGTAGGCACCTAATTAGTGATAGTTCTAAGATTATTTAGATAGGAAAAGTATAATTCTTAGTCGTAGTAAGATTGGCACTTGGGATCAGATTACCTGATACTAATAAATATACTTTTTCCGAAGAAATTGTTGTTCGTCTTTTCAATGAGATAATGGCCACTAGGTAGATTTTTTTTTGTTAACTTACATCCTTATATAGGATTCATAGTTTTTATTTCTTAAGATTTTATTAAGAAAGTGGATTCGTATTCACACTCAATATGGTAGATAGTATTCAAATTCTATCTGCAGGTGTTATGGCAACTAGAATGCCATAGTTTTGCGTTTGCTACCCTACATGGTCAACAGATCAAATTTTTTTAGACATTTATACAAACAACAAAATTGATACCGGGATCACCTGTTAAACTAGATAAATATATTAAATGGTGTTGATAAATATATAAAAATTATTAAGTATAAATAAACTACTATAAAGGAAGGAATATTAATATTACAAATGTCAAAATTATATAATGGAAGTATGCGATAAATTAACTTTTGTTAAACTATATTTATTCTGTTTGATAATTAGAGTTATATCTGTTTTATTGAGTTAAATATATTGTAAACAAAGACAAAACTCTCCATACATATTGTTTACAACAATTATGTGCTAGTATAAGAAATGGTAATCATGTGATGTTTAGTGGTTTAAATATATTGTACTGGTCAAAAGTTGTTCTCCATCTAACATGAGCTGGAACCCACAAAAATGTGCTTCAAACCCAGTCAAGCCAGAGATTTAGGTCAGGGACCAATCTGAACTCGAACCCACTCTATGAGCCCCAGATCAAACACCTAATGAACAACATATAATATGCAACATGAACTAGCTCAATGGATACGATTACTACTGAGACTAATCTCTGATTTCAAGATAATGAATGATAGGAGTCTTTACCTATCTTCCTAAATAAGTCAATACATATATGTTTGAGATTGCCAAAATACAGTAAACATTAAGATTTACACTAATTATTGAATAATAATAGTCAACACCAAGTACGTTGTATATAAAATATTTAATAACAGCCAAATATTATTCAAATGATCATAATGATTAACATAAATTATTTCTAGTCTTAGAAGAAAGAAACTACAATGTACAATACGATGGCAGTTGTAATTATATGCAAATAATTAATACGCAAGTATTTAAGAAATATATCTATTATCTATGCTCTGACAAAACAGACATGTGTGATTAAAAGGTATGTCTGGCATAGATACCAAATGACCTACATACATTATTCATTAAGTGGTATTTTATTTGGAAAAGAAAATACGCTTCCGATTTCTTATAAGAGTAAGGTAAAATTTATCTTTCATACATCCATAAATTAGATCTTGCAGGGCATGAGTAAATATAAAAGACACTTCAAATACTTAGCAAAGGAAGTTGTTTTAATCGTCTATAAATATAAAATGATTTGATTTTAATGGAATAAATTCGTCACGACTTATAAAGCAAAGAGCGGCCTTTATTTGAACTAAGAAGTGAAACGGTACTAACACTTTACAAGCAATGAAACAAGTATGAAACAAAGAGTTTTGTTGATGATTTACAAAGATTAAGGATGGATTGTATTCAACAAGTCTCTTTTGTTCTATGAAGGATCAAGGGAATATAGAAAAGCCAGGTAGGGACTCAGCCACAAACCTTTGGTGTTCCAATAAACTGATGAACAAATGAGGAAGTAATATCTCCCTATATTTTAAAATATCAATAACATAACTGGGATGACAAATCCCAAGGAAGCTAAAGGATCGCTCATGTAATCGCTCGTGTTAGCAATGTTCTGAATGATAATGATATAATAATCATAATATTTAATTAAAAACCTAAGTTATATAATATAAGTGCTTAGCATGGCAACCTGATCATATAAGATTAAAACCAAACTTATTATGAGCAAACTTGCTTAACATAATTATATAATGATAATAATACTCTTTATATCATGCCCTCCCCAAACACAAATGTAGGATACAAGATTTGAATTAAAAAATGTCTATTTTCTTTTCGTTATTAATATTCATAAAACATTTATAAAAGTAACTCAATCTAGAAATAATCTTTTGTAAATTAAATAAATGGTTAAGGGCATGGTGGCTATAAATTAAGCTAATAACAATTATTAGTTGTTGGCAAAATAATATCAAACAACTAAATAAATATTCCAACCTGATAATTAGTAGAACCCTTATTAATTTAGTTCTAAAGGAAAATCATTTGGCTACAACATTAATATAATACTATTTTCCTAGGATAAGTTTAAATGAAGGACATTATCAAATTGGAAGTTTTATTAGCATATAATATCACAAATATATAATATTAACAAAACAACCAAGAATTTATTAAATTGAACCACCATAAAAAGAGAAAGAAAATTACTAAGGTATTAGTTTAAGACTAGAGATATAATGAAATAGAGAATTACTGTAACAAAATTTTAAAGCATTGTAACATGAGTGGAAAAACTTAAGGCAATAGTTATTTTTAAATATGAGTTGAGATATAGTTCATGAACAGACCAGAAAGTTGCAGTTTAAAAATAAAAAGGTTACCAGTTCTTCCATGGATCGCTCATTAATTCATAACGAGTCCGGTTGGATTTAGGAGACAATGTAAGTGTGCACTTAATTCACGTAGACTTCATTTATAGATTAGTTTCCTTTTGGATTTTAGGCAGCTTACGATTGGTATTGAAGAGTTCTATTTTAACAATATTTTTGAAGATTTGTTGGAGAACTTCGGGGTCGAGCAATCAGAACCCCAAAGTTAGTCACATGCCATACTGCAAACACTCTTAAAATTCAAAATCAAAACCGACATAGTTTCCGACGGCAACTCTTCTTAAATTAATAGTAATGGCTCCCCTTTAGAAACCTTTCCAGGGTTTTTATACACTTGTCTCTCATTTCCCACCTATTATGATTTATACACCTTAAGGCCAAAGCTTTTAAATTATTACTAAAAGAAAATTATTGATCTTCAATCCATTACTTCGATAAGACTTTCAAATCCATTATCTGAATTCTTTTCTATTTAGAAAATGAATTCATAAAATTTAAACAAACCATTTTAATTTGGAACCGTACTTAAAGTTTTAACTTAACATTTTAACTAATTAATAAAAAATTCACTATTGTCTTTGGGAAAGGACGATTTGAAAGCTTATCGAAGGAATGTAACTTTTAATCATAAAAATTTGAACAAAATTGTAAAATATAAAATAAAACATTCCGATGTAATGAAACTTCATAATGAACATATATTTAACTATTTACAAATATATACACCTAATCCAAATAACTAAATACTCTTTAAATAGCATTATTTTAATAGTTTACCATGAGGTAATTAATGATGTTTACAAATTAAACCTAAAATAATTAGCTTCAATAAATATTTAAATAATAACCTGTTTTAACTGAAATTTATTGGAGATGGTAGATCGAACTTAGATCCGACCACTTTAATATGTGCATATTTGCAACAATAACTTATTCGTTTGTATGTATAGGAATAAAAAGAGATTGTTAAATATTACTTGGTCTGTCCTCTTTATTTTACCTGCATTGCCATGAGTAGAGAATTGGGCAAGATTGATATATGCTTTTGATTCATGTGCTAGATCTCCTGTTTCATAGTATTGGAGCTACTCTGGGTAAATTTCCAAGTGCTAGGTTTTGCTATGCCTTTTGTCCAGGCATTCCGGTTATATAAAGTTTATATGGCCAGATGGGCCTGAGATGTATCTCAAAAAAATAAATTTGACTTTAGAGGATTGGTGTAGTACCAGCAATTATGGAGGGATGCTGTGATCAGAAAAAATGATCAGAATTTGTGCATTCATGCAGTCTCGATCTGGTTATAGAGATGATTGATAGTTAATTTATCAATAATATTCTACTCCTCTGCTTGGGTGTATGAGATATCAAAGTCATCTTAAATTTACAAATTAGTTATTTGAAATTAAATTGAAATGCTGCAAACCTTTCCCGCTTATTATAATACTTATCTGACAGCCAATCAGATGTTATGATTGGATGTCAGATAAGTATTATAATAAGCGCAAAAGGTTAGCAGCCTTTCACTTTAATTTCAACTAACTATCTGCACTTTATATAAAATAAATAGTTATTAAATATGGAAGATTGCATCTTTTTAAGTAAATCAACTCAAACAATGCAATGTGATATTTAATTGAACTATATATATAAGATCAATAAAAGTTACAACAAAGTATATAATTTATAATTGATATATATATCTTAAAAGAAAGAAAAGGTAATATAAAAAGGATGATAAAAATAATTTAAATAAATAAGAAATGAATAATAATAAATAAATAATGATATTACTAATAGTAAATAAAATAAAAGAAGACCCTTTACAAATGTTTCCCTATCCACCTTTCAACCCCTTGGCCCCATGATCATTACAAGGTTTTTCAATGGCAGATTAATTATTATGAAAATATAATATATGTCACTAAGTAAAAGGAGATAGCTCTATCTTACTGTATTATAATATTGACAAATCTTAGCAACATTATTTCAATGAAATCTTGTTATTTGAAAGTCTGATATTCGATACTGTTGTTTGTTCCAATCAATGATGAATAGCTGTTAACTTTTCCTGCAAAACAATCCAACCTACTTGGTAACAATATTTCGTTATCGCATCCTGATATTTTTGTATCATAAAGTAAAAATATCATGATATTAAATTTAAATTTTAACTGGAAAAATGAAATTTTAGATATATCCTAGGAAATAAAAAATAATTTAATATACCCCTCCCCCTCCCATTTTACTCTGTAACACACATTAATTCTTGTAAGGTTGCCAAGGCTGATCAAAAACAGTTTCAGTTACAGCTTGATAAGATATCATAGGTTAGCCAATGTTTTGTGTAGTGACAAATTGTGTTTGGTGAGTAAAGATTTCTGGTTGAAATCTTAATTAAGGGGGAATTCTACTTTGGTCATTTAACGTGGAAGTACTGCATGATGTCCATGATAATGAGAAAACTCAATTAAATATCCACCAAAAACTTTTTAAATTCTAGACAGAACATATTGAGGCTATCAATAAATGATATCAACATTGTTCAGAACCATAAGAATGGATGATTTTAAAGGGCAGGCACAAAAGGAACTAATGCACCTTCAGGAATACATTATCCAACTACGACTAAAATATCATCTCACACTCACAAAATAAAATTTAAGAAATAGGTTGCATTCAACGAATTAAGGAAAATAAATGATGTTAGTACTATTTTGAATCAAAGAGTATAAATAATATTAGAGATAGGACACTATTTGCATTTCACACTGCAAAATTTTTTTTATACTATTTAACATATTCCAAAGTACTCACTTTGCCGAAGTTTGTTAACTTTAACTGGACATGGGTCACATAAACTCAAGCCATAACCATCCTTATCTCGAATAATTGTGATCTGAAATAATGAACAAAAGCTAAAGATGAAATATAACATTTAACAAAAATATATCTAAACTCAAATTTTATTGATAAAAAGTAGGAAACTAATAAACTAGCATTTACTCTATTTAAAGAAAATGTTAAATGAAATTCAATACTGATTCTTTATTATGATTAAGAAATTTATTCAACATTTTATAACATATAGAATTAAACATTTTTTTATCAAATTATAACCTAAAAAATAATATCATCGTAATCAGGCTCTCTGCTCTAATCATTATAAGATCACCTAATGTTGAGTGAGCAAAGCATTAAAAAAAGGTAGATTTACCTAACAATGTCTCACGTATCATCAATAAATGAATGACAACTTGTGGTTATTATTTCATTTTCAAGAACATGATTCTAACACTCTATATTTAAAATTTACAGTATGTAATCTATTAATGAAATAAATGCTTCCACGCTCCCGTCTTACTCAAAAAAAAGGAACTAAAATTGATACGTTAAGTCACCTTTGATTGTGAGAATGACAAATACTTTCCTTCAAAGACTCAGTTAAAATATTAGTCAGAGTTTTGTTGGTTATTTTTAAAGAGAAACAAAATAGTAAGAAAAATGGAATTACAAAAAAGTTAAAATTTGACAAAGCACATTCTTCTATTCTCACTTTTTTCAAACCATCTAGTGTAAGATGCCAGATGGTTATGCTTAATAAATCCTTATCCAGTGATATCCTATCCAAACATCCTCAGAATTTCACTTGAATAGGTAGCACTGGATAAGGATTTATTAAGTATTACCATCTGGCATACATTGATTGCTAAAGCTTATACTAGAGCATAAAAGTAGTGAGAATAAAAGAATATGCTAAGGAGTAACAATAAGTAGGCAAAGATCATGTGATGAATTATTGATTATGTGATGTCTTAGTAGTTTTGTTTTAAATTTTGATAAATTTTTGCTACACTAATCTTTTAATTTGTATAATATATTTATAAAATATTTATTAAATGAATAAAATGGAGTGAGAAAGACACAAACATTAAGAATGACGTAGAACAAAATCATATTATGAAGACTAATGATAAGCAAAAATTAAAATTTGTAAAATAGAGTTAATAATTTATGATTAAAAAAAAAGAGTAAAAATTTTTAGAATATATTTTTTTGATCTTTAAATAGGTATTTTCATATCATTCAAAGGCCTTAAGATTGAAATTACATATTTCTTTTCCTGTCACAAGTCTTTCCATTTTTTTAAAAGTCTCAGGTCTTTTCAATTGTTATATTCCTGGGATCTTTCCACTTATTCAAGTTGTGCCAAAATAAGCAAATAGTGTTATGTACTGGGTTTATGAGACATCACAAAGGCTACCTGCAGGATGAACATTTTTCAGTTAAGGACTTTTGAGTAATGGCATCAACGCGTTTGCTGGACTTACTTATTTAAACTGCTGTAATGAAGATAAGTACAACCACATATTGAAATATAATTAAGTATTGTACAAATAAAATGTAGTGTAAAACAACTGAGTAGTATTTTGTAATCAAATGGATGTAGACATAACACAATTTTAATGATGAGGATGGGATATTTAAATGAACGTGCAAGCAAGATCAACGCTATATAAAAAAAATATGACATATGGCAACTAGCATACGTAAATGTGCAATTATTATTGTTGTCATAAACTGTCATGCAATGGGTCTTTTTTTCTCACTTAAAAAAAAGGTCAGAAAACATATGCAAACATGTTCAGATAAATTTTGGAATTCTCAACTTATTATACCACATGATAGCTACTATCGGCTCTCTAGCATCATTCAACATCGACTCACCACATCTGTAGGATACATATGCATCGCAAGTGGATTTTTTTTGCGAAGCTAATAACATAATATCTGACAACAGGAGACATGCAACTCTCCTTGCTGCATGTGGTCTAAAAACATTAAGTATCCTGCGCTCCCTTATATCTCGGGCATTGCCTTAGGAAAAGTCATACCAAGACATCATTAAAATCCTAAAACAGTATTTTAATCCACAGCTGTCCATCATATACCAGCGTTTTCAATTTCATTGCCATTGGCAATGAGAGGGAGAAAGTGTTAGCACATTCTTGGCAGACCTCTGACATCTCACAAAGGGTTGTGAATTTGGCCCTTCACTTAGAACATCTACGAGACCAATTCATCTGTGGACTTCGTGACAAGGCAACAAAACACAAACTACTAACAAAAGAAGATTTAACCTTGGAAATGACTATTCAGCGTAGTTTGGCTAGGGAGGCAGCATCAATACAGGTACACGAACTGAATCCTTCATCATTTACTACAAATAAACATCACATGGAACTGGACAATGAGACATGAAAAGACATTAAAAAAACTTAAAAAAGCATTGACTTCAGATAGTGTATTGGTGCTGTTTGACCCTAACCAGGAGGTCCAGCTTACATGTGATGCTTTACCATATGGGGTGGGGGCAGTACTAAGTACATGATTGCCCAAAGGATCAACTGCCCCAGTTGCTTTCGCCTCACACACCTTATCTAAAGCTGAAAGGAACTACACACAAATTGACAGGGAAGCTTTGATGATAATATTCAGAGTTGAACATTTCCATCACTTCCTATTTGAAATCAAATTCCAAAATAAATACAAACTATCAGCCATTGCTAGGCATATTTACCTTAGATAAACCAACACCCATAATATTATCACCCAGAATGCAAAGTTGGGGTACAGACCAGAAAGGAAGATTGCAAATGCAGATGCATTGAGCATACGCCCACTTCTGTCAGCTGAAGATGAAAACACTAAAATCAGTGATGTACTGTTTTTGGAAGAATTGGGAGTTTCCCCCTGTGATGACAGAACAGGTGGCACAAGCAACATGCAGGGACTTTTTGTTAGCAACAGTAAAAAACTATATTCTCACTACCTGGCCAAACAAAGCCACAGACTAAAACTACAACCATTTTTTAATAGATGAAAAGGACTCTCCACACATAAAAATTGTCTGCTTTAATAGATGAAAAGGACTCTCCACACATAAAAATTGCCTGCTGGGGGGGTCTCATGTCATCATACCTTCATCACTACAGAAATTCATTCTAAATGAGTTTCAAATGGGTCACATCGTAAGAACTAAAGCATTGGCAAGGCATATGTATGGTGGCCATCGATGGACCGAGACTGAGAACACCTCGTGGGAAAATGCACGCATTGTCAAGTCATAAAGCAAGCATGTCCCTGTGCTCTGACACACCCCTGGGAGGCACCATTGACACCATGGGCTCAATTACACTAGGATTTTCAGGCCCTATGAACGGACAGATGCTCCTCATTGTTGTGAATGCATACTCAAAGTGGATAGAGGTGTGGAGAATGCAAACAATGACTTCAAGTGCAACAGTTGTGGCACCATGAGAATCATTTCCCACCCTTAGAATACCAGAATGTGTGGTATCCGATAATGAACCACAATTCACATTGTCAGAATTCTCAACATTCCTCATCAATAATAGAGTCTGACATGCACTGGTCACACCCTACCAACCAGCAAGTAATGGCCTTACAGAGCCATACAGTCAGTAAAAGAGAGCCTGAGATGTGACACATGTGGAAATTGGAGCCAGCATCTAATTTGAAACCTGTTAACTCAACATGTCACACCATCTGCAGCCAAAGGATTAAGCCCAGCTGAGATGCTTTTCAGCAGACATCTTCGTACATGCTTGGATTTCATAAATCCAGATAGAGCCACACCGAATACACAGCAGAGAATATGTGAATTTCAACCAGATGATGCAGTTTTTGCATGAGCCAATAGGGAGGGGCTCCTCTTTGATTTCTGCCACAGTAAAACAATGGACAGGCCCCTTGTCATATGAAGTTCAGACAGACTCGGGAGTGCAACACAAGCACATAGATCAATTGCGAGCAAAAGTGACTGTCACTGACCAATCCAGCTCAACACCAGCGGAGGAACTGACTGATGCTCCAAAAAACACCACCTTTAGCGTCAGCAAAAACCACAGACAATGCCAACCCAACACCTCTCTGCCAACCATCTCCAAAACCATACAAGGTGCACCTTTCATGTCAACGTTGACATCTGGTGTATTTCGAGGACTATGAAGTCCCATTCTAAAGGGGAAGGGGTGTTATGTATTGGGTTTACGAGATGTCACAAAGGCTAGCTGCAGGATGAACATTTTTCAGTCACGGACTTTTGAGTAATGGTGACATGTTGAACTTACTTATTTAAACTGCTGTAATGAAGGTATGTACAGCCACATATTAAAATATAATTAAGTATTGTATAAATAAAATGTTGTAGTGTAAAATAACTGAGTAATATTTGTAATTAAATGAAGGTAGACGTATGATTATCTCATTTGCTATCTACAAATAGTTAAAAACCATTTTTATTACAAGATTATGATTCTATCATTTAATATTGAAAATTCTATAAAGAAAAAATAGATATAATAATGTTATCAAAAGTATTACCAAAATCACACTTTTCTTTATGTTTGCTGTAATATCATATAAATACAATTTATCCAAACTTCAAACACTTTTTAGCAAACTTTATTTGTACATACACCTACGTTTCGACTGAACTGCAGTCTTTTTCAGAGCTATGATATAATGAACAAAATAAAAAAACAACTATATAATAACACCATAAAAAAATAAATAAGTTGGGGGTGATAAAAAATGTTAGGTTAAATAGGAGTATAAATTTGGGTATATTTATAGATATTAAATAATAAAAAATAATAATAAATAAATTAATAAACTTAGCATAATATTTACATATAAAACAGTATAAAATTTTTTTATAAGAATTCATCATCATCAACCATTATCAATCCACTGCAGGATGAAGGTCTCTCCAAGTTTAATCCATCTTCTCCGATCTTTAGCTTCTCTTCTCCACAACACCCCTGAACATTTTCTTATTTCATCCATCCATCTCACATGTGGTCTCTTTCTGAGTCTTTTACAATCTCTTGGAATCCAGTTTAAAATTTCAATTGTCCATCTATTATCATCTCTTCTAGCAATATGTCCAGCCCAACTCCATTTCAATCTTTTAATTTTTTCAATAAGGTCAGTAACACCTGTTTGTTGTCTTACCCATACATTGCGTTTTCGATCTCTTCTTGTTACTGCCAACATACATCTCTCCATACTCATTTGAGTGGCCTGAAGTCTCTGTATTGCTCTTCTATTAAGTGCCCAAGTCTCACATCCATAAGTAAGAACTGGTAAAACACATTTGTTATAAACCATCCTTTTCAAACACATAGGCATATTTCCTTTTGGTATCAAGTTATTTCTACCAAAAGCACTCCAACCAAGTTTAATTCTATGATTAATTTCCTCCATTATGTTTCCATCTGTATTAATAATCTGACCAAGGTATTTGTAACTGTTAACTTCTTCTAATTCTTCATAATCAATATTTATTTTCATATTTTGAGCAAATCGATTAAACATTACTTTAGTCTTTTTAACATTTATCTTTAGTCCTACTTTTCTACTTTCATCTGCTAACTCCTGCAACATTTCTTGCAGCTCTGAAGCATTATTTGCAAAAACAACTACATCATCTGCGAAATCTAAATGACTTAAATACTCTCCATTTACTTTCACTCCTTTAGTTTCCCATTTTAATCCACAAAATACTTCTTGCAGCACTGCTGTAAAGAGTTTTGGAGATACGGAGTCACCTTGTCTTACACCTTTCTCAATGTTGATTTTTCCAGTATCATTGTGTAATCTAATTGTTGCTGTTGCATTTTTATAAATATTCTTTAAAATATGACAATATCCTGGATCTATACCTTGATGATCCAATGCTTTAATCACTGAAGAAATGTGTATAGAATCGAATGCCTTTTCATAATCTACAAATCCAAAACATAATGACAACTCATATTCATTTGTCCTTTCTATGACTTCTCTCAATACCTGGATATGATCTATTGTACTAAAACCACTTTTAAATCCAGCTTGTTCTCTTGGTTGGTGGAAATCCAAAGTTCTCTGTAGACGAGTTGTAATTATCTTGGTAAAAATTTTATATAAAACTGATAAAAGGCTGATAGGTCTGTAATTTCTAATATCTTCTTTATCACCTTTTTTAAATATTAATATTATTACTGCATTCTTCCAATCTTCTGGTACATCTTTATCATTTAGACATTTGGTATATAACTTTGCTAAAATTGTTTCTATTTCTTCACCTGCTTCTTTTAATATATCAATTATAATTCCATCATTTCCTGGAACCTTTCCTTTCTTCATACACTTAATTGCATGTCTCACTTCTTCACTTAAAATTCTGGGCAATTCGGAAGATGTAATAGATATAGGAGGTACTTGTTCTTTATTACTATATAATTCTTGATAAAAATCTTTTACCAACTTCATGATGTCATCTCTCTTTTTAGTAATAATTCCATCTTTTTTTCTTATTGCAGATATAAATTTCCTACCAATACCAAAATGTTGTTTAACATTTTTGAGACTTTTATTTTCTTCTACAGCTTTCCTTGCTATTTTACAGTTATACTTTCTTATATCATTTTCAACTCTTTTCCGTACCATTTTACAAAATTCGAGATATTCAATTCTTTTTAATACATCATTTTTGTATATCTTCATATTCCTTCTTTTCTTCATAAATTCTCTAGTCTCAGCAGAAATTTTATTAGTCAATTGCTGCTTTTTTCTACCAGCTTTGTTTGTTGCAGTTTTTAAAAGTGTATCAGTTATTTTCATATTAATTTCATTCAAATCTGAATCATGTTCAAAATCTCCTAACACTTGAAACCTATTTGTAAGTTCTAATTTAAATTCATTAGAATGTTTCTGAAGATTAGGAATATCAACTGTAAATATTGTTTTGCTTAATAATTTTTGTCTCTCTAGTTTTACATTAACACGTAACTTACACCTTACTAATCGATGATCACTTCCTGTGTTAAATTTATTAAGAATTATATAAAAATAATGATAAAAGTTAAAATATATATATGTAAATAAAGTTGTAGGGTTTATATATATAAAAACATATAAAGAAGTATAATATAAATTTATGAGTATTATATAATAAAAGTTAAAGTGTAAAAAAAAAATATATATATATAAATAAAGAGTTGTAGGGGATATATATTTAGTTTAAATAATATGTAATAGAGGGAGCTAGGGTATAAGATAATTTTTTGAAAAAAAAAAACGATTTTTCATTATTTTATTTAGAAGATCAGTGTAAAGATTATAAAGTTTATAGGTTTTAAATATTTAGCAATAATAAATATAAAATATTAATTTTAAAAGAAGAATGAGGAAGAAAATAATAAATATGATTTAAAATTAAAAGAATTTTAGTTACTAATCATAAAGTTTAAGTTTATGAAGAATAGAGATAATTAGTAGATTGTTAATAATAATAAAATAGATAATATTTAGATTAATAGTTGTCCTTGAATGTATATATGTATAAAGTTAAGAATACACATGTATAATTTATATTTATTTTTTATTTATGTATTTTATTTTATATTAATTGTTTTATATGGGTTTTATTATTTATTTCAGGTTTTTAATATATATATATTTTATGTTGTTTTTAGTTTTTTTATTGTTTAAAAATTTTTTTTATGGTGTTATTATATAGTTGTTTTTTTATTTTGTTCATTATATCATAGCTCTGAAGAAGACTGCAGGTCAGTCGAAACGTAGGTGTATGTACAAATAAAGTTTGCTAAAAAGTGTTTGAAGTTTGGATAAATTGTATTTATAGTTATCAAAAGTATTAATTTTAGAGATAATTTGATTTCCAGGCATCTGCTGTTTTTTTAATTCAACAACTAATTTCAATCATGATATTATTATCATTTTATATTTGGTCATTCTGTCAAGTAAATCTGGGGACAAGCCATCCATCTATACTTATTCGCATGTGTGCCTGTTTCTTTTTCTGCTCGCTTACCCACCTTTCTATCTATGTGTATGTTGAGACAATCGGTTTTTGGTTTTAAAAATACTTTTTATTTTACTAATATAAAAATATTTTTCAAACAACAGATTTTAAAAAACTTTATAGATTGCATCTGAAAACTGTAACTTACAACGTAAGAAAACTTTCCAATAAGATACTGCGGAATCTTCGGAATTAATGCTGAAAAAGAAAAGAGTTGGCTCTGAAAGAAAATATTTGTATACATATATATTATTATGACGATATGTCAAAGGAATACACTACTGATTAAGTAAAATGGTCTTATATATGTAAAAAAAGATTTTAAAAATAGATTAAGTAATAAATTCAAAATTAATAGCTATCTAAAAATATCCGGGTAATTAAAAATGTATTTTTATTGATTTAATAAATTTAGATTTTAACAATATTTAACGCTAGTCGTGTTTGTATATATGATTATACGGACACACATTACTTTAGAATAATTATATTAAATAATTATCTTCAGTATTTTTTATTTTGTTTTAAGCAAAATGACTTTTACACTCTATTATTATTATTTTTAAGATAATGTAAAATATTTTAGAGGGGATATCACATAATGGTAACAGACCAATTATTTAAGACTGAAATATTGGGGAGGTGGGAGGGTGTGTGGGTAGTACGAATTGGAATTAAAGAAGATTGCCACAAAGTTTTCTCTCTTCTAAAACATTTTCTTTGTACTTATTATATTAAAAGGATACCAAGTGATCTATAACACTATATCTCTAGTATTTTCTGGCCAAGCTAAAGTTGGACCACTTCAAAAACATTTAAAATGTAAGGTAACAAATTTATTTAAATAAATTAGACAATAGTCAGTCATATTAATGAAAAGTTATTGAATATCAAAATAATCAATAATTTTTTTTATCATTCTCTCAGTAATCATAGTTTTTTTTAATTATTTGCAAAGAAAGTGGAATATTAAAATCAATTTAATAAAAAGATTTTTTTAAACTTTTGCTATTCAATTCTGAAATATTGATTAAAGAAATTTATTTATCATAAATAATTTATAAGTATATAGTCTGGCTCATTTGAATTTTCCCACATGACATAAGGAGAAATAAATTGCTCTTCTAATATCTAGGTTTTAAAATGTTTTTAAAAAGAAAAAAAAACCTTCCCTGTATTTAAAGAAAAATATATTTTCTTTACTGATTTATATTTTGTTTTAAAAGTTGCAATAATTTACAATAAATATCTAATGCAAATCATTAACAAAGCCGTCTTAGAAAAGAAACTATTAGAAATATTTGAAAAACTCATTTATGAATTATATCATTTTTTATTAGAATATTAATTTTTTTATATTAAATATATTGTCATATATTATAACACAGCAAATGTTCAATCACTTTTTCTTTTAAAATATATATGTTCTCCAATAATATCAACAAATTAAAAAATCCTTTTTCTTTTCAAAAACTTTATTTTCTTATATCAATACTAAACACTATATATATGAGTGTAAGAAGATAAACAGTTGAAACGTTGGAGTTTGTATTATATATATGTTCAGTATTGATAAAAGAAAATAAAGTTTTTGAAAAGAAAAAGGAGGCTTTTTAATATGTTGATTTTAAATATATTGTCTAAATCTTGAATTTGCAAAGTTTATATTTTAAGTATGTCATTTTAAAATGCATTATTGATTTTTAAAAAAACCTCATTAAATTAATTGTATTGAACATTAAGCATTAATAATGATACAATAGAGATATAAGTACAGACATCTATGGCTAACTTTGCCTGTTGCTAAGACTCTAGCCAAGTTCGAGAACTTTTGTGCTCCTCAAAGATGGTTGAACTTTCTTTTTAAATTATTATAGAGTACAGTTCCAACCCAAATGTTCTTTAATTACTGATTCAAGTTAAATCTTGAACGCGTATATTGTACAATTATCCAGAAGGAATACTATAAGTTTTTCAAATCTGTCTATACTTCTCAACTTTAAGCCTATTTGTATTTCATAAACATATAATCAACCTCAAGCAATTATTTGAAAAACAAATCAAATACTTTCAGCCTTATAATGCATCTGTAATTATTCACACTCTAAGAATTATGGCTTTTCCATAAGTCAAGTATATCTGGTTTTTATATAATAATTATGAACTATACTTACTTTGAATATTAAAATTCCAATATTTTTAGAAAGTATATAAATTCCAATTGAATTTTAAAATATTTTTTTAATTGATAATAATGAAACAATTTAGAGTGAGTTAGCAGCTGAATCTAATGAAATTGCTTTGGTCTCATAATTGGAATGCAAACATCACAATTAATAGAGTATGAGATAAATCCACCAGAGAAAGCCATATGAACATATCTGTATTCAAAGGGGGAAAAAAAACTATTTATGAGAAATAAAATGTTTATAATTTAATTCATGAAAATAATTTATTCAGCAACAAGTTGTTGTAAATTAATTCAAGAAAATATAAGTTTGTTTTATACTTTGTAATGTACTATAATAGTATGGAAAGAAAGGGGTTAAAATGGGGAGATAGAAAAATCATCATCCCCAAATATCAGTCAAAGAAATTATCTCAACAAATATAAATAAAAAAAAATATAAAGGAGTATGAGCATGATCGCATCAGCATAACATAAAATATAAGTAGTTATAAAAATCATTATACACCTGGGTCTCATTTTACGCGATAGATAGGTTCCTCAGAAAACATGCGCAAACGAAATCAGGCAAAAATAGACGTAACTTACATTGAAAAATGGGGGGTGCAGTCTGTGATTTTTCAAAATTCACGTAAAAGCAAAGCACCAACGTAAAATTACTTTAAAATTCGCACAAAAAAAAAATACGGAAATAAAATATGACTAATAAAAATTTTCAAATTTGAAAAAAATTGATACAAGACAAACCCTTTTTAATTATAATATTTAATTTTATTCAAAATAATATATTTTTATGCATAAATTACAGTACAGTAATTTACATTTTTTTATATAAGAGGAAATACAACTAGCGCCAACTTCACACTCATGTTGTGTCAATGGTTTTCTGGTGACAACGTAATTAATCTTTGAGACGATGATTTTATTAATTGTTTATGAAACTAACAACTAAAAATTAAATTCTTATTTTTGTCTTTAATTTTTTAATTTTTAATTCCATTTAAAAATCAAATTTCACATCACATTAATTTCAAGTCACCGTAAGTAATTTTTAAATTGTTAAATACAATTAAAAATCAGATTTTAATTTTTAATTGTCAAATTTAATTGTGCCCACTGCTATTACTCACCTTTTAAAAATAAACTTGTGGATACTAAATGATTAATAATTGATTACATTCTTTTTTAAAAAGTAAAAACAGAATGTGATTTAAAATGCAAAATTAACAGCACAATGTTTGAACAAATTTACATTATAATCTTGTAAAATTTAATGTGTGTATACATAAAATGTGGAAATCATGATTTTAATTTCATTATTGCATAAAATCTTACTATTATAAAGCATTGAAAATATTAAAATTACTAAGATGAAAGTCGAATTCCAATAATGTGCTATTACTTTCAATATAATGTAAGTGCACGAAAATTATTATTTAAAGTAATAGCGCATTATCGGAGTTCGACTTCCGGTGAAACATGAATCGCGTAACTTCAAAATCGTGTTACATAAGTCCACATAAAAAGAGACCCAGGTGTACTTATAAGCTACATTACCAGCATTACATAAGACTAATCAACAATTGTCTCTTGTGACTGGACTTAAGTGCTAAAGTATCTATAAATCTGAAATATGTAATTAAAATTTGAAATATGCAGGTGACATTAATTTGTTTACTTTTTTTTTGTAGTTGTTGATGCTAATAGTGATTAAAGTTATAATATTAATTAGCTACCTTGTGAAGTTCACATTGTTTGCAGTGAAATTATAATGTCATATTAATCCTAGATTTATGTTCAAACTGACTATTTAATCCAGCACTGAAAAAAGAGAAATTGATGTAATTTCCATGAGAAATGAGTGAGATAACTCTGGATGAACTGTAATAATTTTTCAGTAAACAGGCAATATTCTGTTTTAATGTAATGTTATTGTTGGACATAAATTTTGGTGATAGATATTAAAATAAATTTTTCTTGTGTGAAATTAAATCTTTATTATATCCAGTTTAAAATATTTTAAAATTTATTTACTGCTTATGACATACATTTTTTATAAAGTTCATCTGATATTTAATTAGTCAAGTATTTGGTTACATAAGCAATAATAACAGGTTGATTTAAAAAATGTTAGATAATAGAAACAAACAGTTCGATACTTCTTATGACATTTTCTACTTTCACTATTTTCACACATTATCTTTCCATTCAATTTGATAATATATCAGTTAAGATCATGAGATCAATACACTAAATATAAAAATAAAATATAATACATTACAGATATGTGTGTAACATGTTTCTTTCACAAATAATTATAATATACTGTAACGGGAAGGAGGGTATCGAATATGGAATGAAATCTGGGGTGATGAAAAATCACCATCACTCCCAATTCATAAATCAATAATTTACAAAGTATATATAAGTAATATAGTATTTTATATTATAAAATGAGATTAGAGAATCTCTGTGATCATTGAGAGATCAGCCAGCCACTCCTCTGAGCAACCATAATAATTATACATCAATCATATATCAACCAGTATTATAAAGTAAATAAATAACCATCCATCATCATTAATGAGAATAAAAAAATCAGTGCAAAAAATCAATAGTCCATTTTGGCTGGATTTGAACCATAAAAAATATAAATCAACAGTCAACCTTGTGACTGGATCGGAAATGGGTCTTCTATAGACCAGGCTAACCATTGAGCCTATGCCAGCTTGGGGCAATTATTTAAATAGAATTTGGGTGCACCATCTTAGTGCCCATCCATCAGAATACATAATAATCAGAAAATCTAAATAATAATACTAGGACATTTAAAACATACTGATCATCATCAATGCTCTGGCCACTTGTACTGGCCAACTATAAACTTAACTCCTAATAAGACTAAAACAAAAGATAGTGCATGGGCTTTAAAGAGTATTCGCATTTGCGCCAACTAGGATGATAACGATTGATCATCGCTGGATGCCCCAAAAGCACTAATATACACACCCCTATTTATATATACATCCCGTGCATGAATCTAGCTCAGAGAACACAAGCTTTATTACTGTATGTGACCAAGAGATGATGGAAACAATTTTAACAATTAGATAAGTTTATTAATAACAATAAAAAATGAATTTAAATTAAAGTCTATGTGGCTATACATATAAATTAAGTTTTAAACAATAAAAAAATTATCATCTTGGTGATTTACATAATACTATTCAAAATTTAAATTGTTACATGGATTTACATATATGTGTGCACAAATATGCGATTTCTATTATACAATTAATCTATTTCAATTTATATTCAATAACAACAAAAATGATTAAAATTAACATATGTGTTATAATTGACAACATACACACATATACACGTGTGTGCATGAAATAACTTATTTGACTTGCTATAAAATAATTATCAAATCTTAAACCATAAAACTCAATAATGATTAAAGTTTCAGTTAAATGATATACATTTTACATAGTAGGTTTACTGAGATATTATTTTATATAGCGCTATGTTTATTAATACTAGCGATTAAGCCAATGCACATGCGCTTTAACGAGATTATATAAACGAGTACTCAATTTTCCAGACACGAGATATAGTATTTTAGAAAGAATGGAATGACTCCATCCATTCTTTC
Organism: Epiperipatus broadwayi; assembly: GCA_028023455.1. Classification (NCBI taxonomy): domain Eukaryota; kingdom Metazoa; phylum Onychophora; class Udeonychophora; order Euonychophora; family Peripatidae; genus Epiperipatus; species Epiperipatus broadwayi. The sequence continues at coordinate 2,342,058 of JAQFVV010012500.1, forward strand.
TGACCCAAACATTTATGTATGGGCAAATCTTAAGTGTGTGGAAATAGGAGTGTGAGATGTTACATGATCACTTTAAATTACATTTGTTAAGTTTGAACGAATGACAGTTGGCGAAATCTTTACAATTTACGAACTGTCATTTTTTAGTTGAAATTAAACATATATAATGAGATATTATTTTATATAGCGCTATGTTCATTTATGTAATAGTAATACTAGCGATTAAGCCAATGCACATGCGCTTTAACGAGATTATAAATAAATGTTTGGGTCAGAAAGAATGGGTGGATTCATTCCATTCTTTCTAAAATACTATATCTCGTGTCTGGAAAATTGAGTATTCATTTATATAATCTCGTTAAAGCGCATGTGCATTGGCTTAATCGCTAGTATTATGATAGTAGGTTTACTGAAACACACACACACATATATATATATATAATTTGCACAAACATGCGATATATTAATTTATCTACATAACATTCATATTTATCACAATAAAATTATTACAGATTATTCTCGCAATTTAATTCTCTTTGCAGAATAGTCTTTTTTCCTTGAAACAAGTACTATCAAATTTTTGACAGATGATTGTTGATTGATTTAAAATGTCTTTCTCTTTTTTTTTCAATAAATGAAAGATAAAATCATTTTATAGAATTAAGAAAATATAAATTTCCAAAATGTCTTTCTGCTTGATTAGTTAATGCTGATGAAGTAGGCAAGGTGAGAGAGGAAAAGTGAATACGTGAACTGCAGTTCTTCATGCCATGATAAGTAGATAGCCAAGCATAGATTAAGCACACAATGCCCCATGATGTTGCAAGAAAATACCTCATTTTTAAGCACTGCCCCTTCTAAGTACCTAGACAGATCATCCACAAGGAATAGTATGCAGAAAAAAAACTATCAGGCACCGAGCCACTCATCTCTTGTGAGTCTTAGGGGCTTTTTCATGAGACCAAGGCCTATTCATGAGGCCTACATTTACATCGCTGGATTACCCTGGGAGCTCAACATCTAGGTATAGACAGTGTCAAGCCTATACTTCGGAGCAGCATGAACACACTGCATCTAGGCAGCACCGCTCAACTATACACCCACCATAAACACAAAAAGTACAAATTCATGCATAACTTAAAATGTCATTTTACTAAAGAAATTATTTAAAAATTCATTATTATATGTAACTCTACTCACCACAGCTGTATATATGATAATCTGGGCTTCTCTGCCTTTAGATAGTCAGCATATATATAATTATTCATTTAGCAAGCTGGTTCTTTTGGTCCATTAGACAAATATAATCCAGGTTTGTTATCATCATCAAATAAAACCATGTAAAGTCCTGATCTGTAGTTGGTCTCTTTCTATCTAGGATTATTCCAGGCAAGCAGCTGTCTTGGTTTGATAGATTTCAAGCAAGCAACCATCCTCCCACGTTTAAGGCTATGAATTTCAGCACAAAAAAGTGGGTCATTTTTCTCCATGTAAATTCAAACTCCTGAGAAGGAAATATTAGCAGCTTCTGAATCTACTGTCCTGCCTTCAGCTACATCAGTTTATGGTAACTATTCTGCCAACACTCTGCTACACCCAACAACAAACTGCAGCTATCCATTTTGGTCAGCTAATTGCTGCCACTTACTCAAAAAAATTTAGTAGCCAAGCTGTTCTATTCAGCTCTTACAAAAACTACAATCCAGACTGTTCTCTTCAAAAATCACTATCCAGACTGGAGCTAATTTTGTTATCAGCCCTTTTATAGAATAATCTAAGGTGATAATAACACCTTGATTGAAAACAGTTTTTATTTTTATCTCTCTAATCCCTTTGAAAACACATGTTTTAATTAATTAAAAAAATTTCAAAAACAAGTCTTGTGTTTTTTCATTTCACAATTAGAATAATAATACAATATATATATTTATTCAGACCTTTTAAAAGTTTAATTTATAAACCATTTTTATTTTAAATCAGAGTTATTATTTAACCCTTTACTTATTATTATTTTATTTTAGGAAATGTAGAAAAATATCTACAAAAATTTATGACTGTGTTTATTTCTACTTTTCCTTTACTTTATATATATATATATGTTTATTTCATGTTTAAAGAGGTTTATTTAAACTTCAATGTATCAATATTTCATACTCTGTAGTCAAGTTGCAAGCTTTAAGTGTCCATATATATTCAATGGACCATTAGTAAGAATGGATTCCATTCTTGCTATTAAAAGGTGTGAGGGTTGCCTTGATAGCAGTGAGAAATATTGATTACTATATTTTACTGTGAATGTTGAGGTGGTTACTGGTTGGAACTTAAGTATATATATATATATTAATATATAAAAAACTAACCAAAGGAAATACATATAAAAACAAAAAAAGACTTATAAATCCAATAAATAATATTATATTTCAACCAGAGGACTGGTTTTCATCAGAAAGAAAAAAATACACAGTAAAATGGCGAGAAGTTATACATTTTGGTAGTTGTAATTTAATGAATATAGATTAACAGAAGTAATTACAGGAATGGGTTTTTTTGAGAGAGAAGTTATTGGTGAAGAAATTTCGTAATAAAATGTATCATTGGTTCAAAGTTATGGGTAATGAGCCAGGATTTGAATTAGTTACTAATCAGTCACAAACACTAATTAATTGTGTGAATTCTGATAATAATATTGTGTTGGATATTTCTACATCGGATATGATTCCAATTGATACAGATCAATCATTTATATCATCTTCACATTCATTAGATTGTGCTGAAATGTTACCATCTGTTCTTGATAGTGATGCTGGTTTAGCATTGGTTCATAGAGTTACAGATTCTTCTGAATGCATTAACAATATTTTAGTTTCTGGAAATACAAACACTAATAAATCTAATTCAAATATTTATAGCAATGACTTTTTATGTTTAGCTAATAAGGAAAACAATGTGATTAATCTAACTAACATTAATCTTAGTGAGGCAGAATGTTCACTCTTAAATAAAGGTTTATCTTTTTGCCCTACAGTTCAGTCATTTTATCAAAAAAATGAATTTAAAATTCATCAGGATTTAGATAATTTTTCAAGGAGACTTAGATTAAGAGAATTTTTTGGAAACCAAGAATGTGATACTATTGGGAAATTACGATCTGATTGGACACCGCCACATCAAAGGAATGTGTTATTAGATACGTACATTGATAATGTATATCAGGATATTATTAATGAAATTAGACTTAAACAACATAGTAAGTATAAGAGTAATTTAACATTGAAAGAGATGAATGCATTACACAATTTAGTGAAAAGACAGGATATTATTATAAAACCAGCTGACAAAGGTGGATCAATAGTAATTATGAATAAAGATGATTATGTTAAAAAAGCTCTGGAGCTTTTAGATGATAAAATTTTTTATGAGCCTATTTCACTAACCACTGTTAATTCATTATTCAAGGGTATACTTGTTAGTTTAAAAGATATGAGAGCTAGGGGTCTTATAAATAATAATGTATATAACTTTTTAGTACCAACCAAAATTCATCCTAGTAGTTTTTATATTTTGCCAAAGATTCATAAACCAGGTTGTCCAGGCAGACCTATTGTAGCTAGTATTGGTAGTCCTACAGAAAATATTTCAGCATATGTTGATAATGTTATTAAATTTATTCCACCATCATTTAATTCTTATGTTAAAGATACTACTCATTTTCTTTGTGTGTTAGAAAATATTAAATCTGAATTACCAGATGATTGTTTTTTGGTTACTTTGGATATTGTATCACTATACACAAATATACCTCATGATGATGGAGTTGAGGCTATTAAATGTGCTTTACAAGATAGAAAGTATGATCATGGTCTTATTACTACTATGGTTGAATTAATATATTTGGTTTTAAGAAATAATTTTTTTACTTTTGATTCTAGATACTATTTACAGAAACAAGGTACTGCAATGGGTACAAAGATGGCACCAAGTTATGCAAATATTTTTATGTCAAAACTAGAATCCTCTATACTTGATAATGCTAGGCTGAAACCTCATACTTGGCTTAGATATATAGATGACATTTTCATGATATGGCCACATAATGAAGTTGAACTTCATAATTTTTTAAGTTATTTAAATAATTTTAATAAAAATATTAATTTCACAATGAATTTTTCAAAATCAATTGCTCATTTTCTTGATGTTGAAGTTATTTACACTAATAGAGTTCTTACTACTACTGTATATAGGAAACCAACTGATAATAACTGCTATCTACATTTTTATAGTAACCATCCTAAACATTTAAAGGCTAATATTCCTTATAGTCAATTTTTAAGAATGAAGAGGATTTGTAATGATGAGAAATTTCTTCAACAAAATAATAGTATTTTATATAATAGATTGGTCAATATGAGGTATCCTAAGACATTGTTGGATAATGCAGTAAGGAGATCTTCTTTAATTGATAGAAAGAAACTTCTTTTATCTAAAAAGAGTAAAAAACAATTAGATGTTCCACCATTGGTTCTTACTTTTAATAGAGATTTACCTAATATTAACCGGATATTGGCGAAACATTTTAACATATTACACTCCACAGATTATTTAAAATCTATTTTTTCTGATCCACCTAAGGTTGTATATCGAAAACATAGATCACTTAGAGATATACTTGTCAAAACAAATTTTATTAGTAGTTCTGTACAGGAAAAAGGATGTTCTCCATGTGAGGATAAAAGATGTTTTACATGTAAACATATTGTTGTGACAAAAGTGGTCTTTAGTACTAAGAATCGTAATTTTAAATGGTATATTCCTAATTATGTTACATGTAAAAGTGTTAATTTGATATATTTGATAGAGTGTAGTAGATGTTTAAACCAGTATATAGGTGAGTCAGCAAATAGTTTACATGTCAGAATGACTAATCATAGATTTGACATTTTGCATAAGAATAAAGATAGACCGGTTTCAAAACATTTTAACTTACCGAATCATTCAATTGATGATTTAAGAGTAGTAATTCTTCAGGAAGGTTTTTCTTCTACAAGGGAGAGGAAACAAAAGGAGAGTTTTTTTATTTTTAAATTCAAGACCTTAGAACCACATGGATTGAATTTAAACACTGGAACTATTACATCTCTGGGTTACCTGGTCTCCTAAATGATTTTTATATGTGAGTTTTTTATGTGAAAATTTTCTTATATGAGATTTTTTTATGTAAAGATTGGTTATATGGATGTTTAATATCTGTGTTTAATTGGTATATAGATAAATAATTAATTATTATAAATTATTGTACTTTGCACTAACTATAATTTTTGATTAAAATGTATAAGTATTTTAGTTTTTAATGAATATTAATGTGAGCACAGCTATTTTTTGTATGTGAGCATAGTCTAATTTTTGTATGTATGCACATATGTATATTTTAATTTTGGATTTTTTATTTATTTATTTTTATTTCAATTTAAATAGAATTTAAGCTTGATTAGGAGGAAATGTAGTTTTTTTTTTTGTTTGAATTTTGTCATTGATTGGGTAGATATTCTGTGTTAGATTTTGTGACCAATCAGGGGACGGGGGGTTGTTAAATTTTTAATCTTTTATCAAATCTGTAATTTTTGATTATCGCCATTTTACTGTGTATTTTTTTCTTTCTGATGAAAACTAGTCCTCTGGTTGAAATATAATATTATTTATTGGATTTATAAGTCTTTTTTTGTTTTTATATGTATTTCCTTTGGTTAGTTTGTTATATATTAATATTTTGATATATATATATATTAACACAGTATTCAAAATTAAATAATATATTCTTTACCAGAAGTACTTTCAATTGTTTCACTGACAATCTTTATCAACTGTTAATACAAACGTACAAAAAATAAAAACTTGCATTACCCATCATTCAATCTATTCAAATTTCCCACAATTCTGTTGTCTTTATATTAGCTGATTGTTTATTCATTAAACCACCTCTATTCCTAGATATCATCATTACCTCTTTAATTTTATGTTTTTCACTACACCTTTCAATTTGAATAATTTTTATACCTCTATTATTAAATTTAAAACCATAATTACATGTTTTATTATGATCAAATATAATTAATGGAGTATTCATATTTACTAAAATAATAAAACATGTAATTATGGTTTTAAATTTAATAATAGAGATATAAAAATTATTCAAATTGAAAGATGTAGTGAAAAACGTAAAATTAAAGAGGCAATGATGATATCTAGGAATAGAAGTGGTTTAATGAATAAACAATCGGCTAATATAAAGACAACAGAATTGTGGGAAATTTGAATAGATTGAATGATGGGTAATGCAAGTTTTTATTTTTTGTACGTTTGTATTAACAGTTGATAAAGATTGTCAGTGAAACAATTGAAAGTACTTCTGGTAAAGAATATATTATTTAATTTTGAATACTGTGTTAAATATATTTGTTTGAATTATTATTATATGATTTAAAAATAGACATTTAATGGTTGTAGTTATATATATATATATTGTACCGTCACCTCCAGGAAATATATAACTATAATCACCTGATCTAGCTCAGATAAATAACTATGTTTATTTAAAATGTATTTAAATTAACAATAACTATATTTTTTAAGAATATCAATGATTAAATTAACTTAATCAATAAATAATAATATAGTTCTGGTTTATAAATGAATATCTAATCAAATCATGAGACTATGAAGTGAGTTTACAAATCGTAGAGCGAATACATTACATTAAGACAGTCTCCCACTGGATATCACCTTAATGGCATAAGAATACTATCCTTATTCCTATTGCTTAAATACTACATTTATAGTACTCTTACATCTTTAATCAAAACTAATTAAGTAAATTACCTTTAACAAATTAATTTAAATATCTTTCTCAAAACTGATTTTACTCAAATTATCTCAGGTTCTCTTAAAATAATGAAAAAATTAATTATAATTTTTGTAATCAAGTGTGATAAGGGATTTAATATCATACCTAACTACAATTTAATAATACTAATAATAACAAATAGTAATACTAATCTTTAATCTATAATTCACTCTCTTATCTTTCTATTTATAATGTTATTCTTGTATATCCTATAATAAAAATGTAATATAATTTTCTATTATCCATATGGTATCTTAAATAATATATTTAGTATGATATTACAATCTGAGACTATGTGGCAATTGTTACTAAGATAATTTAATGTAAATCTTTGGTAATTATTCCATGACCATTATAATAATACAATAAGTCAAACTTCTTAAATAAAATAAATCAATAAAATAGTATAACTCTTAAATAAAAATTTTATTTATGATGTGCAAATATTATGTCTTAATTATAATTATCTGTGATTATGTAATTGTGATGTGAAGAAATTGAGTCAACACCAAGACTTATAAAACACATTTTAACAACTTTATTAACAAACTTGACAATAAAATTATTTACATTCTAATAGAATTCTATTTATTCCTATTCAGGTACTTCTCCAATACAAATTAAATGACTTAAAATATAAGATACAGAATATTTCTCAATAAAATATATATATATTTTTTTTATTACAGTTATTCGATATTATTACTTTATAGGTTTTAAAAAAAATATAGGTAATACTTTTACTATGAACTTATCCTTGTTATTTAGTTTTTAAAAATTATTTATTATTCTGTATACTTATTTTTCAATAATATTCATGTGAACAACCTTAATTCATAACATACCATCAAACTAAGCTACTTACTAATTATTACTTTAAACTTTAAATATCATGTGTGTATTAGTGTGTTGTTATAAAATTATTTTTGTAAAACTTATGACTACTTTCATTCATCCAACACGATTCAGTCTATTACCTTTAATCATAAATAAAAATATGCATTATAAGTATGTCCTTTTTAAAAAAAAAAAAAACTCTTAATAATTAAGTAATATCATTATAAATCCTTTTAAATTATTAACTATTTATTTTATAACAAAATAAATAAATATTATTTTTAACTATAAAAGTTTTATGATTCTTTCACTGATGAAATTATGTCCTTATAATTTTTTACACTTATTATAATCTAAGCAACATAACTTATCTTATCCAATTTAACAATTCTCTATTTCCAAACTTATTTATTATTTCCAATTTTAAAACAACCATCTTTTACAATGTAATCCAATAAACTTCAATAACACATAAACTAGTAGGCATATGGGGTAAACTATAACTTCAACTTAACACCTTTATCAACTAACCATCATGGGCACAGTGTACATGAACTGAGGTATAACTTATTTGTTTAATAACCTCTTCTACCAAGTATAATGTCCAGGCTATTCATTCAGCACTATGGCACATTAAGCTTTAACACATAGAAAAATAAACACTGCCATGAATATACACAAGATATAGGGCTATGTTAGCTATACTTGTATAAACATCAATATAGTATATTCTTCCCATATAAATAAACCCTACATACAATATTATCCTGGTCTTATATAACCTAATACTAAGATATTAGCATTTAAAATTCACCAATTTACATCGCTAAATTCATCTTCTCATTTCTATAATAACAAATAAATTCATTTTTAGAATAACAGTCTAACTAACTAATAAGACAAGATTATTTCATTCTTTAATAGTTCTCAAACTTTAGCACAAATAATCAGAATCAGTGTCATATTTTTAACACTTTAAATTATTCAACAAAACATCCAATTCAGTTTTAATAGAATCATATACTTATATTTCTTTTATGGTTAAATATCTTTACGATATCATTAAAATTATGCATATTCTTAAATAACTAAACAAATGATAAATTGCGTGTAGGTGTATGTTTTATATACGCATCCCTCCGTACAAAATAACAAACACATTTTAAAACTATTAATAATTTACATTATTACCATAAGTAATTTCTATTGGCAATTACTTAGTGATGTCTTCTGGATTGCAATCTAAATAAACATTTTACTATCGTTTATTCCACATTATCACACTTTAAAATATACTAAGTTAAAGATTTTTTTTTTTTTTACAATAAAATTTAATTACTAAGTTAGTAAATAATTTAATGTTTTCTGTTTCTACGCTATATTTATACTATGAATAAATATTACTATAATTGTGTTAGTAAAAAATTAATTTTAAAACCATATTTACAATAATTTTATTAGAATTTCTTACGATGAAATGTTCTTTTCTTGATAATAAGTTCATTACAGGAAGTATCTTTTCTCCTGGTAAAAAACATTAGTAACCCACTTTTGACATCAATAATCACGCATGCTCCGGTTCTTAACGTTGTAATATATAATCCAAACCGACAGTTCAAGTTAAATACGGTACGTTTACTTTTATTCTATAAGACTTACACTAATATAATTAATATTTTTATCTCCAAAACTTTAAATCTTTAACATGTATTGTTAGGTAAATATCTAATTTTAAATACTCTTCGTCAAGATAATTTTCCAAATTCTTGTAACCTTTCCATATTTACTGAGGTTTAATATCTTCTGATACAACCAATACTTCTCCCAATATTTTCAAATAACTTAAATTATTTTCCCAAATAATTTAAATAAACTTTTGTATGTCCCGCATACCTTAATGACTAACTTGTAATATTTTTTTAAAATAGAATATAAGTCACATACTCGCAAATGATCTTATATTTCCTAGGAAAAATTCAATTTTAAAATATTTTCAACATTTCTTCAGAAAGAACATCCACGTTCTAAAATAATTGTTCGGTCATATTTAAAATTTTTTTTTCCTTTAAAAGTATTTTCCCATTGTATTTTAAATAAATTTTCTTCATAAAATATATTATCTCATTTAACTTTATATCTTTTAATGAAAATGTTTTTTTTTATATATTTTTTTTCTGTGACGTTCTTTTTATGAAATTTAGTCGTAAATCAATATGACTTATCAACATAGGCAAAATTATATACTTTATACGATAATAATATTTGAATACCTCCATTAAATTTTTTATATTTAGTGATGACTTCTTCATGTTTAAGTTGATGACAAATTGAACGAAAACAAATCAGCTAAATAAGGAATTATTTAAGTTTTAGCCCTTTTCCTCCATATCACGATCTTGTAATAATAAACTGCTGTATTTTTATAAAAATTGAAGCTAAATAAAATGGATTATTACACTACTAAATACTTTACCGAAATTGTCAAAATACTAACGATGTTATAATAGCACGTCGGTAGAATGAGATAATAGCTCAATAATCGTCTGCCAAAATTTAAACAGCTCTTAAATACTCCAGCTGATTCCAATTTTGATTAGTCCATTAAACAATCCTGGCCTCAAATTATCCGGGACTACGAATATTGGTTTAAAGTTAAAGTTAATAATAATTTACTAAATATTTATTTTTATTATATTATTCAATTCTTACTTAATTTTCACATTTTATTTTCACTTACTAAAGACTCTAAAATAATTTTTAAAAATCACATTTCAATATTTATTACCATTTCTACCTTTATTTTGAACTTAATGTATTTATTTTCAACAAAAAACATAAATCTGATTTTATTTATTATATTCACTTTTAAAATCCAATTTAACATTTATAACAGATAATATTATTCTATTTTCGAACACAGGTGTGCGTCACGTGATTTACAAAACTAAATAAGGCCCTAATAATTTAAAGACTAAAATAATAATTTAATTTATAAAATGTTACATAATCACTATTATAGCACAATTTTAAAATAATTATTTTAATATTATAAAACCAAAAAATTACACTTTTCTTCCACATTATTATTTTTTAATCAAATGATTTTAAAAATATAGCCATTAAATACAATTATTATTACTAAATCTATTCGGTTAACTTTAAAGCATTACTTTTAAAATTTACCCTAATTATTATTTATGAGACTTATTAAATCAGTATTTATTATGGCCAATTCTCCCAACCATACAATCTTATAATGATTTTTAGTTAACTGTTTTCTTACAAATACCAACCTAATACTATACATCAATTATTTTACTTGCCTTAACTAAATTATTCAAAGATTATTAACACACAACATACATCATCCCTTACCCAACTTCAAAATTTAAAATTTTTCAGTAAATTATTAGAAATAATCCATTTTAACCTAAACAAAAGGGTACATATTCCCTCCCTTCTAATAAAATTTTAAATTAACCATTTATCTTCAACCTATTTAATCTATACTTATAATTCCTATTGCCTTTATAGTTAAATTTATCCTATGTTATTGTATATCATAACCAACCATTTTAACCTAAAATTTCACAAGATATTAGGACATCACATAAAATCTCAACCAGAAAGCACTTTTAAATAAAATTACCATCTATACATCAAAAAATATGGAATCAAACTTATTGTATTCTATACCCTTGATACAAAATACTAAATATTCTCCTATAATCTTATTCTTATCTTTAAAACAAAATTATAACATTTCAAATCTTATTTTTATTCTCTAAATCAGGTTATAACATTTTAAGTGTCATCCTCATTTTTTTTAAAAAATAAGGTTATAACATTTATATTGGTTTGTCTTATTCAAAAAAATTATTTACCTTAGTCTTTCATAATTTTCATTTCTAAAAATAAGTCCTTAATTCTCTTTTGATTTCTTTAAATCTCACTTTAGCTTTTCCTGTATTCTTCTGTTTATCAAAATTTCTCCTAAGAAAATCTATCTTAATATTCTTTTGTTTCAGACACTTAAGTTTCACCTTGGCTTTACCTACACCTTACCAACTTTCTCTTTAAAAAAATCAAAATTATTTATTTTCCCATCCTTAACCTTAAGTTTAACTTTGATTTTTCCAATATCTCTCTCTTTATTTACACTTTCCCTAAGAAAATCTATATTAATCAGTTCATCTTTTATCATTTTAAGTTTAATCTTAGCTTTTCCCACTTCTTTTTCCTCATCAATAATCTTCCTGCCAAGATTCAAATTAAATATCTTTTCATTTATTCCTTTAAATTTTACTTTTGCTTTTCAAATATCTCTGATGTAATCAATGCCTTCACTAAGATAATCTATCTTAATCTTTCCCCTACTTAATTCTTTAAATTTCACTTTAATCTTCCTCCGATTTTTGTTGTGATTAAATATCTTCTTAAGAAAATCTATTTTAATTTTCTTATTACTTCTACATTTGAGCTCTATTTTGGCTTTGCCTATGTCTCCATTCGAATCAATTTCTAATCTTACAAAATTTAGATTAGGCATTATCTCTTCAATCTTTGATAATAATATTTCATTATACATAACAGATTTCAAATACCTATTTTCATAATTAAAACCAGATTTCTGAACTATGTTTTGGGTTTTATTTTTAAATTTATTACTAGTATTGTCAGTAATCTTTGGTAACTCATTATCTAACAACTCTAGATATCTTTCACCTAATGAAGTTGATTTGGTTTCTAAATCCTCCTTAACTCTTTTATCCTCTCTAATCAACTCAAAATATTCTTCAGGTTCTTTCTCCATTTTATCATATGATTTACTATTTCCACTAATTATTTTAATAGGCTCTTCATCTTCATTATTCTGACTTTGAAAATCACATCAACCCTTTTTAATTTACTAGAAACATCCAACACTATTTCCTCAGCAAAATTTTGAGAGTTTAATTCTATCTTTAATAACTGATGTGACTTTTTAATCTTTTCAGCTCTATTCTTTTTATACACCTCTAACTTTTGATTCCATCCCCTTACCTCTCCTATTGTTTCCTTCCATTCTTTGATTCGCACTTGTGAATCTATTTTCATTGCTCTGATTTCTTCTATCATAGTTCGAAAATCTAATTTCATCTCCATATCACTATAATCTTTCTTCTGTACCTCTACATTCACATCTATATCTTTATTACTTATTTCAATGGATTCTTCATACTCTTCTATCTTTTCATCAACTAATTTATACTCTTTACTACCTACTTCAACTATCTCTTCTAATTCTTTTTGTTCTTCACTTACTAGTTTAATACTTTTTTCAATCAATTCTATATTTGACAAATTTTTTTCATCTGCTACATCTGTCAATGGTCCATCTTTTTCCCTGCGATCTACTAACTCAACAGATGGTACATTTTCCTCTAATTTTTCAGTAGCTAATCCAACAGACTTCTTACAAATCTCTATCTCTTCATGAACTAATTCACTATCTACAATAATTTTATCAACAAATAACTGAGTTTCTTTATTATTTAACTCACCATAAGATCTGTCTTTTCTTAAATCATTATCTTCCAATTCAACCAATAATACATTTTCATGCATATCTTTGTCAACTAATTTAACACAATCTTTATTTCCTTCTGTCAAACTATTACACAAGTTAATATTTTCATTAACTACACTAATGACTTGTAAACTTTCTTTACCTATTATTTTTACATTATTCTTATTAATATCTTTTTTAAAAATTTTATTATCTTCATTGAGAGAATCTGATTTAACATCTAAAGATTTACTATTTTCATTCCTATCTACTCTCAAAGAATCAACTTTAATACCTAAATTTCTATCAATTTTCTTAAGGTTTGCTCTTAAATAATTACTCTCATGTTCTATACATCTTCTCATATCTTCTATAACAGAATCAAATTTAACAGGATCATCATTTCTCTCCTCTTCCATAACTCTGTTAAAAGAATCAATGCTAATACCATAAGCTTTCATTAGATCCAAAAACGAGAATTACTCTATAATTTTCCCATTTTTTACTACCTTTCCATCTACCAATTTTATTTCCACCATTTCTTTCTCCTCCTCTTTTCTTTCACTATTCATAATTTGAATACTATCTATAATTATCTCAAAATATACCAATTATTCCTATTTCTTTTATCTCCACAAATATTGTCATCAATAACAAAATTAAACATCTCAGCTCCTAATTTTTTTTATCCCAATTACTCATTTTTTAAATATTTTCCAAAATTCAATTTTAAACAGTGTACAGTATTATTATAAATATATTTCATAAAATAATTCCATACCAGCCTTTCCATCTCCATCCAATTCACATCCACAATAAACTATAGAATATCACCATCTAAAAACCTTACACCACCTTCTACTACCTAAATTATAACAATTATATACAACAAAATTATATGTGTTATGTCCTCAATCTCCACACACACAATTCACAGATAAATTTGCACATAGTAGAATATATTTAATATTCATTTTAAACACTTTAATAATTAATATGGTCATATCATAAAATAACTATTAGCCACATTTACATATCTCATATATTTATTTGCTTATGAATTTACAAACAACATATATTTCATTTTAAATGCTCATATCACAAATACCACATATGATAATAGTTTTAATAATAAAATATCTACTTCAATTTCATAATCAACTTTAAAATAATTGTCACTGCCATTAACATAACTAAACTATTTTTACTTAACAAGATATGATTACTAATAATCCTAAAATTACATTTTAATTTATACACTATTTTTTATTAACAAATCTACAACTATCACTATACCTTCCTAACATCTATCGATGCCAACATGCATGGGTAATAACAAAAATTAATGACTCCAAACAAAGTCAATAAAATCTAACAAAATCCATCAACATCTAATACGGGCTTACACATACATCTAAGACCTATACAATATAAATCGAAGCCTTCATGGCTCGGTGTCAATTCGTCCTTTGACTGAAGTGGTGTCTATCATACCTCTATCACATATTTACATAACCACACTTAAGAATTTACTATCTCTACTACCTCAAAGTTTCAAAGTTACGGTATCAATTCATAACTTAAATACCATTGTGTTTTATAAATGTAACTGCCCTACAAACACTATCGATGCCCCGAAAGTTGAGGCGCCAATTCGTCCCTCTGACCAAATTGGTGCTCACTACACACCCCCTAATACCTATCATTCCAGTCACGTTAGTCGCTAATTCATACCTTAGCGGTGGGTGTGTAGTCCCACTACACATCGTGCATCCACGTTGGTCGACAATTCGTCCTCTAACCGTTGTACCCTCACCTCCAGGAAATATATAACTATAATCACTTGATCTAGCTCAGATAAATAACTATGTTTATTTAAAATGTATTTAAATTAACAATAACTATATTTTTTAAGAATATCAATGATTAAATTAACTTAATTAATAAATAATAATATAGTTCTGGTTTATAAAATGAAATAAATGAAAATCTAATCAAATCATGAGACTATGAAGTGAGTTTACAAGTGGTAGAGCGAATACATTACATTAAGACAATCTCCCACTGGATATCACCTTAATGGCATAAGAATACTATCCTTATTCCTATTACTTAAATACTACATTTATAGTACTCTTACATCTTTAATCAAAACTAATTAAGTAAATTACCTTTAACAAATTAATTTAAATATCTTTCTCAAAACTAATTTAACTCAAATTATCTCAGGTTCTCTTAAAATAATGATAAATTAATTATAACTTTTGTAATCAAGTATGATAAGGGATTTAATATCATTCCTAACTACAATTTAATAATACTAATAATAACAAATAGTAATACTAATCTTTAATCTATAATTCACTCTCTTATCTTTCTATTTATAATGTTATTCTTGTATATCCTATAATAAAAATGTAATATAATTTTCTATTATCCATATGGTATCTTAAATAATATATTTAGTATGATATTACAATCTGAGACTATGTGGCAATTATTACTAAGATAATTTAATGTAAATCTTTGGTAATTATTCCATGACCAACATAATAATACAATAAGTAAAACTTCTTAAATAAAATATATCAATAAAATAGTATAACTCTTAAATAAAAATTTTATTTATGATGTGCAAATATTATGTCTTAATTATAATTATCTGTGATTATGTAATTGTGATGTGAAGAAATTGAGTCAACACCAAGACTTATAAAACAATTTAACAATTTTATTAACAAACTTAACAATAAAATTATTTACATTCTAATAGAATTCTATTTATTCCTATTCAGGTACTTCTCCAATACAAATTAAATGACTTAAAATATAAGATACAGAACATTTCTTCAATAAAATATTTATTTTTTTAAAATATCATTATATAACTTTTTTATTACAGTTATTCGATATTATTACTTTATAGGTTTTAAAAAAAATATAGGTAATACTTTTACTATGAACTTATCCTTGTTATTTAGTTTTTAAAAATTATTTATTATTCTGTATATTTATTTTTCAATAATATTCATGTGAACAACCTTAATTCATAGCATACCATCAAACTAAGCTACTTACTAATTATTACTTTAAACTTTAAATATCATGTATGTATTAGTGTGTTGTTATAAAAGTATTTTTGTAAAACTTATGACTACTTTCATTCATCCAACACGATTCAGTCTATTACCTTTAATCATAAATAAAAATATGCATTATAAGTATGTCCTTTTTTTAAAAAAAAAAACTCTTAATAATTAAGTAATATCATTATAAATTCTTTTAAATTATTAACTATTTATTTTATAACAAAATAAATAAATATTATTTTTAACTATAAAAGTTTTATGATTCTTTCACTGATGAAATTATGTTCTTATAATTTTTTACACTTATTATAATCTAAGCAACATAACTTATCTTATCCAATTTAACAATTCTCTATTTCCAAACTTATTTATTATTTCCAATTTTAAAACAACCATCTTTTACAATGTAATCCAATAAATTTCAATAACACATAAACTAGTAGGCATATGGGGTAAACTATAACTTCAACTTAACACCTTTATCAACTAACCATCATGGGCACAGTGTACATGAACTGAGGTATAACTTATTTGTTTAATAACCTCTTCTACCAAGTATAATGTCCAGGCTATTCATTCAGCACTATGGCACATTAAGCTTTAACACATAGAAAAATAAACACTGCCATGAATATACACAAGATATAGGGCTATGTTAGCTATACTTGTATAAACATCAATATATTCTTCTTCCCATATAAATAAACCCTACATACAATATTATCCTGGTCTTATATAACCTAATACTAAGATATTAGCATTTAAAATTCACCAATTTACATCGCTAAATTCATCTTCTCATTTCTATAATAACAAATAAATTCATTTTTAGAATAACAGTCTAACTAACTAATAAGACAAGATTATTTCATTCTTTAATAGTTCTCAAACTTTAGCACAAACAATCAGAATCAGTGTCATATTTTTAACACTTTAAATTATTCAACAAAACATCCAATTCAGTTTTAATAGAATCATATACTTATATTTCTTTTATGTTTAAATATCTTTACGATATCATTAAAATTATGCATATTCTTAAATAACTAAACAAATGATAAATTATGTGTAGGTGTGTGTTTTATATACGCATCCATCCGTACAAAATAACAAACACATTTTAAAACTATTAATAATTTACATTATTACCATAAGTAATTTCTGTTGGCAATTACTTAGTGATGTCTTCTGGATTACGATCTAAATAAACATTTTATTATCGTTTATTCCACATTATCACACTTTAAAATATACTAAGTTAAAGATTTTTTTTTTTTTACAATAAAATTTAATTACTAAGTTAGTAAATAATTTAATGTTTTCTGTTTCTACGCTATATTTATACTATGAATAAATATTACTATAATTGTGTTAGTAAAAAATTAATTTTAAAACCATATTTACAATAATTTTATTAGAATTTCTTACGATGAAATGTTCTTTTCTTGATAATAAGTTCATTACAGGAAGTATCTTTTCTCCTGGTAAAAAACATTAGTAACACACTTTTGACGTCAATAATCACGCATGCTCCGGTTCTTAACGTTGTAATATATAATCCAAACTGACAGTTCAAGTTAAATACGGTACGTTTACTTTTATTCTATAAGACTTACACTAATATAATTAATATTTTTCTTATCTCCAAAACTTTAAATCTTTAACATGTATTGTTAGGTAAATATCTAATTTTAAATACTCTTCGTCAAGATAATTTTCCAAATTCTTGTAACCTTTCCATATTTACTGAGGTTTAATATCTTCTGATACAACCAATACTTCTCCCAATATTTTCAAATAACTTAAATTATTTTCCCAAATAATTTAAATAAACTTTTGTATGTCCCGCATACCTTAATGACTAACTTGTAATATTTTTTTAAAATAGGATATAAGTCACATACTCGCAAATGATCTTATATTTTCTAGGAAAAATTCAATTTTAAAATATTTCCAACATTTCTTCAGAAAGAAATATCTCCACGTTCTAAAATAATTGTTCGGTCATATTTAAAATTTTTTTTTCCTTTAAAAGTATTTTTCCATTGTATTTTAAATAAATTTTCTTCATAAAATATATTATCTCATTTAACTTTATATCTTTTAATGAAAATGTTTTTTTTTATATATTTTTTTTCCGTGACGTTCTTTTTATGAAATTTAGTCGTAAATCAATATGACTTATCAACATAGGCAAAATTCTATACTTTATACGATAATAATATTTGAATACCTCCATTAAATTTTTTATATTTAGTGATGACTTCTTCATGTTTAAGTTGATGACAAATTGAATGAAAACAAATCAGCTAAGTAAGGAATTATTTAAGTTTTAGCCCTTTTCCTCCATATCACGATCTTGTAATAATAAACTGCTGTATTTTTATAAAAATTGAAGCTAAATAAAATGGATTATTACACTACTAAATACTTTACCGAAATTGTCGAAATACTAACGATGTTATAATAGCACGTCGGTAGAATGAGATAACAGCTCAATAATCGTCTGCCAAAATTTAAACAGCTCTTAAATACTCCAGCTGATTCCAATTTTGATTGGTCTGTTAAACAATCCTGGCCTCAAATTATCCGGGACTATGAATATTGGTTTAAAGTTAAAGTTAATAATAATTTACTAAATATTTATTTTTATTATATTATTCAATTCTTACTTAATTTTCACATTTTATTTTCACTTACTAAAGACTCTAAAATAATTTTTAAAAATCACATTTCAATATTTATTACCATTTCTACCTTTATTTTGAACTTAACGTATTTATTTTCAACAAAAAACATAAATCTGATTTTATTTATTATATTCACTTTTAAAATCCAATTTAACATTTATAACAGATAATATTATTATATTTTCAAACACAGGTGTGCGTCACATGATTTACAAAACTAAATAAGGCGCTAATAATTTAAAGACTAAAGTAATAATTTAATTTATAAAATGTTACATAATCACTATTATAGCACAATTTTAAAATAATTATTTTAATATTATAAAACCAAAAAATTACACTTTTCTTCCACATTATTATTTTTTAATCAAATGATTTTAAAAATATAGCCATTAAATACAATTATTATTACTAAATCTATTTGTTTAACTTTAAAGCATTACTTTTAAAATTTACCCTAATTATTATTTATGAGACTTATTAAATCAGTATTTATTATGGCCAATTCTCCCAACCATATAATCTTATAATGATCTTTAGTTAACTGTTTTCTTATAAATACCAACCTAATACTATACATCAATTATTTTACTTGCCTTAACTAAATTATTCAAAGATTATTAACACACAACATACATCATCCCTTACCCAACTTCAAAATTTAAAATTTTTCAGTAAATTATTAGAAATAATCCATTCTAACCTAAACAAAAGGGTACAATATATATATATATATATGCACACACAGTATATTATTACGGGTTACCATGTAACCCAACCGGTTACATTGCTTCGGTCTGAGGGAAAAAGAAAATAAAAATGAAACACCTTTTTAACAATATTTACATAATTCACATATAAAATGAAAACAAACTTCATATTTAAAACTATGTACTCATCAATACTTTTAGAGATCTGACAGACATTTGAAAGTTAACAGAATGAATATTGATCTGCAATTTTGAAATAAAGAATTCAACCACTGGACTGTAAGTACACAATGCACTATGAACACCAAGAATGCTACCTCAAATGAGACACTATGAGCTACTAAAACCCATGATAAAGATAATGCAAAATTATTGCAAAGCCCTCTTCCATGGAGGGACTGAAAAATATAAAACTATGCCCTGCTTCTTTTGAGTATTATGGGCTAGGAAATACAAGCTATGCCTTGCTCCTTAGATGTTGGAATCATGGCACGACTATGTTAAGTGCTCAATGACAAACAATATAAAATATAAAAATAGGTTGGAGCAAATAGGAGATAGAAAATCCTCAGAGTTGCATGAAAATGTTACATGCTCAAGCCAATGACAAAAATCTCCATCCATCATACAGCTAAACAAACTTCAACAATCAAACACCAAATCCAATCTCCAAAATCATCAAATTTCTATTTAACGCTAAACATGAACATCGCCAAACATTCATGAAAACTACTATTTTATAATTTATAATCATAATCAATACTCTTGTCACATATTTCACAGTAATTTTTAAATTAAATTAGCATAAAATGCATATTTTTTTCTTTCTCAGGTGTGGGTTGAGATCAAGTTGATAATTTTGAAGTGATGATCACCACTATGTGATCATCATCAGCACCACATTGGGCCCCATTTGTAACAAGAAGGGGTATCGAACATGGAATAAAATCTGGAGTGATGGGAAATCATCATCACTCCCAATTCATACAAAATGAAATAATCAATAATTTACAAAGTATATATAAGTAATACAGTATTTTATATTATAAAATGAGAGTAGAAAATCTCTGTGATCATTGAGAGATCAGCCAGCCACTCCTCTGAGCACACAATAATTATACATCAATCATATATCAACCAGTATTATAAAGTAAATAAATAACCATCCATCATCATTAATGGGAATAAACAAATCAGTGCAATAAATCAACAGTCCATCTTGGCTGGATTTGAACCATAAAAATATAAATCAACAGCCAACCTTGTGACTGAATCGGAAATGGGTCTTCTATAGACCAGGCTAACCATTGAACCTATACCAGCTTGGGGCAATTATTTAAATAGAATTTGGGTGCACCATCTTAGTGCCCATCCATCAGAATACATAATAATCAGAAAATCTAAATAATAATACTAGGACATTTAAAACATACTGATCATCATCAATGCTCTGGCCACTTGTACTGGCCAACTATAAACTTAACTCCTAATAAAAATAAACAAAAGATAGTGCATGGGCTTTAAAGAGTGTTCTCTTTTGCGCCAATCAGGTTGATAGCGATTGATCATTGCTGGATGCCCCAAAAGCACTAATGTACACATCTCCATTTATATATTCATCCTGTGCATGAATCTAGCTCAGAGAACACAAGCTCTAGAAACAATTTTAACAATTAGATAAGTTTATTAATAACAATAAAAAACAAATTTAAATTAAGGTCTATGTGGCTATACATATAAATTAAATCTTATACTATAAAAAAATTATCATATTGGTGATTTACATAATACTATTCAAAATTTAAATTGTTACATGGATTTACATATATGCGCGCACAAACACAATTTCTATTATACAATTAATCTATTTCATTTTCTATTCAATAACAACAAAAATGATTAAAATTTACATATGTGTTATAATTGACAACATATGCACATATACATGTGTGTGCATGAAATAACTTGTTTGACTTGCTATAAAATAATTATCAAAATCTTAAACCATAAAACTCAATAATGATTAAAGTCTCAGTTAAATAATATACATTTTACATAGTAGGTTTACTGAAACACACACATATATATATATAATTTGCACAAATGTGCGATATATTAATTTATCTACATAACATTCGTATTTATCACAATAAATTTATTACAGATTATTCTCGCAATTTAATTCTCTTTGCTGAATAATCTTTTTCCCTTGAAACAAGTACTATCAAATTTTTGACAGATGATTGTTGATTGATCTAAAATGTCTTTCTCTTTTTCTTTCAATAAACGAAAGATAAAATCATTTTATAGAATTAAAAAAATATAAATTTCAATATGTCTTTCTGATTGATTAGTTAATGCTGATGAAGTAGGCAAGGTGAGAGGGGAAAAGTGAATACGTGAACTGCAGCTCTTCCTGCCATGATAAGTAGATAGCCAAGAATGGATTAAGTACACAATGCCCCATGATGTTGTGAGAAAATACCTCATTATTAAGCACTGTCCCTTCTAAGTGCTTAGACAGATCGACAAGGAATAGTATGCAGAAAAAAAACAGGCACTGAGCCAGCCCTGCTCATCTCTTGTGAGACTTAGGGGCTTTAGATGAGGTCTATTCATGAGACCAAAGCCTATTCATGAGGCCTATATAGACACCGCTGGACTATCCTGGGAGCTCAACATCTAGGTCTAAACAGTATCAAGCCTATACTTCAGAGCATCATGAACACACTGCAACCAGGCAGCCCTGCTCATCTATATATCCACCATAAACATGAAAAGTATAAATTCATGCATCACTTTTAAAATGTCATTTTACTAAAGAAATTATTTAAAAATTCATTATTATATATAACTCTACTCACCACAGCTGTATATATGTTTATCTGGGCTTCTCTGTCTTTAGATAGTCAGCATATTTATATATAATTATTCATTTAGCAAGATGGTTCTTTTGGTCCATTAGACAAATATAATCCAGGTTTGTTGTCATCATCAGATAAAACCATGTAATCCATGTAAAATCCTGATCTGTAGTTGGTCCCTTTCTATCTAGGATTATTCCAGGCAAGCAGCTGTCTTGTTTAATAGATTTCAGGCAAGCAACTGTCCTCCCATGTTTAAAGCTACAAATTTCAGCACAAAGAAGTGGGTCATTTTTCTCCATGTAAATTCAAACTCCTGAGAAGGAAATATGAGCAGCTTCTGAATCTACTGTCCTGCCTTCAGCTACATCAGTTTATGGTAACTATTCTGCCAACACTCTGCTACACCCAACAACAAACTGCAGCTATCCATTTTGGTCAGCTAATTGCTGCCACTTATTCAAAAAAATTTAGTAGCCAAGATGTTCTATTCAGCTCTTACAAAAAACTACAATCCAGACTGTTCTCTTCAAAAATCACTATCCAGACTGGAGCTAATTTTGTTATCAGCCCTTTTATAGAATCATCTAAGGTGATAATAACACCTTGATTGAAAACAGTTTTTATTTTTATCTCTCTAATCCCTTTGAAAACACATGTTTTAATTAATTAAAAAAAATTCAAAAACAAGTATTGTGTTTTTTCATTTCACAATTGGAATAATAATAATAATACAAAATTTATATTTATTCAGATCTTTTAAAAGTTTAATTTATAAAACAATTTTTATTTTAAATCAGAGTTATTATTTAACCCTTTACTTATTATTATTTTATTTTAGGAAATGTAGAAAAATATCTACAAAAATTTGTGTGTTTATTTCTACCTTTCCTTTACTATATATATATACACACACTATATTATTATGGGTTACCATGTAACCCAAGTGGTTACAATACATATTAAGATAGATTACTTATCTTAATTTATAACATTTGTCTAAATTGCATGTTATTAAATTAGTAATAATTGAAAGGTTGCTAGTCTTTTCACATGCGCCACAGTTGTTTCTCAAACCAATCAGATTTTTAAACAGCTGTCTTTAAGAATGATCAGGTTTTTGACACATGACAGAGATTTTCATAAGAAAAGAATGATACCAACCTTCTCTCAACTTAACTTTTATATATTTAAGCCAGTCTTAAGCATCTTGGCCTGAAAACTTGAAATATAAACATATTCATTTATTACTCACTGAGTTTTTAATTTATGATATTACTGTGCAAAATCTTAGATTTACTACACTGCAATTTTCTAAATGTTAATATATAATTAATTTATATAATTAAAAAAACTGAAGTTGGCAATTATGAGTTAAAATTAGATTTCACAAATTAGACTATTTTTTTAATTAAATTTGTTGCTATTACAGGCATACACATGCATCGATAAACATTGTTTAAAAGAAAATCAAATCAAGTTAATTTTAAATTTAGTTTGTTGAATATATTTTTTGAGAGATTAAGATAGCTAGTTGTTATCTATAAAGAAGTTGTTTACTTATCTAAAAAAAATTATAAATGTAGATCATTAAAAATAACTACTGGATTATTTAATTATATCAGAAAATAAAGTGGCCAGTCAGAAAATAATTGTCTTTAATCTTTACTTGCTGTCTCAACCAATATAAATTACAAGTAGTTGAACTGATCAACATAACCAACATGTCTACATCCAATTGCTGAATTAAATGCTAACAATCTTCATATATATAAAATAAAACAGATATGCTTCTCAACATAAAAAGTGAACAAATATCATGATGAAATATTTCATCAGTGAACTATAAAAAGTATATACATAAATGCAAATCTATTTTTATATCCAAATCATCTTTGACTTAAGGTAACCAGTTTATTCATTTTATGATCATTAGCAATTTAATAAATTTAAAAAAACTCCAGTTACTACAAGCCAGCAATACTTATATATGACTATCAATTTATAATTTAATTTGAGCATTTTGTATATTTAATTTATCTTTAAATGTTAACTTAGTTTTAATACTTTTTATAATACTTAATTTAGTTTAGAGTATTTGACAAATTGTGGAATGCCTATGAATATTTAAAGGTGTAGACATTATTTAAATTTTTATTATCTTTGACAATTTTTTTTAAAATTTGGTTATTGTTTATGTGTTTGAATATTCAAAATAAAACAAAGTCAGTTTGGCTTCTTGAAATTTTTTTCTGTTCCTAAAGAGTTTTAAATAACAAAATTAGTGTTAATAAACAAAAATCAGAAAATGTTAAATTGATGCTTCTCTTAAAAAAAATATTTTTTTTTAAATATAAAAAAAGACTTATTTTTAATATAATTAATATTTAGTTTAACAAAATTTATTTCTCTGAAGCTATTGAAAGTCATTTAAACAATGTGTTTCAACATTAATAAAAATATAAATGTCTAACATTAATGTGTGCACATATATATTAGTTTAGTAAGGGAATTTTATTTTGCTTTGAATTTTTAGGCCAGTTGCTATATTATTTATATCACATAAGTATCTGAAATTAGTGATTTATATGTATATAAGTGTGTACATTTTATATAGTGATCCTATTGATATTTTATCTGCCTTTTTAAAAATTTTGAATATATTTGCTGCCCCATGATATAATTTTCTGCTGAATTTGAGTCTATGTGTAATAACTCATGTATGATCCTGGTTTTGCTCTAGATTTAGAGATCTTTCACCCTGTCAATTTAATTTTAATTGTACTATGGATTGTTAAGAGGTTTATTATGCTGTTTTATCTTTAATGCAGCATAAGATCAAACGCATATTGTATAGGGCTGATTTTGTAATGGCCTTCATGTTGTGAACATTTATATTTAATTTATTGATCATTCTTTAAATTAATAGTACAATATATATGTGCACACCTAACACTTAACAGATTCTGATAAACATTAAATTTACTTAGTGATAGTCTCCAGAAATCATACTGAATTATGTTTCATAACATTATTTTCAAGTCTATAGCTAACAAATGGACTATATGCAAATAAATTATATCTATGTGGTACAATAAATATAACAAAATACCTTCACTTCTGTGCATAAAGAATATAAACATCACTGGTGTCCAAAAAAATATCAAATGAAGAGTTAAGTAAAAAAGAAGAGAAGAGTGGTATCATTCTTTTCTTGTCAAAAAAATCTCTGTCATGTGTCTAGGCCTGATCGCTCCTCAGACCACTGTTTTAACAGCTATTGGCTATCTGAAAGTAATAGTAAGGTGCATGTGGAAGAATAGCAACATTCCAGTCATTACAAATGAAGAGATGAAACACATTTTATCAGTGATATAGACAGTAGCCTACAATTTCTAGTTTTAGATAGACAAGAAACCAATTGCTATGATGATTTCTTTTGTATCTTGTATTAGGATGAATCTTTTTCTTTATAGATGCCTTTGACATTTAGAACATTTGGGGTACAAATAAAAATGGAGAAGTCATATCCGACTTCTTTTGGAGATTGTGAAGCTGTGGATTATCTCAGGTAAGACATGTTATACATGTTTAGAAAGATAATTTTGTGAGGAATATAAAGAAATTATCACTGAAGATGTATTTTCAATTTTAGTTAATGTTAATTTCCAAATTATGAACAAGCAGTAAAATAATAATTTCAGGTTATCACTATTTATTATATGCTTATTGTTTTCCTTAATTTTTCTAGTTTCTAGCAATGTAATTGTTTTTGCTCTAACATAATTTAAACTGAAGTTATTGTGAAAATTGTGTCTCAGGCCATTTTAAAAAAATCAATATGGCAGCTTGAAGCTGAAGTAGTTAATATCTTTATCTTGAGTTCAAGCCTAACCACTTATTGTTAAATATTTACCATTACATATTTGGTGCCCAATATGGGGCTTGAATGTTTGATTTATTCTATTAAATTTTAGCCTTGTAATGTTACATATTTGGCATAATCAACTTTTTGGCTTAAACATTCCTTTTACTCTGCTTAAATTTTATTAATGTACAGATATATATATATTTGTGCAATCAACTTTGTGGACATATCTTTTTTATGCTTAAATTTCATTTGTGTAAAGTCATATAATGTAGTAGATATTAAAGCATGAATAAATTTAGCATATTATGGTGTATAATAAATATACATAATGCAATAAATGTTTGGTATTGAGAAATAAGATTAGTATTTAAATAAAACAGAAAAAACATATGTACTAATATTTTAAGAAAGCAGCAGATTGTGTCTAGATAGGCAAGGTAATATTTAATAAACAGCAGTATATATAATAATATAATTAATAAACATAAGGCAGAGGTAGTTCATGTTATTCTGGAGAAGATTGTATATGAAGGCTTGAGACTAATGTGTATTTAATTAATGATGGTATACATAAAAAGAAATAATTTAATTTGTAAATCTGCACAAAAAATAATCGACAAGAGAGAAGACAATTATAGAACATCTATTTTTATATACTGATAAAAACTCATTCAAAAAACAAAAAAGAAAGCACAAATAAACATGGATCCAGCAGCAAATAAGTCTGCACAGCCAATGGAATCAGAGCCAATTGTGCAAGAAGCTTTTCCAATAGTACAAATGCCGGTAGAAGAGAAACCAGACACAGTTAAGAATTAAAAGAAATGCAGTCAAAATTTGAAGAATGGCTTAAAAAATAGATTACCTAAAGAACATACTAATGATAAAATATAAGATTATAAATTTGAAAATGTTTCCATTCTGAAGATGAAAATTCACTTGAAATAAATATAAACAATAAAAGTCAAGACTTAATGAAATGAAGATAGCAAAAACTGCTATAAGTGAGAATTTAACAAAGCTCTGTGATAATCTGTCACAACATGATATAAAAGATAACTTTAGTTGTAATGAAACTAAAAATCCTTCAGATGAATCCTAGAATTCATTGCTTAAGAAATATTATTCCCTTTAAATAGTAAAATGAATGCTGTCACCTAAATACTAAAAAGAATGATGATTAACATGTGAAGAAAGTTAAAAAGTAAAGGTGCTTGATGTGCTCTATAAAAGAAAAAAGCTAAATAATACAAAAAGATAAAAAAGTAACATGTTCTAATAGTATCCAGAGTTTGAATTAATGGAATACAAAAATTGCCAAGTTCTACAGACAGTGTACAGAATAAAAAAGATTCACTCCAGAATGATGAGAATATATTTTTCAGATTATCCCAAATGATATCTCCACTATTAAACAAATATCTGAAGCGAAGTAACATATTTAGAAAAATAAAGAATAATTTATTATCTGTTTATCCTGGATCTATTAAAAGGATAATGTTTTAAGAAAAAAAATATTTGTGATGTTTTCAAAAAATTAAAATATATGGCAATTCCAAAAGTGACATTAAAATTACCAGCTTTCTAAAAACCAGTACTGTTACTAATATTGGGAAAAAAAATTAAATTAATAATTTAGATGTTGGAAAAACATATGATGAGAATAATTATTTATTAGTTTTTGCAGAAAATGAAAAAAAAAAATTTTATAGTTTGTTTATATGTTTCATTTCTAGTGATATACTAGGATTTGGTCATGTACATGAGTCATTATGTTGCCATGTGGTAATTGAAGAGTATTTTCTCACAGGTGCTGCCACAATATTTTTCTTTCAAGTAGTTTACTCATTCACCTGTAAGGCTCAGAGAAAACAATATGCAGTTTGAATGTTTGCTGAATTTATCGGCCTTTTAGAGTCAAAAGGGAGTACAGCTTAATGTTCACATAGTATTTATAAGTCCTTAAAAGTTAACATTGAGAAAGATTTTACTTTCAAGTGCTATATCCTTCAATCTGATGCAAGGCTTATATTTCATTTTGATGTGTTGTGGTAACAAAAGTCAAACTGAGATAATCCTTTTAGTGTCCATCCTTCACCACACATCTTGAAGTCCTATGACGGAATTTTTATAGATCCTAGTTAAAATCCAATGCATTCTTTATAGCATTCAATATCAAGCAAACCTTTGCACATTATGGACATATGTATTCTGTAAAACACTTTGTAAAACTGAATGGAATACTAAAAAATAGAGAAAAATGAATAAAAGTTTAAAAGTTTTATAGTCAGCATACAAATGAGAAATGAAAAATTACTCTGTCCCATTGTCTCATCTTAAAGGAAGGGATTTGTAACTATAACAAATCTGATGTAGCTTAGATTGGTTATACTACAATGCTGCAGAGAAAGAAAAGTTCAATAAAAACTTGTGTGAACTGATTCATAAATATACAAACTGTCATTTGCATATATGTGCATATATACATGTCACTTGAAGAAACTATCTATAAAATTAAGAGTATAATTAAATTATGCATTTTATTAATATTATTAAATATTTACTTTGTGATATGTGAGAGACAAAATGATAAATTACATTATAAAGAGGGAAAAAATGCTTTTGATATGGGAAAAGAATTTTAAATTGCTTTCTTTTTTATTCTTCTTATATTTTTTTTCTTTATTTTCAACATTCATCATAACACCCAGTATGATGATTTTATCTAACAGAAGACATTCTACAATGTGTGTCTAGATACCAGAAAAAGTGTATCAGTCAAAATGCCTGGAAAATGTAGTCAGATCCAGAAACTAACATGGAAGTTTGCAAAACCAGCCAATGCAGCATCTATATAATACTGTGAAGGAAGAAATGGATAGTGCATAAAATTACCCAAAATCTATTTATTTTATACCTTATATAACAACACTACTGCTGCTATGCTTACTCTCTAATATCACCAGTATCCAAGGAAAAAAACTACCAATGTAGGCAAACTAATGAGAACAATCTTAAAATATTAAGAGATTGCTATCTGCAAAAACCATGGTTTGTGACAGTTTCAATATTTAACATGGCAAGATTTTATCATTATAAATACTACAAGACCTTAAACTTAAAATATCTTTTATTACTATGATATTTAATATTTATTTATATGTTCACAGTTGCGAGTATATCCACAACAGTTTTATTTATTCATTATTAATAAATTGTTACATTTTAAAAAAATTAATCAATTTAGTTTGTGTATGTAACTCAATCCAAAAATATGCTTTTTTACACTCATATGCTAGTTAATATCCACAATCATGAGAAATCATGCAATCCACTGGGGGACATGCAGGGATGGCAGTAATAATTGATGATAATTGTTCCTTTAAAAAGTTTTCCAAGAGTAAACTTTCTTAGAAGGTTAGGCACCTTTGAGTTTCTTTTTTATTGAAACTGAAAAACAAATAAAATATTTTTGGGAATACACCTGCGTCTTGTTTTATGCGGATTATTTTAATGTGATTTTGAAGTTAAGTGATTCATGTTTTTCTTAATATCTTTCATATTTCACTACATTTATTAGATATCAAGAAATTTAAATTATTAATAATTTATTTTGTCTTGAAATACTTTTTTTTTTTTCAAAAATATAACGTTATATTAGCAACTAACGTGAATATGGCCTGAAGCTGTATTTAGAATCATAGCTTCTATGTAAATAACCTACTTATACTAATGAGTAAATAATAATAATAATAATAGATTTATACTTACATATATAAATATCGCAATAAATATTCAAAAATTTTAAACCTTTAAAACGTATTTTGTTAGATATAACAAATAAATAATTTTTTAGATTGTTAAAATAAATAATGAAGATTTTATTGATTTTGAAAACTGAAAATAATCTTTCTAATGATACTGTATAACCTTTTTGTTTTGATTGCGATCTCATTTTTTTAATAAACAGAAAAACATTAACACAGCACAAGACTGAAAGTGGCACTAGTTGTACATCACATCATGAATGTGATGTCTTACCAGTTCACAAATGAATGCATATTGTCAAATAGCAGTAATGATTAAAATATGCATAAAAAAATGTAAAATTAAATACTGTAGTTAATAAAAAAAGTTTGCCTTGTAGTAATTTTTTTCAAATATTTGAAATTTTTTATTAGTCATACTTTATTTCCTTATTTTTTTAATATGAATTTCAAAGTAATTCTTCCTTGTTGCTTTGCTTTTATACAATTTTTGAAAATTACAGAAGCTATCCCCCATTTTTCAAAGTAAGTCTATTTTTGTGCGATTTCTTTTGTGCGCATTTTCTGAGGAACCTATCTACTGCATAAAACGAGACCCAGGTGTATTTGTATTTTTAAGTTATAAATCAGCATCATTGATTAATATTATATATAAATGAATTGAATCATGTTTTTTATTTGAATTATATTAGACATCCAAATTTCATATTTATTTGAATCAAAATGCATTGCATATGTGTATATCATTAAATATATTATATCTTGGATTCAAATCCACCTACTTATTTTATATATATATTAAAATTGGACTAAAAAGCTCTCTATGAGGATTAAAATTAAAAATTAATATCATAGCAAACTTTTGAAAGTATAAAAAATTAAGATATCCTGGATAAGGTGTTGAATGCTTGTGGTAATCTCCAATATATACAAATGAAAATATTCTGAGTTTCTAAGTTAGTGGATGCTTGCAATATGGTAAAGTTGAGATAAAGGATACATTGATAAAAGGAAAAACTTGAAAATGTTTGTAATAAATAAAGCAAATTCAAAAAAAAAAAGAAATATGCTGTAATTTCATTTTAACATTTTATGTACACAATTTTTACTTGAATAATAATTAAAAAATACACCAAAAGTTTATATGATAATAAAAAGTACTTTTTACAGATCAGTTTGGATAAGGAGTTTAAATCTGTATTATAAAAAATATATGAAATTATATGCTATGAAAAAGCTAATTTCAATGAAATTATATTTTACAATTGACAATAAAAATATTAACATACTTTTCAAAAAAATAGGTTTCAAACAACCAATGTTTGATTATATTATTATACTTGACAAGTTAACAACTAAAATCTGAAAATAAGATAAACAATAAATATAGTAATACATAAAAACAATATTTGCATACTGCTTACATTACCTCAATGAATACTACTTTAAAAAACTAGAATATAATTCATGAATTAAGTATCAAAAGTAAATACAAAAATAAAACATTTTAATTAAACCACAATTTATTTAGCCCAAATGTTTAAAATCAAATTAAGAATCAAAAAAAAATTTCTATTATTATTTTTAATTCAAGTTTCAGTCTTTTAGTATGATTTTTTCCAATGTTATTTTTTTAAGTAAAAAGAATACGTTTTTAGAAAATATATAAAATTGTACAAACTTATATAGTGAATTCAATTCATCAGATATCCATATATCAGTTTTCAATATCCCATAGAGATACATGGTATAGAAAAGAGCATCAATTATTTTTCAATCTATAATTTATTTTGCTGTGCATCACTGACAATATTTATCTGCATGAATAATGTTTTTTTTTAAAAAAAAATTCAAATCATTTTTATTTTATTAAAAATAACGATAATAAAACAAGCACACTTTCTCTGTTTCGTATTGGAAATGTTCCTTTTACTTTAGAAATGCTAAATTTATCCACGATTTTCTGTCATTTTTCCTATTAGCATTTAAAAAAAAGAAATACGCAGCATTTTATTAAAAATCTTAACCTTTTCTGAAATAACCGAAATGGAAAATTTATCACAAAAAATGGTCAGTGTAATTATTTTTTCTTTACTCCTAATGAATATACATAATTAATAATAATGCTGATTTTTTAAAACACATGTAATATTGTAGGCTGCAGAAGAGGTTTGCTGTTAATTGAAAAGATCCATTCATTCCCCGTTGAAGTCTTAAAAAACCAATTAGGTCAAATTTCTAATGTCTATTCCATACATTCTTGTGGTTATAGCTATTATTACTATATGATTATTTATATAAGAACATGGATAAATTGTTTACCAAAATTCAACAGGCACATAGTGTTTATTAGCTTTTTACCTATAAGTTTAAGATCAAGAAGCACTATGATCTTTCCTTTTAGATGGATGATAGGTCTTAACTGAAATATCAGTTAAGTTTTTATTGAAAGCAGAATGATTACATGTGTGAATGAACTTTTTTAATAGATATTTAAAATCATTAAAGACAGACATAAATATGGCCCTTATTCCCAGGAGGTTATAAAGTTACTAGCCAAGACATAGTTGGTGGCTAAAGATAGTGTGATAAGAATTCTCTGCTTGTGCACTCAGGCTGTCATTAGATGACTTTTTGTTTAAATATTTAGAATTGCTCATCATTTTTCAAGTGAATAAAGATTGCCCAAGTTGGAAGAAGAATTTGTCTAATATTAGGTGGGCCATTGTTGGACTTTGATAAAGTTAGAAAAAAAGAAGTGACAATTGGTTTAAAAATGGAATCACAAGTGGAGTAGGATTCATTATAAATAAAAAGTAGAAGAAGAAAAGTAGAAGAAGAAAACCACAAGTGGATTAGGATTCATTATAAATAAAAAGTAGAAGAAGAAAACCAAGATTGAAGATGTTGGAAAGATTAGTTATTCAACTTAATGAAAGATACCAATTGCAGATAATTATTGTAATGAAGAAGTAGAGGATTTTTATATGAATACATGAAAGACTTTTGATCAGACCAAACATTTTAAAATTGTCATGGAAGACTTTAATGCTAGAATTGGTAAATGATGAAAGTGATGTGGGTAAATTTGGTTATGGTGATAGAAATGAGAGAGGATACAGACTTATGGAGAGTTAAAAATTTAAAATATTAATTCCTTTTTTGAGAAAAAGTGCTAAACAGAAATGGACATGGAAGCACCCAAATGAAAGTAGATCAGAATTTCATTATATTTTGACTAACAGAAAATAGGCATTTCAAGATTGTAGTGTTCTTAATAATTTTGACATAATAAGTATTCATATATTAGTGAGATGTAAAATACATGTTAATGTAAAATTAGAGACATAAATTAAAAAAAAAACAATATCCACAATTGATATTTCTAACTTTCAGAAATATTCCAATGAATTTAAATTAAAACTTGCAATTAACAGATTTTGAAAATGGTTCAGATTTGATTAAAATAAATAAGAAGATAACTGATGTACTATTAAAAATTGCATGAAAGATAACTGGTATAAAAAAAGTAGCAATTAACCAGTAAAGTTTCTAATGAAATGGTAATTTATGAAGAAAAATGAAATATGAAAATATATAAAAAAAAATTGTTACATTTTTATTTGCCATTGTCAAACTCATTCCACTCACAACTTTG
This sequence comes from Epiperipatus broadwayi, assembly GCA_028023455.1. NCBI lineage: Eukaryota > Metazoa > Onychophora > Udeonychophora > Euonychophora > Peripatidae > Epiperipatus > Epiperipatus broadwayi. The sequence continues at coordinate 2,375,990 of JAQFVV010012500.1, forward strand.
ACACCAATCATCTCAGATAAATACAACAATGATTATTACTAATCATTTTCTAAACTAGCTGCTCTGTTTATCATGCTTTATTTGTATGGAATTTTTATAATTTTCTATAAACATTTAAACATGGAGTTTAGCTAACCTGTTTATTTATTATAAGTAATAAAAAACATATTACAACTTTGATTGTAATTATATAAAATGTAGGCATGTAATTAAAATGCTTAGCAAATTCTTTGGTGACCACTTCTTTGAAAGTCCTTTTGTTGAAAGTCTTTGGTTGAGCTCAACATCTTTCCAGCTTTTTTTTGGTTTGTTTTTTATTTGTTAATTTGTAACTATAGTTTATCCCTATAGATTTAGTTTTCTCTTTTCCTCATTTACTTAGCTTGCTTCATTCTGTACATATAAATTCAAGTCAAGATCTATCCATGCCCATATGACATTCTTCTTAATAACAGAGTTTCCTTTTGACAATGGCAGGTTAAATTCAGTCTTACACTTGAGACTTTTAATAGATGCTCTTTCAATAATTAACTGGAACTACATATGTATCTGGATTAATGAACACACAATGGTAATTTATTAATGCACTTTGCAAAACCCAAAGTTATTCATTGTGGGATTGGCTTCAATATGATTGTCAGAGAAGCCAATATGATTGCCAGAGTAGCATATGCCCTTTCCAGAGCTTGAAGTTCATCTGTTAGTGATGACAACAAATATATTTGAGATAGTGTTTAAGTATGGGTAAAGATATACGAATGTAAGAAAATATTGTATGACCCATCACCTCATCTCATATTTTAATTTTTTCATTATTAATTAAAGCATATAAACTATTTAATTCGATTAAATTTCAAATCTATAAACTATTTATTTAATCGGATTAAGGTTTTGTCATATCTGACCTTTCCTTTAGAAGTGGACTATTCCAGATTCCTTGTCTGATTGGTTAGCACCGGTTCACATTCATAATCTGAGTATTTCTATTAAGGTAAAAGATCTGCCATTAAATAGTCAGCCGTTTTGGAGGCAAGGCAGAGAGAAATTACTTTTGTCAACCAGAACGACTGAATGTGCTCCCCAATAAAACTTTGGCATCAGCAACGATATTTTCTGTAGTCATTATTGTGATGTCCACACAGTGAGGCAAGTCCACCTAGGACTGGAAACTTCTATGTCCATAGCTAACTCAAAACAAGCTGTCCTGCACAGCCAGAGGAGTCTGAACTAGAGCTGACTTGAGACAAGCTGTACCGCACAGCCAGAAGAGTCTTACTTGAACTCACAAGGCAGACTACTTATATAGTTGGAAGTGAGTTCCATTACTTGGCATGACTACCTCAGTATTAAATTATATAAATCATATTTGTATGTTTTATTAACTAACATGTGAGTATATTTTTGTCACTAATAAATTATACATATTAATTATTGAATAGTGTCATCATTTGTCTGTTGATTTGGAACCAAACCTGTAAATTTAGCCAAACACAACAGATCTGGCACAGTCAGCCAAAAAAAATTTTCCCTCATAGTTGGAAAAATTATAGTTGATCTCATTATAGAAATACATGTGTTCTTAAGAAATACATGTGTTCTTAAGTTGCATAAAAACATTTTTTTTTGGAAAAAATTACATTCGCCATAATTATATTTATGGTGATTTTTTAAAACCACATAAAACTGTCAATAAAAGTTGACCACAAACATAAAGGCATGTCAATTTGAAGCTACAACCCAATCATGACAGCTTTACTCACAACACAGTGACAAAACTTGCCATAGTGGTTTAAAAGCTTCGTTGAGTTAGTTACAACAACGTAGTTGTAAAACTAAAAATTAAGAGTGATAACTCTGAATATCTTGCATAAATAAATAAATAAATAAATATGGCTAATGCAATTGGCTCTATGACCCGGCACTTGAGAGCTGGTCAAATTATAAGGAGTGCTTGATTTTTCACCTAGGGCCCACCAGATTAAAAAATCTGAGGTAATGTTAACCACTCTAATGACCATTATAGGTCCACAGATGTATAATATACTCCAAGTCTCAATCTATGGCTGTAACCCCAGCTGAGCTGAATTTTGACCGAGTGTTGACAATTCTCATAGAGTATTTTCACCCTAAACACTTGACAATAATGCAGAGGTACCATTTTTATCTCAGCATGCAAAAACAGGGGGAAACAGCTAGATAATTTGCAACAAGAATCCAAACATTAACCTTGAAGTGCGATTCCAAAGACTTCATGAATGAAGCACTTTGTGATCATGATCACAAATTTGAGACTGAAAATGTTGATGATTCCAGACCTAGATTTAGAGACAGCAGTAGCTCAGGTAGGACTAGCAGAGACTATAGCTAGTCAAGCTACTCCATTAAAAACAATTGAGCACAACATTGGATTGTTTAAGTACTCGGTCAGCTCAGAGAACTCAGCATTGAATAGCCCAAGGCTTTGGTATAGATGCAATGAACAAATGCACAGGCATACAGAATGCCTGTACCATGATGCAACATGCACATTTTGCATGAGTCAAACATATAAAGGTGGCATGTTTGAAATTGAAAAGACAAACAGCTGATATGAAAATGGAAAAACCCATTCCAAAAAACAATGAAGGCAATTATAAGAAATCTAATTAAGTTGCCTGTGTAAATCATATCAAAGATGACCAGTATGGATTTATACACACTGTTATAATTAATGATATGCCAGTTAGGATGGAACTTGACACAAGGTCAGCAGTGTCTATAGCTTCAAGAATGACCTGGAAATCATTAATAAAGAGAATACAGTAGGTCAATATCAGACTATCAAGGGAGTAAAATCAAATTGTTGAGTCAAACAACCAAAAAAATTACTATACCTAACAAAACTATATCCCTACCACTGGTAGTGGCATTAGATAACTATAGTGATTTAATAGACTGGTTCAGTCACTTAGGGTTTAAAGTGACCAAAGTGAACCAGCTCACAACATTATCAAAGATAAAATCTGACTACTCAGAAGTTTTTAACAAAGAAATAGGTCTATACTTGGGGCAACCAATCCATTTACCACTAAATGGAGAGATAAAACCTATCAGTTGTAAGTGCAAATCACTTTCACTTGCTTTGTGTACTAAAGTAGAAGCAGAGCTTGAGAAGTGGCAGGCTGCTGGTATAATTGAGCCTATATCATATTCTGAATAGGCCACTTAAGAGAATGGAAATATATGTATATGTGGAGATTATCATTGTATAATCAACAAAACATTTGATCCAGATAATTGTCCACTGCCATCAGTCAAAGTAAATCCTATCCATGCTGACAGGTGGTATGGTTTTAACCAAAATTGACCTAAAACATGCATACTTGCAACTGCCTGTAGATGACTAGGTTCCAAGGGCATTATTGATAATAATCCATAAAAAGTTATTTAAAATAAACTGACTACCCTTAAGTATATAAGTTGCTTTAGCTATTTTCCATAGTCATGGATCAACTGACTGCAGGAATACTGGATGCACCACCATACTTTAGTGATATCTTACTAGTGGCCCAAACTCCAGACCAACTCCAGAGGTCCACCAAAGAACTCCTAGATAAATTCAAAGCCTCTGGCATTAAAATAAACTGGAAGAAGTGCATATTTGAAGCCAAAGAGCTTGAATTTCTGGGATATAAAATAAATGCTAGTGACATTTACGCAACTCAAAAGAAGGCATTGGTAATAAAAAAGGCCAAAACACCAGAAAATAAGAAGGAACTTAGTTCATTTTAGGATTGATAACCTATTATGAAGGTTTCTTATACCATAAAGCAGAGGTTACTGAACCACTATAGAGGCTACTAGACAAAAAAGCAGCCTGGAAGTGGAGCAGTAAGTATGACAAAGCATTTAAGATGCTAAAGAATTTAATATCAGATACTGCAGGGCTGGCCCATTTCAACCCAGAAAAGGTGCTAGTGCTTACTTGTGATGCATCACCTGTAGAAATAGGGGCAGTGTTGTCCCATGGGAATAATGATGGAGCACACAATCTCCTATTGTTTTTGCATCAAAGTGTCTCTCTAGAGCTGGAAAAATTATGCTCAAATAGATAGAGGCCCTGGCTTTGATCAATCTATATGATAGACCATTTATACTTCAAATAGATCATAAACTCCTCATGTGGGTCTTTGCATCTGATAAGGGAATCCCATAGCATGCCTCACCATGAATGCTGTGGTGGTTCAATTTACTATCAGGCTATGAGACACTTCAATACATCAAGGGAAAGCATATCCCATATCCCTCATGTAGATGCAGTCCAACATCATTATGCCAATCAATTAAAATGATAGATCTAGAGCAGCAAGTCAGTGGCAGAGTGGACTAACAATGGGATTCCAAAAGCTACAAAAATGGGTCCAACAGAGTTGGCCTAATAAAAAACCAGTTGAGCTACATTCAGCCTACTGGATATGTAGGTTGGATCTCTCAACTGAACATGGCTGCATTATCTGGGGATCCAGAGTTGTAATTCCCCCAGATGGACATTCCCAGATGCTTAGTTTGTTTCATTATGGGCACCCAGAGATAGTCTGGATGAAGATGCTCACAAGATCATAAGTGTGGTGGCCTACCTTAAATGCTGATATCGAAGCCACCACTGCTGCAGTGCAAGATGAATCAGAACATGCCAGCAAAAGACAAAAGAATCCAGTGGCACAAACCTGAAGGGTCCTGGTCTAGACTCTATCTGGACCATGCTGGTCCATGGAAAGGGAAACTGTTGTTCATAGTGGTGGATTCATTTTCCAAATGGCTGGAGATTGTGGAGGTATCATGTCTTCACTCCACAGTCATGATAGAAGCTCTGAGGTTATTTGTCACACATGATCTTCCTAGAGATTGACAATGGCAAGCTTTTTCAGCTGGTGCATTCAAAGCCTTCTGCACTAATAACAAAACATCGAACTTGTGAACAGCCCTCCAGTCCACCACGAAAGTAATTGGCGGATGAAGAAATTAGTACAAGTGTCTAAGAAGTTGATAACAAAAATGAATATGGGGTTGGAACACCAGAATTTCCAGGACTCTGCTAGCACAGCACTCCACACCGAGCATGCAACAAGAAGATTCCAGCAGAACTAAGAACTATCTTATCAAACCTGAAGCCTGATGCCAAGTTTAAACAAGAAGAGAAAAACAAAATAAAACTTCAAATAGGTACACAAATACTATGCCATAAGTACTATGGGTCTTTATAATTGTTATGCAAACAGAAGATGGTCATCGCCATCTCAACCAGATAAGACTCAACCATATAACAGAAGCTGACAAAAGCAGTAACCAATCTGGGCCAAGTACATCAAGCAGCAAAGATAAACATCAATGTCAAACCAGCAGGATACATCCAGGAATAAGTTCATCAAGTGAAGAAAAAGAAGCCAAGGACAGCAATGAATGGAAGCCACCAACAAAACAGACAATATATTGTCCAGTGCATCTCGATGATTAGGTTTTCCAGGGCCTAATATTAGCCAGGGGAAAGGATGTCATATCTGACCTTGGCCTTAGAAGTGGACAATTCCAGATTCCTTGCCTGATTGGCTGGCACCTGGTTACTATCCAATGGGGATAAATCCTTCGTTGGAGTTGTGCTCACAATCCCGAGTTTTCCAGTAAGGTAGGGATCAGCCATTAAATAGTCAGCCTTTTTGGGGGCAAGGCAAAGAGCAATTACTTCTATCAACCTGAATGACTGAATGTGCTCTCCAATAAAACCTCTGTCATCAGCAAACGTATTTTTTCTAGTCATATATTGTGATGTCCACACAGTGAGGCAAGTCCAAGCTGTACTGCACAGCCAGAAGAGTCTTACTTAAACTCATGAGGCAGGCTACTTATATAGCTGGAAGTGAATCCCATTACTCGGCATGATTACCTCAGCATTAAATTGTATAAACCATATTTATATGTTTTCTTAACTAACATGTGTGTATATTTTGTCACTAATAAATTAATTGTTGAGTAGTATCATTATTTGTCTGTTGGTTTGAACCAAACCTGTAAATTTAGCCAAACACAACAGTTTCTTTTGATAACAATTTTATACAATCAGATTTATAGTTTTAATTCAGATTATAACATTTTTGTAATATTGTTAAATACAAATGTCATGGTTGATTTATTTAAATTTATTTTTATTTATATATAAACATTAAAAGTCTAAGCTAAACTAGTCAACCAGACTTTTTTGTTTATTACTTTTTATAATTATGTTATAAACATTATGGATTTATTCCTTTTATTTTTTTAATGAGCAAACTGTAATTGGTTATATGCTATTGTCTAGCACTTAAATAATGAAATGAATTGAATTTTGTACAAAATTGTTACTTACTGCTTTAATTATTTTCAAATAATTATATACTTACTATTCAATAAAAATTAATAAAACAAAACTTCTTAAAAAAAATATTTTATTCAGAAAGATTATAAGTAACCACTGTTTTACCTGTTTTAGAAAAAATATTTTCCCTTGTTTGCTTTTCTTTTTACAAATAAAACTCTTTTTCTAAAGAGAGAAAAAATAGATAGGGACCAATATTTTATTTAAAACCAGAAAAATCCATTTTTTTCTCAGTTGAATTTGATTACCTTTTTTTGATTTAAGAAAATTACATTTAGTCACAAGTTCTGTTTACTTTCTTCATGTAGCTCGCACTTCAGCAATGCTATAATATATATATAAATTTATAAATAAATATTAGAAAATATAGTACTTAAAAATTTATAAAAAATATATATCTATGAACATCACTTAGGAACGCTTTCAACTATCCTTGTAGTTTTTGTCAACTAATACTTTGAAAGGCCAACTTTCCCATAATTCCATGATGTTAGCTTACCCATAATTCTGTGATCTTAATGTTTGCTGCCTGCCTATTGATTAAATCTTGCTTATATTTATATATTAACATCGCTTCCTTAATTTTTCTTTTGTTATTATTTCTTTCAGTTTCCAATATTTTTACATTTCTATAATTAAAATCAAAACTATGTATATGTGATTTATTATGGTCATAAAAAATGGAAGCTGATAAATTATCATTATTTTTATAATTTTGTTTTGTATTTTGAACCCTTTTTAATAATAACAAGTGCTCTTTTGTTCTTTTTTTCAATGTGCATCTCAACTCACCTATATATTCACTGCCACACCTACATGTCTATTTGTAAATGATACAATTTTATTAAGGCTTTATCTTTTGAATTATTTATAAATGATACAATTTTGTTAATAAGGTTTTAGCTTTTGAATTATTTATTAATTTATTTAATGTAGGTGGTGCATAAAATGAAATGTCACATATACCTTTATAAATTTTCTTAATGAAACTTGCCTGTTGATTCTAAATATATGGTATTGATATCCAAATTTTTTTATCAGAAGAATAAACATTGTTATTAATATTATTTTTATGTTTAGAATTAAAAATTTTAATAGTATAATAAACATAATCATAACTATATCGAACATTTAACAATTCATTATAATAAATTTCAATATTTTTGGTTTTATCCGATGAATATTTACAAAGATTATCATTTCTAAATAAGAAGGACTTTAAACTTGCCATTTTATGTGACATTGGTACTTTTGATGATTTATATAGAATATATCCTCTTTTTGATATTTCAGTTATAAAGAAACTGCAATCTGTGTTTTAAAGCAATTATTTTGATAAATAAAATTTGTATCATTTACAAATGGATGTATAGTGTGACAGTGAATATATAGGTGAGTCGAGATGCATATTGGAAAAAAGAACAAAAGAGCACTTGTTATTATTAAAAAGGGTTCAAAATACAAAACAAAATTATAAAAATAATGATAATTTATCAGCTTCCATTTTTTATGACCATAATAAATCATGTATATATGGTTTTGATTTTAATTATAGTAACATAAAAATATTGGAAACTGAAAGAAATAATAATAAAAGAAAAATTAAGGAAGCTATGTTAATATATAAATACAAGCAAGATTTAATCAATAGACAAGCAGCAAATGTTAATATCACGGAATTATGGGCAAGTTGACATCATAAAATTATGGAAAAGTTGACATTTCAAAGTATTATTTGACAAAAACTACAAGGATAGTTGAAAGTGCTCCTAAGTGACGTTAATAGATATATATTTTTTATAAACTTTTAGGTACTATATTTTCTAATATTTATTTATAAATTTATATATATTATTTTGAAGAAATACAGACATCGATTTGTAATATTATTACATATATATATATTGAAGAATGCAAATAGGTTAGAGTTATACGTTTCATTTTTCTAAAAGACAAAAATATTAATACACATGCATTGTGAGATATTAAGTAATTGATCCAAAAGTCTAAAACAGGAATACTGTCTACCTCTTGTTTATTTAATATGCATTGAAATGAGTTGTTGAAAGGTTTTTTGAGTAAGCTAATTCTATTAGATTTGTTAATGCACTGCCAGTACATATGATAGCAAAGATAAGCTTGTAAAAAATTTCCAATGAAAATAAATGCTAATAAAACTATAAAAAAAATGGTTAAATCTGGGCATTGTGTATAAAGGTAAAGAGCAGGTGAATGCTTTCAAGAATTTTGGGGATTGATTACTGATGATGAAGTGTGCTGATAAAAATTAGACTGAGAAATGAAAACCTAAATAGAATTTTAACAGGACAAATGTTATTTTGTAGGCCATTAAAAGTAAACTTAAATACAAGGTTTGTTAAATATTTTATTTGAAATATATCTTTATATGCAGCAAAAACATGAAGAATAAGGTAAATTGAAAAAATAAAATTGGAAGATTTAGAGTTGTGGATTTGGAGACAAAAAAGATATATTATAACGGTAATAATAGAACTATGGAGATAATGGATAGAGTTGCTGAAAAAATATTATTTTTTGAGGAAATTATGAAGAAAATAAGAAAATGGATTTAACATATACTTAGACACAGAAGAATTATCAAAAATGTATTGGAAAGAAAAAAGCTGATTATACAATCTTAAAAAAAAAGTAGCTATGAGTTTTGAAGAAGTAAAGTCAGAAATAGGAAGGTTTGAAGAATATGATCTTTTCTGGTATATAGGATCTACTGCAAGTGTATATCCTTATTAAGTATTGCTTTTTGCTTGATATAGGATATATTTATAAATTATATTTGGTAATGAGTCTTTTAGCACTAGAATTAAAAATTTAAGTGTCATATTTAACAACCAAACATCAGCTGATTTGAAACAATCTTTTGTAAATTAAATGGCCAATCATCTTCCATTTTAAGTAGTATAGCAAATCTCCATCAACACAGGTTTTTAAGTCATAAAATACTGATATTTGGAAAACAAGATTTCTGACTATGTAAATTTATGTAAACTTAATATCTTTGCTTTGTAAATAAATATTCAAATGGTCTTACCTTGAGTTGTTTTCACTGCTGCAAGATGCTTATGTCTGCCCACTTGTTCACATAATAGATAATACCAACCACAGACTTCCTAAACAAATATGATTTAAATTACTGACAAGCATCAAATAATTATCTTTTTTATGTAAAACTAAACACTTAAAAAAACATATATAATCATATTAGAAAAACCAAATTCCAATGATATTCCTAAAAATTGTTAGATTTAAAACCATTATTAAATAATAAACAATAATAAAATTGTTCATTAGATCTAAATGCATGCTTGATCCATAATTTTTTTTATTACTTACATATATGAAGGCTTTTTCCCTACATACAGTAATCTAATAATCAATCCTAAAAACTAACACCTGACTAACAATGCTAGAGAGCAACAATAACACTTAAAGAATTGTTTTCCCAAGTAAGAACAGTAAACTGGATAGACCATTGCAAAGCAGATAAACCATTTCTAATCAGATGGAGTAAAGTGGATGGACCAAAGTAGATCATTTCTAGTGCCATAAAAAACTATCTTTATTTTGTTTATTAAATTATTACAATTTGTTTACATGTATTAAACTTTCTACCCTCACAATGTTGACATTATCCATTTCGGATAAATACATTAATTATTATTACTAAATTATTTATTTGGCTAGAGATAATCATATTATTCCTTGTCCAGATATAAACATTAAACCCAGTTAAAGATTAATATATCTTTTTTAATTAACCATAAACACCATAGATCTCTTTTTTTTTATGTGTAATATCTTTTTGATATATATTAAATCTTCTAATTCACCAAATGTTTTTATTATTTTGAAAGAGTCAACTAATATTAAATGCATTCCAAAGTCACCATTTTCATCATACTTTTACTCCTCAGATAATAAATGTATTTCATTTATTACATAGGACTATCTTCACCGTCATTATGGTCTATTATCAGAATAATGATAATTTATCATTCTAAACAACTTTCCAATCTTCTATCTTTAGTCTTTATTCAAACCAGTTTATTCTTTTTCATTCTGAAAATATATTTCATAATTCTTCTCAAAACATTCTCAATAAATAATTTTTTATCATTAAACCTTTCCAAACTTCTATATCTCCCTTAATTTTCTTAAATTAATTTTTCTCTTCTCCAAATCCACATCTGTAAAACAAATACATGGGTTCATTGTCTATGGGATAAGATGCCTCCCTTATTAGTGGAAAAATTACAATCTTATATTATTCTTTTACACTAAATATATTAACCCTCATATAACCAATTTCAATTATTTTGATATTTTATCCTTCAATTGAGAAGAACTAAATACCCAATTACTGAATAATATTGAGTTGCTGACTGGTTGACTATAAGTCAGCTGCCTAATAAATGCTAAATTTGTTTGGAATATTCTCCTCTTCAGTATGATTTGATTATCATAAATATAACAATGAATGCATTGATCATTATATCAAGAGACTCTAATGACTCGATGTGATATGTTGGACTATTTCATCATTTATGAGTGAATGTTGAATGTATATAAAATTTTAAACTTTATTTCAACTTTCCAAATACAAACAACTTGTTAGTAATAACACACAAACTAACAAGTTGTTTGTATTTGGAAAGTTTAAATAAAGTTTAAAATTTTCTATACATTCAACATTCACTCATAAATGATGGAAATAGTCCAACATATCACATCTTATAATATACAATCATTACAAACCTTCAGACAAATTGTAAGGACTCCATTTTCTTTCTCTCTTTTCTTAATTGTCTTGTATTAAAAAATAATGAAATGGTTTTATGGCCCAGGAATTCATAAGAAATGTGATAATTGAAAGTATCAGAACTGTCTCATAAAGCATGAACCTTAAGCTCCAGTGCCTATCACTTTATTTTCATATCACAACTCTTAGTTTCTTGACATTAACTTTTAATATAAGTTAATGAACTTCCAATTAATCAATATTGAAATATTCTGACTAATTACCATTATTAACCTTCTACCTTCTCAATCTATCTTCTTTATTCAGTTGTATTTACTTTCATAATAAATTTCTAAAAGTTCTATTAATCCTGTTTTTGTTCAGCTCAACTTTATTACCTGCAAATACTGTCACCTGAAGCATTAAACCAACCTTCTTTTTTAGTTCCTATCAATTAACACTCATTTAGAAATTCTTGAAATTCTCTCTGTAGCCAGAAATGTTTTTAGTTAAAAATATAAACTTACATATCTTCTGCCTTAGATACAAAACTTCTCATGGTCACCTTTCCTTCCATGTACTTCTTACAAATGTCCAACAAAATAACTTGGTGCACATCATCAAATGCTTTTTTAAAATCAAAAAAAACAAATATTATCTTTCATTTTTCTTTTTATATATACTGTAATGAATGGGATTTATAGATAATGGTGAAATAATCAATAGATACAATATATTATATGTAATTAAATGTGATTGTTAATGAGGAAATGATATAATTATGTTTAGCTAGTAATGGAGCTGATGATAAAGATAACTTTCTTAAGTGTAAACAGCAAAAGTACTAATAACAACAATGATTCCACTAACTGTAATAAGAACAAGGACACATTTGTCATCTAGCTAGATTACTATGATTAAAAGGCAAATATTTCTATATGTGGAATGTGCTTGCTTTACATTATATACCTATGATATTCTTAATCATACACTACTATAAAAATCCTGTGCTATCAATAAAACATCAAGGATAATACCTGTCACTCCTTGATTAAACTAAGAAAGCTACCAAATTTCCTTTTGTTATTGATTTCCTTTCAATAAGCATGTAAATAAATACTGTCAAATATGTAAAAATATAAGCTTATTCTGACAAAATAAATGTGCATTAATAAAAGGTGAGCATTCTTTAATGACTCTGGGAATTTTGCTTGTAAATTATCTTAGTAATGTATTTTAACTTATTTCTTTCATGAAATGGGTTTTTCAAACACAACAGAAAATAACTAACAAACACCCAGACATTAAAATTATACAATTGAAAAAATTTACAATAAATCAGAAATCCTTCAGATTTACATAATTAACAATCACATACATAATTACTACAAATATAATTAATAATTCATAAAATGTGATTATTGAAATAATGATATTAGTATTCATTCATTTTTTCAAATGAATTAAATCACTCTGAATGTGTAAGGGAAAATCATGGAATTTATAATATTCTTTCCTCATTTATAATTCCTTTCTTTGTTCAGTCACTGGAAATGAAACTGTTTTAAAATTTCATTCATTCTTTTTGGAAACAATATATTCCTGAATGCTTTATCCATATGTATACAAAGTGAAAGTTAAAAAGATTTTTAAAAATCACAGATAGTAAAATAATTCCTTTTAAAACAAATTATTAAATTAGTCTGCATATATATTTATTTTATGAGTGTTCTTGACATGCAAACATTTGAAAAAAAAAAATCACAATTATGAGCAGCTAAATAATATTCATTTAAAATATTTGAATTACTAGAAATGTTATTAAGACAAAATCAATTAAATTCAAATTACATTCAACATGGTAAGTTTTCTTAGTGTTCAGAATGTATTTCTTCATTACTTCCTAACACAAGTAATGGATCTGATTTAATGAAGCTTCAAGATCTGGTTCCTGATATAGGCAAATTAATTCTCAACAAAAGCAAAATAATCATGAATAGCTTCCCTTCCAGGAATGTGTGAATACCTAGTCCAAATCTTTTCAATTCTTTAGGCAACTATCACTGTGATACAGAGTCCATTTAAAGCATAGGATAGCTTATATTACTCAATTGTCTAATAATAACTCTTATGCACCCTGGAGAATGTCAACTTTTTGAATTGACTTTCGTATTTCTCCATATTCTCTTTGAACTTTTAACTGACTTGTGATCCACATCATCTTTAGTTTATAATCAACTGTTATCAATGAGTATATATCTTTCTATATGTGCAATGTAGATTTTTCAACTCGCTACATTTTTCAAATCAAAGTCAATCATAAAGCTATTTTGCAGTGCCATTTTGTTTCCTTTTATTAACTCCTAGCTATTCTTCTCTTCTTTAATCAGATTCTTTTGAAGTGTTGAACTGAGTCAATCTACTATACTGACGAGTAATTTTATTACTACCAGTGGATATTACTAAAATCAAACACTCAACACAAAAGATAAACTTAACAAACCGGGGTTTATTACCTCTATGCAATGAATAAGTATAAATCATTGTCTATGCAACTAGCTTGCTTAAAACTTGTTCTTACATTAAACAGTTACAAAGTACAATTATATATATATTCTTACTGTAGATACTCATCATCATCTCTATGGCTTAATTCTATTATTCTATTCTCATTCTTTTTTTCAACACCATACGAATACTCAAAACTGCTGCTCATCCTCTTTTCTGGTGATTTTTTATAATAATTTATTGAATAATAAGTAGATATTTGCATAAGTAGCATATATTTGTATTTCTAGAGTGTCCAATCATAAGGATGTTAATCAATATTCTGGCTATTTGTTACATACATTTAAATTTTATTAACATCACTTTATATATGTAAACACATATGTAATCAGATATTACAGCAATTATCATAAATTAAAATATATGCAAAATTTGAATCAAAAGAACTTAGCTTAGTTAACACTAAAAATTTTTTTCCCCCCAATTGTGAATAATTTGCATTTTAATCTAAAAGCATCAAACTTCTATCATTAACAATTTATGGGCTATCTTCTGCAGATAAACATATTAATGATTATTATTATTAATGATTATTAGTAATCAATTATTTGACTAGAAATAATCACTTTTAACCAGGATATTCATTTCAATCACTGATTAAAGATGAATATATCATTATTTTATTTAAGAATAATTTACCTGAGAAAAAAATATTTTTTAAATAATCTTTCTAATCTTTATTAGATTTCAATGTCAAATGTCACTTGGTATTCTCGGTTATAATTTATCCCTCACTTCACATTTTCTGGAGGAATACAACTCTCTTATTTAGTTCTAATGGTATAAATATTACAATAACTTTTATAAGAAATAAATATAAGATGAATTTTCCCTATGAGATGCTAATATTAAAACGGTTGATTATAAAACTGGATTTTGAAAAAGGGAAGTCATACCCATAACAAACTTTGTAGTTTCACAAAACCAACAACATATAATTTTGTATATATATATAAAAAAACCAGAAGATCTAAACTTCTAGTTGGCTTTCAATAAGTTTAGAAACTTCAAAAATAATTTATATGTACTTGCTGTTTGTTTGTAAGCCTATTGGTCTCTGTGAAAATGAGTTCAAGTCTTGTTTTTGCCGAAAGTTTTGATGATAGTATAAAAGCCATTTCATTATTTCTTTTATTACACTAAATAACTTATTCTATTATATCAAATGTTTTATTTATTTTTAAAATTTTCAAATTTGTATACATGTATTGTATATAGTCTTTCTGTCTTCATTAATCTATAAGTTTATTGTTTTAATATACCAATAAATTAATTCCCTGTATTTTTTTATGTATTCATAAAGTGGTAGACTTTGGCATGTAAAGTCTAGGATCACACCCAGCTTTGTAATTTCTGGTGTTTGAACTTCTTTATAAATTCTCAAACGATAAAAATAATTGATTACTATTGTTATTATTTTAAAACTTAACTTTTTTCTAAACAAATCAAAATATTTTGGCCATCTTACATTTAATGTTGCCAATGTGAGAGAGATCAAAACGATTGGGTAAAAAAACATTTTTTTTTACATTTATTATCTGATAAGAAATATGTATATTGTACAAAGAATAAGAATTAGACTGGAGAATAGCGAAGTGAATACAAAAAGAAGAATTAGGCACGGATGCAGTATATCACTTGTACTTTTTAATATTTATTCAGAAGTTATGTTTAATAAATATTTAGACTGTGAAGGAGCAAATATTTGAGGTAGAATAATAAAGTACATAAGATTTTCAGATGATATAGCTCTTATAGCTGAGGATGAAAAGTCTTCAGAATATGTTGAATAATTGGAGGAAAGTTTATGGAATGATGATTAATGATGAGAAGACTAAGTGTTTATGGCTAGGGAGGAATTTAAAAAGATTGCAAGTTGAAATCCATCATAATATAATTAAGACAGCAAATGGATTTAGATATTTGGGTAGTTTGTTGAGTGAGGATGCAATAAATGAAGATGAAGTTAAAAAAAGAATAGCACTGGCAAAGGAGGCATTTACTTTAAGAAAAAAAATATTTTGTGGAGCTTTGAAAAGAGAATTAAGGAAAATATTAATTAAGAAAAAAAATATTTTGTGGAGCTTTGAAAAGAGAATTAAGGAAAATATTAATTAAATGTCATGTGTGGAATGTTCTATTATATGGTTATGAAATGTGGACAATGAGTAAAAAAAAATTACAATAGATTGGATGCCTTAGAGATGTCATCATGGAGAAGGATGAAAAAAAATCAGTCGGATAAATAAAATGACTAATGAAGAAGTTTTGAAAAGAGTAAATAAAAAAAGAAGTTTGATGGAAGAAATTAGAAATAGAAAAAGAAACTTGATTGGACATATATTAAAAAGAATAGTTTAATGAAAGATGTTTTGGAGGAAATGGTGAGTGAAAACAAGAAAGGAAGAAAAGGATTAATCTTTCTGTATGATATGAGATGGGAAGAGTTTCATGGAATTGAAGAACTAGGCATTGAAAAGAAGAGAGTGGAGAAGTGGATTAATTTGTGATATGACTGCTTTCTGGATCTATGGATAGGGCAAATACTATTGATTGATTGATCTGATAAGAATAGATTATCCATTTCTTAAACTGTCATGACAAAATGTTAGCTTGTAATCAATTTGTCAGAAGAAACTGATCCAGATCTGAGTATTATTTGGGAAAGCTGCATGAGAAGAATCCAACTCAAATTGTCACGATAAGATAAACCAAATTTGACTGCATTAATTATTTTGCAATTAATACCTGATAAGGTTCTGGTGTGTCCAGCGGCACTCTATTGCCTGCTGGACTGCAAATATAAATAACACAAATAATTACTAATTAATGAGGTGGCTTGGCAAGTAAATTTAAGTAACAAGAATTTATTTACAGAGTTATATGGAGATAATCAATCTTGTTTAATATATACATAAGGTCCGAAGGCATAACAAAATAATAATAGGATCAATACAACTTGTTATACAGTTCCTAAGTTTACTTTTGAACATCCGGAGGTAAACTTCTCTGCAAGGTTAAGAGAAGGAGAAGCTGACTAGAGCACCCCGGGGAATGGCACATCTGCCTTTCAGAAGCTTCACTTAGCAAGTATCCACTCTCAGTTCTGTTCTAGATCTTTTTCTACTCTCACTGTTTATAGGATCGACCCCCTTGATTGGCCATCTGCTGCCCATGTGGTGGGCATCTCTAGAGTTACTATATTTGATCCCTGATCAGATAACATAATTACCTTAGAATTGTCTATTTTACGCAATGTTTCTATTATCATTAAATCTGATCAGGAACTAACATTCAGGGTTGCAATGGCTTTGTTTACATTATTTTAATCGTTTGCTCAGATTCATCTAACTTTCTTGATAAGTTAGTTTATAGTTTTTCCAATAATTCAATTATTTAATTAGACTAATTGCCATTATAAAATATTTGTAAATGTCATTGGCATCCATGCACATACAGTTAGTTTACCATTATAATATCATTTATGATACTTATTTTGTGTATATATAAATATACACACACATTTAGAATTCCATTTAGTTTTACAATTATATTATTTAACTAATAATATGTATTTTGTGTATACATAAATATACACACACATTTAGCATGCCTCCCCCAAGTTCAGAGATTAGCATTTTAGTTTATTACTGTTCTCTGAACTTAGCATGCAATCACTGAGGTGGGAGGGAATTGTTCTTTTTCTCTTTGAACGTTGAGAAATATCCGATTGCATGTCTGGAGCATTATCTTTTTTTGGAAATGGCTGCGGCATTTGTTGTATGCTTTCGTCTTTACACATTTGATTTATATGTTTGCGTAATACTCTTCCATCCTCCATTCGCACGGTAACCACTTGCTTACTTAGATGTCACACAATTTCCACTTTTATCCAGAATCTGTCCTGATTATTTCTAACCCATATGTGATCTTGTAGTGAAAAATTATAGTTTTTGCCTGAAGGTACTTGGTGTCCTTCGTTGGTATAATTTTGTCAAGCTTTGTTCGCAGTCTCCGACTTAGATATTTCTCTGCGGGTGATTTACCCAACTTAGCAGTAGGCATAGAGTGTTGATAAAGAAGCGCATTGAAGACCACTTTGTGCAGACTTTGTTTTCCCGTTTTATTGATGATGGTCTTTAAATTTTGCACAGTTTTTTCAGCCAGTCCACTTGATTGGGGGTAGCAAGATAGAGTAAATATGTGGTTAATTCCCCATTTGTGCATAGAGTATGTGAACTTTTCTGATGTAAAATCCTGTGTTGGATACTAGAGTTTCTGGTAGATCATGGTATGTGAACATTTACATCAGTTTGTCAATGGTTTCATTTGAACTTGTGTTTTTAACTATTTTATATTCAGCCCATCCTGAATAGGCATCCACTGCTACTACAAATATTTGTCCTTGAATTGGGCCGCAGTGATCCATATGAATTCTCTGTCATGGTTTGTCTGCTTCTTGCCAAGATTCAAATTTAGCTGAAGGTGCATTTGCACATGATTGGCAGTTTGTTATGGATTATTCTATGTCACTGTTAATTTTTGGCCACTAGACATAACTATGAGCTAATGCTTTTGCCCTTACAATGCCCGGATGACCTTCATGTAATACATTAAGTATTTGTGACCTGCCAATTTTAGGAATTAGTACTTGGTTGCCTCTGAGTATATAGCCTTTGCAGATGGACAGTTGTTCTCGAGCTTTCCGTAGCTCTATGTGCAAGAAAGATGGCCTTTGTTTTGGCCAACCTTTGCTGATTTTTTCCATGATCCATTTGTAGTCAACGTCTTCTCTGGTCCATGCAGCTACCTTTGCACTATTAAGTATCTGGATTTTTAGGGTGTTGATATAGTTAATTTCTACATCATTTCTTTATTTCTTGAGCTAATCTGGCATTCACGATAACACATCGGCATGATTGATTTTCGTGCCTTTTTTATATTCGAGGCTATAATTGTTATATGGAGATAATCAATCTTGTTTAATATATACATATATGACAATTATATACACACGCTATATAAATAACAATAGAGACCTGAAGGCATAACAAAATAATAAGATCAATATGGCCTGTTATACAGTTCCTAAGTTTACATTTCAACATCCGGAGGTAAACTTCTCCACAAGGCTAAGTGAAGGAGGAACTGACTGAAGCACCCAGAGAAATGGCACATATGCCTTTCAGACGCTTCACTTAGCAAGACTGCTCTCTCTCCCTTCTATTCTAGATCTTTTTCACCCTCTCATTGTTTTTAGTGTAGACTCCCTTGATTGGTCATCCGCTGTCCATGTGATAGTCATCTCTTGAGTTATCATATTCCATCCCTGATCAGATAATGCAATTACTTTAGAATTGTCTATTTTAAATAATGTTTCTATTATCATTAAATCTGATCAGGAACTAACTAACATTCAGGTTTTGCAATGACTTTGTTTACATTATCTTAATTCTTTGCTCGGATTCATCTAACTTTCTTGATAAGTTAGTTTAGAGTTTTTCCATTAATTCAACTATTTAATTAGACTAATTGCCTTTATAAAATATTGTGAATGCCATTGGCATCCACGCACATACATTTAGTTTACCATTATAATATCATTTATGATACTTATTTTGTGTATATATAAATATACACACACATTTAGCATTCCATTTAGTTTTACAATTATAATATTATTTAACTAATAATACGTATTTTGTGTATCCATAAATATACACACACATTTAGCAATTTGTCATTTCCCAACAAGGAAAGTTTAAACATTAAAATGTATTTTTGCTACTGAATAATAGCTTGCTAAGCCATTACAAACAGGGAATTTCCATCTTTTAATTAAATATCTATATAGTACATAAATGTTTCCTTGTATTAAGGCTATTCAGTTTATCTTGTTTAATATATTGCATTTGTAAAATTAATTTAAAAACCTATAAAAATAACAACAAAAAGAATGAATTTCAGTAGCAGAAGTATTTTATTTTGCATGCTGTTACACAATATTGCTTCAATATTCTGCAAAATGATTAAAAAAAAAAACAGTAATAGGTTTAATAGATTCTAGTCAGGTAATAATTTCTATAAATTATATATATCATTAACAATTGTTTTTACGGCCACTACTGACTTCTGCAATCAAAAAGAAAATAGATAATATCTTTTTCAGTCAGATAACTTAATTTCTGATTGAATTCACTTATTCTTTTCATGTTTATCAATTAGTTTCATCAAGGCATTGTGGGATGTTTTACTTATTTTTTTAAAACAATGCTATTTATGAATAATTAATTTTGAAGAATTTTTTTTTTTTTTAATATTAAAAATGGAAATAGAGGGTAACGACTTGATCTTTAGTTAATTTAAATGTCCATTAAGAGAGAGAGAGAGAAAAGGGGGGGGGGGGATCTTTACATTATTTACAAAAAATAAACAAAGAAAAAGATCTTTTCACTTCACTTAATTTTTTTTTTTTAATTATAAAAATTGGTAACTATAGTTTACTTAATTTTCGTTAATTATATTTCTTTATTTAATTTGTACATTTTTCAATAAAATTGTATCACAAACGAGATTATATATTGGATAGACGTGTAAGCACGCATTTGTACTGTAGAAATATGTATATTAAAATGCATATTATATTTAAATTACTATATATACTAGATAAGTTAAAATGCATATTATATTTAGTTCACTATTATATGTGAAGGTAAACATTTGCATTACGCTGACTGTATTTTATAAAGAAAAATAAAAACGGTTGTAAAATTATTATAGCAGAGAGAAAGAGGAATGTGAGAATAAAATGTTCAATAAATTTGCAATAAAAATCTACAGTAATCAGCAAGTGGTAAATGAATCCACATTGTTTGAGAAGTTAATTTAAGATAAGAACTGAAAGACAGATTCAGAACTATACACAGCGATAGCTAGATTAAATTAAAAAAAAAAAAAAGATTATTTGAAAGCAAAATGGGAATAGATATGCAAGGATTGCTTTTAAACAGATCGGACTAATGTCAGGAATGCATCAATTTTTCACACATGACTTCTCACATACTTTTCAATTTTTGTATACATCACAGTATGACATGTTGTGACTGTGTTTAGGCTATAGAAAGACTCGATCGGTGATGATAGCAGAATACACTTTAGATATAAGATTTAACTGTATATAACAAATAAACAATATGTGATCAACTCTTGCATACTTGTAGGATCAGATATTGGTTCTTTGAAGCCTAGATATTGTTTGTGATACAATCTTTTCTATCTCTCTTTTTTCCTTTTCAGTATTAAGTTAGTGTTTCAGTCATCTTGAGCTTCTCATACCACTGGTCCACTTCTCTGTATTAATTGTAAAATAGTAAAAAATGTATGTTTACATAGTTTGCAAAGATTGTATATAAAGGAAGTTTTATTTAGATCCCCTTACCTAACAAGGAAGTGAAAGGGATATAAACAATTTGCTTTAAAAATGACATATCTCACACAATTTAGCTAGGTTGTCATGTCTAGTGGATTTACTCATTAAAATAATACTCTTGTCATTAGTAGTATTAGTAAAGCTAAAGCAGTGACACTACTAAACATAAATATTATAAATCTAACTTTTTTATATGAATTTTCCTTGATGCAAATTCCTCAAGACCACTGTTGCTTAAGATGTCAAAATTTTAAAATGGATTTAGCTACTCTTTGTCTCTGGAAGAAGAAAGTTTAATAGAACATGTGAATGGATATAAATTTTTTTTTTTTTGAAAAGGCCAATTAGTCAGTTAAAGAAACATCTGTAAATCCTAATTTAGTATATTCTATTATTGGAATTAATGAAAGACTACTAGTGTTAAAATTTGTTTTGCACATGGTACCTTTGTTCACTTTGGTAGTGCCTATGCTCCAATCTTAGATTCAGAGAATTTAAAGTAGGAAAATTTTTATTCCTTGTTTGACAGCATTCTTATAGCAATATCATTAAAAAAAAAATCAAATTTTTTTTTATTGGATACTTTAATGCATATATTATACAAATAATAATTTTTGACCAAAAGTTATTGGAAATGATACTATTGGTGCTGCAAATTCAAATAGTTTACTATTATTGAATTTTTATATAACACATGGATTGACTATTACAAACAATTTGTTTAGTGAAAAAAACTGCTATAAAAATATGGGATATATTCAAGGCATTTAGTAAATTATATTATAGTTGGAAGTCAGAATGCAAGAGAAGTTCATATTACATATGCACTTACAGGTGGAGATTGTTGGACAGTTCATAGATTAGTGTGCTTCAAAATTAAAATAATAGTTGTATTAAAAAAAGTGATATTATTCCAATCATATTCACAACAAAATGATGTTCATTCTTTAGAAGAATCTATTATGCATAATAAATTTTAACAGCTATTAAACATACAAATTGCAAATTTGGATCTTCTGAATGGGTGGAATTCTGAGGATTATGGATAAAAGTAAATTTATTTGTGGATTCATTAAAAAGGGGAATCATGACTGCGCAGAGTCAAATGTATATTTATAGATTTAATCCTGAGCAAAATTTTTATTAGTTTGACTAACTAATTTTTAAACTGCAAGTACCAAATTTAGTTCCACAATACATCATATTTTGTGCATCTGCCATACTTGGACCCCTCTGGATTAAAAGAAAATTATAGATAATAATAAAATTCCACATGAATAGAAAAGTGAAAAAATGAGTTCATTATACAAAGACTCAGAGTTATAAGCAAGCACACATTTGATATATTATAGCTGATTGGTTCTCAAACATCTCACAAGTTTATAATAAACATTTTAAATAAATTCAAACTAAAATAAATTCTCAACAACATGCCAGAACTAATGCACTCTTCCTCATCACTAAGGTTCTGAATAAACTATTAGTTATAACTTTCATTGTACATGAAATATTGATATATATAATATAATGGTTACAGTTAGGCCTTAGATGAGAGAACATAAAAGAGGCTCAGAGGAATTTTGTTCAGCCATATGGATGGGAGATAATTTTTTCATCATTAAAATAAATTATAGGGAAAATAAGCAATTATAATATTTTTAGATATAAAAAAATTTAAAATATAGAAATGAATTGGAGATGGATCTTGGAAATGCAGAAAAATTAAAACAAATAATCTTTGCAAAAATATTTTTAGTAAATCCTAATGAATAGAATAGATAAAAATTTAATAGAAGTTAAATATAAAACTGGGTTAAATTGTGATATCTATTGTTACCTTCTTTACTTAATTGATTTCAAAGAGATCAATAGGAGAATATTTAATGCAAAAGCTTTCTTGTTTGTGATATGGTTTATGAGGGTTAAAAAAAATGAAACTATTTTTGAAAAATGGGCAGAGATAAGAAAATATGAACACTAAATTCAATAACAAAGAGGAAAAATGAGACTGAAAGGTAAAAAGAGAATGTTTGTTTTAAGCACAGCTAATTATGTATGTTATTTAATGGCAAAAAGGAAATCTATGGATAACAAGAATAAGATTTGAGACAAAAAGCAAAAAATAGTATAAAAATTATTAAAAAATTAGCACGTTTCTCATATAGCAAATATGAAATATATTGAAACGGAAATCTCCAATCCCTTTCCGTTTCACCATCAAACCTAATGACACTCTCATCTGTGCTAAGTTCGAACCTATTTAAATGTTAATAAATTTAAAATTAGTTCATGTCTGTCTAAACAGCATTATATATTTACGTGCGAACGAACGCTATAATTAGATAGGATTAGTAAAATTATAGCGTCCTAAAATTATTTAATATTTCTAAAAATGTTTATTATATTATTTAAGTTAAGAGTAAATTATTAATTTTGTTGTTTAATATTGTAATTTCGTATGTGGATATATAATCTGTGCTATATAGAAGAAAGACATGATTTAAAATATGTAAAAGCCGTTATCTAAAAATACTATATAATGTTTCTTTAAAATTGTTAAAAGATTTCTTGTTTTAAATATATTTCAGAGAAAAGTTTCTCGAAAATATATTTAAAAGCTATATCAAAATATATTTGTAAATTATTTTTAATAAATATGTGAAAAATGTTTTCGTTTTAAAAAAATGTTATAAGGTTGTTTTTAAATAGAAAGAGTTTCTATGTAAGATTAAAAATAAAAGCTGGTCAAGTAATTAAAAGATTTTTGGTTGTAAACAAGTGTCATTAACGACCACACCTGGAATTCGTAAAAAGTAAAACTAGTTCAAAATTTACTAATTAAAATCTCCTTAGATAAGATTTAAGTTATTTTAAAATCTAAATTGGACAATTGTTTGCAACGAAAAATCTTAATTATAATAATAGCTTATGGAATGTTTCTAACATAAGTTATCTAAGATCTGAATTATAAATTGAAAAACACTTAATTAAATTCCTGAGTTTAGTGAGTCTTGAGGCGGGAGATTCCGATAAGGACAACATATAAATACTCTGTATTGTTGGAGAAAGACAGCCATATTGTTAGTGAGAGTTGTAGCCAGTCTTCACAATTGTCAAAGTTTAACATGTCCGGCTAAAAGCGGGCATCTTGTTGTTGTTACTCCGCGGGAGAATGGGGTTTCTCTCGTCGAAATGCCTAAACCATCATCATGCCGATAGAAGAGACGAGCCTAACATAATGGGAAAGATGATGCCGCCCAGTCAAACTAAACCAAACCAACAGCCAAGAACTTGCAGATAAATCATACCGGTACCGTTTTATTTTTCAAACCGCAGAGCTCTGTGTAATTCTGTGTAATTTTTTATGTAAATATATCTATATAAGTTAACTAACTTTCTTTTAAAATAATGATAAAGCTAAAATGTAATCAAAACTTAAATCTATTTAATATTTTAAATATGTCAATTGCTATCCGAAATTTCATGTTGTTAAAGTTTAAATAATCTGAGTAATTTATATTTTCCTTTCATTTAAAGTAAATTATTTAGTTTAAAGTTATATCACTGCGGTTGTGTCTATATTTCTTTGCTTATTTTAAATGCTTATTATATTTTATATGCCAATATTTCGAAACAGTAGGCACTTATTTTTATGTTTTAAGAAGATATTTGAAAATCTTCGCGTAATTTATTTATAGCATCAACTTTCTGCGCTGTTTCGAAATCCTATTTTTTTTATTATTTAAATGATTTAATATGTGAAATGTGGCTCGTTTATAATCAACCAGTTAAAAACTTAACCTTATAAATTTATTTAGAATTAAATTTAACATTGATCGTATTTATAAGTATATTTGACATTTAAATTCTTAAGTCCATAGAAATATACTTTCCCTCCTTAAATATTTATTATCTATAAGTAACTGAATAGATCGAACATGTCAAAGTACAGATGTAGTAATATCCCCTTTTAGTAGCATAGACATTTATTACCAGGCTACGCAAGAGTTGGTCCCAATTTGATAGAGCTAATATGCTATTAACTCGTATTTCATAGTATGAAATATACTATTCTTTGCTTGGCGGATGTGATATTATTTTATAAAAATATTCTCGTTTTGCTGCTATACGTAATATACGTATCTCAAGTTGGAGCCACGGCGTTGCCAGCACATCTTTTCTTATAGGGTAGAGCAGTAGCGAAGCCTGAGCCAAGGCCAGGTTAGCACGTAAGACCCCCGCCATTCCTGAACAATGTTCCTTTTCACGCAGCATTGCGATCGGTTACAGGGTACCGGCGTTTGTCGCAAGAACCCTGAAGTTATTTCATCCATCCGCAGAGTGACGTTTCCTATTATTGTTTACCTGTCCCATAGCGCATTGGTAAAATCTTATGCAGCCAACTCTCCCACCTTTATATAATGCTTTCAGCATTCTGAAATTTTCTCTCGAAAGCCATGTTCGATCGATCATTACTTGAGCTGGTTTATGCGCTCGTCATTAAATCATATTGTATATTTTAGTAAATGAATTCATGATCAAAGTTTAATATAATTATTTATATACCAGCCACAAATGTAATAGGATTTGGCTCATCGAGATTTATAGACATAACGTAGTGATTAATTATGTATTAATTGAAAAGCAACTCATAAGATGGGCACATGTCAAACCCATTTATGAAAATTAAATGAAAATATTTATCTAAAGCTATTTTGAATTGTATAAAAATTATTTATATAAAGCTATTTGTAATTGTATATAAAAAGAGAATGTGTTCTCTTAGCCACCAAATGTTTGTACATTCGACGCTGAAATGTGTAAAACTGATCAATTTCATGCCAATTGTAAATAAATATATAATTAATTTAATGTATTTCGTTCTCTGTCTCGTTATTGATTTAATTCAATCCAATTCTAATTATTATTTAGAGCCTATATATGTGAAAACTATGCATTAAGTTAAACTAAATTAGTGATATTTTAGTCAATTAAGAACCTTTCTTTTAATTATCAGAGTCTCATTGCTTCTCCGTGACCTATGTCGGCCGTGTGGAAAGAGGTATACTACGTGTAATTTCAAGGTGGTCATTCGTAGGGTCTTGAGTCTTGGAATCCTGGTTTACGAGTTGAAGTGTGGTCGGACTCGGGATGCCACAGTCCTAGTCTGGTCAGCTTCGGTCTCTTTTGCTTGGATTCTGAATTCTGTTACGCGAATGTACAAACTTGACTGTTACAATATAGAATATTTGTGAATGGGCATGATGTCATGCGCTTTAATATTTGGAAATGGGACATTTTGTATTGCACAGGAAAATAAAAAAATCTAGGTAAAATTTAAAAAGAAGTAAGAGGAATAAAAGGTGTGGTCAACTGAGTAGGAAAAGAAAATTTTAAATGTTTGAAAGACTATAATATATGAATATAAATAAATTAGTAAACACAGAATTTATGTGAAAAAAACTAGCAAAGAAAATTCACTTCTATCTCAATTAAAATTGGATAGACATATAGAAAATATATTAGAGATTCATAATTATGAAGGAAGGAAATAAGCATTGCTAAATTGGTTAGAGAATAACAAGTAGATAGAATTATAAAAAAATGAATATAAATGAATGAAAAATAACTGTTATCTGAAAATAAAAATATAGAGAATATGAAAGAATATATAGTAAGAAATAATTTAATGTTAGTTGGGCAAGAACAGGGACTTTGGATACCAAAAAAAAGATGAAAATGGTTAAACAATTTGAATTATAAATGTTAATTATATAGAGATGGAAGAAGAATACCGAACATTTATTTTTTGAATGTTAAAAGTGAAATAGGATACATTCTATAAAAAATAATGAGAGAAATGTACATGTGAAAGAATCAAAAGGGATAATGAATTTTGATTAGATTTTTATAATAAAAATACAAAATATAAAAACAGAATATAGAAAATAAGTATTTTTTATTATGGGACAGAAAAAGGGATCAGTTTATAATAATTCATTTTTTTAAATAATTGAACTTTAAATTTATTTAATTCTGCTTTATATCACAAGAGACAGTTGGACGTAAATAATAAAATTCTGTTCTACTTAGGTTTGGAAGTACATTATTGTTTCTACCTAATTATTCTTCTCTTAGAAAAACAACTTTCTGAAGTTCTCTTGCAGCATAAGACATGGGGTAACTAGCTCATTTTATTGAATGACTGAATTTGCTAAAAAAAAAAAATCAACTTACTTTTAATCCTTGTTGTAACTTCTTTAATCCAAAACTCATACACCCTAAAAATTCACTAAAAAACAATAATGAGTCATATTTACTGAGATGATCAATAAAATAATAGATTTTAAAAACTACCAAATTCTGAAATTAGTAATTCTAGAAATCTATGATAAGTATATATGATAAAGTTTATTATGCATTCATGAATGTTTATGGTAAAACATAAGATATAATGAATCAAATAAACACTAACACTTTTTATAAACATATTTATACATTGGTTTATAAATTATATTAATGATATATAATTATGTAAATTATAAATAATAATAAAAATATCACTTTTAAACTGTCAATATAAAGACAATAATATTTTTATATTTTAATTATAATTAAAAAACAACAACTCTAGATGTCATTATATATAATGCTCAATTAATCTTTGTAATATACAGGGTTTCCCATAAGTCTGGAAACATAAGAAATCTCATTAACTATGCATTGAAAGATAGCAGATGAATTTAATGCACATTATCCAAGGAGGATTCCACTTGGCTTTCCATGATGACAAAGGTACACTCAATGAAAATCAGATGTAACACACTTGATTGAATGCATAAAGAGTGATGTGCTAAAATTGATGGCAATGTCGATTTATTACATTGAGTTCAGATGAATTTTAAAAAAATGCATCAACCTTTGTATTGCAAATGATGGAAATCATATTGACTATGTTATTTAATATTCCAATTGAATACAATGTTGTTAATAAATTTCATTTCTTGAAAGTATGCATTTTTGCCTAAGTGTCCAGACTTAAGTGATACTCTGTATGTATATATATTGTAATGGAACAAAATCAAAGGGGTTAACTTGAGGTGAAGACAAATCATCATCATCTCAAAAATAACAAAATATTTTTAATTAACTATCCATATTTAGTCTAAAATATACAATAATGAGCATGAGGGATCACTCTATGAGACCATCAGATAACCATATTAATATAATTAACTATAAGTTCACCAGCATTAAAATAAGTATAATTCATTCATCATCATGAATAATCAACAATAAAATAAATCAATAGTCAATCTTATGACTGGCTTTGAAATGGGTCTCTTGTAGACCAAGCTAACTATTTAGCATTTGCCAGCTTGAGGCAATTATTTAAACATTAATTTGGATGCACAAACTTAGCATTAATCCATCAGAATATATAACTATAAAAACAATAATGCTGGGATATTAAATCATGCTGATCATCATCAATGTTCTGGCCATTTAGTACCATTGATATACTGGCCACTATAAACTTAATGTCTAATAGAGACTAAACTAAAATAAAATGTAGTGCACGGACTTTAAAGAATATTCTCTTTGCACCAATCCAGGATGATGATCATCATAAACTGGTTGCCCATATATTAATACACACCCCTTTCATATAGCAAACCATTATGCACAAATCTAGTTCAGAGAACACAAGCTCTATAGCTGTTACTGTGAACAAGAGATAATGCAACACATAATATTCTAAACTCTTTAGAATAAAGTTCACTGGAATAATTTTAACAATTGAATATAAGTTTATGGTATAAGAACAAAAAAAAAAATAACATTAAGATCTGCAGAATATGGCTATATATATAAATTAAGCCATCTACTTTAGATTAATATAAAAACAAAGATTGCTATCACATTGTGATTTACATATATGTTCAAATAGGTTTATATAAAACCCCTATCTATTCTATACCGGTTAACGTTTACTCCGTTAATATGAGCATGTGCATAAACCGAACATGAGGGAAAATATGGCGACATGCCGGAGTAAGAAGAAATTCAAAACTTTACCGTAATAGTGTTACGGACACAGAAGATACTTATAGAAAGGTTGACTCTTACATACCTTTGGGGGATGACTCTAAATCAACCCCTTGCGCCACTCCCAAAAGGAAATTTAACTCTCCTCCTGAAAGGATATGCAAGTTCACATGATATTAGGGCATGTGCGCCAATAAATAATTATTCATAAAAAAATAATAAATAAGTATCCTCGTGCTAAATAAAGATTTAGGTTCCGGTAAGAAGATTTCCCATTTGCTAGCTCAGCGTACTCTTTCTCAGTGAAAGAATGGGGATCGGAAAACTCGCATAATTAATTCATAATATAGTTAGAGAAAGTAAATGACAAAGAGAATAAAAAAAATTATGGCAGTAGTCGTTTTAGAATTATAATATAAATATTTTATTAACCCATTACTCCATACCATTTATAATATGAATACATTCCCAGACCGATTAAAGATACGAAACAGATATTACACTATATAAATCATATTAATAAAACAAAACTATAATTATAAAGAAATACATAATAAAGCAATAATTAGATTAAATAAAGGAAAATTTCTTTCTTGAGAAGAAAAATTGATTAAATAACTAATACATGAGATAGTAATCTGTGGATTATAAATAAACTCACACATATGCATTACGCAAATAAAGAAAAATTAACAAGTTATATACCGGTGGGTTTATGTATGTATGTACATGAAATATATATTTATGAAATGGGTATTAAATTTAAAATAAAATAAACACAAAAAATAGTGTACTCGATAAAGTCTATAAGCTTCATTCTTGTATGGGTTTTGAGTGGGCTATACGTTCATCTACTGCGGCAAGGGCTGGATTTGACTGCGTTATAAGTTCATAGAATTGATCATCATCACCTTGGTGCTTGAATCTCAGGGTTTACATTTCGTTGGGATGGCAGGAGCGGAGCTGGACGGATGCGCTGAAGTCGGCTTCTATTCCATGATCATTTTATCTGCAAGCGAATGCTTGAGTTGCATCTTTAAGTTGGAGAATGGATATTCAACAGGATATTAAAAGATATCAATCGTCCTTTATTGGTTTAAGGATCCTAGGTTAACCGCAGGCTTCGATGGCGTGTTGTAGTTATGCTTCCATCAGAATCAACTGACTGGTTAACTGCTAGGTTATTTCAATGATGGCAAGGTATTAGAATCAGCATGATTAAAACAGTTGCATGACTTCGCGAGTTTCAGAATAGCATTAGCTTCCCAAATAAGATTTGCAAACATGAACTGCTCTCATTGACAAGAAAAAGTTAGACTGCCTTCTTTGAAAAGCAACGGTGAACTGCCTTCTTTGAAAATCAAAAGTCAACTGCCCTCTCGCAATTTCAGAACAGATATCCCACCTCCATACACAAAAATTAATTAAATCTCATTGAAGTGGTTTGACTAATAGTTTTAAGAATTTGATTTCCAATTAGCTTTTTCTTATTTTTTTATATCTCCATTCAGATCACAAGTAAGAAATAATAACATCTTTTCACCCTTGATTAATTACATTATCAGAATCGAAGTTTTTTCTGTTTTAACAAACAATTATTTCATATAACTTGAACATTCCTCTCTCCACGCATTATCGCAAGTCTAATTAAACCCTTTTGTCCTGTTAAAATTATTTTAGCATGGACAAGAAGCCAGAATGCATTTAGGCTTTTCTTAAATTTAAGACAATGACTTGCTCAAATGCAACTGAAGAGAAAAATGACCATTAAAACTTCGATTTTGAAATTATTATTAAATATTTTTAACCAACAGTAATATTTAATACACACTCAAAAAATATAAATAGAGAATAACAATTTGTTAAATAAATGCTGTTTCTTCAACAAACAAAAACATTTAAAATTATAAATATATTTTGGAGTTATCTTTTTCTTTTTTAAAAAAATAGAAAAACAAAAATCAAAATTGCAACTACATATTTCTAAGCCTTTAAATATCGGCTTTAAACATATGTGTGTGTGAGTTTATATTATCGCCACAGTTCTCTCTCTTAATTTATAACAAATTTTAATTATATAAATAGTATACCCACCCCCCATTTAATGGCTTTCTATGTATTTCCGGCCATTAATTTATCTGACTTTATCTTGTGCTTGGCCACATCAAACATGCCTGGCACAATATCAGAATTGCCATAATATAAAAAATTTATCATATTTTAATAATACATATACCACAATGGGTTTATATAAAACATATATATCATCACATAGATGTGCAGTATAATTTATGAACATATTTGAATTGTCATAAAATAATAATACAAATTTTAAGTTATCACATTTTGATAATACAAATGCCTCATACAAGGTTTACGTAAATCACATATATATATATTGTAATGATCCGGTGAATAGACTTGATGTAAACTGCACTACAGGGCCCATCTAGGCATTTGAACCTAGAAAAATTTATAAAGTAGGCAGATACGTAAGTAAAAAAAAAAAAATTTTTTTTTTTTTTTTTTAAATTTTGATTCCGGTCATTAGCCCAAGTCACTAGCTCAGGGAGTAGCAGAGATTTAATAATATAATATCTTATCTAATTATATTTCAATATTAAAAATAAATAAAATAAGCCACTGCCAGTAATTAGCATACAAACATTTATTTATGCACATATATATAAGATTGAAAATTGTTTTAGTATCAGTTTACATTTTAACATTTAACATTATTTTTAACTTTACTTTAGATTTTAATTTACATTTTAATTTCTATTATATTATAAGTTTACATTTTAATTAAGTTTGCACAGATGGCATTATAAAAATTTGTTTTAATAATGTTGAGTATAGATCGGTTACATAGATTACAATGGTTAAAAACATTTCAAAATAAACAAACGATCAAATTATAAAATCATTGATACCGACAATTGCAGAGGGAAATTTATAAGTAACCCAATAGTATTCACCATAAGATACTTGCATTGTCACCAATAACTTAAAAGACATCCGAATAAATATATTATAGATACTCACCGTAAGGTATCATTATTTATCGAATGTCTATATATTTTGATCAAATATGAAAACCCAAAACATACTTAACCGATAACCAATCCATGCAAGCGTCTAGAAACAACTTAAATTTAATGCATTTTTATTTAGGGTCGAGTATGAATAGACTACATAGATTTGCATTTGAAAATAAAATATTCTATCCCTATTTAACCCTAGGCTAAAATTCGCAGTCAAACCGGCATCAATTCATCTGATA
Source organism: Epiperipatus broadwayi (assembly GCA_028023455.1). Classification (NCBI taxonomy): domain Eukaryota; kingdom Metazoa; phylum Onychophora; class Udeonychophora; order Euonychophora; family Peripatidae; genus Epiperipatus; species Epiperipatus broadwayi. The sequence continues at coordinate 2,408,484 of JAQFVV010012500.1, forward strand.
TATCGATGTATTCAATGTAATACGGAATACAGCAGCACCAAAAAGATTAAGAGAAGACATTGACTCTCATCAGATAGGAATATTACATCTATCTAACGAGAAGAACAATAAAAAAAAAACTCCATAGAAAGGAACTGCGCTCTCCATCTTATAATTCCTTCCATAGGCAAATGGGTGAGTGCGGCGTATATATAAATGATTCTGCCAGTAGCGAATCTCCGGCTACATCTAATAACTACATCAATATATACAATCCATTGACCCAATTTAACAAGGACACAAATAACCTAAGATTACCCTCCCCTAATATAACTTTACAAATCTATACAGCCATTCACGCCCGACTTAAGTTTAACATTTATATAATTAATTTAAGGAAAAACAAAAATCATGATAAAACTTAAAGAACAAAAAATAAATAAATAAATGGAAATGATTTTAAATATATATATATATATATATAAAAGAAATACATCAAATAACATTATTAATAAATTAAGTTGGTCAGATAGGATAATATTGCAATCATTTAAATATGGAAAGTTTTAATTTAATGTTCATTATTTATAAAGTTCTTATGGTTTAAAACAGTTCATTTTTATCCGTTGCTTGCCATGAATGTGAATTCCCACGCCGTCCTAAGATTGGTATTCTGTTGGCTGATTTATTTATCCATCTGGAGGTTTTTGCTTTAACTGGTCCTCAATGTGGAAAAATGATAGTTCATTTCTCTTTCTTTCTTTGGCAAAACTGAAGGGATTGAAGAGTGCGTCTTTTCAATCCCTTCTCCTTCACTTCCGCACTAACACATATCTGTCACATCTCTCAATAATAATTAATCATCCTTAATAATTTCCAAACTTGTCTTTTTATATTAATTTGAAGGATTGAATTTACATTGCATCATCGATGAGATGGTCTTTTCGCTGAGGTCAGATTCCATTGCTTTTCTCTTCATTGGCTATTAGTTTCTATGGTTTTCCTATCTGACCGATGCTTTTACATTTAACTGCCCAAGGCTAGTTTACATTTAACTAATTAAAACAATCATTTCCATTTCTGATTAATTAATGTGTTTTCCAAGATTAAAGATATATTTTTATCTCTAAATCTTTTTAAGTTTTTGTTTTTAAAATACCTTTCTATTTTTAATAAAGTTTTATTTTAATAATTTTTTTTTTAATCTGTGCGATTTATATATACGAGTTTAAGATGATTTTTTAATTTTCAGTTTTTAATTTTTAAAAAAGAAATTTTTATTGGCGAACTTTTTTTTTATGTTTACTAATAAAAAATAATGTAACATACGTATGTGCCCGTTACAATATATATATCGCACATACATGCGATATAATAATATATTAATATATTTGAATTGTCATAAACCTATAAATGAAATTCATTTTCTTATAATACATAATTACTGACAGATTTAACATGTATATGTGTGTGCATACAAATGTATGTGCATGTTGACATTTATGCCACAATATTTTATTAAAATAATAAAATTATTAAAAATATATTTTCAGAATCAATTCCCTGTTGAATATACTGAAAATTCACACATGCATGTGCATATATAAAAAAATAATATGGATCAGTAACTAAATTCTTTCATAAGTTTTTTTTTTTTAAAAAAAAAAAATCAATTCCTTGTTATTTCATAAGTTTCTTTTTTTTAACTGGTTGCTCTTAATTAATTAATTTTAAACATCTTTAAAAAACTACTCCAGCAGATTTTTTTTCTAACCTAAAAATATTTTTTTTTTCTTTTTTCAAAATAAAATCATCTGTGAATCAAACATTTCATACAAGCAAAATTTTACTAATTTTCTTTTAAAATATATAGATTTTAAATGTCATTTTCTCTAAAGAAATTATTTAAAATTTCATTCTGATTATATGCTACTCACCAGCTGTGCTTTGTATATATACATTTATTTGTGCTTTTCTGTATATAGATAAATCAGCATGCATATAAACTAATTTTTTAGTAGGCTGAGGGATTCTTTTGGTGTGGTCTGAATGAGACTGGATGAGTCATCATCAGAACAGGTTGGCATTCACTCAGCTTCATTTGGTCTAGGATTCAATAGACTTTAGGCAAGTTAGCTGTTTTATCCACATTACACTATGAAATACTGAAAGATGACCCTTTCTCCATGAGAATTCAAACTCCACTGTAGTGAACTATGGAGCAGCAGCTGCATTTGACTTCCTTCAATTATATCTTCATTATCTTTCTGTATAACTCTGAAAACCAACTAACTTAATCTTTTTATCAACCCTTTTTATAGCTAGGATGGGGTGGAAATAATTCATTAATTCAAGAATGTTTTTCTATCTTTATCAATTTTTTAAATCTACTTTCTTTTAAAAGCAACTTTAAAATTTTATTAAATATATTGTAACAAGATGGGGTGGGTGGTATGGAAGAAAAAGATTGAACTCGGTGTTGTAAAAATTATCACTCAGTCCATTTAAAATAAAAATTCAATAATTTACAAAAGTATATATAAGGAAATACTTGAGAAATGAGTATGAGATCAAAATCTCTGTGAGCATTGAGAGAGCTGCCAGCTAACTCAGAAGAGCAACTAAAATCATAATTATTTATCATATATCAACCAGCATTATCATAAGTCAAAATAAGTAAATAAATACTCAAGAGAAATAACCATCCATCATCATCATTGATGGGAATAAACAAATTAGTACAATAAATCAGAATGAAATAAGCAGACCATCTTGTGACTGGATTGAAAATGGGCCTTCTTTAGACCAGGCTAACTATTGAGCCTTTGACAGCTTGGGCAATTATTTAAACATAACTTGGATGCACTAACTTAGTGCCCATCCATTAAAATACATAAGAATCAGAAATCAAAACAATAATGCTGGGACATTTAAAACATGCTGATCATCATCAATGCTCTGGCCACTTAGTACCATTAATGTACTGGCCAACTATAAACTTAATTCCTAATAAGGCTAAACTAAAATAAAAGATAGTGAGTGCATGGGCTTTAAAGACTATCCTCTTTTGCGCCAACCAGGATGATGATTGATCATCTCTGGATGCCCCAAAGCACTAAATACATGTTCCCATTTACCCGTGTCTGAATCTAGCTCAGGAACACAAGCTCTATTACTGTATGTGACCAAGAGATGATAAAAACAATTTTTAACAATTAAATACAAGTTTATTAATAACAAACAAAAAAAAGATATTTAAGGTCTTATAGGTTAAGGGTTCTGATTTTAAAAAATATACAAATTATTTACACAACTAAAGTTATGGATTGTTTTTACAAGATTTCTCAATTAGATTCTATAAACGCATATATATATATCGTACACAGATGGGCGTTTTATAACATATGAGGAAGACATTTCAATTAAACATAAAATAATTATTACATTTGTAATTTACATAATTACTATTCAAAATTTAAATTGTTACATTAATTTACAAAATTACAAGTTACAAATCATGTTATTGCTATGGTTTACATATATATGCGCACAGACATGCGATTTATAATATACAATTAACAAAAAAAAATGAATTGACATTTAATCAAAAAAAAATATTAAAATTTTACATATATGAGTATGCATGTATACACGCACATTGACTTTTATCTATTTCAATTTGTTACAATAATATTATATTTTTCCATAATTAATTCATTTGGAAAACATAAATTTCACATGTATGTGTGTATAAACAAAATATATAATTTAAAATTTAATTTCAGTTTATAAGTTGTTTTTTTTATCAAACTAAATAAAGTCAACTTTTGTTTGACTAGTATTTATTGATTAATTATCAGTGTTCTTAGACCAATTTAAAAGATTTGCTTTTATGATTTTAATTCAAACAAAATTATGCTTGCATTTGTATATTCTTTTTTTAATGTCATTTTTTTAAGGAATTACCAAAACAATTTCTTCAAAAATATATATCAAATCCTCTTTCTTTTAAACATTTGACTTAAGCAAATTATTGACGTGTTTTGTTTTAAGTTATTAATTCATAATCTTATAAGTCATTTTAAGAATTATTAAAATAAAATAACTCACTGTATATACATGCGATGTGTTTATCGGCAGTTCCCTCCATATATAGATAAACAGTAGCATAATTACATCAATTTCTTCATGCTTTCTCTTATTAAGATTCTGGGCTTGTTGTCATCATCAGGAAAAATTATTCAAGTAATTAGTTGGAATACCATGAGCTTACTTTTGTAGTCCAAGCAATTGTCAAGCTGTCTTCTAGAACATATTTCACCAGCTAGTTGATCCATTTGAAGTGACCCTGGCTTCATAAATAAAAACTCTGCAGTAAACTATAAGACAGCTACTGGACTGTAATCCCTTAAATCTTCATAGGAGGTCTGTATGAATCTGCTAGCTATTGTGCCTTCTTTTTTTCTCAGGCTATTGATTTAGAAATGACCCAGCTTCAAAGAAATCAAAACTCCTGTGAAGGAAAATATTAGCAGCTCTGGATCTGCTATCCTGTCTTCAGCTATATCAATTCATGGTAAATGGACTGCCAACTCTATAGTCAGCTAAAACCAACTTCTGCAAACTTCAAGAATCTGCAACAAAATATTACAAGCAACTTTTCAGCTGACCCTTCTTACAAAAAACTATTAACTAGACTGACTGATATTTTTTATCAGCTCTTTTTATAAAATCATCTGAGGTGTTATAACAACACCTTGATTAAAAATAGAATTTTATTTTTATCTCTCTAATCCCTTGGAATCTATATACATGTTTTTACTTAGGGGATTTTTAATAGATAAAAATTTTGTTTAATTAATTAAAATTTCAAAAATACAATAGGACATTTTTACATTTCAAAATCAGAATAATAAAAATAATACAATATTTATATTTATTCAGACCTTTTAAAAGTTTAATTTATAAAACAATTTTTTTATTTTAAATCAGAGTTATTATTTATTATTATTTTATTTATTTCAGTCAATGTAGAAAATATCTACTGTAATTTTTGTCTGTGTTTATTTCTAGTTTTCCTTTGTTATATATATATATATATATATAAGCACACACACTATATTATGGATGTACCATGTAACCCAACCAGTTACAGTATATATAATCTACAAGTTTTACTTTAAAAAATGATTTCTCAAATAGATAGTCGAAATTTTATCAAAATGTTATACAAGTTCTAATTAAAAAAAGATTTCCAAAATAGATAGCGGATTTTTACAATTATCAGTAGATTCATTTTAAATATAAAACATGCTTGTTTTAATTTCAAAATCAGAACTCAATAAAAATATTACTTAGACCCTAAAGAAATGTTTATTTCATAATAAAATTTCATTTTAGAATTCAAAATTATTTCACTCCTCACTATTACTCCAGTGAAATGTAGAAAATATCTACAAAAAAATTTGACTGTTTATTTATCCTTCTCCTTTCAACTTTATATATGTTTGTACACATACACTACTACATTGTTGTATTCCATGAAACCCATATGGTTACAATATATAATATTTAAATACAAGAATATTTTCTATACTGAACTTAATGTAATTTTAAAAGAATTTGAACCCAGATCTAAACTCCCTACAATCAGCCACTCCATCTTATTCAACCAATACACATGACCACATACATATGAAAAAGATAAATGAACTCCATCCTTCTGTGAATTTAAATAGTCATTCTAAAATCCTATAGGTGAGGGGTCAGAGTGACTTAAAGTCAACATGGGTATAGCAACAATTCTGGCATCATCAAGGGCTTTGAATGTTCCATCATCAGAATTTCAATGATATGGATGGCTAAAGAGTTGGAGAGTGAACATTTTAGTCTATTCATTAAAGTATAAAAATTTGCTATCATAATATAAACTGAGCACTGATTACATGTGTGTGTAACAGATGATCTGGATTAAGTGATGAGTGCTGGTTTAGCATGAAATATGTATATTGGACATCATTTATCTTTTTCACATGTATATCAATTGTATAAGATGGATTGGATGGTTAATTCATCCTTTCAAAATTATATATATATATATTATCAAACAAAATAATAAAAACTGGAATACTTCAATTGTCAATAAATAAATAAAAGCTATAGCTAGCATAGAATATGGTTATCACTCTGATTACAATTTACACAGAATTTGTTTAAAAAAAAATATTTTAAATGTCCTTTAACATATTTTATATGATAAATAATTTATTAAACAAACAATGTAATTGTATAAATATACACAAATTAAGAAAAGGTAGCCAATCATGTGGGTATGTTGACTTTTTTAAAATTCTAAATGTAAATTACTACTCACAATGGCAATTCTATTGTAAATTGACTATAGCTTTTATTTGTTGGTTTACAGCATTGGAAATTGGAGAGAATTATATAGATATGTTACACTGAGGAGAGTAAACAAATGTTATCAAAAAACAATTTTAATATTAATTAAAATGACATTTGTTATTAAATTATTTTTTTAATGATTTTTATTTAATTTTGTCAAAAAATCAATATAATGGATATTTATTTCTATAAATTTATAAAGAAAAAAAAATATGTTGTATAATGGTCCGATAAAAGGTGGATTTTAAGTCTTACCATATCTGCACTACAAGGATGCCATCTAGGCCAATTGAACCTAGAAAATTTATAAAGTAGGCAGATATGCGCTGACAAAGATCCAACTTTTATTTATTATCTAGACCGTTAGCACAATGTCACTAGCGTTGTTTAATTTGTATCTTAAATATAAAAAAATAAAAGCCACTGCCAGTAATTAACACACAAACATTTATTTACGCACATATATAATATTTAAAATTTGAGGAATAACATTTATTATTTTAGATTTTAATATTCTTTAATTTAAATTATTATTTTAAAATTTTAAATCATCCACACAGATGAATTTTATATTTATTTTAAGATTGTCAAGTATGAATAGACTACATAGATTGCATTTGGTAAAGAAAATGTTCTATCCCTTATTTAACCTTAGGCCAAAAGTTCGCAGCCAAACCAATGTCGATCCATCTGATATATCAATGTATTCAATGCAGTATGAATACGATAGCACAAATATCATACTGTCAGGAATGTATATCTGAACAGTATGGTTAAGAGAAGAAATTGTTTCTCGCCCAGAACAGGAATGTGACATCTGTCGGGCAAAAAGAACAATAAAAAAGAAAGTGCCATAGGAAGGGACTGCGTTTTTGTCTTACTACCCCTTCCATAGGCAAAACAGGGTTGTGCGGCATATACAGCAATTCTGCATGTAGTGAACCTCATACTACATCTACTAATTACACTAATATATCCAATCCATTGACCCAATTTAACTATGAAACAAATAACCTAAGATTATCCTCCCCTAATTAATTAATATAACTTTACAAATCTATATAGCCATTCATGCCCAACTTAAATTTAACATTTACATAATTTTCCACAGATGGATTTATAAAAGTTTGTTTTATAATGTTGAGTATAGATCGGCTACATAGATTCTTGTTAAAAACATTTCAAAATAAACATAAATGATCAAAATATAAAGTCATTGATGGAAATGCAGAGGGAAGTTCACAAGAAACCCAATGGCATTCATCATAAGATGCCGCATTGACACCAATAATTTAAAAGACATCCGAATAAATACATTTTAGATACTCACCGTAAGGTATCATTATTTATCGAATGTCTATATATTTTAATCAAATATGAAAACAAAAACATAATTAACCGATAACGAATCCATGCAAGCATCTATACCCAACTTAAATTTAATGCATTTAAAATTTAAACAATAAATATTAATACAAATAAAAAATAATAATAAAAAAATGGAAATGATTTTTAGCAAACAAATATGTAAAAATTAAACATTTATAATTAATTTGAAACATAAGTCGGATAAAAGTTCCTTTTTAAAATTTAGATTAGCCGATCAAATCTTTAAAGTTCTTAATTACTTGTAGTAAAAAATTTTCCATTTATATCTTACAGTCCAGGTTCCTGGTGCCAATTCCTGTGATGTCTCTATTTGAAGTCCGGTCTGTTGTTCTGGAGGAGGCCTTAGCTGGTTCATTCTTGGTATTTCAGTCATTTCATTTTTAAATAAATGAGAGAGGGTGACAAGTGCGTCTTATCACGCCTCTCAAAAACAATCAAGCTGGAACTGTTCTTAATTTCAATATTTTTCCTTTTATAGTACTCCTCCGGATTCATTGAACATCGTTTCCTATTGCAATAATTTCCATTTAGGTCTGAGCAATTAGTTATTGCTTCTAATGGACATTCTAAGTCTTTTTTATTCTCTTATCTATATCTTTCATCGGCTTTTTTCTATAAGAGTCCCAAGGGCTAGTTTGCTTTTCAATTAATTTATAAAACAATCATTTCCATTTACAAAAATATTTTATCTTTTTCTTGTACTGTTTCCTAAAAAAAGTACTTTCAAATACTTTTTTTTTTATTTAAAAAAAAAAAAAAATTTTTAAGTTTTGCATCTGTGCAAATATATATATATACACGTTTAACAGCTCTTTAATTTTTTTAACATTTAATTTTTATTTACGAACTTAAGAAAAATTTTTATTTTAATTTTAAATTAATGTAACGGCATATACCGTTACAGTTGATTATATTTAAATATATATTTATATGAAGTTTTTTTTACTACTATACTAATTTTTTTTTGTCTTCTGAAAATAGAAAGAACATATTTGTTTATGAGAGATTGCTAATATTATGGATAGGTTGTTCTTATAAAGTACATAAATAGAATCCATTAATATAAAAATCACAGATATTATACGTATATTTGTTAATTATAGAATTCACATAATGCATATATTGAAGCATATGTCAATGATTTATGCAGCATTGGCTACAGCCAAGAAATACTCAATAAAGAAATGAAAGGATTTAACATCAAAATAAAACAGAACCTAAGACAACAAAAGAATTACAAACTATGGATTATAGTGACTTAGATATCAAAAATGGCAAATAAATACAAAAACATTTGCAAACCAAGGTACAATGTCAGATTCTGAGCACCAGCCAACCTCAAGAGACTGATCAACAATACCAGAGACAAAGACAAACTACAAAAAAAAAAAAAAATCCCACAAATAGTTAACAAGATCCAGTGCAATAGATCAGGATATAGAACCATATATTATGAAAAATCAGGATCAATATTTCCACAAGAAAAACACATCAAAAATATCTGTACAAATGAGCAAAAGAAAACTCAGAACATATGTGTGTGTTCTTAGATCACAAAAAATAAGACAGTTTTGATCCACAAAATGTCAAATAGTGTGCTTAGTGACAGAAACAAGAAAATAAAGAGACTTAGTGCATTGTAAATAACAATATGATAAATAAAAGAGCTGATAGCATCCAATTATCAAACTAATAGAATATGTAAAGTAGTCCATTTACAAATTAAGAATAATAAAAAATACTATAAAAGCAAAAAAAACAAATAAAATAATATTGTTATGACTATGGTGCTCAGCATTGAAAATGCACAAAGCAGACTAGAAGCAGATGAAAGAATAACATACTTTGCCAAGCATATTAACACATGTATGCAAAGTTATTATAGATAAACAATGAAGCTGAAATAAAATTACATAATGCATATATTATATAATATATCTAAACTATTTATTTATCTAGTATATATGTGTATTGAATTATATATTTTTGTGGATTTATAATTTAATAAATAATGGAAATTAAGATATTATAATTGTGAAACAGATAAGTTAACCTTTTGCTGTTGCAAGGCTAAATAACTTTTCTCCATTAACTTATAAGAGCTCTTTTGTTTTGATTTAGTGATTAAATAAACCAAATCCAAAAAAGTACTAATAGAGATATGGGATCAAATATCAAATCATTTATAAAAAATCAAATCTAAATATTTGAATTTAAAAAATATGCCAAATGGGATTAAAAAATATTTCCACATCATAACACAGAGGAATGAATATAAAAGTTAGTGTGACTGTATACAACTGTGAATATCAATGGCTGGTTTTTATTTGAGTATTTTAAACTCATTAAGATTAAGAATAAAGAGAAGATTGCCCTCTATGAAAAATTCATAATAATGTACAACAATTTATGTAAAAAGGTATCCAAAAATTTTATTTATAGTTAAATTATATGTAAAAGAGTGCATATATACAATTGAAATAAGTACAGAAAATTATAAAATGTACAGGTTACAAGCAGACACTGTTATATAGTATTTTAAATTCATAACATAGAAACCATTCATTCATAAACACAAATCTGATATTATTTCAAAGAAGGGATGAAAATCAATTAAAACATATACCAAATAAATGTAAAACATTTGAAAGTAAAAAGTAAGGCTATTTTAACAAAATATAGTATGAGTTTAATTCAATCAAATTGCATATATTTATGTAATGGTCACTCAATCTACCCTTGATCATAGAGGGTTGCCTATCTGAAAAATTTGTTTACCGTGATCAAAAGTAGATAGTGACGATGGTTTGTACTGACTAGACTCAGAGACACAGCAAAAGCTCGTGAATATTATTCAGACAATTGAGAAATAAAAGCACTAAGACAAACAGCGAAATAATTTAAACTAATTTGAAATTTTTATTAAATTAAAAAATAAAGAAAATCTAGCAAACAGAATACAAAAGTTTGACCTAAATTTTTTTTAAGCATATTTATCAGAGAGTGCATATGAGTTCAGCAAATATTAAAACATTAAATGCCTTGGCAGAAAGAATTGTTTTCTCACCTACAATTTAAAAGGGATTGATAAAAACTAATTCTAGCTTCCTAATTCAAAGATATGAAAAACAATACAGTCTTGTAGGAAATCAATGAAACAGCACAGGTGCACATTGTCTGGTGCTTTGAACTACAGACATCATTTGACCACAAGACAGTTCATGATGTATGACAGTGAAGGCAATTCATGGTTGATTTCACATATAAGACAAAAAAATATATGATTACGATCTTACATAATCTGGAAATGACACAAAATCTCAAACTTCAGAAAAACTAGAATAAAAAAATATAACAAACCGCCAGCCAAAAGATTTGCAGTTTGCAAGGAATGCAAACTAAATATATTTAAAATTAATTATTGGACAATAAAATAGGGACAAGTGAGCAAACTGACATTACGACAAGCTGCCAGAGCATTTAGCAAGGGTTAGTAATAAAGTGAGAAATATTAAGAATATAAAATATAATCTCACAATACACTCTCTGATAACTAAAATGAAAAACAAACTTGGAATCTTAAAACTAAGATTCCCAAAGACATACTATAAAATACAACAATAAACAAATAAATATAAGATAGGTAACATTAATTAAAGATTAAGCTGAGACTAGAAAGATTTAAACCTGATTAGAATATGGAAACGCATTGCCTCAAGGTATAAATTTGAAACTGCAGAGGTCTTTCAGCATGGCACAAATAGTTCATTCATTGGAAAACTCCCGCGAAAACTTCAAGTTTCCATTTTATTCAGAAGGCAGGAGGCACTACTGCATCAGTTCTTGTACACATTTTAAAGCATGTTTAGCAGGAACAATTTAGCTCCAAGATTCATCTTGAGTTGATTTAGCATAGCATTGCATAAGTAATATTCTTCATAGAGGCTTGTTTAGGCATTCTGAAGAAATGATTCTGTATATTAAATGATTATATTGACTGACGTACTAAAAGTTGAACAAACTAAACTAACTGAACAGACATCAATAGCTGAAGACTAATCAGTAGAATAGAATTGCTTTCAGTTCCTAACCCAGGATATTTATATGACTCTCATCTCCCATGTCATCTTGAATTATGAATTAGTTTTGGACCAGGCCAAATCTTTATCTTAGTCTCAACTTTAATTAAAAAATTCCAACAAGGTTAATCTTATTTACAATGTAACAACAAGTCTCAGCTTAATTAAACTAAATTAGAATGATTACAATCAAACCAAGACTGCAATTAAAAAAAAAAACTTCCCCAAACTAAAATGTTTTGTTTAGAAAGGATTAACTTTTAAAAAAAAAAAATATTATTTCTATTAAAGATTAAAAGTTTGCTTGACTTTAATTACTTTCTTAAATTATATAAAAAAAAAAAACAAGTGATAAAAGAAAACTATTTTAGAATTAAAATTTATTAAAAAGTAAAATAACATATTTTAAAACATAACTGAGTACGTGCTTTGTTATTGCACATACTCTTAAATAGTCTTCTTTTTAAACTTTATGATTTCATTGAAATAAAAGTTGGTTTTATTTTTGGCAATGAAACCATTGAATCGGATAAAGCATCCGGTTCAATATCTAAACCAAAGGCTATAAAATAATTTAAAAAAATATTGAAATATTTTTTAAGTCAACAATAATTAATTAACTCATATAGTTATTATAAAAACAGTACTAATAACTGTACATTGTGGAAAAAACATCTTGGCAAAGAAAAGATGGTGATTTCTGAGCTATGAAAAACGTTTTTCTTAATCAACTGGCAAAAGAAAAGTTATATAAAGGAACACATCATTTTAAATTTAATATATTGTTTTGGTATGGAACAAGAGGTATTGGAGGCATGATGGAAACCATCATTTCCAGAATATCACAATCCAATAAACAAAATATCAGCATGAGAAGTAAATAATAAACAATGTGTACATTATAAATCAGTATTAATCATTAATAGTTGGCTGCCATCTTTTATGACTAGAATCTGTATTACACTATAAAACTCAAGCTAATCATCATCTAACTGATGGCACAATCAACATTTCAAGTGCACACTCATACCTAAGTGCTAAAAAAATAAGCATATTAAAAAATATTGGGATGATTATATCAATGCTTATTATCGATGTCCCGAGGCCATCAGATCCCATAAGTGTACTGCTCATTAATAAATTAATTATCATAAAATGAATACACTTTAAAGATGATTTACTACCTTTGCACCATCCAAATAATTCTAAAGAACCATATGAATGTCCAATCATATATATAGCAAAATACTATTATTAACTGTGATTGTGAATAAGAGAACACAGACATATCTAAAACAATCTATTTTATATTAAATAATTTAACTGGAATAATCTAAAATGATGATAAATAAATTTATTGATTAGAAATAATAATAAATAAACTGCTATGTAATTTATAATAATACATTATTTTTATTTTGACTTACATAGATTAGCAATTCAAAAAATTACATTTACAAAGATACATAAATGATTTACATAATGCATGCATATAAGCATATAGATAAGCATATATGATAAAATAAAATATCTAAATAATTATTAATCTAATATAGCTTATTCTATTTTACTAATATAAAGTTTGTGAATATGAGATATACATGTTTACATGTATTAATAAATGTACATACTGTGTGTTATATTCCAATAATATTTCATGTGACTAATAAATTCATTATATATTGTACCAGAAATACTTCCCTGCAGAATTATGCTCCTAATCTTGCACTGAACATGAAGTGATCAAGATTTAACAGGGTAAGAAATGGATACCAATTTAGCCAATTGTCTGTACTCTTAACATATTGGTACCTCCAGCTAAACTGATAGAGAGAGGGAATTGACAGGACTCTGCCAATTAAAAACCCTTTTAGTTAGTAATTTTCTTCAATACCCAAATGTTTAGGACCTACGGTAAATACACATCTTTGAAAAGTCTATTTACTAATAGCTTTTGCATGCCACTCCTAGAAAAGAATAAAAATGAATTTTTCCCCCTGCTAGAAGAATATGCAAAACCATATGTTCAGCGGAGCATGAAAATAAGATTAACACCCGGTAGAGCGATATCCCATGTGGCTAGCTTAGTACACTCTAAATCTAGAGTCTTCAATGGTTAAGTTAAATGGTTATACAGATACATAATTTATAAGGAAAGAGTACATTTTATTAAATAAAATAATATAAAACCCAACAAATTTATTATCATGATTAAATATTTATTCATATTCAGGTATCCACCACCATATTATACTTATAATAATATAATAAACAAAATAAATAGGAATTATTGTCACAAACATATATATATATTTGATGCATTGAAAATAGATAAAATACAATCTTATATAAATAAGAATAACAATAAACCCCAAAGCTATTTACAATTGTTCCTAATGAATGGGAGTGATCTGAGCTTTTACCCTTATAAATAAGTTGTATTTTATATGGTTTGACAGATGTTTCTCAAATGAAAGATTTTTGGTTATACAGGCATATAATTTTACTCAGACTTTAAAAACCATTTTACTTAAGTAAATATATTTGCAATATAAAATATTTCATTACATAACTATTTACAACATATCAATAAGGTTGCGTTGACTCAGATACTTTAGGGCACTCAACATGAGGTGCTGTATCTATTTGCCTTTCACAATAGATAAATTCTTACACATGTATATACGTGCAGCACAATAATACACTCGCCACTATTCTAAATATAAAGTTATTAGTGGACTTGCTTACGGGAAACTTACAATGAATAAACTCCTTGGACACTCATCATAAGGCGTTGCGGTGACAAAAATAACTTAAAGATATACAGATAAATACATTTTAGACACTCAACTGAATATTACAAGTGTACATGTGTGTATGCACACATGTATATTTATTTATGACAATTTTCAGGAGTAACAACAAGAAGAACAAACAAAAAAAACTATTTGCAATCTTTGCTGAAAATACTGGAATTTGGGATGGAAAAATGAATCAAAAAATTTAAGTAAAAGCTATAACATTATACCTGTAATAACCGTAAAATCTAGTATATATATATAAACACCTGGGTCTCTTTTTACGCGGACTTATTTAACACGATTTTGAAGTTACACGATTCGTGTTTCACCGGAAGTCGACCTTCGATAATGCGCTATTACTTTAAATAATAAATTTCATGCACTTACATTATATTGAAAGTAACAACACATTATTGGAATTCTACTTTCATCTTAGTAATTTCAATATTTTCAGTGCTTTATAATAGTAAGATTTTATGCAATAATGAAATTAAAATCATGATTTCTACATTTTATGTATACACACATTAAATTTTACAAGATTATAATGTAAATTTGTTCAAACATTGTGCGTGTTAATTTTGCATTTTAAATCACATTCTGTTTTTGCTTTTTAAAAAAGAACGTAATTAATTATTAATCATTTAGTGTCCACAAGTTTATTTTTAAAAGGTCAGTAATAGCAGTGGGCACAATTAAAAATTAAAATCTGATTTTTAATTGTAATTAACAATTTAAAAATTACTTACGGATGACTTGAAATTAATGTGATGTAAAACGAAATTTGATTTTTAAACGGAATTGAAAATTAAAGACAAAAATAAGAATTTAATTTTTAGTTGTTAGTTTTAATTAAATTTTTCCCAGCAGTGGTGAATAAATGTCTTTTTATTATCATAAGTCTAAGTTCATAAACAATTAATAAAATCATCGTCGTCGACAACAGAAAACCATTAACACAACATGATTGTGAACTTGGCGCTAGTTGTATTTCCTCTTGTGAAAATAATTGCTGAGATATTCTTGACTTCATTTAAGGAGAAGCCAAATACATCACATCACATGAGAATCTGATTTTTTACTAGTTTGCTGGATATATTAAATTATTTGCAAACGAACGTTTTTTGGGGCAAATAGCGATAATAATTAAAATGTGTATAAAAAAATGTAAATTACTGTACTGTAAATTATGCATAAAAATATATTATTTTCAATAAAATTAAATATTATAGTTAAAAATGTTTGTCTTGTATCAATTTTTTCCAAATTTGAAATTTTTTATTAGTCATATTTTATTTCCTTATTTTTTTTTGCGCGAATTTTAAAGTAATTTTACGTTGGTGCTTTCCTTTTACGCGAATTTTGAAAAATCACAGACCGCATCCCCCCCTTTTCAATGTAAGTTATGTCTATTTTTGCGGGATTTCGTTTGTGCGTGTTTTCTGAGGAACCTATCTATCGTGTAAAACGAGACCCAGGTATATACAAGAGACAACTCTCTCCCTTTTTTTAAAAATGATTAATAATAATTTTAAAAAAGGCAAAAATAATAACATATTTCTAGCTAATGCAAATATCAGAGTTAATTAATTGACTATTAATAAATTTTTTTAAAATAAACTTATATAGGCGTCTTCATCTTCTCCTGACTGAGCTTCTGAGTGGGCTTCAGGTCAACTGGCTGTGTGGTGAGGATTTCATATCATTCAGGCATAGGCAAGATGACTTTTGTCATCATCGTAACCGGATGATACTGGTGTGATCACATCTTGGCGATTTAGGCAAAGCAAGGGCGGGTGCACTGGCTGGTAGTCTACCCAATGGTCATTTTACTGGAAGTTCTGGTAGATTTCTTGGTATTTTCATTCTGGTATAATGTAATAATTATTATTAAATTTTCATCCACTGTCTTGAATGTTTAATTGAATCCACAAAAAAAAAAAAACAAGAGTTCTTAAAAGAACTGTATAATGGATTTCTTCTTAGGAAATATCAGCAATAGACTAATCCATAAATGAATCTCTAAGTAGCTAGATGATTGAAGAATTCTGGAGCCAAAGTAGTGAATGACTTGGACAGAACAAAATGTCAATGAATGGATCCCACAGCACTGGCTAAAACCTATCAACCCCATTCATTCAGAACCAATTCAGGTACTCTCATGAGAAGTATGAATCGGCCAAACCTTTTATTTTAGTTATCATTTAGATTATAAACATTCCTTTATATTTTTTTGATTAAATTTTACATATTAGGGTTTGATATAATTAGTTTCCATCTTGGATTCTCAAACCACTTGATTACAGATATTAATTCAAAAGAATTTTATTTTATCTAAAAAAAAAAATAACATTTTAATTTTAACATTCATTATTAAACATTTTGCTTTTTGATTAGGTTTTTATCAAAACAATTAACATTTTTTTTTGATTACAGAATAAGATTATAGTTTTTAGAAAAGTAATTATATATATATATGTTGGAACAATTACTTTAATTATTTATTTTACGAATATGTTCCAACACATGATCCATTTGGTCAATAAAGTTTCCCTTTCTCCATTTGAGTTTTTCAGAGAAAAGCAAAATGCATAAACATAAAATGACATATATTGAAAATATACAAAAAAGAAAAATAATAAAAAAATACATGAGTTTATTATACGTGTTGTAAAGGGTAGCTTACAATGCACACATTCCTAAAAAAGATCAAGCCTATTTATTGAACCCAATCCATTTGGGATTTTATTAATAGTGGGAAGATTGTTTGTTTGTTATTATTACATATATACATATAATACATAATAAATTATTTTATTATAAATAAAATACGATCTATATTTTGAACCAGTAATATTGTATATATAAACTATTTGATTAAATAAACTGTATATATATATATTATTATTATTATTATTATTATTATTATTATTGTTATTGTTATTGTTATTATTATTATTATTATTATTATTATTATTATTATTATTATTATTATTATTATTATTATTATTATTATTATTATTATTATTATTATTATTATTATTATTATTATTATTATTATTATTATTATTATTATTATTATTATTTAAAAATGAATATTAATTTATAGTTAAATGATTTGGGGATAGCCTGAAATTAAGTTTGGTGGGCATGTGTGAAAATAAAACTGATTTTATTATTTATTTATTTTTATTTGTAATAAATAAAGTGTATTTAAACAATACATATAAAAATCTAAATGAATTTAAACAATAGGCAGTTTAAAATATCAGCGTTCTCAGCATTTTATATAAAAATAGAAACTTTTTACACAATCGTTCTTCTTGTCAAGAGAGATAACAGCTACAACCATAGACAGTAATTTAAACTAAAATTTAGAACGCTAAAATGGAGTTTGTTTTTTTCTTTTAGTTAAATTATAAACATTTTAAAAGTCAAATGCTGTAATTAAAAGTTTACCAAATTCAGAGGAAAGAACATGAAATAAGAAGTAAGAATAATTAATAAATTCTTAAATAATTAAATCGTGTTTTAAAAGTTGTTGGAGTAAATTTGAATATTTTAAATCTTTTCAAAAAGAATAATGAGAATTAAGTCTGCTGAAAATTGGAAAAGAAAAAAAATGAAATAATTTTCTTAATATATATGTAAAGCGCTTCAATACTATTCAATACAAATAATAAATAATTATTGAATTATACTTTAATATGAATATGGGTAGAGCAAAACATGCTATTGTGCATCATGGTATTTCCTACCAGCTGCATTAAACCTCTCTCTATATATTTTTCTACTTTATTGTAAACGCACAAGAAGATGCCTGCAGTCCAAACTAAACAAGGATTGGAATAGTTTATGGTGAATCAAATGAGGATTAAGGTGTTTACCATTAAACACAACTACAGGAGACACCATTGTACCTATCTATCCTTGCTAAGGAAAATGATTTACTAAGTAAAACTGCTTTAAAGAACAACTTGCCTAACTATTAACTACTACTACTTTTATTCGGATGATTTTTATGAACTTTGTTTTTTTTTTAATCAAAGAATCAATATTGTAAATTTTTTTTTTTTAAGTCTTAATTATCGTTATATTTTTCACACTCTGATGCTGAAGCCTCATTTTTCAGAATTAGCAAAGAAGAAAAGGGGGGATTATTCATTTTGATATTTTCATTGTAAATAAAATTTAGGTTAACCCACCTGCTTCACATCAGGTTATCCACATAAAGATTAAGATAAGATTCTCTAAATTTATTTTCACAGGTTAAATTACAACATTTATACAGAATACATATTATATGTTTTATTTTGTGATTAACCTTGTACATATATTTTCCAGTATGTTTGACTAATCAACTAGTATCTGTCTCTATCATATATATAAATTGGGGGAACTTGTTAAATAGGTTGTTAACATCTGCAAATATATAATTTAGCTAGCCAGCATCTCAATTATTTTAAATAATTAAAGTTTATTTTTCTATATAATTATGATTTATAGAGAATGAGTGACATAGGTGGATTTCTACCTTGGGGTATAAGGATTGGATTATAATAATCATTAATTAGTAAAATGGTAGCGGTTCACATGTGACACATGTACATATGATTTTTTTTATTTATTTATTTTTTATCATTACTATTGTTGTTATACTTGATATTTATCATTGTTAATAAATGTTTAAGAGTTTGTATTATTCCGGTCTCTGGTTTATTGAATTGTCCTAACATTCCACAGTTTATAAATAATTATGAATGCACACACATCTATTTTTCTTATCATATAAAAGCTTGAAAATAAAACAAATATAATAAATGCTAGTTGTAACCTATATATAGGTGCAGGAGTTGCTGTGTGTATCTGTTCATACCTGCTAAAGGAGTTAAAAGCAATATTCTCTCTGGGTTTGAATATTAGGGCATAACGGAATTAAAAAGGGGAAAAGTGGATGAACTAACCTAAATTGCATTTAATATTATTAAATAGGGATAGAGTTAGTCAATTAAAGGGTATGCAATCATTGGTTAAGCATTTCATCGGGTTCTCATTAGCATTCTATCAGATGACCCAGTCTGAACATAGTTGGATGCAACTTTTTCCCTTCTAAACCTGGTAGGTCTCTGCAGATTGTTTCATTTGGGGCAATAAATTAGGGCATATTAACTTATCCCACACCAGATTGCTACAGCTGCATAGTAGTACAGTCTGCAAGTTAGTTGACCATCCAATACATCTGGCACACCACATTGGGCTTGGTTAGCTTATGATTGTTGATGAGAAGTTCCATACATTATATCTGGTGTCAAAATATCTGCTATATGTGTGAGATGATTTCTAGAGTGCCCTGGGTGCTATGGCAAAGGTTTTAGTGGACAAGCAGTGTATGAGCCCTTTATTCCCTGTTCTGTTTTAATCCAGAAAGCATTATCCCCCCTGCACTCTACAATTTCAAAAGATCTTCATAAAGATTAAAAAACTTTTACACTGTAATTTTTCTGGAATGTTCACATGAGGCATTCTGACCATCACTCTATCCCCTACCTTATTTTTGGGTGATGTGTTTCCTTTTTTTTGTCTAATTCCATGTCAATGGTTTTGTCTCTGTTCCTTAAGAAGTTTGCTTTGAAGAGTTTTGGGACAAGTTTGACCTATTCATTATGGTTTGTTGGCAAGTAAGTAAGGAACAGACTTCCCAACTGCGCATAACTCTTTCATAGGGATTTATTTGGGGGTTGTGGATGGATGTAAGTACATTATTAACTCCCCACTTAGTAACCAATTTGTTCCATTCATCTGATACAAAAGGGGTCCCATGGTCTGTCAGGAACTGCTGTAAAATGTGAGGAATCTAGAACCTTTATAGTTTTACATGTTGTAGTTCTTGCTAAAGGGTAGGCTGCCACAAATTTGACGAAAAGATTACATATGACTGGATATCTTTTTTTATTGGAGGGTGGCAGATGGCCATAAAAATCCATGGCCATTTTTTCCTTTGAGTTGTTAGGGATGATTGATTTCATTGGATTTGTGTATGCTCTATTCAGTGGTTTTGCACTGTGACATATTTCACATTTGTTCAAAATCTTTATTATGTCTCGGTGCATCATGGGCCAATAGAACCAGCGCTTGAAGCAATATTCAATTTTGGGGGTTCCATAATGTCTGTATAATCAATGAATGTAATCGGTGAGAGGTCCTGAATGGCTGGTGGTAACATCACTCTCCATTCATCTATGTAGTCTTGAATTTGGTAATATAAAACCCCTTTCTCCATCTTGTATTGGCACTTCTTATCTAGGGTAATGTCATTCTTCTGAGAATGTGTATATAGTGTTACAATCTGGTTTAGGTCCTTAATTTCTTGCTGTCTCTTTGATATTTGATTTAGATGTTCCTCTATATCTTTGTTCTTACCTGATGATATGCTCATCATATATGCATGGTCTATTCTCAGGTGTTGTTGAGTTTGAATGGGATAATGACTAAGGATGCCAGCCACCACATTCTCAGCTCTTTTGCAATGTTTCACTGTGTAGTTAAACTCTTGGAGAAACAACTCCACCAAACCAGATAGCTATTAGTGAGATAGCTGTGATTTAAAAATTGAAGACTCTTGTGGTCCATAATCACTATCACTTCAGAGCCTAGTAGCATAGAGTGAAACTTTTCAAATGCCCATACGATTGCAAGGGCTTCTTTTTCTTTAACCATGTAATTACATTCAGGTCCTTCCAACAACCTGCTTATGAAGTACAGGACCCCTATCTGACTGTCCTGCTGAACGTGGAATAGGGTAACACCCAATCCATATGCCCTGCTATCAGTTTGGAGTATAAAGGGTTTGTCGAAATCTGGGTATGCCAGCACCAATTGTATTAAAAAAACTTTTCTTAATCTCAGTGAATGCTAACTCTTATTTGATGGTCCAGTTTCAATGGGTATCTTTCCTGAGTAGCCTTAGTAAAGGTTCCATTCGGTCAGCAAATTTTTCGCAAAATCTGTTGTAAAAGTTGCATAGACATAAAAAGGACCGAATGTGCTTTCATGTTTTAGGTTCAGGGAAGTCAGTAATTGCACTAATTTTATCAGGATGGAGTCTGATTTCCATTTGTCCCACCAAATGACCCAAAAATTCTTCCTCAGAGATCAATATACTCTTTTTTAGGCTGATTCTGATTCCTTTAGTTTCACACTCTGCAAAAAATAGTTGTAAGTGTTCTTCCAGTTATGTGGATGCTACCATGATGTCGTCCACATATATTGTTAAAATTTTCTTGATTTCCTGAGACAAAACTTGGTCGAGACATGATGTAATTCTATCTGCCAGTAGTTAACAGTTAGGTCGAATGTGGAAAATATTATTTTATCTTTAAGTTTCATGAGTAATTCTTGAATATGGGACAGAATGGTACAACTGGTATTGTCACCCTGTTAAGTTGGTGTGCATCAAGTCATAACCACATGGATCTGTTTTTCTCTCTGACCATCACTAGGGGGTTACAGTATGGAAAAAAGCATTTATCAATAATGCCCTATTTCAACATTTGTTCCAGCTGTTTCTCCACCTCCTCCTTAAATGTGTGGTATGAGGTAGGTTTGTGCTTGGAACTCATTCTCTCCTGGTTTCAATCTGATTCTTTGTTTATATCCTTTAATGAGCATATGTTTTTATAAGTATGAAGCATAGATTTGACTTTTTCTTTCTCAGTGGCAGAAGTCAGTTTTGCTTCATTTGCCTTTTCTTCCATAAGCTTCATGTCCAATTGGGTCATACAACATGCCTCAGTATTGTCATGTAAATGAGGTTTTAGCATTTAAATTTGTTTGTCATTGCACACTACAAGCCGATGTTCATAATCTAAAATGCATGTTTTTGCAAGAAGTCTGAACCCAACCCAACTTCATGGATAAGACTGGTCATTATTAAGAACACTTGGTATACCATTTTATGCTATATATGAATCTGTATCCAAATTTGTTAGGCAGAAGTTTCACTTTCCAGTTGTTTGCTAATGTTATTTGCACCAACTTCAAAGGCAAGATTTCTATGTGTGGGTTTTTTGTTAAAAATCCAGTGGTATAGATCTTCTGATATTATAGATATTTGAATGTCTGATTCCAGCATGGCCATCACTTCAAGTCCCTCCATTGTCAGACTGATCTCAGAACAACTTTGTGGAGCATATTCAGGCACTCTATCTTCCCATGAATATATCAAGTTTAATATTTTTTTTCCGTATTAGTCCATGATTTTATAATGTGGCCACAGAACTCTTCATTTTTGTTTCTGTGATTGGTATGTTTATTTTCCCAAACATTTGCTGATAGCTTATATTGTTGGCTCATGTTTTTCTCATTTAATAACTCAGCCATTTGTTGCACTGAATTCCTATTTGTGGTAACATTTGTTCAGCATGGAGTGGCAGATTATCTTGACAATTTACCCCTCTGATATGTGGCATGTGTTCAATGTCTGAAGTTTTGCTGTTTGTCTCCTGAAAAATTGTAAATTTCACCAGTATTCCCTTTTTTTTCCTGTATGACTTAAAACAGGATCATCTCTTGGTGCTGTTCACTCCAAAAACTTGTTAACAATACCTTTTTATAATCCTCGAATGTTTTGGGAAGAGGGAACAAAGATTGCCACCATGTTTGAGCATCACCGTGGAGGTGACTGCAGGCAATTGCCAGTTTACCAAAGTCATTAATTTGGTTCACTGGGAAATATCTTTCCAAGCTTTTAATATGCTCAATAGGAGCATCATATGTTTGTCCCTCAAATATCTTTTATCTTTAAAAATTTGTTTATATTACACAGGTAATGTTGTTCCTTTTCTGCATCTCATTTTTAATGCTATGACCTTCAGTTATTCCTGCGTCCTCTCCTTTTTTCATGTTTTGAAATCTTGTTTCGATTTCCTTTGACATTTCACATTTGAAATCATTCATTCTTTGATTCATGTATGCTGGGTTTTCTGAGAGTTGGTGTCTCCATTCATTTATCTGCTGCGGTATTCTGGCCATTTTCTTGTTTTATATTTGATAAATTTCTTCCATCATGGTCCACATTAAAACACAGTATAAGTATTCTTTATTCAGGAGTTATGGTATGCCTAAATCTATTTATATTTGGTATATATATGTTTTTAGTTACTGATCAGTTAACTACACAATCGGTAATAGCAGATATTTTTATTATAAATGTTTTTTTTTTTTACTATTTGTCTTATTTTTAAATATGCAGTACACCACACACCTAACTCTGCCATATTCCATTTGTTGATTATTTGGTTTATCTACACCCTGTTCCAATTATTCTGCCCCCCCTTTTTTTTTATCTACGTCTATTTAATTCTACTTATCATCGAAAAAGAAAATCAATTTTAACATACAAAACTTTACTTTGTTATGCCAGTATTTGATAGACTATCTTATTTTACCTTTTTTTTACTTTTAAAATAAAAAAAACAACAAAACAACAACTTCAAGTTTTTTTTAAAAATGATTATGCTATATTAGAGAAACAGGTTTTATACCTATATATAAAATGTCCATTTACTCTTTTTATTTTACTTTTTAAAAAAACAAAAACAAAAAAACACAACTCCAACTATAAGTTATTTTAGATCATTGCTTTTATTTGTAAACTCTGTACTGAAATCCTCCGACCATTTATACACGCATATATACAGCGTGTGACATACTTTTCTCCAACTCATTCATTTAATACTTTTTTATATACTTTATTTTAATTGAATATGTTGATGCCAGTTTTTATTCAAATTAAATGCAACTTTACTTATCTAAATAAAATGTTAGCGACTCAACTTAAAATGAAAATTGTTGAGGAATTATTAAGATAAAGAAATCTGTACTCTAAATAAAAATAACCTTCAATCTATTACATGTATACTTATTCAAAATAAATTCTAAGTCTATATTGTTTATAGAGTATATTTATAGAATACAGTGTGTACATTTGATTTATTGCTAACAATTTGAATCGTAAATATATCTTAAATATCCGTCACTACAAAGAATAAAACTATGATTTTTGGATCTGCAGATTACTGAGTAATATGTTTTAAATTATCTAAGAATAGCTTTAAAAAATATAGAGCAAACCAAGCATGTTCGTTTGTACGGTGAGTTGATTACACTATACATTTAAAAAAAAACTAACGATAGAATTTTCTTACTTACACCTACATTATTTATTTTTACCGTAATTTACATATTTATAAAATTCAACTTGTTCTTTCCCTAATCGTACCACTTTTTATGTTTAAACCACATTGGCACCAGTTTTACTGTACCTGACCATACTTCCCTGCAGAATTCTGCTCTTAATCCTGCACTGAGCATAAAGTGATCAAGATTTAACAGGATAAGAAATGGATACCAATTTAGCCGATTGTCTGTACTCATAACATATTGGTACCTCCAGTTAAACTGATAGAGGGAATTGACAGGACTCTTCCAATTAAAAACCTTTTTAGTTAGTAATATTCTCGAATGTCTGAATGTTTAGGACCTATGGTAAAATACATATTTTTGAAAAAGTCTATTTACTAATAGCTTTTGCACGCTTCTCCTAAAAAAGAATAAAAATGAATTTTCCCCCTTCTAGAAAAATATGCAAAATCATATGTTCAGTGGAGCACGAGAATAAGATTTAACACCCCGGTAGAGCGATATCCCATGTGGCTAGCACGGAACACTCTACATCTAGGGTCTTCAATGGGTAAGTTAAATGGTTATTACAAATACGTGATTTATAAAAAAAGAGTACATCTGACTTGATTTCTTTGTAAATGTTATTTTTTGATATTAAGGTTTTGGCAATTTTAAATTGCTAAAGTTATTAATATATGGTGTATCTGAACTTAGTTCAGTCCCATGTGGCTACTTAAGTTAGATAACTGGATTAGAAGACATATGAATGAATTTTCTACTTAATAGTTATTCATTAGATAAAGTGCTGGGCTTGTCCTGGTATTTTTAATCTAATGCTTGAATATCCTAGCATCTTACTGAGGAAGCCAGTAGCAGAAACAGGTCTGGGGTTAGGGATATTCTGCAAAGCTTGTTAAGAGCTTACTTGTAAGCTTTTTATATAAAATTTACAATTATATTCATTTTAATATAAGCAAGATTGTTATAGTTATAAATTTATTTTAAAGTTACATTAAAGATTTATATTCACATAGTTTACTTTACTGAGGAGTTATTATTTATAAGTTTATGATTTATGAATGTTCATTACAGATAGCTATCTTAAGACACTTATTAAAAATAATTTAATTAAAGATTTATTTTTAGAGACCTCTGCGGAAAAGAAATATTATCAATCTTCAGCCAGGCTGAATTGTCTGGCATTTTAATAGGCACTGGAGCTCTTATAGGTTGTCTCCTGATGTCTTCTTGGCAGCTGGTGGAACTGGTCTCTTCCATTCCACAGTGATGATGATGACTTGCTGTGGGCAGAAGGTCAATGCTCTTCGATGAAAGATGGCAAAGTTGGGCCTTCTAGCTGATCATATTTTAAACAGGAGTAGCTCAGCAGCAACTGCTTTACTTATAATAGAGAGAGAATCCTGAGTGTAGAAATTTGAGATCCTCTTCGCAAACCTATTCACTTGTTTACAACTTTAAAATTTAGTCTTTAATTTTAGCACTTTTTTAAAATTTACATTAGTGATTCAGTTAGAACAAAAGGAAATCTCTAGTGAATTTAAAATAGTGCTGCTTGGATGATTTTGCTTTGTCCAAAATATATTTTAAATTTGTTATTTTTAAAATCTGTTTTTGACCTCCATGCAACTTTAACACAAGTGGATGTGGCATTATATTCTTTCAAAGAATTAAATTTAAAATTAATTGTTTTAACATAAACATTCTGGTATATATGTATTTTATTCATCTCTGGAATTGAAATTATAAGTGAGTCTTAAAAAAGAATAAATTTGTATATTAAATTTATAACAAATTAAAGATTTAAATAATATAATTGCGTTGCAATGCTTTTAAATCTATCATATTACAGCTTTACTCCCATATATATATATATATGTTGAAATGAAGATTTTGACGGTTTGCATATATAAAATACATATTTTGCAGGTTCATCCGTGTTAAAAAAATTTTAATATTAATATTCCGACGTTTCGACTTGGTCACACAAGTCATCCACTGGGTGATAAAAGATAGAAAGACGGTTGTAGAGGCACTACACTCATTGATTTGAATAAACATTAATTTCCACCAATAGCAAAATGTTAAATTTAAGAATGTTTTTTAAAAAAATCTTTCCAAATAGGAGGAAGTTTGCATGTATCATCTCGCTTATTGATACAATCTGGCCTTTTAAGTATCTCAATGGCTTCTCTAATTTTGCACTGGTGGAGATTATCACATCTGGATATGATCCTGGTACTAGAAAAATCAATTTTATGACCTGAATCTATAGTATGGAGTGAGAGTGATGATGATAATGAGTGCTGTTTAACTGCATTAGCATGCTCATCTCTCCTACCACTGATGCGACAATTACTCATACCTATGTAAAAAACTATAATTTTTATATGAGATTTGATAAACACCATGAGATTCAAGAGGGATTGAATCCTTAGGCTTATGGACTTCCAAAAATTCACAAACCAGATACCCCCCTTTATCCAATAGTAAGTGCAATAGGATCTCCAACTATATTTTAGCTAGATATTTATTAGATTTCATTAAACCTACAATCCCATCTATTAAAAACTCTTTTCATTTTATTTCTGTTTTAAAAAGTTTAAAAATTAATGCTAATGACATTCTGGTCAGTTTTGATGTCGTATCTTTGTTTACAAACATTCCAATTGATGAAGCTTTAAATATAATCTCA
Source organism: Epiperipatus broadwayi (assembly GCA_028023455.1). NCBI lineage: Eukaryota > Metazoa > Onychophora > Udeonychophora > Euonychophora > Peripatidae > Epiperipatus > Epiperipatus broadwayi. The sequence continues at coordinate 2,436,032 of JAQFVV010012500.1, forward strand.
CAATGTTGCAATTTACCAGACCATGTCATTGCTTTGATTAAACATTGTCTCTTAAACACATATTTTGTATACAATGGACAGCATTACAGACAAGTTTTTGGTATTCCTATGGGCTCCCCTATCTTGGGAATAATAGCTGATTTATTCATGGAAAATATAGAAACTCGTGCTTTAGAATCATCATCATTAAAACCTCTCATTTGGCTCAGATACATAGATGACACTTTTGTCATATGGCAACATGGAAAAAATAAATTAGAATGATTTTTTCTTACATTTAAATAATATGCATCCTCATATTAAATTTACAATGGAGACCGAGTCTGATGGAAAACTTCCTTTTCTTGATGTTCTAGTTACGAGAACACCAAATAGTTTATCTTTTTCGATTTACAGAAAGAATACACACACAGACAGATATTTACATTTCCATTCTCATCATCACCCAACTCAGATAGTTTCTGTAGCCAAAACTCTTTTAAATAGAGCAATTAACCTTCCAGATAATTCACATCTGAAAGAAGAAATAAATTATATTAATAGTGTTTTATTAGCAAATAGTTATAATTATACATTTATAAAAAAAAAAAGCCTTATTTCAAGCCCAAAATGGACAAAATAGAAAACAAAAAAATGATAAATCAGCTATTAGGATTTGTATTCCATATGTAAAAGGAACTACAGACAGTATTGGATGTACATTAAAATGCTATAATATAGATACAGCATTTTCTACTCATCAAAATTATCAGCAATATAATAACCAAGCCTAAGGATTCAATCCCTCTTGAATCTCATGTAAAAATTGTAAAACTTCTTATATAGGTATGAGTAATCGTTGCATCAGTGTTAGGAGAGATGAGCATGCTAATGCAGTTAAACAACACTCATCATCATCATCACTCTCACTCTATACTATAAATTCAGGTCATAAAATTGATTTTTCTAGTGCCAGGGTCATATCCAGATGTGATAATCTCTACCAGTGCAAAATTAGAGAAGTCATTGAGATAATTAAAAGGCCTGATTGTATCAATAAGCGAGATGATACATGCAAACTTCCTCCTATTTGGAAAGATTTTTTTAAAAAACATTCTTAAATTTAACATTTTTGCTTTTGGTAGAACTTTAATGTTTATTCAAATCAGTGATTGTAGCACCTCTACAACCATCTTTCTACCTTTTATCACCCAGTGGATGACTTGTGTGACCAAGTCGAAACATCGGAATATTAATATTAAAAATTTTTTAACATGGATGAACCCGCAAAATATGTATTTTATATATATGTGCTAATACATATATAACAATGTTTATTCAATTAAACATTTAATCTATCATATAAAATATAATCAGATATACTTGTGATATATAATTATATGCATATATATATATATATATTAATACACATGAATAAATGTGCACTTGGCTAGGTTTAAACTCAGAATAAATACTACTATGAAATATAGTAAGTAAAATGGGATGTGTGTCAATATCAGGGACAGAGCATTCATATATTGAATGAAATGAGTGTTTCCATAGAAAAATTCATCAAAACTTTCAAAAGCTTTAATTAAAATTCAATTTAAAAAATTCACTAAAATATGTACATATTCAATCACACAAAATCGATCCAACAAGTTGCACATACAATAGTGTAGTAAGAACAATAAGTACATTAGTGTATATAAGATATTTTGAAAAACATTTTTAAAAAATCTCTATTTTGCTAAACATAAAAAAAAAAAAGAACTAACTACTCAAACTTTTTTTTTATTGAAAGGAATGAGTTTAAGCAAAGCATTATTAGTTGATTATAAGAAGTTCACGCAATGCTAAAATCTTGTTTACAACTTAAAATTAATTTCGACAAACATTTATTGTCTTTAATAAAATGTTGATATCATCCTGCCATACTAAACACAGGTGTGGTATGATATAATTTTTACAGATTATTTTTAAATAATTTAAAAAATAGCAAACGATCAAATAACAAGACACTATATATATATTGGTGGTACCTGGAATATACCTGTATGCATGTGCTCCAAGCAAAATATGGTAGTCACGTATTTACTGTGCTATGAAGTCATTATGCTCAACATTGTTTCTGCTGGTACATGAACATTGAAATGGCAACAAAAGCACTGACATGACTAATCCAAGAGATTTGATTTTTTTTTTCTAAAAACAGATAACTTTTTTTTAAAAGAGTTTAAGTTTGTAAACATTTTATTGTATATGTGTGTGAGACTATCCCAGGAATTGAAATTTTTATACCAATGCATTTAAATAAAGAGTTTTTAACAGAAAATATTTCAAATTTATATTATTAATTTAAAAGAGTTATAATGCTTCTTTAAATCTATTGCATTATGTCTTCTCTCGCATATATATGTAAGTGGTTACACACATATAATAATGTTCACACAATTTAACTTAATTATATCATTTTATTAATTTTAAATTTATAACTGTGTATCCGTTATACACATATAGACATTAATATATTAAATGTGCACACATATCTGCACATACACGTAAATATATGCTATTACACACCAATGAACTTTATACAACTTCAAACCATATGAACGAATACAAGTTTTATCTAATACGCAATTGTAATGCATGGTGATTTATCTATGCTTTGAGTCAATGTAACCTTGTTTAGCCTAAATAAAATTATAATTTAATAATAAAATACATTTTTTTGATTATATACATGAACTGTGAGGGTTCGAACTGGTGGAAAAGATACTACCTACAAAAGAACATAGTAGGTGAAATGGGATGATGACTAAATAATATCGTTTCAAGCGGAACCAAAAAAAAAAACCGTAATAAGTTTTAAATTTGTTGATGTTTTTTTTTTTTTTAAAAAAAAGTGAAACCAAAATCTTGCTATCTTTGGCATAACGTCTCCATGTAATATGCGGACAAATTTTAGCAATTAACTTTGTCCGCAAATCACTAGGTGACATTATCTTAAAGATCAGAAGATTAGAGTAGTACGTCTTCAGGGTAATGACATCATAGCAAGGTAAATACATGATTATCAAAAATTGTTGTGGCACGTAAAATAAAAAAAAAAGATGTAGTGTGCTTCAGTTCTGAAAAGTCATGCTTCGTCACTGATCAATATATACCATTTAGTAGACACATGATAAAAAAACTTTTTAATTTCAAATAATATAATTATGAGAACTAATGTGTCTCAATATATAAATATATTGTGACCATGCCATTTGCCACAATCTTTTTTAAGTAGGAGTTATAATATAGCTGATTTTGTAAAAAAAATATATTGAAATTTCATTGGTCAATAGTAATTTGTATTAATTTTTATGTGTAAGATAAGCTTAAACCTGCTAGGTTTAGGGTTAATAATCATATCTAAAGTATTTTAAAGATATATTAGTATGATTTTAAAACTAAAAGTGGTATATAATTTATTAAATAAGGTATAGAATTAATTAATGTTTCTTATATTTACAGAATATAATATTAAAGTAATAGTTTAACTGTGATATTTCATATTATATAGGTTTTCTAATATGTTTGAAATAATTTTATTTATTCAGTTTATTATTTTAAACCATCATTATTTAAGTTATTCTAGACTTTTCCAGAATGATGTCATCATGTTTGTAATTTGTATTTGAACTAGTGCTTACATATTTCAGACAGATATTATTCATTTTAATTCCTTGTTAATAAAAATTGATATAGTCAATTTCATATTTTAATTTCAGTAATATTGCAAAACTATTTCATACATTTTGTATTTAAAAAATGTAGCAATTGATTTTGTATAGTATTGTTTAACTAATATTTTGGTGATTAAATAAAATTATTTTAGAAAATAATTTGTAGCTAAGAATTTAATGTATATGTAAATTAGTGTCTGAAACAAATTTTATCAACCAATCAAGTAACAAGGAGGAAAAAGGTTATAAATACAGGTGTTTTAGCTCACTTTAGTTAGTCTGGTCTTAATTATTCTTAATTATTTTAATTCTTTTTATTTCCTTAATTAGTCTAAATCAAGTAAAGTTATAATTTTTTTAAAATATTTTTATTTTCTGAGTAAATTAGTAAAATATATTTTAAATGATGAATAACCTAAAATTTAGTGTCCCATTATGAAGTAAATGAGTTAATTCCGTCAGTGAAATTCATATTGAAACTTAATGAAACCATGATAATTTGTGGAGACAGATACTAGTTATCAAACCAATGCACAAATGCCAAGGAGATAATATAAAAACTGTAGCCAAATAGCCAAAGAAAACCTACATAGGCAACATAAAAACTTTCTATTTAATAATTATAATAAATCCTCATAAATATAAACTTATGTGGAACTTCTGTACCACAGTTATTTTGAGGAAAGTCATTAAAAGCTATCTGAAAAGGTATTATTCATTTAAAAGGAAGAATGAAAAATTATATTTTGCAAGTAAATTAATGTGTGATAATGAATTGTATAAATATGCATATATTTCATATATTATTTGAAAATGCATCGGTGAGAATGTTTTTATTACTAATCTTTATAAGAAGAGAAAACAAGACAGTTTGAATGAATATTATATTTTTTAAATCATGTGTCGAAAATGAAAAGAAAATGTTTTTAAAATTTTGCATTAAAAGATTTACTTGTTTAAAGAGAGAATGATCTTTAATAAAATATTACATGAATGAAGAAAACTAGAAGAATCTTACAAGAAACTAATTAATAAATGTGTACACATCTGAAATATATAAAAAAGCTTGAAATTTAAAAACTATAAATTATTATCCTAATGTAATGTGTGAATATACATGAAAAGAATAAGAATGAAAAATTGTTTGATAAAAATTAATTAAATAATGAATGTTATTATTCTTTACAATATTTACAAGTGCTTCCTAATGAAAATATTAGTTTTATCACAATTCTAGAAAAAGTCTGGACTAGCAAGAAAATGTTTGTGAAAGTTATTTCCTGATAATAATTATTTATTATGGATATTTCCCTGAAATTTTATGTTCTCTTTGATGTACTAAGCAGCTATTCTTAGTTGAACTTTCATCAAGTACTGAGGACAAAATTTCAATGGTATTTTTTAAAGATTAACTTTTTCATTTTTTGAAGAATTCGTTATTCAACAAGTGAAGGAGGTAAAAAATTTCTTTGCTGTAGAAACTTTTGATTGTTAAGGGCATCAATGCTCTTTCTCTCCCATTTCAACTGAGCTGTAAGAAAGAAAAGCAAAGTACTCTAGAGTAATTTTAAATTTTATCATTTTTTTCTATTTTTATTATTAATTGTTTTTAAAGAAAACATATGATAATATGTGAATTAATATGCTGATTTTCAAAATAAGTTTTAGTTTTTAAAATGTGACTAATTTATTTGAAATAAAGAAAAATATATTTTCTGAAAGGTAAAAGAGAAAAAAAATGCTTATAATTTTTATATGGGTGGACAACTGTGAAAAGGATGAGTTCACTATATTGAATTCTAATAATTTTGGAATAAAGATAAAATGTTATTCATTTTAATAATATTTTAATGTATGTTTATTTATCTCTCACATTGCATGGTTATTGAAACCATATGATATAATATTTATATGATTGATAATATGTTAATTTTTTTAGAACGTAATATGAAAGTATAAAATATACTGAATGATATTATTATTATAGCTTCTCATTTACTCTTTTTGTATTTTCTTATATTCATATATATTACTTTATTTAATGATTATATAATTATGTTTAAATATTGTAACTCGGATAAAGACAGCAAAATAGTCAAAACTGCTAGAAAAATAAAGGAAAAATTATATATAAAAAATGCATTTATGTGTATAAGAGGAGTTATAATAAAGTATATATATCAGGTGAGATATCTAAAGGTATCTAGATAATTTATGAATGCTCAAGTATGCAGAATTTCAATATTATATTGAATAGACAATATATTATTTGATATAGTATCTTTTAGATATAAAAAAATGAACATGTTGATCTCTGAATTATTTAGTATTTTAAAACAATGAATAAAAGTGTGATACAAATGAATTTTATGAAATCATTTATGTATACAATATTTTGAATCTTCTTGATTTTATTTTAGATATTTAATTTGAAATGAAGTTTAGAAATTATTTTGTGTAAAGTGAATAAGATTTGTTTACAATGATAAAAGAAGCATTCTCAGTGTGAAAGATGAAGTATAATGGTACAGGAAATTAGTTGTTAAACAAAATCCTGGGTGATAAGGATATTAAGGAGAATTATTACTTATGAAGTGTATTGCTATGAATTAATGAATAAAATACAGGTAACAGAGTTCTGTATATTTTAGTACATAAAAAAATATGTGATTGCAACCATGATATTTTGCATTAATTTGAATTATTGTAGTATTTTGTATCCCTCATTGTAACCATTATTTATCACCACTGGATCTTACATCAAAGTTGGTAAGAATAATAGGTGGACTATATAAGGTTGTTAATATTTATGAATGCAAGAAGTGAGAAAAAATTATCACAAATGATATTTATTTTTAAGATAGATAAAGATAAAAGAATGATTTGATATTCCTAGTTATAATGATAATGGAGATCAGCAAATGTTGAATGCATATTTTTGTTTGTAAGAGGATGATTAAATGCAACATCTAAATGCTATTATTGTGATAGAAGTTAAAAGTAGATAAATATAATATACATGCAATAAACATGCTGTGTATTAAAAATGCAAGGATTCCAAATGCCAACAAATAAAATAATGAATAATAAGAATAGCGAACAGTCTGCTCCACTCACAACACAAATATATATATTTAGTTCCTATGGGTAACTTCCTCCAATGAGGTATTGCTTCACACATAATGTACTATACACATGTATAATTCACTTTGGTTAATGTCCCTGGATGAGATATTACTACACACATAACACATTCTTTATATAGTTTTGTTGGGTTCATTTCCCCAATGAACTTTGAGACTGGCTGCTTTCAAGATGTTTTCCAATGGACTTGGTTTCCCAAATTCTTGGGCCCTGGTCCAGTTCAGTTGCACACGAAGACATCTAGCTTCATCATAAAGCACTGTGACCATCACTATGAGCTTCCTTTATCTGCAATCACTTCAGTCTCTCAGCAACAGTCCACTTACTAAACTCACTGGAAATCAACTCTTCACACCTAGCTGTTATCCAGATGGTTTCCTCCAGCTTCAGTTTCCCACACTCTTTGGTCCTGTTCAGCTGCTGCCTGTGAACACATTTTCACAGAGCCCTGCACACTTACTGGAACTATTGTCACTTAGATCTCTCACCAACTTGAACTGCAAAATGAACTGGAAGAACACTTGTTACTTACTCTATTTATAGTTTTTAATTACTCACACAATTATTTTCTTCCATATATCATAATGTTTTTAGGTCTATAACTAATTAATTGGTGTCATATAAATTTATTTCCATATAAGATAATTTATAGTCTATTCCATTAATTAATTAATCTCTTATCAAGAAATATTTGTGATCAGCAAATATTTCTTGGAATTAATGGATTGCAATTAACGTACATTATTTAATTAAATTTACCGCTTATCAACTTGCAATCTAAATGTATTTGTCTAATAATGTCTACTTTTTCTGAAGCACACAAACTTATATAAATATTTTTACAAAATATAGCAATATGGTTATTTAATATAACATATTTATTTTATAAAGAAGACTTGACAGAATTTAAAGTTATAGGGTCATTATAAAGTTTTTGTAGTAAATAACAATAAAAGTCATGAACGAAGTTCTTCCATTGAATATATATTTCTTTATTTACTTTTATATTACAATATTGACATATACCTGGAAGGTAAAGTAAAATATTTTGTTGGTATATAAACAAAATACATAGTATTTTGAAAATGATTTTATGTGTTAAAATTTGTATAATTATTAATATTAGTTTAGATTTATAGTGGTGGTGAATATCACTATAACCATTATTTTCTTTTGGAAATAGAAAATATATACTATCATTTACAAATGACATAATCTCTTAAATCTTATTCATTAGTGATATATTTTTTTAAAATTATATAGTGATGATGAATATTGCTATCACAAGTATAAAAAATAGTGAAAATATTATTCTCATAATGAAAAATACTTAATATTTCATTTTATAATATTTCTCATGTAAATATTTTAATCTATTTTATTTTTCTAATAAAATTATAAATGCATAAATTGTATAAATTTATGTTTTGTAAATTTAAGAATGTTTAGTAAATAATAAATTTGTTAGTGTTTTGAATTTATGTGGTCTTAAGAGTTTCATTACTTGGTGTGTCCACGTGTTTTGAATCTTCACATCTGCACACATGCATTATAATGGTTAATTGTATGATTACATTATTGTATATGGTTCATAAGAATGTTATTTTTATTATTACAAAAGATATTATTGTTAAGTTATATAATGCCAATTTAAAAAATTATATGATATTGCAATTATATTGAGAGTGTGATGTTTTCTGTAAATGCCACATAGGAGAATAATGGAATTTTATAACATAATATGATAAGAAAATATTGTCGAACTTATTAAAGGCATTCAATATTATGTTTATAAGAGTTTTATAATTTTATTTGTATTATTAATGGGCAGAAATTAAGTGAAATGCGTTACCTTAAGAGTCTTGAAATATTTATTGTGTTGTTTAATGTTGTTTTGAGGTATAGTTGAGTATATATAAAATCCTTCACTATACTTAGCTATATTATTTTATATGTAAATATTAAAAGAAGATGAACCTGAGATATTAATAAAATTTAAGAGTTAGATTAAGAAATAATGTGTAGGAGTTTTATTTAGTGTTAAATTTAGTACTATATGCTTTATTAAGGAATAATAATTATTTTAGTGCTTTATGATAAATTTTATAATTATTTAATTAGAATTTGTTTTATGTGTAATGTGAGTCATGAGAATATTGCAGTAGGTAAGAGTAATATTTTTATACCATTGAGAGTATATCTTTAGCACTGTATCTTCTTAATGTTAAACCAACTGTATTCCTTGCTAAATATCTCATCTAGAATTTCACAATTTATGTTAATATTTTAATCTACGACTAACTCATTATTTACTACTAAAATATGGTTCGATCAAAAATACTAACAAAAATTTCCGAGACTCTGTATGAGACATTTAGCAAGTTACACAGATGGTTTAACATTAAGAATATACCCCAAAAGATAATCTCAATGACATAAAAATATTACACCTACCTAATTTATAAAACTACCTATAATATTCCCATGACTGACATAAAATAAGTTCTAATTAAACAATTATAAAATTTACCATAAAGCACTAAAATAATTAGTTTTCCTTTATAAACATATATTAAATCTAACACCAAATAAAACAGTTACACATTATCTCTTAATCTAGCTTTTAAACTTTATTAATATCTCAGGTTCATCTTCTAAGAATTAGTATAAATTAATATAGCTAGGTATAGTGAGAGATTTTACATATACTCGAGTATACTTCAAAACAATACTAAACAACACAATAAATATTTCTAGGCTTTAATATAATATATTTAATTTCTGCCCATCAATAAATACAAATAAAGTTATAAAACTCTTATAAACGCAATATTAAATATTTATATTAAATTCAACAGTATTTAATTATCATATTATGCTATAAAATCTTATCATACATTTATGTGGCATTTGCAAATATCTCACTCTCAATATAATTGCTATAATTAAAAATTTGGCATTATATAACTTTCATATTATTATTATTATTATTATTATTATTATTATTATTATTATTATTATTATTATTATTATTATTATTATTATTATTATTATTATTATTATTATTATTATTATTATTATTATTATTATTATTATTATTATTATTATTATTATTATTATTATTATTATTATTATTATTATTATTATTATTATTATTATTATTATTATTATTATTATTATTATTATTATTATTATTATTATTATTATTATTATTATTATTATTATTATTATTATTATTATTATTATTATTATTATTATTATTATTATTATTATTATTATTATTATTATTATTATTATTATTATTATTATTATTATTATTATTATTATTATTATTATTATTATTATTATTATTATTATTATTATTATTATTATTATTATTATTATTATTATTATTATTATTATTATTATTATTATTATTATTATTATTATTATTATTATTATTATTATTATTATTATTATTATTATTATTATTATTATTATTATTATTATTATTATTATTATTATTATTATTATTATTATTATTATTATTATTATTATTATTATTATTATTATTATTATTATTATTATTATTATTATTATTATTATTATTATTATTATTATTATTATTATTATTATTATTATTATTATTATTATTATTATTATTATTATTATTATTATTATTATTATTATTATTATTATTATTATTATTATTATTATTATTATTATTATTATTATTATTATTATTATTATTATTATTATTATTATTATTATTATTATTATTATTATTATTATTATTATTATTATTATTATTATTATTATTATTATTATTATTATTATTATTATTATTATTATTATTATTATTATTATTATAATAATAATAATAATAATACAGACATTGCAGCAGCAACATGCTCATAAGACAGCCATCAAACCTATAATAGAATAACCATCAAACAGATTATTTAAAATGTAAAATACAATTGATTTTAAAATTTAGAACTTGTTCCAAAGTCCTATGATTGCCTATGTAACAGGATGCAATCGTTTGTTATATAGAATCTATGTAACATTTGTTTAATAAAATTCTTTGAAACAACATCATCATCAACATAATAATAATAATAATAATAATAATAATAATAATAATAATAATAATAATAATAATTCAATTCATTTAAGTGCTAAACAACAGCATAAAGTCAATTACAGTTTGCACATACAATAAAAGTGAAAATAAAACATGTAGCATAAAATGAAAATATAAATGTATACATAATAAAGTAAAAGTTAAAAGACAAAATCAAACAAAAACATTTCAGTTTAATAAGATTACAAAATTTCTTAAAATCAATATCACACAGATTAAGGTTACTCCCAATCTGATTATATAAAGAGGGTAACCTAAATAAAGGAGAAAATTTAAGAATATTAGAACAACATGTTTGAATCTGATATACACAAGTAGACCTAGTATCATAACTCAAAGACCTAATTGAGATAGTTGAAACTATATCTGATAAAATAACTTGTTTATTAATAATTTTATAAAAATATTTCAAATCCCTATACTTTCGTCTTGATGAAAGATTAATCATTTTACCCTCCCAAAAAACATATTTGAAAAACTTCTTTGAAATAGATTGCAACAAGTTACATCCTTGCAAATAACTAGGATTCCAAATTATTGAACCATATTCAATAATAGGAAGAACCAATGAAAAAAACAATTTCCGTTTAGTATCATTACTGAACTGATAACCATGTCTAAGAATGGCACCCATAACCTTAAAAGCCTTACCAACAATCATTTCAAGATGAGGAGTAAAAGATCCATTACAAGAAAACATAATTCCAAGATCTTTTTGGCATTTAACTGAAATAATTTTATGAGAATTGATATAATAACAATATTGTAAAACTTCAGATTTTTTGGAATAAGAAACAAAGGAGCATTTATCAAAATTAACTGTCATATTATTTGACTCACACCAAGCACTAAAGTTATCAATATCCTTCTGAAGGAGAACACAATCGTTAACTGACATAATTCTTCTAAAAATCTTACAGTCATCAGCATAGCTTAACAGAAAAGAATATCTCAAGCAATCCTTAAAATCATTAACATAAACATTAAACAGCATGGGTGCTAAAATACTACCCTGCGGAACACCTAAATTGCATTCAAATTTAAATGAAACTTTATTATTGAATTTAATATATGCTGTATGACTACACAGAAATGATTGAAACCAAGATACAAGTTTATTAGAGAAACCTATTTTATGTAATTTATGAAGTAAGACACTGTGATCAACTTTATCAAAGGCTTTTGATAAATCGAAATAAATAACATCTAGTCTTTGACGATCTTCAATAGCATGAGCTATATGATCATAAATTGTCAGAAGATTACTATCAATTGATCTATTAGGAATAAAACCATGTTGAGAAGAAGAAAGTATCTTACCCACATCTGAAATAATTTTATTATAAATACATCTCTCAAAAATTCGTGCAATGGTATGCAGAACAGAAATCGGTCTATAATTAGAAACACAATCCCGATCACCATTTTTGAAGATTGGAACCATTTTAGCACATTTCAAAACACTAGGAAAAATATAAGAATTAAGAGAGAGATTAAAAATAAAGGCAAAAGGTACTGCAATAAATTCAGTTAACCCCTTATAAATAAAAGAAGGAATATTATCATATCCTAAACTAGAGTGAGTCTTAAGCCTCTTAACATCTTCCCTAGAGATATGATCAATTGTACATTTAGCACTAGACAAATTGCCAGGAAATGTAATTTTAGAATCAATCCCATGCTGTGAAAAGTATAATTCTGCAAAATGTTTAGAAAATTCATCTGCATTTAATGCAGAACCACGAGTCATTTGAACCTTTTTCTTACCCAAGCCTGAATTATTAACAAAATTCCAGAATTCTCTAGGATTAGAAGAAATATTAATTTCAATTTTTTTTTATATACTCTTGTAAATCTCGTTTATAGATATATTTAGCCAATCTTCTAAAATTGATAAAGTTATTATAATAAATTATATTCTGTATCTTAAAATAGAGTCTATGATGGTAAGATTTCCTTTTAATAATCTTAATAAGAGTATATGAAAACCAAGGAGGATAACCTTTGTTAAATGACAATTTATTAGGAATATATACATCAATAAAACCATTAAAAATTTTCAAAAAATAATCCAAGCAAGAATTCACATCATTAATTGAGTACATATTATTCCAATCAACTTCAGACATTTTTTTACAAAGATCAACATAATTACCCCTCCCATAATCCCTTTTCACAACATTAGAACGAGTAATTTTAGAATAACACATCGTAATATAAAATTCGATAGGTGGATGATGAACATCAATTGGAAAAGAAACAGAGACAAAGTGAAAATTACTAACTATTGGTACATTACAAAGAACACAATCTAAAGTACATTGAAAAATCTTACCTTTAAATAAATCAGGTATATTCAAATCACCAACAATGATAATATTATTATATCTAATCAAAAAATCTTCAAGTGCTGTCAAGAAGTAATCAAGCTCTAAAAGTGAGATATTAGGTTTAAAATAAATATTTCCCAATATACATTTAAAATTATGATCCATATAAACTTCACACCATGTAGATTCACATACAGAAGAAGTAAAACATAGATCCTTATATAAAAGATTTTTGTTGATGGCAATAAGAGTATCACCTCCTCTAGCTGCATATTCTAAAGATCTATCCGTACGTAAAATAATATACCTATTATCAAGGAAAGAACAATCGGAAAATTGTTGATTTAACCAAGTTTCTGTAAAAAATATCAAATCAAAATGCTCTGTTTCAAAGAATTGTTTAATTTCCACATACTTAGTTCTCATCCCTCTAACATTCATATAGAAACAAGAAAGCCCTACCATATTAAATTAAAAATAAATCAAAACAAATAAATAAATGAAATCAAGTAAAGAAAAATGTAAGTAAGTATAGTGAATAAAGAAAATAAAAAATTAAAGAAAATAAGAAATCAAAGAAAATAAATAAATACCACTAAAGTTTTAAAGAATTAGCTAAAGTTCCATAAAAAAAACAAATGGAAGCACCACGAGGCCATAAATTGGAAGAGATTAAATCATTATGTTTATGAGCAGGAGCAGATATATAAAAGCAAGAAGACTTCGAGTTATACATATTAATTTCATGATACATGATCCTAGTTCTTAAATGTTTTTCAAGAAATACCTTAATATTATATGAATTAAGACTCACTGGCATATTAGAAACAAAATATCTATTATATTTTGTATTAATATTATTAATAATATTATGAATTTTAGAAATACCAAACCCCCTTTCCACAGGTAGTCTACCTTTTTTACCAGAAGTTGAAAAAGAGCATCCCAAACCATTTCCCACATTAACCTCATTATCAATATAATTGTTATATTTAGAGAAATGTGAATAATTTGCTCTATGAGTAAAAAAACCTCTATCAGCATTCGCTAGACAATTTTTTCTTCTGAAATTTGATTTATAAAAGTCACCATAAAAATTACTACTATACTTTTTTGGAACAGAATGTGAATATCCATCCTTCAATATATACTTTTTGTCAGAAAAATTATCATAATATCCCAGTGATGAATTATTAACAGAAAAGCCAGAAAACTTGTTAAATTTTTCATCATCATTAAGTCTAGAAAATTGTTTTTGATATTTATCAGACTGCCTATAAATTTTAGTTTTATAAACTTTTCCTTTATTGTATCTTGTACCATTATCAATTCCACTACCAATATATTCATCACATTTATAAAAATCCTGATCTAATATCTTATTATTACCTTTATAATCACCATTATAAATGCTATTATTTTTATTTTTATCTTTTTTCCCAAAACTATTTTTACCTTTATCTCCAATAAAGAATGAGGACTTGGTCAACTTTTCTAAGGTATTATTACCCTTAAAAGATGAATTAACATCACCAGCAAAATCAACCTTAGCAATATCCCCAAAGACTTGTGTTTCCAATAAATCACATTGTATACCTACATCACCAGAAATAACACAATCACCAATAGCTTTAGATTTCTTCACACCAAATTTTGCCATATTCATAATCATACTATAAACTTCCTGAAGAGACATAGATTTTAATAATTCAAAAGTAAAACCAGCCATGTCTACTTTTCTACTTTCCTCATCTTGAAGCAAATTAACTATATCCACATTCGAACTAGAATTTAAACTCCTATCAATACCTAAATTATTATCACTATTATCTTTAACACTACCTCTATTATAATTATCACTTTCAGAAATATTTCCAATATGTATATCAGTTTCCACATCTATAAGATCATTATTATTAACTATATCCACATTAGAACCTAAATTATTATCACTATTATCTTTAACACTATCTCTATTATAATTATCCTTTTCAGAAATATATTCAATATGTACATCAGATTCCACATCTATAAGATCATTATTATCTATTGACCCAACACTCTCAATATTCATCATTTTATCCACAGACAATTGATTACATTCTATACAATGAAAAAAACCCAAACCAACAGAATCAAAAATGTTTGCATCAGACCTGGACAACTTCAAACAAGATATATGAAAATACCCTAGACAAAAACCAGAGCACTTAATTCCATTATCCACATCTGACAATTCTACATTACAATAAGTACATTTAACCCCCAACTACATTTAAACCCAAACCATATGTAGAAGAATCTATGACTAAAACATCAGGATCATTACCAATATTAATATCAGCAAATGGTGTAGTAAGATTATCTGAATTATCTATTTCGTGTTCAGAATTATAATAATGACTACAAAATTCACATATGAATTCCGGATCATTATCATTAAAGATTTTAAAATCACTTAATTTATAACAATCCAAATGATACTTTAGCCCACAAAAACCAGCACACTTTAAATATTTTTGTTTGCCATAAATATTACATAAACAGAGAGGACATTTAACAGCAAATGGGGCCATTAATTATAATACAAAAATAAAAAAAATATAACTATAAAATATACAAATCTTCCATTAACATATACAAATCATATATACACAAAACTTTAAACAAAAAAAATTCACATACAACATATATAAATCTGTAATATCTTAAAGAGAGTAACTTCTTCTTTTTCTCCCTTACTATTTTCAGATTGTCCAATAAATATATAAACAATGTCCAAAATAAAATTATTGAATATATCAAAGTCACTATGTACTTAATTATTAATAAAATGAAATTTTATATCTACTGAAACTAAGACAAAGACAAATATGTTACTTAAAAATAAAATAATAGACATTAGAAATTCCATTGATTATGTTTCAAATAGAAACACATACATATTAAAAAACCATATTAAAAAAAACTTGAGTCATATAAATTAAACCATGATAATAGTTTCCAAAAATAAAATATAAGCTTTAGTAATAAAATTCTCCAGGCATATTAGTTTTAAATGCAGATCACTTAGGAAAAAAACACTAAAAAATCCGTTTACTTCTAAAATTCCCAAGGCATAATTAGATCCCAGTAAACAATCTATTAAAAGAAGCTATTAACAGAAGCTATTCCATTAAATAATTTTGAGGTCAAAGCAGTTTTCAATGATGAATTATATTAGAACAATAGAAATGCTAAAAATCTTTAAAAAAACACATTTTATCCAATTTTGCAGACGATATGCACATAATAGACACTAGAAATTTCATTGATTATGTTTCAAATAAAAACATACATATTAAAAAACCATGTCAAAAAAAAAAACTTGAGTCATATAAATTAAACCATGATAATAGTTTCCAAAAATAAAATATAAGCTTTAGTAATAAAATTCTCCAGGCATATTAGTTTTAAATGCAGATCACTTAGAAAAAAAAACACTAAAAAATAATTGTATATTGCTTGTATATGTTATATTTAGCTACTATTAACTTTTATCACAATAATAGCATTCACATGTTGCATTCAATCATCGTCTTACAAACAAAAATATGCATTCAACATTTAGTGATCTCCATTATCAGTATAACTAGGAATATCAAATCATTCCATTACCTTTATCCATCTTAAAAATAAATATCATTTGGGATAAATTTTTCTCTCTTTTTACATTCACAAATACTAACAACCTTCTATAGTCCAGCTTTACCAACTTTTAAAAGTATAGTATTCACAATGTAAGATCCAGTGGTGATAAATAGTGATTAGAATGACAGATAAAAATATGACAATAATTCAAATTAATATGAAATATCATGGTTGCAGTGCTTAAGGTCACATATTTTCCATGTATCTTAAAGTCCTGCCATGCTTCTACCTAAGCACTTACTGAACTATGGAAAGAAACACAATTGACCATGTACTCAGATATACAGAACTCTGTTATTTGTATTTAATTCATTAATTCATGGCAATGTACTTCATAAATAATATTTCCTCAATATCCCTATCATCCAAGATTTTGTTTCACAATTAATTTCTCAGACCACTATACTTTATCTTCCATACTCAGAATACTTCTTTTCTGATCATAAAATAAACTATCCACATTACACAAAATAATCTCTAAACTTCATTTCAAAGTAAATATCTAAGATAAAATCAAGAAATCAAAATATTGTATATGCAAATGATTTTATGAAATTCATTTATAACACACTTTTATTCATTATTTTATATTAATTCAGAGATCAGCATGTTCCTTTCTTTTAGATGTTTAAATTAAGAAAATTATTGATTTGTTTTACTTTAAGTTATTAAGTTATAATTTTAAGTCATTTTAAGGATTTTAAACTAACTCACCAGCTATATATATGTTTATCTTTGCTTCTCTGCATATAGATACATTAGCATATATATAATTACTTCTTCAGCAATTGATGGGGTTTTCTTGGTAAGCTTAGTTTTTGGTCCAGATAAGAGTTGTTCTGCAGTTGGTTCCACTTAAATTAGGATTTGGTAAGCTTTATGCCAATAAGCTATTTTCTCTGAACATATTTGTAGTTATGAATATCAACATGTAGAGCAGCTCCTTCCTTGCATTCTTACATCCTCATGGTATCTCTGTGTAACTCTGGAAACCAGCTCTGCCAACCACTTCTCAAAAACTAAAAACCAGGGTGTTCTTTTCAAAAACTACTATCCAGACTAAAATAATCTTTTATCCAAACCTTTTATAGACTTTTATTGGGTGATAAAAACACATTTAATTAAAAAGTGTTTTTTATCTCTCTAATCCTTTTTGAAAACAAGTTTGTAAATTTTTATCAAAGTGTGATATACATGTTTTTACTTAGAGAAATTTAACAATTAATTAAAAGATTTCAAAAATACCATATTTGTTTTTAAATTCAAAATCAGAATTACAAATAATATTTATTAGATCTTTTTAACTGTTTAATTTATAATAAAATTCTATTTTAAATTCATAATTATTTAATCTTTTAATTATTCCAGGAAACTGTAGAAAAATATCTACAATTTTTTTGTCTGTGTTTATTTCTATTTTCCTTTATGTGCACACATAACTATATTGCTGTGTGCCATATAAACCAACAGATTTCAACATAGACACCACAGAGATTGAAATTATTGATAGAAAGAAGTTTAAATAAACCTCCTTAAAGTGGTAAATATAATCTGCTTTGAATGCAGACTAATAAATAGTCAATTATAATATTACAAATTGCAATTGTAATTTTCAAATAGCACCCAAAGTATTACTTAAATAACAAATCTAATAATGCTCCAGGCTAAATGGGTTTATAAGTAACCATTAGAAACCAGTCAACAGTCAGACAATCTCAATATAGATAATCTAATTGTAAGAATAAATTATTAATCAATTAATACTTTTAAACTTCTATGCTCTGAGAGTTTTTAAATTTATATGTTATTTGCTTCATATATTTAGTGTTAGGCACAATTGCTGTTAGTTTTCAAGTTTGAACATAGAATAAATAATCATATCTCAATAATATGAAATTGAAACAGAAGGAACTGCAACTTCCATTTTAACTAATAATCAAACATCAATAAATTATGGTAATTTAAGCATCAGTTAATTGACATTATTATAAATCACAGAATTAATGTGTATCTTAGTTTGATTTATGTACAAAATTAATATTTAATCATTCAGCCTTTACAACCTCCAAATAACAAATGAAACATCATTTTTAATAAGTGTATCTATGAACAATCATAAGTTAGTACATGAAATTGAAATGAAAGTAATTGAAACTTCCAATAAACTCTATATAAAATAATGCACAAACATCAATAGATTAAGAAAAGAATATAATTATAACATCTATTCTTTTAGTTTTACTATTGATTTAAGCATTAGTTTATTAACATTGTTAAAAATCACTGAGAAAAATCTCTATAATAGTCATTCATTTGGTATTTGGGGATTGTTAAAACACTAAGGAATTACTTTGATTCTCTGAATGGTTAAATAGTAATTTCAAATTACTTACACTGTACATTAATTAACCTAAAATATAAATTTCACTCTCTGATTTATAAAAATATCAATAAACTAATGCATAAATATCCACAAAGCTAAAAAATTCTATTCTTTTTATATTATATTGACATTTGCCTATTAGTTTGTTGGGAGTTTTAAGGATGTTCAATAAAATTGAGAAATATAATAGCAAGATCATAAAACCAATCAATACATTCTTCCACTTATTGGATATGATTCGATTGAATCGATTATTGAAAATCACATCTTTGTTGGATTGAACATGTAAAATATGTAGTGCAAGTCTTCCTAAAAGAATGTTTTATGGTAGACTTGAGCATGGTTTTCATGAGAAAGATAGATCCTGTCTACAAAAATTATCTCAAAGACATTTGGAAAAAATACATTAATGACTGTTTCTATTGGACAGCTATGGGAGTGAATAGAATATATTGTAGAGCTACACTTAAATATAGTGAAGTAATATTACTGCAGTGTAATTTTCAGTAGACAACTCTCACATAAGATAGAGAATGATTTCTAGCCACTTTTAACAGTTCGTGGAAAGGTGTAATCATAACCTTATGACCATGTGAAAAAGATGTATGATCGCCAACATGCAAATTTTGTGCTGAAACAGCATTCATCAGTTGGCTCATATCACAATTTTTCACACATATCTTTATTATTGTTTGATATACATAGATAGCCAATTACAACAGTTTAATTGCTAAGAATTTTAAGAAGAAAAGTTTTCAGCTGAAGAAATTAAAAGACAGCAAAAATATCAAACAAAAAAGTTTTATATCCATATTTATGTTTTATAGATTGGTTTGTTTTCTTTCATTTCCTTGGAATTGGAATGATCATACTTATTTACAATGGCTGCTTCATATATGCTATTGTTTATATTGTTTGATCTTCTATTTCGGAAGATATCTCGAGTTATTGAAATATTTGCTTAATTATTATTTAAGTTCTTGCATCACAGCCCTTCTTTTTATCAAAAATAAAATCATGGAAATCAGACCAGACTATTTTTTATGCAAGCATTAATATTATGCATTATGTGGGTTGAACTTTATTTACTTGTTCTGTGAAATGTTGAAAATCATTTGTCTTAATTATATAAAAACTTTATATTCTTCAAAAAAGTGTCAAAATGTTTCTTCACTAGTTTCACAGAGCAAACAGATTTAATCTTTAATAACCTAACTATTATAAATCTATCCAGGAGTTTCTTTTCTCACTTTATAATTTTTAAAATCTATATGTTTAAAGAGGTGAGGCTAAATTCACATTAGGTGGCTTTCAGATATCAGTGATTCAAAATATAAACTTTGTATGTGATTTTTAAAAAGGAATCATGCAATTTTGGTACAAGTAAATTCATATTACTTAAATTGAATGAAGTTATATTATTGAAAAAGATGCAATAAATTACCCAATATATTTCCCCCTATTTAATGTCAAAGTGTAAAATAATTTAAAATTCTCTTAATTAGGGAATTAAGAATTTAATAATATATTATTAAGCTATGATCATTAAGGGTCAGATTTTTTTATCAAAATAAACATCATGATTTAAATCATACCACATGATCCTGAAAAATATATTGAAATGATTGTAGTTATTTAAAATATATATTAAAAGTAAAGATCGTTACCAAATGAAAAATTTCCATTTAACTAAAAAAAATTATCTAATGTGAACTATAATTAATTTGAGTCAAGACAGAATTAATCAGATTGAAAATAAACTTATCACCTGTAACCTCCCCGTTGGCTGAAATACTTCCAAAAATAATAAAAGAAATAAAAAGAATAAAATGTCTAACAGAACAGAAAATGCTCCCTTTTTTCTTCATTTGGAAACCAGTTGAAGCAATGGAAGAAAATCAGTGGGGGCCATCTTTTCTCAGGATCTCAGCTTCTTTAGATCACAAAACCGACAAGGGACTTTGAAACAGATTGCCCTGATCTTATTATATTTTTAGTGTATCTTAAGGGTTGCAAAGATAGGTAATAGAAATCTACTTACTATTCTATGTGTATCTAGTATGATATATAATACTAGGCAGTAATTCAAAGAAGACTATTCATTTATTAACTTGAATTATGAACATATTCTATAATTAAAATAGTGTAATTATAAGCATTTTGAGTCACTGGTTTGTGTCTTTCATTGTATTATGAAAATTAGTTGCATTCTAAATACTTCTAGATAAAATAGGATTTTTTCTTATAAAAAAAATTAGGAGCTAAGAAAATTGCAAATCTTGACGTGGTAAACAGGATTGCAAATACTATCACATGACACCAACTTACACATTGCTGTTCAGCAGGACACTCCTTTTCTTTCACCATCCCCAGATTAGTTTCTAGCTTATGGTTTTCATTAATAAGGAGCTTGAAGCTGTGCATTTGGATCCTTAGGATGAGGTACCCTTTCTTTTAACAGCCAGAAGAAAAAGAAGAACTGCTATCAGGAAGAGGCATTAGATCTAAAAGACCCCAGTGCACAGCTCCTAAAACCAAAGTCATTCACTGACAAAAACAATAAGCTAGAAACTAATCTTAGAATATTGTATTAAACAGGCAAAACTCTCCATATATGTGCTAGCATAGAAATGGTGATCATGTGATGGATATTGTATTGTGACAGCAAATTGATAGGGATTTAATAAGGCTATCATCTGGCATTTATTAGTTATTAAAGCGTACATTAGGTGGCATAGTGGTCGTGAAAAAAGGAGTAATTTAAATCATTAAAAAAAGAGTCTAAATAGTTCATGACATTTTTTTTTTTTTTACATTAAAAATTCAATTACGAATTGCTGACACAAACATTGAAAACTATATTCATTTTCACACTATTCTGCCTAATTGTATTATATAGTTTATTATTACTGATATCTTGTTTACAATATATAATAAAGCTTATACCCCTTACTCTTACTTTTCACATGTTTTTTCAAATAACCTTGAAAATATATCAACAAAATAAAACACGGCTGTATTACACTTGGATTACATACATACAAGTAGATATTTCTAGGTGTAAAATATGAATAGTTAACAAGTGCCCCTCCCCCTATCACTGACATTTGTTTCAGCAGATATTTAAAAAGACATGATCAAACATTTTCGTATGCGTGCATTCTTACATATATATAAATATCTGGAGATGTAAATAACATGTTCAATTGAGGCAGATGGGGGGGGGGGGATAAGCTCGGATATAAATATTGAACGATTTCTTTAGTTCTATTTCATCCCTCTGCCCAACTAAAGGATTTTATTTATATCTTTAAAGAAAAGCTTTTCAATTTAATATATAAAAAAAACTGTATTTTTTTAATTACCCAATATTTATAAACCATCTTTTAAAAGTCTAATTACGTAAGAAGGTCTTACCTCTGTTCAGCTTCTTTATGCCACACAGAAATCAAAATTCTTTTGTTTATGTCTTTATCCAATAATTCACTATTAAAAAAAAATGAATTAAATTTCTTCAGACTGATTGGTGGGGAGGGGGATTTGTTTGGGAAGTTGATTGTTTGTTGATCATGTGACCTAGCTTTCATAATAAAGAGCAACTAATTAAAAGAATATTAAATAAAAAAATATGAATATTTTAAAGCAGGCAAAACATTGACTGCTTTACATTTCCTTTTTTTTTATGTATAAAAATAAAGAATTAATTAAATACTTTAATAATTAAACTATTGGAAGTTGAACTTTATCCACTACACATGTACATTATATTCATTCACAAGAAAACATATTAGCAGCATTTTTTTTTTTTTTACACAAACGCGTGCACACACACAGGCATGCAATTACTGAAAAATCAAGTTTTCACAAAAATTATGATTTAATAGTAACAAATAAGTAACAATTGAATTGAATTTATCCCATAATATTGGCCAAAACTATTTTTCGCCGTAATATTTATTTTTGCTATTTTTAGAAATAGACTAAAATGTATACTTTTTATAAAAATATAATAAAAAGAAACTGCTAAACAAATCTAATGAATAATATTTCTGTAGTGCTATTTTCACTACACCACTCTCGTGCAAGATAGGGACTGGTTTCTATCTGCCTCTAACATCTTGTGTAATGTAATCATATACATATGACAAAAGACGGGGAAAAATGTATGATCCTAAGATGGACATTTTGCATAGAACCAGTAGTCATCAGTTGACCCAGATCATCATATATCTTTATCATTGTTCAGTATATACAGACAGCCAATTACTAGTCAAACTTACCATCCTCAAAAGTTTGACACAAACCACTAAATGGAAATATTAATGAATAGTTTCTGTAGTGTAATTTTCATTACACCACTTATGCAAGGTAGGCAGTAGTAGTTTCCATGTGCTTTTAACACCTTGTGGAGAGATGAAGTTATAAACATTTGCCCAGACATGAAGATGTATGATACCCAAAATATGAATTTTGTGCTGAACCAGCACTCATCAGTTGACCTGGATCACTTTCTCTTACACCTATCTTTATCATTATTCACTATATTGTACCGGTCGAAATTGTATGTTAACTCAAAATTCACAGCCTGGATAAAAGTACCTCGAATCCAACCATATGTGAAGAATATTTATGGATTTTGCCCTATTTACCCACTCTCTAAATTTCCCACCTAATTAACAATATTTTCGAGGCAAGCAATTAATCTTCTCTAAACTCCGGCCAGAAGAATCAACAGTGAAGCATGAGCCTCGACTAATTCTAACATTTAACTTTAACATTTATTCTAATTATACCTATTCATGAACTTAAAAATAGGAATGGTATGAGTGTGACCTTGAGTCATCAGATAGCAGCACAATAATTTTAGAATAAAATTAATGGAAATGAACAACGGATAGATTAAATTCACATATATATTTAATAATAACATCTCTATAATTCTTTAATGTCTTGCTGATTTATTTCATTGTTTGTTAACATCAATTTTGATCATATCACTTATTACGTGTTGTGTAAGGGAGCGGTATAGTTTATATGCCAATTTAAAACAGATAACATGATTAGAGTTCTATGGTAGATACCCACTCAAGTATGTAATATAAAAAACAAATATTTGATAGCCCTATTTTGAGTAACTTTAATATAAGTAAAAATTATTCTAAGAGAGAAATAATTTGATTATATTTTTAGGAATTGGCTTCAAAGAGAGTGACACACTTAAATATAAGCGGTAATATTCACAATTAAATACGTCATTGATTGTAAAATATAAATAATATTATCAGACCGTCATCAACCCACTATGATGTGCTCAGAAACAATAAATATTAATCAGACCCAGCATTTGACATGACCAACACAAACTCAATTCCCCTGCCCCGTTCTAGTAACACCAAAAAATAACGACAAATGGTTTGCGCAATTAGCAAAGCTCAAGATATTTCAGGTGAAAGATCAGGAATTGCCAAGGCTTGCTACCTCAGCTTACCCCAGTTCTTCCTAATTTAGTCTTTCATATCCTGACCTACATTTTTAGTCTGTGAATATATCATGTGTTAGAATTCTGATTTAGCAATCAAAGGACAAAATAGGTGATCAAGCAAAGTGCTGGTGAGGCAAAATACAAATACTGGAAAAATAGATTTTAAAATTAATATATAAAAATTGTACTGAGCCACAAAAGATTATACTGATATTATACGGATTGACCAAGATTGGATCAACACAAAATAAACCAAAATATTACTACGAATATCATTTCTCTGGGCGACATGTCTCTCCTTTCAAAACAAAATCCCACCAATATTTTTAAATTTAACATTTTATACTCTCTCTTCCTGTTTATCAAGAAGAAACTTTCTACACCCCCTCCCTTTCATTCTTTTAAAATGAAATAATAAAGTTTCACACTTGACCCAGCGTCTCTCCCAAAACTAAACCGTATAGCATAAAATATTTTCAAAATGTATAAAATAAAACAAAATTATTTCACCTCGACAAAAAGGGTGCTCCAAATAATAATCATTTAGAGCAAAGAGTTATTTATTTACTGACAGACATTGGTCGGGAAATAAGAAGCATAATTATTTAATATAAAACTTTTGTCGAGATGGAACAAATTGGCATATAAATATCATTTTAAATCAGACATTTATAAATCTTAAACAAATACATTCATAAGTAAATCATAAATATCTTTCTAAACCGCTTTAAGAGAAAAGTTTTGCATTAATAGAGGCATAATTTTAAGACACACAGTTAGACCAGAGACATTAAATTTAAATTATAGCAAGTCAAGATTACAGAGTTTAGTTAATAAAATATTTACATTTAATTAGGGAGAAATTCATTTTAGAAGACATTTAGTTGTAGTGAAATTAAATTATATGGTCAACTGAAATTTAAAGAATAAATTAGGTGGTTAGAAATGAACAATTGAAAAGATATTATCTAATTTATTCGGAGTTCGCATTGGAAATCTAGGTACCATGATGAAATATGAATTTGGAGTGGTCTTTCCTTATTTTTGCACAGACATAGCTAACTATGAATTTGATTTAAGAGTTCAACAGTTTGGCAGTCCAAAGTTCAAACATTTGACAAAACCTCTCTGGCTTCCTGGTACTTTGGCTATCATACTTGGAACAATGGGAAAACGGGCAGTCTATGGACGCTTCACCCCACTACAATGCTTCTGCACATATCTATATTTGTTTAAAAATAAAACCAGCATGGATTTGGCTTGCACTGACTGAATGAATCTATGATTGATTGGCTCCTATTGTTCTCATGGACTATTTATACATTTTCAGGATACTTTTTGAAAATTCCCTTTTCATTCGTCCAAGGCCAAGTGGATATATAAAATTCAGGCGACCGTAATCATTGATTTAAAATATTTTAGCATTGTATTCTTAAGATCTACTCTCCCAATAAACCCAATGATTTTATTGTTTCAAATCTATTTTTAATTTAATATAGATTTGAAGAATTTTTCTTTCAAATATCTTTTCTGTTTTACTTTTAATTTAATTAGAAATTCCATTACTATTTTGTTAATGGATTTTCTTTTGTTTTAGGTTAAAGAATGTTAGCAGAGTTTATCGCGAAAGTAAATCTCTAGAATAAAATACTTTGACTTTAAAAAAAAATAGCATATTAAAAATTTATTTATTGATTTTTATAAAAGTTTCCGTCTGTAATTATATATATATATATATATGTATTGGGCATATATATATATACATCTGACCCCTCCCTCCAATATTTATAATTAAAATTTTAAATAGAAATTTTTTAGATTTACTTATTTACTGATCTAAAAATTAAATGTATACAAGATGGCAGATGGAACGTTTTATAAACATCGTTACACGCGTGGATCTGGTTCAATCCTAATTTAGAAATCTAGAAAGATGTGAAGCATGGATCTGACCTGCAGATCCGTTGCTTCAATATATAGATGGTGAATTACTACAGATTAATTGATAAATATCAAACTTACTATTCTCATAACTTTCTCACAAACCAGTAATATATTTCTATCAAGTAATTTTCAAAGTTATGAAGGCAGTAAGTTTGACACTTATCCATTAAACTGTAATAATTTCCTATCTATATATAGTGAATAATAATAAGAAAGTGATCTGGGACAACTGATGAGTGCCAATAAGAAAGTCAGTTATTTGATGATTTACCTAAGTTTTATGAAGTGATTCCGTGATGATAGAGTGAGATGGAATTCACACTTACATAACTTCTCTTACTTCACCTCTTCCTGATCCTCATTATGCCATAAAGTTCAAACTCAGGGAGAATGAACATGTACTCTATTTCAAGGTATGATTATTTCGGAAATGACATGTACATTGGATATGCATATTGTGTGATTAATTGGAAAATAAATGAAATGACAAACCAATTTAATTTAATATTTAATTTAAACAAATTAGTCTTGATGATTGTTACTATTCATGATTGTTTTATAACAAAAATAATGTTTTTGCTTAATATAATAATTGTATAGGCATGATCAGCCTATGTTTGTATTCATTAACTATATAATAACCCATACCTTTGATCCCTACGAAGGATAGTCATTCCCTATTTGAATTTAACAATTTCTAATTTACATCGAATACAATTTAAAAACTATATTTTAACAATTAAATTTGATCATTAATTTTCGATCCAACTATCTATATTTTATAATTTGTTGAAGGTTGCTTTTATATTTTAAGATCATTCCTACTCTGGTGTCAATCACTCATAGTGTTTAGTCATACATTCCGAATAACAAATAATTAACAATTAACCCAAACATGAATATCAAATATTGTAAATGTCAAAATGTGAGGGCTTAGTAATATATAAGAACAAAGTTTCACCTTTCAGGAGTCTGCACCTATATTTCATTAAATTAAAAATTAAAATTAGAATCGATGATTCCCCTTCCCTATAGACTAATTGATGACTGAATGAACTGACTCTCTGTTTTCAAAAGAAAAAAATCAAATTAACAAGCAAAATAAAATAAATAAATTATAAAACATGAGATATTAATCCAGTGTAGTCTAACCAGTTCAAAATATCATAGTTCATATTGGAGAATGTCTGAGTATCTTTGCCTTTAGAAAAGTTCATTTGCATTAACTGGATAGTAGTTTATCTGATGGTATTCAGTCACTATTTGAATCTTTGGAGTGGTGACTCCTTTTATAAATTATCTTTCCTGTGCTGAGATAATTTCTTTACTTGACAGTAGCACATTGTACATCTTTTTGTTAGCATGGTCATCATGAATGTTAATTTTAAATTATAATCATATCAGAAACTCTTGGTTGCACGATGAGCAACTTCATCTTCCCGCTTTCTCACTTCCTAGTCATGCATGACTTCTTTTCTAGTTTATAACTTGGGTTAAAGATATAAGCTTTATGGAATTAGGGTGGGTTCTTTAAGCAATTTCCTCAAGTTGCGATTGTAGTGGCTTATGAGCTTTAATGTTATGGATAGTTAAGATGATAAATAAAGTAAATTTTCTTGATGATATAATTTATTTGCCTACACTTTTTCTTCAAAACAATAAAGTTGTTCAATAAATAGAAAGGACACGTGCTTCGCGGTTTCGAAAAGGTGGATGTTATAAGTAATTTGCATGCATTTGCATAGAGTCAACAATCTAAAAAAAGGACTATGATTATGGAGCTGCAAGGGCTCCGAAAGCGCTAAGTCCATAAAATAGAAGCTTACTAATAATAAACTTAAAGTTTCACCTCAGCTATTAATTTTAGCTTATCAGTAATATATTGTCTTATGTTTGATTTATTGATGATTGAGTTTCAAGTTCAAGCTTTTATTTTCATAGTTGACATCATTTTGATATTTATAGAATTTTATGTTGGATTAATAAACAAAAAAAATTAACATTAATAATTTCTTTCTTTTGTTTTTTGAGGTTTTTGCTAGCTTGCATTGAAGGGTTTGGTATATATATAGGACTGCAGAAAGAAATTTGCTATTAAATGAAAGCAGACCCTTTGATTCCTATTGGAGACTTTAAAGGAACTGAGCAGGGCACAATCCTAATATCCACTCCATATGTTCTTGTTGTTGCAACTGTTATAACTGAGTGATTATTCATATAGTATCCAAACATGGATGGTCTTCTTACCAACACGCATTAGTCAGCAGGGTGAGTTTATTGGCTTTTTACTTCTGAGTTTAAGATCAAGAAACACCATGGTCTTTCTTCTCAGTTGCCTGATAAGGCAGAATAAATGTATTAAATGATACTTCTAATAGATATATACAATCAGGACAGACAAAAATAAGTCATAGCCCTTCTTCCCAGGAGGCTGTAAAATTACCAATCAAGGCAGCGGTTAATGGCTGAAGACAGAGGGTACTAAGAATCCCGATTGTGGACCCAGGCTGCCATTGAATGATGACTTTTTATTTTGGTACTTGCATCTGCAGATTACTTTCAAATGAAGGAAGATTGCAGGAATTAGAAGAACTATTTTATATTAAATGGGACATTATTGGACTTTGTGAAGTCAAAAAAAAAAAGGGGGGGAGGGAACAATTGATTTAAAAAGTGGGCATGTATTCTACTATAAAGGCACAAATATCTGAAATACAAGTTGAATCATCATCATCATTATCAACCATTATCAATCCACTGCAGGATGAAGGTCTCTCCAAGTTTAATCCATCTTCTCCGATCTTTAGCTTCTCTTCTCCATGTCACCCTGCACACTTTCTTATTTCATCCATCCATCTCACATGTGGTCTCTTTCCAGGTCTTTTACAATCTCTTGGAATCCAGTTTAAAATTTCAATTGTTCATTTATTATCATTTCTTCTAGCAATATGTCCAGTCCAATTCCACTTCAATCTTTTAATTTTTTCAATGAGGTCTGTAACACCCGTTTGTTCTCTTACCCATATAATGTGTTTTCGATCTCTTCTTGTTACTCCCAACATACATTTCTCCATACTGTTTTGAGTGGTCTGAAGTCTCTATTGCTCTTCTATTACGTGTCCAAGTCTCAGATTCATAAGTAAGAACTGGTAAAACACCTTTGTTAAAAACCTTCCTTTTCAAACACATAGGCATATTTCCTTTTAGTATCAAGTTATACCTACCAAAAGCACTCCAACCAAGTTTAATTCTATGATTAATTACCTCCATTATGTTTCCATCCGTATTAATAATCTGACCAAAGGTATTTGTAACTGTTAACTTCTTCTAATTCATCATAATCAATCTTTATTTTCATATTTTGAGCAAATCGATTAAACATTACTTTAGTCTTTTTAACATTTATCTTAAATCCTACTTTCATCTGATAACTCCTGCAACATTTCCTGCAGCTCTGAAGCATTATTTGCAAAAACAACTACATCATCTGTGAAATCTAAATGACTTAAATACTCTCCATTTACTTTCACTCCTTTAGTTTCCCATTTTAATCCACAAAATACTTCTTGCAGCGCTGCTGTAAAAAGTTTTGGAGATATGGAGTCTTCTTGTCTTACACCTTTCTTAATATTGACTTTCCCAGTATCATTAGGTAATCTAATTGTTGCTGTTGCATTTTATAAATACTCTTTAAAATATGACAATATCCTGGATCTATATCTTGATGATCCAATGCTTTAATCACTGAAGAAATGTTTATAGAATCAAATGCTTTTTCATAATCTACAAATCCAAAACATAATGACAACTCATATTCATTTGTCCTTTCTATAACTTCTCTCAATACCTGGATATGATCTACTGTACTAAAACCACTTTTAAATCCAGCTTGTTCTCTTGGTTGGTGGAAATCCAATGTTCTCTATAGACTAGTTGTAATTATCTTGGTAAATTTTTTTATATAAAACAGATAAAAGTCTGATGGGTCTGTAATTTCTAATATCTTCTTTATCACCTTTTTTAAATATTAATATTATTACTGCATTCTTCCAATCATCTGGTACATCTTTATCATTTAGACATTTGGTATATAACTTTGCTAAAAAAAATTCTATTTCTTCACCTGCTTCTTTTAATATATCAATTATAATTCCATCATTACCTGGAGCCTTTCCTTTCTTCATATATTTAATTGCATGTCTCACTTCTTCATTTAAAATTCTGGGCAATTCAGAAGACCTAATAGATATAGGAGAGATACTTGTTCTTTATTACTATATGAAAATCTTCTACCAATTTCATGATGTCACTGCTTTTTAGTAATAATTCCATCTTTTTTTTCTTATTGCAGATATAAATTTCCTACCAATACCAAAATGTTGTTTTACATTCTTAAGACTTTTATTTTCTTCTACAAATTTACTTGCTAGTTCACAGTTATACTTTCTTATATCATTTTCAATTCTTTTCCGCACCATTTTACAAAATTCAAGATATTCAGTTCTTTTTAATGGATCATTTTTGTATATCTTCATATTCCTTCTTTTCTTCATAAATTCTCTAGTCTTAGTAGAAATTTTATTGGTCAATTGCTGCTTTTTTCTACCAGCTATCTAGTTTTTAAAAGTGTATCTGTTATTTTCATATTAATTTCATTCAAATCTGAATCATGTTCAAAATCTACTAATACTTGAAACTGATTTGTAAGTTCTAATTTAAATTCATTAAAATGTTTCTGAAGATTAGGAATATCAACTGTAAATATTGTTTTTCTTAATAATTTTTGTCTCTCTAGTTTTACATTAACATGTATCTTACACCCTTACTAATCAATGATCACTTCCTGTGTTAAATTTATTAAGAACATTACAATCTTGAAATATGTATTTCCAGTTAGTCAAAATATAATCCAATTCTGCTGTATCTTCATTTGGATGCTTCCATGTTCATTTCCTTTTAACATTTTTCTCAAAAAAGAATTCATAATATAAAGTTTTTCTTTTTCTACAAACTCCACAAGTCTATGTCCTCTCTCATTTCTATTACCATAACCAAAAATACCCACAGCACTTTCATCTTTCATTTGTTTACCAATTCTAGCATTAAAGTCTCCCATAACAATATTAAAATGTTGTTTACTCTGATCAAAAGCCTTTTGTACATTCATATAAAAATCTTCTACTACTTCATCACTATGAGAACTTGTTGGGGCATAAACCTGAATTATCTGCATTTGGTATCTGCTACTAATAACTAATCTTGCCACTCTGTCCGATACCCCATCAATCTCCACAATTTTGTTCTTCCACTTTTTATTTAAAATGAATCCTACTCCACTTGTATTTTCAATATTTGTGCTTTTATAATAGAGTATATGTCCACTTTTTAAATCAATTGTCTCTTCACCTTTTCTTCTAACTTCACAGAATCCAATAATGTCCCATTTAATATAAGAGAGTTCTTCATCTAATTCTTGCAATCTTCCTTCACTTGAAAGTGATCTGCAGTTGTAAGTACTTAAATAAAAAGTCGTCATCAAATGGCAACCTGGGTCCGCAATCAGGGGATTCTTAGCACCCTCCGCCTTCGGCCACCAACCGCTGCCTTGGTTGATGACTTAAGCCTCCTGGGAATAAGGGCCATGCTTTATTTTTGTCTGTCATAATTGTATATATGTATTGGAAAAATATTTATCATTTCCACAAACATTCATTCTGCCTTATCAGGCACTGAGAAGAAAGACCATGGTGTTTCTTGATCTTAAACTCAGAGGTAAAAAGCCAATAAAATCACCACACTGGTTAATGCATGTTGGTGAGCAGCCCATCCATGTTTGTATACTATATGAACAATCACATAGTAATAACAGCTGCAATGACAAGAACGTATGGAGTGGACATTAGGAATTTGCCCTGCTTGGTTCCTTTAAGGCCTCCAAGAGGAATCAAAGGGTCTCTTTTCAGTTAATAGCAAACTCCTTTCTGCAGCCACAAGTTGAATAGGATTCATTATAAATAAAATGTGGAAGAACATTGTGGAGACTGATGGTGTATCGGACAGAATGGCATGATTAGTTATACAAATTAATAGCAGATACCAAATCCAGATAATTCAGGTTAATGCCCCAACAAGTTCTCATAGTGATGAAGTAGTAGAAGATTTTTATAGGGATGTATAAAAGGCTTTTGATCAGAGTAAACAACATTATAACATCATCCAAATATATACTTAATATCTGTTTGACCTCAGGAGGTAGTGTTTTATCTAAACATTTTATTAGGTCAGCACCACTATTAATCAGTCCAAATGGCTTTCTATTAAACTGGTAAATAAATCCTTCATACCAGAATGCCATGTATTGGTGATCTTCCAGATGTTCTATCTGCCAATAACTTGGAAGTTAAATAAAAAGTAGAAAACCCTTTATTTCCAAATTTCATGAATAATTCATGTATGAGCAGTGTATATTCCTATCAAAAATAGTTATTTTGTTTAGTTGTCTTGCATCTAAAACAAAATCTCATCAGCTCATATTTCTTCTTCACCATCACAATTAGGTTGCAATATGGTGAAGAGTATTTGGAAATTATTCCCCATCCATCATTTTATTAATTTGTTTGGATATCATTGGTATGGAATAGGATAAGATTTGTCTTTGCTGAAATCCTTCTATTCAAAAAATATCATCTGATATTCATTAATGATAGATTGTGTGATGTTTTGTAAAAATATTTACATTGACATTAGTATAAGTTTGTGCATTCCAGAAAAAGTAGAAATACATTTCAGATCACTTACGGATAAGCATTAGATTTAATTAATGATTAAATTTACATTAATTGCGATAAAAACATTGTGATCCATAAATTCCAAGAAATATTTGTTGATTACAAATGGAATAGACTTTATAAATTACCTCAACCTAAACCATTATCAATATGGTGATAAGTAATTGAATAATTAAAAGCTAAAAGGAATTCCATCACATGATAAAAAACTATAAATAAAGTGAACAACAAAGTGCATGGTTCATTTCTGGTTCATTTTGTAGAGAGATGTGACAGTAGCTTCATTAAGTGTGCAGCACTCTACAGTGAAAATGTGTTCATGGGAAACAGCTGAACAGGCCCAAAGAGTTTGGGAAACCAGGGCCAAAGGTAATTGTCTGGATAGCATGCTAGATGTGAAGTTGATTTTCCAGTGAATTTCCAGTGAGTTTACCAAGCAGATGGCTGTAGAGACAGAAATAATTGCAGCTGAAAGAAATTCATAGTGAGAGTCGTTGAGCACTACAACAAAGCCTAAGATATTCATGTGCAGCTGAACTGAACTGGAGTCAAGGTGTTCGGGAAACTGAGGCCAGTGGTAACCATCTTGAAAGCAGCCAGTCTTAAAGTGCATCAGAGGAAATGAACCAAAGACAACTAATATATAGACTGTATTATGTATGTAGCAATACCTTGTCAGGGGAAGTTAACCAAAGTGTATAGTATGTTATGTGTGGGGGAAGCTAACCATAGGGAACTATACATATATTGTGATGCAAGTGTAGCAGACTGTTCACTATTCTTATTATTTATTTTGTTTGTTGATATTTGAAATGCTTGCATTTTGAATACACAGCATGCTGGTGAAGTCGCATCTAGAAACTGCAAGTAATGAATAGGTTTTGAATACATAAGCTTAGCTGCAGTCAAGAGAAACCTGGTGAAAATGGAAACACCAGTTAGTATAATGCTGGTGCAGTAACCATAGAACATATGAGTAAACAACATGTTGACAACAAAAGTGAAATTTCTAAAATATTTGCTGCAAATCTACAATATTCAATACAGTGAAGGTTAGTAAGTAAAATATTTGTGCAGTCACCATCGGAAGTCGAGAACCATCACACCTGTGCAGTCACCATTGAACCTGTGAGTGGCAAAAAAGTTTAACAGCAGTATGAAATAGACACTTCTAAACTGAAGAACAGGGAAAATGAAGTGTTTCTCCAAATGAGGACAAAAAAGCACCCAAGTTGGAAAGGGATCACAACAAAGGTTTTTCTGAGTAAGGGAAAGTGTTATATTTTGTAAAAATATTTACATTGACATTAGTGTAAGTTTGTGCACTTGCGGATAAGTGTTAGATTTAATTAATGATTAAATTTATGTTAATTGCAATAAGAACATTGTGATCGATAAATTCCAAGTAATATTTGTTGATTACAAATATATCTTGATAAGAGACTAATTAATTAATGGAATAGACTTTATAAATTACCTTCTATGGAAATGAATTCCTAGGATACCAATTAATTGTATAGACCTAAAACATTACCATATATGGAAATAAGTAATTAATTGTGTGAGTAATTAAAAGCTAAGATGAATTCCATTGTATGATAAAAAAAACTATAAATAAAGTAAGCAACAAAGTGTATGGTTCATTTTGCAGAGACGTGACAATAGCTTCAGTAAGTGAGCAGTGCTTTACAGTGAAAATGTGCTCATGGGCAGCAGCTGAACAGGTCCAAAAAGTTTGGAAAACTGGAGCCAGAAAACAGAATAGCAGCTAGATGTTAAGAGTTGATTTTACAGCAGATTTTCAGTGAGTTCACCAAGCGGTCTGTTGTAGAGAGAAGAAGTAATTGCAACTGAAAAAAGCTCATAGTGATGGTCACAGAGCTCTATGATGAAACTAAATGTTTGTGTGCAACTGAACCGGACCAGTGCCAAAGTATTTGGGAAATTGAGGTCAGTGGTAACCATCTTAAAAGCAGCCACTCTTAAAGTGCATTGGGGGAAATGAACCAAAGACAGACTGACTATCTATCTATCTATCTATCTATCTATCTACCTACCTACCTACCTACCTACCTATCTATCTATCTATCTATCTATCTATCTATCTATCTATCTATCTATCTATCTATCTATCTATATTGTATTATGTGTGTAGCAATACCTCATCAGGGGAAGTTAACCACAGTAAACTATACTTGTGTAAAGTATGTTATGTGTATAGTAGTACCTTGTCAGAAGTTAATCATAGGTAACTATATATATATATAGTGTCGCAAGGGTAGCAGACTGAACCCTATTCTTATTAATTATTATTTTATTTGTTGGTATTTGGAATGCTTGCATTTTGAATATACAGCATATCGTAACTTAACATTTTTAATTAAATTAGATTCAGCGATTTTTTTTTTATATGAGAGCTTCTGGTATGGTTGATAACATGCAATCAATTTCAGGTAGGTCATATTTTTGGCAGTAATGTCATTTCTAAAACCTCATCACCTACCCTGACTAACTTGTTTGAGAAATCATTCATACATTGGTTCATGTGCAGGAACATGATAGATAATTGTTTGGCCAATCTTTAATTCAATCCAGATTTGATTTTGCACTAGTTTGGCTTTTCTGTTGTTAGCCATGGTAACCTGTATTGACTTGAGTGGTAGGGTTTTAATACTTGGATTTTTTATTTATAATTTTATTATAGAATGCATCAGAAATTACTGATATTTGGCTACCAGTGTCTAACAAAGCCTTTACTAGTAATATTTCTATCATGAGGCAACTTTGTAAAGCATAATTAGGTGCTCTATCTTGCCATGAACATGTTAAGTTAGTAAATTTCCCTAGTTAATGTTTTACTTTTGTTCCTCTTCTTTAATAGGGTTCCTTGAGATGAGAAATATGTCTCAAATACCGTTTTAGCTTATTTTAAGTGTGGTATAGGTGTAGTTTTATTACACCCAGATTTTGATGATTTTGGGGGCTGTTGGGAGTATTTATAATAGTATTGTGATTGTCTAGATATTTATTTGTTCTTCCATTATTGCTGTTATTTTGATTTGACCTTCCCTTTCAATGATGGGGGGGGGGTGTCATTATTTTACTCTTTTTGTAATTGATAGCATTGACTGATATTCTTTCTTTTCTCATGAATTTTGTTTGGCATATCATGATCCTATATATCAATATTATTTAAAAGATCTGCAATTTGTTCAATGCTCTGTGCATTGATTCAGCGTAAAGATTGTTCTATTTTAATGGGAGGTTGTTTTACAATTCTTATGATTTGGCTTTCACTTAAATGGTATGTATTTAGGGTTTTTAATTTGTACACCTGTCATTTAAAGAATTTGATTAAGGTTTCTTCAGTATTTCTATATTTTTCTTGTAGTAGTTGATAAATAGATGGTGTTTGAAATAATGACTCCCACCATGATAGTGACTCACCTTGTAAATGATTGTAAATTACTATCAATTTTTTCCTTTCTGACAGGTTAATATTGACAGAGAAGTATGAATTCAGGCTTCTTAAATACCCAATAGAAGCCTCATTCATAAAGCCTTTGAATATTTTAAGTTTTATGAATTGGTTAATAGTATTCATTTGTACATTATTTTTATTACTTATCTCATTTGGTTTATTTATAATTGGCTGTATTATTTGCTCATCAATTTCTTCTGTTGGTCTATTGAAAATAGTTTATTCATGCTATAGATTTGAGGTAAATTCTCTGCTTCTTGGTAAATATTGTATGGATCATTCATTTTATTTTGTTTAATGTCCACACTATCTTTTTATTTTATTTATGATGAAGCCTAATTTCTCTCTCATTATATCACATTCATTTTTCAATGTTTAATATTTTGGGCATCTTTGTATTTGCTTTCCATTTATTATTTGTATTTTAGAAAATTCATATTCTAAATTTTCAAATTTTTTATTTATTGAGCTTTTTATGCTTTCAACTTGACTTTGTAAGTTGTTTTGACTCTCAATTAACTTCTCAACATTGTTTTTATTTTGGGTAATTTTGTTTGATCCCAATACACTTATCATTTTCTAGTGTATTAATTTTTTTTTCATAATTTTCTAATTTGTGATTTTGTTCTTTTATATAATCATTCATTTCTGAATGTAATTTCTCTACTTCTTTATCTACTTTCTGGTGTTGTTTCTGATTTTCTACACTTCAATTTTGAAATCATTATAAGATTTTAATATTTCAGTAAATTTATTATCAATTTTATTTCAATTTGTTTTCTGAATTCAATAAATCTTGTTTGGCATTTATGATCTCTTTCACCATTAACTTTTTTTATTTCTTGTGTCATATCTGATGACAGTTTCATCATATCATTTTTTTAGATAAATCAGCATTTTATTTGCTTTGTCAGATAAATCTGTTTTCAAATCAGCACTCTGTTTTTCCATTTTGATAAACATTTGTTGCATCATTATCATCATTTGTTTGAGAGTAGGACCATCTGAGCCTGTTCCTTCCTTCTTTATGCTTCTACAATTAGTGTTTCTTAAGGTTGGATTATTTCTGAGACAGTCCCCCCAGATATTTCAACATTCTGCTCTACTATATTTTCAAGAGTAGAAGTTTCTAAACTATCCCTAATAGGATTTTGTAAATCTTCAACCTGGATTTCTTCTCTTTCAATTTCATTTCTAACTTCTTTACTAATTTCTATTTCCATTGTTTTGATTTTACTTCTAGTTATCATTTAATATATACATTATGTTATATTACATTTGTTTTGTAAAGTAACTTTATATGATCTTGTTTCAAACTAAATTTTTTTCTATAAATATCAAGTAATTTGATAGATATCATAGAGACTTTCCTGCTGTCATACATTTAAATTGAGTTATGAATTAATTTTTATTTGATTATCATTAAGTTTATTTATTTATTTTTAACACACTACTTTATATCTCATTTTATGCTTTGTTTATTTGGCTGACTACATGACTATTTTATTGATATCTATTTATTGGTGTCTTCCATATGTATACCATAATATAATCATGTTGTCAGGCCTCCATAGTTTGGCACCATATGTAATGGGATGCACAAAACATAAAATCTTATTGTATGTGGTTCATGCCCCATGTTTGAAGGTCTTATGTAATGGGACAGTCTTTTTCTCCATGAGAGGTGTATTTAACTACGATCGTCCATTGGGTCTTCAAGATAGGATATTAACCATAATAAGGCAAGTCAGTTATTTAATGATTTACCTAACCTTTATGAAGTGGTCCCATGATGATTAATGATTGGTGGGATGAGATTCACACCTATATAACTTCCCTTATTTTACCCCTTCCTGATCCTCATTATGCCACTGAGTTCAAACTCAGAGAGAATGTACATGTACTTTATTTCAAGGTATGATTATTTCGTAACTGACATGTACATTGGATATGCATACTGTGTGATTAATTGGAAAGTAAACAAATAAAATGACAAACAACCAGTTTAATTTAATATTTAATTTAAACAAATTAATTTTGATGATGGTTATTATTCATGATTGTTTTATAACAAAAATATTTTTACTTAATCTAATAATTGTAAAGACATGACCATCTTTCATTTGTATTCATTCACTATTTACTAACCCATATCTTTGATCCTTACAAAAATAGTCATTCCCCATTCCAATATAACAATTTCAAATTTACATGAAATACAATTTAAAAACTATATTTTAACAATTAACTCTTTGCTTTCTATCATCATTTAATCATTAATTTCCAATACTACATTTTACAATTTGTTGAAGGTTGCTTTTATATTCTGAGATCCCTACCATTCTGGTGCCATATAGATCTATGATGAAACAGACCAATCATTCAAGTGTTTAGTTATACATTCTGAATAACAAATAATTAACAATTAATTGAACACAAACATGAACATCAAATATTATAATTGTCAAAGTGTGAGTGCTTAGTATTACTTAAGAACAAAGTCTCACCCCTCAAGTCAATAGATTACTTGATCTATTAGCAAGCAAGCTCAGGAGTCTGCACCTATATTTTATTATTAAATGAAAAATTAGAATTGATGACTCCCCTTCCCTACAGACTAATTGATGACTGGATGGATAGACTGTTTTCAAAAGAAAGAAATCAATTTAACAAGCAAAATAAAATTAAAAAATTATAAAACATAAGATATTAATCCAGTGAAATCTAGCCACTTCAAAATATCATAGTTCCTATTGGAGAATGTCTGAGTATCTTTGCCTTTAGGAAAGTTCCTATGTATAATTGGATGGTGGTGGGGACTCCTTTTATAACCTATCTTTACTGTGCTGAGATAATTTCTTTACTCGACTGTAATGCATTGTGGATTGTTTTGTTAGCATGATCATCACGATCAATTTTAAATGATAATCATATCAGAAACTCTTGGGTGCATGACAAGCTGCTCCATGCCCACGATGCTTTCTCACTTCTGTGCCATGCATGATTTATTTTCTACCTTATAACTTGGGTCAAAAATATAAGCTTTATGGAATTAAAGTGGGTTCTTTAATCAACTTCAAGTTGCGATTGTAGTGGCTTAAGATCTATCTATTGTTGTATCTGATTAAAAACTGGGTACAATAAATTTTATATAATAAAATAAAGCACATGAGTGTGTGTGGATAAATTTGGTCAAAGATAAGAGATTAAAATTGCACTCTAAAAAAAAAATATTCATAAAATGATGCAAATACAAAATGAAACTAAAAATGTTGATTTGTATAAAAACAAATATTCAAACTAGATATAAATGAAGCTATTAACCCTTAAGAAGATATAGTACAATACCATGTGGTGCAAGATGTACCACAATGAAAACTTGGAAATGCATAATCAGTTATCTATGCGGAAAAGAGCATTATAGTGAAAGTTAATAAAGGGAAGTTAATAGGGCAGACATAATTGTAGTGAAGTAAAACATCAAGTTATAGCTCAATATTAAAAAAAACTGCACACAGACTAATTCTGAGAATTGTAAAAGTAATACAACTGATGGAAAATGCAAGAAAATTCTTTATCTATAAGTTTATTAATAGCATACAACTAACTAAGCAACTGGATGGATGACTAACAGTTCCAATCTCTCTCTCTCTCTCTCTCTATATATATATATATATATATATATATATATATATATATATATCTTTAAGTGTCCATATATATTCAGTGGACCATTAGTAAGAATGGATTTCCATTCTTGCTATTAAAAGGTGAGAAGGTTGCCTTGACACCAGTGAAAAATATTGATTACTATCTTTATTGTGAATGTTTAGGTGGTTACTGGTTAATTTCTAATTACATAATTATCCCATTTAGCTTTAAGCATTATTTCACTTATTATTTAAATAACACATGAGCAATATAAAAGTATTGCAGTTTGTAATGTTATAATTGACTATTTATTAGTCTGCATTACATGGACATGTTTATTTCATGTTTAAAGAGGGTTATTTAAACTTCATTGTATCAACGTTTCATTCTCTGTGGTCAAGTTGCAATCTTTAAGTGTCCATATATATTCAATGGATCATTAGTAACAATGGATTTCCATTCTTGCTATTAAAAGGTGAGAAGATTACCTTGACAGCAGTGAGAAATATTGATTACTATCTTTATTGTGAATGTTTAGGTGGTTACTGGTTAATTTCTAATTACATAATTATCCCATTTAGCTTTAAGCATTATTTCACTTATTATTTAAATAACACATGAGCAATATAAAAGTATTGCAGTTTGTAATGTTATAATTGACTATTTATTAGTCTGCATTACATGGACATGTTTATTTCATGTTTAAAGAGGGTTATTTAAACTTCATTGTATCAACGTTTCATTCTCTGTGGTCAAGTTGCAATCTTTAAGTGTCCATATATATTCAATGGATCATTAGTAACAATGGATTTCCATTCTTGCTATTAAAAGGTGAGAAGATTACCTTGACAGCAGTGAGAAATATTGATTACTATCTTTATTGTGAATGTTTAGGTGGTTACTGGTTGGTTTCTAATTATATATATATATAGGGGGACCCAAAAATAATCACAATTTTGTAATAAAAAAATTATATATTTATATTTAGGTGTTGCAAATTGAATCACTTTAAAAAGTGTCGTCTATTTAATGTAATATAGAGAGTGTACCAGTAGCTCAAACAAGCTCTTATCAATAAGTGCAGTAAGAGAAAATATTTAAAATCTATTCAGAATATTCTTACCCCCAGACCAATTGGTTTCAAGCTTATTGCTCACCTCAATGAGGAGCTAGAATATTGACACTAGATCTAAAACATCAACTCAAAACCCAGCACTTATTTCATACGTAATATTTAAGCTGAAACTTTAAAGTTTTCGGACAAGAAAATATCTTTTACTCCAACTATCTAACTTAAATAGCTACATGGGACTGAACCAAATTCAGATCTACCATATGTTAATAGCCTCAGCATTGTCAAAGTCTTAAAGGTAAAATTATAATAATCAATAAAGCAAGTCATATATAGTGTGATATTGCTTTATAAAAAGCTTGTATTTACAAAAATGCAATATATACAGAGCGTACCAATAGCTTAAACAAGCTCTTATTAGTAAGTGCCAAAAGAGAAAATATTTAAAAATTTCTATTCGGAATAAAACGCTTGTACATACAAATATACAATATAGAGAGCATACCAATAGCTCAAACAAGTTCTTATTAATAAGTGTGGTCCTCTTACCGCACTTATCAATAAGAACTTGTTTGAGTTATTGGTACACTTTCTATATTGCATTTTTGTAAATACAAGTTTTTTATAAAGCAATGTCATGCTATATATGACTTGCTTTATTATTATTATTATTATTATTATTATTATTATTATTATTATTATTATCTATTTAATGTAATGCACAGATCTAAACTAGTTTGTCACTTTTCAAAGTAGTCATACTTACAGCTATTTTTGAATATGTATGTAAATGCTGGAAGAGTCAGAAGATGATATATATATTTTTAGTTAATTATTATACAATTTTATATTCAGCTATATCGAGCTCTGGTTATTGTTCTTTATTGATTTTACCCATCATTTAGTTATTGTTGTTTTAAAAAGATTATAGCATTGTCTTTCTCTTGTATTTTATTATATCTTGCCAGTAGTTGTAAAAGAGATAGTGGTTTAGTCTCTCTCTTATGGATTATTTTATTACCAGTATATTTTAGTGTTCATTTTGTGCTTTCAAGCATGTAATTCTTTATTGAGACTAACACTCATTATTGTTCTTTTCTAATGGTAGTCTCTGACTAGTGACAAAGTCTTAGCTCATTTATTGCTCTCATATGCAGGTACTTTTCCTTTGAGTTCATGCCATCATTGTACTTTGCCTTTGCTTTTATATCATTTAGTATGGATTTTCTTAATGATGTATATTTTGTACTAAAGCCATGTTATGTTACCATGACTTTACCTTGGAATTGATATTTCAAAAGTACTGAGAAATGCTGTCCTAACTTTCAGTTGTACTCTTAATATATCTAAGTGTTATTTGTTTTTGATGTGTAGGTCTTGTAACTGTGTCTAGCAAGCATTTCAAAATGTTAAATCTGATAAAATGTCTAATATTAAAATTGTATATTTGGATACAGCAGTCAACACCAAATAAGGATTGGTAAGTTTATATTTTACATAAGATAGTGAATATTTTCACCTAAGAAACAGAATTGTATGATTATGTTAAATGAGAGAACTTATTAAAAGTATCAAAGC
This sequence comes from Epiperipatus broadwayi, assembly GCA_028023455.1. NCBI lineage: Eukaryota > Metazoa > Onychophora > Udeonychophora > Euonychophora > Peripatidae > Epiperipatus > Epiperipatus broadwayi. The sequence goes on from JAQFVV010012500.1 coordinate 2,479,411, forward strand.
TTTAGAAGGTTTTGGTTAACCATAAAATATTAATGCTATTTCAAAAACTGTAATATTTAATTTTCCTCCATATTATGTATATTTTTATTTTTGGCAATAATTTAGATAATTTTGCAAGACAGGTTGATATTTGTCTTTTAAATGTCTTTAATGTTAATAAATCTCATTTTTATTAATAATTTAAGACTTCTTGCATTTTATCATCATCTGCATTTCAGAAATCTAATTAGAATATTTACATTTGTTTACAATGCATTGAGAGTCCATGAATACAAAGAATTTCATGTGAAAGTCACTTTATTTAAACTGCATTTCTGATGTTAAGAAAACATCAAAAAAAGTTATTTAATTAAAAATAACTAAAACCATTTAAATAAGCATTTATTTTATATAGCATATGTTTACAATTGTATACATTCAAATATCAGCCTTTTAAGCTAATTGTGCATACGCTTTGCGAGTGTTAATAATAAATGAATACTTTCTCACCAATACAAGATATAGTATTTATGCAGGAACATCGTATATAGTAATTTAAAGTGACGGTTCCATCCACACGCTTTACTTGCCAGTACTTCAGATTTGCTCATATATAAGCATTTGAGTCGTAGGAATAAGAGGATTCCTTTTATTCCTGCATAAATACTATATCTTGTATTGGTGAGAAAGTATTCATTTATTATTAAAACTCGCAAAGCTTATGCACAATTAGCTTAAAAGACTGATATTTGAATGTATACAATTGTAAACATACGCTATATAAAATAAATGCTTATTTACATATGATTAAGTTTCAGTTGGAATGATGTTTAGTAAATTCTAGACAATTTCACCCACGTCATTCATTCAGACATTGTATATAGTAATTTAAAGTGACGGTTCCATCCTCACGCTTTACTTGCCAGTACTTCAGATTTGCTCATATATAAGCATTTGAGTCGTAGGAATAAGAGGATTCCTTTTATTCCTGCATAAATACTATATCTTGTATTGGTGAGAAAGTATTCATTTATTATTAACACTCGCAAAGCATATGCATAATTAGCTTAAAAGACTGATATTTGAATGTATAAAACCATTTAACTATTTGGTAAAGGATCACTTTAGTCAATTTCATTTATGTACAAGATCACTTGGCTTTATTTGGAAGATCACTTGATTTTGTTTGTCATCAATTTAAGATGATGAGATTTCTTGGCCTTGTTTTAGAAAAAGATAAAAAAGCAAACCTACTTTTTACTCATGATGTCATGAATGCCATCCTCATGTATTATCTTTCTTTAAAATTAAAAGTTTTTCATGTTTAATTTAAATTGTAAATTTATAATTGTAATTATCTTAAGGGTAAAAATATGTCTTATTGCTATTGATACTTTACTAGAATCATATTCTGTTAGGTTTCAAAAATTAAAGAGAAGAACAAAATAATAAATTATAAGAATATTCATCATATAAGAACCCTGATATATTTCATGAATAAGATTATTTAAGGAAGAATTGCTACATTTAAAAACAAATCAATTTAAAAGGTTGATGAGGCAAAACATAAAAGACTTGTTCATTTTATAAAAGATAAACCTGATGTTATATCTGATCATTTTGTAATGATTATCCTAACAATTATAAGTAAGAAGTAGTTGTATTTTAAGAATGTGTTGTGAAAGAAGATTTAAAAGTAACCTAACACTTTTATGTCATGTGCTATAAATTTTACGTCCTATTATACTTTAAATACAGAATGTGAAAAGTCTTCCCTCATAGTCTGTTGTGTTATTGCATTTGTATTACTAATACTTATGTATTCATTGTTTTAGCCCTTATTATCATGAGCTTAGCCTATATTAATATTATAATATTAATATAATAATATGCATTTATAATCATATCAACAAGCTAAAAATGTTTTTTTCTATTTATAGTTTACATTATTTATCGAATATATAAATAAGTAATCAACAAATAAGCAAAAAAATCAGCATCAGAAGCTAATATGAATAATAAACAGAGCATCACCAGGCAAGAATCATTATTCAATAGTCAACATTTGTAACCAGATTTAAAAGAAGCATACTATAAGGCTTGGGGCAATCACCAATAATTGTCACAGCATGCACATACATAAGAGCTAAAAATAACTATAAAAGTAATACTATATCTAAAATATTGGTATAATTATATCATTGCCGATGACCATTAATGCTCAGGCCATCTGATACTATGAGTGTAGCAGACTTTAAAGGCAACCAATACTTTAGGTGACCACATGTACACATAACATACATATCACATATATCACTATTCCTAAGCTAGCTTTGAAATCACAAGAATCCTAGTGACTACAAACAAAAGAAAATTCATCCAATTAATCTATTCTAGCATTAAAAACATCACTGAACTAACTTAAAAATAATAATGAATACAATTTATTAACTATAAATAAAAATAAATAATAATAAAAAGATTTGATAAATATTATCACAAATAAATCATTCTGATTTTAACTATTTACAAACATCAGATATTATTTTCATAGATTAAAAAACAAAAATATACATATCATTTTCAGCCATTATTGATCCACTGCATGATGATGGAAGGTTTCTCCAAGTTCAATCCATTTTCTCCAATCTCTAACCTCTCTTCTCCACATCACCCCAGCACACTTCCATATTTCATCCACCCATCTCACGTGGGTTTTTTCTAGGTCTTTTATAGTCTCTTGGAAACGAGTTTAAGATTTCAATTGTTATCTCTTCTAGAAATATGTCCAGTCCAATTCCACTTGAGACTCTTTGTCAGTAACACCTGTTGTTCTCTCACCCATGTATTTCGTTTTTGATCTTTCGTTATTCCAACATGCATATCTCCATAGAATATTACAAAAATATAAATTGTAAATAGTATTAAATTATCACATACATACATGCATTTCTAGAAATACAAAATATTCCAATCATTAGTAAGCTAATAAATATTATTCTGTTTTAATATTTAGTGAATAGATTAAGGTATGTGTATGTACATAGGTATGCACTTCCACTTTATGTGTTATAATGTAAAAATATTTAAATTCTTATTAATAACTTCATTAAATCTATAAGCCAATATTATCTTAAATATATATATATATAAATCCTTGTGATCCATGGATCTAATGTACACACACACACGCGAATTCTGATATAAAATATTTCAATTATGAATTAACTAAACCTATAAACTAAATTATTCTCAAAATATAATTAGAGAAAATATTAATATATTAACTCAATTATTTGATCTGGGTAATGTATGTGATCTTTTAACATTTTTCTAAATCTAAAATAAGTTTTTTATGAATCACATAACAAAATTCAAAGAATATATACCTCTGGAGATTTAAACTCCACAGTCACTTTTATTTTCTTCTTAAATACTTTTTGTCGTTAACAAAGAAAATTTGTATTATTCATTCAAAAGTTATGTTTAACTAAATGTTTTTTTTTCTTTGAGCTGTAAACAGAAATCAATTTTTGTTAATTACAAAGTTAATATTTGAAAGTGAAAAAAATATGTATTAGTCAATTTTTTCTATCTGTGCTACATATTTTGTAAATATATTTCATACATGGACAATATATATATATGAGTTAGAAAGTTTCTTTCATCTGTGCTTCTAGGCATATATGAAGTAGAATATGAATGAAATACACAACAAGTCTCAAGATCAGGCTGGCTTCTGATAAAGATTTCTGGTATGACATGTCCATAACAGATAGGCAAATGCTAATATCTATAACTTCATAAACTGCATGTCAGATAAGTAGTTTACTTCCCCATTTTGCCTATGAAATCATAGGAAAGCTCTTTCACTCTATGTCTCCAGCTTTTCAAACTTAACCAACATGAAGACAAACAGCATCTAACTTTCTCAAGTCTACAATATAGCTATCAGGCATGAAAATTACCAACTAGTCTTTTCCTTTTTTGATTAAATAAAAACCAGGGCAATTAAATTATTATGGGTCTGTTTTTTTAATTAACATTCATCAAAACTAAATAAGTTTTACTTAATTCCATCTTAATCTTTTAAATATTCTTTCTGTAATTAATATATATTATAAAAAAATACAACAAAAATATATAAAACAGCTAATAATAAATATATATTATACATACATAAAGCCTTTTTTCACCAGTAGGCTTAGTGCCCTTTTCAAATGTTAATAATCTATTATTATGTTAGTGAATTATTACATACACAACACCATCTAGTATTCCATAATAGAATAAAATGACAATACTAAAAATAAAACATTAGTAAAATAGAATAAAACTTTGATATAAAGATCCAATATAACATCAAAAAAAATTGTCCATATAACATAACAATATACATAACAATTAAGACGTATTATACAACTCTATATATATATATTATACTGCTAGAATAAAGCTCTCAATCTCTAGTGGAGCCATTATGCATTGTAATATTTAGTTTTTTGTTTTTATTTTGTTAAAAGAACAAAACATTAGATTAAGAAATATTTTATTTAAAATCCTTAAATATTTCAATTATGTTAATATAATAAAAATATGTGGATGTTATTATCACAGACATAAAATATTTTATTTTAATTGGATTATTTAATATTGTCATTGTTAAAATTTTTGTTGGTAAAATTAGATAAGAGAAAGGAATTTACATTAATAGAATCATATAAATTCTAATACTAATTTATAAATTGAAATTGAAGAATATTTATTTATAAAACAAAATATGAATGTTAATTTTTTTTTATACGTAATAAAATTGAATAGATGTAATTATAGAGGGGAGAAGTGAAATGGATTTAAACTGCATGGTAATATTTTTTTTTTAAAAAAAGGGGGATTGGTAGTAATTAGTTTGAGTTTAGCAGCTAGCTTGTGAGAATAAAGATAGTAGGACATTTTGTTGTTTAAAATATCCAATGAGAAGTCAACCGATACATTTTACTGGATGTAATTGATTCCTAGTTAAGCTTTAGTGGACAATATATGCAGTGGTAATTTTGATAAAAATCATTCCTTAAGTTGAAATGCGATTGTTTTATAAAATTTGAAGAAATGGAAAATAAAATAAAGGCAGGTTAAATTTAACATATGCCCACTTGAAGCCTGAAGTCAGTGGAGCTGTCTATGATCAAATCAGTGGAGGTTAGGCCCTATAAAAGTTTAAAAATCCTCCCCCCCCCCCCCGATTAAATATTTGTTTATGATGTAACAGGATGGAAATATCAGGGTGGTCATCCCTGGGGTGACGGAATGTCATCATCACTCCCAAGTAAACAAAATTGAAAATTTTCAAAAAAATTATTAATGTTTAATAATTCAAAATATATAAGTAATGAGATATTATAAAAGAGAGCATGAGAACAATGGAAGATCTCTCTGAGAGATCAGTAGCTACTTCTTAGAGCAACCATGATTAACTATAAATTCACCACCATTATCAATAAGTATAAATATTAGTATTACTCAAAATAATAATTCATCATCATGAATGATCAATAATGAAATAAATCAACAGTCCATCTTGTGGCTAGAGTTGAAAAATACAAAATATAAATCAACAGTCAATCTGGTAACTGGATTGAAAATGGCTCTTCTGTAGACCAGGCTAACTATTTAGCTCTTTCCAGCTTGTGGCATTTATTTAAACATAACTTGGATGCACCAACTAAGTACTCATCCATAAGAAATAATCAAAACAATAATGCTAGAACATTAAAACATGCTGATCATCATCAATGCTCTGACCATTTAGTACCATTAATAAAATGGCCATTATAAACTTAATTTCTAACAAGATTAAACAAAAATAAAATGTAGTGCAGGGGCTTTAAAGAATATAATCTTAACACCATTCCAGAATATATCAATCATCATCATCATCTGGATGCCCCTTAAGCACTAAATATACATATCCATTCATTATACACAAATCTAGCTCAGAGAACATAAGCTGAAATACTGTGATGGTGACCAAGAGATGGTGCAATGCAATTTTTAACAATTGAATTCAAGTTTATTAATAACAATATAAAAGTAAAAATGATATGGTTTCTGGAATATAGCTATACAATTAGAAGCCTCCTGATCTTGATTAATATACAATAAAAAAATTATCACATTTGTGATTTACAAAATTACTATACACCTGGGTCTCGTTTTACGCAGATTTATTTAACGCGATTTTGAAGTTAAGTGATTCATGTTTCTTCAGAAGTCAAACTCCGATAATGCGCTATTACTTTAAATAATAAATTTTGTGCATTTACATCATATTGAAAGTAATAGCACATTATTGGAATTCGACTTTCATCTTAGTAATTTCAATATTTTCAGTGCTTTACAATAGTAAGATTTTATGCAATAATGAAATTAAAATCATGATTTCCACATTTTGTGTATACACACATTAAATTTTACAAGATTATAATGTAAATTTGTTCAAACATTGTGCATGTTAATTTCTAATCAGTTGGCAAATTATTTCCATATTAATGACACTAATCACGAACATGCTCTTAAATGGCAATGAGAGCTAAATGGTTGTATTATCGCGAGCTTCATAAACAATAAAATCATCGTCTCAAAGATTAATTACTAATTACGTTGTCACCAGAAAACCATTAACACAATATGAGAGTGAAGTTGGTGCTAGTTGTATTTCCTCTTGTGAAGAATCTGATTTTTTACCAGTTTGCAAACGAACCCGTTTATCAGCAAATAGCGATAATAATTAAAATGTGTATAAAAAATGTAAATTACAGTACTGTACTGTAAATTATGCATAAAAATATATTGTTTTGAATAAAATTAAATATTATAGGTAAAAAAAAGTTTGTCTTGTATCAATTTTTTTCAAATTTGAAATTTTTTATTAGTCATATTTTATTTCCTTATTTTTTTTACGTGAATTTTAAAGTAATTTTATGTTGGTGCTTTGCTTTTATGCGATTTTTGAAAAATCACAGTCTGTATATCCCCTTTTTCAAGGTCAGTTACGTCTATTTTTGTGTGATTTCTTTTGCGTGTGTTTTCTGAGGAACCTATCTATCGCGTAAAATGAGACCCAGGTGTACACAATTCAAGTTTTTATATTATGATTTACATATATGTTCCATTTGATAAAACTCACTCAGTACACTGGCATGTGGCTTGATATAAAATGAACAGGTTTGAATGGGTTGTTGGCATTGATAAATAATAATCAGGTATGATGGCATTCCATGAGTTCCCAACAGTCTAGGATTTTACGAGCTTCAGAGCAGCAAATTGCTTTGTACACATTTAAGGCTTTAGAGACTGAGAAGTGGGTCTTCCTTCCAGGTACATCTAAACTCCCCTAGTAAATCAATAGACTGCTGCTGGATCACCTGCCTTGACTGCAGCTACATCTCATGGAAGCTCTGTATAAATCAACAAACCATCTCTCTGGCCAGCTAAAAACAACTGCTGAAAAGTTCAACAAGCTGCAAAAAAATATTACAACCAACTTTGCAGCTAGTTATATTTTGCCAATTGCTTCTCAAAAATTTTAAAATCAAACTTTGCAACTGGCCAATTTGGTCACTGCTTCTCTAAATATTAAAACCAGACTAATCTCTTCAAAAACTACTATCTAGACTAAAGTAAATTTTTTCCAAATCTTTTATAGACTTAAATTGGGGTGATAAAACACATTTAATTAAAACCAGTGTTTTTTCTTATCTTTTCAAAAAGATCACTAATCCTTTGAAATTTTTCCAAACATGTGATCTACATGTTTTTACTTAGATAGAATTGTATATAAGCATTAATTAAAAGATTTTTCAAAAAAATAAATAACAAAAATATTTATAATTATCAGTTCTATTTGCAATATAAAACATACTTGTGGTTTTTTAAAATTTCAAAATCAAAATAGAAATATTAATTTTTATTAGATTGTTTTAAATCTTTATTTATAATAAAATTCTGTTTTAAATCCAGAGTTATTTAACCATTTATTTATTATTTTTATTCCAGGAAATATAGAAAAATATCTACAAAAATGTATGTCTGTTTATTTCTACTTTTCCTGTACTTTATATATATTTGTGCACACACACCTTATTGTTATGTGGCATATAACAGACCTGTTATAATAAGAAATATGATTTAGTTATTAATCTTGCTAAAAATGCATTTTTCATTTATTTAGTCATTTATATTTTTTGCAAATTGTTATTTAAAAGCTGTGATCTGACTGCAAGATCAATATTTTATACTGCACTACATATTTTCTTTTCATGAAGTGCTAACAATTTGATCTTGAATTTAATTGATTTTGTAAAAGTTTGTTCTCTTGATTTTATAAGATATTTAACTGAATGTGAATCCATAAATTTAGTAACAATGAATACATCAGATGAAATACTACAGTTAATACAATAATGCCATGTCTTTTTTTTCTTATTTTTCATGTAGTACTATTATATTAAACAATAAAAAGATGGTTAAAATAATGAACCATATACTAATAATTAGTTAAAATATAGGGATATTGTTTAAATAAAGAAAAACCAGATCATTGCACTAAAAATAAAAATACATTGTTCAATCAATCAGAATATAAGAGATGAGTCATAAATAGTCATCAAAGCAATGACATATGATAAAGAATCAAATGATAAAGTTTTATTATCATAAGTTAATAGATTTGAACAAGTTTGGAATATATATAATAGAAGTATTTTGTGGATTAAAATGTAAAGACAATATAATATAAATAAATGGAGATTATTTCAGTCATCTAGGTTTTACAAATGATGTTATTTTTGCAAATGATGCTTCAGAGTTTCAAAAAATATGGGTAAGAGTTATCAAATGAAAGTAAAAATATAAGATTAAAGATAAATGTTAAGAAGTCTAAACTAATGTTCAATGGATTTTCCCAAAAGAAGAAAATAAAGAATAATGGTGAATTAGAAGATAACAGCTATAAATACTTAAGTTAGTAATTAATATAAATATATAAAAACATAATGGATAAAATTAAATTTGAATGGAATACTTTTATAGAACTAAATTAATATTAAAAGAAAATATGCCTGTGTTTTAAAAGGACTTATGGATTTGAGACTTGGGCACTTAATGAGCAAAACAAAAATTTCAGACCACTCAACAAAGTATAGAGAGATGTAAGTTATAAATAACAAAAAGACATTGAAGATGAAATACATGAATAAGATATCAAATAGACTTCACATTACTGAAAAAATTAAGAGATTAAACTGGAGTTGGCAGTAATATTGCTAGATGAAGAAAAATAGATAGAACAGTTAAAATTAATCTGATCCCAATAGATTATAAAAGATCCAGACGTTAAGATCAATGGATAATGTAAGAAAATGTACTGGATTGTTGTGGATAAAAGAGACTAGGGATTGGGGATTAAATTTGGAAAGACTTTAATCCTGCAGTGGATCGATAATGATTAAAAATTGATAGCAATGTATTATATATATATTGTAACGGTCAGAAAACGTGTGAATCATTAACATAGTGCAGAATTCGACCACAACACAGAACTGCAGCACCATCTAGGTAGCGAAGCCGCCAGTAGTACTAAGTTCGAACATAGTTTATCGGTCCCACAATGCAATCTGTGAAACAACACATCTGATGCAACATTAGTAAACATTTCTTTAAGCACGGTGGTCAGGGATGTTGCAAGAGATTCATGATTTTATTTTGAGTTAGCCAATAATAACACTAACATTAATTAAACACTTATATTTACAAAATCGAGGAAATATTATATACAATGGGTATCGAATAAATAAAACATAACTGCAGATGTATAGTCTGAAATTATTTATTGAAACATTTTAATAATATATCATTTAACGGTAAAACTAATAATATTTGGCAAGATTTAAATCTCAGTAGCGGAATTTTCCAATACTGTTATATATTCAAGAAATACATTTATTTATTTACGAACATTTATACAAAATCATTTTACCAATAATACTATAAATTTAAGATTTCAGTAGCGGTATTCTCCGACACTGTTATGTTTACAAAGAGAAATACATTTATTTGAGGACGTAATCTAGCTACCTAAAATTCTCGAGTAAGTATTTCTAAGGCATGCCTTTAGCGATTTATACCTTTGCAATGCAAGAGTCTAAGCGGCGGACATATATTTATTTAATTAAAGATATTTACTAATAACTAAGGGCAAACATTTATTTGAGAATCAGTTATGTCACTAATGCAGGGACGGAGTTATACATAGAATAATAAAGTTAATAAAAGAAACACGTGGTATTTCTAGAAAGGCGATTGGAAGTGGCAGTATATTGAAACTGCAAAGCCGCAAATGAGTTTAGAATGGACTGGCATTTGCCCTAGGCCCAAAGAGGTAAGGTGTCACATAAGCATAACCAGGGACAAGTGTTTCGTGCCACGATTGTCTGCTGGCTGCATGACGGTCGTCAAATCCTACAGGACATTCATTTGTCAGCTTGTGTAGGACGACTGGGATTAATTTCAACCCTATAGAATCCAAAATATTCAAGGCTCGTAATGGGCAATCGCATCTCTAAAACGTAACACGTATATAATGTATAGACGATTCTGTGAGATTTAAATATATTTTATAACTCGGCCCTACATTATCAACATTTAATAATGAACGTTTGCGACTCTCAAAGAAATGCAATTTTATGGAATTATTAATCAAGATTTAATAAAATGTAAAACAATATATAAACTGGGTGATTATTACACTAATATGTCAGCCATGTGCTAAGCAGTAGACCCTTGCATTACAATAAAGGAAGCATTGAATGCGTGTCAATTTATATGAAATTATTAAGTTATTTAGGAAAGTAAATATTAATGAAAATTTGATACGCATCCATTGTTTCGAGCAATCATAGATATATACTTAGAAAATTATGAGCATGTGATAATTATATAATAAAATGTAGATTTTAGAAATACGCACCCAAGAAAGATAAAGTTAGGCAGGCTAGATTATTAAAGAAGTTTACATATTAATTATTAAATTTATAGCATTACAAATGAGAATTTACAGTTTATAGTTTATAAGTTATATAAAGAATAAATAAGCTAAAGCGAAATATTAGTAGAATACTCTAGAGAATTTTGATATAGGTACCTGTTTTATGAGAAGTTTTCCGATTTAGTGATCAGTAGCAAATTGTTCATGATTCTAGCATTAGCAGTTCTTTACAGCATTTAGATGATTCATGTAATTTAACAGCAGCAGCTTTCAAATTATTTTAGGCAGCAAATCTTCGTGGTTGAATTTAGGAAGGGCATGGGCGTAGGTTACCGGCAAACAAGCGACCATTTCCAGGGAGAATAGTCTTTGGCACTTTCTACTCACGCATATCATGGCACACAAAACCATATATATCTTTGGAGACTCTCCTGATCGAGAGCAAAGCTAAAGTTAAAAACTGAAAGTTTCTAGAAAGTTTAAAAATGGCCTCCTTTCTTAGATCTTATCTTTTACATTTTTGTTATAGTTTATTTTTGGATTCCACTTAATCTGCCCTGAGGATAATCAATGCATTTTTGTTAAGTTTAATTATAAAGCTGCCTTTCTATTGTTTACATTTAATTTTTGCAATTAGATTTTAGGGAATTTTTCTTTTTAATTAATCTATAATCTCTCACAGGCCATTGCTTTTAAAATTTCAAATACAAAAGAAAACATATGATTATTTTTACTTTTAATTAAATATTACAATCTATTTCTAAAATTATTATTAAATGAAATTTAAACAAAGCAATAAATAACAGATTTTACAATTCAAAATAAATAGTTAAAAATATATATATTTTTATAATTAAAAGAAGAAATCTAAATTATATTATTTATCTTTATTTATTGCCTTAAATTTGAGATCGAAATGTGTGCGTGTTTATGGTGAATTCTACATATATTTATACATTTTTAATATTGCTACACACACAATTCAATACCAAAAAGTTTAAATTTGGGTAGGATAAAGCGGTCAGTGAGAGACGATAGAAAAAAAAAAGTGAAACTTAAGATTCGAAAACGAATCTTACTGTTTCAATATATATATATAACCAAATTATTTTGTATAAGTCCTAGAACTCTGGAGTTCAAATACTGCCAGTAAACTACAGATTAAATGCACTTATTTTGAAAAGCTGCAAATTCTTTTTCTCCTATCACATTTTTGTCATTTAGTATAAGCTTTAGAAATCAACAGATATCAGATAGCAAAACTTATTAAATCTCTATCCAGGGTTCTTTTATCCGATATCCCGGGTCTAGTTGGATAGGATAATATTGAATAGGGGTTTAATAAGCACTCTCACCTAACATCTATTGCTTATTAAAGCTTAAATTGGATGGCAAAAATGTAGTGAGAGAATAAAAATTTCCGGTGAAACAGTATAATAAAATCAGCGGTCAGTAATGTCATGCTGTTTTTTAAAATGAACTTTACTTTGAAGATCTTACCATAATTATTTTTAAGAATTTAAATAAAATCTTAAGCAAGAGTGAATTATTTTATATAACTCTCTCTAAGTTTAAAAAATTATTAAAGGCAATATATTATGTACACTGTCGTTCATTGAAGAATTTACTTTAAAATAAGGTAAATGTTAAATTTAACTGTTATAAATATTGATTGACAAAAAAAAACAAAAAAACAGAAATTCAGTCTATGTAAGATTCTCATCCCAATCCAAAGAATAGTAACTTAATCATATTTCTAGGAATTTTAGATTTATTTTCAGAGTTGAAAAATGAGAATGATGAAATACTTTATAAACAAGAAAGATTAAATGTACTCCCAAGGTATTAATTTTATTAATAAATGACTAATCCACTTATTAAATTTAATTATCAAAATATATCTGCTGGCACAGATTCTATAAAGCAGTAAGTAGACACATTTAATAAATTCCAGAGTTTTGTAAAAATGCATGTTTCCATTTTAAAGGATCAACTTAATATATTTGGTTTAGAAAATTCTTTTAATGAGAATACTCAATGCTTTGGCTAATCCTCATGCTATCTCAAAATTCATCTGAATTAATATTTCTTTACATTCAAATAAATAAAAATAGACTAATATTTGGCAACTCAAGTCAAAAAAAAAGAAGAGCCAGAACATTCTAGAGATCAGACATTTAATATTTGTAATTTTATTCAAGAGCACTACAATGGTCAATTACCTTTGACCTTAGTGGCCAAAACTAATTATTCTTGTGGTCAGAGTATCAGATTTCAGGCTTAACCTATTAAGATTTAACTCATTAAAATAATTTGCATTCTAATTGCTTTCATTCAAAGACCAAATTAATATATGTAAATCAGACTTTAATAGATTAATTGTTAATAATGACAGCTGAATTAAGCAAATTGAATTAAATTAGCTCACCTGAAATGAGTTTGCAAATTACAATGAGTGGGAAGAAAAGACGGCTTCATTTCAATCAAAACTTCAACAACAACAAAAAGTATTATTTTTCTGAGTCACGATTTGAAGAGAGAGAAAAATGAGAAGACAGAGTTCACCCCCTACCTACTTCTAATTATAAATATACAAGAACATTTCAAATCAGCTTTATTTTAATCTTCTAAAGTATATCGTACCTGCCTGCAACAGGTGTATCAAATTAATACCAAGGTAAATTTACTTCATATTTAAATGAGTGGGGAGGGGGCACATCTTCTAACTTCTGGAGTACAGATAAAAGGGCAAATTTCGAATCACTATAGGATGAAAATAATAATGATTGCCACGATTACCGTCACTATAGTTTTAAATGTATATCAATTCATAACAGGATTTAAAAAATATAAATATTTAATTAGAAGGGATTTGAGCCCAGACTTTAAAGCTCCCTTTAATTATCCATTTCGTATTACACAACCGATACCCATGACCATTTACATGCGAAAAAGATAAATGATCTCCAATAGGCATATTTTGTGCTGAACCAGCACCCATCAGTTGGTCTGGATCATCATCTCCCACACACATATATAATCAGTGCTCAGTTTATATTAAGAAAGCAAATCTTCAAACTTTAATGGGTAGGCTTCAATCTTCTCTATTCTCCAACTCTTCAGCCATCCATGTCATTGAAAATCTGATGATGGAAGTGTTCATCAGAATTTTAATGATATGGATGGCTGAAGAATTGGAGAATGGAGAAGACTGAAGCCTATCTATTAAAGTTTAAAGATTTGCTGTTTCAATATAAACCGAGCACTGATTATATATATATATAATCAAAGCTTTATGCTTGTAATGTTTATATATATATATAAACAAAAAAAGACTTATAAATCCAATAAATAATATGATAGATGATAGTTCAACCAGAGGACTGGTTTTCATCAGAAAGAAATAAGAAATACACAGTAAAATGGCGATAATCAAAAATTTATATATATGGGAAGTGATGGTTCAGCACAAAATATGAATATTGGAGATCATTTATCTTTTTTGCATGTAAGTGGTCATGTGTATTGGTTGTATAAGATGGAGTATATGACTAAACAGAGTTTTAAAGTCTGAGTTCAAGTCCCTCTAATTATATCTAGTTTAAAGTATATATACTATACATGTGTTTAAATAAAAATATGATTTCTACAAAGTCAGTAATTCATGAATAAAAAGTGTTAGCAACCCTACAGAATCTGCCCCTTCACTAATGATGATAACCTAAAAGTCAAAATTCTACAGAAAATGCTTTCTGGACAGAGAGTAAAATATATACAGGGTCACAGATTACTTTTAATGCCTAAAGCTGCTCTTAAAACATAATTAAAAAAGCTAAAATTTATTTCTTTTGAAATATTAAACTCTGAAACGATTAAGACTAAAAAAATTCACTACCACTTTTTTTTTATAGGTCTGGGCATATATAAACTAAGCTATGTGCAATTAAAATAACAACAGCATGTAATTCAGTTAAATTATTCTAATAGATATACATTTTAGATATTTGTTTAAAAGCAAACCTTTATTAAATATAATCTTAGAACACTTTAAAATCTAAGTATATAAATATTTGGTACTTTTGAGTTTTCAGGAATACCAAGATGGCAACCCGTATTTTTCATAAATATATAGTTTCGAGAGCTTACCAAGATGGCAGCCTGTTTTTAATTAATAAGCTTCTGATGTTTACAAAATTAATGTTAAATTTGAAAAAAAGAAATAAATTCCGTAAATCTTTATTTCATTTTCTTATTTTTTACTTCTACCAAAAACATTTACAAAATTAATGTTAAATTAAAATAAAAGAAGAAATTCCAATAAATTTCCTTGGAGATTGTAGACATGAATATTGAATTTATATTATCATTTTTTTTAGTTCATGATTTGTAAATGTAAGTAAGACCTCTTCAGAAGATTGTAGGCCCTCCACTCATTTTTTGTAATGTAGTTAACACATCTTTGGGAAATTGTAGGTCATCCATTCATTTTTTGTAAACATAACTAGCACATCTTTGGGAAGTAACTTTAAAAAAAAATTCAAACAAAGAATGTCAATTAAATTTATCAAAATTTATTACTGTACTTTTTTTGTTAATTTAACAAAACAAACACAGCTTCAGGAGATTGTAGGCTCCATTCATTTTGAAACGTTTTGTGGAAGTAAAAAAAATTGAAATAAATATTGTTCATGAAATTTATTGTAATTTATTCTTTTTTAAAATTTATTTTGTAAACATTAGAAGATTGTTAATGAAATATGGGCTGCCATCTTGGTTATCCCTAGAAAATGCATATTTGTCAAAAATACAGGCTGCCATCTTGGTATTCCTGAAAATTACAAGTACCAAATATTTACAGATATTTTATTTTTTTGCTAAGCATTATATAATTATACATGATACCATGTTGAATAATTTTATTAAGTATCAAATCATGCTGAACTCACTAAATGCTGTCAGCCATTCATTCAAATTTGCTTTTGAGAATGCAAATTGGCCAGATGCCAATTAAAGAACATCAGTTTGTTTATAGCATTTCAGAAAAGCAAATATATAGACTTGTTCATTATATAAAATTTCTCCTGTTAGAGAACAACAGCAGTTATCCCGCACTGAACAGCCTATATTATGATCAGTGCAATGTTTCATTAAAACCACTTAGACATTAATTGATAGTACTTTAATGCCATATTAAAGTGTATTTACAATGCTCATAATGTAAAAGAGTTAATTGTGGCTAGTTAGAGTATTCAATGCAGGTCTTCTAATATCCTGCCTTCCAAAGTAACTTATCCTTATCTTAAAAACATCACTAACTAAACGAATTACAAAAGGAGAAAAAAATGATCAACATAGAGCTATTTCAGATTCAACAGTAAATAAAAATTCTAGGTTAAGCTTAGCCTCTCTCAGTGATGAAATTCTTATCAAACAAGACATATTTCTACATATCTAAACTATCTGATTGTATTCATATCATGACTTTCAAGTTAATAATAGTTGATCAATATTAAGTGATTAGCAAGATTGTTTATAAGCTGACTATTCCTTCTCCAAATCCTAAACAAGCTTTCTATATGAAAAAATTTCCATTGGCCTAAACAAGAAATAGACAACCCAATAAGCATGATGCTACATGTCTTGCCTATTATTCAGAGGTAGATATTACCCAAAAACCCATCTCTTTGAACTTAGAGTGTACTATCTTACAATCTATTTGATAATATATATTCGTAAATGTTTAAGATGTTCTTTGGTATGTTTGATCCCTGGCTCTAACATAATCCATGAAATGCCATTCTTTTTAGAGTTGACACATCCATTTTCTTTTGCAATAAATTTTACTTGCAAAATATTCATGGTAGTCAATCCACATATTGTGCAAAAATTCAATAAGTTTATTCAAATTAATAAGCCAATACTATTACTTCCACTAACTATGCACCACAGTGTAACATTTCTTTCAACATATGTATATCTTCAAAACTTCTATTAATCTTTTATTGGTAGTACTTCAAAAACATTATTCAACAAAGAATGAGAGCTTTCTTTATTTAAACTTTATAACTTTAATATTAGAGGTTAAACACTAACAAAATGGGAACAGGTACCATTACACAAGTCAATTTCAAATATCATTAGCTATTCAATGATACTTTTGAAATTCCAAAAGTAGAAGGTAGTTAGATAGACCTCACAACATTTTCTACACTTTACAATCATCTGTCATTCAATGATGCTTGTCTTCTTTTCTGTATATTATATCACCAAATTATATTATTTCAACCATCCATCTCATATATGACCTTTTCCTAATTCTTTTATAATCTTTTGAAATCCAATTTCAGATTTGAACTGTCCATCTAGTATCATCTCTTTTAGCAATATGTTCAGCCCAAATTCATTCTAAACTCTTAATTCTTTCAATAATTTCAACATATCTATTAAAAACCTTTTCAAACACATATATTTTCTTTTAATATTAACTTATTTCTACCAAAAACACTCCACCTAAGTCTAATCTATGATTAATTTCATTCATTATGTTTCTATTGGTATTAATAATCTAACTAAGTTTTTGAAAATTTTAACTATTTTTAATTCATAATTATTAAACTTTATTATCTTTTGAGAAAATTTGTTGAACATTACTTTAGTCTTTTTAATATTTATCTTTAGTTCTACTTTCTTATGTTTATCGGAAAAGTCTTGCAACATTTTCCTAATATTCTAAAGCACTATTAGCAAAGCCTATCATCTCATGATTTAAATAATACTTCTTGTAAACCTAAAGATAAAGAGTCACTCTGTCATACGACTTTATCAATGTTAATCTTTTTAGTATCACCATGTGAAGCAGTCAATCTGATGCTCAGATCGAACTTCACAGCCCACTTACAATCTCCTACCACCAAACCATGTTTAAACCTCATCCTTACGTGCATATACATATTTACTAAAACATATTTTGCCTCTGCTTAATCGTCATTTGGTCAGAGATTATATTAGTCATTCCTTAGATTCATTCTTTTGGACATTCATTGATGCATACTTCAACTAGTCAAAATAGTATTCTGGATGCTGGGACTCTTCATTCAGTATGACAAAATGCTCTTCTTATCAGTTCTTTCATCAAAATTATGGACATCTGCCAAGAGTTTGAGACAAGTAGCCAGCAGTTTTAAAAAAATGAATCGATCAAATTTTCCTAGTGGTGTTCTTCAAAATATGCTGGGCTAGATACCTCACCAAGACAAACTGTGATCTTAATCAAATGTTCATCCTCCAATATGTCATGAAATCATTAAATCTTTAGAAAGCTGACTTCATAAAGCCAATCAAGTGACTGCCCAGACAACTACAACTAGAAAATGGACAAAGATAGTTATCTCTTTAATAAATTGAGGAAAGCTAAAGCAACAACTTTAATGAACTTGGCAGTAATATAAACTTTTATATACCATCATAAGTAAATAAGCAATTATTTGATCTAGCGCCGTGTTTACAATTATATTACATTCATTCAGTCAAAAAACATCATAAATAGTAATTTAAAGTGAGAACTCTACTCACGCCCTCCTCAACAGTTCTTCAGATTTGCTCATATAAAAGAATTTGAGTCATGGGAATAAGAGGATCCTTTTTATTCCTGTATAAATACTATATCTTGGATTGAAGAGGAAAGTATTCATTTATTTAACACTCTCAAAAGGCGCGTGCTCAATTAACTTGAAAGGCTGATATTTGAATGTAATACCATCATAAGCTAAATTTTGTTGTGTTTTCCTTTTGTATATGCACATGATTACATTTAAATGTATTTTTCTTTATATTATGCATCGATTACTTAATATCATATATAAGTCATGTATGAATGTTTACTGTTCTTTTTTAGAGTACATCATGATTTATAATTTATATTTAGAAAAAAAAATTAGCTATAAAAAAAATTTCTCTCATCTTCCATTGAGAGTTTTGACAGTTTTAAATAGTCTTGAATTTAGAAGTTTAATTATTATTGTAAAATAATTTGATCCCTTTCCCCTTCTCTTGTAAAAGATTTAAAACTTAAGTGTTTATTTTCTTTTAAGAAAACAAATGTAAAGTTTAATCAGTCTTAAAATCTTTAAAATGTTATTATCTTCAGAACCTCTGGCTGCGACATTTTGGTCAAGCTCATAATCTTCTAAACTGGGGCTACCAATCAGTGAATCATCAACTCACTTGTATTTTGCATGGTAAACTTAGAAAGAGCTTATCATGTTTCTCTTATATTGAATAGTCTGTATTATTTTACCAATAATTATATGTGTAAGTGTCCATTGAGATAAATTGAATATTTTCTTTCTTTCCAATTAAAAATCCTTTATACAGAGATTATACATCCTATTTTATAAAAGACTGTTAAAAGATTATTTACTCTTATTAAAGTAATTGGTGAGGGGATCAACTTAACTGTCAAAGTTGCCACAAATCAAGTACTCTCTTAAAACATTCATAGTTGCAATATTAATTAATCTTATAATTTCGTTATTTTCATTTAATTACAATAAGCATTAACATTATTAAATTTAATTTGTATGAAGTTTGTTTACTGTGTTTGACTATCAATTGTTTAATAATTTGGAATCTCATACTCTAAGCTGAACTAGTGTCAGGGGCAGGTGATTTATTTTATGTCAGAATGCTCATCATTGTTAGTGGAAAATTGTCACCTTAAATAAATTTTCTAAGTTCATTAACCTTACTCTATTTCAGGATGACAGAAAATCGCCTTTTGGCCAATTTACCCCTGGTGAATTTTTTCATAAGTATTATAAGTTAAAATGCTTATAAAACAGTATATATTATTATAATAAATTTTTCACTCAAAAAAATTTGCACTAAAAGGTGCAAAATTCAAAATTCCTGCTCTTACAACAGACATAAGCCCTGCCCTGATATGTTAAACCATTGTCTGTTGCCAAGCCTGTAAAATGTTTGGCATTTTGACATTGTAGTTCCAATGACACAAAAATGTGTTTATTTGCGAATTTATTATGGTTTTAGATTTTTTTAAAAAAACAATTTACACTAAATTTATTAGATATCAAGAAATATAAATTATTAAAAACTTATTTTGATTTGAAATACTTTATTTTCAAAAATATAATGTTATATTAGCAGCTAATAAGTCAATTATTTTATATAGTGCGATGTTTATAAACTGTAATATTTAAACAGCATTAAGCTGTTGCACATGCGCTTTGGATTTTTAACTACAAAATGAATGAAGTGTTAGTATTCATTCATTTTATAGTTAAAAATCCAAAGCGCATGTGCAACAGTTTAATGCTGTTTAAATATTAGCAGCTAATGTAAGTATGGCCTGAAGCAATTTACAAGACTAGCTTTGACATAAACAATCTACTTTATATTTACGAGTAAAAAAATATCACAATTTTGCAATAAATATTCAAAAAATTTAAACTTTTAAAGCATAATTCGTTAGATATAAGAGAAATGAATAAATATTCATTTGGATGTTTAAAAATAATAAAAAAAAATATTTTGTAAACTGAAAATAATCTTTCTACAAATGATGACATGTAAACTCTTTGTTTTAAATACAATCTCATTTTTTAAATATTTAATAGACACAAAATGTGAACATTTACAATTTATTTTAGTAGTAAACAAAAATATCTATCAAATGAAGTCAAATTTATTATTTTCTGATAAGTATAATCATTTTATCATATATTTTACATTGATGTGTGAGACAAAGAAAAACAACAGAAATATCAGAAAAATAGTGAAATTCGGTAGTGTTAAGTAGCCTAGTGGCATCCTCAAGTGACAATATTCTCAATGTATGTGAAGATCTGATATTTTTATAGTTTAGATAACATTTTTCTATTTCTTCAACTGCTTAATTTAAAGCATTAATAATATTTCCATTTCCTGGAGTTTTTCATTTCATAGATTTAATTATCCTTTTCACTTCATCCCTTAAAATGCTTTGCAATTCAGAAGATGTAATAATTATAGAGTTTACTACATCTGGATTGCCAAAATCAACTGCTTATCTATATCCATAATACTAATTCCAAGCATTAATAATACCAAAAGTCCTTATATTACTGCTAATTGTATATATTTTAACAAATATGTAGTATAGACATTTAAACATATACATTAACCATACACATCTATAATACAATTGTTAAAAAATACAGAATTAAAATGTCAACAAAAATTACTGATAAAAAATGGATAAATTATAAATAGCATTTCTATAATTATTAAAACAATACAGTATTTTTATACACTTTTATTTTATTTAATCAATTTGTAGTTTGTCTGTCTGTCTGAAAAATGTTGCAATTTAATTTTCAGTTTATCTAGTTAATACTTTACATATATATGTATTTAAAATGACAATAACTTTTCAAACAGTTTGTAAATAATATTAGTAAAAAAAAGGGGAAAAACTTAAATGTTTAATTTTGTGTTGGATTCAGTACTCTTTACAGCATTGTCATCTAATTATATTACTATAGAAAGAAATATTAATAGTAAAAAACATTAAGAAAAAAATCACTAAACAGAATACTATTCATCATTCTACACAGCAGACTAAGAATACATTTCAGAGAAAAAAGAAACAGTAATGTTATCTTTTAGCAAAACCAATTTACCTCATTGTTTTCTTCATTTAGATAATTATAAAGAATATTTTGCATATATCTATAATACAATATTTTAAAGGATATTTTAGATGGAAATATTGAATGTGTGGAGTTATCTATTTAAATTAACTTCATTACAAAACACTTAATCTAGAACATCTGTCCCAGGCCAAAGGTTAAAGTAAACTGATAGGCTGATTGTGTCCAAAAGGAGGATCCAAAAAACCCAAAGAGAATCATTTTTAAATACCACTCTAAATCTAACATAGAGATCAAAGCACTGCAGTTTACATTTACTGGTGTAAGAAATCAAAGTATGACCTTTCCAGTTTTTTTACTTATTATAAAAACATCTCCACTAGTAGGTTATGTATTATAATACAATATTTTGAATGGATGTTTTAGATAAAAATATTAAATATATGGAGTTATTCATTTAAATTAACTTAATTATAAGGCACTTAACCTAAAATAACTGCCTCAGGGCAAAGTTAAAAGTAAACTGACAGCCTGATTGTATCAAATGGATCTGCCTTTTGGATGCAATCAGTTTAACTTAGTTTAACTCTTGTTCCAGGGCAGTTGTTTAAGATTGTGCTTTCTAATTAAGTTAATTTAAATGGATAATTCTACACATTCAATATTTTCATAACATATAAATTGTACTCTTTATAATTGATACAGATAGTTAGGGAGGATTGGAATAGTAGTTATATTTAAAAGAAATTAAATTTAGGTTATTTTCTAGCATATAATTTTGATGTTATAGATAGCAGGGGTTCAAACCCAGTAGATAAAAGCCTATAAAGATATATTAGATAATTTAAACTCACGGTAAGGTGAATTAACCTTTTAACCGCTAATTATATTATTGGTTGTATGAGGTAAAAATCAAATCTTTTAATTGGCCAACTCACAAACTGAAGACAAAGCCTATTGTTAAAACATATTCGCCTATAATATTAAATTCAACTCAGATACGTTTATAAAAAGTATATTATTAATTTTTCAGGTTATGAAAAGAACGAAAGTTCTTTCAAAAATAAATTGCTATTTATTTATTCTAAAATATTCAATTTCGGCAACATAAAAGCTATAATATAAACAAAAAGGTCGACTTTTACGTTATAGAAAAGTAAATATTTCTTTTAAATATTTCTTTAATATTTTTACTAAAATCTTCAATATTTTTCGAAAATAATTTTGTTTTTTTAGTATATTTTTTAAAAAACTAGTTTAATTTCTGAAATTATATTTTTTTAATACTTAAAATTAAATTCGAAATGAAAATCTCAGCGTTTTTCTTTATTTTCTTTGATCAGGCGGTTTCTTTGTTCTTTCCAGCCAATCAGAATGTCTTTTTCAGCTGAGAGCATGCTAAGAACCAATCACAAATAATGTTCTTTCTTTGTTTAGGTTTAAATGCGTTTTTTTTTATTTTTTACTTGTAAAATAAGTCGGAAGAGGTCACCATCTTACAGAACATTTAAAAACCTATTCAAAACCTATTGAACGAATTTTTTAGCATAAAAACTAGCAGAGTTAGAGTGACGTCAGATGTCTACGAGGAGCCTCGTAAGAAACAGTCTTTTGGTTAAATAATAAATGACACAATAAGTTGTTTAAAAGATAATATTAATTTTTATTTATTACATTTAAAAATACTAGATAGAATAGCTTAATTATAGCAGTAAATATTTTATATTATAGATTTAAAGTAATTATTTTGTTTAAAACATTGTTTAGATGATAAGTTAATTTAATATTAGTTTAAAGTGTGCTGAAAGTATCACATGATTAGATGTGATTGTGTGAATATGTAGATTTACTAAAGGTTAGGGAAAGAAAACTTTAATTTCAGCTTGTTAACAAAAATTTGATACATAATAAAGTGTAGCAAATATTCAGTCTAGAGATAATATTAGAAAATAATTAAAAAAAATTTATTATTTTATTTAGATGAAGTATTTTATTTTTAAATCAATTTAATTTATTAAAATATTTAAAATTATCTTAATATGAATATTTCATTTCTAGATAAACATATTTAATATTTAATGTATTAAATAATTTGATATTTAATAATTGATGACTCATAGTTTTAAAACGTAATTTTAAAAATGATATTGATGTAGTTATGTAAATTAGCAGATGTGTACAAGCAGTATTGACCAATGAAATCATTGGATGAAGACCAGTATAAAAAGAGAGGTTGAAGCCAGTCTAGACAGTAATTTTAGTGATACAATGACTTAGAGATTTGGATTAAGACAGATTTAGTTTCAAATTTATAACTATATATATTTTTTATATTGTGACAGTAGTAATTAATTTTAAATTATTTTATTTAAAAGTGTTTTTAAAAAATATAATTGGAATAACTACTTACATAATGATTTACTAAACACCAAATTTCCTTGTCAGTCTATTCTTATTTGAATTTGGCTTAGGACCTCAATAATTCTATGGAACATGATAGTAGCTACTTAAATATTAAGATTATAAACACTAAATGTTGAGGAATATACTGCAACACTCAAGTAATTTTTTGCAATAACTTTATCATATTACAATAAAAATAATTTATTAAAGTCAATTAAGAGGAATCAGACATTTATTAAAAATCATTATCATAGTGCTGAATTTAAAAAAAAGGAAATTAAGACTCTGCATTTAAATTTAAAAACTGAATTTAAAATGTTTTATGGTATGATGAATGTCTGTTTTATTATAATAATTGATAGTAATAATTTGTCTTTAAAGTAATTTAAATGAGCTTACATTTAAGGATGATATATTTAAAGACAGATTGAAGATGACTTTTGAAGGTCTTTTATGCTTTTAAAAGAACTTGCTATTGATCAAATTAATAAATAAATTATATATATTAAAAAATAATTTTATCTGAAAATAATGAACTTTGATACATCTTTTTAAAAAGATTGAAATTATATCAGTTAATATATGCTTTGAATGATATAGCTGTTTTACTTGGAAAAGAAAAATATTTAATGAAAAGATATACATTTAAAAGAATAAAAATCATAAATCTTTTAAAGAAAGAAGTATTTATTTTAATTCATAAACTTCATGTCTGCTGATAAACGTATTAAATAAATAACATTATATTACACAATGTTTGTATTAATGTTTTTGACCAATGGAAAATGCAAAAATTACTTAAACCATATTTATTGCAATATATCTGCTATACACAATGGATGATGGTTAATATTTTCCATGGATTTTGTTAGATATTTTACTGCATTTTATTATTATTTGTATATTTCTTCAAATGGCACCAATACAAGAGTATGATTTGTGCACAAAGCTGTCCAACCATAATTATGTTAACATTTTTAT
Organism: Epiperipatus broadwayi; assembly: GCA_028023455.1. Taxonomy (NCBI): domain Eukaryota; kingdom Metazoa; phylum Onychophora; class Udeonychophora; order Euonychophora; family Peripatidae; genus Epiperipatus; species Epiperipatus broadwayi. The sequence goes on from JAQFVV010012500.1 coordinate 2,504,467, forward strand.
CAAATCTATTTCCAATCTGGAAATTGATTTGAATTTATTTTTGGACAGCTATCTTGCAATTGCATCTCCAATAACAAAAAAGAATATTTCTATAAATTAAAGATTAATTAAGAGTTAAGAAGTTTAATTAAAAGCATTTTTTGCATAACTCAAAGTTTGTATAAATAGGGCTAAAAATCTATTGTGGGAGAGTTTGGTCAATAGCTGTTAACCGACTTCATGTCTGTTTGATTTTTAAAGAGAGGCTTAAGCCACCTTCTCCTCCGTCTACAGCTCCACTCTTCACTATGCATGATATAGCTCCTACCACTCAAGAGTGCCCGTGCTGTCAAAGAATGCTGCCTGCCACAGAAGATTTGTCAATACTTCATAGAATCCTGGGATAACCAGCCCAAAGACATTATAATCATATTACCTAAAACTCTAACTTGTACATCTTTAAAATTAATATTTTCTGTATATTTTGAATCTCTTTTAACTCACTAATCGGCGAGTATGTTAAATTAATAGTTATTTTCTTTATATCGATTCTCTTTTATCAAATTAATACTACTATGAAATATTTCATCCAACTCACGCTTTTTACTTTTTTTATAATTTAGTGTGGTCATAATTTATTTTAAATATTTTTATATTTTTAATTTAATTTTATTTGTAAATGCTAATCAAACCCAGTCTTACGAACTTCTATATCCCGCTGTGGAATAGAAGAGGGGGGGGAGGATTATTGAGTTTTATTTATTTATTTCTAAATAGTTCGTAAGACTGAGTTTTTCTTCTAAAATGAATATGTGCTTTTTTAAAAAATATATATATTTACCGTAAAATTATACAAAATGTATCAATACTTTGCAATCTGGGGTGGATATTGGTGACTGTTAATTTTATTAATTTCTTTATTCATCATTATCGCCAAAAAGGCTGGTGAACAAATCTATTTTTTTATTCGCACTTTTAAGTGTGCGAATTTTAGTTTTTTTTATATATGTTAAACAAAATAGTGATTCAAAAAGAGGGAGCAATGCACACTTCATTAATTATAGCGTTAACTTTTGATAAATGACTTTATATCACATGGGTCATAATTTTAACATATTACGTATTTGTTAAACCATTTAAGGCTTTGTGTTAATATTTAAAACACATGATTTCATATTCTTATAAAAGCATTGTTAGCGTAGGCCACTCTTCATATTATTAAGCTTTATCTAGAGATGTGTGTCAGAATGCCCGAGTCATCACTTCGTTCCAGGTCGTAAGCAGGGTGATGAATGTCCCTAGACCATATATATATATATACTCATGTAATGAAAGCAATGCATGGGATAATTCCGGCAAAGTTCGGCCATTGCAACTCTGTCTGAGGACCTTTTGTCAACCAATTCCACAAAATGTGGGTTGGCAAGTCGGCTAGATTGTTTTCTTCTGTAATATGATAAAGCACCTCAAAAATATTGGATCCACAAATATTCGGCTATTATGCTAGCACAGCAATTTCTTATAGTTCCTTTATTCTTTTAGCCTGTTTGACAAAATAAATCGTAGTGATATGTAATAATGAAACATTTTTCTTTTTGTAATTTTCCGTTGGAGTTTAGATCCAACTTCTCATGAAACTGCCCTCCCCTTTATTGAAATAAGCCATTCCCGTATTTATAGAGTTTCACTATATTCTATCGTTAAATGTCGAAAATGTAAAATAAATAATGTTTTTAGTCTACTTACTGAACAAAATGTATCCTTATTTGTATTGTTACAAATAAAGTCGAGAAATGAAAATAAACTTATGTATGAAATGCCAAGGGCATCCTACTAAAATCGTATAATCAGCGAAACTATCGTATCTTAATATGTATTATTCTTAATATATAAACGTCTACCAATCACCGAGATACATTTGTTTTTGTAACATTGAATAAAAAACTATTTTTAAATATACGTTCAGTATTGTAACTGCCACACTAAATTTATATCTATCAAAATAAAATAATTGTATCAAGTTTGTCAAAGATTGTAACCAAAATAATAGTTTAAATGTGTGAAGTTGATTATATATTTATAAATCATCTTGAATTTTTGTCAAAATAAATATTTATATTTTTAAACTTTAATCCAGTTGTTCGAATCTCCTTAATAATATTTATATTTATGTATATTTTTAACTTAATATCTTGGGTTCACTCAATCTCTCATCATCATTAGCTTAGTTCTCATGCAAAATGATGTAGCACTGGGCCCAGAAATAATTAATTTATGTAGTATTGCCGTAGGTGTTGTCCGTAGTGTTATAGATTTGGGGAATGGGCAAATAGGTTAGAATTCATGATTGCTCCTGACCTTTGTATCTCAGGCATGACTGGATTCACGGAACTTTTGCTTAGATTCTAAATCTTGTTGAATGGACGTATATTTTCGACCGGTACACTGTAAATCAGAGAATACATTAGCAATATATTTTTATTTTCCAAATGCTTTTAACAATCTTAAAAACTTTTAACTATAAATTCAGTAATGCATGAGTTAAATTCATTTTTTGCCATATATAAAAACAATTCAACTGTTGGTAAAAAAAATTGAAAGTCAACAGTAATTCCATACAAAAAATAATGAATTTATATTACCCATTCTTCTTTTTTTTTAATGTTAATCAGACTGTGATTAGTTTAAATATAGATAATACATTATCAATATATTTTTATCTTCCAAATACTTTTAGCATTCTTAAAAGTTTAACTGTAAATTAGGTAGTGCATTAATTAAATTCATTCTTCGCCATATATAAAAACAATTCAACTGTTAGTAAAAAAATTGAATTTTTAAAATTGAATTTTAATTAAAGCTTTTGAAAGTTTTAGTGAATTTTTCTATGGAAGTGCTCATTCCGTTCAATACATAGACATTTCATCCCTGATATATGTATTTTTCACATATTTGTTCTGCAAGCAGATGATCATTCCTGCTTTGTGGAAATGGATTTGCCATGTATTCTTTAGATATGGTCATGCTAAGGCAGATGTATTTCATACTTTCATATTAAGAGAATCTGTGCTGTTGTCTGTAATATTATTATCGATGTAGATGAATTTTGTGCTTGGTAGTAATAAGTTTGTTAATAGTTGTAAAAGCAGACATTCATTCCTCCTTCATATGACCCTCTGATATGATGAAAATTCCTGAATATGGCTTTGCCAAGGTGAATATACCGTCTCTGTTTCATCATCAGAAGTAATTCTGTTTATGCACAACTTAGCAGTGTTCTGTATTTTTAAATATATTTTTAAAGTCTGATATTGTAAACATGTAATCAGTCATAATTCTAAGTCTATTGTGGTCATCTATTAAGGATTGAGAGGTAGTTTTCTATTCTATCATGTCAACCACATGATGGCACTATTTCTAGGTAAATTCTTAGGAATATACCATTTCCGCAGCCTCATCCAATGCAGGAGGCTTCTTTCTATGATAAAACACAGAAAGAGCCCCCACTGGCTGCTGCTCTGGCTTTTTTTCTATGCTAAAAGCACAGACAAATGCCTTTATTGGCTTCCATAGTTGGTTGTGTTATTCACTTTATCATAATACTAGAATATCTATTTTATCTATAGTTTCATGTGTGTGGATTTCAGCCTGTCATAATTTTTTTAAATTTCATTATATTGTAACTTTATTAACAATATCGAGAAGGTTCCACTATGAATGTGTAACCCTCAAAAATTGCTTTTAAAGGTGCAGCACAGCAATATTTTGATAATCACGCAAAAAATAATGTTTTTGCGAGAATTCATCCGTGACAAGTTACTTTTTATATATACACTCAAACAAAAACAACTGAGTTTCTGATTATTAATTACTGTCCAAAAAAAGCAAATTAGTCGGGTATTATTTTTACATTTAGTATTTAAATAATATTACATTTTATATATCCACACAAACAAAAACAACTGAGTTTCTGATTAATTCCTGTCAATACAAAAAAAAAGAAAATTAGTCGGATATCATTTTTAAATTTAATATTGAAATAATATTACTTTTTATATATACATACTAAGAAAAACAACCCAGTTTCTGATTAATTACTGTCAAAAAAAAAAAAAAATTAGTCGGGTATCATTTCTAAATTTAGTTTTTAGGAATAACGATACTTTTTATATATACACATTAACAAAAATAATCCACTTTCTGATTAATTACTGTCAAAAAAAAAAAAGCAAATTAGTTGGGTATTATTTTTAAATTTAATGTGAATTTATAAATTTAGTGTAAATTGAATAATGTATAATTGCATATTATTTTCTATTAAAAAAATACGGTAACTTTTTATATATACACACAAACAAAAACAACCCAGTTTCTGATTAATTACTGCCAATACCCAAAAAAACCCCAACAAATTAGTCGAGTATCATTTTTAAATTTAGTATGTAAATAATATTACTTTTTATATATACACACTAACAAAATGAACCCAGTTTCTGATTAATTACTGTCAAAAAAAAAAAGCAAATTAGTCAGGAATTATTTTTAAATGTAATATTTAAATAACATTACTTTTAATATATTCACACAAACAAAAATAGCCTAGTTTCTGATTAATTACTGTCAAAAAAAAGAATAAAATTAGTCGGGTATCATTTTCAAATTTAGTTTTTAGAAATAACAGTACTTTTTATATATACACACTAACAAAAATAACCCACTTTCTGATTAATTACCGTCAAAAAAAAAAGCAAATTAGTTGGGTATCATTTTAAAATTTAGTGTGAATTTATGTTGTGTAAATTGAAAAATGTATAATTGCTTATTATTTTGTATTAAAAAAATACCATAGCTTTCTATATACACACAGAAATAAAAACAACCAACCCATTTTAGGATTAATTACTGTCAAAAAAACGTAACATTATTCGGGTATCATTTTAAAATTTACTGTGAATTTTTAAATTTTGTTTAAATAGTAATATTATTTACTATTACTTACTATAATTTCCTATTACAAAACTAAAGTCGGTAGTTATATAGAATCGCAGACCCGGAATCATAATATGTATGTGTTTTTGGTTAGCATCAACACCATCAAATGACTGATACGATAGAATAGAAAAGTACCGATTGTGATTTTAACATAGTTAAGTAAATACTCCTAACTTAATCCTGCTTAATTAAGAAGTAATTAATAGTTAAATTATTGTAGAATGTCCATTCTGAGGATTATTAAAATGTGCAAAGCTTATAGTCCCTCTGTTGTATGTAAATTGGTGATAATTAATTAATTTTTTAATCTATAAGAAAGTCAATATAATCTGAATTTTAAATCTAGATATATAAACTTTTAATTCATTTTGGTTCTATTTTTTTATTTATTGTTATTAATAAATTTATCTATACACATTATCTCTCACATTTGTGTCTTGTTTACCACAATTAGCATTATTATTTTAGTTTTAAGAGTCTCTTGTATTTCCCTGACAAAGGGCACATATGCTAACATCAGATGCGGTAGTCATGTGGAAATTGTCCTGGGAGCATAGATAATGAGGTTCAACCATCTCTTGTTTGTAGTAATGTTTATATCGAAATTACACACAGACATGTGAGTTAGTGTTCATTGCTTGATTCTTAGAATTAATTCTTTCATTCGTCTTATCAATTTTTGAATGTCACATGACTTCCAGAGAAATTAACCATTCAGTTATTGTTAATATTGGCATACAAATTATAGTTTCTAAAAGAAAAAAATAATTTGTTCAAGTCATTTTAGCTTCCATATGAATATATCTATTATGAATATTGATTGACAGTTATCTAATAAGTGATTGTATAACAAATCACTAACATCAATTAGTCTAGTTATGAAATAAAATTTTGAATCATTACAGCTGTTTTCAATATCAAAATTAATGCAAAAATCTTGATCTAGAAGAAGAAATTAGAGAATTCTAAGATTTACAAACAATGAATGTGAAAAATTACTACAAACAGGAAACCATGCTTGTTCTCATAGATAAGCAATATAGTTTACTTAAATAATGGCAATGAAGGGTGAATTATTAAATGGTAAATCAATATTTATTGTTCTGAAAATGATATTGATTTAATGCTGATATGCTATATGCATTTGTAATACAGTAATGACATTTAATATCAGAAAGTAATAATTTATTTTTATACATAATTATTTTCCTATTTAACAAAAATAGGAGTAAAAAATAACTGAAGAAAGTTGTACTCTTTTTCTAAAAATAAAAATACAAACTATAGATTAATTTTGAATAAAATTTTAAAGAATTAATTTGGAAGGGGAGGGGGATTGATTAATATATTTTTTTCGGATTTGATTTGGAATAGATAAGTGAAATGTGAATGTGTTGACTTTAATGTTAGGCATAGGAATATAAATAATTAGTTATTTTGGTACTTATGTATTAGACCTGGAAAATGGTAGGCTTTTTCACATCTGCAACAAATGTTGAATCTTGTGATCACATCAAATAAACCCTGTAATGTTATCAGATGTGATATCAAAACTATGTTTTTTTAAATATGATCTTGTATCAAAACGTGGTTTTTTTTTTTGTGATATTTTTTGACAGTCTCAGTTATTGTCCAGATTTTATTCTGACAAGAGCTTTTATCATAGTTTTAATTCAAGGTTAGTTACTGTCCAGATTTCAATTGCATTCCATAGTTTTACTTCAAGATTTCGATTGAATTTTTGCTTGATTCGTTTGATTTTAAGTGAGTATGATAGTTTTCCTTTTATTTTTGATTTTCTTTATGCTTTCATTACAATTAATGATAGGACAGCGGCAACTCTGATCGATGCTATCAAACAAAATGTAGAAGAGGGTTCCACCATATATTCGGATTGTTGGAAGACCTATAAGTAATGAATTGTGAAATGCCAATTATGATTTATATTTGGCTGAATTTATGTGGCAGAGACTTCATAAAGATGATGATGCGTTCATTTCCATACTGAACGAAAACAAAAAAATATCTCCATAAGAATGAAGAATTAATAAAAGTGTTCCAATTTTACCATATTTCTTTATTTTATGCGTATTTTCTTTTTTTATTTTCTTTTTAAAAAAATATTACCATTTTAGGGGTGGGGGATGGAAATCCCATTCAGGCGAGATACTGCCCAATTATGTGTTTATTTTGGGGGGAATATTCGCACAACAAATTTGATCCACTTAAAATAAAGTAGAACAGACAAATTCATTGTTTCATCATGACAATTCCTCTTATATATTACACAGTAAGTAACGTATGTGTATATTTTCTAGTTTTTTTAATAATATTTTAGACAATTTTTGCAATTTAGTGTTTGTTTTGTCTGTATTTAAATTAACATTTGGGAATTGCGTAATGATGTGTCATTGATTACATATTTTTTGCAAGGCAAATCAATATTTTTACTGTTGTTAAAAATGTACTTTTTAAGATTTTATTTTTTTGGTCAAATTCATATTTTTAGTATTGCATAATTTACTTTTTTAAGTTTCATTTTTTTTGATTGCACAAACACATGTTAAGTAAATGTCCATGGGGGGGGGGGGTACAGTTATTTGATAATATTTTAGACTACTTTTTGTAATTTAGTGACTGTTTTGTCTGAATTTAAAGTAACATTTGGGAATTGCATAATTTACTTTTTAAGATCAATTTTTTTGAAATTCATATTTTTAGTATTGTTAGAAATTAATATTCCACAACATATTTTTATATAATACATGATAAGTACCATATGTGTATATTTCAGTGTTTTTGGTAATATTTTACAGTAATTTTGTAATTTAGTAGTAGTTTTAGTATTAGATCTGCAACACGTATTAGACTTGCAGCATTTTTTCACATATGTATTCAGACTGCTGATAACTTTGTAAATCTAGCGAAAAAATATGTAGACATGATCCATTTTAAAGAATTTATCATTTTAAGTTTGGAAAAGATCCAAGTGTACATATTATTTTGGTCAGATCAGAAGATTAGAAAGACGTCAGCAGATTGATACCAATATGAAAAGTGTTGCAGGTCTAATAAGTGTTGAAGATCTAATATGTAAGTAACATTATTTCATATACTTCCTTGCTCCTCCCATTTTTGGCAACATTTAAGAATATGTCATATATATGTAAACAAAAGTAATTATTCATTCTGGTGCTACATATAGTAAAAATTGAGAAATCAGTGATTGTCAAATCATAATGTATTCAAATCCCCATTCCTAGACCAGTTTTTAGCTTTTGTCATTATCAATGAGGCTTTGAATTCAAAGCTTGAGATGGACAGTTATAAGACTATTCATTAAGAAATAGCTTTATCTTCCAACAATTCTATGGTTTATCATCCATTAAAATTGAATCAAAAATGTAGTGTAACAAAGCTCTATAAAAACAAACAAACATGAATTTATCATAACCTTCAGTAAGCATATTTAATCAACTCTTGGGATTATTCAAGTCACATGATCAAAAATTATATTAAGATGTAATAATTTTTAAGATTATACTCACAAAGAAAATTTTTGATTAAATATAGGTTTGTTATTATCTTGAATAATTGTAGTTATAAATCGAGAAGACTTACTGGAATCTGGAATCAGATATATCTAAAAAAATAAAATAATCATAAAATCAAATATAATACATTAACAAAGAGGATGCACTGATTTAAAAAATAATACATAAATTAAGAAAAGCAATATAATAATAATAATACAAATCAATTAAGATCAAAATCATTTTTTTGACTTAGATTTTCAGCATATTGGTGATTTTAAATGGTATATCCCCAACAATGTCAATTGTAAAAGTATGAACTTAATATATTTAATAGAATACAATAGATTCTTGAGTCGTTACATAGGTGAGTCAGCAAACAGTCTACATATAAAAATAACTAACCATAGATTTGATGTTTTACATAAGAATAAAGACAGATCAGTTTAAAAACATTTTAATTTATCTTATCACTTGATTGATGATTTAAGAATGGTTATATTGGAGGTAATTTTTCTTCCATGAGAGAAAGGAGGCAGAAGGAAAGTTTTATTTTTAAATTTAAGACATTACATCCTCATGGTATGAATATAAGTACTATCATATCCTTGAATTACCTAATTTTCTAGGGATTTTTTTTTTTTTGTCTATTAGAGAATAGTTTTTTTAATGTTTTTCCTTTTATATGTGAACTAGTAAAATATGTATGATGATTTTTTTATATATAATATGTATAGTTTTATATATATGTGTGTGTGTGTGTGTGGTTTTAGTTTTTAAAAAAAGTTTTTTTGAGTTTTTTTTTTTAATTTTTTGTACAAGATTTTTGTGTAGAATAATTTATATTTTACATATATGTATTAAAGTAATTTTTAATTTTTGTTTGTAAATTTTTATTTTAGTAGGGATTTGTAAAGTTTTATAATTATTTTATAAGACTTTTATAAAAATGTAATTCCTCTTTTTTTTGTTGTTGTGTTAAAACGATATGTATGAGATATTGATAAGTTGATTGATTGATAAGAATTGTTGTATAAGGAATACGTTATAAGAGGAGGAGATTTTGTAAGGAAAGTTTTTTAAAAGCTTTAAAAAAAGATTTATAAAGAAAGAATTTTAACCTATAGAATTAATTTTGTTATCTGATATGTAAATGACGGTAATATTTTAATGTTTAAATTCTGAAAGTAGCCATTTTGCTATGCTCTCTGATGAAAATCAATCTTTTTGTTGAAATATTAAAACAGCTTTATAGACAAGTGTGTGTTTTTTCTTTTATTAGTGTTTTTTATATTTCTTTGAGTTAGTTCATATATTTATTATTTTCATAGACTTTTTACTGGCTAAGGAAAATAGAACTTTATTGTCATTGAATCATGTGGCTTTTATTTGGGGACTTGATCTTGAAGTTTATATACAATTTTTATCTGGGATTCAATACATAAAATGGAGTACAAATTAATTATAAATGTATGAGTTTCTATTTTGGATGGGATTGCACTTTTTAATAATTTGAATAATAAATATAAGATTAGATTTTTATTTATATATCTTGGGAGTAATGATATTTTTTCATTTCAGAATAATGAAAATGTACATATTTTGAAATTAATAGAATATATTCCTTCTTATTTACCTAGAATTACAATTACAATTTCTCAAGTTTTGCATCAGTTACAAAATAATTATTATGTTGTGGACCCATTAAGGTTAAAGATTATTATTAATAGGATATATGACTTTAATAAATTTTGTCTTTTTTAAAACAATGCATAGAATATTTTTTTCCTGCAGCATTCAGATTTCTAGATAAAGAAAAAGCTTGTTAGATTTTTAGCCTGTGATGGCTTGCATTTGAATATAAATGGTGCAAAGTGTTTACCTAATGGATTTAAATATATAATTTCATTAATGAACTATAATCTACATAATAATGATGTTTCGCATAATAATGATAATATACATAATAATAATCTACAGAATAATAGATCAGTGGATATAGGTGTTCAAACTGAGGGCATCAAAACATATAAAAGGAAAAGCCAAACTGAATTATTCAATGACTACACATTTTTGATCGATCACCAACTAGTACACCACATGATGACATAGAAGTCCCACACATACTAGAAGATTTTTGTACATAAATGGAGCTTGATTTTTTAGAACAATCACCAATTAAGGTAATACCAAGGGATAATAAAGGAATTTCTACAGAAATGAAAAATATTTCCATTGATTTTACTTGAGATGATTTGATTTTTAATATTTCTCAACATAAGGAGTTTTTTCAGAAATATTACCAAAATTACACTTTTCTTTATTTTGTTGTAATATCCTATAAATATAATTTATCCAAACCACTTTATTTGGATTTATTTCAGTTTTATTAGGTTTTTTTATATATTATGTTGTTTTTCATTTTTATTGTTTACATTTTTTTATGATATTATTATATAGTTATGTGTTTTATTTTATTTTGTTCAGGACAGTCAAAACGTAGGTGTATGTATATATATGGACAAATAAAGAGGTTTGCTAAAAAGTATTCAAAATGGTTTGGATAAATTGTATTTATAAGAAGTTTTTTACTAGAATTATTTCTGAAACTAAACAAAATGTTGATTTTGATTCAGCAATTGAACAAAATATTTGTAACATTATTGACACTGAATGTATAGCTGATGTTACTAGGGAAATAGATATTTCAGAGGTTAGTATTAATCAACAGAATAATAATTTAGTTTTTGATGTCATGCTATTTTTAGTTCAGAGATAGAAGCAAATCATAATGAATGTGGTTTAAAAATGCAACATAAAGATATGGTCCCAGTGACTAATACAGGGGTGATTCCTAAGTGTTCATCTTTACGTTTGCAGAATAGATAAGATCATAATAAGCTGGATTAAAATATAAGATCGACATTACATAGTAAAACATTTCTTCAACTTATTTTATATTTTTCATTGACAATAATAATGTTCCTAAAAGTCTGAGAATTAAAATTAATTCTAACATAGATTATCTTCTGGGGAGCCATAGAGTCAAATGAAATAGTATATTAGAACAAACATCTATCAAACTAATTAATGTACTTAAAGATTATTTTTTGATTAGGGTTAAGATAATTGAGCAGGAAATTATAGATTTTAATATTCACAATTTTATGAAGTTGGATGAACAAAAATTATTACAGGAATGGGTTTGTTCAAAAGGAAGGACATTATTAACAAATTTTCATAAAAAAATAAGTCATTAGTCTGAAAATCATATATTATAACACAGCAAATATACAATCACTTTTTCTTTTAAAATATATGTTCTACAATAATATTAGCAAATTAAAAATCCTTTTTCTTTTCAAAACCTTTATTTTCTTATATTAATACTAAACACACACACACACACATATATATATATATGTAAAATAAATAAAATGTCCATTAATTAAAAATAAAATTGTAATTATAATTGAAATAATAAATTTAACGGTTTACAAACAATCCTTAAATCCGTTCAGATATCAGACTTCTAAATATATTGATAAACTTTTACAAGACTTTTTAGGATTTGGGGAAAATACTATTGCTTCATCATTTGACTTTGTAAATAGAATTAAAAATTTGATGGTTGATGAAAATGATGTTATTGCTTCATTGGATGTTACAGAAATGTATGGATCTATTGATAGAGTGAATTCCATAAAAATAATTGAACATGCACTAAAAAGTAGTATTTGTAAATATATGATAAAATTTATTGCTGATTCTTTAAAAAATTTTAATGACAACATTGTTGCATCTTTTGAAGGTCAATATTATAAAATGTCTAAAGGTTGGCCTATGGGTCTGCCTGTAGTTGCACAAGTTTGCAATTTTGTTTTATCTACATATGAGTAGTATTTTAAATATGTGTACTTTTGGAGATATTAAAATTTACAAAAGATATGTGGATGATGTTTTTGTTTGTGGAAATACTAATAGTATAAATTTGCTTGTAGAGGAATTAAATAAGTTGAATGGCTTGAAATGGACTATTGAAAAGGAACAGGACAATAATATTAAATATTTAGATTTAATGCTTACAAGAGATAACAGTATATTAAATTATAAACTAATAATTCAGCCATTACAAAAAAGAGGATATATAAATTGTAAATCAAAAGTACCAGTGATGCATAAGATGGCAAGTTTTAGATCTTTTTTGTTTTGGAATGAAAAATGATGTCATTACCAAAGTGATAAACTGAAAAATATTAAAATATTTGCCAAGGAATTGCTTGATGTTGGTTATAAAATGGAACAAATAAACAATACTTTATGTCAATTTAAAAAAAGTTATAATAATTTAAAAGAAATGAAGATTAATAGTAAACAATGGATATCTATTCCATTTATTTCAAATCCACAAGTGAAATTTTTTAAGGATTTATATAAGAATGTGTTTAACGTTTCATTCTATGTTCCAAACAATATTAATGAATTAGTCAATAATTCTAAGGATGTCATACCTGTCAAGCAGAAAAGTAATGTCATATATCAAATTTTTTGTGATTGTATGCTATCATATATAGGTGAATCTAGATGCAGTATTGAGAAAAGATTGAAGGAGCATGAGTTGTTATATAAGTGTGTAAAAAGTAAAAATAATGGTGATTTAATATCTCCAGTTTTCTTTGATCACGAAAAACATGTAAATATAAATTTAAATTTGATTTTGAAAATTCTTCATGAAGAGAGAAACCATAGTAAAAGAAAAATTAAAGAGGCAATTTTTATAAACAGGAATAAAATGCATTTAATAAATCGACAAGCTGCTAACATTAAAATACGAGATTCGTGGAATTTGAATTGATGAAGTTTGCTTCCGCTTTTGTTTTTGAATTTAATGGCAGTTGAGGCAGGTTTAAGAAATTAACTGAAAGTACTTCTGTAAATTTAAGGATTGTTTGTAAACCATTAAATTTATTATTTCAATATATATATATAATACAAAATTCCAATGTTTCAACTGTTTTTATCTTCATACAGTCATTTTCAAGGATCTGCAACAACAATATGAAATACATATTTATAAATAAACCTCAATTATATAAATACCTTCATCTTACATTAACATAAACAGTAACAAACATATTAAACATATATAATTATATTTTACTTACATCTCTCTTCCACTGCTATTTTTTATTACTCTTTCTTTTACATTATTTAATTACAAATCTGTTCTTAAAATCATACAAGAAACTTTTATACAAATTTAAAAACCAATCCTAATTTCAAATAACCACCCCCTTTTTTAAATCTTATCTAAAACCCATCTCAAAACTATATTCCTACACTATAGCTTTAAATGAATATAAAACAAATATAAACATCTTTTTTTATACAAAAAAAAAAACCTTTTAACAATTTACCTAAACCTATTTAAACATTCATTTTAATTATACATTATTTTAGATTCATTATGTACTCCATTAATTCTATTTAAAGTAGGATTATATTTTTTTATGTAAAAATATTCTTTTACCATCCTTTTTTTTCCATATGTCATAGCATTGGCCAGGAGGTGAACCCGAAACAACCGTCTGCAACCAACTGCTTGCTCGCAAGGCAGTTGCACTGACCTCTCGGCTAACAACACTTGACAAATCCTTTCCCTGTAACTTTTAACCCTTTCCAACATTTTAATATTAAATTCTTTATGACCTAAAACTTTACAATGTATGTAAATATTTGAATATTTGTCATATAAATGTTGTCTAAGTATAGTTTTTAATGTATTCTTTGTTGTACCAATATATGAAATCTTTTCCCCATCCCTCTTACAATTTAAACATTCAATTAAATAAATTCCATTCATTTTGTCAATTTCTATATTTTTTGTATCATTAATTAAATTTCCTAAATTCAATTTCTTTTTATATACTGGTTTAATAATTAACCTACTTTCCCCCTTGTATTTATTATTTATACTTTTTATAATCTTTTTAATCTTCATAAAAGTATCTCTAGAAACATTATAACTATTATATATAAAATTATTTACATCTTACCCATTGTTTCTCTTCTTTATTATTCTTTTAATATTTTTTATTATTATATAATTTATCAATAACTTTAACTGGACAACATTTATATAACAAAAATTCAAATATTTACATACATTGTAAAGCTTTAGGTCATAAAGAATTTAATAATAAAATGTTGAAAAGGGTTAAAAATTACAGGGAAAGGATGGTAAAAGAATATTTGGTATTTGAGTATTAATTAAGCTATGACATACTACACAACCCACCGGTAGATATAATCGTCGAAGAACCAAAACAATGTCATGGCAACTGAAACATTGGCATGACTAATCGATAGAAGCGGTCAAAGTGTTTTCGTGGTCACCTTCGAGATTTTAAAATACTTGGGTGAATTCTGGGTAAATATCTGTCTTTTACCTGCTTGCGTTGACCAAGTGAGACATTTTTTTTTACAGTGTCTGATCCGCTATTGTAAGAATTGAATATTTTTTGATTGCTTATTTTATATTTTGATCGTTCAACTATTGCTGATTTTATTTACTAATTTTATTAATAATTTATCAAATTGTATTCCTAATTTATCAAATTTTATTATTAATTTATTTAATTGCATTACTAATTACCATTTATGACTAATTAACCAAAATGTCTAAACCAAGAAAAGGAAAATAAAGCCATATTAAGTTATTGGGACTTACAGTCTTTTCCGAAAAAGAAGCAATTTCAGTATCGCACTATCTCATAAAGGCAATTATTTCTAGTTAATAATTGAGAACAATTTGTTTTTTTTTTTAAAAAAAAAAATGTAAATAATTAGTTAACTACCATTAAAAATTATAAAGATTATTTATAATACTTATTTTTGATAATATTTTACTGTAATAAAATATTACTTATTAGTCCATTTATTATCGGAGTAAATTATTATTGCAGTTCTGAAATTAAATGTCTCATTTTTGGGACTGAAAATTAGCAGGGGGGGGGGGGTCTTCAATGATTTTCCCCTGCCAATACATACTTTAGTCTGACAAAAAATTATAATGAATAGTTCATTTCTTTGTTTCAGGGTCAAATGATTTACTTAAAAATCGTTAAAAATTATAATGATTATTTATAATATTCATTTTTGATAAACTTTTTATCGTAGTAAACTATTAGTTATTATTTCACAACGGCCAACATGGCGGACGTTCGACACATCTCCTTGTTTGGTATTAACTATGCTATGCCGATTATATTTATTTTTGATATTTTACTGTAATAAATTATGACTAATTATTGCATTTCTTATCGGAGTAAATTATTACTGCTGTTCTGAAAATAAATGTGTCTCATTTTTGGACTGAAAATTTAGTCTGACAAAAAAATTCTAATGATTACTTCATTTTTTTTTTTGTTTCGGGTTCGAATGATTAGTTAAATATCCCTATCCCTACAAAAAATTGTAATGATTATTTATAATATTCATTTTTTAATAATTTTTTTTTTTATCGTTTTCGTTAAAAATTGTTTTGATTATTTATAATATTCATTTTTGATACTAATTTTTTATCGTAGTAAATTATTAGTTATTATTTCGCAACGGCTTCTAGTCTGAAAATATATATGATTAGTTAATTTTTTTTTGTTTTCGGGGTCAAATGATTAGTTAAATATCATTAAAAATTGGGTAATGATTATAATATTCATTTTTGAATTTTTTTTTTGTTTTTTTTTATCATTTTCAGGGTCAAATGATTAGTTAAATATCGTTAAAAATTATAATGATTCTTTATAATATTCATTTTTTGATCATTTTTTTTTAGTAGTAAATTATTAGTTATTATTTTTTCGCAATGACCAAACATGGTGACGTTCGACATCTCCTTCTTTGCTATTAACTATGCTATGATGTACTACCCCAAAGGCATACTATTCTAATCTTGCGATCTTCAGGGTGACTTCTCCACGTGATCTGCGGGCAAACTTTATCGATTAAGTTTGTTCGCAAATCACTAGGAAACGTTATCTTAAAGATCATAAGATTAGAATAGTATGCCTTTGAGGTAGTATGTCATAGCTTAGTTAATACTCAAGTACCAAATATTTTTCCATAAAAAAATATAATCCTACTTTAAATAGAATTAATGGAGTAGATGAGGAATCTAAAATAATGTATAATTAAAATGAATGTTTAAATAGGTTTAGATAAGTTGTTCAAAGGTTTTTTTGTATAAAAAAGTATTCACGAATCTAAAGATGTTTATATTTGTTTATATGTAGTTTTGAGATGGGTTGTAGATAAGATTTAAGAAAAGGGGGAGGTTATTTGAAATTAGGGTTGGTTTTTAAATTTGTATAAAAAGTTTATTGGATGATTTTAAGACAGATTTGTAATTAAATAATGTAAAAGAAAGAGTAATAAAAAATAGCAGTGGGAGAGAGATGTAAGTAAAATATAATTATGTATGTTTAATGTTTGTTACTGTTTATGTTAATGTAAGATGAAGGTATTTATGTAATTGAGTTTATTTATAAATATATATTTCATATTGTTGTGGCAGATCCTTGAAAATGACTGTATAAAGATAAAAACAGTTGAAACGTTGGAGTTTTGTATTATATATATATATATTCAGTATTGATATAAGAAAATAAAGTTTTTGAAAAGAAAAAGGATTTTTAATTTGCTAATATTAGTCTGAAAATGTAGGAGATTTTTCTAAAAAATCAAGGTGGTTTTTTTACAGAAAATAACTCTATTCTATGTTTCTTAAGTTTTTTGATAATCTTAATGTATCAAAGGTATCTAGATCTAAAATGGTTAAGGATTTGGATATTGTCCAATCATTTACATCATTTTCAGATTCAGCTGTAAATTGTTGTAGGGCCAACATTAAAACAATTCCATTTATCTAATAATGCTGATGTATCCCTGATTTGTATTCTACTAACTCTTCTGCATGTAATTATAATCTTCCAGAAGTTCAATGCATTTAATGAATAAAAACATTGATAAAATAATGAATAGAATAAGATTAAATAAGAATAAGAAAAAAAAAGGCAATTTATATTGGTTTCAATTTATCCAAAGATTTGTTTATTAAAGTTAGAAAATTATTTAAAGTGATTAGTAAAAAATATAATCTTTTCATTTAGTCCAGTTTATAAAAAGTAAAAAAGTTTAAAATTTTTAATTAATAAAAATAGGGAATGTAATAATTTAGAGATTATGAGTTCAGTTTACATAATAAAATGTTTGAATTGTTTTAAAAAGAATACTGTATAGAGATGTCATGTGTTGGGACTACAAAAAATAAATTGGAAATTAGATTAAAACAGCATTTAAGTGATAACAATTCTGCTATTTACAATCATATGAATAAATTTAAACATAAAGATTTTGGAAATAAAATCTTTAGAATGTATAAAGTCATACCATGAAAGAATGATAAAGGAAGGAATTTACATTAGTGAAATTAAACCTGAATTAAACAAAATGTTAATAGAAAAAAGAAAATAATTGATTTGTTAATTAAATGTTTTTAAGGTATTTTTGGATGGGTATATAAATGTAAAAAATTTGATTAAGTTGAGATTGTTGTCAAGCATTGTTAGCCGAGAGGTCATCGCAACCGTCTTGCACGCAAGTAGTTGGTTGCAGACGGTTGTGGGTTCGCGTCCCGGCAGATGCTATGACATATGAAAAAAAAATGAAAAAAGTTGAGATTGTTTGTAATAGAAAAGGTGTTGAGGTAAAGAGAATTTTTAATATTTTTGCATTTGCTTAGAATATGTGGTATTTATTTTTATATATGTTATGTTTGGTCTGGATTACAGACCCAACCAACAGCAAATAATGTAAAATAATACTGAAACAAGTATTACAATTAATATATTTATTATATGTACAAATATATACAATACTATATACAGTATATATACAAGTGAATATTGTAGTTCAACGTAAACTCTGGGTTCTGCCTACTGCTTCCAGTTACACCTGATGGCTTGCCTCATGGGTAGGGTGTATGGCCCTTCCAGCTGTACAAGACAGCTTGCCTCGAGCCGAGAGTGGTCTTAGAGGTGTCCAGTCTCTGTGGGACTTGCCTAGCTGTGTAGACTAAATAGCGTAGTGTTATCAATGAGAATACTTGCTGCTGTTTAAGTTAGCAGAGCTTCCCTGGGAGAACGCAAAGAGTCTTTTCAGGTTAGACACGTTCTTCACTGATTCTTACAAAAGGCTGACTATTTATACCCAGATCCCTGACCTTATTGAAAACCTTCGGATTCAGCAAGCATCGTTGCTTATTGGCCTATAATAATCATTGGCAATGTTGTCATCTATACACCAGCCTATTGGCCTGTGGCAAACAATGCTCAATCCGATCAGATAAGAAGGTATCTAGAATAGTCTACTTCTGAGAGAAGGGAGGACTATAACAATATATATGTATTTTTATTTTTTAGTGTTCCTTGAAAAAGACAATACAAAATAGTCGAAAAGTTGGATGTATTTTATTTTTATTATAGTCATATAAAAACAAGTTTTTAAAAAAAGAAGTTTGATGTATTCATTGACATATATGGAAAATTATGAAATATTTTGAAAAGAAAAAATGTGTAGATAATATTTTAAATTCATTTATAAATATGAATATAGGTACTATCACATCCTTGAATTACCTAGTTTCCTATGGATTTGTTTTGTTTTTTTGTTTGTTTCTTAGAGATCTGTTTTTTAGTGTTCTATTTTTTATTGCTTTATTACTTGTTTATACGTGGACTAGTAAAATAAATATAGTGACTTTTTTATTATGTGTATAGTTTTTTTTGATACTTACGTATTAGTCCTGCAATGTAGAGATAAATGCTGAGCTTGAGTTTGTATTTTAGATTTAGTATCTGGATGCCCTAGCGCCTCACTGATGAGAGTCATTAGCTTGAAACTGATTCAGGGATAGTGATAATTCTTGATAAAGATTTTAAAAGTTTTCTCTTGTGGCATTTATTGAAAAGTTTGTTTAGAGCTATTAAGATGCTCATTATATATTACCCATAGTATATAGAGTAACATCTGGAACTTTTGCATTTCCTACTGCAAGATATTACATGAGACTTCATTCATCTTTTAAATTATTAATAAGCCTATTTAAAATAATGTAGAATGAAAATATATATGAGAATGTAAATAATTTTACAATTTACCAAATATGTAGTACTGAGAATATAAACCTATTTCAAGGAATAAACAAATCCAAAAATATTATTAAGGCAATTTATCAAACAAGATTTCCATAGTATCACTTTAATATAACACCCTCTTTTGTTATATCAATTCCACTTCAATGCTTGATTTACTACTATGTAACAAATTAAAGATCAGGTAAAAGAGATAGATCATCTTTTATCTGACAAAGTAAACTGATAGTGATTTAACAAAAAATGTACGCAGGTTTATTTGAATGATTTTTGCAAATTTAAACTAGTTTGTTCCATATATAAGATTATATTCTTTATATCACTTATTTATGATAGGTGACTAATTAACGAGATTCCTGAAATGCAGTGATTTATCAATTTTTCATGTAGGAGGGCAGCCATAATAAAATGTATTAATGTATTAGGCATGATTATTAGAGCAGTCCGATATATTTAAATTAAAAAGTTTACACATTTTTCTTTGTTTAAGAATTGAAACATTATAAGAACATTGAAACAGATCAATTCAGAGTAAATATATTCAAGATATTTTAAGTTTAACAGTAAACAATTGATTGAATATGTTCTTGTCTAAAAGGTGTTGAAACTTCCAGTTGTAAATTCCAGGATGAAATATAAAGTATTAAGATGGTAAAAAGCAATTCAGAAAAAGTAATCATTAAAACTAATCCCAAAAGAGTTGTCTTAGCCAAGTGTAAATTTAAAACTAATATAAATCAATAGTTGCAGCATTACGTTTATAAAATATACACATTATGATCACTGATCTACAGGGCTTACTCTCACAAGCCAATGGTTCTTTTACCTTTGAATTGCAAACTAAAAGCTTTCAATCACTCTTCTTAAAACTATAAAACTCAATTAATAATCCATCTTCTCTTTATATGCATTTCCTAAAATTGTTCAACCAAATACAACTAGCAACTTGTTTTTTTTTTTGCAGAAATATATTGCATTAAAATTTCAAAATCAATAACTAATTTGATATAATGTTAGGATTTAAAATCAAGCCCCATTTACAAAAACAAATAAATAAACAAAAACAAGTTGAACAATAATTATTTTTCTACATTTAATATTATTTATGTTCTTCATCATTTTCAATCATAGTGATTTACTGCAAGATGAAGATCTCTCAAACTTAATTCATTTTTTTTGATTCCTAGCCTCTTCTCTACAAAACATCAGAAAACTTCCTTACTTCATCCACTCAGATAGAAAGTTTCTTTCTAGATCTTTTACACTCTGTTGGGATTCAGTTTAAGATTTCAACTGTCCATCTATTAACATCTCTTCTACCAATAAGTCCAGCACAGCTCCATTTCAGTCTCTCAATTCTTTTAATGGTGTCAATGATACATCTTCCATGTCTTTTGTTTTTGATTTATTCTTGTCTCATTTTAACATATATCTCAACATAGTACACTGAATCATCTGAAAAATTGTTCTTCTGCTAAGTATTCATGTCTTAGATCCATGTTATAATTACCAATAAATTAGTATCTCTATTTTTAAAAAATATTAAACTCGGAAATTTAAAAAAATTTGACATAACACAAATCTGTATATATCAACTTTTAGATATATCATTCTATTATTATATATAATAAAATCATTAAACCTATTCAACATTATAGACAAAATAGCCACATTGTAGGTGTTTATATTTAATTGACTTAAGTTTTAAATTTGAAAATTAGGTGTTAGTTTACAGCAAGAGTTTCCAAAGTAGTTGAAATCAACTCCATGGTGGTCAATTTAAACTTTCTAATGGCCAATAGTTTCAATAAAAAAATTTGGAGTTGACGACAGCAAAAATAGATCTCTTACAACTGCTATTAGTTCATTACTTCAAAATATGTATGATTCCAATAGGTACCTAATTAAAAAATAAAATAATTTTAAAAAAAAATACTTTTTTGATAAACACATTACATATCAAGCTTGCAAACAAAAAGGTAAAATGTGTTATTAAATGAGTCAAATGTAAGAATGCATGAAAATACATATAGCACAAACATATCTGTGCATTGGGATATCGAACGTTACAAAGCAAATGTGGACATAAAAAATTGTTGCATGTCTGCACTTACTCGCAGTGGGATGAGACAATATTTGATATTAGCAGAATCTATCAGTCATATACAGTCATGCTTTCATACAACACTATAAATTGGTTCGTTTGATGTGACATGTACTTAATTGTGATTTGAACTTTGAATATAATTATTTATTGAAGAGCAGTACTATGAAAAAGAAAATCAGAGGACAGTTTATTTATTTGAATTTGAACAAAAAATCTTCTGTTTCAAGTAAGTACATACAGGGGCTGTTGAAATTGTTAATAAAAGTTTTTATTTTGTATGATAATATCACTGAACCCAAAAAGAAATGCAGACACTACAGCTTGGACTACTTGAAGCTAGGATTTTACCCATCATTATCAAAAAAACATTTACCAATGAGCCTCATATGAAAAAAAGCCTTTAGCAACGACATTATGAAACCATCAAAACTAACAGATCAATTAAACAGAATTTACTCTGACAAAAAAGAAAAAGATTTATCATAATTTCAAAATAAAATCTGAAGAGAACTATGATAGATAATATATTTCATTATTGAAGCAAAACGATGATGAATTAAGGGCATCGTACAACATATTTCTAGTCATTGCGAAGTCTGGTGAATCACATACCATAGGGGAGAAACTGATTCTACTGGCCATCGCAGAGGTATTGAGCACTGTACTCCACAACCCTGCATAAGATATTATAAAAATAATTCCTTTGAGCAATAACACAATTCAAAGATGTATCGATGAAATGAGTCATGACCTGAAAAACTGTGTAATTATTCACAAAAAAAATTTTTTCCCTCCAATTGGATGAGTCAACATTACCTGATAATGAAGCTTTGTTACTGGAATGTGCTCACTTTATTCAAGTTCAGCAACTGCATAAAGAGCTTCTTTTTGCTAGAATTTTAGAAACTAACACCAAAGATGAATCAATTTTTTAATTTAATGAAACTATTTTTCAGGGAAAATGCGATTCCATTGACAAATATCATATCTGTTGCAACAGATCAAGCACCATCTATGGTTGGTCATTATTCCGGTTTCATAAGTCACCTTAAACAACACATGCCTGAAGTGCTTGCAGTTCACTGCATAATCCATGGTCAACATTTAGTTGCCAACAACTTTAGCAACAAATTGCATCAATTGCTTCAGTTTGTTATAATAGCTGTGAACAAAATTTGAATTAATGCTTTGAACACTAGAGTGGTTCACTCGATTATGTAAGGAAAGCGATGAAGATTTCTATCGATTGGTTTTCCATACCGAAGTCTGCTGGCTTTCAAAAGGTTTATGTTTGGCAAGACTTTTTCAATCTGTTTTAGTTTTTGAAAGATGAGAATTCTAGTTTGAAAGAAAATTTACTTAAGAGTAAAACAGATATTGCTTATTTAACTGACTTATTTGATAAATTTAATATTAATTTACAACTGCAAGGAGACAATATGAATCTCATCAAAACAAAATCAGTCATATCAGCCTTTGTTGCCAGATTAATGTTTTTTATTAAGCAAAATATTGCAAGATCTGAGCTTTCCCAGTCCCCCAACTTATTTAAGATAGGCATAATCCAAGAAGAAAACATCTTGACATACATCAACAATTTGGAGGCTCTTCACTTCGATTTCAAAACTAGGTTCAAAGATATTGTATCATTGAAAACATCAGACTAGATAATAAATCCATACACTACTAATGCAGAACCAAATATAATTTTGCAAGATGAGCTGATAACCATCAGCATGGACAAGAATCTCAAGGTATAATTAAAACAAGATTATCAAAAATTTTGACTGCAACAAGATATTCCACTTCTGTACCTGGCTCTATGGACTGTTATACAAAAGTATTTTGCTAGCATTTCCATCATTATATCTGGTAGAGAGAGGCTTCAATGTAGTTTTAAACCTGCTTCAGATCAGACATCCATTGCTATCACTGAATATGAAGATTTGAGAATGCAACTCACTAATTTAAAACTGGGCATAGATAAATTGTTGATAGATCACCAGGTGCACCCATTTCATTAAATTCAGTTTTCCAAGCTAATTTATTTGATATTCTTAGTTTTATAATTCTGATTAAAATCTTTTGTTGTTGTAATTTATTCCATCTCAATATGTTGATTTTTTTCACTTCATTTTTATGCTTAATAAAGTGATTTCAATATTTGTACTTAATTTGAATTTACATATTTATTTCATAAATGTCAAAAATTAAAAAAAACTATGCTCATATTTTTTTGCTTTAATTTTCATTAGTGCCGGTTTCAATATCAAATGTTTATACAAGATAAATGCAATATTCCATAGTCCTTTTATATTTTTCAATCATAAATTACAAGTAATTACAATAAAAAGTTTGATATCTAGTGAAATATTTAATATCAAGTACTGTACAAATTTATTAATTTGAGTAAGTAAAGTAAATTACTAGGGGATCAACAGTTTTAAAATTTTTTGGTAAAGGGGCCAAAAAAACTTTGGGAACTCTTAGTTTACAGCATATATAGCCAGGAGTCAAATTTTACAGATAATAAATCTGAACTGTAGTCATTATTTTATTTACTGAATATCTTTTTGTTTAATCGCTGATCATTCTTCCAGCAGAACTGCTTCCCATTTTATCAAGATTTTTTCTGAAATTAAAAAATTATTGAATCTTTTTAGCTTGCATGATCATTTTAATTTTTGTTAAACATAATTTAAACTAAGAATTCCAATAAAATTTATAATGACATGATATAAAGAGAGCTTTTCCTTAGAAGTCAGAAGTTCTTGTGCATAAAAAGGTTGCATGTTTGCAAATCCTGTTCACCAAGTTCAATATTTTCTTATTTTGAAACCTTTTTATGCTTGTGTATTCCATATGCTTCCTCATATCGATTACCTCCATCCAGTCTACTACTTCCAAATCATTCTGTCAGTTTTAATACATGACCTTTTCTTTTCCTATCCAAATTTAACAAACAAATATTCATTAGTTACATCATCCTTATATTTT
Organism: Epiperipatus broadwayi; assembly: GCA_028023455.1. Classification (NCBI taxonomy): domain Eukaryota; kingdom Metazoa; phylum Onychophora; class Udeonychophora; order Euonychophora; family Peripatidae; genus Epiperipatus; species Epiperipatus broadwayi. The sequence continues at coordinate 2,529,288 of JAQFVV010012500.1, forward strand.
CATTTCTTGTGGATAAAGGTTTAAACAAATTTAACCATAACAACCTTTACAACTTTTGCTCTTCTCATCTTCTGGTTTTTTTCTACTATCCATATAATTTATTCTCTTTCAACACCATTCCAAAAAATAAATATTCTCTTTTCTATCTAAATAAAAACAAAAACCATTATAATAAGCATCACATTCCTTTTTCATTTTTTCTTAATAAAAATCGAATAAGCTTAACAATACCTCGTACTTCTAATAACATAACTTAAAAAACATTAATATAAATCAAATGAAAGAGTAAAAGATTTGACCATTCCAATTATAGGTCATCTTACCTTAACAAATGTATTATATGGCTTCAAATTCATTCGCAGGATTGCTTTAATAACTACAAACAATAAAAATGTATTGCTATAGGTAAAAATTTTAAATAAAGGCAATACTATGTGTAAGATGTATGCATATTTATTACACGTGTAGGCTTTTAAAAAAAAACTTTTAACGGCAAAGAGAAATATATTATAAAAATATAGTTTATTATTAACAAATATTTTATGAAAAATATTTAATAGTAAAAAGAGCAAATGAACCTATTGCTTACTTTAATTAATTAATATGTAATATAATTAAGTTTTTGCAGAATTTATTTATTTATTTTACTTTAATCTGTTTTATTTTTTAATTTATTATTGACATTTAATTTATAAATAAAACAGATGTCACTGTATATGTAATAATATAATAAATGCTAAAACAAATTATATTACATTGAAGTAGACATAAATTATATGTTTAAAAAAGGCTTTTATATATTTTAAAATATATACATATGCGTGTATTAATCACTGCTTTATATATTTTAAAATATATGTGTGTATTAATCATTGTCATATAATAATTAAATTATGTGAAAAACATCATAATTGTTGGAATTTATTTCCATGTTTGATAATATATAAAAAACATAACAGCATATTTAGATTTTAACTAAACTAATTGAATGTCAGAAGTGTGTCACTAAGGCAATATGGATTGTCTATATAGTGAAGCTGTAAATATTGTCGTATCTATTTACACTTCACCTAATACTAATATTAGCAGCACTAGTATGGGCTTGAACATAATCTTATATATGTTAACTGATGCCCATCTCACTAGAGTCGATAGTATATTTATAGCTTATCATCAGTCAGTACTTGTAAGTACAGTATTTGACTATTTACTTTGTAAATTTATTATTATAACCTTATTAAATGTAAGTGTTAAAAGCCATCGTATTTTAAAATTTCTTAGTTTTAGAATGTAATAAATTCCTCAAATTTTTGTGAATAAAGTTCTTTTTTTTATTGTTTTATTACAAATCTCAATCCCAATTAAATAAGTCTAATACGATGACTTGTGAAATTTAATCAGGTTTGTATGCTTTTTTTAATTAGCAAATAAATTCTTGGGGCATGTTCAATGTTGGCGGAAGACCTCCTATTCTGAAGAAAACCAACCAATAGAAGAGGCCATTGAGAAAAAGTAGACCACAGAGGGGAATCATGAGTAAATGTCATGTGTATTAAATCCGGATAGAGCAGGGCTGGATCATACAAAGAGCTAAATTTTGGCTATCAAAATTAATAAGAATCTTATTCTTAGAGTTACCATACTTCAAGCTAGTTATGTTGTAATCTAAATCATATCAGGGTAAGAAGATCATTTACTTCCCTCAGACCTCTATGGACCTTATCTCACTTGCGATGCCGGAGTCTAAAACATCTACTCCAAAACGTAAACTGTTCAAAGAAATGCTCTCCTGGATGAAAATCTGCTGCTTTACTGATGCCTGTTTCCAACCCAAGTCTATTTATGTGCCTTCAATCCAAAGGTAAAATACCTATATTGCCACCAGCTGACAAAGTCTTGATTAATTAGTTTGGGTCTATTTCCAAATTATATTGTAAGTCTTTTTCTTTTATGTCTATTTAATTCTAAAAAAAAAAACTGTTATATATAATGTTACATGTCTATACAATTCACTCTAATGCTATATAAATTCTTAAATTTGGTGCGGCAATTTAGATTTAATTTTATTTCTTTAATTTGTTATTTTGATTTATTTAGTGTGCCAAGTTTGTATCAAACCCAACGAGTAAATTTAAATCTGAATGCTCATAGTTTCTCATATTCTATAAGAGAAACTTAAATTTATTTAAAATTAATTGTTCAGCTCGCTTGGTTTTATGCAAATTGTTTGATTTGTTTTCTAATCATTTTACCCTTAACCCTTCTCTCATTATTAAGTTGTTTTACCTGTCTTATAATTAAATCTCACCAGAAGTGAGTTTAATATTTAACTGAAATCATAAGTTATAAGATGTAAGGGGACACTTTGGGGTGTGTGGGAGAAAGTAATTTAATCCATCTTAGTTTAGAATATTGCCCATATATTTATGATCATTATTAGTTAATTGCTTGGGCGGAATTGCATTGCACATTCCATTATGCTGAAGAGTAGATTGTTTAAATCAGGTATTAAATAATTTATTATGGTCGTTAGTGACCAATTTATTTATGCTTAGGCATTATAAGTGTATAGTTGCCATAATTTATTTATTAATTTTCTTGCTTTGACATATATCTTTGGGATCTTCAGGATGGACTAATCTCACTGCTCATTATTCCCCATAAAGTAGATGTTTTTCCTACTAGGATTCAATTTCAGGCACTTCTAATAAATCAGGATGTGGGAACAAACAGATGAACCATCACAACACACTATCCGGTGCCACTATTCTTCAAAGATATGTTTTGGTTGTCAGGCCATCATATCTTTTCTTTATGCAAACATGATAAAGCTACCCATAGTATCTTAAGTGATCTCATTTCTTACAAGTGATGGGAAACTATAACATATACCGCCTTCATTATTATCCATTTCTTTATAGACCTGCAACGCTCTCTGTCAGCTGTAATAGCATGCCATTTGCCAACCATTTTATTTTAATCACTTAGGTTAAATTATATATAATTGCAGCTTATGTTGGGCCAAACTATCTTACTCCCGCTCATCTGGTCGATCTTCATGATTTAGTAACACATATCCACATATGCAATTAGAATTGCGCATTATAAAATTTTACTTATATATATTCTAGTATAATAAACCAATTATTGTACCTTTGTAATCTTTTAGATGAGGGTAAGCCATTATGTATTATCAGTGATTTAATTAAGTTCTACCATGAACTTGGCATGTTAATCAAACCAATCTGTGTTATATTTATATATTAATTGCACCAACCACCATATGTTTAGCCACACCTATAATCTTGTTTTATATGTTAATCTGAGTAGTAGTTGCACTCATTAATTTTCATGTTAAAACAAATATGTATCTAACTGTATATGGTCTCGAATGACCTATTTATTAATTCAGGAGTGCATAATTGCAAATTAAATTATTATCAGATATGTAACCTCGATTATATAGACATCCAGAACTTATATTGTTTTATTAATATATATATATATATATATATATATATATATATATATATATATATATATTGTAATAGTCAACCATATGACATATCACACATATATACTGAGAAAAGAATACCCAAAACGGATGACAAATGTAATGGATTGGAATATGCATATAAAGAAAGGTCTTAACAATTTAAATGGATCCAATCATTGGGAAAGCCAAAAGTAATAGATAGTATAATTTAAATGAAGAAAAATAAAATTATTCCAATTATATTCAAATAAATTGTTTATCTGCCCTTCCAAAAATCCAAAAATCATACAAAGCAATAATAAGACCTATCATTATAATTTATTCTCAGGGTTAATTTGACTAACTAATAAAATATATACTAGAAACAAAGGGAATTTTATTGAATCTAATATACACATTAAATAAGTAAACTTATGTATATCTAAATATATCAACTAACACTGACTTGTATAAGTGACTTTAAAATTAAATAATAACTAAAATACAAAATTATTCATTAAATTATGAATAACTTAATAAACTTCATAATGACTCTGGCACTAAAAGAAAAATAAGAATAACATATTAATACCCTTTCAAATAAACTACAAAGTCATTGCTTATAAAACAAATGGTACATACTTTATTTCTAGATTATGGTTTGATTTTTAAATAGTATTTGTATTTTAAATATTTTTTTAAATACAAACCCAAATACAAAAAAAAAATATTTATATACTTGCAATAAGTATATATATATTAAATAGACAAAGACATATTTGTACTCAATAAGTATACATATTCAACTTTAAAAAAAAATTATATCAAATAAATCAAGGTACATTATATACAGCAAATATATGAATTGTTGTTTATGCTTTGCATAAGAGTTATTATATGAAGTTAAAATGAAAATAAATAAATAAATAATTGACTGGGAAAATATTGTAAAATTAATAAAGTAGATAATTGATATGCTCTCAAAGCTAGGTTAATCGATTAAATATCACCAAATCAAAAGAAATCATCAAAATTCACTCCACTACATTATAAAAGGTTTACATATTATATCCACTTTTGAACCATGCTTACTACTACAAGCACCGAATACTTAAGTTTATTATCTCTAAAGAGGCTCACTCAAGCCTATAAATCTAATATTTCTTTGGCTACTTAACCAATTAATGCTACCTTATCACTTAATATAAATATGTGACTTATTTCACATAATCTTTTATTTATTAGTTTTATATACATACACACACTCAATATATATATATATATAATGACAATTTCTAACTGCAGGTAAGAATACTTATTCATGACTTTAAATAACTGTTAATAAGTCAATTTGATCCATGATTCCCAAAAGCACATCCAATTATCAAATAATTAAAAAAAAATATTAAAAGAATTAAGATGTATAAATAATAAAAAATTCTGATAATAAAATTTGTAAAGACAAATCTCACTTATTAAAACAGTTTATAATAACCCATATGTAATTTAAACTTATATGCTTTATTTTCAAATTTCAAATACTTAGTGTTGATTTTGACATTTATAAAATGTTTTGTTTTTTTTAAACAAAACGGTTAAATAGAACAGAATTATACTTATAAAAACATTTCATTTTTCTAATTAAATATATATATATATCGATCTCAAAAATATCTATATAAACATATCATTTAAATTAATAAAATTATTAATTTACCCTTTACAGTCCAACTATTTTGTTATTTTACTTCTTTTTCTTCTTAATACTTGAATGCATTCGAGCCCAGGTTAAATTTTGAAGAGAATATCACATTAATGAAAATTGTCAGTTCCTAGACGCATGTATATTTTTATTTTCCAAGATTTCTTTCCTTAAAAATTGAAATGTTGAATTTAATATGCTGATTAATTCCAGTTGCTTCCAAATTATTATTAAATTTATCATTGTAGATCTTTAGATAGCTATCTTAAATTTCAGCTTAAGACACGATGGAAATTCATATGTTGAGTTATTGCTTAGTTTCTTTTAATTGCTAGGATAAAGAAAAGAAGATCGCAGTTAACCCTTGAACTGAGATATATATACTATTCACCCCAACATTATTGATGTGTTTAATCCAGTAGTTTAGCCAATTACTTTGAAGAATAAGATACCGAATATACAAAGTAAAATTAGCTTTTTCTCTTTCAGTTTTTTTAATAATCAATAATGGCAATTTTTTTCTCTGTTGTCGTTGTTGTCTTTTTTTTCACGTGCCACTTAACAAGTAGTCTTGAAAACAATGGTTGACATATGTTTTAAATAATAATATTCAAAATAAATAAAAATATTAAACATATAGCTTTAAAAAAAAATAGATAGATAAATAATAAGTAACAACATTGCATTTTTTTAATAATCACTTAAAATAAAATAATCTTTTTTATAATTAACAATTTATATGTTTTTATTTATAAGATTGGTATATATACATATTAATTAAAATGTCATTATTACCATTTAAAATCTCACCCAAAAAAAAAAAAATTAAATAATAACTAAAGCTATGTACCAGTAATAAATAAACAAAATAATAAATCCAAACAACAATAACTATAACTAATAACTATAAAACTATAAACAATAATAACATCCAATATATAAAATCAAATCAAAGAGATTTTCTTTTAAACCAAAAATAACACTTTATTAAAATAAAAGTGGATTTGTTGGCCTTTTACAATATATATATAATCACTTAATAAGTTTACTCTAGATCATCTATCTGTATTCTTGTGTTTATCATTTATTATTTGAATCTCTTATTTGCTATTTTGTGAGACATATAATTCTTTATTTGAATCAAATTTTAAATTCAAATCCTTTGTTAATGTTGCCTTGAATATTATTACGACTCAAATCTTAATCAATGTCAAACAACTGTTTGTACCATTCTTGAATGGTTATAGTTTATAGAAGTTATTAATTACACCATTAAATATATATCTTGTTTCAAGTCTCTTGCTCTCTGTGTTCTCATTGCTGGGCCTGAAGTAATAAAAAGCTTGTTAGTATCATCAAAAGCGTTGTTCATATAGTCATAGACCCTAGAACACAGAAAAATAGATTGAGATTTGGTATTGTTCCTGACTTATGTATCTGGCACATACTAGATGGATATACATTTGCTTGGATTCTAGGTCTTGTTGAATGAACACACAATTTTGACCGGTACAATAGGACTGCTTTATTATCTAAATAAGTGTTGCCTTGGGACAGATTGTTGACATTGTATGTTATTTAAACCTTTATTGCAATGATATGTTTTAAATATGATGACCAGTTAGCTATCATTTATGGTTTATTATACATATAAGTATGTGCTATCAAAATAACAAATAGGAAATTTCCATACTAGAGAAATGTATTCAGCAATAATGTTGCTAGATAACAGCCATCAAATTCAACAGACCCAAATTGAACTACTTGCTCTAGTGTGCCAATAATATTTTTTTTTGTCTGAGCTTAAGGAGATCACTCAAAAAAAGATTCCTCTCTTTTATCTCAATGCTCAAGTCTTTATACGGGATGTGACTCAGATATTATTATAAGCATTAGAACTTTGAAAAATCACATCTTCTCTGAAATCCAAGAAGTAGCAAATCATCTCTTTCCTGAGAGTTATCTGTAGGTATATTAAATTAAATATTTTCATGGATTAATTAAAATGTTAACAAAGGAATAAATAGAGAACTTCCATGTAATAAAAGAAATATCTCCAGCAACAAAATTGCTATGTGACTATCAATTAAAATTGATAAACACAACTGAGCAATTTTCTCTCCTTTAAACTCAGACAAAAAATATTGTTGATTACTAGAACAAATGATTCGGATTGGAGGTGCAAATGCTGCAACATCATTTCTCGATTTATTTCTTTAGCTATTACGTAGAAATTCCCCATTTAACCCATTGCTAAAATCTTAATTAATCCATGAAAATATTTATCATATGAAAATATTTACCACATAAGCATAATAATTACAAACAAAATTATTTATATGTAAAACAGTCATTTTTCATATTTCAACCAGAAGATTGGTTTTCATCTCAAAGAAATACAGAAAAATAGCGGTATTCAAAAATTACAAGTCAAGTGCAAATAACCCATTAGTTAGAAGATTTTACACAGAAAATTTAATTTGAAGTATTAAAATTTCCTTCCACTTCTTATTTGCATTGCTGAATTATATACAATATACCATATACACCTCAATTTACACTCGACAATGCAGTTTAACATATGATTTATTTTATCTCCTCTTGCCTACAGTTCCAGCAGTCATCATCAGAGCTTTCATAAACCTCACCACTCTTAGGGGAGTAAGAGTGGTGAGGTTTATAAAAGCTCTGATGATGACTTCTCAGCTGTTGAAACTGTAGGCAAGATGAGATAAAATAAATCATATCTTAAACTGCATTGTAGAGTGTGAATTGAGGTGTATATGGTATATTGCATTAGGAAACCAATGGCAAATTTATTTTAATGTTGTGCATTCCAAAAAAAAAAAAAAACAACTGCATTATTTTTTAATTAAACTATACAAAAGCCTTTAAATTTAATTTAAAATTGTGCACAATATATATATATATATGATTGTATAAACAAACATGCATGCATATATATAAATTATTTTATATTCTTTAAAATTTAAATATCTAAATGAAATAGTTATACATATGAATTAATAGTACCAACTAAAATAAATATATATTAAAAAATAAATGTTAATTTTAAAGTGATATGTATATCTATAGTCACTTACAAATATATAAATGTAATTATACAAATTAGGAAACTAGGTAATTTTAAAAAAGTAATGTTGCATGTGACTTGTAATTTTTAACCATCATCATTCTATTGTATTACTTTCCAATGAAAACCAGTCCTCTAGTTGAAACATAGAAGAGAGCAGTTTTACATACAAGTAATATTCTATTTTATTTATTTATTGGTATACATTTCCTTTAGTTAGTCTTCATATATTTTTGAAATATATATATAAACAAATCCTGGAATTAATCTACAATTTTAAATATACCAATTATCACAACATTAAAAACTTTAATTATCTGAATAAAATTATTGTTTTAGTTACTGGTACTTCAACTGTTGTTTTGATATAAATATAAGCATATTCTATACTTTAAATTATTATAACATTATTAGATGAAATACACAGGCTTATATATAAGGAGCACAGACTTTCACATGACCCACCACTCTCCACACTATCTCATAACACTGATACACCTGAACACACATATGTCGAAAAGATAAACAATCACCAATATACGTACTTCATGCTATATGTGTGTTCAGGTGTATCAGTGTTATGAGATAGTGTGGAGAGTGGTGGGTCATGTGAAAGTCTGTGCTCGTACCCTGTCTATAACATTATTAATAAAATATATTTATAAAATAAATAAAAGGATTTTACATATATATTGTAACAATTTGGATAGATAACTGCATTAAAAATAATTAGAGAGTTGGCAGCATGTGCCTCGGGTTTAGTTTAGAATTATTTAATTAATGGGAAAAATAAAATTTAATTTTCCCATGCATTTTTTATATAATGATTAACTAAATATTTTAAGTGCCAAAATGATAGTATGAGAATTCTCAAACATTAAAATTGCTAAATAATAATATTATTTTAATATGGAAACATTTTAATAAGTTATAAATGATGGTAGAAGGGAAAGAAATGTATAAAATAATGTAAACAAGTTTTTTTATCTATCTCTTCACAATTATAATTATAATTAATTTTCTAATTATAAGTAGTTTTAAATTAAGTTATGAAAATGTACTAAGAAAAAAATAATTCTCCCTTTTTTGTGAATTATTTAATAGATATTAATTTTAACCTAAAAAAAAAAAAGTTTTATGTTTAAAACTATTTTTTAAAAAAATAAGATTTTAATGCTTTCAGTAAATTTTATTTTTAATTAATAAGAGTTGTTTTTGTCTTTATCTCTCTTCAATACAAAAAATCAAATCAGTGCAATTAACTGATTATCTTATTTTTCTTTCTCAAGAAATTTTTATAATTAGAAAAGGAATGTCAAAAATTTTATGATTTTTTTAAAAATTTTTAACATGTTTTCCAATGTCTATTATTAAAAAAAATAACTGAACCATTGTGTTTGCAAAAATTTACCTAATTGATTGTTATAAAAACTGACATATTGGAGACAGATTGTTATTGGTTTGTAGGCAGGATTGTTATAAAAAATAATGTGTGAATAAGTCAGAAAACCCAAGTGTCTGTAAGAAGGCATTCACATCTTAAACTGTTGAAGAGAATAATCAGACCTTGACTAAGCTATTGAGGAAAGAATAGGGGCAAAAAAATTCCTGACTGAGCTGTTAAAGAAGAAAAGAAGTAAAAGTATTCACTAAGCAAAAGTTTAAACAAGTTTTTAGCACACTATGAGTTTAGTTATAAAAATGATTTCTATAATAAAAACCAGGCAGTAAATTCAACTAAAGTTACACATCATCTTCCACCATGTAAGCTGTCTTCAGTGGAATAAAATATAGAGAAATTACTCCATAAAGTAATCTATAACTTTGTCTTCAATGAAGACCATAAGTCTTGGTATATGTTAGTCTCATCTGGAAATTTTAATGGACAGAAATGGATAAAATTTGCTATTTTTTAACCAGGTTACTGCATACCAGAAAAAAAAACAACAAATTAATCATGTTCTTCAACAACAAAAAAATTGGAAATTATAACTGGAAAGGACTCCAGAGAAGAATCAAACTATGGTTAATGGTATTATTTTCTGTGCAAAGTGTATTTTCATTTACAGTAAAAGAAAAAAAAAAAATATAAATATATTTTTTTTTTGTAAGAATGATAATTTTAAATATTTTCATTAAGTTCATGTTTTCAAATTGTGAAACATTTTTGTTTAATCTATTGAATTTTCTCTTCAAATTATAAATTTTTTTAAAATTAAAATTTTATTTTTAAAACATATATTTCCTTTTCATTCATTTTCCCTCCTAAAACAGAACAAAAGGTTAATTAAGGTAAGTCAACGATTATTATCTTTGATTTTGAAAATGTTGTTTTCCAACTCTATTATTTAAAGAAATAATTTAATGAATTAAAAGTTAGTTTAATGAATAGAAATCAACTGGTTAATTATAATTTTTATCAAACTAAATTTTATTTTTTGATAAAATGATTGTTTAAAATTTCATACTATCATATTATCCATTTATTATTACTCAGTTAGTTATTAAATAATTGTTTAAAAAATATTGGTACTTACATATTAGTCCTGCAACATAGGGGAACTGGTATGCCTTTTCACATCCGCAATAAATGTGTAACCTTGCGATTCTGTCAAATAAATCCTGTGATCTGATCCATTCTCGTCAAATAATGTGTTTTTTGTGATAATTTTACACTCTCAGTTATTGTCCAGATTTCATTCTGACAATATATTTAGAGCTGTCAATTGCATTTTAAAGTATTTTTTACTTTATTTGTATTAGTAGTTTTGATATGATTTTTACTTTCATTTCTGTTCGTAATTTTGATTCAATGATGTTTACCAATTAGTAAAATGAATGGTGGTCTATATTTTCAAGAAAACATAAAATTTGGAGACTCTAACAAGATTGATGAGAACCTTTTCAAAACCAAGTTGGATGAATTCTTCCCAAGCAGTGGATGTTTTATGGCTTGTGCAGGGAGACTGATGAATGTTTTATCATAACAATTAATGATAGAACAGTGGCAATTCTTATGGAAACTGTCAAAGAAAATGTGGAAGAGCGATTAACGATTTATTCTGTTGTTTCATCATGACAATTTCTATTATATATTACATGGTAAATATGTATATATTTTCAGTTTTTTGTAATATTTTAGGATATATTCTGACTGTTGGAGGGCCTAAAAAGTGCTGAATTACAAAGTGCTGATTACAATTATTTTCATGTGAACCACAAATATAATCATGTGTTAAGTAAGCGTGCATTTTGGGGGGAAAATTTTTTTTACTTTTAGTCTCCATTTTGGAAAAAAAATTTATCCCTTTAAAATAAAGTAGGACCAGAAAACTAATTAGTCATCATGACAATTCCTCTTATATATTACGTGATACATACCGTATGTATTTTATGGTTTTTTATAATATTTTAGGGTATTTTGTAATTTGGTGATTGTTTTGTCCGTATTTAAAGTTACATTTGGAAATTGCATAATGGTGTGTCATATTAGACTATATTTAAATTAACATTTGAAAATTGCATAATAGCATGTCATATTTTAAATTTATGTCAAATCAATATTTTTACTATTGGTAAAAATGTATCTTTTAAGATTGACTTTTAGTTGAAATTCATATTTTCAGTACTGTTAGAAATTAATATTCTATGGCAGATTTTATATTTTTTGTTTGAAATTCATATTTTTAGTGTTGTTAGATTTAATCTGATGCAATTTCTTTCCCATATTAATCCTCCTGCAACATGTATTAGACATGCTATGCTTTTTCATATACATATTCAGCCTGCTGATACTTTGTAAGTCTTCAAAATCATGTACATTTGGTCGATTTTGACTAATTTATCATTTTAAGTTTGCACAAGATCCAAGTGTACATGTTATTTTGGTCATATCACAAGATTAGAAAGTTATCAGTGGACTGATATGAATGTGAAAAGAGGCACCAGATCTAACACATGTTGCAGAACTAATACATAAGTACCAAAATATTATTTAGCTTTAATGTCTTTATTCTTTCCAACTACGTGTTACATGAATTGGCAGTCTGTATGACTATATTTCAAAGACAGTTTAGTGTTTTACAATTTTTAAATTATCCCAGGAAAAAGTGTAAACCTAGGAATTATTTAAAGTGATTTAGAATAAGTTGCTTTATTTATTTATTTATCTCTTGTTCACAGTAATAATGTATAGAATCCTTGCTTCCTGAACTAGATTAGAATATAAATTAGTTATATAGATTAAGGAAGGTGTTTGGGCTCCAGAGAAGCCTGGATGGCACAAAGATATATTCTTAGGAGTCCAAATACTACATCTTATTTTAATTTATTACAAATTATGATTATAGTTGGCCAGTACATTAATGGTACTATATAGTCAGGGCATCGATAATGATCAGCATGTTTTAGTATCTTGGCATTATTTGATTTTTTAATATTTTGATGGATTAATTATCATTTGAGTCTATGCATAACAATTATTGCTTATACAATCTTCCCAAATGTTGCCAGTGGCTAGATAGATAGCCTGTCTATAGTGGACCTATTTCAAATCCAGTCACAAGGTTGACTTGACTTTATTTTTTTTATTGTTCATGATGATGAATAATTACTTTTATTTAATGCTGGTTGAACTTATAGTTAGTTTTTTGCTGATCTTTCATGTTCGTTCCTTTTATATAATTTTATATTTTGTTTATTTAGGAATGATGATGGCTTCCCATCTCAATTCAGTATTCATGTGGTATAGTGTTACAAATAGCAACCCAGATGTGGGATTATGTAACTTTAGTCACCCCTTTTTATAGTTACAATTGGCACCCAATGTGGGGCCCAATAATAACTAAGTGAAGTGGTCAGTGACCACATAACTTGAACCTCAAAAATACATATAAAAAAAACAAAATTCTGTATTTTGAGGCACAATTAATTTAAAATGTAGAAATGTGACAAGAGTGTAGTGGATAATTGTTATAGTTTCATTATAAATTATAAAATAGTAGTATTGTTTATTTAAGAGGTTCATACTTAAAGTTGAATAGGCAGTCAAACCATGATTTTGGAAATTGGATTGAGTTTTTGACAGTTAAAGCTTGGTTAGCTGTACCTCTGTTTTGAGGATGGATAGAAGGTTTTATAATTGGCTTGAGGATACAATGTTTTCATGTGGCTCAATGGAGTGTTCTATCTTCTCTGCCATAATCTTTGGCCTCTAAGTTTCCAATGAATGGAGCAAGGCATGTATTTGCATTGATCAGTACCTAAGACTCAAAAGAGCAGAGCTTTGCACAGATGTTTGCATTATTTTTTTATTTTATAGTCCAATGGCTGGATTCTGTATCCATACCAGGATTGCAAATCATTATGCATTCTTTTGCTGTCAGATTCTCATCAGATCTCTTAAGAAAAGTTTTGATAAATGGTTTGTGATATGAACTTCTTTTTATATATGTACTTATAATAAAAATATTAGGGAAATGGAAATCATTCACACACATAAACAGGATAGAAATAGAATATAAAGCAGGGGAAATAAATTAAATTCATCAAATAAAGCCAGGTAGTGAGACAATAAGGCATATTAGGGATAAACTAATAGTTAATGTGAAAGGTTGCATGAAAGAGGTGATGTTAAGTTTATTTTATGAGATTTTTAAAAGGTTCATATTTGCATTTCCTGTGGAAAAAAATTTAACACAAATGCTGAAAAGAGGTTGAAAAAATAGAAGAACATGATATGGAAAAAAGAGCAGCAACCAATGGAAGGAACACACAGAACAGGATATTCCATGCTAGACCAATTATTAGCAATGTTTAAAGAAATGAAAACAAATATACTAACTAAATGAGAAGACAATAAAAATAGAAATCAATGGAGAGAAGAGAATAATAAAGATAGTAATAGAGAGAAGACAATAAAAACAAAAAGACAATAAAAAGAGTAATAAACAAAAAGAATAATAAACAAAGAGAAGAAGATAATAAAAAGAGAGTCTGACAAAAAAGATGATAAACAAAAGAGAAAAGGATAATAAAATAAGGGGCCAAAGAAATGATAATAAAAGGAATTACAAAGAAAAGCAGAAAGTAAAAAATACCAGAAGAAATGTTTAAATAAAAGTAGATACGCTACAGAAAATAGATGAAAACAGTAAAAACATGGTTAATGAAATAGCAAATCAAAATAAATCAGAGAAGTTATTAAGTGAGACAAAGCAAAGATGAATAAGATGTGAAAATAAAAATTGATACAAAAATAATGGATATTAAAATAAGCCAAATAGCGGAGTCAAAAGAGTCTATGGATAATAAAATCAAAAAAGCCTGGAATCTGTATAAGAGCAAATAGGGGACCTGGCTAGTCAAATTAAATCCCTGCAGGTTAGAAATTATGCTAGAATCATAGAAATAGTAAAAAAGTTGGAATATGACCATAGATAAAATGGTCAAAATGACAAAAAAATTGCCATGTCTACCTTAAAAAAAGAATTTCAAAATGAAAAAATAGAAGAGGCAAAGATAGATAATCAATCTATGAACCAAATGCCTGGAATTGTAAACCCATTCCTTGAAATAAGAGCTTCTTCAGGAAATGCTGATGAGGCACCCATTGAATATGTTAACAGTCTAAAATAATATTTCAGCATTGATGCCATGACTGAAGAGGCAAAGCTAGCAATAGCTTGTAACCATCTTCAATGTGCATCTCAGGCATAATGGGACTCATTATTCATTTACCCTCATAATTTTATTGCATTTAAGCAAGCACTCATGATATTACTGGAGTGAGGATTACCAGGAAGAGATTAAACACAAAGAATCCCAAAAGAAGTGTCTTCCTAGTTGAGCCCTATAGTCCCTTTTTTAAAAAGTAGCTTCTCTCAGAGTTACAAATAAAAATATTAAGATAAGTTTCCAAGCCATATTGAAAGGATGTTAATTGGCATAAACAGGCATACAGATGAACAATTAGCTGAAATTTAAATGCATTAGTCAGCAGCAAACCTGTATACATTGAAAAAGGGGGGTTTGAACCTCCAATTAAATCAGCATAGAGGAGACAATGATCCTCATAAAAATGACATCCAATGTGGGAAGTGAAAAATCAAGCCACCACCATGGCACCAGGACAGAAGAGATGAAGTGTACCATGAAAAAAGAAAAAGTGGAGATCAACTAAAGATTCCAAAGTGAATCAAATCTTCACCCAGAAATTGTCCTCAAAAATGTGGTCCTCTATCCCCTTCCAGAATACAGATAATTAGATAAACCAGAAATAGATAATCTCTCAACAGTTATTAAAAGAGATCCGACCATGATCCTCAGTCTTTCAAAACAGGGCACAGTTATGCTTCTGATCCAGAAAACAATAAAAAACAAAATGATGAAATAGAAAATGAGGAGAGAAAAAGATATTTTGCAGAGATTGGGGTAAATATTATGATCCATAAAATCTTTGCTTTCAGTGCTAATAATGGATAGGTGATGATTTATAGATGCAAAGATGCAATGTGATCATGATGCTCAAAACTTTTATCTCTGCACTGCATCTACCTAAAGTTTAAAATCTCTTCAAATAAGCCCCTCAGAGAAGCAGGCTTTTATATCAATACAATATTGTGTTGTCTACCAGGCACAGAACTATGTCATTGGGGTGGAATCTATAAGACTCATAAAGTAAATGAACAAGGTATTCCACTTGGCCAAACATTCCTTTGGTCATTTTTTCAATGTGCCCTCTGGTTAGTAAGTTGTATTTGCGCATAAACTGAAAAAGCTTTTATGGTGATCATGCTGCATTGCAAATATGTTCTGTGATTAGGTTTTCTGTTCATCATGGTGCTGGAAGCTAACATGCATATATTATGCCAATAACCACCCCATCTCCAGAAATAAAAATATATCAAAAAATGACAGTTACTTTTGACCAAATAACTCAACATGGCTTAATAAATTATATCCCAGCTTGTAAGTCTGTGGAAATGTTAATGCACAGCTGAGTATGACTAACATGAATTTTTTTTTTAGTAAAATAAAGTTGCCTGAATTGAACTAAGATATCAAGAAAAGGTTTCAACTCAATTTCATTTCCCATATTAGACCATATTAAATAATTTGGCTAAATAGTTGCATTAAAAATATTAGATAGTTGGCAGAATGCTCCTCAGGTTTGGTTTAGAATTATTTAATTAGTAAGGAAAATAATATTTAGTTTTCCCATGCATTTTTTTTATAATGATAATGAGTCTACATTTAACTAAATATTTTAAGTCACAAAATGATAATATGACAATTCACAAACATTAAAATTTTTAAATAATAATATGATTTCAATATGTGAACATTTTAATGAGTTATAAATGATTGTAGAAGAGAGAGAAATTTATAAAATAAAGTAAATAAGTTGTTTTTTTTATCTCTTTCTTCAATAATTATAATTAGTTTTATAATTACAAGTAGTTTTAAATTAAACTATGAAAATCTACTAAGAGAAAAATAATTTTCTCTTTTTTATAAATTATTTAATAAATATTAATTTTAAACATAAGAGAGATAAAGTTTTATGTTTAATATAGTATGGTGCTGATTTAGAATGCACTCACCATCATTTTGAATTCTAGGGACCACTCAAAACCACTAATGCCATATCCAAGCAATAAATAACATCAAATAATCCACACAGGGTCACTTGAATTTGTCAGTGGTGGTTTTTGGGTGGTTCTTAGAATTCAAAATGGCAGTGAGTGTAGTCTAAATACTAAATGTTTGTAATTTCTAAAATACAAATGTTATTATAATAATGACAGTGCAAAGTACCGAAGTATGTGATGAGATGAAAGGATGTTTTTTGGTGAAAGGAAGTATTGTCCAAAAAATGCAGAAGTCTGCTCAAACAAAGCTTATAATTTCCAAATACTAAACGATTATAACTTCTAAAATATGAATTATATTACAACATATGCCCATACGCACATGTTGGAATAACATAAAGTTGATCATACCAAGCTTATAATTTCGAAAAAGTAAAAGCTTTTACATTCTAAAATACAAATTATATTACAATATACACCCATAAGCACATGTTGAAATATTGTAAAATTGATCATATCAAGCTTATAATTTTGAAAAAGGTAAAACTTTATAATGTTCTAAAATATAAATTATATTACAATATATACCCATAATCATATAAAATAAAGCATATTAATTTTACTAGCTTATAATTTCTAAAATAGGAATCTAAAATACTTAAACAGAAAAAGTAAAGGAAAAAAACAATGGACACATAATAATTAAAAAAACCACATATTCAATAAACGTAAAATTGATCAAACCAAGCTTATAACTTTGAAATACTAAAAGCTTCTAAAACACAAATTTTATTACAATATAGGCCTATAATCATATGTTGAAATAATGTAAATGTTGAATACACATAGCTTATAATTTTGGAATACTAACAGCTTCTAAAATATGAATTTTCTTAAAATATAGACCTGTAACCACATGTTTAAATAATGTAAATGTTGAATAAATGTGAAAACAATTGCTGAAGCATATTATTTCTGCAATTAATAATAAATTGCATTTTCTCTTACCATTAGTTGAAAGAATAATGAGAGATTTATTTATTAAATTTTTCAAAGATAATAACATTGCCCACCAACAGTGAAAATTATTAGTATTTATCTTATTTGAAATTCAATCTCTGTTTTATATTTGAAATAATCAACAGATGATTATTTCAAATGTAAAATAGGTATTGGATTTTAAATAAGAAAAACACTAACCTTTTCACTTTTGGTAGATAGCACTATCATCTTTGAGAAATTTAATAAATAAATCTCTCATTTAGATTCTTTTCATCCATCTGCCAGCAAATAACCACATGTGAGAAATTAAGTCCCCAACATTACTCACTTTGGTCAGAAAATATCTGATTTTTTTTTCTTAATTGTAAAATTAATATTCTTTACTTTAGACAATTATTCTTTTGACTAATGTTAAGATAAAATGTGATTTCTTTTGTAATTGTAGATTTAATATGTTTCACCAGTTGTTTCTATGTTTATTCAATATTTAAATTATTTTAACATGTGGTTATACTCCTATGTTGTAATAAAATTCATATTTTAGAAGCTTTTACTATTTTGAAATTATAAGCTTGGTATGATAAATTTTACATTTATTCAACATGTATTTTTTTAAACTAATATATGTGTCCATTTTTTTTTTCTTTATTTTTTCTGTTTAAGTATTTTAAATTCATATTTTAATCTTACAGTATTGCAAAATTTATTGGTTAATCCCATTTTTTATATTTGGTATATTTTAGTCATGTGATTTGATCAAATATAGTTGTACGAAATTTGGGCTTTAACTTTTTAATTATTGATGTTAGTTGTATGTGAATTATTCACTGTCATTTATCACCAGAATGTGTCAGAGGTGGTGTTGGGCAGTCTTTAGATTTTAAAATGGCTGTGAACACACTCTAAATCGGTACCAATAGTATTTTGAAAAAGAAAAAAAAAATTCAATATTTTTGGTAAATTTTATTTGTCAGAGTTGTTTCTTTCTTTATCTCTTTTCAATACAAAAATTCAAATCAGTGCAATTAACTGATTATCTTGTTTTTTCTTTTTCAAAAAATTTTTTTACTTAGAAAAGAAATGTCAGAAATTTTGTGATTCTATTTTAAATTTTTATTATGTTTTCCAATGTCTATAATTAAAAAAGAAAATAATTGAACCATTGTGTTTGTAAAAATTTAACTAATTGGTTGTGATAAAAACTGTCCTATTGGAGACCAGTTTGTTATTGGTTTGTAGGCAGGACTGTTCTAAAAAAATAAGTCAGAAGACCCAAATGTCTGGTAAGAAAACATTCTCAATTTAAACTGTTGAAGAGAATAATCAGGTCTTGCCTAAGCCGTGGAAGAAAGAGGTGAAAAAAATTCCTAACTTAGCTGCTAAAAAAAAAAAAAGAAGCAAAAGTATTCACCAAGCTGTTGCATAGAACAGCAAAAGTTTTAAACAAGCTTTTAGCACACTATAAGTTTAGTTACAAAAATGATTTCTATAATAAAAACCAGGCAGTAAATTCAGCTAGTTACACATCATCTTCCACCATGTAAGCTGTCTTCAGTGGAATAAAATATAGGGAAATTACTCCCTAAAGTAATCCACAATTTTGTCTTCAATAAAGACCATAAATCTCAGTATGAGTTATTCTGACCTGAAAATTTTAGTGGACAAAAATTGCTACTTTAACCTGGAAAAACTGCACCCCAGAAAAAAAAAACAAATTAATCATGTTCATGTGTATAAGCCTTCAAGAAGAAAAAAAACTGGAAATTATAACCGGAAAGAACTCCACAGAAGAATCAAACCATGATTAAAGGTATTATTTTGTGTGCACACTGTATTTTCATTTGTAGTAGTAAAAAAAAAGATATTTTTTAAATATAAAAGTAATAATTTTTTTTGTAAAAATTGATAATTTTAAATATTTTCGGTTGTTATGCACTTTATCCAATGTGACGCTCGATGGCGTCGTTGCTTGCAAAAATAATAAAATGTAACATTATCGGGTCGGTAATTTTTTGCTTTCCGTTCTCTGACAATTTTTAAAAATATTTTTAAAAAATTTATGAACCAGCATTATTTTATAAATTACATTTTGATTTATACAATGCACTCATATGAGCAAACCAAGCTTTCAGTGCGTAGCACTGGATTGTGCGGGGGAAGTCAGATGGTTTGCAGATCTGAAGAATCAGCCAATACATGCGCTAGTCTGAGCAAACAAACCTTTCAGCACATAATGCTGGATCTTGTGTGGGGGGGAAACAATGGTTTTGCTAAAAACATAGCCATTTTATTACTCTCATAGCTCTTCTCCCGCAAACGTGCCCTTTTGCATGACTTATATGAAATGGTTCTGAGACCTACTCTTTTGCAATTTTTTTCACCTTTCAAGATGTGTAGGGAAACACAGCAATGGGCTTACAATTATTAGTATGCAGTAGTATGTCAGGTAAGTTTTAAGATCGTTACTTCAAATGCACATTAAAACACTTATGGCCAGTTGAATTCCATACACCCTCACATCGTATGGTAGCGATCTGTGAAGTGTGCACTATTTCCATACATCAGTGGGCCATAATATTTATGTGCAATGCCATCTAGGTCTGCTAATGGCTAATATGAACAGAACTGTTCTATACACTGTAACTTAGGCTGCAGAAGCAGCATATTTCTGTGCTTTTGCAGAGAAACGCCATCGAACGGCCACATTGGACAAAATGCACAACCAGCATATTTTCATTAAGTTAATGCTTTCAAGTTGTGAAACTTTTTTTTTAATTAATTCAATTTTCTCTTATTTAATTTTTTTTTTTAATTTAATTTTTGAAATATTTTTTCCTTTCCATTCATTTTCCCTCCTAAAACTTAAAAAAAGGTTGGTTAATTAAGGTATAGCAAAGACTGTTATATTTGATTTTTAAAATGTTGTTTTCCAACACTGTTATTTAAAGAAATAATTTAATAAATTAAAAGTTAATTTAATGAATAGAAACCAACTAGTTAATTACATTTTTTATGAAACAATTTTATTTTTTGATAAAATGAATGTTTAAAATTTCATACTATCATATCATTTTTTTTTATTTATTGTTAATCAGTTAGTTATTAAATAATTGTTTTAAAAATATTTTTTTTGTCTTTATGTCTTTATTCTTTCCAACTATTTGTTACATGAATTGGCAGTGTGTGTGACTATATTTTAAAAACAGCTTAGTGTTCTAGGATTTTTAAATTATCCTAGTAAAAATGGTAAACTTAGAAATTATTTAAAGTGATTTAGAATGAGCTGCTTTATTAATTAATTTATCTCTTGTTTACAGTAATAATCTATAGTTCTTGCTTCCTGAGCTAGATTAGAGCATAAGTTATATGGATTAGGGGTTTATGTTGGTGTCTGGACTTCATATGATAACCCTAGATGATGCAGAGGTATATTCTTTAGAGTTATTTTATTAGAAATTATGTTTATAATTGTCAAGTACATTAATAGTACTGTACGACCAATGCACTGATGATGACATCATGTCTGTGCACCCAAACTATTATTTATATAATCTGCCCCATGTTTGGCAGTGTCCAGATAGATGGTCTGTCTATAATGGCCCCATTTCAAATCCAGTCGCAAGGTTGACTGTTGATTTTATTATTTTTATTGTTCATGATGATGAATAATTATAAATTTTGTTTAATGCTAAGTGAACTTATAGTTTGTTCTTTGCTGATCTCTCATGCTCATTCTTTTATATTTAATTTTATATTTTGTTTATTATGGATGATGATGTTTTCCCAATGTGATGTACTGTTATAAATGGCTACGTAATTGTGGGAGCATATAACCTCAATCACACCTTTTTCATATTGTTACAATATATTGTAATGGGCACACATGCTGTTACATTATTATAATAAGTAAAATTAGAAATTAAAAATAAAAAGTTCGCAAATAAAAACTTTTTTTTAAGAATTAAAAATTGAAAATTAAGTCATCTAAACTCGTATATGTATAAAATTGCACAGATGGAAAATTATTAAAAGAAAACTTTATTTAAGAAAAAAGTATTTTAAAACTAAATTTTCAACAAAAAGTTAAAGATTTAAAGATAAAAATATATCTTTAAGAATGTACAAAATTTAATTACTTACTATTGTGTAAAAGGCTAAAAAAATGGAAATGATTATTTTTAATTAGTCTTAAGTAAACTAGCCCTTGGTCATCTCAAAATTTATAATTAAAGGTCAGATAAAAGAGAAAAACAATAAGAACAGAATAGCCAATAAAAAAATCCCCCAGGAAACGGACCACAGTGAAAAGATAATCATCATCATGATGTCATGTCCAGTCAATCCGCAATTTTAATATAAAAAGGAAAAGATTGAAAATAATTTATTATTTGTGCTATATGTGTTAAGTCTGGGAGAGTTGAAGAAGAAGGGATTAAAAGATGCACTTTCAATCCCTTCAGTTTTTCTAAAAGAATAAATGAAATATCATTTTCCTATATTGCAGACCCCAGGACATCAGGGTCCTGCAATAAAAGCCTGCAAAGAACTATACCAGCTACAGTAAAGGACCTCTGGATGAATGCCAGTAGAATGGCAAACAGCATACCTGTCTCTCCAGGACGTCATGGGAATTAGAAACAAAGGGATCCAAATTATAAGCAACTAAAAAGTATGGACTTCCTCTTTTAAAACCGTGAAGAACTTTATCTAACTAATGAACTTTAACTATAAAACTTTTCCAGTATTTAAATAGAAATATAAGTTCCTATCTGACCAAACTAAATCATCTATTAATAATTATTTTTGTGATATGTAAATTTAAAATCATTTCCATTAATTTATTTTTTTCCGTTCTTTTAAGTGTTTATGTTTTTTTTTTTTTTGGTTTTTTTTTCACATTAAGCTAAAACTTAATTAAATGTTAAATTTAAGTTGGGTGTGGATGGCTGCATAGATTGTAAAATTATGTTAGTTTAATTAAAGAGAGAATAAATCTTAGGTTATTTGTTTCACAGTTAAATTGGGTCAATGGATTGGATGTATTGGTGTAATTAGTAAATGTACATGAAGATCCGCTATGTGCAGGATCATCTTATACACCACACTTGGGCAAAATAAGACCCATTTCTTACTGACCATCAGAAGCAGATGGTATTCCCTGCTCCTTGGATCACCCCTTTAGCCTATGGAATGGGATACTAAGATGGAAAAAAGGACTGCAATCCCGTCCTATGGAGTTTTCTTTTTTATTGTTCTTCTTGCTAGACAGACGAAGTATTCCTGTACTGGACAAGAGACATTTCTTCTCGATAACCGTGCTGTTCAGATGTATATTTCTGACAGTGCGGTATTGTGCTGTCATATTCATGCTGCATTGAATACATCGATATATCAGGTATATTGGCATTAGTTTGATTGCAAACTTTTGGCCTAGGGTTAAATAAGGGATATAGAATATTTTCTTTTTCGAGTGCAATCTATGTAGTCTATCCATACTCGACACTTTAATAAAATATTAATAAATTCATCTGTGCGAACTTATAAAATCAAAAGTTAAAATGTAAATCAAATTATAAAGTAAACATTATACTAAAATAATTCTAAATTTTATATATGTGCAAAATAAATGTTTCTGTGTATTGTTAATCTGGCAGTGGCTTATTCTTATTTTTTATTATCTTTCTTTCGTTAAAAATAAAATATAAATTATCTCTGCTGCTCCGTGAGCTAGTGACTGGGGCTAACGGTCTATAATAAAATAAAATTGGATCTTAAGTATCTGCCTACTATATAAATTTTCCAGGTTCGAATGGCCTGGTGGCACCCTTGTACGGCAGATATGGTAAGAACTTGAATTCACCGATCCGTTATATCATTTTACACCATATCGAAGAAATCGCAAGTATAAACGTTCTGATTCTGATTTGCATGTTTTGCCCGGTTTTGTCGCATATTTGCATATTAGTACATTGTGAAAAAACGAAGAGAGAGTTTGTACTTTTTGATAATGAAGGTTATGCCTTCGAAAACGTTTGAAGATTCAACAAACTTTATTATTATTTATATAATTGTTCAATATATTATATTATTTTAAATAAACATTTATTTTTAGCGCTGTTTCTAATTGTAATAAATTTAATCAGCCATCCAAGCTATTGTGTGCTTTTACGAGTGTTAAATAATAAATGAGTACTTCCACTTCCAACACAAGATATAGTATTTAGGAAAGAATCTTGTGTTGGAAGTGGAAGTACTCATTTATTATTTAGCACTCATAAAAGCGCACAATAGCTTGGATGGCTGATTAAATTTATTATATTATTTTAAAGTTTTGATTTATATATATTTTGCTTTTGAATTATATAGTGTGTGCATGTTTAATATCAACACATATTAAAGTTTTACATACAGTATCTAACACAAATTTAAACTTCATATATATTATAATATATACTAAAATCAATACTTATTTAATTTTTTACAGGATTTGGCTTTACAATGAAAGAGAAAAGGTTTGTTATTGATGTGTGAAAATTTTACAAATCCAAAAAAACCCTGGAATTATGGATTTTCAATCAAGGCTAATCTTCTGATACCAATATATAAATAAATAAGCAATACCCATCTCCAGTTTGGGAGAAAATCCTATATGCATTTATCGAAACTTTTGCCGATGTATAGATCAGAGATTAAATAGTAATACCAGTGGATAAAATGTTTAAACCTAATTCAAAGAAATTTGATATAGATGATGCTGTTTTGATTAGAGATACTGTAAAAAAAAATCAGAGTTGAAATTGTATTTAAAGTTATACATGTTATTAACTTTGAGAATGGATTGTGTGTAATACACATTAATCATTTATATGAAAGATTTATTAAATAACCAATCATAGTCAGTAACAATCCTATTATAGCCAATTCTAAATTATGAAACTTTAAGTACTTAACTAAAAATATAGCTCTTCCCACCCAAGATGAAACATTGCCTGTTGAACTAGGTGTGGGAAGCCAAGAGGCTGTTGATAAGTGACCAGATAAGCAGTTGTTATTCTCAAAAAAAGCAGATTGAAATGAAAACTAAAGTAATCAAGAAAGTCAGAGAATTAGGCAATCACCAGATAGATTTAGGGATTATTTTCTAGAGTGACGGAAGGTGCACTGAACGGCACTGATATTATTGTAAATATTTTGATGTGTACAATTAGTACCAATAGTTGAGACAGTTTCTTCCTGGAAATAATCAAGTCTAGAAAAGTGTATTAAAAGTATAAATATTTGTTATGCAAATGAGATATAAAAGAAATTCTCTCTCTCAAGGATATATGAGAATCTGTGTAGCAATTGCAGTTGTGATGAAAAAAGCATTACTGATAGTAAATGACTTCTTCAGCAGAGGAAAGAAAAATGTACTCAAAAAATATAGTTTAACGAGTACTAAACGTGTATGTATATTTATGTATACACAGAATACGTATTATTAATCAAATAATAATTATAATTGAAAACTAAACGGATTTCTAATTGTGTGTGTATATTTATATATACACAAAATAAGTATTATAAATGATATAATGGTAAACTAAATGTATGTGTGTGAATGCTAATGGCATTCCAATATGTTAGATGAATCCAAGCAAAGGATTAAGATAATGTAAACAAAGCTATTGCAACCCTGAATATTTAGTTCCTGATCAGATTTAATAATAGAAACCTTGGTTAAAATAGACAATTCAATGATAACTGCGTTATCTGATCAGGGATCGAATATGGTAACTCAAGAGACGACCACCACATGGATAGCAGATGGCCAATCAAGGGAGTCTACACAAAAAATGAGACGGTGAAACAGATCTAGAATAGAACTGAGACCAGACACTTGATATGTGAAGCTCTTGAAAGGTAGATGTGCCATTTCCTCGGGTGCCCCAGTCAGCTCCCTCTTCACTTAGCGTTGTGGAGAAGTTTACCGCCGGACATTCAAAAGTAAACTTAGAAACTGTAAATAGGTCATATTAATCTTATTATTATTTTGTTATGCCTTTGGGCTTTTATTGTTATTTATATAGCATGTGTATAATCATCATATATGTATGTGTTAAACAAGATTGATTGTCTTATAACTTTGTAAATAAATTCTAGTTACTTAAATGCACTTGCCGAACCGTTGATTGTCTTATAACTTTGTAAATAAATTCTAGTTACTTAAATGCACTTGCCGAACCGCTTCATTAATTAGCAATTATTTGTAGTATTTCTATTTGCAATCCAGCAGTCAATAGAGTGATGCTGGACACAACAATTGGCGCATAGTCTTGATTATGAATCTCAATGGTCTTAATCCCCAGCAAATTGCGGAATTGTCAGTAATAACAATTAACGCATTGACAGCCGAAAACATTGGTGTCTAATTAATTGATTTCGTGAGTGACAAATTACTAAAAAAGATATTTCTTTTTTTTTTTTTGCTAAATTGACTAAGTTGTCGAAATACAGCTGGCAATATCTGAATTTGACATCAGAGAGGCAAGTGAGTGGCCCCTGTACGTCCAAAAAATCGAGAAACTTTTAATTATCAACAGAGTAAAGGACAATAAATGTAAAACAGCGACTTTATTGTGTTTCGCTAGAAAAGGGTTCATCCAAATTGGAAACAGCCTTTGTGAACCTCAAACCCCGGAAGAATTAACATTCGAACAGATCAAAGATCATTTGTCTGACTATTTTAATCCACGTGAGTCTAGATACATTGCCAGACTTCAGAAATCGCCGACAAAGCAAGAATGAGCCAACTCAAGATTACAATACTGCCCTGTGTGAACTTGCAAAAAACTGTGTCTATGACTCATACTTGGAGGAAGCTCTCCTCGAATAATTTTTATGTGGTATGAGCAGTGACAGTCTGAGATAGCAGTTATTGGCAGATACGAATATCAATTATAAAGTAGCTATCAAATGTGGTATAGCTCACAAACTTGTATTACAGCAAGCTAAAGAATTTGCGGCCATGAAAATAGCGGACAACGATCCTTATGAAATCCACAAAGTCAAAGAACCCGAAAGAAGGTTGCCTGATCAAAGTGGAGTAATTGATATTAAGAGAAGTCGAATTAAGTGTTTTTGGTGTGGAAAATTAGGTCACATGGCATGTGTTTTTATAAGGACCAATGCTGTAAACACTGTAATAAAGTTGGCCATTTGCAAAAAATGTGCCGAAATAAAAAAAGTCAATAACTATACAAAAAATAGTAGCCAAAAGCGTTTTACGAGAAAACCTAAGCAAGAGAAATTTTCAGCGACTAATAACGTGTCTATGGACCAATCACAAAAATTTGAAATGAATGTCCAAAATTTACGGAAAAAACCCTATCAATGGAAATTGACAGCAGTAGTGGGTGTCTTTACTTTCCTTTAAAGATTGAAAAACCATTGTGGCAGATATGAGACAGCCACCTAGACTTATGCATACGAATCTGAAAGCTCGAGATGTCAACAGTAACGCTACAAAAATTAAAGGAGTAATTCAGGCTCCAATTGCTTTGAACAACGCGATATAAATAGTTACATTGCCATTATATATATAGTCCATGCCCCTATAAATCCCCTCATCACCGTGATTGGTTTCAGCAACTTGGAATAAAAATTGCTTGGGTCAAAAATATTGACATTGAAAAAAATATCAGACAGCGTTTTCCTAAACTTTTCGATGGGGAACCGGGAATGATAAACACAAAACCAATGTCATTAGAATTATCGCCCGAAGCAGTACCTATAATTTGTAGACCACGAAAGATCCCATATACACAGAAAGAAAAAGTAGCGGAGGAAATAAAGCAATTGGTTAAAGACAGCATGCTTGAACAAAAAGAAGAAGCTGAGTGGGCTACTCCACTGGTTATAATAACCAAGCCAAATGGACAGATACGAATGTGCGGCGACTACCGCGTATCAGTTAATAAAGCATTAAACAAACACACATACCCCGTTTCAAATTCTAGAGAAATGATAGTGTCATTGCAAAAGTCTAAATATTTTCCAAAATTGGACCTCAACATGGCCTTCCACCAAATCCCAATGACTGACAAAACTGTGAACATTCTAACACTTACTACACACATATGTTTATTTAGATGCAAATGTCTTCCATTTGGCATAGCTTCAGCACTCAGTATATTCCAAGCAAAAGTGGAAACTCTTCGAAGTGGAATCGAAGTTGTCATCCCCTACTTTGACGATATATTGGTCATTGTTAATTCAGAAAACGAATTGAGTACTCGTATCTCAAAAGTTTGCCAAAGACTGGAAAAATTTGGAGCAAAATCAAATGCGAAAAAATGTATTTGGAAGCCTAATGAAATAAAGTTCTTGGCTCACATAGTGTCAAGCTCAGGAATAAGCCCCTCCACTGAAAAAGTCAAAGCAGTATCTGATGCATAAAACAACTACAGGCTTTTTTGGGTCTGGTGAACTAATTTGAAAACTTCCTGGATGGCAAAGCACACACAGCGAGGCTGCTTTACGATTTATAAAAAAAAAAAAAAAATGGAATTGGGAAGCAGCACAAGAGCAAGCATTTCTGCACACCAAAGCCCTTCTCATATCAAATAAACTACTAGTCCATTATGACAGCAAGCGCAAGGTAACCGTGACAACTGAGGCATCAGAAAATAGCATAGGGGCAGTGATATGCCATCCATCCCACTCTGGAGAACATCCTACAGCATATGCGTAGCACACCTTGTCCAAGGCGGAAAAGAACCACAGCCAGCTAGACAAGGAAGCCCTCATCGCCATAGTGTTTGGAATTTATAAATTCCATCAATATCTATACGGACATCCTTTCCAATTAATATCTGACCATAAGCCACTCTTGGGAATTCTAGGCATGAAACCGATGCCTGAATATTTAAGCCCTCATACGCAGGTTACAATTATAGCCTCAAATACAAAAAAAGGCATGAAAATCAGTCATTCTGATGCATTATCGCAAATGCGAGATCAGCTTGAGAAAGAAGTAAATGATGTAGAAATTAATTATATTGATGCACTAAAAAGCCAGACACTTAATAGCACAAAGGTAGCCGCATGGATCAGAGAAGATGCTGGCTACAGATGGATCATGGAAACAATCAGCAAAGGATGGCCAAAACAAAGGACATAATTCTTGCACATAGAGCTATGGAAAGATCGAGAATAACTGTCGATCTGTTAAAGGCTGTATACTCAGAGGTGACCAAGTACTAATTCCCATAAACGGCAGGTTGCAAATACTTAATGTATTGTATGAAGGTCATCTGGACATTATAAGAGAGAAATTGTTAGCTTGTAGTTATGTCTGGCGGCTGAAAATTAACAGTGACATAGAACAATGCATAAAAAACTGCACAACCTCATCTGGACATTATAAGAGAGAAATTGTTAGCTTGTAGTTATGTCTGGTGGCTGAAAATTAACAGTGACATAGAACAATGTATAAAAAACTGCACAACCTGCTAGTCGTGTGCAAAGGCACCTTCAGCCAAATTCGATTCTTGGCAAGCTGACAAACCATGGCAGAGAATTCATATAGATCACTGCAGTCCCATTCAAGGACAATTACTTCTAATAGCAGTGGATGCCTATTCAGGATGGGCTGAATATAAAATAGTTAAAAACACCGGTTCGGATGAAACTATCGACAAACTGATGGAAATGTTCGCATACCACAGTCTCCCAGATACCCTAGTATCCGACAAGGGCACAGGTTTTACATCAGAAAGGTTTGCGCACTCAATGCACAAATGGGGCATTAACCACATATTTACTCTACCTTACCACTCCCAATCAAATGGACTGGCCGAAAAAACTGTGCAAAATTTAAAGTCCGCCATCAATAAAATGGGAATACAAAGTCTGCTTGAAGCGGTCTTTCAATGCGCTTCTTTATCAACACTCTATGCCTACAGCTAAGTTGGGTAAATCACCTGCAGAGAAATATCTAGGTTGTAGACTGCGAAAAAAACTTGACAAAATTATACCAATGAAGGACACCGAAGTACCTTCAGGCATTACACCGAAGTACCTTCAGGCATAAACTATAAATTCTCACCGCAAGATTGTGTATGGGTTAGAAATAATCAGGACAGATTCTGGATAAAAGTGGAAATTGTGTGACATCCAAGTAAGTAAGTGGTTGCTGTGCGAATGGAGGATGGAAGAATGTTACGCAAACACATAAATCAATTGCGTAAAGATGAAAGCATTCCCAGACGCCGCAGCCATTTCCGAAAAAAGATGACGCTCCAGTTATGGAATTGGACATCCCCCAATATTCTAAGAGAGAAAGAAAAATTCGCTCTCACCTCAGTGATTATATGCTAAGTTCAGAGAACAGTAAAAATCTAAAACATTATCTCTGAACTTGGGGGAGGTATGCTAAATATGTGAGTATATTTATGTATACAAAGAATACGTATTATTAGTCAAATAATAATTATAATTGAAAACTAAACGGATTTCTAATTGTGTGTATATATTTATATATACATAAAATAAGTGTTATAAATGATATAATGGTAAACTAAATGTATGTGTGTGGACGCCAACGGCATTCACAATATTTTATAAAAGCAATTAGGCTAATTAAATAGTTTAATTAAAGGAAAAACCATAAACTAATTTATCAAGAAAGTTAGATGAATCCAAGCAAACGATTAAGATAATGTAAACAAAGCCATTGCAACCCTGAATGTTTAAGTTCCTGATCAGATTTAATGATAATAGAAACATTGATTAAAATAGACAATTCAATGATAATTGTGTTATCTGATCAGGGATCGAATATGGTAACTCAAGAGACGACCACCACATGGATAGCGGATGGCCAATCAAGGGAGTCTACACAAAAAACGAGATGGTGAAACAGATCTAGAATAGAACTGGGACCAGATACTTGCTAAGTGAAGCTCTTGAAAGGCAGATGTGCCATTTCCTCAGGTGTCCCAGTCAGCTCCCTCCTTAGCCTTGCAGAGAAGATTACCTCTGGATGTTCAAAAGTAAACTTAGGAACTATAAACAGGTTATATTGATATTATTATTATTTTGTTATGCCTTCGGGCCCTTATTGTTATTTACATAGCATGTGTATATAATCGTCATATATGTATATATTAAACAAGATTGATTGTCTTCCTATAACTTTGTAAATAAATTTTTATGCCAATAATCACATGACAACCTCCTCTTATGCTTGTGTATATCTGTTGTTAAAACAGGCAAAACTCACTATATATATATTGCCACGCACAGCAAGCTGGAGTAATCAATGGATGCCAGAAGGCTTGTGCTCTTAGAGCCAAGGCTCCTCACTGACAAAGGCCATACGCCAGAAACTAGTCTGAGGATATTATGCACAAGCCTTCTGGCATCCATTGATTACTGTATTTTGCTGTGTGTGGCAATATATATAGTGAGTTTTGCCTGTTTTTAAATAAATTCTTGTTACTTAAATGCACTTGCCAAGCCGCTTCATTAATTAGCAATTATTTGTAGTATTTCCATTTGAAATCCAGCAGGCAATAGAGTGTCGCTGGACACAGCAACTAGACTTAATGAAGTTGTGTCTAAATGTCTTAGTGGTAATTTAACAAAGTACAACTATTAATGAACTGTGAATAGTAAAAGTGAGTGAAGAAATGTAGTAGACTCATTCTGCTTGTTGCTATCCTCAAATTATTATAGAGAAAATAGTTATTATATTAATTTTCATTATACATATGATATTATTGTAAATCTGCTAAAACATAAAAGTGTCTGTTTATTTTATTAACGATATGCTATCATGGCTGGATAAAACCCCTGTGAATACAGCAAATTACAAAAAAAAAAAAAAAAACATAATTACTAAACATTAAATACTGTCCAGATTTATAAGAAAGTATTAACAGAATATTTTTAATATTACAAGATTTGAGTTTAGGAAAACACTGTAGCATTTTGAATTAGTTGTTTATAATTAGACTTTTAAAAACAAATCTAATTCTAAAGCCTCTTAGATTAATCACTTTTCCCACAAATTAAATATTTTTTTAATCAACACATCATCATCAAATCCTTCATTTTGATTGCATCTTTGATAAGATCAATGTCTCAGGTATCTGGGAATAAAATTAAGTGAAATTTCTTCATAAATGTTGAATTTGGAAAAAAATTAACATACATTGTTCTTGAACAATATAACCAATGTCATCATAAGTTGTTTTT
The DNA here is from genome assembly GCA_028023455.1 of Epiperipatus broadwayi. Taxonomy (NCBI): domain Eukaryota; kingdom Metazoa; phylum Onychophora; class Udeonychophora; order Euonychophora; family Peripatidae; genus Epiperipatus; species Epiperipatus broadwayi. The sequence goes on from JAQFVV010012500.1 coordinate 2,561,393, forward strand.
TTGTTTAGACTATTAATCTCATCTCTGTTGGTAGTATTTACATCTGTACTATGGATAATGGTTCTACTGAAGAGTATTCAATGAATAACAAAATTGTCAGACCAATTTTTGCTTATTAGCCATCTTTCATGAAAATCAAGATTGCATTTCAATACTTTTTAACGCTTTCATACTATCTATTCTAATAACACAAAATTTAAAAATTGTAAGGTTTTCAACTAAAGTCAACTTGTTTTTATAATTATACACCTCTGACAATGGGCCAGTTCTCACTGTGTCACTTTTGATCTTCTAACAAGAATTAGTATATTCCAAACTATGCATCATATGATTTTTTGCTTATTATTAAATCTGAACTAGAAATGGTATTTGATTCTATTATAAGTTTGAGTAATCAAAGAATACAAGATGCCTAGTGTTATATCCAAATCACTAGACTAATTTTTGAATATGGCTTTCTTTAGCAAATAGCAGAATTTCACAATTGAATCTAGAAATCATCTTTGAATTTATTTTTTTTCTACCATATTAATAACCTGAGGTTCAAAAAAATGCTAAAGTTTTGAATCTAGCCAATTTGTCTGCATAATTACATAAGTTTTCAACAATTACATATTTTAATGACTTCTGTTTTATCTTACCATGAGCACTTTAGATTTGGACTGAAGTAAAAGAATCATGTGATAAATTGTTTAAATTATTACACACCATCCTTTTAGGACACATTTGCATTAGAATGAAGAGATTATAAACTAGTTTGAATAGTTCTAAAAGCAAATATGTAGAAAATAAATTATCAGTATTGGAGGAAGAATGATTTTAGTGACAGTAAGTAAATATTTACTTCATTTTCAAAAAGATCAGAAAATATGGATGTAGTCTCTAGATGTTAACAGTAAAGCTGTTCTAAGAAAATTGAGAAACTTTTCAGGATGTGCAGAGTGCTTATGATAATCATCTCCGATATTGGCCTTGCATGTTTTCCAGCAACAACAAAACATACTGTGCAGCAAGATAAAGGCTAGTTTTCAAAAAAAAATGCTACAGCTAATGAGTGATGTCATTCACAAAATCAAATTGTAATCAGAAAGTTGATTATAAAATTAACATAGAGATGAATAAGAAGGAGATAGAAAAAATAAATTCAAAAGTGGTCTTTAAGTTAAAAGTGGAAATGACTGCTTTCATATCTGTCACAAATGCTGATCCAAATAAATAGTATGTTGCAAAAGTCATCCTATATAAGGAATTTAATAAACTCATATTTTATTTTATATTATATTCTTTCCCATTCGTCTTCTACTTGTGGAGCAATTTAAAAGCTGTGGTGTATAAAAAATTAAAAACATGAATTGGTTTAAAGAAATGCATTTGAATGCAATCACTTGCATAACAAAGATGTTCACCATGAGTGAGAGCGAAGACTTCGTGTGTGTATAGAAAGAGGTAGCCAATATGTAGAGAATATTTTGCAAAATTTTATAAATAAAAGTACATTTAGCTTCACTTTCTCATTTTCCTTACATTTGCCTTTCTTGAGGATATTCTTTATGGTTAAAAAATTATTTGATTTGATGTTTAAAATAGTAGCAAAATAAAATGTTCACTTATTCCTAGATTTCCAATATTTCATTAAATAGCTTTATAATTTTTGCTCTAAAAAAGCAATTGTTACAATTATGAGCATGATATCAATATTTAGATCTTAAACCTTAATAAAGAGACATAAGAATACTGATAAAATTAGAAAAACAATATCGATTTTAAATAATTACATGAACCCCATTCTTTATGCTTACACAAGCTGTTTTTCACAGGACAAAATTCTCCATACAGTAGCCCCACTCAGTGCAAGTCAGAGTAATCAATGGATGCAGGAAGGTTTGTGCATAAAATCCCTATCTTGTCCCTACTCATTCAATATCCCCAGACTAGTTTCTAGCTTGCGGCTTTCATCAATTATAAGCCTTGGGTCTGAGAGCACTGCATCTTAGGATTTAATGCAACCCTCCAGCAGCCACCTTTTACTTTTTTAGCTAACTATAAAGCTTTGAGTCCAAAATGAAAACACAATATGGTTTTCAAGCTAAGCTCATTAGCTTGTATAGTTATATAGATCTAAACTCAGTTCAGCATCCATACTTTTTGGTGTCTTTGGTTTCCTTAATAACCATAGTCACCATAATCCTATTTGGCAGGATTGGTATTAATTCATCAAATATTACATGATCACCATTCTTTATGATACACAAGCAGTTTTTCACAGTGGCATAACTCTCCATACAGTAGCGCCACTTAGTGCAAGCTAGAGTAATTAATGGATGTAGGAAAGTTTATGCATAAAATCCCTATCTAGTGCCTACTCATCCAATATCCCCAGATAAACTTCTAGCCTGTGACTTTCATTAATGAGTAGCCTTGGATCTGAGAATATTGCACCTATATCTTAGGATCTAATGCAAACCTCCAGCAGTCTCCTTGAGTCCAAAATGAAAACACAATAATAAATAGATAGGGATTTTATGCAGAAACATGCCTGCATCTGAGTGGTGCTATTGTATGTAAAATTTTGCCTTTGTGAAAAAGAGCTTGTGTAAGCATAAAGAATGGTGATCATATGATGTTTGATATCTTAATAGCAATCCTGCCTAATAGGATTATGGTGATTATGATTATTAAAGAACCAAAGACACCAAGAAATATGAATACTGAAATGAGTTCAGATCTATACAACTGTACAAGCTAATGAGCATAGCTTAAAAACATTATTGTGTTTTCATTTTGGACTTAGAGCTTTATAGATATCCAAAAAAGTAAAAAGATGGCTGCTGGAGGGTTGCTAATGAGCTTAGCTTGAAAACATTATTGTGTTTTCATTTTGAACTCAATGCTTTATAGTTAACTATAAAAGTAAAAGGTTGCTGCTGGAGGGTTGTATTAGATCCTAAGATCTAGGTGCAGTAGTCTCAGATCCAAGGCTTCTCACTGATGAAAGCCATAAGCTAGAAACTAATATGGGAATATTGGATGAACAGAGACTAGATATGGATTTTATGCACAAACCTTCCTGCATCCATTGATTACTCTGGCTTGCACTGAGTCGTGTGTTACAGTATGGAGAGTTTTGCCTCTGTGAGATTTTAAATAATATATGATTAAAAATCATTATGATAATTATAATGTAAGAGAAAAAAAAAATTATGGAAATTCTTACCATGGATTGTGAGCAAACCTGAGTTAAGATATAAAGACAATTTCAGTCGACCTGCAAAGAGTTAATATTCTATCATTTCGTCTAAAAATATAAATTACATTGTTTTCATGAAAGTGTTAATAGAAAAAGATTACAAATATAAACAATATATAATTTTTTCTGATTATTCAATACGCTTCTAAGATCATTCTTTTCACCCTGCTTACTATGTATTGAAAGACTGAGTAATCACTGGACATCAATATCGCTACAATCCGTTTCCAAAAACCAACATTTTATCACTGCAGCCATGTCATTTTGCCATCATTCTTTTCAAACTTGGATATGAATTGTGTCCAATTTCTCTGATCTCAGGCTTACTACTTAATCTTCTAAGTCTCTTACAAAACATTTTTAAAAAAAATATCATCTTTCAAAATATGCTCCACGAATTTTACTTTGCTCAATTTCATCATGATTAATATTAATCTTCTGGTCCAACTAACTTCTAGTTAACTTTCTTCAAAGTCATATTTTCATATAATTCTCTCCTGTTTTTCCAAAGGTAGCAAGTCTCATACTCATATAACAGTAAACTTGAAACAAAAGTTCTAACAAATTTAATTCTAATTTTTATATCAATTCTCCTTTTAATCTTAACTATATATCTATTATCACTAATCATATTATCCAAATAATAAAATTCCTTAACTTTCTCTAGATTGTATTATTTATCTGTAGATCGAACCTTTTATTTATTCTTTATCCATCACCATAATCTTAGTATTATCAATGTTAATCCTCAATTTGAAACTATTCCAAAGCTTATTTGATATTTAAAGCATTTTATTCATTTCTTTTTCTGAATCAGCAATTAAAGCTGTATCATCTGCATAATGCATGCTATGGCATACCTACTATTAATTTAACAACTTTTGTTTCATTTTCATGATCATTACTATGTTTTCAATAAATAAATTGAACAAATAGGATGACAATGCACAGTCTTATCTCACGTATTTTCTTATATGAGCTTTACTTTGACAACCAATCATATTTGCCTTAGTGATTTGGCATCTATTTAATTCCAAATGTTTCAAATCAAAACCAATATTTTTTATCATCTAAAACAATAACTTACATTCCATCCTGTTAAAAGCATTCCCTAAGTCAATAAAAGTCATACAATGATTTCCTCTTCATTTCTAATCATCTCTGCAAAATCATTCTTAATACCATTATTGTTTCTCAGGGTTCAATTCTAAATTGAAAATCATACTGATTATCATCCAAGTTTTTGTATTTAATTATTATTAATAAAATCTTGGTGGCAAAAGACCAAATTCCCTTTTTCACAAATGCAATAGATTTAGTAATCATACAACACAACAGGATTATTCCTTTATAACATGTTGTTGTTATCTCAAATGAACTATTTTTTATACAACAATTTTTTAAAGCTTCCACTGGAATGCCATCTACATTAGACATTCTATTATATTTTATCCCAACTAAGTTATAATATTTTTCTCTCATTATAGCCATTCTTCTCTCATTCCCTTCAACTATATTTTTGTCTTCTATATAATCTCTCATAATATCTACATCACCAGACAGATATTTGCTTTTGGCAATGAGAACCAAGGATTCAAATCTGGAACTAATGCATTTACACATGTAGCAGCAAACTTTTATTCCCTTACAATATTCAAAATAATAGTTTTATATTCAAAACAAATTCTAAGGGTTTTTTATTCTAGCCAATTTTATTAGATAATTATTCATTTATATACTTGCACTAGATGGCTCTCAAACAGAGTGAAAAGAATTTCTCTTGAAAGAATATAAATATTCAATTTTTAAATATACCTCTATTAATTAAAATAATAAATATATACACACAAAAAAAATATGTATAAAGTATTTAAAAAAGAGAACTTTTAACACAACTGTAAGATTTCATCAATTTTAGTGTTCAGAATTATTCATAGAACAAAAAGAAAAGTGTTTATCTAGTAATAAATATAGCAGTCATGGTAAAATGTTTATGACCTTAAATAATTAATTGTTATAATAAAAAAAAGCAATACAACAAGCATATAATTTAAAATGTATAATGAAATATTTATTTTTTTGCACATTCATAAAGATTTACTCAAAAAAAAAATATCTCTTCCTCGATATGGATGACTAATAATATTTCAAAACATTATCCAATATTAAAAAATAGAGAAAAATAAGTTACAGAAAAATTAAAATACCTAACTCTAAAAAATAGTCTCAAATATTTCACTATAAAATGATAATGCAGTAAATAAAATTTCTATTACATAGAGACTAAATATTTCAGTTCAAGAGTCTAATATACAATCTGGCATCAATAATTAATATTCTAAGATAATATTCTTTTAAAATACTATTAGCAGTAAAGAGAAAAACAAATGAATGTCATGGATATATCATTCTCATTTTCTGTTTTCAGCATTGACAAATAATTCAGTGGTTTATTCTACAATTGTTAAAGCAACTCACCATTTAAAGATAGGTTTCTAAAAATAATCATTCATCAGTAATAAAGCATATTGCACATGGCTGTGAACTATGACAACCACTCTCAATTACTCTTAAAACATCTAAGGCCTTAAACAACCAACTATCTTTGAGATTTGCTGCATGAATGAAAACCTATTAATTTTCACATCGAAGTTTTGATTTAAAGTCTCAAAAAAGAGATTTAGCTTATTAAATAAAATATATGAATTTTCTTTTATATTCTCTTAAATATACTTTATTATACAAAAAATGGGCTCTCAAAATGTCTCATTACAACACAGAGAGAGATAGTTGGCATTCATTGCTATGTCATTTCTCAATTAGTTCATGAGTTACATCATTATTTTCTATTTATCATTACATGCAGTTTTTATTGATGGATCTCAAAGTTATACTTCACCAGAGTGAAGCAATTTTATAGAATATCTTCACTTTATAATGGAATTCTTTTCTCTTAAATTAAAAGATACACACTATATTCATCCAGCTTGCTTTTAGATAACTGAGGAACAAGATTGCACTATTCTAGGTGGTTTGGTACAAATGCAGTGGCCGAGGCTGGAACTCAAGGCCATGGAACATGCCCCAGTTTTAATGCACAAACTACTTACAAACTCCTAAGAAATGAATCATTCAATTATTTTATTTTTTGAACTCATGTAATTGCTCTTTTATTACAATGAGATTATGAGTTTTTACTAAAACTCATCAAAAGTTTTTATTTAAACTCTAAGGTTTGATTCCAAACCATTTACTTGTCTATTTTGTAGATCTGAAGAAAGCTAAGAACATTTTAGATATTTTCAGATACAAATAACAAGTGTCGTGAACTTTAGAAGATCAAACATCACATGATCACCATCTCTATACTAGCTTACTCTGTTTGGCACAGGGTGGCACTACTGTATGGGGAGTTTTGCCTTTGTTTACAACTTTAGAAGATATGAGGAAAGGGAGTGATCCATAATATCTCTTCATTCATATCACTATAGAGAAGAATAGGAAAAGTAACCACAATTTTGAAGCTCACATGATTGAATGTGATATGTATTCATAGCAATTTTTTTATCAATAATGAAAATATCGCATGATCACCATTCTTTATGCTTACACAAGCTACTGTATGGAGAGTTTTGTTTCTGTGTTAATAATGAAAATTTGTGAATCTACTCTCTTGAGAGATATTTCCAAAGATTTCAGGCAATAAAGTGGGTATATATTAAAGAGGCTGCAGAAAGGAGTTTGCTATTAACTGAAAGGAGACACTTTGATTTTTCTTGGAGGCCTTAAAGGAACCGAGCAGGGCAAATTCCTAATGCCAACTCCATAAGTTCTTGTTATTGCAGCTACTATTACTATGTGATTATTCATATAGTAAACAAGCATAGATGAGCTGCTCACAAACACATAGCCGTGTGGAGAGTTTATCGCCTTTTTACCTCTGAGTTTAAGATCAGAAAATACCATAATCTTTCTTCTGAGTTGCCTGATAAGGCAGAATGAATGTATGTGTAAATGATAAATATTTTTTCAATAGATATATACAATAATGAATCATGGCCCTTAATCTGAGAAGGCTGTAAAGTCACCAATCAAGGCAGCAGCTGGTGGCCGGAGGCGGAGGGTGCTAAGAATCTCCTGATTGTGGACCCAGACTGCCATTGGATGATGATTTTTTATTTAGGCACTTACAACTGCAGATCACTTTCAAGTTAAGAAAGATTGCAAAAATTCTAAAAACTGTCTTATATTAAATGGGACATTGTGAAGTTAGAAGAAAAGGTGACGAGAATTGATTTAAAACGTGGACATGTACTCTACTATAAGGGGAAGAATAATAGAAATACAAATAGAGTAGGATTCATTCTAAATAAAAAGTAGAAGAACAACATTGTGGAGATTGATGGTGTATGGAACAGAGTGGCAAGATTAGTTAAACAACTTAAAAGCAGATACCAAATTAAGATAATTCAGGTTTATGCCCAACAATGTTCTCATATTGATGAAGTAGTAGAAGATTTTTATATGGAAGTACAAAAGATTTTTAATAAGAGTAAACAACATTTCAAATTGTTAATGCTAGAATTGGTAAACAAATAAAAGATGAAAGTGTTGTAGGTAATTTTGGTTATGGTAATTGAAATGAAAAAGGACACAGACTTGTCACAGACTTGTGGAGTTTGCAGAAAAAGAAAAACTTCATATTATGAAGGTACAACAGAATTGGATTATATGTTGACTAATGGAAAGTACATATTTCAAGATTGTAATGTTCTTAATAAATTTAACACAGGATGTGATCATCGATTAGTAAGAAGTAAGATACGTTGGACCAGTCGAAAATGTATGTCCATCCAACAAAATTTGAATCTGAGCAACAATACCCCAAATGCAATCATGCCCGAGATATGCAGTTCAGGAGAAATCATGAACTCTAACCTATTTGCCCATTTCCCAAATCTAAGACAATATGAAAAACATTTGCAGTGATACAGCATAATTCATTACAACGGACAACATGAGATCCTATTTAATGATAATGATGAATGAGCCCTTGAATGAACCAGAAAGACGATTTAAGACACATACATATATTATATTGATAAGATTAAAATTATGATTCAAACACACTGGACTAAGTCATATATATATTTATATTTATTATTACAACAGACATGATTAAAATACGGTTATATAAAATTACCAACATCACTCGCAGATATATTTTATTTATTTACAAGTGAATACATTCCATTGAGACAATCTCATTGCGATATCAAATTATTTATAAACTTACATATATACAAAATACCAGGTTAAGTGTGATACCTATATGCCAATTTACACTAAATAATCATAACTCATTTTATCTCTATAAAAGTTGTTTACTGGGGAGGTTGATGGATGTAATACAATAATTAGGCATTTATATATATATATATATATACAATGATGGTTACAATCTTTCTTTAATATTATGATTTGCCCTTGGTATTAGATGAATGTAATACAATAATTAGGCATTTATATATATATACAATGATGGTTACAATCTTTCTTTAATATTATGATTTGCCCTTGGTATTAGATGATATTGATTGACTGATGATGAATACCTGGATAGACAAAATATCCTAAAGATACGTTTCTAATTACATTTGACAAAATAAGTGTTTTATTATTCATTTTATAACTTTTACACAATATACAAGAATTAGCAAATATTCACGTATATGGAATGGGTTTACTAAAAAAAAAAAAAAGGGGGGGGGGTAGTAGCTTCAATAGAGCTGGAGATGAAAACCTAATGAATAAATATTTTATACATAGATGATTTATTAGGTCATATCATCAACTTAATTATCAAGATTTGTTAGTAACACTACTATAACGAGGGAAAATCATTTTACATTAGGAGAGAAAGGCTTAAACGATTTTAATAACTTGCATAATATGCTTAAATAATAAACTACCCTTATCGAATAATAAATGTAAAATGGAATTATGATTAAAGAAAAATGTAAAATGGAATTATGATTAAAGAGCATATTATTTTCCCATTTTCTTTCAATATCCTAACCCATAAAATTTAATAAAGCGTAAGAAAATGATCAGTGCAGTTAAGAGACTGCAATGAAATGAATTGATTGCAAATTTTGATGATGATTATTGCAAGTGAGATATGATATAACACATAAAATAAAATGGACACCTGAATCCACCCAGATTGAAAGATTAATTTTCCAATGCTCAAACAGCTTAACGATAACCTAAGCTTAACATATATTTTTATTCTAAAGAAAACTCAATCTCATGAGCTATTTTGCAAAAATAAACCATATAACATTACTTCCCCCCCCCCCCCTGTCAAGAGAGGGATTAAAATATAAGTGATGCCCATGAGATTGTGCTGGATTGGCATATGCTATACATTTTATAAATAAAAAGTAAAATAAAAAATACTAGCTTTATAATTAAACATAAATATAATAGTAACCATGAGTTGGATAATTAAAATTACAAATGATTAAGAAGGGTTATAAAAAATCGACAGACAGGTTACATAATTATAGCTAAATGACCGTTCAAGGTCAGAAAATTAAAGTAGATAAAACAATGAATAAAAGAAACAAAACAGCATGTGTATGATTAGTTGGAGTTATGATATCTTAATGGAAGGTGACTTTAGTGGTTTGGGGATATTACCTCATGATCCTAAGGAACAATGGAGTGGATGGATCCTATCTTGTGGCGACATTCTTGGATTTCAGAGCAGGCATATTATAATTAGACGATAAACATTCCTTCTCGGTATTTGCACTATCTTTGATGACTCAGGCAATCTTGGATGTTAGGAACTAAATTGTGGCATGGCAAGGAGACTGTCTCCAAGAGATCGGGAAAGGTGACTCGATCCCCCCTATTTAAACAGCATTTCAAAATTTAGTCACATGGAGTAAGTTAGCAACATAGTAGTACTCCTTTCTTCAAAACTAAATTCGGCCCTATTATACTCTGCTAAAATATTAAGGCTTTTTGCTAGTTACCTTCTTAACACCATTGTTCTTAACAAAGCTATACATTGATATTAGGTTTCGAGAAGATATACGTATCGATAAGGTCTGGAAATCTATTTAGAAATTTCTATTAAACTATTTTATAAAATCTCCATTAGCAGTTATTAATAGATATTTTAAATAATCTTAGTAAATGTAAAATATTTATAATACAATGGGTGGCTTCTGCAGTTTTTGAGCTATTTCCAGAACCCTTTCGATAACTATTTCCAGAACTTTCTCGATAACTGCATTTTCCTTTTCACCATTATAAAATATATATATATACATAAATTGAAATAGATATTATATACAAGTTTATTCTTTTATTAAGTATAATATAATCATATCCCCACCTGTCACATATATATATATCACACATGCACCAGTCTAGTGTTCCAATCTTTATCATATTAACTTTGTTAAATTTATGTTCATACATACTACTGATATATATGTTATGTATGGTACATTATTTAAACCATGTTGGGTGGATTCAAATGCTGTTGGTTGGTTGGACAGACTATGAAGTTCAATCTGCATAAACGATTGACTGCTTCTTACTTTCCCACTTAAAAAAAAAAGGCAAAAAAAAATTTCTTTACTTCAAATCTATCAGTGACATAATAATCCCTTCTTTAGAGAGTGTATTTATATTGATCTAAGACTATTTTATTTATGATTGAGTTTCCTTCTCTTAACTTAAGGTCAAAAAAAATTTCTTTACTTCAAACCTATCAGTGACATAAGAATCCCTTCTTTAGAGAGTGTATTTATATTGACCTAAGACTATTTTATTTATGATTGATTACTGTAGCTTCCTTCTCTTAACTTAAGGTCTCTGGGACTATCTGTTTAACTATATTGCTCATTACCCTGGAGATTCTATTTTCTTTCTTTCTTATTGCTTCCATGGGTTTGGAGGTATGTATCATTTCAACTGTCTGGCATTTAATGTTCCCTTTATACCTTGTTATCCTTCCAACACAAGTGTCTAAATGGAGATTTCCACCAGATCTAATCTGGTCCATGGTATAAAGAGAAATTTGTTTTTAATTCCTTCTTGGTTGAGCTGCTGGGTTTTGGTTGCCCTAAGCCGTACTTGGTTTCCCTTGTGGAACTAATTGCATTGTGCCCGAGCGGCATCTTGATCTTGTCTGAATTGATGTTTATGTCATCCTACCAAATATCTCTGGACATGATTCCCCATAGTGGCACCTTTTTGGTGTGAATCCTGTAGATTCGTTGACAGTGTGATTGATATATCCACCAATTTCTTCAGTTTTCTTTATTCAACACATGAAAGAGCCTATTGATCTTCCTCGTGACACATTAGCACAGGTTGGACTGAAGATTTCTGACCAACATTAACTGGTGGTTGAGGATCTGCCTTGCAATCCATGTGTTCCACTCCATTGGAGGATATGAGTGGCATTCATTGTGTTTACTGACCTATCTGGATATGCATGCAGTACTTTGAAAATACATTGTACATGACCAGCAGGTACTGGAATCTTTGAAATGCTAGTAAAGGGCCATAATGATCCAAGGCGAGTAATTCATTCAGTTTTGCTGCGATAATAGGTTGTAGGGTATCAGCATATGACTTGTTTGGAAATTTATTTTGGGTGCACTTGGTATACTTCCTCAATAAATACTTGACCAATAAAATTGATGCTTGATGGTCTCTTCCATTGTTCTTGGCTTATAATGCCCCAAGGCATCATGCACATGATTAACTATCTTAGCTCTCAACTTCCTGGGGTTCATTATCTTCTAAGGGTTGTCTTTATTTTTGCTAGCTATCTGTAAGGTCCTTTACTCAGTGTTGTTAATACCACTTGCTGTTGGGTCCCAATTGTTTAGATGGACTTCGCTGTAGTATGTGAATAATCCATTGGTGTTGTGGTTGTCTCGTGCCAGTACCAGAGGTTTTTCTTAACTGTGACTTTAAAGGTGTTTCCTGGCAATCATCATGATCTTCATGGTCTGGTCCCCTAATTCAGGGTTGTCATGGTCTGGTCCCCTAATTCAGGGTTTTGTGATTTCCTTGGCACTGGGTGGCGACTCAATATATCGGCCACCCTGTTTTCATCCCAGGACATTATATCACACTATACCAAAATTTTTATAAGGTCATGCTCCATTTGATGAGGTGATCGTTGGTCAAAAAGCTTTTATTTAAAAACTCCAAGCACCTATGGTCCATGATGATGATGACTTCAGAACCCAGTAAAAACTGCTTGAACTTTTGCCAGGCCCAGGCAAATTTGTGAGTCTCCTGTTCAGTGATAGTATAATTAACTTCAGCTCCTTTCAATGTTCTGCTGATGAAGTAGAGGACTTGGTGCTCTTCATCATTGTCAACGTGAAACAGCACGGGTCCCAAACCTGGTGCTCTCCATCATTGTCAACCTGAAACAGCACTTCTCCCAAACCCTTCTTACTGTTGTCTGTTTGTTCGTACAATGGGCACTTGAAATCAGGATGATGGAACATGACTGCTTGATTGTATTCAAGTCCTGATCACTGGCAGCTGTCTATTCTCATTTTCTGTCCTTATGTAACAAATCCACCAAATTTGTCATTTCGCAGGCAAACCTCGGATAAAATTTGGGGTAGATGTCACAAAGACCCAGGAAGGACCGAACCTGCTTACAGGTTATCAGGATAGGAAAATTTTCTATTGCCATGATCTTTTCAGGGTGCACCTTGATATTGCATTCGCTAATGATGTGTCATAAGAATGAATCTCCTGATTGCAAAGTGAACTTTTCTCCATGTTGATGGTAATGTTCTCATGCACACATTCCTTGAAGAATAGTTCTAAATATTTAAAAGGTTCTTCGGTATCCCTCTAAGCAATTACAATATCATTGACATAGCAGATGTGTTCTTGCATGTCTGTAGATATTACTTATCTTAAGCAATGCATAAGGCCAGCTCCACTATTGATGAGGCAAAAAGGTGCTCTTTTAAATATGTTGACCGTTATATCGAAAAGCAGTATATTTTCGATCCCATGAGTCTAGGGCCATATGCCAATAGCTGGCCATAAGGTCCAAAGTAGAAAAGATGGCTTTGCTTGCCAGTTAGGGATGGTCATGTTATTTATAAAACTGACGAGTGTTGAGGCACAGCCAGAAGTTTCCTTTCTTTTTCTTCATGACCACCAGGAGATTGTTGTATGGTGATGAAATGCACTTCTATAATGCCCCATTCAATCATTTGTTTGATTTGTTTTTCTACCTCCTCCTTATATTGGAAAGGGATCAGGTATGTCTTCGACTGGACATAAGACTCCTTCCTTCACCCAGATCTGATGGGTATATCCTTTGATTCTTCCCAGAATGTTGAAAAACACATGGGGAACTTCCTTGATTCGTACTCTGTCTCTTGGTTCTATGATCGCTGCTTCTTGGACTTTCACCATGATTAGTGTCTATGGGCTTATTAATACATCTAGGGGATGAATGATGCAGCTTCAGTTTTCCATTCCTTCTTGCTGACACTTCAAACCCAATGGATTCCTTATGGATATAGCATGTCCTCTTGGGGTAGTCAATAATGCACTTTGTGTTGGCTCAGAAAGTCGGATCCCAACACCATGTTGTATATAAGCCCAGACATTATTAAAAAGTATGACCAACAGACATATTATTGAACCCGACTTCCAACCATACCTGATAACTTTCACTCATCAGACTTTTCCCATTGGCCAGGGTCAGGTGGATGGGACTGTCATTGAAATCATTTATTCAAAATCTCGACATGGTTTCTGGCTTACCGAGTCCAGTAGCAATTGCACTCTCTTGATTCTGACCATTGAAGACCAGGAAGAGATTTAATGCACTCTTCTCCATGGGATTTCCCCCCTCTTGGATGATTGTGGTCATTGGACTGATACAGTATGTTGGTTCCTCCTTCCATAAAAATCGATGACCATATTGCTGGGTGTTTTCTCCATTATCATTCCCTTTTACCATAAGACTGGTGTGCTCCTCAAGTCTCTTAACTTGCTCCATCGACTCTAGAGCTATCCTTCCGTAATTAATGCATATCAAAAACTGGATCATTCCATCTATACTGAAAATCTGACTACCAAGTATCATCCTTTGTAATCATATGGGCATGGCTAATGACATGGATGATGTAGGCATTAAGACATGAAATTGTGATGAGCGACCACAACTTGATCACTTGGTGCAAGAAAAACTGAATATGTGCATCTTAGTGATTTATATTATATTTTTCAATAATCAGAGTATTCAAAATATATCTTCCTGATGTTCTTCACTCCAATACATCCCCAATAAGGCTGTTTCATTTCCTGAAGGTTCGTGATGATGGTGTTCTAGTTGTATTTTTATATGGGATTATTTCCATCATCTAATTAATGTATGCATCGAATGAATATCTTTAGAAAAAATTAACTTTATTTAAATATTCCAAGTACATTCAACAGTTAGTAATAGCACATCAAACAGGTTAGTATATGCACAACATTTCGAGAGGTATTAGTCTCCCCTTTTCTTCAGGAGTTGCTGACTTGGGTTTTGAATTTTAAGGTAATGCTCTAACCAACTGAGCCATCCTGCCAAAGGCAACAGTCTGTAGTAGTTTCATATACTTATCTATGAGGTTCCTCCCTGATTAGCAATATTTATATGGAAGAACTTGAAACCTTAGCCATAAAAACTACTCCATATCCACCTAAAGTTTGGCTTCACTATGTGGATGATACATTTGTTGTAGGCCACATGGTAAAGCATTGCTACAAACTTTCTGGAAACTCATCAATAATATATTTCCTTCAATTAAATTTACAACAGAATCAGAACAAGAACAAAAATTGGCATACTTAGATGTTCTTGTGACAAGACTACTTCATGGCAAAATCAAAACTACAATTTATCGAAAACCTACACATACAGGAAAATACCTAGCCTATAAATCCAATCACACCAGAAACACAAAACATGGAGTTATACTATCACTTCGAAACAGAACAAAAAAAGTTTGTTTAGAAACCAGTGATTTAGAACAGGAAAAGATCTATATAAAACAAACTCTTATGAAAAATCGTTATCCATCAGCTGTTATCAAACTTTAAATAGACAAAAAGAACTATCAAGAGAAAAGATAAATATTGGTACTGTAGTGTACCCATATATTCCAAAAATAGCAGACAAATTAAGAAAAACCTGCAATCAATATAACATCAGAACAGCTTTCCAGAGCCATACCACCCTACAAGGAATTATCTACAAAGCCTAAACTTGAAATGATGAAAAGAAAAAACTCCCATCTATAAAATACCATGTGAATGTGGAAGAACATATATTGGTGAGACCAGTCGTCCCATTGAAAAACGCTTGCAAGAACACAAACTTATGATTAGAAGAGAGAAAATAGATGTGCCTAAGGTAGCAGAACATATATGTACCAATGAACATAAGTTCAATTGGGAAAATATAAAAAATATTGGATAGAGAAGAAAAGGTACAAAGAAGAAAATTTAAAGAAACTGCTCAAAGAAGAAAATTTAAAGAAACTGCTCACATGACAATGGCAAAAAATCCCATAAGCCAACCCAGTGTGACTATGCATGATGTATGGAAACCACTAATCAACTTTCTTCTTAGGGAAAAGTGGAGAAATCAGGAGGAACCTCATATATAAGCATATGAAATTACTACAGACTGTTGCATTTGGCAGGATGGCTCAGTTAATTAGTGTTACCTTAAAATTCACAACCCAAGAATCTAAGAACCCAGGTTCAAATCCCATGCTAGTACTGTCACTGGTCAGTCCAGAAACACCTGAAGGAGACTCAATACCTCTCGAAACGTGCAATACCTATTTGATGTGCTATTACTAACAGTTGAATGTACTTGGAATATTTAAATAAGGTTAAATTTTTCTAAAGACATTCAATACATATATTAATTAGATGATGGAAATAGTCAAATATAAAAATACAAATGTACCAGATGATTAGAAGAATGTAGTATTAATATTAATATTTTTAAAAAGGTAATAAATAAGATATTAGAAATTACAGACCTATCAGCCTTTTATCAATTTTATACAAAATTTTACCAAGATAATTACAACTCATCTACAGAGAACACTGGATTTCCACCAACCAAGAGAACAAGCTGGATTTAAAAGTGGTTTTAGTACAGTAGATCATATCCAGATATTGACAGAAGTTATAGAAAGGACAAATGAATATGAGTTGCCATTATGCTTTGGATTTGTAGATTATGAAAAGGGCATTTGATTCTATAAACCATTCTTCAGTGATTAAAGCATTGGAACCTGAAGGTATAGATCCAGGATAATGTCATATTTTAAAGAATATTTATAAAAATGCAACAGCAACAATTAGATTATATAATGATACTAGGAAAGTCAACACTGAGAAGGGTGTAAGACAGGGTGTAACGGTCAGAAAAGTATGACTCGTAAACATAGTGCAGAATTCGACCACCATACCGAACAGCAGCACCATCGAGTAGCGAAGCTACCCGTGGTACTGAGTTCGAACATAGTTTATCGGTTCCACAATACAATCCACGAAACAAGCATCTGATGCGACATCAGTAAATATTTTCTTAGGCACGGTGGTCAGGGATATGCAAGAGACTCATGATTTTATTCTCGAGTTAGCCAATAACCAAACTAATATTAATTAAACATTCATATTTACATAATCGAGGAAATATTATATAGAATGGGTATCGAATAAATGAAACGTAACTGCAGACGTATAGTTTAAAATTATTTATTAACACATTTTAATAAGATCATTTACTAACAATATTTATGGATTAAAAGCTTCAGTAGCGGGATTTGCAACATGATTTTATTTTAAAGAGTACATTTATTTATTTAGACATTATTTTATATTGAGGATTTCAGTAGCGGTATTTCTGATACTGTAATGTTTACAAAAGGAATACATTTATTTGAAAGCGTAATCTAGCTACCTAAAATTCTCGAGTAAGTATTTCTAATGCATGCCATGGGAAATTTATACCTTTGCAATGCAAGAGTCTAAAGTAAGATTTAAGAATGGCGGCGGACATATATTTATTTAATTAAACTATTTATTTTATGACTAAGAGCAAACATTTATTTGAGAGTGAATGATGAAGATAATGCAGAGGCGGAGTGATATGTAGAATAATAGAATTGAGCAAAGGAACACGTGGTACGCTTTAGAAAGGCGATATGGAATGGCAGTATATCGAAACTGCAATGCCGCGAATGGGTTTATAAGAATGTCAGGCTGGTCTCTGCCCCGACCCGATGAAGTAAGGTGTCACATAAGCATAACCAGGGACAAGCGGTCTGTGTCGCATTTTTGCCGGCTGGCTGCATGACGTTGTCAAATCCTACGGGAGCACCCATTATTCCCGCTTGTGTAGGACGACTGGGGTTAATTTCAACCCTAAAGAATCCGGAAATTTCACGACGGAATGGGTCATCGCGTCTCTAAAACGTAACACATGTGTACTGTATAAACGATTATGATGAGATTTAAGTAGATTTCTGACTCGGCCCGACATTATCAACATTTACTAAAGAATGTTGGTGACTCTCAAAGAAATGTAATTTTCTGGAATTATTCATGATGATTTAGTAAATACAAAACATATATATAAATCGGGAATTATTATAACTAATACATCAGCCATTTGCGAAGTAGTAGACCCCTGCATTACAATAAATGAAGCATTGAATGCGTGTCGATTTATATGAAAGTTAAGTTATTAAAGAAAGTAAATATTAATGAAAATTTGACATGCATTCATTGTTTTAAGCGATCATAGATTTGAACTTTGAAAATTGAAATAATTATGAGCATGCAATAATTAAATAATAACTATAGATAGAAATGTAGATTATAGAAATACGCACCCCAGATAGAATGAGGTAAGCTAGATTAGTAGAGAAATTTACACATTACATTAATTATTCAATTTAGTTATACAAATGGTAGTTTTTACATTTTACAATTTAGATAAGTATTATGAAGAAGAGCTATAGTATATTATTAGAGTACTCTAGAGTTTGAACACAGACCGGTACTAGAGTTTGAACACAGACAGGTACCTGTTTTATAAGTAGTTTCCTTATTCCATGAGTTTAGCAGCAAAAAGTTCACGAGTGGCAAGTCTTTCTTGTATTTAGATATTTTATTTAATTTCATAGCAGCTTTTTCATTTATTTCAGGCAACAGATCTTCATGGTGGATTTATGACGGGCAATGGAAAGTTCAGCATCCGATAGGCCATCTCCCGGTGGAGAATAATCTAGGTGCTTTACTCGGTCCTACCTTGGCAGGAACAAATTATTTTTATATTTTTGGAGACTCTCAGTGATCGAGAGCAAAGCTAAAGTTTAAGTGAATGTCTCCAGCAAGTCTAAGATGGCCTCTTTTTTTTATCTTGATCTTTCACATTTTTGTTAAGATATTTTTAGGTTTTATTTAATCTGCCCTGAGGATAATCAATGCATTTAGTTGTTTTTTTTTTAATTAAAGAAAGCTGCCGTTCTATTGTTTACATTTTACATTTACTAATTAATTTTGGGGAATTTTTCTTTAATTAATCTATTATCTATCACTGACCGATGCTTTTAAATTTCAAAAACAAAAAGGGAACATAAGATTATTTTAACTTTTAATTAAATATTACATCAGATATTTTTAGAATTATTATTAAACGAAATTTAAACAAAGCAATAAATACGAACTTTATAATCCAAAATAAATGATTAAAATTATACCAAATTATATCACTAAAAGAAATCTAAATTATATTATTTTATCCCTATTTATTGCGTTTAATTTGAGATCGAAATGTGTGCGTGTTTAAGCTGAATTCTACACATATTTATACATTTTTTATATTGTTACACACACAATTCGATATCAAAAAGTTTAAATTTGGGCGGGATAGACCGGTCAGTGAGAGACGACAGAAAAAGGTGAAACTTAAGATTCGAATACGAATCTTACTGTTTCAAGGGTGACTCCACTCCATATCTCCAAAACTTTTTACAGCAGTGCTGCAAAAAGGATTTTGTGAATTAAAAATGGGAAGCTAAAGGAGTGAAAGTAAATGGAGTTCACTTTTTATATTTTGCAGATGATATAGTTGCTTTTGGAAATAATGCTTTAGACCAGCAGGAAATGTTGCAGGAGTTATTAGATGAAAGTAGGACTAAAGATAAATGTTAAAGACTAAAGTAATGTTCAATAGATTTTCTTAAAATATGAAAATAAAGATTGATTATGATGAGTTAGGAGAAGTTAAAATTATAAATACCTTCATCAGATTATTAATATAAGATGGAAACATAATGGATGAAATTAATCATAAAATTAAACTTGGTCGGAGTGCTTTTGGTAGAAATAACTTGATACTAAAAGGAAATATGCCTATGTTTTGAAAAGGAAGGTTTTTAGTAAATGTGTTTTACCAGCGTTTTTAGTAAATGTGTTTTACCAGCGCTTACTTATGGATCTGAGACATGGACACTTGATAGAAGATTAATACAGAGACTTCAGACCACTCAAAGAAGTGTGGCAAGATGTAAGTAACAAGAGATCAAAAAGGCAATATATGGGTAAGAGAAGAAACAGGTGTTACTGACCTTATTGAAAAAATTAAAAGACTTAAATGAAATTGGACTGGACATATTGCTAGGAGAGATGATAATAGATGGATAATTGAAATCTTAAACTGTATTCCAAGAGTTTGTAAAAAAGACAAAAAGACCCAGGAAGGGACTACATGTGGGATGTATAGATGAAATAAGAAAGTGTACAGGGGTGATGTGGAGAAGAGAAATTAAAGATCGGAGAAGACGGATTGAACTTGGAGAGACCTTCATCCTGCAGTGACTTGATGATGATGATGATATTCAAAGACCAAATTAACCTGCAAGAAGCCACATTGAATACTAATTTATTCTTTATGAGAGGATAAAAATTCATTTTTATCATATTGGAAGATATAATAAAAATAGTAATCCTAAAAAATCAAATATGGCTGCAATATGTACCAGGGCTACATATGACAGGTGAGATTCTATGCAAGTAATTCTACAAGCACTTCTTAAGACTCAACAGAAAAAAGTATAAGGAACAGAAAAAAACATTTTTCATCCCAATCACTGACTTATATAAGCTAGAATGTTTGTTAGCATCAAGACAGACCATGATCTTCCATGAAAAATATGAACCATCAATTAGATATCAATGAATCAAATGTATATAAAATCATATATGGAGCCTGATTTTCACATGATGATAATAATGCAATTATGGGAACAAATTATGAAGCTGCCATTGCTGTGTCATATGACTAGAGCATATTAATTTTTTTCATTAGACTGTGATGTTTGACTAAAAAACAACTATAGTATCCCTTCATCTTCTCTTTAAAAATGCAAGCGCTGATACTGTATTAACTTTGTGAGTATCAGGTCTATTGACAAAACTCTCTTGATAGAAAATTAAATATATGCTCAAAAAAGGAAGCCATTATATTTTGCAATGTATTGAAAAGAAGAAACAAAGGACTCTTTAATAAAAGATAATGATTAATCACACCTGTGTCTATGGAACCTTCTTACATAAATCTAAAATCTGAACAAATCTATTAGCAGGAAATAAAAGTATTTGAGACACATTCAAAAAATAGATGATGAATACATTTTGCAACAAATGTCTTTTGATGAATTGCTATGATTAAAAGATCAGAGACCGACCAAACTAAGGCATAAAAACATCTGTAAGATATCTATAGAAGACTTTTTCATTCTAATAAACTATGAAATGTTTCTGTGGATCATTCTGATGAACAACATACAAAATAAGATTATAATATATATTTCAATGTTATTAAGCTTAAATCAGTTATCAGGAAGATTTTATTCATCTTTAAATATATCTAAAACTACATAAAATACTAAATATATGACAGAAAGATCAAAAAAGCAATCAATATGTTCTTCAGCATTTTCATTGTGATTTTGTAGAATCTATTGTTGAAAATATCCACTTTCTCCCAACTTTAATGAATTGGACACATGAAATAAATAAAAAGACATTTTATGGTTAATTTAAGTGTGATTTTCTTGGGAAATGCAGACTCTGTTTGTGTTATAAAGATTATCTTAACAGGATTCTCTAATAAAATGTACTTTTGAGTTCTTTCATTTGAAGATATGGCAATGGGATTATTTTAAATTTTTTATATTTGTAATAATTGATTTAAATATCAGCACAATCTTTTAAGTGCACAATATAATATTTTATTTAAACTTTGACATTCAAAAAGTTTTCTCAGAGACGTAAAGAGGCAGTACATATAAATAGTAGCATAACGGAAATCATGAATTTATTCACCAATACAAACATCACTTCATGACAAACAAGTGATTGAAATTATTTGAGTAGCAATTGATAATTATAATTGATATACAGCAACTAGAGATAAACATAAGGGTGGAGAAACTCTCTCCATATAACAATAAGAAAGCTGATTAATAATATTTTCTTCTCTATTTCTCTATGCTGACCAACACAGAGATCTTACTTCTAACAAGCTATTTAAAGGTGGATTTACCTTATTAAGATATCAGCTTACAGTTACACAATCATAAAGATACTACTCCAACAAACTTTTAACAATGCAACAAAAATTCACCATATATTAATGCATTTTCAATTAATATTTTCACATCAATTCCTTTACTACCACAGTAAGATTTTGCACAATCTCTATACAAATAAAATAAATTAATAGTTCTCTATTATTTTCTCACACTAAAAAAAAAAAAAGACAGAAAAATTAGAACAAAGCATGAGCAAAAAATAATAATTTTCTGTCAGGAATTAATTCTCTTTGATAATAAAATTAAAAAATCCGACACTAGTCTGAAATAAAACAAAGTTAAAAGACTATGCACTGAACACCCATAATCCATCATATAATGAATATGATAGATGGAATGTCATTTTAAAAAGCAGTAAATGATATACAAGAACATAGAAGCCATAAACATAAATTCAAATCCTCGAACAGAAATGTGGCTAAATGCAGCTGTTGTGCAAAGGTTCCATTCAAATACCAACAAATTCATCCATAACAGAACCTCTTTATTAAAACAGATTTCTAACATTTAATCATCGACAACATAATCCAAAAGATATTATTTTATAAAAAAAGAAAAAGGCATATGTTTTTTATCAATGATGAATAACAAAAAAAAATTAGCATTAGGAATATTTATTAAAAGCTTGGGTCATCAGTAGCCACTAGTTGCTAAAGTCACAGCCAATCACAATATTAGTTATTGCCTAATGACCAAATTCATCATAAAAGAGCATCCATCAACCACTTACTTTTTTCATACCAAATGTCATGAGATTTAATTATAAAACACTTTGTATTTTAGTAATCTCAGTGATATTTAATGGTGTACATTAACAATGCATTATATAACATTATCAGTTCACATTTATCATTTGGAGTGAAAACAATAATTCAATTTACTTACTCTAATCACAGTCACCTGAATATCACTGTTCGCTAGAGAATAGCATCATATCTAAATTACCAGTCTGCTTTCTGGTAATTGCTTTTAACCAGTAACAACAACAAACTGACATCAACATACTCAGTGATCAAAACAAAAAGTAGCTTCTGCATTTGTGGATGTGATGCACTGTGACTTCTCCTTAAAGAGTGTCAGGAATCTCTCAGCAACTATGCCCAGAGAAACCTGTTACCCACTTTACCTTCCTTTTCCATTCCCCACCCTAAGTTTTCCCATAATCTGCTACATCCCATTTCCACAACATAATCTTTGTCAACTCTATGGGCTTTAAATCCCCTTTATCTTTTTTTACAAACCCAGCATAAAAACCAATAATCAACATAATGGCTTTGTTCATATATATTCTTCCATAACTTCATTATTTGTACCCTTTCTGCTTTCAAGCATTTACATTCAATTAACAGATGCCTAATATTTTCTATGCCTTCCTTATACAATTTTCTGACTAAATAACCCATATTTTTCCATTTACATGTATATTCTCTTGTTGCTAAAGATCCCGTTTGAGCCTTAAACAATAAACTACTTTCCCTACTATTATTATAAATTAACTTGCACCCAATGTTGAATATAACACTGCCCTCTAGTGTCCATCAGTTTTTTAAACACAATAAATAGTTCTATTGAAATACAAGAATAATTTATATATGTAACCTATATCTAATTAAAGGGGATTTGAACCCAAACTTCAAGCTCCTTATAATCATCAGCTCTATCCAATATAACCAATACATATGATCACATATATCTGAAAAAGATAAACAATCTCCAATATACATGTTTCACGCTGAACCAGCAATCATCAGTTGGTTCGATCATCATCATCCACACCCATATATAATCAGTGCTCATTTATATTAAAATAGCAAATCTACATATTTTAATGATCAGGCTTTAATCTTTTCCACTCTCCAACTCTTCAGTCATCCATACCATTGAAAATCTGATGATGGAATGCTCAAAGCATTTGATGCCAATATTATAATCATACCCATGTTGACCTTAAGTCAATCTGATCCATCATATGTAGGATTCTAATATATTCATTTAAATACACAACCTGTATTCACCCATTCCCCTTCTGGGTATATGAGGGGTCAGATTGGCTTAAGGTGAAAATGAGTATGACTATAATATTGGCATCATCAAAGGCTTCGAGCATTCCATCATCAGATTTTCAGTGATATGGATGGCTGAAGAGTTGGAGAAGATGGAAGCTTGTCCATTAAAGTGTGTAGATTTGCTATCTTAATATAACCTGAGCATTAATTATATATGTTTGTGGGTAGATGATCTGGACCAACTGATGAGTGCTGGTTCAGCATGAAATAGGTATATTGGAGATAGTTTATCTTTTTCACATGTATGTGGTCATGTATATCAGTTATATTGGATAAAGTGGATGACTGTAAGGAGCTTAAAAGTCTGATTTCAAATCCCCTTTAATAGATAGTTCTGCAATAGAGTAAATTACTGCTCTTCATGCAGAAGTTGAAAATAAGTTAGTAGTCATGTAATTGTTTAACAAAGAAGTAACTTTTTATATGATTACTATTTCTTTTTATAATAGTATACTATATATAAACAGCCTCTTACCTCGTCCACGACTTCCAACAGTTCCCTGTGATGAAAGACTATTACTTGAACCTGAAATTGCTTCAAGAATCTTTCTTTTTCCAAATTGATGATTTTCCACATCTGAATTCGAACACCATTTTCCATTAATATTGACATCTGTTTTTAACATGGCTATAAAACAACAAAACAAATATATGTTTAATCAATTATTGTTTAAAATATCATTGTGAAATATCTAAATATTTCATCTACCCTTTAGTAATCATGCTATTCAATGAATCTCTGGCAATTGTGTCTGTCCTGTGCATTCTTAATAACTGTGCCTATCCAATGCATCTCTATAGCAAATGCAAAGGATGAGTTTGAATCATTTTGCTTAAGTTGTCAAAATGTTTTATATAAAGAACTTTTTCAATAGCTGAACATATTAAAACATTTGAATATGTAGATACAATAAATAAAAAATATACTCTTAATAATTCCAGCTATAGAAATTATGTATTATTTTATACTTTAGTTACTAAAAAAAAAAAGTCAAAATCAATTTTCTGCAACTGAAAATATATCTAGAGTTATATGTGCAGAGTATACACTATTTACATATGTTCACAAGATGTATTTCATATCAGGAGTTACATGTCAAACACCTAAACTATGATGAAAACTGAACAAGTAACTTACTATTGGTAAACATATTCCATCAGCAAGATAATTTTTCTAATCAGAAAATTGCTCAACCACTGAATCAATTGCAAGATTACACTTTATTGGGTAAACTATTATTACTAAATCAGCTTCCTATCCTCAACCTACTCTACATATGATTAAATGCTCACCAGGAAAGCTACTTTACATGCCACATTTCTACTAAGTCAAAATTTTAACCACAAAGTCACCTGCTCATTACAAATTATTCTGTAACCAGAATCAAGCTGCATATTAATAATCCACACTGTAATTGAGTCTGCTATTCACTAGCAGGTAATTCTATTATTAAACTTACTGTAACTACACAAATTACTCCATCTCACTGCTCACCAGCAGTATTAGAAAATTTCGTTTGTGGGTAAATAATGAAATGGTCACTAGTGAAAAATTTCATCAGTGTAAAATAAGGTTTAAAGAAAAACTTTTAAATATACTAATTAAAATTTAATGATATTGTGGTTGCATGCACTTGGGATATTATATATCCTATAAGTAATATTGAAGTTTATTCTTCTGCCTCTGATCAGTTTTATTTTGATATTCAATTTGCTCTGTGCATTTCATTTATAATTATTATCTTCAAGTAAACATAAAAGTGTCATTTAGTAATTGAAACAGAAAAATCAAGACTTAATTCATCTTCTGTTAATTTCTTTTGTTCATAAATAAACACCAAAGAATGTTCTGGCAGTTGCATATTAATTTTTTGTGAAGCACAATAAAATTAGGATATGAAAAATGGTTCAAAACTGATAATTTCAAATATAAATAAATACCACATATAGAACATAATCCTCATTAATGATATTAAAGTGTACTTACAAATTATAGTTAAAAAAATCAATAATAATTTATATATTTTATTTAAAATCTTTTACTTAATTTGATAAGTAATGTACTAAAAATCAAAAAAATAATTGTTTTTTTCTTAAGCACAATTTTGGTTGTTATATTAAATTTGAAATAAAAGAAAAAAATATTTTTTTCTTGTTATACGTAACTTGAAATAAAAGTATGAGAGTCCATAAATTAATTAATTCAATCACTAATTTTAAAAATTATGACTGAATTAATTAATTTAAAATGTTTTTGTGCTTTTATTTCAAGTTTAATATAACAACCAAAATTGTGCTTAAAGAAAAAAATTTTTTTTTGATTTTTAGTACATTATTTATCAAATTAAATAAAAGACCTTTTTCCAAAATATTTTTTTATATATCATTTTCTACTTCTTAGCACTCGGATATTTTGCAATGGACTTTTTATAACTATTAATATTCAAATTTAAAGAACTGAAAGTGCAAATAATGTCATTGTATTTCCAGAATTTAAAATGAAATTCATGTTATATTAAAAATTGCTGATAAGATTTTTGTGCTTATGAAGGCAGCATTGGATTTAGTCTGAAATTCAATGAAAAAATATTTTTAAAAATATACTGCCATCTACTGGTCATCATTGAAAACTTACTGAATCAATATCAATGTATTTTGATTTCGAAATCTGATCTGCTAACATTGTTAACCTAAACAACGCTTAAAATATTTCATTGTTATATTATATTGCATTTGATTTTAAAAAAAATCATTTGATAGAAATGTCAAAAAGTGATTATAAAATTTGACCCCAATAACAAAAAACCACCAGAATTTCTAAGTTAAATAAAAGCATTTAATAAGGAGACATAGGAATCATTTTTAAATTAGGAAAGATTTCTCAACAAGAGACAATAATGAAGAGTTTAATAAATTATTTATATAATGGTATGCAGAAAAATGTCAGTTACATCTGATAGAAATAATGATGTTTAAATTACTCATTCATTTCTATAAAAAAATCACTTGAGTAAACCTGAAAGAGTACTACAAAATAAATGCATGAACTTTGGAAAGTAAAAAAAAACAACTAATCACCATTTTAAACAAGACAAACTCTCCATACAATAGTGTCACCCTGTGCCAACCAGAGTAATCAATGGATGCCAGAAGGCTTGTGCATAAAATCCTTATCTAATGCCTACTCATCCAATATTCCCAGACTAGTTTCTGGCTTGTGGCCTTCATCAGTGAGGAGCTTTGGATCTGAGACACCTAGATCTTAGGATCTAATGCAACCCTCCAGCAATTTAGATAGGGATTTTATGCACAAGCCTTCTGGCATACTCTGGTTGGCACAGGGTGGCACTACTGTAGAATAAGTTAGAAGAGTATAAAATACAAGTTGAAGAAACCATGGAAGAGTTGATAGGAACTGAGTATGAGGACTGGTGTGATGAAATAGAAAAAGTGGCAAATAGGGTTTTAGGTGAGAATATTCAGGAGAATAAAAGTAATAGAAAAATGAGTTAGTAAAAGTGTAAAAGAGAGGAAAAAAGCATGCAGAGAATATAAGTGTGCTATTAAGAACAAAGAAAGTGAAAAAAGATATTAATGCTAAATGGGAAAAGTACTTAGAAAAGAAGAAGTTAGCTAAAATAGATAATTATAGAGAGAGAATGAAACTAAATAGCAAATTATTGGATGATATTAATAAAAGTGGAAGAGATGGGAGTAAAAAATTTTGGAATTGCATTAAAAGGAGAAATTTAGGGGAGAGAGATAGTATTACTGGACGAGGAGGGAATAGAGAAGAATTAGAGAGAATATTGAATAGTTATGTAATGGATATAGAGAAGACGTTATACGTGAAGGACAGAGGGATAGAAAATATGAAAACATATAGTAATGGGAATTTTACATTTACAGAAAATGAACTGAATGAGACAGGGAAGAAATTGAGAAGTGGTAAGGCAAGAGGATTAGATGGATGGGCAGCAGAGATGGTAATGAATTTGGGGCATAGGGCAAAAGTAAAGTTACTATCATGTTTTAATAAGATGGCACAGAAGAGTTTTTCCGGGTAGTTGGAGTAATACAAGAGTAATATTATTATTTAAAGGAAAAGGTAAGGATCATAGAAAGTTAATTAATTATAGACCAATAGCAGTAACATCAGTTTTATATAAAGTTTTTTCATATATGGTGGCTGGAAGAGTTGCAAAATGGATGGAAGAAAATAATGTAGTGGGGGAAATGCAAGGACGTTTTAGGTCAGATAGGCATATAGGAGATAGTTTATTTGTAGTTACACAACTTATAGATATGAGTAGAAATTCAGATAGACAGTTATATATGAGTTTTATAGATATAGAGAAGTATGATAGAGTGAATAGAAATAGATTATGGATAAGTTTAGCAAATCTGGGAATGGATGAAGCTTTAGTGGGTGTTATTAAGAAATTATATGAAAATAATTACTATACATATCAATTAGGGGATATAGAATCAGTTAAAGTTAAAAATGGGGTGGGACTGAGGCAAGGATGCCCTATGTCACCTATTTTGTTTGTGTTGTATTTGAGTGAAATGGAGAAAGCAATAGAAAGTCTAGGAAGAGGGATAGAGATACCATTAACAGGTGGCAAGAGAGTATATACATTGTCGGGTTTTATTTTTTTGTGGATGATGTCTTTTTGTGTGCAGAAAGAAGAGAAGATATGGAAGTTATGCTGAGGACATGCGCAAGGGTAGGTAAAGATACGGGGATTAAATTTAGTGAAGAAAAATCAAATATAATGATGGTGAATACTGGGGAAAGAGAAGATAAAGATTTCTTATTGGGGGATATAAAGTTAAGTGTTGTTGAATAGATATAGTTATTTGGGAATCATCTTGAGTAATAAGAAAAATTGCTTGGATGAATGGGAGAAAAAATTGATAAATGAAGCAAAGAAAAGAAAGGGATTGATAAAGAAATTAACACTGTTTTCATATAATAAATATGATGTAGCTAGAATTGTATGGAAGGGAGTGGCAGTAGCAGGGTTAACATATGGCAAAGTTGCATTATGTGTTAGTAAAGGGGTATTAGATTGCTTAGAAAAAGTACAAAGGGAAGTAGGAAGACATGCATTAGATGCTGAGGTATGGACAGCAAAAGAGGCAATTCAAGGAGAAATGGGATGGTCAAGTTTTTATATGAGGGATGCAAAAAGCAAATTGAAAATGTTCGGTAGATTGCAGTTCATGGATAATAAAAGAATAGCCAAAATAGTATTTAATTGGGTTACAAGTAAAGGGCAGCCAACAAGATGGGTGAGAAAGGTAATGCGGTATGCAGAAGATTTGGATAAAGAAGTTATGTCAGTATACTTGTACAAAAGATGGGATGATTGTGTTAGAAGGATTGTTGAGTGTTATAGTAGGAAGAAGTGGGATAGAACAGATGCATTAATAAAGAATAGGGAGATGGAGAGATGGAAAACTAGTATGGAGAGTAAAACGAGTTTAAATATATATAGAAGTAAACGGAACATTGGGTGTGAGTTAATTTATGATAATAGTAAGGAAAGTAGTTTATTGTTTAAGGCTCGAATGGGATCTTTAGCAACAAGGGAATGTACACGTAAATGGAAAAATATGGGTGATTTAGTCTGCAAGTTGTGTAAGGAAGGCATAGAAAATATTAGGCATCTGTTACTTCAATGTAAATGTTTGGAAGCAGAAAGGGTACAAATAATATGAACAAAGTGATTATATAGAAAGTGAGTTATTGGTTTTTATGCTAGGTTTGGGAAAAAATAAGGGGGATTTAGATAGGAAGGTCATGGAGTTGACAAAGATTATGTTGTGGAAATGGGATGGAGCAGATTATGGGAAAACTTAGGTGGACAATGGAAAAGGAAGGTAAAGTGGCTAACAGGTTTCTCTGGGCATAGCTGCTGAGAGATTCCTGACTCCGTTTAAGGAGGTCATAGTACATCACATCACATCACATGTTTATAAACAATTATGTGCTAGTAAGAGATGGTTATCATGTGATGCTTAATGGTTTAATCACCATATTAGTTGTATTTATTGTTTGGACTATATGAGTAATGAATGTCTTTAGAAAAATTTAATTTTATTTAAATATTCCAAATACATTCAACTGTTAGTAATAGCACAACAAACAGGTTAGTATATGCACAACGTTTCAATAGGTATTATTCTCCCCTTTTCTTCAAGTGTTGCTGGCCTGACCAGTGACAGTACCAGTATGAGAATTGAACCTCGATCCTTAGATTCTTGAGTATTGAATTTTAAGGTAATGCTCTAACCAACTGAGCCATCCTGCCAAAGGTAACAGTCAGTAGAAAATTCATATACTTAGCTGAGCTTCCTCTTGATTTCTCCACATTTTCTTCTTAAGAGCAAAGTTGATTAATAGTTTCCATACACTATGTTGGCTAATGGGATTGTTTGCCATTGTCATGCAAACAGCTTCTTTAAATTTTCTTCTTGGTATCTTTTCTTCTCTATCCAATATTTTTGTATTTTTCTAATGCTCCAGCAAATGTTGAGCAAATCAAAGCTCAGATACAAGCGCACACACCCTTGGATTTAAACATTACACGGGTAGATATAAAGCAAGAAGTAAAATATTTAGATATCAAACGTACACAGAAAAGAAAGTACACTTAACTATACAATGGTCATGAAACCAAAAGAATCGTGGATGGATTCACGCTGATTCATACACACCTATGGCTCACAGGTTTGCTGGGTTGACATTGTTTCTTTTTAGAAATTACCATTTGTGCAAATTCGAGGCAGACAAAAGGTCACAGGTTTGCTGGGTTGACATTGTTTCTTTTTAGAAATTACCATTTGTGCAAATTCGAGGCAGACAAAAGGTCTAACATGATTAATTATACTAACAATTTATTCAAATCAGAATACAACCACAGTATATAGTAAGATTAGACATTTTATTAATAATATAGGAATACAGAGTTAGAGATAACATGCCTTGGCTGTTGTTGCCTTATGTGCCCTCTTTGCATAAGACATTCTATAGGACTTTCTCTGCAGAGTTTCATTTGGGCTTTCATACACCTCTCTCAACTAATATGCTTATTAACAACACTAAAAACACCATAGCTTCTGATCAGACCTCACAGACCGTGTATAGCGTTGCATGCCCTCACAATGGATGCAAAACCTCGTACTACGGTGAAACCAGAGCCACCATAGCTAATAGATTGTCACAACACATAAGTATAGGTATAATAAGTCACATACTAACCCAGAATGGACTTCAATTTTTGCACAACATCAAAAAATATCCAGACACAAGTTCGAACCACCACTGCAAAATTAGTTTGTACTGAGAGACATGATGTTGAACATAAGGTAAAAGAGGCTTACTTCATAGCAGAAGACTCCTTCACTATTAATCATAAAGAAGCATGTTTTGCTATATCAAAAAGATGGGCTAATTGGCTCATTTGCATAAAGTTTGCAAATTATACATATAGAATGAATCCAGTGAATGAGTCATAACAGGCTATGATTATGAGAAATACATTTTCTCGAAAGCGCTAAGCCA
This sequence comes from Epiperipatus broadwayi, assembly GCA_028023455.1. NCBI lineage: Eukaryota > Metazoa > Onychophora > Udeonychophora > Euonychophora > Peripatidae > Epiperipatus > Epiperipatus broadwayi. Next base: position 2,593,031 of record JAQFVV010012500.1, read on the forward strand.
TTTTAATTGCTATTAATTTATACAGCTTTACATTATAAGTGTGATAACACCAATTAATATTATTATAATTGAACATATGTTCATTGGCACATACATTGTCTGCTACTTTAGACACCTCTGTTTTCTCTTTTCTAATCATCAGTTAGTGTTTTTGCAAGAATTTTTCAATGGGATGACTGGTCTCACCAATATGTTCTTCCACATTCACATGGTCTTTCATAGATGGTTTTTTCATTTCAGCATTTCAAATTTAAGCTTCGCAGAGGTTAGAATTCCTCGTAGTGTGGAATGGCTCTGGAAAGCTGTTCTGATGCCATACTGATTAAAGTTTTTTTTAAATTTGTCTGCTATTTTTGGTATGTATGGGTACACTACAGTACTAATAATTGTTTTTTCTTTTGGTGGTTTTTTTTTTTGTTGTCTATTTAAGATAGTCATTGGAAAATGCTTGCAAAAACACAAAATGATGATTAGAAGAGAGAAAACAGATGTGGCTAAGGTAGCAGACTATACTGGATAGAGAAAAAAAAGGTACAAAGAAGAAAATTTAAAGACACTGCTCATATGACAATGGCAAATATTACCATAAGTTAACCTAATGTAACTATACATAATGTATGGAAATCACTAATCAACTTTGCTCTTAAGAAGAAAAACTGGAGAAATCAGGAGAAACCTCATAGATAAGTATACTAAGCCAGAATGGACTTCAATTTTTGCAGCATTAACTTAAAATTCTATACTCAAGAATCTAAAGGTCCAGGTTCAATTTCCATGCTTCTACTGTCATAGGTCAGGCCAGCAACACCTGAAGAAGAAAGGCGAATAATACCTCTCAAAACATTGTGCATATACTAACCTGTTTGATGTGCTATTACTAACAGCTGAATGTGTTTAGAATATTTTAAATATAAGTTAAAATTTTTCTAAAGACATTCAACACTCACATCAGATGATGGAAATAGTCCAAACAATAAATACCATTAAAACACCATTAACATAAACCTTCAGGAAATCACCCTATTAGCAGCATATTTTGCCGCCACTTTTTGCCACTTACGGTAAGCTTTAGAAAGCAAGGATAGTTGCCAGATGAGAGTGCTTAATTTATTCAAATTCCATGCATATCTATTCAAAATCCCCAGACTGGTTTCATCTTCCTTCCATCTCCTATCATTTATCTCTATATTATATTATCAAGCTATCAGCCAAAACTGAAAAACATATAAATATTTTCAAACTAAGCAGTGTGATCTGGCGACTATTGTTGCTTTCTAAAGCTTAAAGTGACAAAAAGGATACTATTAAAATATCAATATGTGAAGTCATGAGATGTTTTATTGGGATAGAGATAACTTTAGTTATTAAAAACTAAAGCTTTTATATTATATAGAAACTGAACTGGATTCAGATCTATATGATGTCTACAAACAAATTAGCTTATTTAGCGATAATATTAAAAACTAAAGCTTTTATATTATATAGAAACTGAACTGGATTCAGATCTATATGATGTCTACAAACAAATTAGCTTATTTAGCAATAAAATTCATCTAATACAACATAGCCTTGACTACTTGAGTCCATCAGTGTTTCAATATTAGTATCTATTAAACTAATTATTATTTCAGTCTTTGACGTTTTTCAAATTGGGGAATCTTCACAATTTTTTATTCAGTTTAATATATATTATTCAACATGCTTCTTATTCTTTTCTCATTTTACTTCTAAGATTCTGAAAGGACAATAATATATCAAGGTCGCTGCACATTTAAATAATCTTATTTATGTAATTTGCCATGTTAATTTCCAAATTGGGGCCTCTTCCCAATACTTTATTCCATTTAATACATTTTCTTCAACTTGTCTCTTATCCAATCTCTTTTTACTTCCAGATTTTGGAGTGAAAATAATATAACAAGGTCCATGCTCAAATTTCATTTAGCCAATTTGCTATTTTATATACAATAGCATTATTAAAAGATGATTGAAACTGACTCTGGATTAAAGTGTTATGATCTATCTTCATCAGGTAAATTTATATCTTCTGAACTATATGAACCAATTATTTTAATATTCAAATTGAGCCCCCTCCTCTAGTATAAATGTTGATCTAATCATTGTTTCTAAATTATCACTTTCCATGATATTGATTTTGCTTTTTCATTTTGGACATATTGAAAGTTGTGGATATTTGCAAACTGAATTATGTAGCTATTTACAGGTAATAATTTATAAAAACTGTTGTGTTAACAATGTCTGCAAAAAGACTATGTATACACCTCACCTCCTTCCACTTTAAGGTAAGATATATTGCTTATAATACTTCTTTCAATATACACTTCAATGCAAACAAATTTTCTTAAAAAACTTCTTTATTTTCCTTATAGTTTCGACTGTCCAGCAGTCATTCATCAGAGCTTTATCTGTCCTCTTCTGCTTAAATCTAAGATATAAGTTTAATAATTTTATTAATCTAAGACAATATCTATTTAATATAGTGCTCGTGATCATTAGAAATGGCTTGACAAAAAAAAATCTCAGACTTTTTTTTACGTTGCTATAATATAAAGTTTTTTTTTTTCATTATAGATTTAATATTTCTAAACTGATAAAATGCAGTAATGGATCTTCTGATTGTTTGGAAGTGACCTGATCAAAAACGTATTGATTTATTTAAAGCTTTTTATTACTATTGTCTATATAAGGTTGGTTGTGACACTTTTAGTCATCTTAATTTCTATTTGGCTGATAGCTTAATATAGAGGTAAATGATAGAATCTGGATTGAAAATACATTAGATTCTAAGATCCACTTACACCAGTCCAAGATCCAAAGCTCCTCACTGAAGAAAGTCATAAGCTTGAAATTAGTCTGGGGAGTTGGATGGGAATGCATAGAATAAGGAGGTATTAAGCACTGCCATTTGGCAACTATCATTGCTTTCTAAAGCTTATAGTAAGTATCAAAAAGCTGGACGAGTATGCTACTAAAACAGCAATATGTAAGCTGAAGATATATAGTAGATTATGTGGTGTTTTATTGGCTATAAATCACCATACTGTTAATGTATTTTTTATATTCATCAAATTCATTTTCCTCTGAAAGTTAATTGGAAGTGTTTGAAAAATAGAAAGAAAACACTGATAATCTAACCATTAACTTTTGAATTAAGACTGTTTGGATTTGTAATACTTCTGTAGTATAATTTTCACTATACTACTCTCATGCAAGGTAGAGACTGCTTTCTATCTGCTTTTGACATCTTGTGAAGGATTATAATCATAAACACATGACCAAAGAAGTGAAAAGATATATGATCACCATGATGTACATTTTGTGCTGAATTAGCACTTATCAGTTGGCCCAGATCACAATCTCTTACATACTTCTTTATCATTGTTTAGTATATATAGGTAGCCACTTGCTCCAGCTTAATTGATAGTGTCAAACTTACAGCCCTCGCAACTTTGATGCAAACCACTTAATGGAAATTTATTAATAATAATTTTTATTAAGTAATTTATTAGACAGAGATTAATCTATTTAATAAATAATATTTCTGTAGTGTAAGTTTCACTACACCATTCTCATGCACAGGTAGGGACTGGTTTCCACCCACTTTTAACACCTTATGGAGGGGTGTAATCATAAATATGTGATCCAGGATAAGTGGAAAAGATGTCTAATCCCCAAGATGCACATTTCATGCTGAACCAGCATCCATCAGTAGGTCTAGATCAGATAGATACCAATCATACTACAGAAATATTACTCATTAAGTGAATAATCTATAGCCTAATGAATAACTGATAAAAAATTATTAATAAATTCCTATTAAGTGAGGGCCATAACTTTGACACTTATCAATTAAGCTGTAGTAAATGGTTATCTATATATACTAAACAATGATAAAGATATATGTAACAGATTGTGATCTGCAACAACTGATGAGTGCCTATTCAGCATAAAATATACATCTTATGCTCATGAATACACCTCTTTATAAGTTGTTAAAAGTGGACAGAAACCAGTCCCTATCTTGGTGTAATGAAAATTACACTACAGAAATATTATTCAGTAAGAACAATTTCTAGTCTAATGAATGACTAATAAAAATGTTTGAATTTGTATTTTAAATAATACAATGTCATAAGGTATTTTAATAATTGCCTCAAGTGCTATTTATTTTGTAATATTTGCATGTTTTTCTCATGAAATCAATTCTCGTCCAATATGATACATTATACCTGGAAAATTATTATCTGTTTTGATTATCTTATTCAGTGAGCAAGGATATGGATTCACTAGCTAAAAATTTTTGATCCAATTTCTGAAAAATGTAAAAAAAAAAACAATAAAAACACATGGTGCTCAAATGTTACCCGTCATTCCATATAAATGAAAATAAATCTAACCATCTAAATATTTCTATGTTTATAATTGTGAGAAAGTCCATTTTCTCAACTTGTTAGTCCATTTCTGTTATTCCATCAAAGAACCAAAGAAATCATATTTCACATCTTAGAATGGTTTCTCACCTTAGAATGTTTATGTCACAACAGGCACATATTCACAAATAATTTCAATTGTTACTATAGTCTAGCAAGTAAATGGAGATTAAGATATAGCAAGTAAATGGAGATTAAGATAATATTTCTTGAAAGTACCAGAGAAATTAAATTATATAATTTTATTACATATCCAAACATATAAAATGCTTATAGATATTAATGAAAACAGCTTTAATCCTGAAATGAAATACAATTTGAAATAGACTAATTTTCCACTAATTATGAATAAATATATCTTCTTTGCATTAGCAAACTATAAACAATAGAATGGACTGTCTTTATTCCTTAAACTTATGGCAGTACTAAAATATGAGAATGAAAAATCATATTTAAACCAGATGTAAATATACTATTACCAATTTTGAAATCATAATCAATTAAAAACTAGATAGAAATATGTTATTTTTAACAATCTTTATGTTAATAATCAAATAGAGGTAAATTATAAATACTAATGAATACAGTCTTAAACAAATAGGTGAAATACAATCAGAAACAAACTAATCTTCTGTTAGCTGTGAATAAATACATACATCCATACTTTTTAGGTCAGAAAACCATAAACATATAAATATAAGTCTCATAATAGTCAAAACTCTCAGAAATATTTTAATAAAAAGCATTATTAAAGGTGTAAAAGTAAAGTACATAATTTATTTTATGTATATTACAGACACAAACAGAGAAAATGCTGGTACACATTTTAATTATAATGATTAAAACTAAGGTTATTAAATTATTGTATCTTCTTAGACTACATTTTGTTAGTTTCTAAACAATTAAAATGTCGGCTGAAGTTAAGTCACAATAGTAATGAATGACAGTTCAAAGCTAGGTAAGTTTAAATTTGGACTGTAATATACTTTGAATAGAATATAGATGACAAATAGGTGTGATTGACATCGTTGAAAGAATTAAGAGACTGAAGTGGAGTTGGTCTGGACATATTTCTAGAAGAGATGATAATAGATGGACAGTTGAAATATTAAACTGGATTCCATGAGATTGAAAGAGACATGTGAGATGGATGGATGAAATAAGAAAATGTGGTCATGTGGAGAAGAGAGGCTATAGAATGAAGAAGATGGATTGAACTTAGAGACTGTGATCCTCAGTGGATTGATAATAACTGACAATGGTGGTGATGTTATCAAATGGCAAAATATTACTAAGCTTTCAATATTTGTCTCATAGTAGTATTGTAATGTTTAAATATGTTTGATTTGTTCAAGCAACTAAACAAAAAAAGTTCATCATTATTCAGGCTGACATTTGTAAATACAAACTTGATAAATACAAATAATCTAATTACATCCAGATTATCAATGGATCAATTCAGGAACAGTTGAAAACTAACAAACTCTACAAGATGAAAAAAATTTAAAAGTGACTTTAGTAATTGCAACAGCAGGATTCAGATTGAATACAATGATATGATTATTGTTGTTGGCCATTAGACAGTTCTCTTTTACCAATTTTCTATGAACAATAATTCCCAGAGCACTGTAATTTATAGTTTCCTTACTAACCAAAAGTTATTACTTTCGGCAGACTGCAAAATAACATAAAGTGAAAAACAATTCTCCCTAATTACAGTAAGTTAAATTTGAACAAACTAACTGCAATAATATTAATTAAACATTTACAGTAATTGCAATTAAAAGAATCATTAATTTCCTAAGTGTTTCCAGCTAATCAATGAACAAACTTTGAAAGAGAAAAATCATTCTTCATTATTTTCAAAGATGGATGGATAAATTCAATAAAATAGAAAAGGAACATATTTGAACAAGATCATGGAGAGAACACAAAAGGAAGAATAACAAAAGATATGTACAGATGCCTATAAATGCTTATGAAGAGCAAACTATACTCTTTTAGCTTTTGATGTTTATGTTTTTAAACTTATGTCTGCCAACAGTGATGAAAAATGAGTAAGCTAAATTAATATTTCAGCCAGATGATAATTATTGATTATTCTTAACATACAGTATTAAATATGCATAACCTGAAAAAGTGGGTTCTTAATTATATATATCCATTAAGCTTTACTAATGTCAAGTTTATATTTATTAGCTTCTTTTTAATTATTAAGGCAAGGTTGTTAAAAGTGAGATTCCGTCTCCATTCTTGGATAATCGATTAATTTAATCATTGTTAATGCCAAGTTTTCATCTACAAATTAAGTTTATTTTGGATTTTCCATTAATATTAGTAAAGCTAAGCTTATAAAGACCAAAAGCTTAAAGAATAGATGGATTCATTCGATTCTTGATCCTATGTCAACATATATTTATTCATAGCCTGAAGGAAAGTGGTTTGTTCCTCTTAATTATATACACACTTCGTGTTTATATGCTGTAGGAAGTAAGCCATCAACATGAATTTAAAAAAAATTCTTCATATAGTGTCGCAGTGAGAAAATCATTACATTCTATTTTTATTTATAATTAAAAAAAAAAATACAAGTAAAACAAATAAAATAATGATAATAAAAGAATAAACAATACATAATATTATTTGCATACACATAACTCTTAATTCATCGATATGAAGCAGAAATTTTATTAATTATAAATGTAATTACATAATTAAAAACAAAATAAAAATCCAATGCAATAAAGTCAGCCTACCTTATCTTAATTAATAGCAATTGATATTTTGAAATACGCGGCTTTTATAGGTCCTACAGATTAGGGATGTTTACTCTCAGAATGATTAATAATTTTCTTTCTCATTCTTTATTAATATATAAATGAATATTTTTTATTGTAATTTAATAGATTTGTAAATAGTCTCCTTTTCGAAAATTAATTGGATGTTGAACTAGGTACAAAGTTTCATAACTGCTCAACTACTGAACAAGGATGATGGTGGAAAGATAATCAACCAATCAAAACACTCGAAATCTTTTCCGCGCGCCTAAACTGAAAAAAAGATGTTGGCGGATACTTTAATGATAGTATTTATTTCAGTATGTACAGCTTTTTTAGGAGAAGGTAATAAAATTTATTTTAAATCTATTTTACTGCTAATTAATATTGCACACTATAAAATTTAAATCTTATCTTTCAGTGAGTTTTATATGCTTTTCAAATTAAAATTCTGTAAATTTTGTTTTCAAGTAAACTGTTCTCCTGAATTATCGTTCGCTGATCTTAAGTTGTTAGCATTCAGGTTTTAAAATTAAGAAAATAATTAACTTGTTGTCATAAATATGTGTTTACATTGTCAAAAATAAAAGACGGATTCTTACTTCAATTTTCTCAAAATATGGACATCTGTTTGCTAATTTACTTGCTGTTACACGATCATTTTACTTTGATTTTTTTAAAAAGATTTTTGTTTTACATGTTTTAAATTTTGGCGTCTGGGATAATAGTTAAAAACTGCATTTTAAAATTGTTGACATATTAAAAATGATCTGTTGATCAAAGCAATAGATGTAATTGAAAAAAAAAAAAGTATTAATTACAAACTATATACACTGTGTATATCTAATTATAATGACTCATATTTTCGCCTGAGGCAAGATAAATTTTTGTCCCTATCATAAACAGTTTTGTGTTTTTGATATGTATTAAGTAAATAAATAAATGATTCTGGGAACAAAATATTTTTTTTAATTATTAAATAAAAAAACTCGCATATTCGTACCATACCGCTTACTAGAATGATATCATACAAGGAAACGAATGTATCTCCGGCGCAAATTGTTACTTTGCTTAAAGTATTTGACTGACATTGTAAGATACATTTGGCTTTCATTTTATTTTGTAATTTATTGATTTTCATTCTTCACTAATTTGATGCCCTTTCCCATTGTTCACCTGAGACAAATGCCTCGTTTGCCTCACCCTTGTCCGGCCCTGCCTCTCAGTTTTGTATTATGTATTTTATAAAAGGATATCACTGCGATTTCTAAATGCATTTTTAAATTTAAATGATTCAACCAAGCTTAAAGAGCTTCTTAAAACACTAAGTATTCTATTTGACACTCTTTGAAAGTAAATATTTAGTAAAACATTTTTTTTTTTTTTTTTAGAATATTTCACGGAATCACTATGACAATAATATTATTGTGTTGTGGTGATGAATGCTTATCTACAAGAAGTTTGCTGCCTATAATATATGAAATATACTCACATGTATGAATCATAAATTATTTAATAGTCTTTACCTATATTGGTCCATATCTCCAAAACTTTACAGCAGTGTTGCAAGAAGTATTTTGTGGATTAAAATGGGAAGCTAAAGGGATAAAAATAAATGGAGATTATTGAAGTCATTTAGAGTTTGTGGATGATGTAGTTGTTTTTGCAAATAATGCTTTAGAGCTTCAGGAAATGTTACAATATTTACCAGATGAAAGAAAGAAAATAGGATTAAAGGTAAACCATTAAAAAGACTAATGTAATGTTCATTGGATTTTTTCAAAAGATGAAAATAAAGGTTGATCATGATGAGTTAGAACAAATACCTTGGACATATTATTACTACAAATTGAAACAATGAATGAAATTAAACATGGTTGGAGTACTTTTGGTGAAAATAATTTAATATTAAAAGGAAATGGGTTTGAAAAGGAAGGTTTTTAATAAATGGGTTTTATCAATTCTTACTTATGGATCTTAGACTTGGACACTTAACAGAAGAGCAATACAGAGACTTCAGCCCACTTTAAGAAGTATGGACAGATGCATGTTAGGAGTAACAAGAAGAGATCGACGCTCAATACATGGGTAAAAGAACAAACAGGTGTTACTGACATCGCTGAAAGAATTAAGAGACTGAAATGGAGTTGGGCTGGACTTATTGCTAGAAGAGATGATAATAGATGGACAGTTGAAATATTAAACTGGATTCCAAGAGATTGTAAAAGACCCAAAAAGAGACCACACATGAGATGGATAGATGAAGTAAGGACGTTTGTGGAGAAAAGAGGCTAGAGATCAGAGAAGATGGATTGAACTTGAAAAGACCTTCATCCTGCAGTAGATTGATAATGGTTAATGATGATGATATGAATTAATAGAAAGTAAAATACTATCCATTTATAGATTTTCAAATGAAATATTTTAGATAGCAGAGAAGAGGATACTAGTTCTTGTATAATAAACTGCTTAGATAACTAGCCTATTTGACATTTCTGATATGGATCAGCTATAAAAGAATGAAATTTATATCTATACATACTACATAGTAAAGCCATTCTTTTATAATATATTGTAGTTTCTGATTTTTCATGTGTTGCAAAAAATTTTATGATTACTCCCAATTTTTATTTTATGAACTTTTTACTAGGTATACTATATGTACATGTGATTTGATTTGTTGCTGCCCATAATTCATAATATGGGGAAGTTTATTGGCCTTTCACATTTGCTGATTTATTTTTTCACTTCATTAGAATAAGTTTTCACATATAAAATGAAAAAACTTTGCCCAAATAATCCATAGTTGCTCATTCTCATAACTGTTTCAACAACTTTATCATACTTTAGAATATAATATCGATTTAGTGACAATTAATGAAAATTTATTAATAAGCTGGATGTAGTATGCAAGCAATGATCAGTTTTTAATTTTTAAGTATTCCTTTTTGGTTGATATGGTCTTGTTTTATATAGTCCATATGCAGTTTTTTTTGTATCAACCTTGTACAATGACTTTAGTCCTGGTAACAATTAATCTTTTGTTGTGGAAGTTCAGTTATTAATCATGAAAACATTTGAGCTTGGAGAGATGTTCTGGTATTGATTTTTGAGAGTCAATGGTTCTTTTAAAAAGGCTTGACCTAGTTCAAAATATCTAGGTATAAAATGACACTGATATATTACTTTCTGAAACATTTGGTATCGTATTACAAATAGAGACTTGAAAATCTATTCTGGATTGTCATCCCGAGATATTTGAAGAAAATCTGAGTTTAGAATTACTATATTTTCAATATTAACAACAGAATAAACTTTTTTTTTTCCAGAAATTTTGTTATGTGATGGACAATTGCAATCTACATAATCAGTATTGCTATGGCTTGAAAACATTTCCTTGGTTATATGACTCCAATCTAAGCAAAACATTGAAACTCTACTGAAACCAAAAATATTATTGTATCAAGAATTTGTGGACAATGAACTGCAAGCCTAGTATTTGGATTTAGTTGACTAGAAAAAATGTTAAAAATTCATTTTTCAGTTTATTGTTGATTTTTGCACTCTATAAACTATAAAGCTTCCATTATCTTGATATAAAAACCAGGCTAATCTGGTTTTAATAATTTAAAATGATTGACATGATCTTTATAATACACTGGAAATGAGCAGCTATTCTTTGGGAAAATGCACTGCTGATGGTAATCAAAGTTTCTGTTAATATTTAATAGAGGTGAAAACAAATTAAAAAGATTTATAGATAAAATAAATAAAATAGATAAGAAGATACATTTTATAACAGAATGGGAGAAAGATAATAGATTGGCGTATCTAGATATAATGATAAAGGAGTATAATGAGAAAAGATGTGAAGTAAAAACAGAAGTGTATACAAAAATGGGTATTACAAATGCAGTGAATTGGGGTTCTAATATGGATATAAAGCATAAGATTAGTGATATAAGTTTTAACCCTTTTCCCGCCTCTTACGAGGCTCCTCGTCGACATCTGACGTCACTCTAACTCTGCCAGTTCTTATGCTAAAATATTCGTTTGACAGGTATTGAATAGGTTTTTAAAAGTTCTGTAAGATGGTGCCCTCTTCCGAATTATTTTACAAGTAAAAAATAAAAAAAACGCATTTAAACCTAAACAAAGAAAGAACATTTGTGATTGGTTGTTAGCATCCTCTCAGCCGAAAAAGACATTCTGATTGGCTGGAAAGAACAAAGAAACCGCCTGATCAAAGAAAATAAAGAAAAACGCTGAGATTTTCATTTCGAATATGATTTAAAGTATTATAAAAGTATATTTTGAGAAATCAAAAATTATTTTCAGAGAGAATACTAAAAAAACAAAATTATTTTCGAAAAATATTGAAGATTTTAGTAAAAACATTTAAGATTTAGTAAAAAGAAATATTTACTTTTCTATAACGTAAAAGTCGACCTTTTTGTTTATATTATAGCTTTTATGTTGCCGAAATTGAATATTTTAGAATAAATAAATAGCAATTTATTTTTGAAAGAACTTTCGTTCTCTTCATAACCTGAAAAATTAGTAATATACTTTTTATAAACGTATCTGAGTTGAATTTAATATTATAGGCGAATATGTTTTAACAATAGGCTTTGTCTTCAGTTTGTGAGTTGGCCAATTAAAAGATTTGATTTTTACCTCATACAACCAATAATATAATTAGCGGTTTAAGGGTTAAGGTGTACTGAGCAAAATATTGTGATGAAGGAGAGGAATATGATGAAGAAATAAATAGAATAAAGAAAGATTTTAAGAAAAATGAATATCCAGAAAAGGTAATAAAAAGAATATAAAAAAGATAGAAGAGTTATATAAAAAGGAGGGAAAGGAAGAGGAGAAAAGAAAAGAAGGAATACATAGGAATAAAGGTTAATGATAGTAGTTAAGGGAAATTAATAATATTATAAAAATTAATAAAGAATTTAAAAATGATATTAAATATAAAGTAGTGAATAAAAGGAAGAAAAATTTAATGGATATTTTAGATAATAGGTATATAAGTTGGGAAAAGAAATATACAAATGGGGTTTATGAGATAGAATGTAGAAAATGTAAGGATAAAGGGATTACAAATAAATATGTTGGTGAGATGAAAAATTCAATATAGGTTAAAACAACATAAATATGATAGAGGATCACCAGTATATATGCATTTTATAGAGACAGGTCATAACCTAGAAAAAGAGAATATTAGAATGATAAGTTATGCAAGTAGTAGGAGGGATAGAAAAATAAAGAAGATAAATCCTAAATCCAAGTATTAATAGAGAAGGGGGTTTAAAAACTATCTTAGTATAAATAAAAAAATTAACAATATTTATTTTTATAAAGCGCAAACAGTATTGAAATTAAATTGAAAGACTGCAAAACCTCTCGCGCTCATTACTATAACAGTCAATACTGTTTACGTTTTATAAAAATAAGTATTTACATACATTACTGCATATTATAACTTCTAAAACTACTGCGTAGTAAATCGTAGGATTTCACGCTGTATGTTTGTAATTTAAACTCGGTGTGTTAAGTGTGAAGATATTTAATATTCACGCTTTCAGATCTAAGTACTTTAGACTGGCTTGGATATATAGAAAGACAAGTAAAGAATATGGTGGACTGCCCTATTCTTGTTAAAATTCTGTCTTGTATTTGCGATCTGATTGGTTGTTATAGTAATGAGCGCAAGAGGTTTTGCAGTCTCAATTTAAACAAATAAACAGTGAAAACTAATAAGTAATAAAATAAATAAGTAGTTTGTATAATAGAGGCAGCTGTATATAGATAAAAAAAGAAAGTATTATGTATGATGGGATAGAAAATGGAGGAAAGGGAATAAAAGTAGATAATAAGGTAAGAAATAAAAATACATATAAAAATAAAAATAATTTTATAAGAATTAAGTAAATGAAAGAAGCAGGAATAAAATATGGATAAAATGGAATTAAGGAATGTAATAAGATAATAAAAAATTAAGATAATAAGTGAAATGTAAAATAAGGTTAAATATATGAATATAGTAATATAAGAAAGATTTCATAAATATTACATTGAATTTATAAAATTATGGCAGAAGTAAAAGGTGAATAAATATAAATATGATATAACTGATGATTGCTGGTTTAGCATGAAATACGTATATTGGTGATTATTTATCTTTTCAGCATATATGTGCTTGAGTGTATCAGTGTTATTAGATAGAGTGGAGAGTGATGAGTCATCTGTGCTCATATACCCTATATATTATAAATATGATAGTAATTAAGAATAAAAATAAAGGGTAAAATAGAATTTAAAAGTTATACAATAGTAAGTTTAGTGAATAAAGTGATGTTAATAATTAAATTGGTAAAATTGTAACATTATATTAGATATATGTATGAAATATAGTTGTATTGATATAATGTTTAAATTTTGTAGATCTGACAAAGACTGTTAGGAATAGTCAAAACTAAAATTAATAAATATTTTATTTTAAAGTGTAAGAAGAGTGGAATGTTGTTATTATATGTTAAGTGGAATTTATTGATGCATTTGTCATCTATTTCAAGTTTTAATAATCTTTTTTGGTCATAAATAATTCCTCTATAGAAATCAGCTCATTAATTAATTTATTAAATATAACATATGTTTGAGTGCTTGATAAATCACTATTCAGTGATGTCCTTTCCATATACTAAACTAGTTTTTAACTTACAGATTTCATTAATGAAGAATTTTGGATCTGGATCTAGTGCACACAGATTTTTTTAAATTTAATGCACCTTTCTTACAGCAGCTATCTTTTGTTCCTTTTTTTTTTTTACTACCAAGTTATTAACCTAAAATTGAAAAACAAATCTAAATAACTTTTCTTCCATAATTATATAGATTGGACACTAGTTCATTATTTATATATTTTGCTCAATCTCTCACTAGATAAATTTGACATTTAAAAGTAATATGCATGCAAAGATCATATGTTATTTTGTCAGTTACATGTATATTGCTTACAATGATTCTTCTGTTTTATTGGGTGATGTTATTGAAACATAAATGGATTAAATATCAGTAAGGTTGGTCCCAAATTATTTTAATAATTATATTGAATTGTATTTAATATATATATTTTCCTATTACATTGTTATTTTAAAATATGCACTTTTTTGGCTTACCTCTGACTTCAAAATTAATTGTCCAGGCCCTGTATTCACTGTTTTGAATAGTAAAATTAATATGCATTTGTATTATTATTTACATAAGTGCATTTTATGCTAATATATATGCATGCATGATTCAGATTTACTCGACTGATAATGGCTGTATCTTTTTTAGAATAGATAAGTCATGGGATGATGAGTTGATTAAATAATTGCCAATGATTATTGCAAAATTAGTTTTATTAAATCTGGCCTTTTTATGATTTTTATAGTGTTGTTCTTTGAGTATCTGAATTGTCATTTACACTTAATAGCCATTTTAAATTATTTCATTGAGTAAAGAATGCAAGTTTTATTGCTATATAATTTTAATTCAGTAGAGATTTGGATACAGGCACGAAAAGAACAAACTTTATCATAAAAATATTTTGTAAATTTGTCCAAAGATTTGTTATTATAAATTTTATTAAACGCTCACTATTATTTCAGTAATAGTTTTAACAAGGCTGTAAACCTTAGCTATGAGCGTCTGAAAAAATCGTCACTAGGGACCTCTGTAGGTCTTTAAAACACATGCTTACGCTATGAAGAAAAGAGAGAATCCTTCTTTACTTCGACCTACTTTTATATATAAATAGGTGAAGCAGAAGTGTTTTGATTTTTCAGACGCTCATAGCTAAGGTTTACAGCCTTGTTAAAACTATTACCAAAGATTTGTTGTAAATGTTTTCATTGGGAATTGTTTTTTTGTGAGTCAAGAAAAACAAAATCTTTTAATTTCTCATTTTTCTCAGCAAAGAAAGATATTATTTTAATTGTTGAATAAAGGAAAAAGATTCATGAAATTTGTTTAAGAATATTCCCATCATTAATGAAGTTTAGATATTCTTTACTATGGAAGAAGAAATATCTAATAATTAATGATCCAAATAAAAATATTTTTTTCTGCTTTTCAGTATTCATTTTATTGATATAATAAATATATGTCTCCATTTTCATATTTAGAATTAATAAATCTTCTAAATTTAAGGAAAAATTACTGTGTAACAAAATGCTACTGACTTTCTCTTTATGATACAAATCTTGCTTTATTATTAGCTACTATAATATTTTCTTCATTAGATATTTTTTTATTGTGCTTTGAAATTAATCATACTATATAAGAGATTTGCATCAAACTATTTTCTGATTTAGTTACAATTAATATCTATTGCTAAATGGTATAAACTAATGTTTTAATTAATTAGTGTCTTATTTTAATTGAGATTATTTATTTTTGATTAAAGTAATATCCAAATAATGTATTGGTCAGTAGTTCATAAGAAGCTAAAGCAGTGCAGGTCATAGTTGGCTACAATGAATAGATTTTGGCACTCTGCTATTGCTTCAAACTAATTAGATAAATAAAATATTAGTGGACTTTGTAAAGTTAGAAGGAAAGAGAAGAGATAAATAATTTGAAAAGTAGATGTATACATTACTATAAAGTTATAAATATTGGAAACACAAGTGGAATGGGATTTAATATAAATAAAATGTGGAATAACAGCATTGTGGAGATTGATGGTATATTAGATAGAATGACAAGATTAGTTCATAATAATGGTAGGTTCCAAATGCAGGTAATTCAGACTTACATTTCAATTTGTTCTTATTGTATTGAAAAAGTAGAGAATTTTTATATGATTGTACAAAATGATTTTAATCAGACTAAAAGTTTCATTGGAGACACTAATGCTAGAATTAGAGTATATAAAAAAGATGATACTGTGAACAAATTGGTTATAGCGATAGAAATGAATGAGAACAACTGTATATTATGAATTTTTCCTTGAAAAAAATGTTGATTACAAATGGATATGGAAACATGCAAGAGACAATACAGCAGAATTGTATTATATTTTGTCTAATAGGAAATATTGATTTCAAAATTGTAATATTTTTAATAGATTTAAGACAGTAAGTGATTGTCAATTAATAAGATCTAATGCATAACTAGAGAGATGGGCACTATTGAAAAAGGACAGTATTAATAGTTGATATTCCTAACTTTTAGAAACCAATGAATTTAAATTAAAACTTGCAAATTGGTTTTAAAATATTAAGATTTAGAAGATGCCTTTGACTTGATTGAAATCAATAAGAAGATGATAGCTGATACATAAAAACAATTTACTGGTAAATTTTCTATTGAGATAAAACAATATATGAAGAAAGAATTTTAAAAATTATTCATTTAGTAGAATTGAATATCCAGAGTTTTGTAAAATGATACGAAAAAGAGTTACTAATTAGAAAATATAATTGTAAATTGGCAAGGAAAGCTATAGAAGAGAAATGTCTGAGATGTAAAACATCTTAGTATTAGCAGAATTGTTTCAACAGTATGAAGAAAAGATGAAACTATGACTAAAAAAGGAATTTCATCATAAAATATGCCCTACATTTACAATATCTTATGAAGGAGGATGTGAGCCATGCAGTTAAATTTATGAAGAAAGTAAAAACTCCAGGAAATAATGGAATTATTATTGATACAAAAGAAGCAAAATGAAAAAATAGAAAAATTGTTGGTCAAGTTATATACCAGATGTCTAAATTATGAAGATGTACCAAAGAATGAAAAAAAAAAGTTATTTAAGTAAAATGATAATGAAGCTGATAGAAATTGCAGACATCAATTTTATATAAAATCTTTACCAAGGTTATTGCAATTCAACTGCAGTGAATTTTGAATTTTAACAAAAACAAATCTAAATTTAAAAATGATTTTGCCATAGTAGATCAAATCTAAATATGTAAAGAAGTTATAGATAGGGCCAGTGATTACAAGTTACTGTTGCGCTTTAGATTTGTAAATTATGAAAAGGCATTTGATTCTATAAGCATTTCTATAATGATTAAAGCATTGGACCATCAAGGTGTAGGCCCAGGATATTATCATATTCTGAAAAATGTTTATCATAATGCAACAATAAAGCCTAATATTGAAAAGAATGTGTGTCTGGATAATTCCATATTTTTAAAATGTTTTACAGCAGTTTTACAAGTATTTTGTGAATTAAGATGAGAAGCTAATAGAGTAAAAAAAAAATAGAAATTATTTAAGACATCTAGATTTTCCAGGTCATGTACTCATCATCCCCCCCCCCCCAATAATATTTCAGAGTTTTAGGCACTGTTGCAAGAGTAATCATGAGGTAAAAATATTGAAAAGATTAATAATGTTCAATGGATTTTTTCTTAAAAGATTTTCAATAAGATGGGCAGTTGAAGAGTTGGAGGGTCTGAGCACTTATTGTATATATAGGTAGAAATAATAATCTGGACCAATTGATGAATGCTGGTTTAGCACGAAATACTTATACACCTGGGTCTCGTTTTATGCGAATTATTTTAATGCGATTTTGAAGTTATGTGATTCATGTTTCTTCTTAATATCTTTCATATTTCACTATATTTATTAGATATCAAGAAATTTAAATTATTAATAACTTATTTTGACTTGAAATACTTTTTTTTTTAAAAAAAAAATATAACGTTATATTAGCAGCTAACGTGAATGTGGCCTGAAGCTGCATTTAGAATATTAGCTTCTATGTAATAACCTACTTATACGAATGAGTAAATAATAATAATAGATTTATATTTACATATAAAAATATCACAATAAATAGTCAAAAATTTTAAACTTTTAAAATGTATTTTGTTAATTATAACAGAAATAAATAATTTTTTAGATTTTTAAAATAAATAATAACGAAGATTTTATTAATTTTATAAACTGAAACTAATCTTTCTAATGATAATCTATAATCTTTTTGTTTTGATTACAATCTCATTTTTTTAATATAGAAACAAAAAATCATCAACACAGCTCAAGACTGAAAATGGCGCTAGTTGTACATCACATGATGAATCTGATTTCTTAACATTTCCTAAAACGAACGCTTATTGTCAAATCGTCAAACAACCGCTAATGATTAAAATATGTATGAAAAAATGTAAAATTAAATACTGTAGTTAATAAAAAAAAAGTTTGTCTTGTATTTTTTTTTTTAAAATATTTGAAATTTTTTATTAGTCATACTTTATTTCCTTATTTTTTTAATGCGAATTTTAAAGTAATTTTTTCTTCTTGCTTTGCTTTTATGCAATTTCTCAAAATTACAACCCCCTATCCCCATTTTTCAAGATAAGTTAAGTCTATTTTTGTGCGATTTCTTTTGTGCGCATTTTCCGAGGAACATATCTACCACATAAAACGAGTCCCAGATGTATTGGTGTTTATTTATCTTTTAAATATATATGTCATCATGTGTATCAGTAGTATTAAGAGTTGAGGAGTCATGTGAAAGTCTGAACTCAAAATATCTATATATTACATTGTTTGTACAGGTATATATATATAGCCTGTATGTTAGATGTTAAAAGAAAAAAGTAAAGTTTGATAATCATGAATTAGTAAGAAATTAACAACTACAAATACTTTGATCAAATTCTTAATATAGATGGGAACTCTGCCCATTTGGATTACAAGTTTTTAGCAATTAGAAAAAAGGTGTAACCATTTATAGAACTGGCCAGATATGTAGTCTTTGTCAATGTTGAGTATACATGGGCCAGAATTCCAACCTTTTTGGAGACAGGCTAGTGATAGATTGACATTCTGATACTGTCTGCTCAATTTTGTGGCTGGTGTTGGGCTACCATACATATGACCTAGCTAATGATTTCATCCTAATTACATATGGGTATTCCTTATGTAATAATCTAAGCACTTATTTTCCGCTTTCTGGTGGTATGAGTGTGCAATCATTTCTAAATCTGCCATTACAAAATGGTGGCGCATTCCATATAGGCTCCGCTACATATGTCGACTTTTTAGCCATCAATACTTTATTCATTTAGTTTATAACCTGGGTCATTTCTGGTCCAATTTGCAACCATTGAATTATTTAATATTTCAGAATTCACAGAGTCTATGTAATTTATCTCTGAAAAAACTTCTGCTGAGACTGGCATATGTCCACTAAACATCTGCATAGCTAATTTTTTTATCTGGCTTGTAAATCAGTTCATAATCATGAGCTGTTAATAAATTTATCCAATAAATCAGATATTGGCTAGCATGTTTTTATTATTACCAAAAATTCTGATGATAATCCATGTAAATCTGAAATTTGCATTTTTATACATATTGATGAAACTTTGTGACAATGAAGAGTGTAGTCATGGCTTCCTTGTCAAGCTGATTGTACTTCTTTTTCCAGCAGCTGTCAATGTTCTAGAAGCATTTGTTATCAGATGTTCTTCAAAACAGTGCTGTGAAATGATGACTCATACTCCATATTCTATAGTGTCAGTTGTTATTAACCCCTCTTGGTCACTGCAGTAATGTATGAGGAATTGCCTAGAAGTTAACAAATATTTCGCTTTCTGGAAGATTATATTATGCTCTTTGATCCACCTCTATTGCTGCCCTTTTCTCAATAATGCATATAAAGGTGGTACTACATGGGTCTTTCTTTAAGAAAACTCTCAAGAAAATTGAGCAAAATCTAAAAACGCTTGTAAGTCTTTGACTTTCCTAGATCTTGTGCCATTTTCTTTATCACTGACTTTTTCTGAGGTGGAGTATTTTCTCTTATGGGGTTTATGTGTCCCAGAAACTTTTATTTCAAAAGTAGGCCAAAGTAGGGTTTGTAGTGTTAAGATTTGCTCCAATTTGGTCTACTTTAGAACAAACTTCTAATACACATATTTCCAATCCAAGCTCTATTTTGGTGGTAATTAAAATAATGGCCAAGTAAGGAATAACTCCATCCCATGAAATAAGCTGTCCATTTTGACTTAAAAAAAAATATGACAAGGTAGCTTGTTGTATTTAAATAATCCCAGATGTGTGCTAATAGTTAATAATTCTGCCATTCTATCCTTTATGGGAATTTGATGAAAGGTGGACTTTAAATAGATTTCTGCAAAAAACAATACCTTCTGCAGAGATGTTAATTCTTTGCACACATTTGGAACATGGTAAGCTCCTTTATTAATGCTATGTCCAGCTATATCAAGATGCACTTACACGAGTGGACTAATATCTAAATCGAGCACTACCCCGAATGATATTGATTTCTATGCACTACCACGAGTGACTATAATGAAATACATTTTAATTTGTATAAATGCTTAATATACGATCAATCAAGGAGAGAGTTAATAATTATACAGTTATTATATCATTAGGCCCAAAGGCCTAGACAAAATAATAATGAAGATCGGTACAACCTGTTTAAACCCCTTGTTGACTCTTGAGATGTTCGGATGCCAGCTGTCCTCACTTGAAGTTACACCAAACGGAAACGCTTAACTGCAATCCATACATACAGATAGAACTCCAAGAATCACCCAGAACTAAGCGCTGTCATTATTCTTTAACTTTTGAAGATGATTGGCTGATTACTGTACATCCAATCAGGTTATTCTTTTCCTTGCTTGAAGGTAATTAATTACTCCTTTACTTTAATTAAATATTGGTTTTGTAGATTGTCATTATCAAAAAGAATCTACTTAGCATTTTTTTTAATTATTTAATTTGCTTCGACAATATACTGCGCTAATTAAACTTTTGTTCCATTTTAGCTTTTAATCTTTTTAATTAATTACTATAGTTTTTAATTTCAACTTAATATTTTTGTTTATAACTTTTTTCTCGTTGAAAGTTTCTACATTAGTGTATATATATATGTGTATAGAACAGTGGTCTTCAACCACCGGCACCAGGCCGCAGAAGTTTTTTGCTGGTCCATGCCAGACTGGCAAAAAGTTTGTAATAACAAAATAATAAGATTTTAAACTTTTAATTAATATAAACAATTTTTATTTATTTTTTCATTGCACTTTTACCTGATTAAAAAAAAAGAAACAGAACAAAAACAAAATCTAATCAATCATACATAAATTAATTTGTTTTTCAGTTATCATAGATGTTTATGGGGGGAGGGGATAGAATTAAATTTTTTATTACTTTTCTAAAAAAATTCAAAATTTTAAAAAAAAAAGTTTTTTATTATACAAACTCCATATATGTATAACTTCATCTAAGGCTAAGCTTTTTACATCTTTAAGAAAATTTATCTATAGACTTCTGCCAGTCCGCGAAACCTTATCCTTATTTTTACCGGTCCGCAGGTGTGAAAAGGTTGAAGACCACTGGTATAGAAAGTATCAAATACACATACATAGCATTACTTCCCCCGAGTTCAGAGATCAATTCATAATCTCTGAACTTAATACATAGTCTTTGAAATGAAGGGGTTTCTTGATTTCCCTTTTAGGTCACAATGGATTATTTTCTGCTTCAATTGGTGTGTTGTCTTTCTGATCTTGGTTGTTGATCCCCGCTGATTTGCCTAGGTTGGGCATTATCTCGTCTGTTTCATCTTTGCACAGCTGGTTGATGTGTTTGTGAAGTATTTCCCCACTACTCATCTGAACTGCAATCACTTGTTTCTACAAATAACGTATAACTTCAGTTTTCGACCAAAACTTATTGTTATTCTTAACTCACACTTTTTCCTGTGGTTGACATATTTTCTTTTTCCATAGACTGCTGTTCACTTCTTGTTTTGCAAACGTCAGTTGGATTTTTTTCCATTATTTTTAAATTCTACAAATTTACGAGTGTTCTGACACTGTCTCATAAGCTATGCCCCATTTTATAGCCTCGATGTAGTCTAAATCTGTAATGGCCAACAGTTGTTGCCTTAAACTATCATTTCACATACCAGTAAACAGCTGTTCAAGGAGGGCTTTGTCCAAAAATGATCCGTACATACAGTTCTTTGCTAGATCACACAAAGCAATGTCGTAATCTTTCAATAGCTTCATCCCAACATTGGTTTCTAGAACGAAATTTCAGTCTTGCGATATGCCTCAAGGATTGGGGGTTGAAATGGCTAGCTAAACACTCCTTAATATGGTCATATGTGCATTCTTCTGGAGTTAGAGATTCCGTAAGCCGGTTTGCAATCTCAATGACTCCTCTGCCCGCAAAGCACAATAATAGAGCAATTTTGTATTTATCGTCTTTGACCTTGTTGATGAATAAATATTTTCTACGTTGTACCAGTCAAAACATATTGATCCATCTAACATGAGCTGGAACTCACAAAATGTACTTCCAACCCAGTCAAGCCTGAGATTTAGGTCAGGGACCAACCTGGATTCAGACCCAGTCCATAAACCCCAGATCAAACACCTAATGAATAATATACAATGATGGCACATGAGAATTTATTTCCAAGTTCAGCCCACTAGCAGAGCGGAGAAGACAATGAGACTTAATATTAACTACATTATAACTTAACTAAAATATGCATACACATGGTTATACATGTGGAAGTGGAGAAAAAGGGAATTCGAACTACTCAAGTAAGTTAGACAATAAAGTACTTTAATATAACGAATTAATTATATACTGTACATTACTGTGTACATGAATGAGCGGTCTACCAAACGGCAGATAATTATATATTGAAATTCATGCTAAGGGTTCTCATATGCTCTTTTATTAACTAAATAGTATATATAATTCAACACACATCTTAGGTGGGTACAGTATTAAGATGCCAATCAATTATTAAAAAGATTACATAACATTGCCATTAACACTTTGATTTACAGTTCTGAAACACGGTGATTAACATTATTTCGGGGAGCATTCTGAGATTCATTACAGAAATAATAAAACTATTTTCACGCCATTGCGGTCATGAAAAATAAATAAAATTCATTTATAAAATTACGTTTGATTATGAGACAAAATATTCATTAACAGTTCTTTTACTTAGCATTTGGAAAGAAGAATGCTTTGTTTTCCCCAAGACATATACTCTTAAATACAGAAATAACAAATTACGATGGTGGATTGTATTTGACTGAAAAGACATTATTAATAATCTAGTGGTATTCGGAATTTACATATATATTTGAGCAGAGCGCAATTTTAATATTATAACATCAAAACTGCGTCATGACGCAAAAGAAATAATAATGCAAAGAAGTGGCGGTACTGATAATGGCGAAGAAATAACAGGAAAAAGTCATGCTTCTGGATGAAAGACGAAGTCTAAGACTCCCTTCACGCGCAGAGGCCTTTTTATACAGAAACAGTCCTGGGAAGCTCAACTATCCACTGGACAGGACATAAGGAGAAATATATGGGTTCGATCCTGTCACCACCGTCAGATTAGCAGCACATATATATATATTTATGAAAATAAGCTGAATGTCAGTAACGCGTACTGACAAATGTCATTAACAACATGAAATAGGATTTACTGCTTTAAAATAAATGAGCCTTGTTTGAATGCCATAATTTAGACAAATAATACGCTTATATACATATACAATATTTTATTTAGTAAAAGAAACATTAAAATTTATGCCCTTCCCTTTTCTGCTATTTAAAAATAATTCAATCCCACCTTCGTGGATTTTATAATAACCAGAATATTTAAATATTTGATATTTTAAGAGTATGAAAAATAAAAGAAAATTAGCATTGTATAGAAAACAACTTTTAGGCACCTTTTTCAGAATTTAAATAAATAACATTTTAAAAGATTTCAAAGCATTAATTAGCTTGATCGATGGATTTACCCTAATATAGAAATAAAACAAACTAACTCCTTTTTAAAACTTGATTTATTATGACTATAATCATGAAAAAGCAATCCGACATTTCGACTATTTTTTATAGTCTTTTTCAAGGCACACTAAAATAAAATATATATACACAATAAATATCACATATTCAAAAAAAAAAAAAACAATTAAATTAATTAAAAATTACAAAATATAAAATATATCCATAACCAAATTCTTTTTTTTTTTTACCTTATCTCACTCCCCTTACCTATTACAATCACAACTTAAACACAACTAATTCCTTTTTAAAAATTCTATATATATCAAATAAAAACTTTTTAATTAAAAACCTATTATTTTCTTTTATCTTTTTCTATTAACATCCTATTTAATTCTGGTTTTATTTCATTTATGTATACACCCTCTTTTATTATCCTTTCATTATATGACTTAATACATTCCAAAGGTTTTATTTCAAAATCCCCATGCCTAAATTTATTCTTATGAATGTAAATAGCAGAATTTTTATCACCTAAATGCTGCTTTAATAAAAATTCTGCTATTTACATTCATAGGAATAAATTTAGGCATGGGGATTTTGAAATAAAACCTTTGGAATGTATTAAGTCATATAATGAAAGGATAATAAAAGAGGGTGTATACATAAATGAAATAAAACCAGAATTAAATAGGATGTTAATAGAAAAAGATAAAAGAAAATAATAGGTTTTTAATTAAAAAGTTTTTATTTGATATATATAGAATTTTTAAAAAGGAATTAGTTGTGTTTAAGTTGTGATTGTAATAGGTACGGGGAGTGAGATAAGGTAAAAAAAAAAAAAAGAAAATTTTGGTTATGGATATATTTTATATTTTGTAATTTTTAATTAATTTAATTGTTTTTTTTTTTTTTTGGAATATGTGATATTTATTGTGTATATATATTTTATTTTAGTGTGCCTTGAAAAAGATTATAAAAGATAGTCAAAACGTCGGATTCCTTTTTCATGATTATAGTCATAATAAATCAAGTTTTAAAAAGAAGGAGTTAGTTTGTTTTATTTCTATATTAGATATATATGAACTATTTTGAAAAGAAGAACTGTGTGTTGGATATATTGAATTATTTGGATTTACCCTGTGTAGAATTACTTTATTCTATTTGGAGTTGAACAAATAATTTTTATATGAAAAGCACAAAATAAAATGTTGACTTGTAAAAACAATCTGGTGAACATACTCATTAATAACACATTTGAGGGGACATTAATAACCTTAATTATGGAGGTTAGTACTTAAAAAGGGAAAAGATTTTTAGAAATTCAGCTCATCAGGTTGCTTGAGATTGGCATATTAATAATAACTAAAACAGACATATGAAGTCAAGTAATAAATAAATGACTGCACCAAAGTTAAAGAAAGTTAGAGCATATGAGAATTAGATTTATCAAAATTATTTGAGAGTAATTTACATATTAGAAAGATACAAATCAGTCATGAAAGAAATTTTGATGAGATTAGTTAGGCTAGATTTACTTTCAGGCGGCATGAAGATAATTATTTTGCACAATTTCTTAGAGTCCATTTTAAAAAGTCCATCTCATGCACAGCACTTAGGATCCACACAAGTTCTTAGGTAATAGCAAGCTTCTACTCAGCATTCCAAAGTTCTCAGGTCAGGCTTTTCCTTCATTCTTAGGGCAGGATGGTACGGGAGCAGAAGGAGATCCACAAGGGTCAGAACGGTGATGGGTTTTCTACTCAATATTCCAAAGTTCTAGGCAGCAGGATGGTATGGCAGCGAGATGATCTCCACAGGTGATGTGCTTTCTACTCAAATCATTTTTAAATTTTAAACCAGCATGAGTCAGCTTGACAACACAGTTCTCTCAATAGCAGCTATTCTTTGGTTTTTAAAATCAGCCCATTTTATATCCCACTCAGGTATTTGTGGAATGCTTTTAATTTCTTATTTCTAGCCCAAAATCTAATCTCTTATCTAACAAAATCTTATATTTCTCTATCCATTGTTCTTGAAGATGCAATGTTTATAATAAAAGTAAAATCTATTAATCTTATTCCCATTTTATTTTCAGTAAAACTTTAATTAAAAATTACTTCCCAAGATTAAAACAGTATTATGTTTCCAACCCTTTATTTATTTTTGGACAATTAATGGTTGCATCTTCTATCTTGGATTTTACAAAATACAGTATACAGTTTGATTTAAAAAAATAATTTAAAAAGAAAGTTTTATAAATGACATATAATAAAATATTTAAAAAATCAATAATTTGTTAGTGTGTTTGCTCCTGTAATATATATATCTGAGCCGCACCTATGTATTTTAATGTGAAGAAGAAAAAAAAAAGAATAATAATTAAAAAAATATTGAAAAGCTAAAATTTATAATTTTTATGCGCGCTTCTCAGAAATATATATACACGACTAAAGGAGCGGGATGGGACATAAGGTTTGAACATAGGTTAGTATTTGGTAAGTGGATAGAACCATGAAACTCAATCTTAAGCTAAGATTGACTGCTTCAACGTGCTGCATGTATAGGGGCCAAGTACTTGCCTCACTAATGTTGAATTCTCCAATTGCTACTTCCATGCTTCTTTAACCCAATTAAAACCGTTATTTAGGTTAATGATCTGATTTTAGACTGACTGCACCAATTGCTATGTCCGCTATATCAAGATGCATTTCCATGAGTGGACTAATATCTAAATCGAGCACTACCACGAGTGATATTGATTTCAATGCACTACCACGAATGATTATAATGAAATACGATTTAATTTGTATAAATGCTTAATATATGATCAATCAATGAGAGTTAATAATTATACACAGTTATTATATCATTGGGCCCAAAGGCCTAGACTAAATAATAATGATCGGTACAACCTGTTTAAAACCCTAGCTGACTCTTGAGACACTTGCTTAACTGCAATCCATATACACAGGTAGAATTCCAAGAACCAAGTGGTCTGATCGCCCAGAACTGAGCGCTGTCATTATTCTTTAACTTCGGGAGATGATTGGCTGATTAATGTACATCCAATCACGTTATTCTTTTCCTTGCTCAAAGGTAATTAATTATTCCTTTACTTTAATTAAATATTGATTTTGTAGATTGTCATTATCGAAAAGAATCTACTTACCATTCCTTTTTTAATTATTTAATTTGCTTCGACAATCTACTGAGCTAATTAAACTATTGTTTCATTTTAGCTTTTAATCTTTTTAATTAATTAGTATGGCTTTTAATTTCAACTTACAGGAATGTATCTTTAATATTTTTGTTTATAACTCTCTCTCTCTCTGAAAGTTTCTACATTTGTGTATGTATATGTGTATAAAAAATCAAATACACATACACAGCAGTTAATGAATTTCTTAAGTGTAACACAGTACTCTCTGCATAGATAAATGGTCCCATCTGACTTCATTATAACATACAATTAATATAATCCATGATGCTTCTTTCACCGGTGTCAAAACATCTTTATTAATCATATCATTAATAGTCTCTGCAACTCTGAACTTTAAAATAAATGGAATCGTATGAGATTTATACACAGTAGTTTTATCGTTCTTGACGAGTTCAATATAGACCAGCCATAATTTTTAATTCATTTAATCACAATTTGAACAACCATTGGTACTTATCATGGACTTCTAATTCCAGCTGCATTCTCTTAATATTGATTTGAACTCCTAACTGTCTAAATCTGTTTCTACACATTATAGAACTAAAGTTCCTTTTAACTGCATACAATGGCAGAAGTTTAATTTTGAAATTGATTTTAATACATACACTTACTTTATCACATATATCTATTTTATTGCCATTTATGTCTATAGTTATCACATCTACAGTCTCAATTGTCAACTTCATTTTATTTTCCCCATTAATTTTTGACAAATCTTTCTGTGATAACGAAGATAAACCAGGTCCATTATCCAGTTAGTGGTTTTCTGCTCACATATAGTAATGCCCAACAGAATATGATCATTCTCCATATTATTTATTTTTTTAATATTATTTTTTCTTCTTACAGTTCCTCCCTTTGATTTATAATCTAAAGTTTAACTTGATTTTAATATTCTTATCTTTATTATGGTTAATCTATGCTAAATATTCACTTAATTTACAAACATCACATTTTTCTCTTCTATATTTGCAGCTTTTCTTCGCATAGCCTTTTCCCCAACAGCATAGTCTATTGAATTATTTTGTTTATAGCTATTGGGGTTTTATTTACATATGCAGTAAAATCCAAAGCATTCTTCGTTACAATTTCTTTGGTATACATTTTTCAATTATGAGATTTTAATTTAGGTCAGGGTCAATCACTATAACTTTTCTGGACTTATCATCTGTCTTTCCTCATAACAATTGGTCTAAAAGCCTATTAAGTCAGTGTCAAAATTACATTTTTTTGCTAGTGTTTTCAATGCTATATCATAATTCTGATATTTCTGCTGAGGTGACTTTCTTCTGCTCTTGAATCTTAGGTGTGTCATCCATTTAGTTGTTGAAGTTTTAAAATAAGCATTTAACTTATTTTTTAACTTTTGGTATGGAACATCTTAAAGTTTTTAGGATCACAAAGTTGATTTGTCGTTTGTAGTATGTCTTTACCAGAGAACCACAAAAGCTTAGCCACATTAACTTTTTTTTCATTGATTTTATTAATAAACAGGTATCTTTCCACATGTTTAACAAATTTTCCAAGCTGAAGTATTATAGCAAATTCATGAATATTATTGTTTACTAATGCCATTTTACAAGTTTACAAATTCTACAATTTTATGAAATGCACCATTTTGCTTGTTTTGTTTTGTTTTTTTCTCATATGTCATAGCATCAGCTGGGAAGCGAACCCACTAACCCGGGACAACTGCTTGCAAAGCAGCTGTCAGTGACCTCTCGTCCACCAATGCTTGACACCATTTTGCTTGTTTGCACAGGTTCTTTTGCTACCAACTTATGTAGGCTTTCTTACTGTTAACTGCACCATTCTGCTATCCCAAGAATATTCTTGCAATACCAGCTGGGTAGCATTGATAAATTTTATATAATAAAGTAAACACAAATCAAACTTAACCAAACAAATTTATTCACATGCGAAATAAATAAATAAGCATAATAAAAGAATTAATGGCAATTAAAAAATACTTTGTAAACTCTAAAGTCCAAGATAATTGTGTTTTGTGTGAATTGATTACTTCACACACACAGCAATCTAATATAGTCCATATTTATGAATATTACCATTAACTACGGCTTCTCGCACACATACTGATAATACAGTATCTTAACAGTATGCCAATAATTACATATTAAATTTTTTGACCTCTATGAGATCATTTTAATGTTTTATATTAATTAGTTCCTGCATAATTTTTTAATATATTCAAAGGCAATCCATGTCATGTAAATTTTCTAGAATACAATAATAATGATGAAATTTTATTCATGTACTATCTGCACATATACACACACAAACAGTCTATAATTTTTTTTTTCTACAGAAGTGATTTAAAACAGTCTTAGACACTATGCAGTACAAATTTTAATTTTAATATAGTTGTAAATAAAATTTATTAAACATTATTATTAAGAATGATTAATCATTAAAGTAAGTGTAAGATTTGAAAGGAAGTATGTTGAAACATGATGTCATAACATTTGTAATATCCATGCAATTTGGCTTATAGTAGAAGTACTTCATGCTGTTTTTCTATTGTGTTTTCTGCTTTTCTTTATTGTATCCTAATGGAGTTCTTTACTCAAATCAAATTGAAATAAAGGAATTGATAAATTGATTTTCTTAACATTTTGTGTGTGTGTCTAAATAATAAGGTAAAGTTAATCTGCTCTCTGCATTTTTAGTTTAACGCATGTGTAGTGTGTCCCGGTAAAAAGACAACTAATTTTTTCTTAATTAAATTAAATTGTTTGAAGTTACATAGTAACAGTTTAATTATTCACAAAAATTTTACGACACTTTCATAGATTATTTTCTAGCTACTCCCTGATATCACCAAATCTTGTATTCCATTTAAAAATGATCTTGCAACTCATGGTTCACTGTTATACATAGTTTGAACCATTTTTGACATTTTAATATCAGTTTTGTCCAATTTTGAAAAAAAATTAGTGTCAGCATGTTTTTCCATGATGTAAAACATATGATCACATTTCGTGTTGTGAATCATGATCCTGACATGATAGCTTCTTGAAATTTTTGTGGTAAATAATTGAACTATATTATTACATAATTCACACATTGATTTAAAGATGTCACTGCAGGCAACTAGGAGAGGGAACTAATAACTAACCACTTTTTCACTTGTACATGCTATATGTGTGTATATTCCATTTTTGATAAGTTTATTTTTATTAGGTTTAACATGGTTGCTTGTGTACAGAACAGACAAATATAAAAAGTTAAAAGCTGAAGTGGAAAAGCAGAGTAAACGGTGTAAGTATTACCATTAATTTTAAATTAGCATAATGCTTTTCGTTAAACAATAATTTAGAATTGGATCACATTCTCATCAAATTCCCAAATATCACTTTTCATCAGATTTATAAAAGTTTTATTCAATTCCAATATCTTCTGGCTAAGTTAAAGGCTTTTTTTAAAAAGTCTATTTTAAAATATTTATTAAGTAATTTGTTTGTCTATTTCCTTGTCTTTTTTATAGTAAATATTAGATTTTCCTTTCATCTCCAAAAATCTTTCAGGTATTTGGTTGGATAATTGGAATATTATTAATAAATTTAAAATTTTGAAATTTTAAGTCATTAAACTAAAATAGAAAATAAAAAAATGGCACATATTGTTTGTGTAGTGAAAAATTTATACAGTGAAATAGCAGTATCAGTAGTAAGTTTTTAATTGGATATTTTTTCTTATCAGTATGTTTTTAAATAAATATAATTGGCTCATTGAATAAACATAATATTTATAGAGTATTTGCATAGCTACAGTGACAGGCCTTTTAGGAAACTTCTTAAAACCGAAAAATATGTTGATAATGCCTGAAATACCTTGATGTACTAGAAAATGATTGAAAAAGATAAGTCTAAAAATTGTTATTAGTTTAAATAATTGTATTGATTTTTGGCTGTTGTCAATAAGTAATGAAACATGGTGCTATATAATCCTTCCAAGATGCTCAAAACCTCTTCATGTTTTACTTATATTAAATCTTTGAAAAACCACACACTTAATGCCTTTTCCACAATGCTTTATGTAATTTCTAATGGCAGTACATCTGAATAAGACTACTGGGATAGTTAAAACTATCATAGAAAATTAAATAAAACATTATGGAAAATGCATTAGGAGGCATGAAGAGTAAATAATATT
This sequence comes from Epiperipatus broadwayi, assembly GCA_028023455.1. NCBI lineage: Eukaryota > Metazoa > Onychophora > Udeonychophora > Euonychophora > Peripatidae > Epiperipatus > Epiperipatus broadwayi. The sequence continues at coordinate 2,624,476 of JAQFVV010012500.1, forward strand.
GACAAGTATAAGGATTTCATTTAAATATTTAATGAATAAACTTGTAATGCTAATTGGAAAAGACAGGGAGAATTTTGGGACATGGAACATTTGAATACAATAATTTTAAACTTCTTTACCATTCTAGAATAGAAATGAGAAATACAAAGCTTTGAAATATTACATGATCACTATTTCTTATGCTTGCTCATAACTCTTGCTGAGTGGAGAGTTTTGCCTGTTTTAATAGCATTGAAATATTATGACAAATTTTGTCCTGCTAACTTTTCTCAAATTGCTAAAATTTTGTTAATTGCATGAGTAAAGAATTGGTAATCATTACAGGAAAAAATGAATAAATGTATGCATATATTAAGAACATAAATCAATATTTGGTTGGAAATTAAGATTGAAATTAAAGAGGATTTAAAACAAAAAAGGAATATTCTTATTAAACTATTAATTTACAGAATAATGGACTAAACAAAGAATCACCATCTTGTAATTTTAGTGTTAACCAGTCAGACTTGAGAAATTTATTACTAAAAGTTTGACAAAAAATATTTATAGAGATTATAATAGCATTTTTTCAGAGCTGCTCAAGTTTACTGAAATATATTTCATTGAAATATAGTTGAAACTAATAAATCATTATGCTTATTTCTAAGTTTTCAACTATTCAATGACTGTGATGATAAAGCCTATCCATCTTATTGCTATTTTCATTTAGCCATTGGCCTTTTAAAAAGTTATACTTTTTTTTTTATTGAATTAAAGCATTTAACCCATTTTTCATCCTTCAGGTAAAAATTGAGATTGAATCTAATTAAATATTTATTTATTTGCCCATAATATTTTTAAAAATCTTGGCCAGATCTTCAGATTATTAGCATAACACCTTTTTTGTCTTTTTCAATGTTCTACTGAAGATTTCTCAACAAGCACTATGTTTTAATAGTCACAAAAACCATTTATTCAAAGAAATGAGATCAAATATTTATAAAATTTACAATATTTTGGGTTATTCAATGATCATACATTAGAATTAAATTAAGATTTAACTCTTAATTAAATATTTACGTGTATTCATTTTAAAGAAATTAGTCTGTTATTATCCAGCTTTCTAAATGTCAAGATATTGGGGGGGGGGGGGGGAATAAATAGTGAAATATTCCCTCAATGCCTATTTCAAATAAATTTCAACAAAATGTTATGCTAAACAATATCTTATTCAGAATATTTTTTAATATGCTCATAATAGTATGACTATGATCTAAGACTTGTTTATTTAGCCCAAGAAAACAATTTTGACAGCAGCCCTAAAACAGCATTTTTAAAAAGCAAGAAATTGTATACTTCATTTTATTAGCTCAATAACTGATCCACTTAATTTTATAATAAACCCATGTAAAGTTTCCCAGTGGAAATTAGTCATTCAGCTTTCTAAAACTTTAAAATGAAAGTTGAATTTTTAAAAGAAAGTATTGTACAATTGAAAATGGATCACTTAATGCTATTTTTGAGTTTAATACAATGAAGATGGCAACTAGGAAGAAGTTATAATTTAGTAATCTATCAATAAAGCAAAGCATGTTTTTGAAATTAATTTAATCAATGTTTCATCATTGGAATCATCCTCTGATAATATTGGAAATAAATTTTAAAATAAAATAAAAATCTCTACCAGAAAGTTTTTAATTCCTTTGTTAACTTAAAGAGTATTAGAAGATGCCTTTGAGTATGCTGGAATGGTTAGCCACCCAGTAGTGATTTATTTTGTGCTGTCAAATTAGCATTTGGAAAAATGATGTTAAGCTCATGAATCTTAATATCAAAGCTTCACGTAAAATCTTAATATGCTTTGTCTTTATTTTTAGTTATTTTGTTATTGTTATTGGCATTTATTTTTATTGTAAATTTTTTTCCCTTTTATCATTTATATCTCCATTTTTCTCCTGTCTTGCATAATTATTTTTCATGATTCTTAAATACATCGTAGATTTGTTAATTTCATACTTCATTTTATTTTTTACCGTCACTTTAAAAAAATATCAAAATAGTTACTGAAAATATTCCTATTGATTTTAAAGATCTACTGATGTTCAATCAATTACAAAATTTCGATTTATCAAATTCAGGTAAAGCTAACTTTGTTATATTCATCTAGTTCATTTTTCATTCGTTTTTTGGGATCAGCACTCTTGTTTGTTAAAAAACATAGAATGGTAATTTTTTTTTCTCATTTGTTCAACTAATATATTTTAAATTGACTTTTTAAATTTTTTGTTATTTTACTGTTACTTTAATAAAAATAAATACTAGATAAAATAATATTAATGCTAATGGTAATAATTTCATTTTATCTGAAAAAATCATAGTATTTCATTCATTAAGAGAAGTATTGGTATTTATGAGTACCTTTAAAGTAGTAAAATATAATTTTTTTTAAACTAGTAAATTATTTGGAGTTTGTTTTATATTTAAATTATTTTTTTTTTAATAGAAACGTTTTATGTGTGGGAATGCATGTTTGCATATACTTTAACTGTATATCTGAAAGATAAATGTTGGACCTATGGAAATGTTTATTTATGATTGTTCCATATTTGCCATCAAAATGAAGTGGAAATTAAAGAAGGTGTAGATATGAGAGAGAAATAAATAATTCTGTTCCAACTCTCAGACATGTATGATTATAATTCTTTCTAAGCAATTCAATAAGCTATCCTCCTGAGGAAGTTAAATGTCCTAAGCTGAATAAATGATGATCATTGAACTTTGTAGGTGATATTAACTGTAGTTTACTCTACTTAAATGAAAATACAACATTCTGAAAGGATAAATGATTTAAGCAATGCAATGATGATAACTTGAATTTATTATTGATATGAGCTTCATTTATAACCTTAATTACAAGACCATGACCACCATCCCAAAGTAATTAAATAAAATAGCATTGAATAGGGTACAAAATTGAGTATTTTTTAGGCAAATACTGGATAAATCTGTTGGCGCAAATCAATATTCATATTTTAAAGTACTAATTTTGAAATTAAAATCTATATAAGTCGACAGTTGGAATCTCAGAAAAAAATATTCATATAAAAAAAATGTTTATAATCTGTCATGATGATATTTTCTCCTAAGATAAAGAAAGACTGAAATTAATTATATGGTGAGTGCAATCAATCTTTTTCCATTCTCTTATGAAATTTACAGTGGACTGCTAATTCCATTAGATAGTAACAATTATTACAAAGAGAGGGCTACAGAAAGAAGTATATTCTTGATTCTTTTTTAAAACTTTAAAGGAAATGTGCAGGGCAAATTCCTAATGTTCACTCCATCCATTCTTGTTCTTGGAGCTATTATTATTATATGATTATTTGTTTAGTATATAAACATGAATGGGCTGCTCACCAACATGCATCAGCCAGCATAATGAGTTTATTGGCTTTTTACAATCAAAAAACATCATGGTATTTCTTTTCATTTGGCTGATAGCTCTTAACTAGTTGAGTTTTTTTAAAGGCAGAATAGATATGTATTTGAATGAATGTTTTTTTAAAAGTAGATATTTACAATCATGATAGACAAAATTAAATTATGGCCCTTATTCCCAAGAGATGGTAAAGTCACTAGTCAAGACAGTGGGTGGCACTTGAAAATGGAGGTTGCTAAGAATCCCCTGATTTCAGACCCAGACTCATTTGATAGCAACCTTTTAATTGGATACTTACAACCGCAGATCAAATGAAAGAAGATTACATAAATTGAAGGAAGCTGTCTAATATTAAATGGAACAATGTTGGGTTTGCAGAAGTTAAAAGAAACGATGAAGAGACAATTCTTTTAAAAAGTGGCAGACATATTGGAATTACAAATAGAGTAGGATTCATTATAATTAAAAAGTGGAAGAAAAACATTGTGGAGAATGAGGATGTATCAAACAGAATGACTAGATTAGTTATTCTACTTAATAGCAGATATCAAAGATAGATAATTCTAATTTATGCCCCAAGTTCTCATTGTGATGAAAAAATAGAGAATTTTTATATAGAAAGCTTTTGATCAGACCAAACAACATATTAAAATTATCATGGGCGAATTTAATGCTAGAATTGGTGAACAATTAAAAGATGAACGTGATGTGGGGAAATTTAGTTACAATGATAGAAATGATAGAGGTCATAGGCCTGTGGAATTTTCAGAAAAATAAAAACTTTATATTGTGAATTTTTTTTTTAGAAAAATGCTAAGTGGACATGGAAGCATCCAAATGAAAGTACAGAAGAAGTGAATTATATTTTAACCAACAGAAAATATATATTTCAAGATTCTAATATTTTTAATAAATTAGATAAGTTATCTTCAATTCATAAGATGTAAGATATGTCTTGATGCAAAACTAGAGAAACAAAAATTAAGGAAAGTCACAGTTCAATGAATTTAAATTATAACTTGTAAATCATTTTAAAATATTAACAGATTTTGAAGATGGTTCAGATTTGAATGAAATCAATAGGAAGATAGCTGATACACTATTAAAAACTTCAACAATGATGCATTAACCAGTAAAATTTCTACTGACACAAGAACATTCTTGAAGAAAACGATCCATTAAGAAAGATTGAATATCTAGAATTTTGTAAAATGGTATGAAAAAGAGTTAAAAATGATATAAGAAAGTATAATTATGAATTAGCAAGGAAAACTACAGAAGAGAATAAAAGTATCAAAAAATATAAAACACAATCTTGATAGGAAATTTATTTCTGCAATAAGAAGAAAAGATGCAACTATTATTAAAAAGAAAGATGGCATCATGTAATGTGTGGAAAGAATTATATTGCAGTAAAAAAGAAAAAGTATCCCTAATAATTATTTAATCTTCTAAATTGTGCAGAATTTTAAATAAAGAAGTGAGATACTTAATTAAACCTACAAAGAAGAAAAAAATTCTAGGTAATGATAGAATTATAATCGATATCTGGTAAAGCAACAGAAAAACTTTTGACAAAGTTATAAACCAAATATCTAAATGATAAAGGCATACCAGATACAATATAAATATTAATATTTAAAAGTTGTAATAAAGAAGACTCTAGAAATTACAGATCTATCAGTTTTTGTCAGTTTATATAAAACTTTTATCAAAATATTTATAATTCATCTACAGCAAACTTTGGATTTTAACCAACCAAAAGAACAGGATGGATTTAAAAATGGTTTAGCACAGTGGATTATATCCAAATATTAATAGAAGTTATATAGAAAGAATTAATAGATATGAATTGCCATACCATCATATAACCCCCAGACTACAATGGAAAAACAGTTATAGTTTTAATTTTAGCTTAATAAACCTAGCTTACTCTGGTTACACTTTTTTTTTATCTGTTCATCTATTTGTTTTCTTATTGCTAGCTATTATGCTCTTATCATGTTTAACACAGGCAAAACTCTCCACACAGTAGTGGCACTCTGGTTCGCACTGAGTGGCGCTACTGTATGGAGAGTTTTGTCTCTGTGTTAAACAGCTTGTGTAATCATAAAAAATTGTGATCATGTGATGTATAGTGGCTCTTATCATGTTGCTTAATACAAATTTCTTATATATCGTTTTCATGATTCTTTCTGATTTTAAAAATCATTTGACTTCATTACTTTAAGTTAGTTTAAAAGTTTATCATATTTTTAGCAATAAAAAATTTTTTTTTCTATTTGTAACTAAAACAAATGTTCTTGATGTAAAAGACAAATAAGTATTTTTACTGAAAGATCGGAGGTAGCCATGCATATCTCAATCTTCAGAAGCACTATCTAATCCTCCATTGAATTATAGTGATCCCAGAAATTTGGAAATTCTTCTACAATATGATCTGCATAATCATATATGGGAAAATCAGGATTATCTCAATCAATAAGCTCATAAGGAAGTCAGGAATTCCTCTACTAATGAAATAAACAGGCAACATTTCATTATTCCAAAAATGTTGCACTTGAAAGATTTAATATTGTCCGAATAGATGTTCAAAAATGCACAACTCATCATAGGTGCCATAAAAATTTCCAAAATATTTTATAATTATTTGGACATACAACTTATACTAAGTACCTATCAACACACAATAATCTTAAGTCCTCTAGTAGCTTTAAAAAGATACACACATCAACTTTCTCCATTTTTTTTACTACTTATACATAAATGGCTGTAATGCCATTTTTTATTTTTGATCTAGAATGCATTTTAACCATTCCTTTATATAAGTTCACAATATTTAAAAATGAGAGCATTTTTTGATATCTCCGTTGCAATGAGATTTGTTTTTACTCCAGATGCTGATATTCCATAAAATTTTGTTTTGATACTCTTATTCTTTTTTGAAAAATATATTTATTTGCTTTTAGAATTTTTGCATTGAAGCTTTTTCCTCCAGATACTTTTTCCATTCAGCTTTCAGTCATCATCAGGGTCTTTTCTGTAATCTTCTATATGGTTAATAATACTTTCTCTTTTTACTCAGCTCCTGGTTTGTCATGGTCTTTGGCTATTTTTATATGCTTAAAACATTTTGTCTCTTTTATTTGTTGAGATATCATAATTGATTAGTTGTGTCACTTTTTTGATTGTTTTTGTTTTTAGCAAGCTGAGCTAGTGTTTTAGTTTTTCCATTGACTTTTCTTTTATACACTATTTGTTTTTGCAGCCACATTTTTTTGTATGTCATATATTTTTTTCTTTTTAAAGACATAAATTTTACTATATTTACATGGCACACAGCAACATAGTTGTGTGTGTGCACATATATATATATATAAAGTAAAAGAAAAGTAGAAATAAACACAGTCATAAATTTTTGTAAATATTTTCTACATTTCACTTGGAATAATAATGACTGTAAAGGGTTAAATAACTCTGGATTTAAAACAGAATTTTATTATAAATTAAAATATTTAAAAAGGTCTAAATAAATATTAATATTGTATTATTATTATTCTCATTTTGAAATTTAAAAACAAGTATGTATTTTTGAAATCTTTGAATTAATTGGTAAATTATCTATATTTTTAAAAATCTTTGTATATCATACCTTGATAAAACTTCAGTGATCTTTTTGAAAAGATAAAAAACTTTTCAATTAAGATGTCTTTATCACCTCAGATGCTCTTATAAAAAGTGCTGATAAAAATATCAGTTCAGTGTGCTTTTAATATTTTGAGAAGCAGTAGCCAAATTGGCCAGCTGCAAAGATTGGTTTTAAAATTTTTGAGAAGCAGTTGGAAACATATACCTAGCTCAAAGTTAGTAATAATATTTTGTTGCAGCTTGTTGAAGTTTGCAACAGTTTGTTTTAGCTGGCCAGAGAGATAGCTAGCAGAATTATGCAGAAAACCACATGAAGATATAAAAATGCAAAGAAGCAGCTTCTCTACAATTCAATGGTGGAGTTTGAATTCACATGGAGGAAAATGACCCATTTTTGTGTTGAAATTCATAGCTACAAATATGGATAAGACAGCTGGCTGATCTGAAGCATATGTGGAAACAAATTAAAGCCAACAAACCTGATTCTTTGCCTGATGTTTGTTACTGTTTATGTTAATATAAGATGAAAGTTTTATGTAATTAAGTTTTTATTTATAAATATGTATTTCTTGTGGTTGTTTGCAGATCCTTGAAAATGACTGTAAGAATATAAAATAGTTGAAACATTGGAGATTGTATTATATATATATATATGTTCAGTATTAATATAAAAGAATAAAATTATTGAAAAGAAAAAGGATTTTTTAATTTGTTGATGTTATTGGAGAACATATATATTTTAAAGAAAAAAGTGATTGTATATTTGTTGTGTTATAATTTATGATAAAAACTCTTAACATAAATACATCTACTTTTAAAATTAAATATAAACATGTGCTTTTATTATTCTTTTCATTTCTATTTTTCCACATATAATTTTTTTAGATATAAAAACTTTGATTCTGTCATACATTTTTGAATCATAGAAAAAGAATTCTAAAGATGCAATTCATGCTGAATCAGAACTTTGAGGATTATTCCGAATCACAATCTTTTCTACGTATCTTAATTTATTTATTATTTATCAGTAACAAGTTATAATTTGAATTACACCATCCACTTTTGTATGACCATTCCAACTTAGAGGACAAAAGTATATATATAAGACATATTCTAAATATAATCTTATGATAACTATACAGATCAGTTTCATGGGCTATAAATACATCCATATATAGAACATCCAGATTTTATTTTTCTGTTTATTTGTTTTTTTGTTATGCAGTCTCTCAACTTATTCTCCAAAAATCTTATCTATCTGAAATATTTTAACACTTCTCTTCAGCATATTCTCTTCTCTATTAAATCTTCGCAATGGAAACAAATAATATTGTACTTCTTTAAAATATCTTTGAAATAATCCTTATAACATAAATGAGGTCTTTTGTCTTATGAAAACCAACCTCATGTTCACTATAAAATATACTTATAGGAAATTTTGTATTGTTAATTTGTTTTATATGTCTAGTGGGTGTGATTTTATAATCACATTCAGTAAACTGAAGAACAGATCTAGCCACTGTATTTTTTAAAATTTTATCGAACATCCTTAAATGAAACTTTTCTAAGTTATCTTGCATCAATCAGGTGATAGAATAACAGCTTTATATATAGATAATTTAATCAAATAGTTATTTCCTATTTGTTAAAAACAATAGCAGCACATTGGAGCCCATGCTGCACCTTTTTACTTATAAACTATTGAGATATCTTGAAATTGGTAACATTCTGAAAATGATAAGGTAAACATTGCTGAGTACTTTCTACCACCACTGATTGATAAAGAATTTGCAAATTCTATTAGTTGTTAAACTAAAGTCTTTCTATATTGCATTCAAAATATTATATACATTTTGGAATTTATTTTTTAAATTGGAAAAAAAATAGTATAATCATCAGCTTATTGTAAATTCATAATCCAAAAGGAATCATTAAACCTGTATCGCATCTTGATCCCTATTTCCCTTTATAAATAGTTCAAAGATCACTGTCAAAAATTGAAACATATAAGCTTGACAACCAATTAATTTTAAACAATACCACATATCTATTCAGTTTATTGAATCAAATGCTTTGACCAAATCAATAAAAGGACTATTATAAATCAGCCCTTTGTTCCTGACATTGTTCTCGGATTTGCCTGGCAATGAAATCGGATGCAATCTATTCAGCAAGTACCTTTGCTACAATGAATAATACCATATTACTTCGAATGTAAGACACCCCCCGAATTTAAGACATAGGTTTTTAACCTTGGAAAATTGGGGGGGGGGGGTATTATTTTATTGAAAAATAATAAATATTTTTATTTGTTTAAATCAGAACTAATATAAGTACAGGAAGTTCACCTAATTTATTGCGAATCTTCTCCAGACATACTTTCTCTTTTGACATTTTCACTTTCAGAACTTGAATTCTCATCTTCATTATTCCACTAGGGTACATCATGTTCAGTGCCATTAAAATTGTTAGCAATACAATATCTTATGAAAAAAAAAAAGATAAATTCTTCAGGGATATCTTTCCAAGACTGCAAAACTCACCGAGCTATTGTAGAAGATAAAACTTTTTTTTTATAAGTTGCTGTCAAAGAATGATTTCCTCAATTTAACCAAGTTCATAAGAGGTCCTCATTTTATCTTGAAAGGGTTTGTTAACAGACATATCAAGCACTTGGAGTTGACAAGTCATATCTTTTGATATTATTACCACATCACAGATTTTTGTTTTTACTTTAAGCTTAATATCATTGGTTAAATGTACCCAGAATGCATCCATTACTAGCATGCTTCGGGTTTTTTTTAAAAGATGACGTCTTTTTTTCCTAAACATTTTGCAATCAATCTTTCATCATTTCTATTATCATTTATGCATTCTTTTGTACTCAAATTATAACACCCATAGGAAAATTTTCCTTTTTCTGTTTAAAATAAATAATAAAAGATTGAAACTTGTTTCCATGGGCAGTTATAGATAATATTGCAGTAATTCATGATTGTCCATATCCAGTAGTTAAAATTTTAATTTGTTTTTCTCCTTTTTTGTTTACTATATAATTTATTGGCATATATAAGATAAAACATCTGCATCAATTATGAAAAACCTTACTTTTTTAGGCCTCAAGAATGATTTTTTCTGGTTTTTTTACTTAAAAATAACCTTTCCTTCATGTCTATCATTGAGCATAATACCATGTGGACATTTAACGCAAAAACATGATCATTGGGAAATATGACATTTGTAGAAATGAAGTGTTAATATATTCGCATTGAATTATTATGGTAATAAAAAAAACACATAATTCTACACAGCTGCTATCAAATAGCAACTCAGAAAAGTGAAAACTGCTATCGAGTGTAATATTATGCATATGTGAAAACAAAAACATGGTCGTTGGAAAATATGACATCCAACAGAAATAAGATGTCAAAAATGTTCTCTTCGAATTTAAGGTGCACCCCACTTTTACGGCTCCAAAATTTGGGGAAAAAGTATGTCTTATATTCAAAACTACATAGTGATGATATTCCGTGATAATTACTGCAATCTTGTCTATTCCTTTTATTTTTAAAAACTTAAACAATACAGCCATTTTAAAGATCTAGTAGCACAGCTTTATGAATCCATATACTTCTAAAAAAATTCTAGTATTTTTTAAGCTAACATATTACTACTGAAACAGTATATTCCTTCCCTCATAACTGTTTCACCAATTTTTCCCCACAGTCACATCTATGTCAGGTTTAAACACTCTCTTGTACATGTATACGCATCAACATAGTTATATAGGTATTATCACACATACATGCATGGATAAATGACTATGATATCAATGTATGTACATATATTGCACCGTTTATATTTCTTTTACTAAATAATATTTGTTATAAAATTTGTTTTATTTAAAAAGAATGTACATTTTAAATGTTCACTAAATAATGTTTAAGTTTTATTTGAAAGGAATGTATATTGTGAAGAACATGTAAGATTTTACAGATGGCCTTCTGACGTTAAAAGCTAGAGCAATTCTCAATTTTGATCAAATAACCAGAAATCAAACCTTCATTTAACAACGTTATTTAAATGGTGTCTAAATCAATATCATTTTTTCCAAACTCATTACAATTGCAATGAATCACTTTTCCAGTTTAAAACCATTAAAACTAAGCATTTAAAAAGATCAAAGTTGAAGAAACAGGCTCTAATGAAAATTGACAGGGAAATTAAACATATAAGCTATTACATTTAGGGGGGAAGAGGATTCTAAGTTAAACATCTGGCTAGCTGGTTTTAATCTGAAAAATGTATAAATAAGGCAGATTTCTTACTACAGGGCATTTTCCTGTAGATTTTTGTGAACACGCCAACTTGGACTTTGATATGGCAGGCTAGGCCAAAGAATAGCTGTCTCTCTGTCCCAAGATAGCAATCTCTATCCATCCCTACATGCCTTTGGGCATGAATACCATTGCAGAGGGGGACCTTCCAGCAGCCTGCCATGAGAAGAGACCGTAATAAATTTATCTTGAGGAGAAATGCCACTACACTTACCATTGCTTGATGTATTTGCATTCAAGCTGCTACCAAGAAGACCGGTAATGTTCTTTTAAAGACTGCAGCTCTATAAATTAATCTATAAACCTATAATCTAAACTAGCTTATTTACTATAAAAAACGTTCTATATAATTTCTCAAAATTCTTTAATTTAAATCATTTGTAAAAGAAACGGTGTTAAACTTGCCTAAATTTATATATATATTGTAAAATCATTTCTTGTCAATCTACTTTCTTAAAAGCTGTAATTTATTTTTTAGAGTAACTATAAAATCATTTATAGTTTAACCTTGTAAACTTGCCTGAATTCTTTTATAAATTAAAAGACTTTACTTTTTGTAATCTGTAAATATCTGCAATCAGTTATCTTAAATTTCTAAAAACTGCGGTCATACCTAACTATTGTTTAAGTATTTTGTTTACATTTATTCTGTTTAAATTTAATATATATGTTATAATATGCCCCTCTTTCGAGACTGTGAATAATGATTAACTAACTTACAACAGAGATAATTAAAATCTCCAATTTAAACATTTTAAGAGTGTTGCTTGACGTATTAAATCACTATTTCAAAATAATAATATTAGTTAATAAATGATCATATGCGCTCATTATTGTCATGATATAAAATATAAAATGAATTGTATTTTATTTGGTTTGGTTTGTTTGTTTTTTATATATTATGACTTTGATATCTATTAGTTAGAAGGGATATACAGATTAGAGATGATATTAAAGTATATTTGCTAATATTTATTAATTCCCATCAAATATACATTCCCTTCTTAATTGCGATTATATATATATATATATACAGATTCAGGATTTTAACTAGATTATAATTTCATTTAAGTCCTTTTTATTAGCATAATTATAATGCTAGTTTAAGAACTGGGTTGAGTTAGTTTGACAGATAGAAGCTATCTGTTTTAGGCGCATCTAAGTAATTATACACATATGCATTTGTCTTTTTTGTGTGCATTGCGAGTGTGCCTTTATACAGTACATGTACGTGTATTTATGTTTTGCTCCACCTTTCAAATGGGTTCACGGTAACATATCGTCCCATTCTTTAGTTCGGGCATGGCTGTCTTTATTAGAACTGGAACACGAGGGTCCAGTCTATTTTTATAAAGTCTATCCGAGTTCCTGAACTTATATGTTCTTATGTAAATGGCAGCAAACCATCCGGTATCAGGGCAAACTGAGCATTTGATGCTGAAGCTCCTGAATAAGTACTCACTCGCATTGCAAACTTATTTTTAGTGCCATAGCATATATATGTGAATCTAAAGGTAGACAGAGTTCTTTTCCTCCTTCTTAATTAGTTATGTATCTTTAGACTGAAGTTTGAATCTTGGTTATCAGGTTGAATCTGCATGTTATTGAGCTTATTTATTGCTCACTCTATTAATATATATATATATATAACAGCCACCTTAGAACTGTATGTATTCGTCATCTCTGCTAGACTATCAACTTATAACTTTAGCAAAACAAGAACAATAGGATGGGCATGCTATATAATTGGGCCTGATTTATGAACCGCATATACCTTTATTGTAATATATTAATATGAGACAGCTGTACTGATAACAGTTTCCTTCACTATGAAAATGCCTACATGTATTAAATACACATATTTAATGTTATATAATCCTTGCCATTGTGTTACTTTATTTTATATCATTTGTTATTGTTTTAATAAACATTTTAAAATATAAATTATTTCATATCTTTCTTGCTCATGGGTCTATTTCAAACCAATTCATATTATCTTATTCAATCCACATTCTGCTATCCCAATTTCTTAATGATTTTATATGCTGAACATATATCTCTGTAGTTAAAATAAATAGTGTGTTAAGTGCTTTATTCCACCCATTAGTTAAGTCAGTATTTATCTCTTGAGTCTCATGTTTCTCCCTGTTCTATGCTGGCTCGTGGTTAAATTGAGACTGAGTGTAACTTCAGGAATGTCACTCATAGGGTGTTAAATAACAAAGTATTAGCAAATGAGTTGAAGTTTGGTCGGATCAGAGGTCTCAGTCACCTCACTCTGGTCAGCTTTGGTGTATTTTACCTGGACTCTGGATTTTGTTGTATGAGTGTACAAATCTGACTGTTACACTACCACATTTAAAAACTTTTCCATGTATTTTGTCAGGACCTGCTATCTTTTCATTTTTAATATTACAAAGAGCTCGTTTTGACTTCACTAGGTTGGATGTCTTTGTTCAAATTTAAATGAGTAAATAAAATGGATATATTGTTAAAAGTCATTATTTGAGTTCTAGTATCATTAAACAAAAGATGATCAAAATACTCCTTTTACTTGTTCAAAATATTGTTTATAATCATTTAAGAGAGTATCATTGTTGGATTTAATAGGGTTGTGATAATGTTTCTCAGGTTCATATGTTACTATCAATACTTCAAAACAAAAACTAAAATAACCATAATCAATAAATGTCTACCTTTTTTTTTTTTTGTAGTTTAATTCATCAATCATTTTTAAGCCTTTTTGTCATTGTTGGACTTCTGCCTTTAAATCTCTATTTATTATAATCTTCATCTTTAATTTGTTATTCTGCTAAGCAGAAAATATGTTTCCATTTGGTTAAATCGCTAATAATGAGATTATTACCAGAAAACTAGTCTTGTTTTTTTTTATGAACCCAAATATGGAATTGCTAATATCTATAACACACATAAGAGAATTAATAACATAGGCAAAAGTCTCCATACAGTAATGCCACCCACTACAAGCCAGAGTAATCAATGAATGCAAGAAGGTTTGTGCATAAAATCCCTATCTTCTCATCTAATATCCCCAGACTAATTTCTAGCCTGTGGCTTTCGTCAATGAGGAGCCTTGGGTCTGAGAGCACTGCACCTAAGTATTAGAATTGAATGCAATCCTCCAGCAGCCATCTTTGATACTCTGATTTGCTTTGGGTGGTTCTATTGTATGGAGAGTTTTGCCTCTGTTATAACAGCTTGCATAATAGGGACTGATGGTCATGTGTTCTTAGAATTCCATGCCTCGGTAACATGGTAGTTCTATAGGTTTAAATTAGCAACTTTAATACTTAGTAATTGTTTAAAAATAGTATGTATAATTGATATTTTTAAAGTGTGAATGTTATTTTTTTTTGCAAATGTGAATGGAGTAAGACATTTTTTAATGTAACTATCATTTAAATCTCCGAGCATTCTAATCTTTAATCCATCCAACAATCTGGATTTTTAAATGATTGAATATAAACTTCCCTTGTATTTTGACTCTTAATTGAAACATATCCATCCCAATACAAAATATTTGTGATAGTTCATCCTTGTGTTGTAAAAAATTGAATAACAACTGACTGTTTGAATTTAGAGTATCAATACAGTTATTTCCAATAATTTTTGCCAAAATCTACTATTTGCGTTAAAATTTCCAAGAAAAAAGATTTAATCTTTTAATGATATTGCTGATATAATGATATCCAGCGAAAAATAAAACTTTGTTTCTCTAAGTTTTCTAAATGTAATGTAATAGTTATTAAGGAATCGTCCCCCTACATATGCATTATATGAATTTATAATGTTTGGAGAATACTCTCTTTCTAAATACAAGATAGCCTTTTGAAAATGATTTTACAAGTAAGTGACTAGAATAAATAAAACACAGTGCTAGATAAATAACTTGTTATAAATCTAATGTAGGAACATATACATTAAGAAACATCATTTGTACCATTGTACAAGGTAAGTTTTAACACCATTAGAATAGAGACTTCACAAAATCTAACATTCTCCTTTCATTGACTGATCTGTTTTTCCAAAAGGACTTGTAGCCATCTTTCTGTTCTATTAAACTTTGTTCTCAATTTCACTAGGAATAGCCATGTTTATCTTAAATATTGACAGCTTCTTAGCCACTAATGCTATCCAGCATTTTGGTCTTGAATTTTATCAAATAAAGTTTTCATATTTCATGCATCTACATTGAGAAAAAAAATAGGTTTATAATACTGTACTTAAATTTACTATTTCTTGCTTTAGTACTATTGATAATATCATTTCTTCTACTTTAATGAGTAATCCAACAGGCATGACAACCTAGTCAGATTGTGTGACATAGGTCATTTTTAGACTACATTTTTTAGGCACTTTCCACTTCTGTAGTATGCAGGAGGATTTCTAAATAGAGCTATCTAAACAGTCTTTGTCATATGAAATTTCTATTCACATCCAGTTCCACACTGGCTCATTAGTAATTGTATTGTCTCAAGCAAAGGTCAAGACTAAAGATTGCTAGCTTATTAAGCCCGTTCCTGTCATTGTTTTTGTAATTCTTTACAGATTGAGTTTAAAAGAAAATGAAAAGGGATTAGCCAAAAATATTGTGTATGCAATTAAAGAGTAGAAATGTGGGTACACAAATATACAATCCTAGTATAGGGACATCCCTGGTGACATGATAAACCTATGATGACTGAGCCTTATACTAACTTAAGGGACTGAAGAAGGAAACAGAAAAGACTTTGTATAGAAACAATATCTAGCTTTTGATGAACCAACATACTATCCTATATAGCAGCAACAGGTATTCTTTATAGGGTATAATTTGTTATTCACAATGAACCCTCGTACCCGAAGGTTTATTGCAATATCTACCACCTATGAAACTCCTTGGTAGCTTGACCATAGCATCCAACAACTATATTCAATTTAGATAATTTTATTAAATGGTTTTTACAGTTCATGGGCAAATGATGAAGGCATGTGTAAGAGATTTGGCTTGGGCTTGAAGACTGCTGGATTAGCATGAAATGCATCTTGGGATCATTTATGATATTGGAAAAAGTGAGATGACAGTTCAATCAAATAGAAATATAGTGTTTAATTTAAAAATATATAAAAGATTTATTAATATTTAACTGGATTTAAAACTTATATTTGGACCAAGAATAATAAAAATCACATGATCACCATTTCTTATGCTTGCTCATAACTGTTATTAAAACAGGCAAAACTTACAGAGTTTTGCCCTACCAAGAACAAATGACTAGTAGTAGTTATTATTTATCTGAAATGGGTAGTTTTAAAAATATTATTTTCACTTAAAAAAATATTTATTTAGTCTTCAACCTAAAGCTTTAATAGGTAGTGTTTTGGAAGAAACTTTATGAAATGTAAGTATAATATTGTTTCATTTTTTTTAATTTTAAGAATATATGTAATTATTATTTCTTTTTTTAAATCATATATATGGTTTTGTAGTAGAAAAAAAGAAAGAAGCAGTTGGTGAAGCAAATGACCGAACTCAAAAGAAGCGAATAGGTTAGTCTCCTTTACATATATGTATATTACATTTGATCCTAAACTAAAAACAAACTCTTGCAATAATGCTTGTACATTTTGAAATATTTCAACTGTATTTTCCAATGTCATTTTACTAACTTCTCTGGTGATATTAATAATGATGTAGATACGAATTAATACATATTGTTTAAAGATTTCAATATAAAAACAACATGCATAAATTTAAAAAGGTTTGGTAATATATTCTTATAGTAGTATATATATATATTGTAACGGATAAACTTTGTCAATGCTGGACGAATGATCAATATAATCTGAATAAAATCTAATCTAGCTTAATCGGGGTCGCCATTATGTAATGAACTATCATAAAACACTGTTAATCTTTACTAAAACCTAATTCATTCACATTATATGTAAAACGAAATAAAACAATGAGACTATCTGCCCCAGGCATCAACAAATCTATCACAATTACAAAGTAAACTGCAATAAGCAGTGAGATTGTACATTATTGCCCTAAACAATAATATATGATTAAGCTATCTATTTGATTGGTTATTGACTAAAAGTCAATTCGAATCAATAACAAATTAGATTCTGACACACTTTATTAATGTACTGTTGTTATAATAATTCAAATGTACTTTAATATTTAATTAACGATATTCTCTTTAAATCATCTAGTTTCTATATCCTTTTGGAAAACATTTTGTAAACTTATACACTCCTTTAGATATTTAGATAAATAATCTTCTACTCAAATTTATATCTAGTTTAATAAAACACTAAATATAATGTATAAACAATTCATTTGTATCTTCCAATAAAATGATACAATGGAAAACTCCATGAGAATTTATTATCAACAAACCTATTAAGTAATTTCTAACTCTACAATGCCCAATCACATTATATAAAAGATATATTAAGTTTCCATTGGATGTTTATTAACTTATAATCATTAATATTATTCATTTGAACTGTCATTCAATCGAATATAAAATTGATTTTGGTAACAATTTAACTATATAACAATAATTGACAGTTATTCAAACCAAAGATGATATTCAATTAAGGTAATCAATGAAATTTGTTATCTTCACTTCAGAGGAACTTAAAAAATATTTAAGATAAGTTATTCTAAACTAATGACAAAATACGATCTATTAAGATTTTTATGACGGGACTAGATAAGAAAAGAAATAATCAACTCTTAAACTAATGATATTGTCTTACTTGTAAGATTACTTCAAATAAATAAACAAATATTCGAATTCATTAATAAATATTAAATTTTATATGTAATAAGATAAAAAATACATACCATATTTTATATTCTTGTTCATTTACCAAGTTGAGTTTGAATCTTGGACCGAATTTTAAATAACAAAATCATCTTACGCAATCCAAAGAAAGAATTAAACCGATTCGTAGCATTTAAATCAACTCAATTTATTGGATTGTAAAAAAAAAATTGGTAACATTAATAACAAAATACAACAGAAGCTTAATCAATATTTGTAATTGATTGAAACTAATAAAAGTGATAAGATTTATGTGTGCAACTCTAAAATGTGCTGCAAAGCAATTATGACACATAAAAAAAAAAAAAAATGAATGGAAGGAGAGATTTTGAATATTTTAATGAAAATTTTCAAATAACAGATATCAAAATATATATATATATAATCAAATAAAAATGAACTCTATTTGTTCATTAAAATAATAATAATTAAACAAACATGAAATAAAGTGCTATATTTAAACCTCTTTTCTGTCCGATATTTCAAGTTAAATTTTGAACATACAAAATCAAATCTAAAAACATCGGATCGCATTTATATATCCAATCAGATGAGTTTAAATAATCAGTAAAGGGATCTCTCTGAGCATTTTATTGCATAAATCCTATTATACCTAAATATACGCTATTTATGATTTAAAATAAAATATAAACTCTTCTTTTAAATATATATGTATGCACACATATGCATAAAAAAAAATCATACCCTAAGTAAATGTCTGTTCATTTTCACCATCCATTGATCTATCATAACTTCTTTATTCTTAATCCTAAAATGTAGAGATGAGTTTATTTCCTTGAGTAGAGAAATGATAAGTTGAACTTTCAATGTTTGCTTTCATTAACGATAAGGTTCAGATAGAATTTGTCTAAGACAATGCCATGAAATCAAGTTAAGAATTTAATACTAGCCCCCTTTTTTTTTCTTTTTTGAATTAGGAGAGTGGAGTTTAAATTGTTTATTAATAATATGAATTAATCCAGTTGATCCTGCAGATTTTCTTGGCTTGAAATATAGTATCCATCGAATACAATGGTAATTACATTCGGATTTTTAAACCTGGAATTTTTTTTTTTTTATAGCCGATTTTCCATACAACTCATTTTGTAAAATAGGTTTCCCTTCTTTCACATTTTTGCTGCCGTTTTCTTTGGAACTTCTTCAGCAAGCTGCCCCTCAAATGAATAAGCAGACAGTTAACTTTCTATTCTTCCATATTTTATGGGTTAATGATTTAAAAATAAAGTTTTAAAGAATTTTTTTAAAGAACAGAGAAATACGTCTGTTCTCGGCAATGACAAAAAGATGAGAACCCCTATTACAGACTTTTCTGGCTATTTATACTACACTCTTTCTGATGTCCTGGCTATCATAACAACTGTTTAAATTCATTCTAATAAAACTCAATGAAGAACGATATGTTCCAGCAAATTTCCTGCTTTTCTGCAAGTGCAAAGTAAGTTTGCAGAGAAATGGATACATTGAAATGAAATCTAAGTTCGATATAATTCTTCTTTTTTTATATTTTTAAACCAAAATAAAAAATTGATATTACAATTCTGATACATTTTATAAATATAAATAATTTACACATGTTTCTTAATAATTTTTTTTTTTTTAATTAATTTACAAACAAAAATATGTGACACTTAAAAATATTTAATTTTTTGTAACAATGTTACTATGGTGACTACAGTAACAGAAAATATGTGAGAATAATACTGATCCTATTCAAGTAAACTTTTATGTCACACTGAACTATTTCCAAAATTTATTTGTTTACCTGTTTATATATATATTTTTAAGATTGACTACAACTGATTTAGGAT
Organism: Epiperipatus broadwayi; assembly: GCA_028023455.1. Classification (NCBI taxonomy): domain Eukaryota; kingdom Metazoa; phylum Onychophora; class Udeonychophora; order Euonychophora; family Peripatidae; genus Epiperipatus; species Epiperipatus broadwayi. The sequence continues at coordinate 2,644,550 of JAQFVV010012500.1, forward strand.
TTTTAAGTTAGAATTAGCAGTAAACAATATTTAAAAAGCTTTAGGTTGCCATTATCAATTTAAACTTATATTTTCAAGATCTCCCATTATCCATTTATCAAGCAAAAAAAAAAAACCAAGCAAAATCAACAAACTTCTTTATTTTATTTTTTTAAATACTTTGATTAAATCTGAATACTCACAATATATTATAACAGGTCTATTGTACGGCACACAATAATATAGTCCATGTGCACAAATATATTTTAAATTGAAAGGAAAAGTAGAAATAAACACAGACATAAGTTTCAGTAGATATTTTCTACCTTCCCGGAATAATAATCAGGGATTAAACAATTCTGAATTTAAAACAGAATTTTATTATAAATTAAAACATTTAAAAAGAGCTAAATAAATATTAATATTGTATTATTATTACTCTAATTTTGAAATTTAAAAATAAACATCTTTTTTGATAATTATAAAAATGCTTTGATTAAATCTCTATGTAAGATCACACCTTTGGTAAAATTTCAAAGTTGTTTTCAACAATTGCTTTTAATTAAAGAGCAAAGATTTGAAAGGATTAAAAAGATAAAAGCAGTTTTTAATTTAATGTGTTTTTATCATCCCACTAGCTGATTATATAAAAGGTTTGAAAAAAAAAATATTTTAGTCTTGTTTTTAGTTTTTGAGAAGCGGTTGGCAGAGCTGCAGAGTTGTTTTCCAGAATTGTTCAAATAACTACCTTGGATCAGATGAAGCTGAAGTAAGGATAGAGGCAATCATTTACTGTTCACTATGCTGGAGTTAATTAATGAGTCTAGCCTGCTTAAATGTGTTCTAGAAGACAGCTTACCTCAAGTCTGCAAGTCCGAGATAGAAGGGAGCTGATTCATTGCCAACATTTACTCGATTATGTCTTCCTGATGATAATATCTGAAGTATGCTTTTCCCGATGTGACTATAAACCAATCTCACCCAGATCAGCAAGTCCATCAAGAGAAACCATCAACTGATGAAGAAGTAATTGTACATATGCTATTTCAGCTATTTGCAGAGAAGCACAGATAAACATATATACAATGGTGAGTAGCATTATATATAACATGAACGAAATTTAAATAAATTTTTTTTATAAATAATTCATTTTTGAAATGACATTTTACAGTGAGATTTATAATATATGATGATTTTATTTAAAATCATTTATCGAGAAAACAAAAAGACATTTTAAAATTTCTATATTTAATTTAGAAATCATTATAATTAATTAACAATGGTCTGTTAAAGGCTGAATGTATTTTAAAAGAAAAATAAAGTAGAAAGTTGATGAAAAAACAAATCTTTTTAGAGTAATCTGTCAAAAAAATAATCTGCTGGAGGATTTAATTTTTATCAGCAGTCAAGAAATTCATATTTAAAAAAAAAAAAAGATATTGAACTGTTATGAAAGAATTGAACATTTTTTTTATATACTGTCAATATTGGATTAATTATGAAAATATAATATTGTGACAAATTAAAATATATAAATGTCTATATGCACAAACATATGTTAATTACATGGTATAAAAATTAATAATTCTATTATTTTGACAAATTTAAATATATTCATGTAATAGTAAAATGCTCTACTGTGCGCATATATATGTATGTTATATGTAAACCACTATATAGTAACTTAAAAAGTTTAGTCCTGTATTATTGTAGGACAATTTAAATATGTCCATTTCTAAATTGTACCATACTCTGTGTGTATGTGTATATATCAAGGAGTGTCAAGTAGACATATGTAAATTTTAATAATTTTTTTTTTTACTATTATTAAATGTCAATTCAAACATATTCATTTTATACCAAGTCACATGCCTGTGTGCTGAATAGGTTTTAAGTAAACCTAATCTATTAATCACGTAAATCATAATGTAATAATTTGAATTGTGTATAGTAATTTTGTAATCATATATATGTAAATCACAATGTGATAATTTATTATTGTATGTTAATCAAAATCAGAAGATTTAATTGATATGCATAGCCTTATTCTAGAGCTTCATATCATTTTTATATTTATTGTTAATAAACTTGTGTTCACTTATGAAAATTATTCCACTGGTTTTAAATATTTTTAGAATATCTGTTTCCATCATCTCTTGGTTACATATGGTAATAGAGCTTGTGTTCTTCTGGGCTAGATTCATGTATAATGACTAATATATAAATGGGGGTGTTTATTTAGTGCTTAAGAGGCATTCCAGTCTGATGTCCTGGTTTTGGCACAAGAATTATATTTTTCAAAGCCCCTGCACTACATTTTATTTTAGTTTAGTCTTATTAGAAGTTAAGTTTATAATGGCCAGTACAAGTGGCCAGATCATTGATGATGATCAGCATGTTTTAATGTCTTAGCATTATTGTTTTTCTGATTTTTTATTACTATGTATTCTGATGGATGAGCACTTAGTTTGTACCTCCAAATTAATGGTTAAATAATTGCCCCAAGCTGGCAATGGCTCAGTAGTTAGCCTGGTCTACAGAAGACCCATTTCCAATCCAGTCACCAAATTGGCTGTTGATTTATATTTCTTATTGTTCAAATCCAGTCACAAGATTGACTATTGATTTTATTCTGATGTAGTTTGATTGATGGGTCATTCATGATGATGAATGGTTTCTTTTGAGTATTATTTATACTTATTGATAATGCTGGTTGATTTAGTAAATTATGCTTTTAGTTGCTCTGAGGAGTAACTGGCTGATCTCTCTCAAAGATCTCATATCTCATGCTCTTTGTAATATACAGCATAATTGCTTATTTATATATTTTGGGATATTAAATGTTAATATCTTTAAATTTCATTATTTTATATGATGTTTTCACCCTATAATACCCCATCCTGTTATAATATATATGAAAAAAAAAATAAGACATTAAGTCTGATTGTGGAGATTCTTCTATGTGTGAAGCTTTAATCAGATTATGAGAACACTTCATCTTATAATTCCATTTTAAACAGCAATAAACTTATGAGAGCAAACTGATATTAGTAAAAATTCTTTTATTTTGTAAAGTTTTATTTATAGATTTCCAAGATATTCTCAGGCAGAGTATTACTAAAAGTTACACAATTATATAATTATTTATCATTGTCCAAAGCTTACGGGCATCAAGCTCTAATGATGATGCCAAAAGAATGACATTCGTAAATGTTTGTGCATCAAATCATATTAGTATCATTCCATCCATATTCTATATGTAGATTAATATTTATGTGTTGGAATAAAAAAGAAATAGTGTGATTTGTAATTTGTACCAATAGATTTTCTTTCAACAAGTATATACCTGGGTCTCATTTTATGCGATAGATAGGTTCCCCAGAAAATGCGCACAAAAAAATCACACAAAAATAGATTTAATTTACCTTGAAAAATGGGGGATATGTTCCAGTAATTTTCAGAAATTGCATAAAAGCAAAGCAGCAAGTAAAAATTACTTTAAAATTCACATTAAAAAAATAAGGAAATAAAGTATGACTAATAAAAAATTTCAAATATTTGAAAATAATTAATACAAGACAAACTTTTTTTATTAACTACAATATACATTTTTTCATACATATTTTAATCATTACGCTATTTGAGAATATGCGTTCGTTTGTGAATCAGATTTGTGATGTGTGTACAACTAGTGCCACTTTTAGTCTTGTGCTTTGTTAATGGTTTTCTGTTTTTATATTAAAAAAATGAGATCGCAATCAAAACAAAAAGATTATACATTATCATTAGAAAGATTATTTTCAGTTTAAAAAAATCAATAAAATCTTCGTTATTTATTTTAACAATCTAAAAAATTTTTTATTTGTTATATCTAGTAAAATACGTTTTAAAAGTTTAAAATTTTTGAATATTTATTGTGATATTTTTATACATAAGTATAAATCTATTATTATTATTTACTCATTAGTATAGGAGTTTGCTATTAACTGAAAGGAGACCCTTTGATTCCTCTTGGAGGCCTTAAAGGAACCGAGCAAGGCAAATTCCTAATGTCCACTCCATACGTTCTTGTCGTTGCAGCTGTTATTACTATATGTTTATTCATATAGTATACGAACATGGATGGGTTGCTCACCAACACGCATTAGCCAGCGTGGTGAGTTTATTGGCTTTTTACCTCTGAGTTTAAGATCAAGAAACACCATGGTCTTTCTTCTCAGTGCCTGATATATTTATAAAAATGCAACAGCAACAATTAGATTACATAATGATACTGGGAAAGTCAACATTGAGAAAGGTGTAAGACAAGGTGACTCCATATCTCCAAAACTTTTTACAGCAGTGCTTCAAGAAGTATTTTGTGGATTAAAATGGGAAACTAAAGGAGTGAAAGTAAATGGAGATTATTTAAGTCATTTAGATTTCGCAGATGATGTAGTTGTTTTTGCAAATAATGCTTCCGAGCTGCAGGAAATGTTGCAGGAGTTATCAGATGAAAGTAGGAAAGTAGGACTAAAGATAAATGTTAAAAAGACTAAAGTAATGTTTAATCGATTTGCTCAAAATATGAAAATAAAGATTGATTATGATGAATTAGAAGAAGTTAAGAGTTACAAATACCTTGGTCAGATTATTAATACAGATGGAAACATAATAGAGGAAATTAATCATAGAATTAAACTTGGTTGGAGTGCTTTTGGTAGAAATAACTTGATATTAAAAGGAAATATGCCTATGTGTTTGAAAAGAAAGGTTTTTAACAAATGTGTTTTACCAGTTCTTACTTATGGATCTGAGACTTGGACACTTAATAGAAGATCAATACAGAGACTTCAGACCACTCAAAGAAGTATGGAGATATGTATGTTGGGAGTAACAAGAAGAGATCGAAAACGCAATGTATGGGTAAGAGAACAAACAGGTGTTACTGACCTCATTGAAAAAATTAAAAGATTGAAGTGGAGTTGGGCTGGACATATTGCTAGAAGAGATGATAATAGATGGACAATTGAAATTTTAAACTGGATTCCAAGAGATTGTAAAAGACCCAGAAGGAGACCACATGTAAGATGGATGGATGAAATAAGAAAATGTGTAGGGGTGATGTGGAGAAGAGAAGCTAAAGATCGGAGAAGATGGATTAAACTTGGAGAGACCTTCATCCTGCAGTGGATTGATAATGGTTGATAATGATGATGATGATAAGTAGATTACATAGAAGCTAAGATTCTAAATATAGCTTCAGGCCATATTCACATTAGCTGCTAATATAGCGTTATATTTTTGGGAAAAAAAAGTATTTTAAGTCAAAATAAGTTATTAATAATTTAAATTTCTTGATATCTAATAAATATAATGAAATATGAAAGATATTAAGAAGAAACATGAATTGCATTAAAATAGTCTGCATAAAACGAGACCCAGGTGTAATTCCAAATGGCTAAAAAAAACTCCAGTAAGATAAAGGATTTTTCATATACTTACAATATTAAATAATCAAATAGTTTATTGTTCGGAAGTTCATAAAAAGTTTGAATATTGTGATAGGAAGGACCTGCAATCTACAAACCAGAACCTGCCACTTATGCAAGACTCTTAAGATATAAAAATGATTTAAAGAAAGAATTATTTACGATATTTAGAACATACAATTTTATTAATTTTGAATAGAGTAAATTGTGTATTGGCTTTAAAGCTTCAAGAAATGATGCAAGTTATCAGATGAAAATAAGAAAATATGATTAAAAGACTAAAGTAATGTTCAATGCATTTTCTCAAAAGATGGAAATAAGGATTGACAATGATGAGATGGAAGTTAACACTTACAAATACCTTGGGCAATTTAGTACTACAGATGGAAACATAATGAATGAAATTATTCATAGAATTAAACTTGGTTGGATTATTTTTGGTATACTTACCTGTTTGATGGCCATTTCAGCTCCAATAAAATAATGAGATTTGTATTGATTATACAAGTCAATCTGTGAATGACATATACCTTAACTTGGTTTTCAACCTTTTTTGTAGTCTGAAAGACTTCAACACTGTTTAATTGTAGCTCTCCATTCTTTTCTATCCTCAGCCATATCTTCTGGATGAAAGCCATCAAAATCATACTTCTTTATAACATACACTAGTGATTTTTTTAATAGGAGTTTATAGTATTATTTCCAATCAACTTAAGAACACATTGATTTGCTTTATGATCTTGCCGTCATATTTTTGAATTTTACGAAGGAATTCCTAAATAACCAATAGGAGTTCCTAGTCTCAATTCTATACAATAAACAAAATAACAGCTGTATATACAACTAATTTAGTTACATTAGTTATATCATTGTAATGAAATATGCTATCTTTTAACTCGTTAAAAGCAGCAGAATTGCTCTAATCAGGATAAAAAATGTCTGGGACAATTAAATATATCAGAGATTAATAATGATAATGCAATGGAATGGCCACTGTATATTATACAAATATGAAATTTTTTTTATGCTGAATGATATTCAAGATAATAAACGAAAAATAGCAGCTGTACTGTGTTTGGCAGGACAGAAGGTTAATGATATTATAAATAAATATTTTGAGCAATCAGTAAATGAGTCGATCACGTATGATACCATAATGAAAAAATTTACATTTTAACCTGAAACCATCTCGATACATAGCCAAATTAATGTTAAGAAATAGCAATATAATGGTGAAACTATTAAAGAATATTATATATCATTGCGGGAATTATCAAAAAATTGTAGTCACCCTCATTTTGTAGACCAAGTACTTCTGGATCAGTTATTATGGGGATCTCAGATGATAGGCTTCATCAAAATTTACTTACGAAAAGGAAATTAAGAAGGAAACGGCTTACAAGCTAGTAGTTAAACAGTCTCTGGCTTTTAGGAATAGAAATGAGAAAGATTTGCAAATGTTAGTGTATAAAACTGAAAGAGCACATGATAACAAAGAATGGGGAATTGACAACATAATAAAAAAGTTATTAGTTTTTGCTGCAGAGCAAAAGACTATTTTGCACAGGTTTGCAAATGGAAAAATGAGACATATTACAAGTATAAAGTTACAGGACATCTAGCAAAACTATGTAATAAAAGCTGAAACTTTATAGAAGTATGATGGATCCAAAAATAAAAAGCTGAAGAGAGGGAAATTGAGTAGCATTCATACAATAAAAAATATAAAGCAATAGTGAAAAACAAGTTCATGACAAGATTAGAGATATGGGATACCGAAGTAGAGATGGAGATAGATAGTGGATCGGGAATCCCATTAATATCGGACTCGCTATGAAAAAAATTAAGTGCAGGGAAAAATAATGCGAAAATAAAGAGTATATTTACAGTGGCACAGGATGTAAGTGGAAATGAAATAGATATTAAGGGAATAGTGGAAGTACCAATTAAATATTGAAATAGAGAGATAAAACTTCCTTTGTATATAGTGAAACAGTATATTAGTTCCATTATAGGGCATGAATGGTTCGATGCAGCCGGAATCAATATTTGTATAATTTAAAATATTATAATTGAATGAGAAATGATACAAATTTTTCCTAAACTATTTGAAAATGATTTAGGTTTGATGAATGGATATGAAGCTAGTGAAGAATGCAACTCCAATAATATGTAAAGCATGAAATATATCATTTGCACAATCTGCCTAAGTGGAAGAAAAAACTTCAGTGTCTAGATGCAAATGGGGTATTGAACCCTGTTGAAGTTTCAGAATGGGCCATGCCTATTGCAATTATAACACAACTGAACAGACAGATAAGTCTGTGGGGTTACAGAATTACCGTAAATAGATATTTAAATAAGAGGGCCTATCCAGTGCCAAACATGAGAGAAGTATTAGCAGCATTAGATGATGCTAAAGTTTTTGCAAAGCCTGATTTAAATTCAGCATATTATCAAATAGCAGTGACAGAAAGAATGGCATTTGTGACACCTTGTGGCCTGTTTAAATGTAACAGATTACCATTCAGTGTAACTACAGCCCCAATATTTTCCAAGCAAAAATAAATAATATATTACAAGGTTTGGAGGGAGTGGTACAGTATTATGATGACATACTGATTTCAGCAGTCATAGGAAGTATTATGCAAAAGAGTAAGAAAGGTGCACAAAAAGTTAAATAGAGCTGGGGTTAGATTAAATGATGAAAAGTCAGTATGGCAAATGGGTAAATCACTTTTTCTCGGATATATTTTGTAAAAGGCAAATGGCCATTTCCTAAAAAAGTGAGGGCTGATAAGCCAAAAAATTTAAAGCAGTTACAGACTTCTTCGCTTGATTAATTTTTTTGAACCATTTCTTAAAAATAAAGCAATTGGTACAGCTGTTATACGAGTTGTTAAAAAAAAATGGGAGTGGACCTATAAACAAAATGTGGCTTTTTAAAAGAGTAAGGAACTATTGATGTCTGTCAAGTTGTTACTACATTTTAACAATAATCAACCAGTTCAAATTACAACTTTTGCATCACATTGGGGTGTGGGTGCAGTTTTATTTTATACGACTGATAACGGGAAGCATCCAATAGCTTATGCCTCATGCATGCTATTGAAAGCTGAAAGAAACTATAATCAAATCGACAAAGAGGCATTGGCTATAATATTCTCCTTAAAAAAGTTCCACCAATATATATTTGGAAAGTCATTTAAAATAATGTCAGATCATAAGCCTTTATTAGGTATTTTTGCCCATAATCAGATAGCTTCTGAACATTTAATCCCGAGAATGTTGTGATGGCAAAACATTCTTGGTGTGTATGATTATGAATTAAAATTTAAAAAAAAGGAAAAGTGATAACCCATGCAGATGCATTATCCAGATTGCTAGATTGATAACAAAACTATATGAAGTGAAATAGAGGTAAATCACATAGATGAGATGAAATCGAAAATATTAAACAGTTGAATAGTAGGTAGTTGGACTAAAGAGAATAAGGGATATCAAATTTTGGAAAAGTGGATTAGGTCAGGTTGGCTGAACAGAAAACCTACGTATTTTGCACAGGGGTTTTGGACAACAAAGATAAACTATCAGTGTGTAATGACTGCATAGTTTTTGGGATAGAATAGTGATACCTACTGCTGGTATGCAAATAATTTTAAATTTATTGCATGAAAGTCATCCAGGTGTGATGATATGAGCTCAAGCTCTTTCCTGACAGTTTCGACTGTCCAGGAGTCTTCATTAGAGCTACAATATTTGAATGTTATAAATACATAACCATTACTTCATATATATAAAATATACTCATATATATAGATCCACATCACCCATAGACATATATATATATAAAATTCATACATATATACACACACATACATGTATACAAATCTACATATACAAAAATATATCTAGTACACTTTTTTAAATACTACATTTTAAAAACTTTTATTTTTAATATTTAACAAATTTTTTAAAATATTCTTTTATTACTTCTTTATTAGTTTTATTTTATTTTATAATTTTTACTTTTTATTGTTTCTTGCTATCTATCTTTTTTAATTATTATCTAATATATATCATCCTTTACATTTTATTTTAATATCTAATTTTAATTTTATAAACTTTTACCTTTTTATTAGTTCTAGTCTTATATATTAATAATTTATATTTTTATTATCTTCAATAATTCCTTACTCGTTTTAACATACCTTTTCCAAATATCCTCTGCTTTTTAAAACAACTTTTTTTCAAAACTGACTCCTTTAATACAACACCTTCTGTTATCAATTTTCTAAAACTTATAATTCTATTTGAAAAATTAAATCATACAAACCTTTTATATGTATAAAAAATATTTACAAATCTTTGCCTATATCCACATATTAAAACTTTTTACATACTTATTTTATTATTATTATTATTAATCCTGTAAACTAATACTATTTTTAAACTTATTTTTATTTCTATATTCTATACATCCTCATACATATATATACACACATATATATAGATACACACACTTATTTTTTATTACTAATAACCCTACAAAAACAAGATTTTTAGACACCATCCATATTCAAATTACATTTTATCTTAATTAATATTTTTTTCTTTTATTTTCCTATCTCTACTTTTATTAGTATATCCTATCATTTTTATACTATCTTTAAAGATAAATAAAAATATAAAAGCAATATTAATTAAGAAGATAAAACCTAATTTGAATAAGGATGGGGGCCTATAAACCTTGTTTTTGTAGGGTTATTAGTAATAAAAGACAAGAGTATGTATCTACATATGTGTATATATATATATGTATGTATGTATGGGGATATATAGAAATAAAAAATAGTATTAGTTTATAGGATTAATAATAATAAAATAAGTATGTAAAAAAGTTTAATATGTGGATATAGGTAAAGATTTGTAAATATTTTTTATACATATAAAAAGGTTTGTAGGATTTAATTTTTTAAATACAATTATAAGTTTTAGAACATTGATAACAGAAGGAGTTGTATTAAAGGTGTGTATTTAAAAAAAGAGAAAATTTTTAAAAAAATCAGTTTTTTTAAAAAGCAGAGGAATTTTGGAAAAGATACATTAAAATGAATAATGAATTATTGAAAAGAATAAAAATATAAATTATTAATAAAGAATAAGACTAGAACTAATAAAAAGGTAAAAGTTTATAAAATTAAAATTATAGATATTAAAATAAAATGTAAAAGATATTATATATTAGATAATAATTAAAAAAGATAGATAGCAAAAAACGAAAGGTAAAAATTATAAAATAAAATAATATTAATAAAGTAGTAATAAAAGAGTAATATTTTAAAAAAGTGTGTATTAGATATAAGATGTGATATGTTGGACTATTTCCATCATTTATGAGTGAATGTTGAATGTAAAGAACATTTTAAACTTTATTTAAACTTTTCAAATACAAACAATTTGTTAGTAATAACACCCAAATAGACAATACAGGTTAGTAATTACACAACGTTTTGAGTAGTATTATTCTTCACTCTTCTTCAGGTGTTGCTGGCCTATATGCACTGTGACAATATTGCTTAGAAGTTAAACTCGCACCTTTAGATTCTTGAATATCGAATTTAAGGCAAACGCTCTACCAACTGAGCTATTCTGTCAAAGGCAACATATAGTAGAAATTTGATATATTTATATATGAGGGTTGGTTCAAATCCTCCCGAGTCCTTCAACTTCTAAGCGAATATTTTCACTGTGCATATAGGCCAGCAACACCTGAAGAAGAGTGGAAAATAATACTACTTGAAACGTTGTGTAATTACTAACCTATATTGTCTACTTGTGTGTTATTACTAACAAGTTGTTTGTATTTGGAAAGTTTAAATAAATTTTAAAATTTTCTTTACATTCAATATTCACTCATAAATAATGGAAATAGTCCAACATATCACATCTTATAATATATCATCATTACAAACCTTCAGGCAAATGTGTATGAGATATTTTATATATAAGTATTTTGTATGTAAGTTGTGTATTTACATGTGTATATCTGTATATGGGGATATGTGTATCTATATATGTATGTTTAAAGGATATAGTGTATATATTTAATATGCATATGTGTATATATTGTGACCTTCCCTTTTGATCAACCACTAATCTAGACTCACGTTTGGGGCTATAATTCGCCTTTGTGTCCTTCTCTTTAAAAACTGGAATCATAGACAAATCTGGCCACACATTTCATGGCACCAAATCCGCCCTTTGTAACCTTCATCACCCGAATAATCAAGAATTTAAGCATAAAGAAACAAAAATGTAAAACTAATGAGATGATTCCTTTATTGCATAAAACTAGCATGAAATTATGGATCTAAAGAAGATCACAAGGTGATTAATAAAGATGATAACTTCTGGTCAAACCAGCTTTAAAATCCACATAACAAACAAAATGTGATGAGCTAAATTTGATATACAGCAAATCAATAAATAACTAATAATTATATCTCTGGAATGATTATGAAATTCAAATTATAAATGAAATAATGAGTAAATTATGATGTAGGTGACTGAATGAATGAGGAAAATAAGTAGTAATTAAATGGAAAAATGAAATGAGTCTAAGAATGAAGAGAAAAGAATGTAGATGTAGGTGAATAATGAATGATGAAGATGATGATAGAATGAGTTAACGAATAGTTAAAATGATAAGAGAATAAAATTTAATGAATGATTAATCAATTACGATAATGAATTAATTTCAAATGAGAATGAATAATAAAGGAATGCAAACAATGTTGATGATGGAAACTGAAAATCTTGAACTATAAACTAATATTGTATTAGTTTGGTAAGAAGATTAGTTAAACAAAATAGGCATTCCAAGCTTGACAAAACCAGAATATTTATAAAGTCGAAATAAGCTATACTTTTTAAGACAAAACAACTATTTTCCACCTTAAAGTTTGGTTGACTTTCATAAAGCAGTGAAAGTGATCTACCTTTAAGTCTAACTATAATGAATAACTATATATAAAATTTATTACAAAGTTAAATTCTACCTTGAAACTTAACAACTAATTCTTCTCAGGGTCCTAGCATTTCAAAATTGTTATACAACATATATTTGGGTCAGTGAGAGGGATTTTGCCACTACCCAAATATAATGCACGTGACAGCTCTTAATATAAACTCAAATTAACAACTGTATTTAGCAGTTCTAAAGAAACTTTATAACTCATATAAACTTTAAAATTTAGGAATAGGAATGACTTTTTAATAATTAAAAACAATAACTTACCAAATTCCTTTTCTCAAATAATTATAAACCCATGTGATCAAGATCAGTGAATGATAGATCTGCGGGTTGAATTAAACCAATTAAATCAATATTATGTTTATCTTTTAATATATTTCTTAAAATAATATATACTCTAGGTTAATAACATTTTGATTATTTTTGATGATGCATTAGTTGTACTCTTAAGCGATAGGGCTTAACAAAATTATTTTGGTATCTTAACCAATAGTTAAATGTACTATATTGGTCGATGATGATTTCAATACATAATCTTCTGATATGTCGATAGCAATAACAATAATAATGTGTATGGTGATTAGCAACAAGACTACAGACAACTAAATAAATTCTTAACACAACAAGATTTATTTACAAATTTCAATTCAGAGACATTGTATGAAATAAAACCAATACAGTAAATTAAGCTCAGGGATGAAAAAAAAACTTGGTATCCCATTGACCATACTCTTAGTCAATACGACCAACTTATACAATGATATTCAGATTATCACTTATTACTGTTTAGACTATCTTAAAGAATGAAATAATGAAACCTTATTTAAGCTGAACTCGCACTTAAATTACAAAAACAACAGAGTATTGAGGACTTTAGGGTATGCACAAATTTTAAATTTAGAATTCAAAAGTTATAAAGTAGTACATTATACTAAAGCCATTTCTTTTATCAGAATATGATAAGGGCATTTATATTCCGTGCAATTAATAATTGATTAAAATTTGAGATGAATAGGTTTAGGGTATTAACGTAGGAACAGACATCAAAAGTCAAATACACATGTCACTAAAACATTGCCTATGTCCACAACGCTATCATTTTTATAATTAACCTATCTATAGGGGAATCACTGCTTGACAAAACAAATAAATCAACATTTTATATTTAAAGTGGACATATTCATAGGCAAACTTAATAAATGAAAAAAAAAAAAAACTTATATTAATTCTTTCATATAAGAAAGCAATTAGGTCTGTAGTATATCTTTGACAAAACTTAAGTCTGTTTGTTCATTCTTTAATAAAATATTAACGACTATTTTAAAAATATGAAAGGTAAATATATCTTCCCCTCTCCCCAGATAAATGACATTTAATATTATGTTTCCCCCAAATTGGGAAAATAGCAAAAATATGTGTAATAATAAATGTATGTATCTTTATACATAAAAAAAAATTTATACATAAAAAATTTTCCAAAGGACACATGACGTAAATATTATAAACTAACATAGCAATAATAAATAAATAAAAAATAAACAATCATTTTCTCCCCTTGGAGTTTATCCTATTAGTAAAGTTTATTTTATCCTTGTGAGCTGAAATGATAAGAACTGGTATTATGATGAGTAACATTCCGAAAATAATGTATATATATATTTTGACCATCCTATTCAATGTTAACGTAATCAGACAATATTCAAATACTTTTCCAAAGGCAAATAAAAAAAATCATTTATTGGTTTATGGACCGATATCAGCATAATCAGACAATATTTAAACACTTTTCTAGTGTAGCATAATTAAAATCGGTTTATTCACATTTTAATCCAGATAATTTTCCTTTAAAAATGACTTTAGAATTTCATTATAATTAACATATTCAACTTTTTTTAAAAATTATTTATTGATTCTGTTCTTTCCTCCGCGGTAAGATTTGTAACAACTTTAAACAATCTGGGCATTTTTAAACCATTTTTAAAATCTTATTTATACACGTTGCACAGTAAAATTTTAAAAGTAAATATTTATTTAATTACATTTCCATTGGAAAAATAATAACTGTTTAGCAATATCAAGAAGAACTTATCCAATTATAAATATGATATCCTTAGCATTCTACTTAATGTATAACTTTCCATTGCTATAATTGAATAGGTTGGTGCGATAGCTATCTGGCAGATGAGTTTTACTTCTTAATAAGAATAAACAATAAATTCATGCATTTTTACTTTATTAAAATTTAGATGATTTCAAACATGACTTTTTGATTTATTTACTATATATATCATAATACTTTTCTTCAAAATTATCTCAAATTATTATTTTTTTTTTCATATTTTAATTTACAAGCACGCGTATTTTTCTGCTAAGTAATAATAATAGCGCGAAAATCAACATTGTCAACTTTTTCTTTTAAGTCCAAATAATTTATGCATCATTTTAAAATCTGAAAATTAACCAATATCAATAAAATAAAAATAATTTCTTACATTTTCTTGAATTGTTCTGTATCTGAAGTAATGTTTATTTAGGTAAGGACTTTTCCACATGGCTTCCATTTCTCTCTTCCAGTATGACTTTCAGGAACCATCAATCGATGGAAAAATAGCATTGAAATGATTGCAAGGCTTTGAGATTTCTATTCAATCATTTTAATAGTAATAATAAAAAGTCAGATGTCACATGACATATATAGCTTGCACTTACA
Organism: Epiperipatus broadwayi; assembly: GCA_028023455.1. Taxonomy (NCBI): domain Eukaryota; kingdom Metazoa; phylum Onychophora; class Udeonychophora; order Euonychophora; family Peripatidae; genus Epiperipatus; species Epiperipatus broadwayi. Next base: position 2,659,746 of record JAQFVV010012500.1, read on the forward strand.
AATATGTAAAATTAAGAGCGTGCTGATGAGCTCTAAACAAGCTTTTTTTTTTATTTATGATAAGAGCCACTACAAGAGAAGGCATTTATAACATTTTTATTTTGGATTGTCTCCATCCCCATACCGGTTTCGACCTATGGGTCTCTTCAGTGAGGAGTTGGGACATTAGATTCAAAAAACCAACTCAAGCAAAGCATTTATCTAAAAGTTAATTGTCAAGAAGAAGATCTGAAACTTTTAGACATCTACATGTCTTTAAAGTCAGCTCTCCAGCTGAAAAAATTATATGGGCCTGAACTTAATTCAGATACTCCATATATTAGTAGGCTTAGCCATTTAATTTAGCCAAAGCCACAACAGCAAAATAATAATAGTAATAAATAAAAAAAAAGCTTGTTTAGAGCTCAATCATTTTAAGTAAACAATAGTTTATAATCCCATTCAAATAGATTACAAATTTTTCTGATTTTCCAGTTTTTTCCTCCTTATTTTAGAAGATCAGAGTTGAAGTCTGTTGTGTTTTTTAGTTCTCTTTTTTTTAATCACCCCCCCCCTACAACTTTGTTATATAATATATAGCTTGAATTACAATGCATTGTGATGCCAAATGGACCAATAACCTTTGTGTGAATATATTAATATTACTCCACCTACCTTCTTTTTTAATAACTATTCATTATATTCAAAACCATTTTGGATTCACTACAAAAATATATATATATATATATGCTTAAGGAATTGACTACAACCATTTATTTTACAAGATTTAATAAATTTAATTTATTTGTTTATTTATTTCAATTGCTATTCAACAATAATAAAAATAGCAATATTTATTTCCCAGTTAATGATAGTTCTGATAAAATTATTATTTTATCCCTAGTAAAAGCCTACACTGGGTTTAAAACCTCTTCTCCACTCAAGCAGATTTTCTAGCACATCCAGAACAGTCTTTATTTAAAGCCACTTATTAAAATTTTCATGCCAGATATATTATTATGATTTAAAATTTTGGATTATTCAATACAGGACCTAAGTAAAAGGTCACAATATATATGTATGGATTTTATATATATGCCTATGTGTGATATGGATCGATATATGTATATATATTTTGATATACATATGTGTATTATACCGGACAAAAGCTTTAGACTCGCATAAACTGACCGCCAGGGCGCCACTAGTCCGAAATTTGGAACTAGACATTTATTTTTAAGGGGTTACAGATATGCGAATCGAATGCGCTGGACTAGCTCAATCAAGCAAATGAGATCTATGTTTTGTTCAGTGAGTTGGAAAGGTAGCACCAGAAAACAAAATCAACTAAGTAAATAAATAATTTTATTAAAAGTATGATTAAATAAACATAAATCTAAATAATAATCGTTAAAGCACACTTAAAATATGTACTACACGTACATTCGTCAAAATTGAACTAAAATATTTATAAGGCTTTGAGAGCGATTTCCTGTGCGTGAAAGAGTGCAAAATACTGGCAGTACAGAAGTATTAGTAAGTATACAGTGATCTCATGCCAGACAGAGGAAGTTAGCTTCCTGCTTATAACCCATAGTTAGGAAAAGAGATTTATGTCGAAACAGAAGAAATTCGAAGGTAGCTTCCAAAACATTAATAATAATAATAAAAAGAGTGTTGAAAGTTATTACTTTCAATCGATTGACCTCCCTCTGAGTGAGACAGGCTAGGAGCTCACGATCTACCTATTGAGAGGGTTATAACGATCGTACGTGCCCCTAATAAACGAATTGGAAGCTTGAAGAAATAAAACTAAGAACTATTATATTTCTTAATAATCTAAGGAATAAGAAAGTAGCTTCCAAAACATTAATAATAATAAAAAGAGTGTTGAAAGTTATTACTTTCAATCGATTGACCTCCCTCTGAGTGAGACAGGCTAGGAGCTCACGATCTACCTATTGAGAGGGTTAAAACGATCGTACGTGCCCCTAATAAACGAATTGGAAGCTTGAAGAAATAAAACTAAGAACTATTATATTTCTTAATAGTCTATTATAAATAAAGTTTCACGACATAAGTAGAACTAATAATAAAATGGGTTACGAGCCAGAAGTCAATTAAAATAGTCTGTAATATCCAGACAGCTTTCTATAATAAAAGGGATGTGAGATTATAAATAAACTACTATCTTACTTACTAAGACTTAAATAGGACGGACAGTAATAGGTTTGAAACTAACACTCGTTAAAAAAAAAAATTTCAAGCACACAGAAATCGAATTACATAAGATACAACTTAAAAAACATTTATATTTAAAAACAAAAGGGAACAAATCTAAGACAACATTATTTAAATTGCAAAAATGTAAGATACCTTAATAATTTATTTCAATGCTAGTGCACTAGTCTTCTTAGGTTAGTCCGTTGCTCTGGATTCACTGACGGTAGGCTTGGGCGAGTTGGTTAGTGGTTTCTTTGGGGCCGGTTCTTATGGCATTGTAGGCAGTTAATGGAGACACAGGACATCCGATCCTGTCCTGGCGAGAAGCTTAGCACATCATGGTAAAGAAAATATTCTTGCTGTAGGTTTAATGTTCATTCTAGGTAGAATAATTACTGGATCAGCTTTCAGAATATGCAGGAATCGTTCTTTTCAAGTATTTTGGCAGGAATCGTGCAATTCTCCTGTCAGAGTTGGTGTCTGTCTCTTTGCGCTGGTGCAAGTATTCTAGCTGATGCCAGTATTGAAAGCTAGTCCAAGATAATCCAATGGCATGATTCAACCTGTTATATCTGAATCATATCTCCTAAACCAATTACCAAACTTTTTCTTTTTAATTAAAATTTAAAAATTCTCAATCTAGATAACAATAGTTATCTAATTAACAAAATAAATTGCCCTTTACAGATCTAGGAATTAACTAATGAAAAATTCTTTTCTTTTTGTTTTCTTTCTTTTTTAATTAGCCTTATCAATCTAAACCCCCAAATCTGAAAAGCAATCTATTTGTACACTTTCCTTTTACATAAATTTAGCAAAAAAAAAAAAATCTTAGTTTTCTTTTATTTTCAAAATTAAAATTAAAAACCAAATATAACTGTGGTATTAAAATATAATTCCCACGCACATACATATATATTTGTACAAGCATTAAAAAAAAACTTTTAATCAAGTTTTACAAACGAAACCTTATATAAAAATTTATTTTATTTTCTTCACCCCTATAAAACTATAATTTTTGTAATGGTGTCTTAAACATCCATTACAGTATATATATAGGAAGTAATGGTTATGTATTTATAACATTCAAATATTGTAGCTCTGATGAAGACTGCTGGATAGTTGAAACTGTCAGGAAAATAAAGAAGTTTTATTGAAAAAAATTTTTTTTTGCATTAAAGTATATATGAAAAAAGTTATTATAAGCAATGTATATATATATGAATATATGAAGAAATGCAAAGAAAGTAAAGGAGAAGAATAAGAGTATATACTTCTAATAAATAATACAGGAACAGATGAAATTATGAAATGTAATAAGATTTTTGCAGTACATGGTTTTCCCAAATTTATTGTGTTTGACATTGGAGCAGATTTCAGAGGACACTGAATGCAACAGTATTGTGAAAGTAAGGGCATTAGACATATTTGAATATCATCATACCATCCTGAGTCAAATGGACAGGCAGAAAAAGCAGTTTAACAAATGAAGAAAAGTCTACAGAAGATGAAAACATCAGATATTCAAGAAGCATTACAAAAGATAAAGTTATGTCAACATTTAACACTGCCCACAGCAACAGGAAAATCACTCGCAGACTTGTTTTTAGGAAGAAAGCTAAGGCTTAAGTTGTCGCTACTTCAACAAAAAAGCATTCATTAGTCAATAGCAAACTGCATACAAACTTTAATGTTGGAGAGAGAGTATGGGTACATGATATTTTGCGTAAGAAATGGATGTAAGGAGTTATTGATAAGATAAGAGTGAATCAACTTTGCATAATTCAAGGGCAGAATAATATTTAATATACTAGGAACATAAATCATGAGGAGGCATGAAGAAGATGATATGCAATTTCTATGGCCATTGGATACAAAACTAGAGGTGAAAGTAGAACCATATATGAAGGAAAGTATGGATTATCGAAAATGAGGGGAAAAAGCTGTGAAATACAACAAAATTACACACATAGAACGAAATGGTCGAAAAGACAGATAGTAAATTAAATCAGCCAATATAATTTGAAGTACCGGAAACTAGAAAGCTGTAATTTTAAAAAACACATTGAATTTTAAAAGAAAAAGAAAAGCACTCCAGAAGAAAAGATAAGAATTTGGAGAGAAAGAATAACTTAAGGGAATGAGAATAAATGTATAGTGGTGTTTATATAAATAGAAATAATTAATTACGGGATTTTTTTTGTTGTTTCAAAATGATAAAGAGAAAATATGTAAGATATGTTTGTTTAATTAATGGAAAAAAAAAAGAGCTTTTTCATCTGTAATTATTAAAATTAGAAGTTAATGAAAATTAATTTGAATTAATAAGACAGGAAATGATTAGACTGTCTGAATAAATTAAAATACATTAAATCTGTAAATGCAGAATTTAATTAGTGAGAAGGTAAGAAATTCAGAGATATATAAAGAGTGGAAAAGAAAAAGACACAACAGAATTTCTCCATTTTTAAAATTATGCATACCATCAAGATACTGGTCCCAGACAATAGTTACGTGAAGGTTAATGAGCTGGTTAGAATTTTATACAGATCATCCTAATATTATTATTTCATATATGCCTGACAAGGCTATCCAAGGATATATTATCAAATGCTAAAGTAGAAATGTTGATTATTATAAATTGATGGGACATAGCAAATAATAGCTGTCTTTAGTTAAGGATAGCCATATCTCATAACAAAGGCATTAGTGATTTCATTTTTAAATTAGTGCAGTTTAGAGTTTTGTATTATTGGGGGACATTGTTTGTCATATCAATAAAGACTTAGTTTTAGCATATTGGGTTTGTAAATTTATTGAATAATATTTTAATCTATTTTACTGTGATATTTTAATAGTTTGTTTTGCAGCGGTTGATCATGTCATCCAGATTATGAAGGCTTAATTAAAATCATCGAAAAGTTAAGATTGTGAACTAGTGAGTAGAACATTATAAACTTATTTTCTGAATAGGAAATGAAAAGACTAGATATTGTAAGACATTGTTTTAATGAACCCTGGGGAGAAAAATCTAATGAACATGGAAATTTTGCATTCAAGTAGAGATAATAGTATAAGTATTATTTGAATCCAAGACTAAAAGATAGTTTTATAAATAGCATTTTAACAAGAAAGAAAAATTTGGTGATCGCTAGACTGGACAAAGTAATTCCAAGAGCTGCAGTCATTATTCAGTTATCTTTTGTCAGTCAATTAGCATGATATAAATATGCATTAAAAATGAATATAAAAATAGTTATATGAAGATATTAGGGAGTTAAATTCTTGTGATGGGCCATGAAAGATTTGATTCAATTTTTAGAAATTCTTGTTCAGAATAAGAAATAAGATAAACAAGAGTTCTAATATTTTGTAGAGAAAATGGTATGATAATTATGAAAACATTATTTACAGATGAAAAATTAATGTAATAAAATATACATTGCATTATGTTTTGGCTCTATAATTCCTGAATAAGAATAAATTATTTTATGAATTAATTTTCTTTAAAACACAGGAAATAAAAACCACCACCATGGCTCAATTTCTTCACGCACTTTAATACAAATTACAATATATATAATGATATGATATATAAATATACCAAAATATAATATTTATATGAGTTCACTCTCTTCTCATTTACATAGATCCCTGCTCCATTGCTTTGGGATACAAGTCCCTTTCACTTAATATACACCTGGGTCTCGTTTTATGCGAATTATTTTAATGCGATTTTTGAAGTTATGCGATTCATGTTTCTTCTTAATATCTTTCATATTTCATTATATTTATTAGATATCAAGAAATTTAAATTATTAATAACTTATTTTGACTTGAAATACTTTTTTTCCTCCAAAAATATAACGTTATATTAGCAGCTAACGTGGATATGCCTAAAGCTGTATTTAGAACTTAGCTTCTATGTAAATAACCTATTTATACTAATGAATAAATAATAATAATAGATTTATACTTATATATAAAAATATCGCAATAAATATTCAAAAAATTTAAACTTTTAAACCGTATTTTGTTATATATAACAGAAATAAATAATCTTAGATTTTTAAAATAAAAAATGAAGATTTTATAAATTGAAAATAGTCTTTCTAATGATAATGTATAATCTTTTTGTTTTCATTGCCATCTCATTTTTTAATATAGAAACAGAAAACCATTAAGACAGCACAAGACTGAAACTGGCGCTAGTTGTACATCACATCACGAATAAAAATAAAGTGGCTAACAGGTTTCTCTGGGCATAATTGCTGAGAGATTCTTGACTTCGTTTAAGGAAAAGCCACAATACATTATGTCACATCGAATCTGATTTCTTACCAGTTTACAAACGAACACTAGCGGTAATGGTTAAAATATGTATGAAAAATGTAAAATTAAATACTGTAGTAATAAAAAAAGTTTGTCTTGTATTAATTTTTTTCAAATATTTGAAATTTTTTATTAGTCATACTTTATTTCCTTATTTTTTTAATGCGAATTTGAAAGTAATTTTTCCTTGTTGCTTTGCTTTTATGCGAATTCTGAAAATTACAGCACCTATTCCTCATTTTTCAAAGTAAATTAAGTATATTTTTGTGCAATTTTTTTTAATGCGGGTTTTCTGAGGAACCTATCTACCGCATAAAACAAGACCCAGGTGTATACTCAATAGTTAAATAACAAATAGAAGACAAAATATTATCTTTGCCACAATTAAAGTCTTTTAATCCTGCAGACCCTTAAGGCATTTTAAAATCATAATAAGATCCAGATGATCTGTTTTAACCCTAGTTGGCTTAAGTACCTTTCAGGAGCAGAGATCCTGGGTAATAAGATGTCCTTTCTCCTTTGGTTTCTTCTGCTGCTTCTCATTGGGAATCCCAGTTGACCCGAAATGATGAAGATGGGTCTGTTCGTCTTTTTATATTTTTTTCCATTTTGTTTTCTGGAATAATAATATAGTTCATGAAGATCTGAGTGGAGAGTTTTATTGAATTTTCTCTGTTATCTGATATTATTTTTTTTTCCTTTTTGTAATTAGTTCTTGTTACAATATTTCAATTAAATATTTTATTTAATTAATATTTGATTTTCTCTATTATTTTCTTTTTAATTCACATAATTTTAATATACATACATTTTACGTTGACTAGATTGTTTTTATTTAAAATATTTTTAAATGAGTGTATGCATTCTTAATAAAGAGTGAACATGCTGATCCTAAAGGTGATGATAGTAGAACTGAAATTACCTTTAATAAGAATTAAGAACAATTGTTAAAATAAAATGAACAATTAGAGAAAAAATTCCAGCTCTGCAGGATATGAAAATAAACAAAAATAAAAATAAGCTGATTGATAAAGTGAATTCAAATATTGAAAGAATATGTAAGAGATAAGTAAAGGTAATAGATTATGAAATCACTAAGAAACATGAAAACCTTAGGTTAGTAATGAGATGATATGTAAAATAATAGAATATGTAAATATGAATTTTATAAAAGGTAAGAATATATATATGACAAACCACATTTAAACTTTTTTATAAATCTTGATTTATTATATGAACTATTATAACCTACAAAAATATACTCCAATGTTTCAACTATATTCTTTTGTAAAGAAGGAGTTTGTGTATAGTTTGTTGTATATATTATAACGGGATGGGGAATCGAGGTTGGTCATACCTCGAGTGATGGCAAATCGGAAATCATCAAAATATAAATTTTACAAATAACGAAATTTAAGATATTCTTAAAGAGATATTAAAGTAAATATTTAAGAAATGTTATATATTCAAAAGCATGAGATCATAAAATATCTGTGAGATCAGTAATGAGATCAATATATCTCTGTGAGAGATCAGCCCAATTAACTCCTCAGAGCAACTACAAATATAATAAGTTTAACCAGCATTATAAATAAGTGAAAGTACTCATACAAGTAATAAGCATCATAATGAATGATTAGCATTAAAAATACATCAATACAATAAATCAACAATCCATCTTGCTGCTGGATTTGAAATGGGTCTACTTTAGACCAGGCCAACTATTTAGCTTTTGCAGCTTGGGATAATTATTTAAACCTTAATTTGGATGCACAAACTTACATACTGGGACATTAAAACATGCTGATCATCATCAGTGATCTGGCCACTTAATATTATTAATAGACTGGCCAACTATAAACTTAATTTTTAATAAGACTAAACTAAAAAATGCAGTGGATGGGTTTTATAATCTTATGTGCCAACCAGGATGATGATTGGTCATCACTGGTTGCCCAAAAGCACTAATATACATCCCCATTCATATAATCAGACCATTATGCATGAATCTAGCTCATATAACATAACTTCCATTACTGTATTGTGATCAAGAGAATTAAGTTCACTGGAATAATTTTAACAAAGAAACACAAATTTATTAATAATAATAATAAAATGATATTAAGGTCTTTAGAATATTGCTTTACAATTAGAAGCCTTCTTATTTTGATTAAGATACAATAATAATAAAATATATTGTGATTTACAATATTCATATACCAAATTCAAGGTACTATTATGGTTTACATATCTGTTCCATTACGTTTACCTTAAGCCCATTCAGCACACAGGCATGTGGTTTGATACAAAAACAAACATGTTTGAATTGACATTTAATAATAATAAAAATGATTAAATTTTACATATATGTGTTGATTAATATGAAATCAAAATTCGATTTTTACAATCGGTTTATATACAACATATATATGTATAGGTGCACCGACGCACTTTTTACTATTACATGAATATATTTCAATTGGTATTTAATAAAATTATTTAAAAAATGATTAAATTTTACATATATGTTCTATTTGACACTCAATGATACATATACGCACACATACATGTGTGTGCATGTAATTTCTGAACATATTTAAACTGTCCTAAAATAATACACGATTAAACTTTTCAACTTATTTTTAATAATACGAATACCTATGCTAGGTTTACTTAAACACATATAGAATTGCACAGATTATTAACATAACAAATTTAATTTTGTCAAAACAATAAATGACTTTAATTTTTATAATTACTAATTCCATTTTGAATACACATAAAATTTACATATATACTATAATGGTCAGAGAAGATCACAGTCTTACCATATCTGCACTACAGGGCGCCATTAGGCTACTTGAACCTAGAAAATTTAAAATAGGCAGATATGCGCTGTTAAGATCTTATTTTACATATATATTTTATTCCGACCGCCAGCCCATGCCACTAGCTCAGTGAGACGCAGAGATTTATAAAATATAAATTCTTAAAATATTTTTTTCAATATTAACAAAAATAACACACACAAATATTTATTAAACATATATACATTTAAAATTATTTTAGTATGCTCTTTAATTTTAGCATTTAATTTATTTTTTTACCTTTTTTTATTTTTGAAGTTTGCACAGATGAATTTAATATTTTATTAAAATGTCGAGTATGAATAGACTACATAGATTGCATTTGAAAAGAAAATATTCTATCCCTTATTTAACCTTAGGCCAAAAGTTCGCAGTTAAACCAACGTCAATCCATCTAATATATCGATGTATTCAATGCAGTATGAATATGACAGCACAAATACCATACTGTCAGGAATGTAAATCTGAACAGCATGGTTATAATTGAAGAAATTGTCTGTCATCCAGTACAAGAATGTTACATCTATCTGGCAAGAAGAACAATAAAAAAAAAACTCCATAGGAAGGGATTGTGGTCCTTTTTGCCAACTTACAATCCCATTCCATAGGCAACGGGGTGATCCAAGGAGCAGGGAATACCGTCTGTCTCCGATGGTCAATAAGAAAGGCTTATTTTGCCCGAGTGCAGCGTATAAGGTGATCCTGCACGTAGCAGACCTCATACTACATTTACTAATTACACCAATATATCCAATCCATTGACCCAGTTTAACTACGAAACAAATAACCTAAGATTTACCCTCCCTTAATTAAACTAATATAACTTTACAAATCTATGCAGCCATTCATGCCCGACTTAAATTTAGCATTTATTAAGTTTAGTTTAACAAAAAAAAAAAATCATAATAAAACTTAAAAGAACAAAAAAAAAAAAAATGGAAATGATTTTTAAAAAAAAAAATACATCAAATAAAATTAATTATTAATAATAATTTACGTTGGTCAGATAGGATTCTAGTTCTGTTAAATAGGGAACAAGTTTTAGAAATAAAGTTTTTATTCTTTTCAAATACTGGAATTTTAGAATTATAATTAAAGTTTATTAGAGTTCATAAAGTTCTTATGGTTTAAAAGAAAAATCCATACTTTCTGGTTGCTTGCAACTTGTAAGGTGTTAATTCCCATGAGGTCCTTTATTGTGGCTGGCATTTTATTGCTGGATCTTGGTGTCCTGGGGTACACGATATAGGAAGACAATGTCATTTCCTTTCTTTATAATTAACTGAAGGAATTGGAAGTGTGTCTTTCCAATCCCTTCTTCAACTCTCCCCGCATCAACACATATAGCACATCTCTTTTTCTTTCCCAGCTCTTTCTTCACTAAAATTTATTTCCAAACTTTTTATTTTATATTAGAATTTTGGATTGAGTGGACATTACGTCATGACGATGATCAATCCCTCGTTGAGGTTCATTTCCTGAGGGCTTTCTTTTATTGGCTGTTCTGTTCCTATTGTTTTTCCTCTCCTATCTGACCTTTAATTATACATTTTGAAATGCCCAAAGGCTAGTTCACTTGGACTAATTAATAATCATTTCCATTTTATACAATAGCATTAATTAATTTATTGTACAAACTTAAAGATATATTTTTATCTTTAAATCTTTACTGAAAATTTAGTTTTACAATAATTTCTTTTTCTTTAATAAAGTTTTCTTTTAATAATTTTTCATCTGTGCGATTTTATATATATAAAGTTTAGATGACTTTTAACTTTCAAATTTTATTTCTTAAAAAAGTTTTTATATGCGAACTTTTCTTTTTAATGTCTAATTTTTAAAATAAATAATGTAACGGCGTTTGTGCCCGTTACATATCAGTAAACTTGCTTTAAAAAAAAATAAACAAAAAAAAATATTTTACTTAGGGTTAGTAATTACGGTACACGATTAACGAAGACATTTGGTTAGTAATTCTACAAAAAGATTATATGCAAAAAAGAAATGTTGACTATCGTAAATTAAAAGGGTTGGCTGATTCATACTTCTCAGGAGGGTATCTGAATTAGTTCTGTATGAGTGGGATTGACAGGTTTTAGTCAGTGGTGTGGGATTCATTCTTTCTTTGGCATTCAAGTAGTTCACTATTTTGGCTCCAGAATTTTTCAATCATCTAGCCACTTGGAGATTAATTTATGAACTAGACTACTGCTGATATTTTCTAAGAAATCCATTATACAGTTCTTTTAAGAACTCTTGATTTCCTAAGGATTTAATGAACCAGTCAAAATAATGAATGAACATTTAACAAAAATTATTATAATATACAAAAAAAAAAGGAAAATATGAAGCAATCTACCAGAAATTCCAGGAAAATGACCATGGGGTAGACAACCAGCGGGTGCACCAGCCCTTTGTCCCAAGCGCCAAAATGTGATCACGCCAGTTCCATTCGGCCACGATGATGACAAAAGCCACCTTGCCTATGCCTGAATGAGTAGAAATTCTTACAGCACAGCCGTTTGACTTGTAGCCCACTCAAAGACAGTCAGGAAAAGATGAAGACACTTATATAAGTTTCTTTTAAAAATATTTTATTATTGAATTAATTCGTTCTGATATTTTCAATGATTAAAGATATATATATATATTTTCTTATTATTATTAATCATTTAAAAAAAAAGAGAGAGAGAAAGTTGTCTCTTGTATATATATATTGAATTTACAGTTATTACAGGCAAAATGATACAGCTTTTACTTAAATCTTTTAATTCATTTTTATATTTCAAATTCTAGTATTTTCAACAAAGGTTGCAATTAGTTTTTTTTTTATTATTATTTTATTGCTGTTTGTTTTTCTTCTTGTTGAAAACTGTCATATGCAAATATACATGTGTATATACGCGCACATACACTGGTAATATTCGGTAAATACGATACCTCATGTTGCATATCTGAAATGTATTTATCCGTATATCTTTAAGTTATTTTTGTCACTGTGGTACTTTATGATGAGTGCCAAAGGGTTTATTTATTATGAATTTCCTGTAAGCAAGTCCACTAATAACTTTATATTTAGAATAGTGGGGGAGTGTATAATTGTGATGCACGTATATACATGCATAAGAATTTATCGTAAAAGGCAAATAGATACAGTACCTCATGTTGAGTACTTTATGGTATCTGAGCTAATGCAACCTAATTGACATATTGAAAAATATGAAATTAGTGAAATATGTCATAGTGCAAATATATGTATGCATAGATGGTGTTTTTTTTTTTATTTTATCAATAAAAAAGGTTTTAAAGTCCTGAGTGAAAGTGTAAGCCTGTATAACCGAAAATCTTTTATAATGAGAAATATATATATATCAAATCACACAAGACATTACGTATTTCTACAGGGTAAAAAGCTCAGACCACTTCCGTTCCTTATAAAACATTGTAAATAGCTTTAGGGATTTATTATTTTCTTATTTAAAATTGTATTTTATCTATTTCAACGCCTCGAATATATATATATGGGTTTGTGATAATTAATTATTTAGTATTTTTTTTATTATATCATCATTAGTATGAAACGGTGGTGGGTATTTGGGATTAAATAAATATTTAATCATAATATTAAACTTGTTTCGTTTTTGTATTATTATTTATTTCATAAAATGTATTCTTTCCTTATCAACCGCGTACCTGTAATAACCATTTAACTTACCCATTGAATGCCCTAGATGTAGAGTACTGAGCTAGCCACACGGGATATTGCTCTACCAGGGTGTTAAATCTTATTCTTATGTTCCGCTAGACATATGGTATGCACATCCTTCTAGGAGGGGGGGTTCATTTTTGATTCTTTTCTAGAAGTGGCGCGTAAAAGCTATCTGTAAATAGACTTTTCAAAGGTGTGTACTTGCCATAGGTTTTAAACATCCGGGCATTCAAGTAAGATATCAACTAAAGGGGATTTTTAGTTGGCAGAGTCCTGTCAATTCACTCTTTCTATCAGTTTAGCTGGAAGTACCAATATATATGAGTACAGACAATCAGTTAAATTGGTATCCATTTCTTCCCTGTTAAATCTTGATCACTTCATGCTCAGTGCAAGATTAGGATTAGAAATCTGCAGGGAAGTATGGTCTGATATAATACATATATATCATCAAAAAAAAATTAGTTTATCACTCTACCACAGCTTTCTTTTTTTAAAAAAAAAAAAAAAAAAAGTATAGTCAATTTTTGACAGGTTAGAAAAGTTCCTTTTTATCAGGTTACTCTCAGTCAATTATAAATGTCTTTTAAAAAATATATATTTTAGCAAATTTTTTTTGTTCCTTTTCTTTAAAAAATTTTAATCAGCCTTTTTACAGATTAGTTTAATTAATTATAATGCTTTTAGAATTTAAAATATAATTTTCAAAATGTCTTCTTGTTTTCTTAATAAATGATTTTAAACAAAATCGTTATATATTATATGTTTCACAAGGAGAATGTCATTTCAAAAAATAAATTATTTATAATAACTCATGTTATATATATGCGACATGATGCATTTGTCTGATTTCTTTTATGTACACATAGCAGCGTATGTCTAATGATTTCTTCATTATGGGATTCCCTTGTGAGTTTGTCTTGGAAAGACTGGTCAATTGTCAGCATCGAGATAAGTAGAGTCCAGGTAAATTGGTCTGCAGTGATCTCCCTTCTGTCCAGAATTGTTCCACGCAAGCAGTTGTCTTGTTCACATTTAAGCAGGCTATTAAATACAGAAGTGGGTCAGGCTTCATGATCCAAAATTCCAGTATAGTAAATTAGTAGACTGCTGCTGCCGTGCAGTCTTACATCTTCATAGCAATTCTCTGTATAATTCTGCCAGCCATTTCTCTGGCCAACTACAGCAAACTAAATTCCACACTGTTTCTTAGAAATATTAAAATCAGATTCTTGCAACTAGCTACTCTGCTACGGCTATCAACTATTGCAACTAACTACTTCTCTGCATATTATTAGCTAACAAACTTGTAGCTGGCCAATTTGGTCAGCTAAATTGCTGCCAACTGCTCAAAAATACTAGCCAAAAACTGAACTGATATTTTTATCAGCCCTTTTTATAAGAGTCATCTGAGGTGATAAAAAGACCTTAATTGAAAGCAGTTTTTTCTGTCTAATCCTTATCTTGATTAAAAACAATTTTAATAAACTACTTTTAGATTTTTACTAAAGTGTCATCTACATGTTTTTACTTAGACAAAGAATTGTACACAAGCATTAATCAAAAGATTTCAAAAATAGATAATAGAAATTTTTATAACTATCAGAAACATGCTTCTTTTTAAATTCAAAATCAGAATAGAATATTAATTTATTTAAACCTTTTTAGATGTTTTAATTTATAATAAAATTCTGTTTTAAATCTAGTTATTTAACCCTTTACAATTATTATTATTCCCAGTGAATGTAGAAAAGTATCTACAAAAATTTGTCTGTGTTTATTTCTACTTTTCTACTCCTTTATATATATGTGCACACACACAACTTCTGTGCTATGTAACCCAAGCAATTACAATATATATAAATTAATGGCCTATTTTTAAAACAGAAGACTGTGTTTGTTATTTTGTAATTTCTTTAGAAATATATATAGAAGGCTAATAGTAAATTGAAATGTGAAATAGATAAAGTCATGACAGAATAGCCAGAAAGAGTAAATAGAGGAATTACAATAGAAAAAAGTTTTTTTTACTACTCAGTAGAATAAAACAGTAATAAGAAAATAAAGATGAGAATATGCAAAACATTTATATAATAAAAATAATAAGGCTTCATCTATATTTATGAAAAAAAGAAGTCAGATAGAAAATAATGAAACGTTCCATAAAAATGAAAGAAAAAATTTAATTAAGATTGAAATGGGATTTGTGAAATTCAGGGAGGAGAATTTAAGAAAATTAGTCAAATGTAATTAAGAGTTGATAGCAGATGCTTTTTCAGGGATTATGGTTAAACGCCAACCTGGAATCTGCAGACCCCTTGTCAGACTTAGAAGAAATCTCTGAAAATTAGGACTTATACAATACATAATAATACCAAAATGTTTTTTTAATTCTCATTCTCTCTTTGAGTGCGAAAGATTTTTCCAGAAATTATTTAATTGTGATTTCTTGTATTTTGTAGAATATTCTCAAGTAGTTTTTAGGATTGAATATACTTTATGTATATTTTGAGAAATTAATGTTGCTGGTTATTCTACTGATCTGTTCTGCCTTTACTGGTTAAATTCACTTTTATTTTAAAATATCTCTTTTTCTACCAAACAAAAAATAATTCCTTCATTTTTTTAATTTTGCATTTTTTTAAGTTTTATTAAAATATTTTGTTTTAAAATTAAAAAATATATTGTTGTTTCTGTTCTCATGGACTGCAATCAATGGAATTCTTTGGTTTTGTTAATTTTGAAGAAGTCATATTTTAAAAATTACATTATACACCATAATTTTTTGAGAGAAGTAAAGTTTCTAAAAATATAAAGGAGTCAAAAAGATTTGAGAACTTCTCTGGAGAAAAGATTTAATTCAATGAAATATAAGGATTTTAATATTTAGTTTAGTTTTGCATGTGAAGAAGGATCTTGTATAGATGGAATTCTAATAAACTAATTTGATGAGAAGTATAGAGATGCATAAAAAAAGACAGAGTTAATATTTTTTATTAATCTTGAAAATGATGAAATTTCAGTGCTTTATTGACGATGAAAAGGAGGAATGTTTATTAGGAAATTTGTACATAAGTCTTAAGATATTGTCTATAGTGAGACTGAAAGGATCATTCTAGCAAATTAGTATAAATAAATAAATATAAAAAAAATAATACAAAACAAGAATCATTAGTAAGATTATTCTATTAATCTCTTTGATGAGATCAATTCGTTAAAACTCAGGGTAAATATAAGATAATAGTTTAGAGTATAAGGACACAACATTAGCATCATCATCAAGTCAGAATAATTGTGGAATGGAAAAAAGTGTATATGATAGTGAGTTAGCACAAGGAGACATACACTGGAAATTTCATACATTTAGATATAGTAATTAAAAATATATACTACTATAACTAATAAAGTCAGTATGCAAGAAAAAAAATGATTATAATAATAAATCAATTATTATTTTAAAATTAATAATATGTAAAAAAAAAAATATGTTTAAAAATGCATGTTTTGTTATTCACAATGAGTTTATGACAAAAAAAAAAAGAATGGAACACTTGCCCTTTGTAAAAAATAGAATGATATGAAAAATAAAATATAAAAGATCATCAAGATTCTAATTGTTTTTATAAAGGAAAGACTACATTTTTTTTATTTGCATAATGGTCATTAACTATATAGAAGGCTAAAGAAGAGCAATGAGGAATGGAGGCAATACCCTCCTTTTCTTCATCTGCTGTATTCATAAGGAACCGGGGTGATTCCTATAATTTTATCATTAAGGCCTTGGCAATGATAAGGCTATTAATATATGGTAGATCTGGATTCAGTTCAGTCCCATATAGCTATTTAAGTTAGATAGCTGGAGTTAAAGATATTTTCATGTCTGAAAATTTCAGAGTTTCTACTTAAATATTACGTATTGAATAAGTGCTGGTTTTCAGTTGATATTTTAGATCTAGTGTCTGAATGTTCTAGCTCCTCATTGAGTTGAACCAGAAGCTTGAAATCAATTGACCTGGGAATAGGAACGTTCCAGATCTTTAGATTTAAATGTTTTCTCTTACCGCACTTATAAATTAAGAGTTTGTTTGGTACGCTCTGTATATTACATATTTGTAAATACAAGCTTATAAAAGTAATGTCATGCTATATATGAATTGCTTTATTGTGTACCAGTCAGAACTATATATTCATCTAACAAGATTTAGAACTGAAAGTACTCTAAATCCAATCATGCCCAAGATACACAGGTCAGGAGCAATCGTGGATTCTGTCCTATTTGCCCTTCTCTAAAACTATAACATTATGAACAATATTTCTGTTGATAATAGATAAATTTTATTCATTCCAATCGCAGAGACACAGCGAAGAAACATTTTAAACAAAGACTATCAAATCTTAAATTAGACACATACCTTAAGTATAGGAAAAATTAATGACTCTGATAAATTGCAAATGGCTTAGCATGATAAAGAAAGCATGAATTATAATCAGTATCCATCCACGATGAGCAAGAACAAAGTGTAACCCTAGGATAAATACCCTTTAAAGTAATTTGTTATAGCTTCTAAAAATACTATTATTAAGATAATGAATGAGTGAGATTCAATGAGATACGAATGCATAAATAATTATTAACATATAACAATTTAATGAACATAGATAAGTTTATTTATATAAATTAACATAGCACAGATTTCACACGGTTAATAATTTGTGTATGGACAGAGGGCATGATTTATAATACATTACAGATATAGATTCACTGGCTAAGGAAATGCGCAAGTGATAATTTACGTATATAGGCAATAATTGACATATGTTACGGAAATACGGCTTAATCTGCTAATGGGAATTACAAATGAAATTTAATAAATTAATGCTTTTAACGCTATGGCAGATCAAACATAGATGATGATCATTAATTTATGATTACATAGAAGAGACATTTATAAAATAACCTCCAAAGGAAGGCTTATACTTTGATACAATAGTTAAGTAACTTGATACATTAAGAGAAACTAATTAATATATTTATTAATTATCTGAAAGCAATCAGCATTTATATACATAGTAACAGTTTAGTTCAACAATTGTATTCTATATGAGTGTGCCCAAACCTGTTCAAATGAGAGGACGGGTAGCTTAAATAAGTTTTACTATGATATTTCTAAAATATTAGTAACAATCAAAAGAATGGTTTATAAAGATTACTGCGTCACGACTTATAGATAATATAGAGCGTACACGTAATAAAAAGAAAATTGCGGTGCTGACTGCAATGATAGCGGCAGAAAGGAATTCAGGTCTGTCTTTGGACTGAGGCTTCATCATTTATAAAAGTCCACTTTTATCTATGACAGAGCGGTGTTTGGAGAGATGATTGGTAAGGGTACTATGGTCCGGGCTTGCAGACATTATCCTATGCAGGGCCTCAATATTGTCCTGAGGTCAGTGCTACCAAACCTCATTTTGGGACAAATTATATGAAGAATATCAGGAACCTCCAGAGAATAAGTATGACAAAGCAAAATATGATACTTTTAATGAGTAAGCAACACTAAATACGGCTCAGATCTTTAATGATAGGTATCTTAATTAAAACCCCAACTAAAGTAATACTAATATCATGTGTAATGCCATAATGAAATATTACCCCATTCAGGAAGATACTTATATGACTTTGGCAAATTAGAATGTCAAAAACAAAAAAGCAGAAAAATATTATTCCCTCTATTTAAGGAGTCCAAGTATAATCCAACGATAGATAGATTATAAAACAAATTACAATGCTCAATGGTGTGATGAGCAAATGAGTAATTATTAAAATGAATTGATCATCAAAGTTTATTTAAAGGACATAAAATGTATTTAAAATCAATAGTGTTAAACAGAGAGGAAATATGTTTTATAATATCCCATAATATGATGGTTTAATAGTCCGCCATTAAACACATATTTTAAACAGGCAAAACTCACTATACGTATGCCACACACAGCAAGCTAGAGTAATCAATGGATGCCAGAAGGCTTGTGCATAAAATCCCCATCTAGTGCCTACTCATCCAATATCCCCAGACTAGTTTCTGGCTTATGGCCTTCGTCAGCGAGGAGCCTTGGACCTGAAAGCACTGCATCTAGATCTTAGGATCTAATGCAACCCTCCAGCAACCACCTTTTATCTCCATTTAACTACAAAACTATGGGTCTTAAACTGAAAACACTTTAATGTTTCCAATTCAAGTCCATCAGCTTATATAGGCTCCTCGCCGATGAAGGCCTTAAGACAGAAACTAGTCTGGGAATATTGGATGAGTAGGCACTAGATGGGGATTTTATGCACAAGCCTTCTGGCATCCATTGATTACTCTAGCTTGCTGTGTGTGGCATACGTATAGTCAGTTTTGCCTGTTTTAACAACAGTTATACACAAGCATAAGAGATGGTGGTTATGTGATTTGGCTTAAAACACATATTTACATATTTAATCGAGCGAACTTTTCATTTAGTAAGAAATTTTAAGTTTGAGTATTTAAGCATCCTATAATATCAGATGGTGGCTGAAATGATATGTTCGCTAGATTGAATCGTTAGCACATCAAAATCAACTCAATAGAAAATATGATTAGAGCATGAAATTTACGTGGTAATGACAGATTAGAGATTCATAATTTTGTTCTAATATTTTACCCAAAAGAGATTTATAAATTTACAGAGAGAATCATTTAAAATTAATATAATTATGATAACTGAGTTTATAGTCAGTTAACAGATAGATAGAAGGTTAAAATATGATTATAACTAAAATTTACAGTAAAGTGAGTCCATTTAGCGGCATAAATGGATTGCCTTCCAGATGACTTCATGGCCATTTGGATTAAACATATATGAAACTTAAACATGGAAAGCACGGTCAGCAATACCGAGTATGAACAAAATAATGGTAAGCATCTTTCAAATGTCCTTTCATAGTTCAGATAAAGCAGTTTTCAAGCGGCAATGGCTTGGCAGAGAGGCAGCATGAGGATAATCTAAAGATCAGGAGAGGTGAACTTCTTCCCTCTACTCAGCGGTCATTTTTGGTACAGGTAAAAGTGACATGCGTTCATTTAGAAGGTGACCAGAACTTTTTATTCTTCTCCCTCTATACTCGAAATTTGGCAGTAGTTATACGATACCAAACCTTCCAGAAGTTCTTTACTTGAGGCAACCGCGTATGCTTTAATTGCCTAGCTTGATTTTAGTTGCTATTGTTCATTTTTTTTACTGTTGAAAGATGTAAAACAGATAAGTTCCAGAAAGTATTGTTCAAATCTATTTCTGAGTTGGAAATAGATTTAAAGATCTATATTTGAAAACTGTTGAAATAACTAAATGAAAACAAATATTTACATTAATTAATGTACACTTTCTTCTGTCTTATAACATTTTAAATTATTTTCCAGAACTTTCTCTGGTATTGCTTTAGCTTTACATTAATTGTAAACGAATAATATATAGAATTTCCTACATATTTTATTACATAAATAATATTAGTTTCCGTATCTGTAATATATATATACGAACATATACAATTAAAACAGGCAAAACTCACTATACGTATTGCCACACACAGCAAGCTAGAATAATCAATGGATGCCAGAAGGCTTGTGCATAAAATCCTCATCTAGTGCCTACTCATCCAATATCCCCAGACTAGTTTCTGGCTTGTGGCCTTCGTCAGTGAGGAGCCTTGGATCTGAGAGCACTGCACCTAGATCTTAGGATCTAATGTAATGTTTATTGACATACACAATTTTGGGTGATGAAAGGAATTTAAGATTTCAGAAATAAAATCTAATTAAAATGAATAATAAAATTGGTTAAATATAACCGTTTTAATAAAACAGGGTGGAAGTCATGTGTGTGTATATGTGTGCATAACATTCCTGGATGACCAAATATATAAAATGGGTTCAAACCCTACTTTTAAGGTTTCTAATGTCACCAGATAATTAAGTAAAATATGTACTACAGATTTTATCGTTTCAATTGATGATTAAAATTGTATACATATCTCTCATAACTGGTTTACAAATGTCTAACTATTGATACAAGCAAAACAATTGAAAATTTGGATTTCAGATCAACTTATGTGTAATTTACAGATTTTGGTGAGCCCAAAGAATGAAGAAAGTCGTTGAATCAAACACACACACACACAAAAAATGTGAATGATTAAAAAACTAAACAATAGAGGGTAAAAATGTTTTTGGCTACTGTATTTATTACTAAGAAGTTGTTTGTATTTAAGAAGTTTAAATAAGGTTTAAATTTTTCTAACATTCAACATTTAATAGATGATGGAAACAGTCTTAACATATTATGACATCTAATATGCCGTCATCACTAACCTTCAGGCAAATAATATATATATATATATGGTAAGTATAGGGGATTTGGACTCAGATTTTCAAGCACCCTTCAACTATTTACACTATCTCATACAACTGATATACATGACCACACACATGAAGAAAAGAAATAATCACCAATATATGTATTTCATGCTAAACCAGCACTCACCACACATGTAGAAAAGATAAATAATCACTAATGGACGTATTTAATGCTAAACCAGCATTCATCAGTTGATCCCACACATATATAATCAGTGCTCAGTTTATATTAAGATGGCCAACCTTCATACTTTAATGGACAGGCTTCAATCTACTCCAACCTCCACTTTTTCAGCCATCCATATCATTAAAAATCTGGTGATGAAAACCCAAATCACATGCTGATGCCAATATTATTGCCATGCCCCATAGGTCTTACATATAAACAGAAATAACGTTACTATAGCCAACAATGATAATATTAAATTTGAATTAAAAGTTTTAAAGAATAAACTATCGTATCGTACAGTATATAGATATATTTATCAAAAGTAAAGAACGAAATTTTAATATTCAACTTCGAACATTAAATTTTATTTTAAAAAACTGCAGGTTGTTTCTAAATCACCTATAGCCAATGTACACTTGTCCCTTCTAAAAGAAAATAAAGTTTTACTTTTAACATTGTCTTAATCTTAATTTAAAGTTATATATAAAACCTTGGTAATTGGGTTAATGGCTAAATGTCATTTTTGAAAGAACCGATTTTTAAATAGGCAAATTTAAAATCCAAATAATACAAAACAAAAACAAATTACAGTCAGAGAGAAAGAGTGGATTTATATATCTTGCTTTTATTTAATAATGTCAAATATTTTAATTATTGAAATCTTTTACTAAATTTACCTCCGTCTGATTCTTAAACAATAAGTCTAGCAAATTTAAAAAAGATCGAAAGTCGATCTTCCTTAATATGTGCAATTAATTAAGTATGTGTTATAACACTGTAAGAAAATATTTAAATAAGGCAATATAATATCTAAATAGTACGATATTAAATCTATTTCACAGAAAGATTAGTATATAATTCTTTAAGCAAAGAAAGTAGAATATTAGAGAGGTTTTTGTCATTTGAAATTTATAGCTACATTAAACTATTATTTTACCCGCCGTTCACGAAGGATTTTGACAAACAGTAGAATTGACTGGTTGGTCATTCAATGAAATTATATACTGGAGGCTTCTCATTTGATGACGATGGCATAGCATGTCAGCAACATGGATGGTCAAATGTAGACAAGGACTTGATCGGCCTAGCATTCGAGAGAACTCCATACTCAGCTTCACCGGCGATGGTTAGAAAAATTGCGGCGATCTACTCACTAATAATCATAGCGTTACATAATTTAACAGCTTTAAAATGAAAACTTTTAAAACTCTACAAGAAGTTTACAATAAAACTCTTCGAAAAGTGTACAGTAAATAACTAATCCTTTCTTCTTTTTGCCTCTATATATATATAGCTCAAAACAAAAGCCGGCTGTTTTCCAAATAAATTAATTCTTTTTTTTAAAGAAAATTCTTTTCTTTATTATCTAAAAGGATCTTATTGATTAGAATCTTAATGCAATTTAGTTTTGAAATTTAACTACTTGCATTTTTTAATTAAATTCCGTCTTTGATTTTATCTGATTCTACATATTTTGACAATTTAATTTATACATTAAATTGTTTTACTATTTTCAACTTAATAGTAAAATATATACATGAAGCACTTATATATTCGATGTATATGTGTATAACTGCTTCAATATCCTACACGAGATACAACCTGAGTGAGGGATATTGCAAAAGTATAAATTGATATCTGAGATCTTAAAAATGACATTATGATTGTGAGTTTTAAGGCCACAATACATTTCTTATCTATATATTTACTAATTTTTTTAAACTAATAGAAAACATGCATTAGATAAGTTACTCAATCATTTATCTTATTATTTAATGTAATATATAAGAAATTTGAAATCAGACTTTCACATGACCCTCAACTTTCCGTGCCATCTCATATTGCTGACCCACCTGATCACACATATTGATAAGGTAAATAATCACCAATATACGTCATGTTAAACCAGCTATCAATTGGTCCAGATTACTATCTCCACACATATACAATCAGTGCTCAGCTTTATGTTAAGATAGCCACTCTTCATACTTTAATGGACAGGCTTCAAACTACTTCAATCCACAATTCTTCAGCAATCCATTTCATTGAAAATCTGATGATGAAACGCTCAAAGCCCATATTAATGTCAGGGTTGTCATCCTACCCATGTTGACGTTAGTCATTTTGACCCCTCGTACTGGAGAATAATCCATTTATATACATATGCAAGGGATGGCAGATCTTTAAGGCGCTATGCTTCAATATGTAATTTAATACACTGTACAGGCTTACACATACCTGCACATATATAATGTAATATATGAGGGATTCGAAGGCTGACTTTCACATGACCCTCATCTCCATGCCATCTCATATTGCTGACCCACCTGATCTCACACATTTGAATGTTCCATAATCAGATTTTCAATGAAATGGATAACTGAAGAGTTTGAAGCCTGTCCATTAAAGTATGAAGATTGGCTATCGTAATATAAAGCTGAGCATTGTTTGTATATATGTGTGGACATAATAATCTGGACCAACTGATGATTGCTAGTTTAGCACGAAATATGTATATTGGTGATTATTTATCTTATCAACAAGTGTGTGATCAGGTGGGTCAGCAATATGAGATGACATGGATATTTGAGGGTCATGTGAAAGTCTGAGTTTGAATTTCTTATATATTACATTATATATGTGCAGGTGTGTGTAAGCCTGTACAGTGTATTAAATTACATATTGAAGCATAATACCTTAAAGATCTGCTCATCCCTCACATGTATGTAAGTGGATTATTCTCCAGTACATGAGGGGTCATAATGACTAACTGACAGGGTAGGATGACAACCTTGGCACTAATGTGGGCTTTGAACATTTCCATCATCAGATTTTCAATGAAAATGGATAGGTGAAGAGTTGTGGGTTGAAGTAGTTTGAAGCCTGTCCATTAAAGTATGAAGATTGGCTATCTTAATGTAAAGCTGAGCACTGATTGTATATATGTGTGGGGATAGTAATCTGGACCAACTGATGATAGCTGGTTTAGCATGAAATATGTATATTGGTGATTATTTATCTTATCAACATATGTGTAATCAGTTGGGTCAGCAATATGAGATGGCATGGAGAGTTGAGGGTCATGTGAGAGTCTGAGTTCGAATCCCTTATATATTACATTATATATGTGCTGGTGTGTGTAAGCCTGTATAGTATAGTGTATTAAATTACTTATTATTTAATGTTTTTTTTTTGTTACATTAATTGTATTTATTTAAATAAATTCATTGTTTTCTTTATTACTTGTTCTCAGTTCACCCATTCATCTAATTTGATATTGTAATTTATAGTTTATAAGCCATAAGTAGTAGTCGTTAGGGTTAAATATTTCATAATACATTATGATTATCACTTCTGCTAATAATTGGGTTCCAATGTGTTGGCTATTATAGTCTTCCATGTGTAACAGGTAGAGCTAATATAATGGATATTAGATAAATAACCTGGTTTATATGGCACTCAAGAATTTAAGTCTGAATAAAGCAAATATATTTATTTCTCTTATCATGCTTTATTTTATAAGTGTTCTAGAATGCTGCTGATACTATAATGATACTATCAGCCAATGAGAATAAGCTTAATAGGATTCTATGTAGAACTGATGGCGGTAGTTATAAAATGAGAAATCAAAATATACGTAAATAAAATATTATGGAAAGAAAAATTTAAAAATGAGTATTCGACAGGACATTCTGTAATAGGATATAGTTCTTGTAGTTATTTGAGAAGTTAGTTAACTGAAAATGGATAAAGAAATTAGAGTGAGAATTACAATGATTAATGAGTAATAGGCCTATTTCTGTTGCTTATTCCAATAAGATCATATAATAAGCTCATTTGGAGTGTAGCTTTATATGTAGCAGCAATATGGAAATCTTGGGAAAAAATGCTTTAAATTTGTGAATTCAGATTAAGAAAATAAAAATAAATTGGAAAAATAAGATATGTAATACAAATATGCTAAAAAGAGCAAATAAAAAATATTCTTTTTATGGAAATTGTAAAGTACAAGGGGGGGGGGAAGATAGGAAAGGAATTAAGGAAAGAAATAAGTAATGCAAGAATAGAGTTAGAACAAAATTAGAGAAAGCTTTCTTGTTTGATGCATGACTTGTGGTGTTGCAATTAATAGGAAATTATAGAGCTTTCAAAGAGCAATACTTTTCACCTGACACTACAACTGTTTGCCGTAAGCTTAGTAATTAGTGGATATTTCCAGATCAGCTTAGATCTTATTACTGTAACTTTTTTTCAATCACTAGTATTAATTCTAAAGAAGCTAGGCTCAAGCCTATGTAAAGATTAGATCAGAGACTTGAACAGTTCTGAGGAAAAAATTTTGAGGTTTTGAATTTTGATGACAGTAGAAAAAAAGATTGAAAAGATAAAGTTAGAAATGTTAAAAAGAATGATTGAGATATATTTATTAAAGTAATGAGAATGAATGGAGGAATTTTTTACTTTGAGGAATGAATGTTTGAAGAATAAACCAAAGAATTGGTCTATGCAGGATCTTCATTGTATAAAGTACAATTATTGACAGTCAAGTAACCTATATAGAGTATCACCTTGAATTGATTATTGAATATAACTTACATATGAAACCATTTAGTAAAGAATTGTGATTATGCCAGAAAACCATTTTCTATTTTCATGAAATGTAATTCTTAAAATAGTTTCAGACAATTTGAGAATGATCATATTTATGTGTAAGTAAATTTAGAGACTTATGACTTGCTACCAACAGTATTGCTTGTTTGTATAATTTAACATTTTTGCGATAAAACAAGAAAGATGACTACTAGGCATTATTA
Organism: Epiperipatus broadwayi; assembly: GCA_028023455.1. Classification (NCBI taxonomy): domain Eukaryota; kingdom Metazoa; phylum Onychophora; class Udeonychophora; order Euonychophora; family Peripatidae; genus Epiperipatus; species Epiperipatus broadwayi. Next base: position 2,686,274 of record JAQFVV010012500.1, read on the forward strand.
GGTTTTTTTGCCATTTTATTTTTTTTAGTCATTTTTGATTAACAGATCACATCCTGTTCTTAATGAGAATGTTTTTTTCTTTTTTAGGGAAAACATTTTTTTACTTTTGATACTCCATAATACTTACATTTTTTTTTCAGAAAGAGAAGAAGAGAAATTAAAAAATAACAGCAGGGACTTGTCAATGGTAGATATTTCCTTATTATCACTATTAATTAATTTATTTTGTATGCTTAATATTAATTCATGCTTAGATGGTGTAAATAATTAATGTTTACTTTATGGAGTACTGTGTATGAAGTTAAATCATGTGTTGTTTTTTTTTACTATTCCAAAGAAATAGAATTTCTTGGTATCTATGATGACCTGACCAGTGAATAAATTAGCGTAATCTTTGTAATAAACTCCTTTGTTAACACTGAACTGTAATGCTTTTAGAAATATTACTAGTGATTTTGAAATATTATTTAGTCAGTCTTCTAAGCTAAATCAGGCACATTGAAATATTGTTATGGTTTTTTTTCAAGGATAGGCTAGAAAAGTGAGAAGGTGATTGGATTTTTCTCCAAGATGTCTGTCATAGCATTTCTGAATCCGCAGACATTACATAGCAACATAGTTTAGCTATTTACCATAAAAAATATTAAGATGCTAGCATGTCTGTATAATAAGTTATTATATAAAATATTATGTTTTGGACCTTCATACTCTCATGAAATCTTGCAAACTATTTGGAAACAATGTTGTGACTCATGGTTTAACACAATTTGAATCATTTCAGTAGCAAGTTTTCCAAATAAAAACAAAATTTAATATTCGTGTATTGTTTCATCTTGGTTTAAGCTATAAACCTCACTGTCACATTTCATACCCATTCATGATCCAGAAGCACTAACACCTTAAAATTTTTTGAGTTGAATAATTAAACTATGTCTTTACATAATACATGTCTTGATTTAAAGATAGTATATAAAGCAGCTTGGAAAATAAAACATCTTTTTTATTGTGACACACTGCATAGATGAATTATTACCAAGACTGAAAGGGTTTTTAGACAATTAAAGAGCGCTATATACCTGCTTTTAATTTCCAGACAAATGTAAATCAAATATCACGAGCAAAGGTATTTCTTTGGTCTAGGTGTGTTGTATTTAAAAATAACCTAAAAATCAATCAAAAAATAGTTATTGCTTTGCTTAATCATTGTGAAAGGCACTCTTATTAGTTTAGTGGACGAAATTAAATTTCAAACCTTTAAAATGAAAAAACAGGAATGCATACTAGCTCCAATTTGGGTTGTCATTTTTATGACTTTAGTCTTTGAAATAGTTTAAAGAAAGTTTCATGAACCAGTCATTAAGATGCAATATAAGTTTGATGATGGGATTGTCAATTTGAATTGATTAAGAGTATAAACAAAAATTTCATGATAGTAATTGTGGTATCTGCCAATTCAAAGAGAATCTATAGAATGTTTTTAAAATTGTGAAATGCAACTTATAATTTGGTTTAATAATTAATTTTTTTTAAAAATTACTTTACAAGCCAATAATGGAAGAAAAATCTTCAGATGGTTACCTCCTGAGCTACTGAGAATGTGAATCAATTTAAATATCTTGATAGTTTTTTTATGTAGATAAGCATATTTGAACGCTGAGATGCTGCACAGAATCCCGTTAATATATTAAAAGATAGGGTGTATTTCAATTATAGTAATATAATTAGTTTAATGGACATAAAGTTGTTATTTCTCCATATTTGTTATATGGATATATGGTATGCATCCCTATTTAATTACTCAAAATTGTTGAAAATATTTTATGTAAGGAGCCTCTCTAATATTCTAATAGTAGCAAGATCATGAAACCATCATGATGAGTGTGATGATATAAGCATACTCTTGTAAGAACACATCCTTGTATTAATTATGTGAAGTGATTAAAAAATAATACTTTCTAAAACTTGATTATCATTTTCATAGAAGAGATAGATCAGATATATATAATAAAAAAATATATTAAAAAGGTGTAATATTGATTGCTTTCATTAAGGTACTGCAGCTGAAGATGGAATTCAATCCAGACCTACAACTAAGCAAGGTGTTGAAATTTTTCTTGAAGAAAAATTTGTTGCAGACAAAATTAGAAAAAACATCTGGTAGGAGATCAGACAAAGCAACCAATTCCTGATATTATGGCTGTTTGAGAGCCATGACAAGAGTTATCTAACTTTTTGCTTTTGTTTATTTACAGTTTATGACAGTGATGGTATTTCTGGTAAAGATTCTCTAAAAGTAAGAATTGATTTTGCTGAATAAAAGATTAAGTTATTTTGATTGTCATCACACTAAGAATTAGATTTTTGGACAGAACTTTTAACTCATCTTTTCTTGAAGAATTTATATTATTTTAAAATATTTATTATATGTACAAACTGAAAAAATACATTCTACTCTTTTGAAATTAATATTGTGCAATGTTTTCACCCCTAACGTTTGCAGAGGGGAAGAGAAAAAACATAATCTGTTATATAACCTTCAAATGTGAAGGTACTTTATATATATACAAAACTTGGATAACAACAAATCATTAAAATGGTTGTGACGAACAGTTCTAATTGCTTGATTCACTTGTATAAACGGTCAACAACAAATTATTAAGATGTTTGTGATGAACAGCTCTACATGCTTCATTCATATATCCAACACTGCTGGTGCACGGAAATCCACAGTTTTTATAGTCCCCCTGTGTTTTTTCCTTATCAGCTATATATCTCCAAAATCTTTATTACATGCTTTCCAAACCTGTTTTCATTGTTCTTAAAATTTAATATCTGCAATTTGTTTTTAATTATATTTATTTCCATTATAATTATTTAACTTTAAAATATTTCCTTTCTCTCATTATTTATTTTTTTAAAAAAAACTTCTGGAATCATTTTGTCCCTTGAACTTCACTTTTATTTTTAAACAAATACAACACATTGTCACTATTGAGAATCACAGAGATGTAAGCTACCATTTGGATTTTATGCTAACAAAGTCTGCAATGCAGTTCAGAAAAATAACAGGGGTTTACCAAAAATTCTTGTAGCTCATTGCAGGCCTTATTCAATGGGTACCATAGCTATATGAGATAGAATTTACATAAATTGAACTAAAGCAAAATCTTTTTTTGAATATTACTATGGATACGAGTGAAATAAAAACTCAGTAAATTAACATATTAATCAAAAAATTTCACAAAGGAATTCAAAAATTGTTTGATATATTAATTATATTTTGCACATGTTTAATCAAATAGTTATTGACCTCCACATGTTCATTTGTTGTCCTAAATCATTTATTTGTTATCAAATTTAATATTATCATTATAGATTTTACATTTATTTATGCAGCTTATATTCAAGGAAGGGATTCCATTGGATGATTAAAAATTCACTCGAACTTTAAATTTTTTTCTTTGAAAAATTTATACTTATTTCCATACACACACACACTCTTATAAACAGTATTAAACAGAAAGAAAAAAAATTGTCTAAAATCTCCCATTGCTTAGAGTTTTAAGGAATCTAATCAATTCTTATAAAAAAAAAAATTAACTATTGAGCTGCATTAAGATCAGGTTTTATTCATTTTTGGCTCAGTATAGCATTGCTTTTTTTTTTTTTTACTAATTCTGTATTAGTTACTGGTAATATGATTGATAAATTCAATTTTTTTTTAGGTGAAGATGAAATCCATGTTTGCTATAGGATTTGCATTCACAGCTCTTCTCAGTATGTTTAATTCCATGTAAGTGAGCATATTAAAATAGAAAATTTGTTACATTTAGTGTTCCAAGTAATATTCTTTTCAATAGTATATCTTCCAGCAATATTTTCACAAAGCAGATGATTATTTGTTTATGTTGATTTTAATTTTTATATAGATTATAATATCCAATTTATCCAAATCACTTTGAACACTTTTTAGCAAAAACTTTTTATTGTACATATATATACACATACACATACATTTTGACTGTCCTGCAGTCTTCTTCAGAGCTATGATATAATGAACAACATAAAATGAAATACATAACTATATAAATAATACCGTAAAAAATGTAAACAATTAAAAACAAAATATGCAATATAAATAAAAAATAAATCTAAATTATACATGTATATTCCTAACTTTATGCATATATATTAAAGAACAATTATTAATCTAAATATATTATTCATTTTTATTATTTTTAATAATCTCCTAATTACTTCTATTCCTTACAAATTTAAACTTTATTTTTATTAGCTCCATCTCAATAAATAATTTAATAATTTTATATTCATATAATTGTCATTTCAACAGTAATTCATTTATTAATATTTTTTTAAATCATATAATGTCTATTAAATCCTTACTCTTTCTTCTGTTAAAATTAATATTTTATATTTATTATTATTTTTCTAATATCTAAAACTTGTAAATACACCTGGGTCTTTTTTTATCCAGTAGATAGGTTCCAGAGAAAACCCACATTAAAAAAATCGCACAAAAATAGACTTAACTTACCTTGAAAAATGTGGGGGATACATTCCGTAATTTTAAAAAATTTGAATAAAATCAAAGCAACAAGATAAAATTGCTTTAAAATTCGCATAAAAAAAAAAGGAAATAAAGTATGACTAATAAAAAATTTCAAATATTTGAAAAAAATTAATATAAGACCAACTTTTTTATTTTTTTTTTATTAACTATTTAATTTTATTCAAAACAATATGCTTTTATATGTAATTTGTTTTACATTTTTTCATACATATTTTTAATCATTATTGCTATTTGACAATATGCAGTTCGTTTATGAACTGGTAAGACATCAGATTCATCACAAGAGGAAATATAATTAGTGCCAACTTCAGTCTCGTGCTGTGTTAATAGTTTTCTGTCAACAACGTAATCAGTAATTAAACTTTGAGATGATTTTACTAATTGTTCATGAAGCTCATGGTATCCAGACTGCTATGTCTGGCTGTTAGAGAATGCACTTCCACGAGTGCAACTATATATATATATATATAACATGCTTCCACGAGTGTGTTAATTACTAACGGTTAAATTTTCTTTTATTCACATATATACATGGAGAAACTTAAAAAAAAGTTGCATGTAAAAATATTTAAAAACTTTTAAATATACATTCTTTTTGAATAGAAATTAAAAGTTCTTAAATATTTTTACTTGTAACTTTTTTCTGTCTAAAAGTTTTCCTCCATGTATATATATATGAATAAAAGAAAATATAAACATACACATACATAACACAGATATACAACTATTTAGCTTTCGTTGGAATTTAGTTCATAATTTGTGTCATTAACAAAAAAATGATTTTCCAATTGATTAGAAAGTTAAAGACTTTCTCGAATCATTTTTGCTGTGAAATGAACAAGTTATCTTTTTCTAAATCTTCTACAGTGTCTAAATTTACAAACCTTTTTCCAACAGGCATTTAAAGTATGTAAAATTTAATGTGTGTATATAAAATGGGAAAATCCCGATTTTAAGTGAAATATGAACTTCTTTATCGCATAAAAGAAAACCACATAAAAAGATATTAAGAAGAAACATGAATCGCATAACTTCAAAATCACATTAAAAAAATCTGCACAAAAAGAGACCCAGGTGTACTGTAATCTTTTAAACTTACCCAGTTTACTTTAATCTTTTAAAAAACCGTTTTTCTTTTTAAAAAAAAAAAAAACCCTAACTCCCTCTATTACATATTATTTGGTCCTGGTTTGCAGACCGTACTGCCGCCGTCAGAGGGGGCGGCGACATCATCAACAACCGGCCTGAAAATGGCAAGTGATAAATTTTTTTACAAAACGCCTCAAAATCGACAAATAAAAATGCCTAAGGCAATATATGTACAGCAAATAAAGCGAAAACTACAAATTAAAAAAAAAATGAAAGAAAATGGTAAAAAATTCAAATAATAAAACCAAAAAATCATGAAAATTCCATTACGAGCTCTACCCCCCCCCCAAATCAAAAAAACGCCTCAAAATCGACAAATAAAAATGCCTCAGACAATATATGTACAGCAAATAAATCGAAAACAACAAATTATAAAAAAATGCAAGAAAATGCTAAAAAATTCAAATAATAAAACCAAAAAACCTGGAAGATTCTATCAAGAGATATACCTCCCTCTATAATCTGACAATTCACAAAACATGGCGGCCAAAAAAAGCGGGAAAATACGAAAAAAATCAAATCATTTACCTTCAACATAAATATGCATCTAAGTTCATATTAAAAAGCAATTCCCCCAACTGGTCAAAACGTAACACATATTAATACGTAGTAACTAATAAAAAAATAAGCAGAAAATGCTATAAAATGCAAACTATAAAAAAATAGAATCAACAGTCCCCCCCCTACAATCTGGACATTCAGAAGGAAGCATGGCGGCCAAAAATAGCGGGGATCAAATTATTTACCTTAAACATAAATATGCATCTAAATTGATATTGAAAAGCAATTAATTGTTCTTTGGCTTTCAAATTACTGCATATGTAAATGGAGCAGTAATATTTAAATAATCAAAAAGCAATCATTACCGACCCCTCCCCACTAATCAAAACGTATTAAATGGTATCAATATTTTAAGATTATTTAAGTAACAGACCTAATAAGAATTCATATCATAGATTAATACGTAGTAAGTAATTAAATAGAATTATAGTAAGTTTAAAAGAGAAGATGGAAAAATTACCTTGTTGCATTTTTTTTTGTTCAAGAAATTGTTTTTCACTGTTATATAGATTAAATCACAGATTATAGTTTCAAAATGACTATCCCCTTCCCCCATTTAGTGACTTTTCTAAAACTAAGAACTCATAACACAGATTAATATGTAGTAAGTGATTAAATATGGCAACAAGGGACTAACTTTTATAAAATGTACTAAATCTTATGAATATTTAAAAAATCAAACACTATTTGCACATGTGCTGTGCATTATTTAAGTAATAGATATAACTCCTCAACACAGATTAATACAGTACATAGTAAGAAAGTTTAAAAAAGAAAGTGGGAAAAATTACCTTGTTCCAAATTCGGTTCAGAGACATTTGCACAATGATGACTCGATCATGATGTTCTGCAAAATGCAGCTTTGCTGGTAAATTTCTTAACACTTTTAGCAATGATGATTTCAGCAGATTAAAAAAATTATTTAACAGAAGGTATCTACAAACACTAGCAATTATTTAAATCAAGTTATGCACACATATATAATATCCCAATTCATTTTAAAAATAAGAAACAATTGTCCACTATATTCATATTATTTTCAATTATGTTTTTATTTAAACAAAGTTGCAAGTTCATCTACATTTTTTTAATGAGAGATGTGTAATTACAAACATGAAATCTTCTCTCCCCCCCCCTTTACTTGACAGCAAAAAATACTGTAAATACTTTTAAAAGAAAAGTCTTTCAACATCAAATTATTTATCTTTAAAGCAATTAATTGTTATCTGGCTTTCAAATTATGACATATGTAAATTGATCAATAATATTTAAATAATAATCAATGTAAAAAAGGAATACAAAACATAATTACCAAAGTCTTTCGGAACAGATTTTAACACTAATACTAAGAGCAAATATGGCAGAAATTAGCGGGGGAAAAAAGTTTTGAGTTAAAATTTGCGCATATCTAATGTTGTATTCTTCTCCATCAAAAAATAATCCTAATTAAGTTTGTCAAAAAATAAACATTATCCCAACAACTTGTATTTCTAGCACTACAAAATAATTAACACGTCAAAATAGAACAAAGCTGGTATTTCAAAAGTCTAGTTCACTTATGTTTTAGTTAAATTTGTTGGCTTTGGAAATTATATTTTTGATGTCAAATCTCTATTAAGTCATGATACCCAAAAATAATTTCCGGTCATCCTTCTTTTATAGTATGCACTTTAATTTTGAAAGAACAAACTGTGAAATGAAATATGACAGAATAGAGATTTTACATCAAAAATATCATTTCCAAAGCTAACAAATTTACTTAAAATGTAGCTAAAGTAGAGTTTTGAAATACCTGCTTAGTTCTATTTTGACGTGTTAATTATTTTGTAGTGCTAGAAATACAAGTTGTTGGGATAATGTTTATTTTTTGACAAACTTAATTAGGATTATTTTTTGATGGAGAAGAATACAACATTAGATATGCGCAAATTTTAACTCAAAACTTTTTTTTCCCGCTAATTTCTGCCATATTTGCTCTTAGTATTAGTGTTAAAATCTGTTCCGAAAGACTTTGGTAATTATGTTTTGTATTCCTTTTTTACATTGATTATTATTTAAATATTATTGATCAATTTACATATGTCATAATTTAAAAGCCAGATAACAATTAATTGCTTTAAAGATAAATAATTTGATGTTGAAAGACTTTTCTTTTAAAAGTATTTACAGTATTTTTTGCTGTCAAGTAAGGGGGGGGGGAGAAGATTTCATGTTTGTAATTACACATCTCTCATTAAAAAAATGTAGATGAACTTGCAACTTTGTTTAAATAAAAACATAATTGAAAATAATATGAATATAGTGGACAATTGTTTATTATTTTTAAAATGAATTGGGATATTATATATGTGTGCATAACTTGAATAAAATAATTGCTAGTGTTTGTAGATACCTTCTGTTAAATAATTTTTTTAATCTGCTAAAATCATCAATGCTAAAAGTGTTAAGAAATTTACCAGCAAAGCTACATTTTGCAGAACATCATGATCGAGTCATCATTGTGCAAATGGCTCTGAACCGAATTTGGAACAAGGTAATTTTTCCCACTTTCTTTTTTAAACTTTCTTACTATGTACTGTATTAATCTGTGTTGAGGAGTTATATCTATTACTTAAATAATGCACAGCACATGTGCAAATAGTGTTTGATTTTTTAAATATTCATAAGATTTAGTACATTTTATAAAAGTTAGTCCGTTGTTGCCATATTTAATCACTTACTACGTATTAATCTGTGTTATGAGTTCTTAGTTTTAGAAAAGTCACTAAATGAGGGAAGGGGATAGTCATTTTGAAACTATAATCTGTGATTTAATCTATATAACAGTGAAAAACAATTTCTTGAACAAAAAAAAATGCAACAAGGTAATTTTTCCATCTTCTCTTTTAAACTTACTATAATTCTATTTAATTACTTACTACGTATTAATCTATGATATGAATTCTTATTAGGTCTGTTACTTAAATAATCTTAAAATATTGATACCATTTATTACGTTTTGATTAGTGGGGAGGGGTCGGTAATGATTGCTTTTTGATTATTTAAATATTACTGCTCCATTTACATATGCAGTAATTTGAAAGCCAGAGAACAATTAATTGCTTTTCAATATCAATTTAGATGCATATTTATGTTTAAGGTAAATAATTTGATCCCCGCTATTTTTGGCCGCCATGCTTCCTTCTGAATGTCCAGATTGTAGAAGGGGGACTGTTGATCCTATTTTTTTATAATTTGCATTTTATAGCATTTTCTGCTTATTTTTTTATTAGTTACTACGTATTAATATGTGTTACGTTTTGACCACTTGGGGGAATTGCTTTTTAATATGAAATTAGATGCATATTTATGTTGAAGGTAAATGATTTGATTTTTTTCGTATTTTCCCGCTTTTTTTGGCCGCCATGTTTTGTGAATTGTCAGATTGTAGAGGGAGGTATATCTCTTGATAGAATCTTCATGGTTTTTTGGTTTTATTATTTGAATTTTTTAGCATTTTCTTGCATTTTTTTATAATTTGTTGTTTTCGATTTATTTGCTGTACATATATTATCTGAGGCATTTTTATTTGTCGATTTAAGGGAAGACATTTTGATTTGGGGGGGGGGCGTATAGCTCGTAATGGAATTTTCATGATTTTTTGTTTTTATTATTTGAAATTTTTTAGCATTTTCTTGCATTTTTTTTTAATTTGTAGTTTTCGCTTTATTTGCTGTACATATATTGCCTTAGGCATTTTTATTTGTCGATTTTGAGGCATTTTTTTTATTTTGGGGGGGGGGGGTAGAGCTCGTAATGGAATTTTCATGATTTTTTGGTTTTATTATTTGAATTTTTTAGCATTTTCTTTCATTTTTTTTTTAATTTGTAGTTTTCGCTTTATTTGCTGTACATATTGTAACAAGGTGTGGACTGAGGAGAGCCAATGGTCCGCCAAAAGTTACAAGATAAATGGATATAGATATTACTAACACTATTAACTAATAAAGTTATTAATAATTGTAAATACTAATATTAAATGGTGGTGGGAATAATTCAATATTAACAGTATGTTATTCGTATATTTATTTGTAGCTAGTTGTTATTTGCTTAATTTTAAAAAGGAAAAAAAAAAAAAAACTTCGTAAAACTCGTGCTTTATTGGAGTGTTTGTGGCATGCGAGTATATATATGTGCATGATTGATATAGTTCAAGAAGATGGCCAGTTAAAGCAAAATGAGATCTTTCTAAAATACAAACGCAGGTTTTAGTACAATGGCGACCGCGATGACGTAGTTATAGTCCGGTTGGGTGACGCAACCGGGGAATTTCGAGGGATGGAATCACGGAAAGGGACGTGAAAGGACGAGAAGAGAGGGGATATAAAAGGAAACAGCCAGGGGATATCGGTCTTCTTCCACGGGTCCAGAGAGCTAAAGAGAACAAAAAAAAAAAGGTATCATGCATCGAGTGGGGTAAAAACCCTTCACTTGACAGGCGATGAAGGCCTGCCCCATGATCCCGAAGGTGCTGCAAAGAAGATAGTTAAAGAACGCCGAATTCCGGTCATCGACGGCAAGGAACAATAATAGCTACGGGGAAAACTAACCATGAGATCGTCCAGTTTTAAAGCCAGTGACATCGTAAAACATATGCCTTTGAAATGCTTAAATTCCCGGGAATGTTAAGGTAACGTGAACTATATTATTTGCTTATTGATTTGCTATTAAAACACAATCCGAGGCTTAAACGGATTACGTCATCCATCGGAACCTTGAAATAAATTAAATTCTCTATATTTAAAACATGTTTTAATAAAACTTTCAAACTACAAAGTCCAGGGAAGCAATTTAATAAAGGAACATTAATAATATGTTGTGTTGCCTATAAAGATCCAAAGAATAAAATGCTTAATCTGTACGTATGTGTGTGTATGCTTGACATTCTATGAAGCACGAGTTATGAATAATGGCGGGTCAATTAAATAAAGCCTAACCTTCTTATTTTATAATAAATTGTTTTAATGTTATGAATATCTGTGAATATTTTTTTTTAAATTTATATTATTTTAATAAGGTTCATAGTTATAGAGCTAAAGATTTCATAATTAATATAAAACGTATACTCTACCTTGAACAACCGGTATGGAGGAATTTAGGGTAGGGTAGCGAGCGCACTCATCTGAAATTAAACGGGAATTCCCCTTTTGCGCAGAGAAAATCTAATCGATAAGATTGGATTTCTATAATCATTTATTTTTTTTTAGATAGACAGAAATTTGTTTATGTATATCCATCCACCTTCAGTTAAAAGAAAGTAGTGTCGGAATCCGTATTTCCCGTCCACGGTCTAATGACCACCACCCCTGAGATGAGCTACGCTAATTAACACCCCCCCCTTAAATTACAGGGAAAGGTAAAGCGATAGCAAATATCTATCGAGTCGCTATCGGGGTATATTCTGCATCTATAGAGTCCCGCGGTGTAATTCTTATTTGGTCATCGCAGATAGGTTTGGCGCTTGGAAGCAAACACGCTATCCATAAATATGCCCAGAGATCATGCAGATAGGGGAAAATTTATATATATAAGGTTAAATCTCAAGTTAACCATAGCCCTTTTTATGAATTTACTAATACGACCCTTCAGAGGGCGAAGCGGATCATTATAACTGGACGCCGCAACTGTGGGGCCTCTGGAGAGTGATGGGGAATATGAATATAGTAGAAGGTTCAAATAAAAGAGGGCGCAACGACCAGTGGATTTGACACGAAGTCGGTATAGTAAACAAAAATCCGATACTTTCACGCATTTTATGAGGCTAAAGAAAAGAAAAACGGCGAATGATTTAAATTTTTTTTTCTCGTGTAAATTTTTTTTTTATGGTTAAAAAAAAAGAAAAGGAAAAAAAAAAAAGACGACTGGAATATATATGTTAGAGCAATAACACTGAGCCGTATTAATACGCTGGAAATGGATATATATATATTTTTATACGTTATCTGAGTTATTAATAAAAACTACTGTTAACCCTAATGGTTTTCAGAGGTCTAAATAGAGCGTTTTAGCCGAATTAAGAAGAAAGTCAGCATAGATCGATAATAAAAGAGAGGGAAATTGGGCAACGTGTAATGATAATAGAGACGTATAAACTATACGCGAACTCGTGCGCAATTACAGATATTTTTTTCTTCTTCTCTTGGTTGGAGGTGCGATGGTAAAGCCATGAATTGGAGATTTCAAAGCTTATGAATGGGAAATACGAATATGTAACAGCACATAGAAACGTAGCATTATAGAGTAAAAAGAATGAAAGCAACAGCACTGGATGGGGGTAAGGTAATCAAAGCCAGTCAGGTGAAGAGAGATTGATAAACAGTAATGGAGAATAATATAAGTAATGAGGCAATTAGGGTTCAGAGTTTTTCGGGGAAGATGTGGGAATCCCCTGGGGAACATATCCGCAGTCTAAAAAGATATTTCTGCAGGTACCCCGCAGAGGAAGAGGACAAAGTGATAATTGCAGCAAGCCACCTACAGGAACATGCCCAAAGATGGTGGGAGGCATTGAGTGAGCAACCGGGAGCCTTTGAGGGGTACGAAAGAGCTCTCAAACAAGCTTTTTGGAATGTAGAAATCCAAGAATATATATTCAACGAAATAAGTGGACAGACATTCGGGGAGCCACACGATGAGTATATATACTTCTTCAGGCGACAAGTGGCTCGACTGCGAGAATTGGAGATGCTAAAACTGTCAGAAAGACAGATCGTGGGTATAGTGTGTAGGAAGGTGCCAATGGACGTGGCCGCCATAGCCAGGACCGCCAAAAGGGGGCTAGCTCGAGATGTGGACTGGGCACTTGAACAAATAGTATGCAGCCAGTGGCGAAGAGAGATGGAAGAGAAGGAACATAAGAGCGTGGAAGATAGATGGGTGGGAAACCTGGTTTGTGATGATGAAGACAGAGCCCCCAACTACACCAATCAAACATGCTTTAAAGTGGAAGCACGCATTGCAGAAACCCAAGTAGAGGTGGTCATTGACTCAGGAAGTCAAATTTCAGTATTATCAGAAAGGGTATACCGGCAGATGATGGAGAAACAAACAGACATCAAGACACTACCCATAAAAGCGATACAAGTTAGGATGGCCAACAACAAAAGAGCGAAAATAGAACCCAGACAAGTCTGGGTGGATCTACAGATTGGTGAGGAAGTGATTCCACATGTGTTTCTAGTCATGAAGGGGTTAATACATGAGGTATTAGTGGGGGTGGACTTCCTTCATAAAAACCAATGTACGTTGGATTTTCGCAGAGGGGAATTCAGATGTAAAGGGACACCCATCAAGTTCCTCACAACCAACTGGTGTGGATCTATAGGGATCAAGGAGGTAGAAGAAGTAGAGGAGATAATGGAAGAAAAAATTAGAGAGATTAGGATGGTCGGCGAAGACAAAGCGAGGGTTTTTGGGCAAATACTAAAAAAATATAGGGAAGTGTTTTCAGAGGTGCCCGGAACGATACAGGGATTTGAGCAGACAATCAAATTTAGGGAGAACCAGCCATTTCAGTCACGATCATACCCGGTCCCTTACCAATACCGAGAGGAGGTCCGAAGACAAATAGAGCAAATGGTGAATTGGGGCGTCATTTCTAAATGCTCATCCCCGTTTTGCAACCCATTGGTGGTAGTGAAAAAAAAAACGGTGCGATTAGAATATGTCTTGATGCGCGGCAGCTGAATCGGGCGACAATTCCCGATTGTACCATTCCCCCACCCATGCATGAATTATTGGGAAAATTCAAGGGAAAGAAGGTATTCTCAACATTTGACCTTACCGCCAGCTATTGGCAGATTCAACTTCACCCGGAAGACAGGCAGTACACCGCCTTTCGGTATGATGGGTATTCATACCAATTCAACAGGATGCCATTTGGCCTCATAAACAGCGGGGCGGGTTTGCTATGGTGTCTTGACCAGACATTGTCGGAGGATATGAAGAAAATCGCCACGATGTATATCGATGACGTCGTGATAGCGTCAGGTAGTGTGGAAGAACAAGAGAAGGAGGTTGAAATGTTCCTCAAGGAGTGTAAAGACAAGGGCATCAGGGTCAATTTGGGAAAGAGTAATCTAGTCAAAGAAGAAGTGACATTTTTGGGGCACTTGGTGGGCCATCAAGGACTAAAACCCCATCCGGACAAAATATCTGCCATCAGGGACTTTCCTATACCTAGGTCCAGAAAACAGGTTCGTTCCTTCCTGGGCCTGTGTAATTTCTACCATCGGTTCCATGAACGGATGGCCGAACATACTGAGCCTCTAGTGCATTTGCTAAGAAAAGATATCTCGTGGAAATGGGCTGAGGAGCAAGAGAAAGCATTTGAGGACATAAAAACAGAATTTGCCAGACAGGTCATGCTGGCATTCCCGGACTTTGCCAAGCCGTTCATACTCCAGACTGATAGTAGCGGGTACGGGCTGGGCGCGACTCTGTCACAAACACAAGGGGAAGAGAAAATGGGAGTGTTACATTTTATAAGCCGGTTGTTAAAAGGGCTGGAGTTAAACTATTCTGCTACAGAGAAGGAGGCATTAGCCATTGTCTGGGCCTTCCAGAAATTCCGCCCACTCCTGCTGGGGTCAGAGGTAGCAGTGGTGACAGATCACAAAAGTTTAGAATTTATCAACCATAGCTATCTTACCAACAGTCGACTAATCCGGTGGAGTTTACTTCTCCAAGAGTACAACTATACCATCCATCATTGTAAGGGGGTGGATAATATCATAGCCGACATTCTCAGCCGGAACCCGGTGGGGCACCAAGCAGAACATATGGGGCAGAAAACGCATGCATCGCCAGTATGGACCTACAAGTGAGCAAGGAGATAGAAAAAAAATTGGCACAGTTAAGCGAATGGCAACGTCAAGATAAGGACTTGGGACCACTAATCCAAAGATTAGAGGGGGGTACGGACCCTCAGCTCACGAGTAAACACAGCATATGCTATGGAATCCTTCAATCCCTAACGTGTGGAGAAACAAAGAACTGGAAGCCCAGTGTACCAGGTCAGTTGAGAAATGAATTAGTAGCCTATGTTCACCAGATATATGGGCATTACGGGGCCTTAAAGACGGAACACCTAATTCGGAAATGGTTTTATTGGCCTGGAATCCACACTTCGGTGAAGGCCATAGTAGGGGAATGTAAAAGTTGCCAGAGAACCAAGCCTACAAACCGTGCGTATGCAGCAAACCTAGTGCCTATCATCCCCACGGGTCCTCGTGAAATAACAGCTATTGATTTTTACGGACCATTACCCGCATTCAAAAGGAAAAAGTATCTTATTGTGGCGTACGACTTGTTCTCGAAACACGTGGCAGCATATCCCATCGCCCAGGCAAACACCAAATTCGCGATTAAGATGCTCGAAACCAACTACTTCAACGAAGTAGGAAAACCTCGTGTCCTCCTATCGGATCACGGAACTCCATTCACATCTAATGAATGGCGCAAATGGATACAGAATCAAGGGATCAAACATTGCCTAACCTCGATTCGCAACCCTCAATCTAACCCTTGTGAGAGGGTGATGAGGGAACTGGGGCGTTTGTTCCGCACATATACCGGGGATAACCATCGTGGATGGGTCAAGCTCACCCCTCAAATAATTAACTTCATAAACTGGTCCGTAAATGAGTCAACAGGTCTAGCACCCTTCCGGCTCCATTTCGGATGCCATATACCTTGCCTTATTAAGACCGTCCTTCCCGGGATGGAAGAGGGTCCGGTAGATGTGGAAAATGACCAAAGCAGGGCACGGCAGACCATGCAAAAGATGGGGCAACGGAGAAAGAACAGGCAAGGGAATCGCCCCCATTTATTCAAAGTGGGAGACTGGGTCATGGTGCGTGCCCAACCTGTAAGCGAAACAAGCAGAAACATATGCAAGAAATTCTGCGATTTGTACGAGGGACCTTTTCCGATTGTTAAATGTCAAGGAAGCAATGCTTTCTGGGTAGATACAGGGTCGGGAATTAAAGGCTCATATAATGCACGAGCGCTGAAACCCGCACGAAGCCAAAGATCTCCCGCCGATGAGGAATCCCTAAGGAATCCGGCAGCGGTACCCGCCGGCAGAGAGAGTACAAGGGAGGTATAAGCCTGTCAAACCCATAAAGCGTGTTTGAAGGCTTCCGAACGGGGGGGCATTGTAACAAGGTGCGGACTGAGGAGAGCCAATGGTCCGCCAAAAGTTACAAGATAAATGGATATAGATATTACTAACACTATTAACTAATAAAGTTATTAATAATTGTAAATACTAATATTAAATGGTGGTGGGAATAATTCAATATTAACAGTATGTTATTCGTATATTTATTTGTAGCTAGTTGTTATTTGCTTAATTTTAAAAAGGAAAAAAAAGAAAAAAACTTCGTAAAACTCGTGCTTTATTGGAGTGTTTGTGGCATGCGAGTATATATATGTGCATGATTGATATAGTTCAAGAAGATGGCCAGTTAAAGCAAAATGAGATCTTTCTAAAATACAAACGCAGGTTTTAGTACAATGGCGACCGTGATGACGTAGTTATAGTCCGGTTGGGTGATGCAACCGGGGAATTTCAAGGGATGGAATCACGGAAAGGGACGTGAAAGGACGAGAAGAGAGGGGATATAAAAGGAAACAGCCAGGGGATATCGGTCTTCTTCCACGGGTCCAGAGAGCTAAAGAGAACAAAAAAAAAAAGGTATCATGCATCAAGTGGGGTAAAAACCCTTCACTTGACAGGCGATGAAGGCCTGCCCCACGATCCCGAAGGTGCTGCAAAGAAGATAGTTAAAGAACGCCGAATTCCGGTCATCGACGGCAAGGAACAATAATAGCTACGGGGAAAACTAACCATGAGATCGTCCAGTTTTAAAGCCAGTGACATCGTAAAACATATGCCTTTGAAATGCCTAAATTCCCGGGAATGTTAAGGTAACGTGAACTATATTATTTGCTTATTGATTTGCTATTAAAACACAATCCGAGGCTTAAACGGATTACGTCATCCATCGGAACCTTGAAATAAATTAAATTCTCTATATTTAAAACATGTTTTAATAAAACTTTCAAACTACAAAGTCCAGGGAAGCAATTTAATAAAGGAACATTAATAATATGTTGTGTTGCCTATAAAGATCCAAAGAATAAAATGCTTAATCTGTACGTATGTGTGTGTATGCTTGACATTCTATGAAGCACGAGTTATGAATAATGGCAGGTCAATTAAATAAAGCCTAACCTTCTTATTTTATAATAAATTGTTTTAATGTTATGAATATCTGTGAATATTTTTTTTTTTTATTTATATTATTTTAATAAGGTTCATAGTTATAGAGCTAAAGATTTCATAATTAATATAAAACGTATACTCTACCTTGAACAACCGGTATGGAGGAATTTAGGGTAGGGTAGCGAGCGCACTCATCTGAAATTAAACGGGAATTCCCCTTTTGCGCAGAGAAAATCTAATCGATAAGATTGGATTTCTATAATCATTTATTTTTTTTTAGATAGACAGAAATTTGTTTATGTATATCCATCCACCTTCAGTTAAAAGAAAGTAGTGTCGGAATCCGTATTTCCCGTCCACGGTCTAATGACCACCACCCCTGAGATGAGCTAGGCTAATTAACACACACACCCCTTAAATTACAGGGAAAGGTAAAGCGATAGCAAATATCTATCGAGTCGCTATCGGGGTATATTCTGCATCTATAGAGTCCCGCGGTGTAATTCTTATTTGATGGCGCTTGGAAGCAAACACGCTATCCATAAATATGCCCGGGGATCATGCAGATAGGGGAAAATTTATATATATAAGGTTAAATCTCAAGTTAACCATAGCCCTTTTTATGAATTTACTAATACGACCCTTCAGAGGGCGAAGCGGATCGTTATAATATATTGCCTTAGACATTTTTATTTGTCGATTTTGAGGCGTTTTGTAAAAAAATTTATCACTTGCCATTTTCAGGCCGGTTGTTGATGATGTCGCCGCGCCCTCTGACGGCGGCAGTACGGTCTGCAAACCACGATATATTATTTAAACTAAATATCTGTAATCACTACAACTTTATTTATATATTTTTTTTATTTATACACTTTAACTTTTATTATTATGCTAAATTTTTCCTAATATTCAATATCTATAAACATACCAATGTTTATACTCCTATGTAATTTAACCATTTTTTCACAACTAATTTATTTATAAATAATTTTCTCTTTATATATTTACCTCTACATATCCCATTTAAGAACTATATTTATCCCAATCCTAGAATCCTTATTAAATTTTGGTTTTATCTTTCTTATTAGTATTGCTTCTTTTATTTTTCTTTAATATTGTCTGTATGTAACATCATTTTTATAGAAGTTTGTGTAAAGCGAGAGAAAACCTCTCTATGTGAAAGGGATGCATACCCAGAGGAGACCAAGTCCTGATTCCAAACAAAGGCAGGAGTCAAATTCTCTAAATAATACACAAAGGCCATCCAGGCATCATCAGAGCCAAAGCACTAGCCTGCAGTTATGTCTGGTGGCCTAATATTAACAGCAATATAGAAAATTACATTAAAAACTGCCAGTTATGGGCGAACGCACCCCCGGCCATATTTGAACCTTGGAGAGAAACAGATAAACCGTGGCAAAAGGTACATATAGATTACTGTGGTCCTATCCAAGGGCAACTATTCTTAGTAGCTGTGGACGCCTATTCGGGTTGGGCTGAGTACAAAGCAGTCAAAAATACGAGCACCGAAGAAACCATTGATAAACTAATGGAAATATTTGCATGAGACGATGGCACAAGCTTCATGTCAGAAAAATTTGCTGAGTACATGCAAGAATGGGGAATAAACTACATACTGACACCACCTTACCACCTCCGATCAAATGGACTAGCCAAGAAAGCTGTGCAACACTTGAAGTCAGCAATAAACAAAATGGGAAATCACAAACTGCAACACGCAGTACTAAATGCGCTACTGCAACAACATTTTAACACCCACAGCCAAATCTAGCACATCAGCAGAGAAATACCTAGGACGAAGACTACGGACAAAATTAGACAAAATAGTGCCAACAGGAAAAGTTAAGTCACCCACTGAAAGCAAAAATAAATTTTCACCGAATGACCAAGTCTGGGTCCAAAATAATCAAGATAAAAAGTGGACAAATGGAGAAGTAGTACATCACCTGAACATTCAAGTTGTTGCCATCCAGATGGCGGACGGAAAAATATTTCATAAACATATTAATCAACTACGAAAGAATAACAGCAAGTTTATTTCGAAGTTAAATCGAAAACAGAAACGAAAAACCTACAGACTGGGAATAACTCAGTAAACTCCTTCCATTACGCCCTAGGCACGAGAGGAAACCCCTCACCCACTTTGGCAACTAACACTCTTAATTTAGAGAGCAGAAAACAAAAACCCTCTGATCTCTGAACTGGGGGAGGTGTGCTAAATACGCTTATATTAAAATAAAAATCTGATCAGATGCGCAATTTAGTGAAAACAAAAAAGATGGAAAATGCTTAAGTTAAAATAAATATGTGCATGTATAAATGTATTGTCAATTAAATGCCATTGGAAAACATATATTAAATTCCTGACAAGAATCATCTGAAAAAAGAAGCGAAATTAATTACAAAGATTAAAAACTCATATGATTAATTTGAATAAACAAAAATTCAGGTTGGAATGTAATAACATTATTACTACCACGTGGTGCCGATGGATTCCAACCAATGAGATTAGTAAAATAAAAAACGTGAACCTGGATCTTCACCAAAACTGGGAAGACAACATTATTAGCTAATTGGACATGTTTCTTCCACTGACAATTACTGCCATTGTTGCTAACTGGCCCCTTGGAGAACAATTCTCTGGATTCTTAATTAATATCTCGAGACAGTAGTACCTGGTCATAGGACCCATATAAATCTACTGCCCTGAACTTGTTGTATTCATATGTTATAACTTCGAATGTTGAAGAGAAAGGAACATTTATAATAACTGTTTATAATTATAGGAGTATCCATAATTTAAATTGCTGTGCCACCTGGGATTATATTAGTGATATTTATTTTCTATTAAATTTGCAATCCATCTGTGCTGTAATTTGGTCACCGCTGGACCCAGCAAAGACATATTGCTGATCAAATCCTTTTTTTTTTTTGATACCTTGAAAGAATTCTATGAAGCTGAAAACAATATAATGACATTAATCAATAGCTGGCACTGTTATGTAATAATGATAATTTGTAAAAATAGCTCTCAATAAAAAGAAAGAAAGAACAAGGAGTTCAGATGACTGCTTTTAACTATATTGTCATTTTATGAAGCATTTAGATTTGGTAACATTAAAATTGGAAATGGTAAAATGATAGTGACATATTAGCTTCAAAACTATTGTAATATTTTTAAAATATGCTAAACTCTTAATTTATCAAATAAACATATTATTTTTGGTATCTTTCTCTTGATGCAAAACTCGTATCCCTACAAATATATATTATGGAATGCGCATCCATTGTTTTTTGGGCTATTATTTTCTATCAATGATAGATTATAGTTTACACAATATTTATTCACATTGTTGTTTTTTAATTTCAATTAACATCATATCATTTCTCTCTCTTTTAATTCTTACAATTCAAAAATACAATAACTGTTTTTTTGACTTTTAAAAAATTTTGTTTGGTTTTCTATTCAAAAATTTTAAATAGTTTTTAAAAAAGTTGTTTATACTCTTTTATTAAAGGTCTTAATATTTTCAGAATTGCCAACTCAATTTCTTTATTTATATATAATAAATTAATAATTATATATAATATATTGTGCCAGGCACGTTTGATGTGGCCAAGCACAAGCTAAGATTAAATGACTAAATGGTCTAAAATATTTAAATAGACATTAAAGAGGGGGAGGGGGGTTATACAATTTATACAAACAATATTTGTTATAAATTGAGAGAGAGCTCTGGTGATAATATAGACTCACACACACATATGTTTAAAGCCGATATTTAAAGGCTTAGAAATATGCATTTGTAAATTTTATTTTTGTTTATTTTTTTTATTATTTTTTTTAAGGAGAAAGAAACTCCAAAATGTAATTATAATTTTGAAGATTTTTGTTTGGTTTGTTAAAAAGAAATGCTAACACGTGTATCTACAATTTGTCAGTACATATTTTTTTTTTTTTTTTTGTGAGTGCTGACAATCAATGTAAGAGAGAATTTAAAATACTGTTATTTAAAAATATTTAAAAATAATTTCAGAATCGGAGTTTTAATGGATATTTTTCTCTTCAGTTGCATTGTCTTAGATTTAGAAAAAGCCTAAAGGCATTCTGGCTTCCTGTCCACTTTAAAATAATTTTAACTGGACAAAAGAGTTTAATTAAACTTGCGATAATGCATGGAGAGAGGAATGTTCAAGTTATGTAAAACATTTTTTTTTGTTCAAACAAAAAAAACTTTGATTCTGATAATGTAATTAATCAAAAGTAAAAATATGTTATAATTTCTTAATTGTGATCTGAATGGATATAAATAAAACTAATTGGAAATGAAATTTTTAGAGATCACTTGGGCGATTACATTGAAATGTTTTACAGATCGGCCAAACCAATTACTAAAACTAAATCCAATTCAATGAGATTTAATTAATTTTTGTGTCATGGAGGGGATACCTGAATTGAGATTGTATTGAGGTGGGATATCTGTTCTGAGGTTGCGAGAGGGCAGTTGACTTTTGCGTTTGAAAGAGAGCAGTTCACTTTCGTCTTACTGTTGCTAAGGCTAAATCTTATTGGGAGCCTATTTCTAATTTTGGGAAGCTAATGCTATTCTAGAAACCACGGGAAGTCATGCAACTGTTTTAATCATGCTGATTCTGATAGAATATAAGCCGTAAGATTTATTCAAATAAAAAGAAATAATATGCATTCCATCATCCTAAATCAACAGACATTAATCCAGGACGATCTATAGTGTTTATATCCTATTTAATATCCGTCTCTCCAACTTAAAGATGTCAATCAAACATTTGCCTGCCTATAAAATGATTATGGATTAGAAGCCGACTTCAATGCGTCCGTCCAGCTCTGCTCCTGCCATCCTTACAGAATGTAACAGCCGAGATCCCCAAACACCAAAGTGATGATGAATAATTCTACGAACTTATAGCACCATCAAGTCCAGACCTTGTTGCAGTCGATGAACAGATAGACCGCCCATTCAAAACCCTTAGAAGAAAGAAGCCTACAAACTTTGTCGGGTATATTATTTTTTTTGTATATGTGTGTTTATTTTATAACCAGTTAATGCTCACTTCATAAATATGTTTATGTAAGTACACAAACCAAAATATCGTATATGTAACACTATTTTTTTCTTTATTTGCTTTACACACGTGTGAGTTTATATCCACAGAGCACTATCTCTCCCACATTCTTTATTTAATATACTTTATTATAAAAAAAAAAGAAATTTCCTTTATTTAATCTAACCATTATCTCGACAAGTATTTTCATATGCTTATAATTTGTTTTATAAATGATTTATGTATTATATGATTTCGTTTGTATATTTATTCAATTTGGGAACTTTAATTTTATATTTATGTTATAAATGGTAGGGGGTATTGGGTTAATAAAAGATATTCTAATTTATAAGTGACTACTGCCATATATTTCATATTTTTTTTCATCATTTACTTTCTCTAACCCCATATTAGTTAGTTATGCGAGTTTTCCGAACCCCAATTCTTTTAACTGAGTATAAGAGTACGCTGAGCTAGCAAATGGGATACCTTCTTACCGGAACCTAAATCTTTATTTTCATGAGGATACTTATCTATTATTTTTTTATGAATAATTATTTATTGGCACACTTGCCCTAATATCATTTGAACTTGCTTATCTTTCAGGAGGAGAGTTAAATTTCCTTCTGGGAGTGGCGCGAGGTGTTGATTTAGAGTCATCCCCAAAGGTATGTAAGAGTCAACCTTTCCATAAGTATCTTCTGTGTCCGTAGCACTGTTACGGTAAAGTTTTGAATTTCTTCTTACTCCGGCATGTCGCCATATTTTCCCTCATGTTCGGTTTATGCGCATGCTCATATTAACGGAGTAAACGTTAACCGGTATAATATATATACACACTATACTTTATGTATACGTTCACATTTTGCAAATAATAAATATGGGATGCTTTGGATTATAATATCTGAATTGTAATTAAAGTTAGTGATAAGTTACACATTTCAGTGAATAATTATTAAATTGTTTCTCATTTGTAATTCTTTTCTATCATTTTTACATGTCATTATTTTCTTTGATCTCTTAAAAAGCGCAATAGGCTGAGAGTTCACTTTATACGAACTCATGAAAATTAGCCATGGATATTTCTATTCAATAGAAAAGTCTGTTGTTGATTATCCATTTCATCAAAAATAATTTCAGAGATTTTATATGAGACTAAAGAATTAAGAAGCTCCGTGAACATGATATTTGTTGCTAGGTATATGCAAGAAAAATGTTATGAGAGCTGCCATTATTTATATAATATCAATTCAGCCAGGAGGGTTATACAGGATCAACATGACAGAATAAAAGGAACTATTATTACTTTAAGTAGAAAATCTATGGAATAATTTGAAAATAGAATTTTTACTTGAATCAGTTAAAAACAAAACAAAAAATCCTTATATCTTAGATTTACAGTATGTTGAAGTCTATGCTATTTTTTTCCAAATCAAAAAGATAATTCATAAAATCCTTATTAATACTTTGAATGCAGCCTATAAAGAATTTGGTTTAAGTATCAGTCATTAAAAACCTACAGATGATAAATGAAAAATCTTTCACTTAGATTATTGGCTAGAGATATAAGTCAATTTAAATATCTTGATAGATTATCAAGTAGAATATTGGAGATTGGATATTCCTTTGTAGTAAAGATTCCTGTGTGTTGCATTTAATAATCTGTATTTAATCAAAGAACTGTATCTATTTCAGCTGGCTGTTATTCTGTCAAATTTATTGTATGAAATAAATCTCCATAATGTAATATAGAGACATTGGAAAAAAAATATTTCAGAATGTTCTTTACTATGATGGATAAATCATGAGTCCTATCAATAAATTTGTGGGTGTGATATATTGAAAGAACTCATTGGATTGGGTATGGGAAGCAAATAAATGGTAAGAAATTAAAAAGAAAAAAAAATATTTTGTAGAGAATTTAAATATGATCTTTATGAAAGAAGCCGACCCCATCGATATTATCAAGATTAGATCATAGACCTGTAAAGAGGAGCAATGGGAGGATAAATTATATTGAAGACCTATAATGTCTTTGATAATAAAAAAAAAGAAATTGATACAAAAGATGTCAAATAGTTTAAATGGGGAGTATTTATGAATCATTGATTGTTTTGTGTAATCACTATGTGACTTCCCATTCTTTTCTTTTTTACTCATCTTTTTATATATGGCATTAGAATAACTCTAAGAAGCTACTAATGAATGAATAGTAATTTTAAAAAATACATATATAAATATTAGCAATTTGAATGTAATAGTAATTAGTTTAATGTTACAAATTAAATAAAAAAACAACTATTAATGGAATGAACACTATTCAGGTAGATTGTCTAATGTACATATCTTATAGGCTGGCCATCTAATTAATCCTAATCACCAAGCTGGTTTTCTAAAGAACATTATTGTCAGACTGTTTGCCTAATCCACACTGCTTTTACTTATCGGCCTGTTTTTTTAGTGGGCACTATTTGTCAGACTAATCTAATTGAGACCAATACTCATCAGAGTGATTGCCTAATGGACACAATTTGCTAAGCAGTTTTCCTAATCTACACTATTTATCAGGTTAGTGACTTAATGCCAGGATCAGGCTGATTGCCTATTCCAAATATTCATTATGTTGGTTGCTTAGCAGTTAATCAACTTTTGGATGTTCAGTTAATGAACACTTTATTCGTCAGGTTGATTACCCAATGGATACTATTCATTAGGAACTATTTAAGTATAGTATTGAAGTAACTGTTTTTTCAGGAGTATTGAAGGGATGAATACTACTTAATAAATTTGGTTGAAATTTAAATATATCAGAACTACTTTTCTTATTTATTACAATCTTATAGTATATGATTTTTATGTCATATTCAGAGTTCTTACGTTTATTAATTGACTCTGAATAAATTTGCAACCATGTGCAGTTCAGTGATAGGATGATGGATTGAAGAAGGAAGGTCCATTGATTAAAGTGCAACTCTGTCGGAAACATTAGTTATTTTTATATAATAAATGCTCAAAGGTTTTATATTTTTGATAGTGAAATAACTAATATTTTGATTTCACTTTCAGTTTACTGTTTGATCTGGATTGTAAATTATTAATATTTTTAAAATACCTTTTCTAGATTTGTCCACTATATATCTTTTGACCTAGATAATAAAATGGCATTCTGCAAAAGAGAGGTGTTAACCAGAAGATGAATTCTACAACCTTCAAAGTTGATGATGATTTTGCATGGTGTACATAAGAGACAATGCTTGAACAGAAGACAGTTTATTGTTGTCATTGCATATTCAAGAATAAAAAATGCTTGAGGACTTAGAAATATACATGTTTCAGATAATCATGTAACAGCCGATGTGAAACAGTTGAATGAACCATTGATTTCATAGGGTTGACTAGTGCAACAAGAAGGAATAACTAATTCATTCTAGGCAATTGCCACAGGCTATCACAGAAGTTCATTCGAACAGATATACAGCATGAATCAAATGTTGAACGGAGTATTAACAGGGCAAGTCTGATTTAAAAATATTGGCAAGCTCTTGTAGTTCCAACATAATGTGGCAATAGCAATGCCATGATCAGCAAGAATTCCCAGTTTTATTTAAGCATTGACAATTGATTCCATATCTAGTGACCCTCTGAATAAATTATCTCATTAACTGCAAATAGACAACTGATTTCTTCTTTTTTCCAATAGTAGCACTCTGGTATATGGCTGAAATTTTATAATTCATACTGCTGTCTTTTTTATCAAGTTAGTTGTAGTATATTAACACCAATGTATTTATATGATATTAAATACTTTCTTAATTAGCTTGACCTCAGAACTCCATCATTGAGTTTATATGAAACCTGCAAGCCATGGAATTATACCCTTGCTCAGGATGCCACACAATTCACTTATTACTCTTTTGAAATAATTCTTTTCTAATAATAATAAGCTTATTTTTTTGTGTAAAGCGCAATTTAAAACTTATTACTCTTTTATTCATGCAAATGTTGGATATTTGTATTATGTCTGAATACTATTTTGTTTGCATCATTTTTTTCTGGTAAAACAATTCTAAATTGAGCAACCCACACACATATATATATATATGATCAATAGATGGAGCTTTACCAAAACCTCCAAACAAGCGTATTTTTGTTTACATAAACGTCAGAGTCAGAATTCACTGTCTCTTTCGTTGGCTCCACCTTCAGATCAGCTGATTTCAAGGTGATTTGCTATCATCAGTTAAGGGTAGGAGTTAGAAACTAGACCTAAACACTAACTCCAAACGTTTATGCAACAAGTTTCTATCAGTTTGCAAGCATGAATTTTTTAGACACGTAAATGTCTTCAAACCCAGCCTAACAAGCTAGATAGCTATATGGGTCTGATATCAGTTCAGTTTCACCACATAGTCAAAGCTTCTGCAATATATATCATTGCAAGAAACTTCACAGGTACATTTATGAAAAACAAAGACAAGTTATAAAAATGTAAACTTGCTATCGCTTGTATTTATGATCAATAAATGGAGCTTTACCAAAACCTCCACACAAGCTTATTTTTGTTTACATAAACGTCAGAATTCACTGTCTCTTTAGTTGGCTCCACCTTCAGATCAATTGATTTCAAGCTGATTTGCTATCATCAGTGAAGGATAGGAGTTAGAAACTAGACCTAAATACTAACTCCAAGCGTTTATGCAACAAGTTCCTATCAGTTTGCAAGCATTAATTTTGTTTGGAGGTTTTGGTAAAGCTCCATCTATTGATCATAAATACAAGCGATAGCAAGTTACATTTTTATAACTTGTTTTTGTTTTTCATAAATATCCCTTTGAAGTTTCTTGCAATGATATATATTGCAGAAGCTTTGACTATGTGGTGAAACTGAACTGATATTAGACCCATATAGCTAGCTTGTTAGACTGGGTTTGAAGACATTTATGTGTCTAAAAAATTCATGCTTGCAAACTGATAGGAACTTGTTGCATAAATGCTTGAAGTTAGTGTTTAGGTCTAGTTTCTAACTCCTATCCTTCACTGATGATAGCAAATCAGCTGATCTGAAGGTGGAGCCAACGAAAGAGACAGTGAATTCTGGCTCTGACATTTATGTAAACAAAAATACACTTGTTTGGAGGTTTTGGTAAAGCTCCATCTATTGATCATAAATACAAGCGATAACAAGTTTACATTTTTGTAACTTGGTTTTTGTTTTTCATAAATGTACCTTTGAAGTTTCTTGCAATGATATATATTGCAGAAGCTTTGACTATGTAGTGAAACTGAACTGATGTCAGACCCATATAGCTATCTAGCTTGTTAGGCTGGGTTTGAAGACATTTACGTGTCTTAAAAAATTCATGCTTGCAAACTGATAGGAACTTGTTGCATAAATGCTTGGAGTTAGTGTTTAGGTCTAGTTTCTAACTCCTATCCTTCACTGATGATAGCAAATCAGCTTGAAATCAGCTGATCTGAAGGTGGAGCCAACGAAAGAGACAGTGAATTCTGACTGACATTTATGTAAACAAAAATACACTTGTTTGGAGGTTTTGGTAAAGCTCCAACTATTGATCATAAATACAAGCAATAGAAAGTTTACGTTTTTATAACTTGGTTTTTGTTTTTCATAAATGTACCTTTGAAGTTTCTTGCAATGATATACACCTGGGTCTCGTTTTACGCGATAGATAGCTTCCTCAGAAAACACGCGCAAACGAAATCGCGCAAAAATAGACGTAACTTACATTGAAAAGGGGGGGGTGCGGTCTGTGATTTTTCAAAATTCACGTAAAAGCAAAGCACCAACGTAAAATTACTTTAAAATTCGCGCAAAAAAATATAAGGAAATAAAATATGACTAATAAAAAATTTCAAATTTGAAAAAAATTGATACAAGACAAACTTTTTTTAACTATAATATTTAATTTTATTCAAAATAATATATTTTTATGCATAATTTACAGTACAGTAATTTACATTTTTTATACACGTTTTAATTATTATAGCTATTTCCGAAAAACACGTTAGTTTGCAAACAACTAGCGCCAACTTCACACTCATGTTGTAACTGGTTTTCTGGAGACAACGTAATTAGTAATTAATCTTTGAGACGATTTTATTAATTGTTTATGAAACTAACAAGTAAAAATTAAATTCTTATTTTTGTCTTTAATTTTCAATACGGTTTAAAAATCAAATTTCACATTAATTTCAAGTCGCAGTAAGTAATTTTTAAATTGTTAATTACAATTAAAAATCAGATTTTAATTTTCAATTGTCAAATTCAATTATGCCCACTGCTATTACTGACCTTTTAAAAATAAACTTGTGGACACTAAGTGATTAATAATTGATTACGTTCTTTTTTAAAAAGCAAAAACGGAATGTGATTTAAAATGCAAAATTAACACGTACAATGTTTGAACAAATGTACATTATAATCTTGTAAAATTTAATGTGTGTATACATAAAATGTGGAAATTATGATTTTAATTTCATTATTGCATAAAATCTTACTGTTATAAAGCACTGAAAATATTGAAATTACTAAGATGAAAGTTGAATTCCAATAATGTGCTATTACTTTCAATATAACGTAAGTGCGCAAAATTTATTATTTAAAGTAATAGCGCATTATCGGAGTTCATACACGGTCTCTTTTTACGCGGACACGAATCGCGTAACTTCAAAATCATGTTAAATAAGTCCATGTAAAAAGAGACCCAGGTGTATATTGCAGAAGCTTTGACTATGTGGTGAAACTGAACTGATATCAGACCTATATAGCTATCTAGCTTGTTAGGCTGGGTTTGAAGACCTTTACATGTCTAAAAAATTCATGCTTGCAAACTGATAGGAACTCGTTGCATAAACGCTTGAAGTTAGTGTTTAGGTCTAGTTTCTAACTCCTATCCTTCACTGATGATAGCAAATCAGCTTGAAATCAGCTGATCTGAAGGTGGAGCCAACGAAAGAGACAGTGAATTCTGACTGACGTTTATGTAAACAAAAATATGCTTGTTTGGAGGTTTTGGTAAATCTCTATCTATTGATCATAAATACAAGCGATAGCAAGTTTACATTTTTATAACTTGTTTTTGTTTTTATAAATGTACCTTTGAAGTTGCTTGCAATGATATATATTGCAGAAGCTTTGACTGTGTGGTGAAACTGAACTGATATCAGACCCATATAGTTATCTAGCTTGTTAGGCTGGGTTTGAAGACATTTACATGTCTAAAAAATTCATGCTTGCAAACTGATAGGAACCCGTTGCATAAACAGTTGGAGTTAATGTTTAGGTCCAGTTTCTAACTCCTATCCTTCAATGATGATAGCAAATCAGCTGATCTGGGGTGGAGCCAACAAAAGAGACTGTGAATTCTGAACTCTGACATTTATGTAAACAAAAATACACTTGTTTGGAGGTTTTGGTAAAGCTCCATCTATTGATCATAAATACAAGCGATAGCAAGTTTACATTTTTATAAATTGTTTTTTTTTTTTCATAAATGTATCTTTGAAGTTTCTTGCAATGGTATATATTGCAGAAGCTTTGACTATGTTGTGAAACTGAACTGATATCAGACCCATATAGCTATCTAGCTTGTTAGGCTGGGTTTGAAGACATTTACATGTCTAAAAAATTCATGCTTGCAAACTGATAGGAACTTGTTGTATAAACGCTTGGAGTTAGTGTTTAGGTCTAGTTTCTAACTCCTATCTTTCACTGGTGATAGCAAATCAGCTTGAAATCAGCTGATCTGAAGGTGGAGCCAACGAAAGAGAGTGAATTCTGACTCTGACATTTATGTAAACAAAAATACACTTGTTTGGAGGTTTTGGTAAATCTCTATCTATTGATCATAAATACAAGCGATAACAAGTTTACATTTTTATAACTTGGTTTTTGTTTTTCATAAATGTACCTTTGAAGTTTCTTGCAATGATATATATTGCAGAAGCTTTGACTATGTGGTGAAACTGAACTGATATCAGACCCATATAGCTATCTAGCTTGTTAGGC
Source organism: Epiperipatus broadwayi (assembly GCA_028023455.1). Taxonomy (NCBI): domain Eukaryota; kingdom Metazoa; phylum Onychophora; class Udeonychophora; order Euonychophora; family Peripatidae; genus Epiperipatus; species Epiperipatus broadwayi. Next base: position 2,716,976 of record JAQFVV010012500.1, read on the forward strand.
TGGGTTTGAAGACATTTACATGTCTAAAAAATTTATGCTTGCAAACTGATACGAACTTGTTGTATAAACGCTTGGAGTTAGTGTTTAGATCTAGTTTCTAACTCCTATCCTTCACTGATGATAGCAAATCAGCTTGAAATCAGCTGATCTGAAGATGGAGCCAACGAAAGAGACAGTGAATTCTGACTCTGATGTTTATGTAAACAAAAATATGCTTGTTTGGAGGTTTTGGTAAAGCTCCATCTATTGATCATAAATACAAGTGATAGCAAGTTTACATTTTTATAACTTGTTTTTGTTCTTTATAAATGTATCTTTGAAGTTTCTTGCAATGATATATATTGCAGAAGCTTTGACTATGTGGTGAAACTGAACTGATATCAGATCCATATAGTTATCTAGCTTGTTAGGCTGGGTTTGAAGACATTTATATGTCTAAAAAATTCATGCTTGCAAACTGATGGGAACTTGTTGCATAAACGCTTGAAGTTAGTGTTTAGGTCTAGTTTCTAACTCCTATCCTTCACTGATGATAGCAAATCAGCTTGAAATCAGCTGATCTGAAGGTGGAGCCAACGAAAGAGACAGTGAATTCTGACTGACATTTATGTAAACAAAAATACGCTTGTTTGCTGGTTTTGGTAAAGCTCCATCTATTGATCATAAATACAAGTGATAGCAAGTTTACGTTTTTATAACTTGTCTTTGTTTTTCATATATATCTATATTGTAGCAAAAAATGTGATTATTAATATCCTGTGAATAAGAATGGCTAGATATTAGTGTACCATTTATATACTAAAAACGAGTCTCCTAATTACATACAGAATAACACAAAAAATTTTAAAGTGGTTAATTAACGATTATGATGCTAATATCAGAAAAACTATTAGTAATATTAATAGCACATATTTAAGAAAAAATATTTAGGTGCTGTTTGTTTATATTCCCAGTCAGAACTAGAAATATATGAGACAATAATATAATGATTAATTAAGAACATAAAGCAATTAAAAAAAAATACTAAGAGTTTTAAATAAGTTTAAGTAACAAAAATAATATTTGCATAAGCATTGACTGTTTCATAATTATATTGAGAAAGTCATTTATTAATTTTGCATTTCTCTTGCTGAACATTTTGCAACGCTATCTTTCATAGCTTTGAAAATGAACGCTTCATCCTTCGAAAGTACTAAGCAAAAATAAATAAATATAATATTTTATTTGAGAATTTTTGGCATGTTATAACTAATTGTGTGAAATATTAGCATAAAATATTTGAGTATTACATATATATATCAACACTGATTTGACAATTTTAATAATTAAAAGAAACAAAAATTAATCTTCTTATAACTTTGTTACAACATGATGCTCTCTTGAAAAATTAATTTGAACTGTAGTGTTTCTGTAATTTAGTTCAGTGCACACACACATATATCTAAACTAACTACAACTCAATATTATAGTTGAATAGATGAATGTATTCAACAAAATACAAATTGTTAATCAAGATTTTGTTTGTAATTAGTCCAGATATCATCTGCGTGATTTCTTTCATTCTCTTAGTTTTATGTAAATTTAATAAGATGCTTAAATTTAAAAACATTATATTATGCTTAATAATAATCTTGGCATTTTATAATTTTTTAAAAGTAAAATACAAAGTCTAAAAACTTAAGTTATTTAAGAATCCTGATTTAAGCAAAGAAATGATTATTTTGTTCCTTTTCTTATACATATTATAACAGTTTCTGTTATATGGCACACAATAATATAGGCTGTGTCAACAAATATATATATATAAAGTTGAAAGGAAAAGTAGAAATAAACAGACATAAATTTTAGTAGATATTTTCTACTTTCCTGGAATAAAAATAATAAATAAAAGGTTAAATAACTCAATTTAAAACAGAATTTTATTATAAATTAAAACATTTAAAAAAGATTTTTTTTTAATTTCTCATCTTATTGACTTACAAAATTGATTGTTTTAGAATTCCAGTTCTTTTGATTTGTTAGGAACAGATTTTTTTTTGGACATTATATTTTTAAAAATTTGTGTAAAGATGGGAGGGATGTGTGATAAATAGTATCTGTAGTATTCCCTAATTCAAACAATCTGTTTGATTTGGAATATGATTTTGTCTTTAAATTGTTTTTTAAAATTTATTAGCTTTTTAAGAATAGGGGATATGTGAACTGCATCTTTTACTAAATTCAAACAACTTGTTTTTGATTTTTAATTAACATGTATTTTGTTTAAAAATTAAGCTTCTCTCTTATAGACTTTTTAAAAAGTGAGGAGAAAGAGGGAGTTGGGTGGGGAGGGGGGTATAATTGCTTTGTAGGTTTTAAGGCAGCTTCATTCAATACAAATCTAATCAAACACTCCCAATAAGAATAAACTGGCTCACTATGAAAAAAAATAGCTTAATATAAAAACCTTTTTGTTGATTTGGATTTTTGTTATAGTTTTTAATTAAAAACCACCATTTAAATGAAAAAAATCAAAATTACTGTTTCCAGAAACATTTTACATCAGCAAGTTTATTTTGAAACTAATTTCTAACAAGTTTAAAAATATACATTTCTTGTAAAGTATCCAATGGCAGGAAAATCTTGTTGTTATTTTTTTTTATCTTTGGCTTTTATTTGAATTCACATTGAATTTTTAAAAAGTAAAAGTTGACCAAAAAAAGATCAGTTAATGAAAAGAGATTTTAGATTGCCCAGTAAATTTATAAATTTAGTCATACTTGAATTATTAGTTATGCACCCTCTCCCCTCTATGTTTTAAAACAAGAAACAACACCAAAAAAGAAACCAATTTTACAAAGATTTCTTTTTTCAATTACAAATTTAAAAAAATGATTCTTTGAAATTTGTCTACATTTTGTAAATTGCTTTGTTTTGTTGTTTCTTCATCCCCAGATACAAACTCTCACTACTCTACCCACCCACCCTTCTTTAAATCGAATAAAAAATTGAAAACAGAAATGATTACCAAAAAACAAAAGATCTGTTGGCAATAAAAACTAAGAAATTTAAGATACAATCGAATTCACAAAAAATGTAATCATATTACCACTAGGATAAACCATTGTTATTTCTCGATTGGTTATCCCAGTGTTTAAAGACTGGCCAAGATGTAGATAGCCATCCAAAAATGGTATATTAAAAACTAATATTATTCCTTCTCCTTTTTTATCCACTATGTATTGATTATTAATATATAATTATAATTAATAACATCTTATTTTTTCCTTTTTAAGTACAACATTTTCTTCACATAATTTTATTTACTTAGTTTTGATTATCCAACAATTATTTTCGGAACTTCTTTTAGTTAGTGGTGAGAGGTGTATACCTAAAAGCTTTGAAAAATATTGCTAAAAAATATTCGCATTGTATAAAGTAGAAAAAAATGTTATTAATTATATATTAAAACCTGTTTGTTTTTACAAAAGAAAAACTATTGATGTATTTTTAGCAACATCTGTTGTGAAATGGCAAATTACTATGACATTTCTTAACTATTTTCTAATTAAGAAAGAGAAAAAATACTGACATAAAAGACAGATCAGATTATATTAATTCTATGGAACCGGAACAACTTTCTTATTTAATCGGATCTAAGCATAGAAAACAAAATCCAAAGCTTACTTGCCATCATTATTTTACTTTAATATTGTTTAGACTTAGAGCTTGGCTAATTAACACCATAAATTACCAGTTATCTGTGCCTGAAGATCAATTTTATGCCAGAAAAGGACTAAATTGAATTGAAATGTAAACTTATCAAGGAATCTGCCATTGTGGCATTTCAAATATTGTTTAAATTTGCCATTGTTTTATTTAAAATAGAATGTTTATTATTAAATCTAATAATTTTTTTGTTAATTGGTGTATATAAACAGTCAGGAATGAGATATACAAATAAAATTGATAAGTTATGTTGATTTACTCGTTTTTTTATTTTATAAAGTTAGATACTTTATTAAAGACATAAACTTCTTTTCCTGTCTGTCTTGGATTTTTTTCTAAAAAAAGATAAAAAATTTTAATTCTCAAAAATTAAAAAAAATTGAATGTAATAAAGATTATAATAAAATGAATAGAATTAAAAAATGAATTTCTTCCATTTGATTTTAATATTGAATTACATGAGATTCTGTTAATAATTTTCTTTTCTCCCTATTGTAGTTTTGATGGGCGTGTTGTTGCCAAACTTCCTTTTCTTCCCATTACTTGGATTCAAGGAATTTCCCATCGGAGTTTACTTGGAGAAGATTATACAGATTGTTCTTTCATCTTCCTGTACCTTCTTTGTACTATGTCAATACGACAGGTAAGTTTTTATATTGCCAGCGTATTACCTTATCATGACCATTGATTTATTTGGCTATTTTTATTTCAGAATATTCAGAAAATATTGGGGTTTGCTCCTTCCAGGGCTTTGAATAAGCAGAGCGGTGGGTTGTTTGGTCCACCACCTCAGCCACCAAAATAGGCAATATACTTGTAATTAGAAATGGTAATAAAGTTATTTATAGTAAAATTTAATTGAAATGTATCTTTATTCTTATATTATTTATCAAATTTCACATTTGGGTTAAATTCAATTATAAGTCTTTAAATCCACTTATTAAAATGTAATTCTAAGATCAATTTCTATGTAATATATACCTTACAGTCTTTTTTTTTTTTTTTGAGGGAGGGGGTGCAGAGGATGCCTCAAAGTCAGTTTCATTTAATTAATATGCACACACACTGGTCTAGCTCAACCACTAGATGCTCTGAATAACTTTACACATATCATTTCTTAAGAGAGCAGCAATTGTAATATATCTTACCAACTGAGATTTTAGAAAGACAATGGTACTAAATCAAAAAATGCAATCACACAATTGTAATAAATGAGGATCAGCAGTGCTGCTCCCAGTGGAGTCATGTTGCAACCTACTGCTGAAGATAAACATACTAATTAGTAATTAAAGTCATTTCAAGTGGTTGGCATGGTTTAAAAGTCTCAATAATTTTAATCTTTCAATTTGGATAAATTGTTTTTATCCACCATTGAGTTAAGAATCAACACTGCCATTGCGGGAGTTTCTGTTCTATAATATAGACACTTTAGGATACAAACTAAAATATAAACCTTTGGAAAAAGATAAAATGAGAAAAGAAGTTATCTGATTATAAGAAGAAACAAGATGTTTGAAGTTTCTTGATAAAATTAGAAAAAAGAATACAGTCTAATCAGAATTACTATCTTTCAGTGAGATCTTTTTAGTCATTAGCAGCCTAAGTCTTGAGGATTCCTCCAAGGATTTTTAATTCTTTGTATAGTAATCATCAAAAATGGAAAGAAGTTTAATCCATTATGCTGCTGATTACATATATTTAAATATTTTAATGATGTATCTTAATATAACTGCAATAATATATATAATAATAATAATCGTACACAAAAAAGCTCTTTTCAGCAAATATTAATTTTTGCCCAATGAACATATATAAAACATGAATTAATTTGACTAATGATAAATGAATGGAAGATTATGTAATATACATTTATACAGGGTTTTTTAAATGCCTTATGGTTTTAATAGGTTATAGTTAACTTTATAAAAAATCTAGATGTTTCTATGTATACAATATAGATCATAACTAAATTAGTTGAAGCACATTGAAAACGGTAAAAATTAATATTTGCTGAAGAGCTTTTATGTATATGATTATTATTGCGGTTGTATAAAGATATTTTATATTATATCATTGATTTATTTAAATATCTGTATAAAAGAGAACAACTCTTGATAGTAAAATGTATTATACAGTTGTTAATCAAAAATAATATAGTGGAAATCATCGATCAGAAGCAACCAATGTTCTAAAGAATATTATCACTGTTTTATGGAGTTATCTAATGTGTTTTCTTTTTCTTTCTTTTTTATAAAAAAAAAAACTTCAGATTCATATGAAATTTTATGTTTCAAACTTTAACGCATTCATTCTGTAAAGTTTCCTCATGTAAAATAAATATGTAAAACCTTTGTACATTCATTCTATCTTCTCATACAAGCTGCAAATATAATTTAGAAAATATTGCAGACAAATCAAGAACAGTCAAATTGTATGAATAATAGGTTTTGGAGAATTGTCTTATTGCAAAATGTAAACACAGACATATTTAAGGATTTGATCCATTCCATTCGAGCTGATAAATCTTGATAAAACTCACGTAAATAAAGATATCTGAATTGCATATTAATGTCTCAATTCTCCAATCATACTAAAGAACATTTGCAAAAAAAAAATTTCTTTCCGTATACATCTTTTTTTAAATTCATATTGAACTGGATACTTTATCCGATTCAAGAGTTCTATCATGTAAATTAGAAAAAAAAAAAAAACCAAGTTTTATATGTGCAATAACACATACTTATTTATTTTGAAATCTTATATTTTTAATTCTAAGTTGATTTTAGTATAAAATATTTTTTTATGACGCTTGTTTTCTTTTAAAATAATTAAAAGCAAACAAAGTTTAATTAGTGCTCTTATATGTATTTTATTTAAACTAAAAAAAAAATTTAATGTTGATGTATTTTAAAGCTGAGATTTAGTTTTGTATTTTTTTTTTTTTATAAAAAAATAATAATCATTTTTGTAAGATTAAGCCCTGTAAGATATTGTTTTTCTAATTAAGATTGCGCGGGAGATAACAAAGGACATAAATAGCTGGGTAATTTATTTTTTTTGATTAGAGAGGAGGATTCAAAGAGACTATTCTGTTCATTCAGTTTTTATTGCTCAGCTTCTTCTTATTGAGGATCGATCCAGATTTTAGCTGTTATTGAACTGTTGCATTGTGAAAGTGACTAAATTTTTTTTTTTGATATTGGTGCCACGGGAATCACCAAGTTGAATTTCCGTTGACCGACAATAACTCTATTTGCCACGATAATAGCAGTCATTCAGACGCCATGCCTGTAATATACGCCACGAAGAATCTCCACAATATGATGGGCTGAGCCTTTCCAAAGATGAACCTCCGGAGCTCCAAATTGTGACTTCCATCATGACCTAACTGTCAAGTCCAGAGTGGATCCCGATAATGCCTCCAGACTTCTGAACCTGTAGTAAATGGCATCCGTTGTAGAGGACTCTATAAACCGAACTTTGTGTGAACAACAGAAATTAATAGTATCTCGAGGTAACTTACCTTTCCATATCAAAATCAGGGCTAAATCTCTAATTAAGTCTCTCGCAAATCTCAGCTTAATCTTAAAAAGAAATTATATTTACGATGTGTAATTGATCAATTTAAATATTAATGTATTTTTGTTTATTTTACATTACAATCTTAGTAGCAAGATTTTCAATCTTAAAATGTTGCTTGTTCGAGAGTGTAGGGCAAGTGATATTTTATATGCTTAATAATTTCTCAGTTTTATGATTAACCATTGTTAAATGCTCAGACCGACCTTAGTAGTTTTCTTTTATTTTTGTTTGTTTGTTTGCTTCGGCGTTAAACTAAATCAAACTTGGCTTTGGCTAGCAATTTCTAGGATATATGATTTATTTATTTTTGGTAGAGATTTATTTACTATCAGATTGCGTAATTCATGTTTCTTTCTTCTGTGAGACTAACCTTGGCTCGTTTCAATGTACTTGTCCATGAGCGTTTTGCAGAATTATGACATTCTTGGTTCCAACATTTCTTTTCTGGACTAAGAAAAGCTCGTCTGCGCTGTCCCGTTATTCTCCACAAACATCCATCTTACTAAATCTCTATAGGGAAAAGGGAATTGGTTGGGTGAACCACTAGCAAGAAGATATAAGCCATTATTGTGTTATAGATAAGAAATGAACTTGTCTGTCTGGGTATTTAACGTAGTTCTGCTTGCATACACTCAATGTTAAGATCTGCTAAGTAAATGTATATCAAGTTTCATGTTTATTTTGTTATTATGTTTAATAAATTTAAAAAGTTCTTATAAGTATTTTGGCTGACGTTTGTCTCAGTGTTTTCTCAATTGTCTGAACCACATTCATTAGCTTTTGCTCTCCCTGGGTTTAGTCCGGCACATTCATGTTCGTATATCCTGTTCACCCTTAAAATAAATGTCTAGTTCCGATTTTCGGACTAGTGGCGCCCTCATGGTCAGGATATACGAAACAAAAATCTTTCGTCCAGCACAATATATTTTCATGAAATGAATCATTATTTTGCAGTCATAAAACATAAGTATAGAGGTAGTCAGATTATAATGTAGCAGATGACCTACACAGGAATTGAAACCTGAATTCTGTACTGGGGCAAAAAAGATTTTGTTCATAAGGATGTCTGAAAAGAGTTGCAGTGAATCTTAAACTAAATCTCAAATTCAGACATCATTATGACCAACTAGTCATCATGTTTTTGCCTACATTGTCTATCTTCTTTCTAGTCTCACCACTTTTATACCATCTAATGTAAGTTTTGGTAAGTAATAGATCCCAGGTAATAGTGCTTAATAAATCCCTGACCAGTGCTGTCCTATACAGATATCCCCAGACTAGTTTCTAACTTATGTCTTTCTTCATTGAGGAGCTTTTTGTAATTTTTTTTTAAAATTATACACATAGATCTTTTCCTCTAGCAGTTATTTTTTACTTTTTTGTTATACTATCAAGCTACCAGCTCAAACAGAAAAGCATTAATTTTTTTCAATCCAAGCCTATTTACTTGAATAAAGAGCTGAAACCAGTTGCATTTCTATACATTATGTTGGTTTTAATGTTTTACAATTTTAGGCACCTTTATTTTGCAAGAAATTATATTACCAATAAGACGTCACATGACCAACTGATCATCACAGTACCTTTGCTTACTAGATGGCATAAAAGTTATAAGAATAGAAGATTATGCTAATGAATAACAAGACTTAAGTAATGGGTAATGTAATGACTAGTTGGTCATGTGATGTCTTAATGATATAATACCATCTCTGTTTAAAGAATAAAATTGCCCACAGTTATTTAAAAAATTAAGGTCTCTATAATATATAGAAACTAAATTGCTTTTAGATATATATAATTATGCAATCAAATTGGCTCTAATTGAAAAATTGTAATTTTTCAAATTGGACTGGTAGCTTAATGGTGTAATAAAAAGATAGAAAATGGCTGCTGAAGGAGAAGTGAATTAGATCCAAAAAGTCCACGTGCACAGTTAAAAAAAATCCAAAAAAAGTTCCTCACTGATGAAAACCATAAGCTAGAAATTAATCTGGAGATCTTTGGATAGGACTAAACTGGAAATTTATTAAGCACTACCATCTGGTACCCATTACTAAAACTTACACATAAAAGTGATCAGAATAAAAGATTATGCTAATAAAATCTAATATTCGTAAGTCATTTGATATCTTGATCAGCTAAAATTATTTGGAAAAGGTAAATAATACAAAGGAAATTTTTGATAGAAAGACTATTCCTAAAGTAGTGTATATTATTCCTTGTATGTAAAAATAGTAATTTGTTTGGAAATAAGAAAATTGTCTGGAAAAGAGGTATTACTTTGAATAATTTATTAAATAATACAGAGGACATTTTTGATAGGAAGACTATTCCTGGAGTAGTGTACATTATTCCTTATTTTAGATCACAGTAGTTTGAGCTTAAATGAAAAAATAAAAGTAGGATTAGAAATAAATATGTAAGTTCTGCTTTATATATCCATAAAAGAGATACAGTCCACCCTAGTTTTGATGAAGCTAAGCTTGTCTTTTTTGAAAGAAATTAAATAAAAAGAATTTAAAAAATCTTTATTATTAAAAATGTATGATTCTGAAGTCGATGTGAGTGGAATTGTGGGTAATATTTAGTATAAATTTGTTACCTTTTAGTCCTTTACATTTGATAAGTATGCTTGTAACAATGAAACTACTGATTGTGTTTTAGAGTTTATTTTCTTTGATTAATTTGATTTAGTTATGAATTTGGGGTAATTTTTATCATTTTATTGACTAGTTTAGCTTTAGGCTTTTAATATATAAATACATATATATTCAAATCACCCTCCCAAATGTTATGATATTTCATATTTGGGATGATGATTTGAATATTTAATTTTCAGTTAGCGATACGCATTAGAACATTTTCTTAAATATATATAGAAGTGCATTTAAAATACATATTTTGTATGATCTATAAATTTTGATATCTAAAGTAAGGCCTGGAATCAAGTATCACAGATACTGGAGACTATTATAGGTCTGGCTCTTTCATGAAAATCATGATGACTAAATTCAGTGTAAAATATTTGGGGGAAATTAGTTTCTACCAATGATAGAGCACCTCTACAATATAAATTTATAGCCTCATATTCAAAAGTATTATATTGACTGGTCTTAAAATCATGCTGTTATATTTTTAAGTGAATTTTTTAATGGTATGGATTCCCTATATATCAAATCCACTTTTTATTCATAAAAATAACAAGATATTTAAATCGATTCACGTGCTTACATTGATATTCATCCAAGTAAATGTTACTGAAGATTTTTCCTCCATCTATGGTTGACAAAGAACTTTTTCTGAACATTAATTACTAAACTAAAATTTCTTTTACATTGCATTCAAATTACTAAAAGCATTCTGTAAATAATTTTTTCAGCCAGTAAATATATTATAATTATTAGCATATTGTAAGATGAAGTTTTAATTTAATTTCAAACGTTCACCATCAAATCATTATTCTATCTTGATACTTGCTTTCTGAAACTTTCTACAAACTGTCTTAAAGACTACTATTAAAAAGAAATATGGAGATTATATATCTTCTTATTTAAAAGTTCCTGATTTTTCAGCAGCATTAATTCAAAACCATGTATTGTAATATCCTACCAGTTAAGTTCAGATGCATGTTGGCAACTATCAATAAATTGACAAGCTTCTTGAGTTATTAAATTATCTGATCAATCCAACTCTCATCAGTTTCTTTAAACTTCTGGCTAAAATCAAGGCAATCTTTTTTGCTTACTAGTAATTCTCGGAAGCCATCCACATTTGATATCAACAGCATGTGGACACATGACTGGAATAACTCCAGTATAAATAATCACACACTAATAGCCATCGTACTCTCCAAGTATCTGGTTTCTCCAAATTGTGAATGTGGAAGACCACAAACTATGGTACATATTTACAAAGAGTGTTCAATTTATCAGGCCCTATTGGCCTCTTTATTCTACATAACTTGGATAAATTGGCTCTTGATTAGTTAAGAACTGTTGATGTGATATGGCTACTCCTTTATCGAAGTCAGGAATCTCTCGGCCACTATGCCCATAGAAACCTGTTATCCACCTTACTTCCCCCTTTTCATTACCCACGCTAGGTTTTTCCCATATTCTTTTCTATCCTGCTCTATTCCATTTACACAACATCATTTATGTAAACTATATGGCCTTTATATTTGGTTCTCCTTATCTTTTTTCCAAACCCAGCATAAAAACCAAGAACCTACTTTTTGTATAATCAATTTGTTTATATTTATTCCCCCACAACTTCATTATTTGTATCATTTGTGTTTGTAAGTATTTACACTCAACAGATGCCTAATATTTTTTATGCCTTCTTTACATAACTTCCAGACTAAATCACCCACATTTCTCCATTTATGTGTATATTCCCTTGTTACTAATGATCCTGTTTGAGCCTTAAACAGTAAACTACTTTCCTTGCTATTATCATAAATTAATTCGCAACCAATATCCTATTTACTTTTATATATATTTAAACTTTTCTATTTTTTATTAATGCATCTATTCTTCTATCCCATTTCTTGCCACTATAACACTCAACAACTCTCTTAAGACAACCATCCCATCTTTTGTATAAGTATACTGACAAAAAGTCTTTATCCAAATCTTCTGCATACCATACTCCTTTTCTTATCCATCTTGTTGCCTGTCCTTTACTCATAACCAAATTAAATATTATTTTGGCTATTCTCTTGTTATCCATAAATTGCAATCTACCGAATATTTTCATTTTACTTTTTGCATCTCTCATATAAAAACTTGATCATCCCATTTTTCCATTGATTGCCTCCTTTGCCAACCACACATCTGCATCTAATTCATGTCTTCCTATTTCTCTTTGTACTTTAAGTAATCTAACCCCTTAATTAATACATAACACATCATTACCATAGGTTAATCCTGTTATTGCTACTCCCATATAATTCTAGCTACGTCATATTTATTATATGAAAACGCTGTTAATTTCTTTATCAATCCCTTTTAGTTTCTTCACTTCTTTATCAATTTTTTCTCCAATTCATCCAAGCATTTTCTCTGACTACTTAAGATGATTCCCAAATAGTTATACCTATTCATCACATTTAAATTTATATCCCCCAATAAAAATTCTCCCGCATTTATCATCGATTTTTTTCCACTAAATTTAATCCCCATGTCTTCATCCACCCATATGCACATCTTCTGCATAACTTCCATATCTTCCCTACTTTCTGCCCACAAGAACATATCAGCAAATAAAAGACCTAATAATATATACACTCCCTTGCCATCTATTAATAGTATCTCTACCCCTCTTCCTAGTCTTTCTATTGCTCTCACCATTTCTCCCAAATATAACAAAAACAAAATAGGTGACATAGGGCATCCTTGCATTAGTCTCATTCCACTTTTAACTTTAACTGATTCTATATTTGTTGATAAGTATAGTAATTATTTTCATACAATCTCTTAATAAGATCTACTAAAACTCCATTCCCAAATGTTGCTAAACTTACGCATAGTTTATTTCTATTTACTCTATCATATGCCTTCTCTATATCTATAAAAACCATATACATCTGCCTACCTGTATTCCTAATTATATCTACCGGTTGTGTAACTACAAATAAACTACTATATGCTTATCCAATCGAAAATGTCCATGCATTTTTCCCACTATATTATTTTTTTCCATCCATTTTTCCACCCTTCCAGCCACCATATATGCAAAAACTTTATATAACACTGACATTATTGCTACCATTCTATAATTGTTTAACTTTCTATGATCCTTACCCCTTCCTTTAAATAGTAACCTTACTCTATATGCACTGTAGCTTCTACATTTTTGGAGTTTGGAATCTCTCAGTTACCATGCCCAGGGAAATGTGTTGGCCACTTTACCTTCCCTTTCCATTCCCTACTCTATGTTTTTCCTATATTCTTCTCTATCCTGCTCCATCCTATTTCCACAACATAATTTTTTTCAACTGTATAGCCTTTATTTCTAAATCCCCATTATCTTTTCCCAAACCCAGCATAAAAACCAAGAGACCATCTATATAATCACTTTAATTATATTTATTTTCTGACAACTATTATTTGTGCCCTTTCTACTTGCAAGCATTTACATGCAATTAACAGATGCTTAATATTTTTTATGCCTTCCTTACACAACTTGCAGACTAAATCACCCACATTTTTCCATTTATGGATATATTCCCTTATTACTAAAGATCCTGTTCGAGCCTTAAACAATAAAATACTTTCCTTGCTATTATCATAAATTATCTTGCAACCAATATTCCATTTATTTCTATATATATTTAAACTCTGTTTACTGCCCATACTAGTTCTCCAACTCCCTATTCTTTATTAATGTATTTATTCTTCTATTCTGTTCCTTGCAACTATTATACTCAACAATTCTTCTAAGACAATCATCCCACCTTTTGTATAAGAATACTGACATAAATTCTTTATCCAAATCTTCTGCATACTGTACTACCTTTCTCGACCATCTTATTGCTTGTCCTTTACACATAACCCAATTAAATACTATTTTGGCTATTCTCTTATCCATAAACTGCAATCTACTGAATATTTTCATTTTGCTTTTTGCATCTCTCATATAAAAACTTGACCATTCCATTTCTCCTTGAAATGTCTTCTTTGCTGTCCAGACATCTGCATCTAATGCATTTCTTCCTCCGTCTCTTTGTACTTTTTCTAAGTAATCTAACACCCCTTCACTAATAAATAATTCATCATTACCATAAGTTAACCCTGCTACTGCCACTCCCATACAATTCTAGCTACATCATATTTATTATATGAAACTGCTGTTAAATTTCTTTATCAGCTCCTTTCTATTTTTTGCTTTGTTTATCAATTTTTTCTCCCATTGATTCAAGCAATGTCTCTGATTACTTATTCCCAGATAGTTATACCTATTAACCACATTTAATTTTATATCCCCCAATAAAAAATTTTTCTCTTCTCTTTCCCCAGTATTTATTATCATTACTTTTGATTTTTCTTCACTAAATTTAATCCTCATCTCTTTACCCACCTTTGTACATGTCCTTAGCATAACTTTCATATCTTCCCTTCCTTTTTGTACACACAAAAAAAACATAATTTGTAAATAAAAGACCCAATAATGTATATACTCCTTTGCTACCTAATAATAATATCTCTACCCCTCTTCCGAGTCTTTCTATTACTCTCTATTTCTCTTAAATACAACAAAAACAAAATATGTGACATAGGGTATCCTTGCCTTAGTCCTACCCCTTTTTTAACTTTAACTGATTATACTCTCTAATTGATATGTATAGTAATTAATTTCATACACTCTCTTAATAAGATCCACTAAAGTTCCATCCATTCCCCAAAATTTACTAAACTTACCCATAATCTATTTCTATTTACTCTAACATATGTCTTTTCTATATCTATAAAAGTCATATACAACTTACTATCTGTATATCTACACATCTATAAGTTGTGTAACTACAAATAAACGATCTCCACATGCCTATCCAATCGAAAACCTTGTATTTCTCCCACTATTATTTTATTCCATCCATTTTGTGCGCCTTCCAGTCACCATATATGTGAAAACTTCACATAACACTGGACTATGTGATGCACTGTGACTTCTCTTTATACGGAGTCAATAATCTCTCGGCAATTATGTCCAGAGAAACCTGTTAGCCCCTTTATCTTCTCTTTCCATTCTCCACCCTAAGTTTTCCCATAATCTGCTCCATCCCATTTCCACAACATAATCTTTGTCAACTTCATGGCCTTCATATCTAAATCCTCCTTATCTTTTCCCAAACCCAGCATAAAAACCAATAACCCATTCTGTATAATCACTTGGTTTATATTTATTGTTTCATAACTTCATTAATTGTACCCTTTCTGCTTTCAAGCATTTACATTGAATTAACAGATGCCTAATATTTTCTATGCCTTTACACAACTTGCGGACTACTATCTGGAAATTCAGCAAGGTGCTGCCACCATATGGTAAATAAACATAAATAAATTTACTTAGTCAGAAGGCCAGCAAAATTCAAAAATTGTTTTAAACTTGCTCAATTGTTAGTTATATGCTTTTGCAAAATCAATAAAGTAATATATATAAATCATACTTTTATTTTATACTTTTTTTTTTGTTCAATAACAAAACTATAAATTACATTTTTGACTCTTTAACATCTCACTGAATCTCTGATAACAATCACACAGTTGTTTTGCCATTCTATTAAGTTTATTTAACTCTTCTATTTTTATATCATATAACAATGTCAATTTTCATCCCTTTCTTCAATTATCAACCACTATTTCACTTAACCATCACATAATCACCTTTTCTTATGTTTATATAACCTGTTATAACAGTAATAATTTTTCCACAGTGCCTGCATACCCAATATTCCCAGACTAATGTATAGCTTTCCTCTATAAGGAGCCTTTAATCTTGGAACAATGCACTTGGATCTTGGGCTCTAAAGCTCCTCTCCATCATTCACCCTTTTTACCATATTGGTTAGCTGTTAGCCCAAACTGAAAGCACAATAATGTTGCAATCCAAGTTAATGCATTTGTATTTATCATATAGATCTGAATCCAGTTCACTATCTATATATGCTGATGGCTTTGGTTTTTTAATAATTGTAGCATATATTATCTTTTATCTAGGATTGATATTAAAACATCACATGATCACATTTTTTACACAAGCTGTTAAAACAGTAGCAAATTTTCCACATAATAGCGCTATCTAGTGTCAGACCTAGAAATCTTCCAGTGCTTGAGTTTATATTAGGTGGCATTATTGTGTAGAAAATTTGCACTATTCCACTCCAAAACATCTCTCGTTAAAAAATTATTTTTTATTAATATTAGTCTGCTTCCATTTTTATTTCCACTTAAATCTTTCCATCACATCTTTCCTCTTTATTTGCTCGTCCTTCCTTGTTTTTCATTCTACCCATCCAAATAATCTTATTTCTTTTTCTCTTTATTCATATTTCAAAAGTCTTCAATATATCGTTAATTTTGTTATTCACTGTGTTATAATCATATAACAATACACTCCTCATACAGGATTTGACCAATCTGTTTCTCAACACTCTCTTCAAAGGTTCACATAAGCAACTACTCAACATAATATGTGAAAGTACTTTTGCTATAATGGATTGCAATAATATTCTTTGATAATTACTCAATATTTTTTTTTTAATTTTCCAAAATTTTTAAAAAAGATACATCTTTAAGACCATATGACACATCTTCATAGTCTATAAATTACCATCATATTTTTAAAACTACTCCAAATATCTTCAACTTATCATCTCAATGCATGTATCATTATTCAAAAGATTATAAAAATCTTTCCTCTTCATATTTGAAATATTGGTTATCATATAGAATAGTTCCATGTCTCTAGTTTAAATTAATTTTGATATGCAAAATAGTATAACTAAAAACTTCTTCTGTTCATTAGAGATCCTGGCTTCTTGTGTTCACTTTTTTCACCACATCATTTTATTATACCATCACATTTTTACTGCATTTGTCAATATTATTCATCTTTCCAAAGCTATATCATTAACTGGTCAAATATTAAATATCAGTTTTGATAAAAGATTTTACTAAATTTATGTCATCTCTATCACATATTTCTTATAATCACATCATTTATAAACACTTCATTTCTTTCTTAATGTGATGTAACTCTGTGCACAAAGAAAGGGGCACAACATCAAATGAATCTGATATAATAGTTTTAAATGATATCTCTGCACTCATAAAAGAATAGTAGCATATTCTATTTAATAAATAATATTACAACTTTGCGTTAATATTAAGGAGTTTCTGATTATCGATCTTCTCAAACTCATATCCTTAATTTAGGTTCAAAGTAACATCTAATGAAGTCCTACCATTCTTTCTACAATTGTGAAAATGTCACATCACTGCCCTCTAACCATCTATTGATTTAATTAATGCATACATAATTTTCCTTGAGAATACTTTAGACCAGACATGGGAAATCTTTTTCTGCCAAAGATCATTTGGATATCTATAATTTTCAGGCCTACAAAATTAACAATTTAAAAATTAGCTTACTATATTTGATCTAAAAGTTAATTAATTTAACTCTAATCATTAGGAGTGGGCATCCTTTTCACCTGGCTGGCCAATTTCAATTTTCCTTTTTCAAATAACAACCATTTTTTTTGTGTGTGTGTGGGTTAAAAATAAAGTAACATCATTATCATTAATGTCTGTTCCACATTTAATGGCAATTTGCCTTGTAACTAAACTATTGTTTGTGACATATTTATATTCTCAAATTTCTTTTTATATTCTGGACAGATTAATTCTACAGTAGCTTAGTTGCAGTCTTTTGTAAACTCTCAGAAAATGGTTTCAAATTTTCTATTTTTTTTTTTTAAATAATATGTTTATGAGTAATATTAGTCACTTGATGAAACTCCTTTTCAAGTTTCCTATTTCAATATTACTTTCTTTCAATTAAAAAATATGCATTGGTCCATTTCTTTGAAATGCATGATTTTCTGTGTCAATTTTTCTTATACTAATAAAAAAAATGCAAAAGAATAATAACAATAAAACAAAGTAAAATTTGAATTTTTACTTTTGTTAGTATACATTTTATCTGTGAAAATTATAAAAACAAACAAAATGGCCTCAGCTTCATTGTAGATGAAATTGTCACATAATATAGATAATTTGTTGGAATATTGTATCTCTGATAGAATGAACAAGAACTATTTATAAAGATTGAAGTGAGAAAAAGATATAGTTGAATAAATATTTTATTGAACTGTTAATTCAATATTTGCATTATATGCATGTTGAAATTTAAGTTTTACACAGTGCCATTTTATAAACATTTTTGAAAATATCCGTGCATCCGATTAAGAGCTTTTGAGGGCTGAAATTGACCCATAATCCAGAAGATCCACACGCCTGCTTTAGATAATTATTCTTATCTAATTTATATATTCTGTTCTAAATTGGATTGCAGTTTGAAACCAGTTTATTGCTGACATTTTAGATATGTACATTATCTTAATTCTGATAAGTGACTTTAAAATTTGAGGGGAAGATTGAATGAGAAGCTTAAGGCAATGAATTTTTGTTAAAAATTAAATTCTATATTTTTTAATTAAGACTTATCTTTTGCCACAGATTTTTTTCTTTAATATAAGCTTTAATACTAATAGATGCCAGATGATAGCACTTAAATGTGGATCTTGGGAATCGTAGATTTTTTTCACGCCTTTGGTCATATGTCTCTGTAGGGTGTTGATAGAAAGTGGATAGAAACCAGTCTCTACCTTGCATGAGAGTTGTGTAATGAAAATTAAACTACAGAAATATTGTTCAGTATCCTCAGATAAGTTTCTAATTTATGGCTTTTATCAGAGGAACTATGAGTATTGGAACAGTGCAACTTTAGTTATTAAAGTAAAGCTGGGGTTAAAATAAAGAATATCCTGTCAAAATAGGAAAGGGTGAGCTGGAATTATATTTTATTGGGCTAAATTAAGATGATTGCACGATATTAAAAATTAATTGATTGATTTATTAAGGAATATAGATTTTCTGTGTAAAATGAATATTTTGTATAGATACTAGACAACAGGTAATTAATATCAAAAGGTTCAGGCTACTATATTTTATCTGATAAAAAGATATTAATATGTAATTTGTGAATCTTGACCTAATAATCACATTAAAAAACAATCTACAATATATTTGTTATATTTTAACACACTTAAATTATTCTCAATGATAAATTTGTTATAAATTGAGATAGTTTCTGTTTTCTTGCCAAAGAGCAAAGATTTTGTAAATTAGATCAACATTATAAACATTTTCTGACTTAGTCAGCCTATTTCCAAATCTTAGGATGTTTGAATTTTAAGAAGATTAATTTGAATAGAAAGGCAAAGCTGGCTGCTGGGTTCACTATCTTTTAATATGAGGCAAGGAGGGAAAAACGACATTTATTTGGCTATTTCTGTTACAGCAGAATATTCTACATTCAATTCCTCAATGAATTTTCATTATTTTGTTTTGACTTCACAGAATAAATCTTTCTTAGAAATTAAAAAAATTAATAGCAGTATTTGAGAAGACTGAAACTTTATCTTTGATTCCACAGTATTAAATAATAGAACAACATCTTATAAACGGAACAAAACTTTATGCCAGAATAGCTGAAACATGATCTGAAAAACACATTGAACTTCAGCCTAACTTATTTTCTCTTATTTATTGAAGATAAGATTAAAAATGCTTATTGAAGTAATCGTTTTGGAAAGCTGATTGTCATTACATAGACTTATGGTGCAATTAGTTTAAGAATAACCTTGCTTCATTAGCATATTAAATATTAGACTGCTATTTAGAAAAACTATGATTAGATTAACCTTCTGGATAAAAGTTAAATATTGACATGAAAAAATATTACTTAAAATCACATCCTTGCGATGGCTTCCCATTCTTTCATATAGTTATCTACTAGATATCAAAAAAAAAATTGTCTCACAGACAATGTATAAAAACCTAAAATGTAGATTAGATTTAAGCCTTAGTTTCATCAATTAAGACATTAAGATTGCCCTTGTAAATATTCAGCCAAAAAACTCTCCAACCAACTGCAAATGTTATATTGTAATTGAAATAGGCTTCTGGATTTCATGTTAGATATTATTGCAATCTCAACAAATTTGAAAAAATAGTTACTGTAATTATTTTTCTGCTTCAGGAGTAAAAATTAATAGCTTCTAATTTTTGCAGTTGTTTACACACATAAACCATAAACTGCATTGTTGACGACCATTCAGTTTTTGACAATTAGTGTGACTATCTTTTTCTACTTTAGATATAAAATTTAATAGCCTTGACTTATGCGCCCACATTAACCATGATCCAAATAGTAATGGTCATCCAATTTATGCATATAAAAGCAGAAATTCTGAAGAAATTTAATAGAGCCACTAGAAAGTCTATTTACTGTTTGAAATCTTTATTTTGTACAATGTTTGTGAATACTTATAACACAGCCCCCAAAATCAACAAACATTAAATAAAAAGTAGTATTATGATCAAATAAGCCCATTATATTTTTCAATTGATCTCCTGAATAATAGGATAGAACTATATATTCTTTTCAAGCAATTAAGTGACTCCATAAATTCTAATCACTTAAAGCACTGCCATCAGTAGGATTCTGGCCATCCCAGTTCAGAAAGAAAATTATCATTTCAATTTCTTTATTTAACCCATGCACAATGAATAAATATACCAGTATAGAACTACAGGAAAAAATGGCAATAATAATAAAATGAATATATAATAAAAGTAATAAATAGAAAAAATAAAATAAATAAGTAAATGGCTGCCCAACAAAAAGAATTAATGATAAGATTTATTTAAAATAGCTCTAGAAAATAGATTGAAATCTAGATGTTAATCTTTGTTTGTCAAATCTTTACTTTATGTTCTGGATACCGAAATAAATGAAAAGAATTTTAATGTATTAGATTCTTAAACATTTAAAAGTTATTATATAAGGGATTTGAACACAGCTGTCCACTTTATTTCATACAACCGATACACATAACCACACATGAATAAAAGATCTCCAACATAAGTATTTTGTGCTGAACCAGCACTTATCAGTTGGTCCAGATCATCATCTCACACATATATATATAATCAGTGCTCAGTTTATATTAGAAAATCTTCAAACTTTAATGGACAGGCTTCAATCTATTCCACCATCCAACTCGTCAGCCATCCATACCATTGAAAATCTGATGGATGCCAATATTATTGTCATGCCCATGTTGACCTTAAGTCCCACTTACTCCTCATGTATAAGACCATGGGCAGAGTACAGGCTAAATTTGTAATAGTTGATTATATAAGTGTAATTTATATACCTGGAGTTATGTAATTGTATGAGGAATTTGAATACAGACTTTCAATCTCCCTTCAACTATCTACTTCATATCAGGCAACCAATAAACATGACCGCACATGTGTAAAAGATAAATGATCTCTAATGTACATATTTTGTGCTAAACTAGCACTCATTAGTTGGTCCAGATTATCATCTCCCGCATACATATATAATCAATACTCAGTTTATATCAAGATAGCAAATCTTCCAGCTTTAATGGATAGGCTTCAATCTACTCCATCCTCCAAATCCCCTGTTGGTGCTGATATTATAGTCATGCCCATATTGAACTGAAGACACCCTAAATCCTCTTGTGTATGACCTTAACCATTTAAATACGCTGAAAAGAGATGGGCAGGATGCAGGCTAAATTCTGTATATTTAAATGCATAAGGTCCTGTACATGAGGTGTCAGAGTGATTTAAGGTCGACATGGGCATGACAATAATATTGGCATCAACTGAGGATGGAATATATTGAAACTGTCCCCTAAAGTTTGAAAATTTGCTATCTTAATATAAATTGAGCTCTAATTATGTATGTGTGTGGAGATGATGATTTGGACCAATTGATGAGTGCTATTTTGGCATGAAATACACGAGATAGAGTGGATAGCTGAAGGGAGCTTGAAAATGTGTATTCAAATCCTTTACATAACTCCAAGTGTATAAATTATATTTATATAATCAAATATTAAAAGTTGTTAATATATTCAACGCCAAACAGTCAGTTGGCAGCTGAATAATTATATATAAATAAATAATGAAAACAACAATTATATAAAACTTCAAAAGTTTATTTACTTTGAAATAATATAATAATAATTGCTAGTTTGCTAATTGAGTATAAGATCACTTAGATCTTAAAGTTGATTATTTCCTTAGAGGTTAACATATATATATATAAAGTTTCTTTATTTCTGTAGTTTATAACTCTACTATTCTGTAACTTTATTTCTGTAAGTGGTCACACACATTTATATCACAGATAGTCCAAATAAATACTTGATTAGAGCTCTTCTTTATTATTACTCAGAACAATTTCACATTACTAATTTAACTTTCTATTAGTTTACTTTTGTTTTTCTTCCTGTTTCACTTCCCATATTTTACACTGACAACATCACTGATCACTTCTACACTGTCAACTGGTTAATACTCCTGCAGACACTTTTATCACTTTGGCTAATTTGCATAAATTAACTTTTTTTAACATACATATTAGCCTGTAGTTATTTTCAGGAAGTTTTATTTCTTTCTGCAGAATTAATTAGCTGTTTCGTTTCTGGAGTATTTTCGCATATTATTTATACACCTTTATTTACTCCCTAATAAATAAAAAATATATGTGTGTGTATACATATCAGTTGTAAAATATTGTGAGACAATAGTTATAATACCGTTTCTTGGTGTCTATTTATATAATCTAAAGAGCAAGTTAGAGGCAGATATATTTCAAAAGATAAATATATTCAAAAATTTAAAATCTCTTGCTTTTCATTTTCAGTATTAATGTGATATATTGATCATTAGTTAGATTAAGAAATTTAGAAAATTTGTTAATAACAGATTGAATTTTGATAATAAATATCTTGCATTAACTGATCCATACTCCAAGCTGGAAATAAAAAGATGAATTAATAAAAAAAATTTCATATCTATAAATAGATTCTGTAATCTTAAAAACTTTGACATCTATGAAAAAATATTATTCATAGATCCCTTTGATGGTTATCTGATAAAATTCATACTTCCTAAAATAAGAAACACAAGTACTTGTCCAGATTTACAGTTATGTTATTATTGTCACACCATGTCAAGAAGTTATCTGTATGTCTTAGAAGTAAAACAGTCTTTAATAGAAAAAATGCATCTGAAAATTTTGCAATCATTTTCCATAGCACAGAAAGGATGAGAATTCAATACTATTTCTGATATCAATATAGACATTAGATAATAAAGGCACCAAAACACAGCTCTGATTATTGAATTTCACAAAAAGCATCATCATTAATAGCATAAGAATTATATTAATACATTACTGTATAAAAAAAAACTGTGAATCACAAATATATCCATATACCAAACATGCTGATCCATTATTCTATTTGATATTGTGAAATGCTGTCCTTTAACTTTTTCTTCATAAAGCTTTTCTTTCTGAAATACTTCAACTCTATGTCTAATTGTAGTTCTTTAACATATTCTATTGTCTGCCACATCTTTACAAGGAAGATTATCAATGCTATATATATTTTTAAAGTTTTTGAGATAAATCATTATGTAAGTGGATCCTAAGAATCTCCTAATTGTAGATACAGGCTGCTATTTGATGATAACTTTTTATTTAGGTACTTATAACTGCAGATCCCTTTCAAATGAAAGAAGATTGCAAAAACTGGAAGAACTGTCTAATATTAAATGGGTCATTATTAAACTTTGTGAAGTTAGAAGAAAGGTGAAGAGACAATTGATTTAGCAAGTACACATGTATTGTACTATAAAGGCAAAAACATTGGAAGTACAAGTGGAGTAGGATTCATTATAAATAAAAAGTGGAAGAACATCACTGTGGAGATTGATGGTGTATCAAATAGAGTTGCAAGGTCAGTTATTCAACTTAATAGCATATACCAAATTCAGGTTTATGCTACAACTTTTCATTGTGATGAAGAAGTAGAGGGTTTTTATGTGAATGTACAGAAGGTTTTTGATAAGATCAAACATCACTTTAAAATTGTCATAGGAGACTTTAATGCTCGAATTGGTAAACAAATGAAAGTGCTGTAGGTAATTTTGGTTATGATAATAGAAATGAGAGAGGACATAGACTTATGGAGTTTGCAGAAAAAGAAAAACTTTATGTTATGAATTCTTTTTTTGAGAAAAATGTTAAAAGGAAATGGACATGGAAGCATCCAAATGAAGGTATAGCAGAATTGGATTATATTTTGACTAACAGAAAATACATATTTCAAGATTGTAATGTTCTTAATAAATTTAACAGGAAGTGATCATCGATTAGTGAAATGTAAGATACATCTTAATGCAAAACTAGAGAGACAAATTATTAAGAAAAATAATGAATGTAAATTAGAACTGGAAAATCATTTACAAATATTAACAGATTTTGAACATGATTCAGATTTGAACAAAATCAATAAGAAGATAACTGATCCACTTCAAAAAACTGCAACAAAGATAGCTGATAGAAAAAAGAAGCAATTGACCAGTAAAATTTATATTATAACAATACTATTTATGAAGAAAAGAAGGAATCTGAAAATATATAAACATGATGCATTAAGAAGGACTGAATATATAAAAATTTGTAAAATGGTGCAAAAAAAGAGTTGATACTTATAATATATATATATAATTGTGAACAAGGAAGGAAAAAAAATTAACATTTGATATTGAAAATTTGATAAAATGCGTAGAATTTCTGTTACATTTTTTGAAAAGAGTATCAAAAAAACTTATTATAAATATGTGTAACAGAGCTAGTATAGATGGTTAGTAAATTTGTTAGCCATTCCATGACATGGAATACAAACCTGGTTTGGGGTAAAGTTTCGACATTTTTTTAAGACTTCAAGATTGTTTTCAGATACCTGACCCAAAACAAACCCAGCTAAGTAAGTAGACAGAGAAGAAACAAACAAAACTTTTAAAACTCTCATTCCTAGTTGATTTAGTGATCACAGTTTTCTCCATCTTTCAGGAAAATTTTTGCCCTGGAATGATGTCTATAAGATTAAATGTTTATTTAGAGAAGAATAGACAGACACGTGAGATAAGAATATTTATTTATAAGATAATAAACGAATAATAAAGGCAAAATCATTACATAAATTACAAAAAAAAAAAAGCTCACATAATAACATTCATCAAAATAAAATTGGAATACACTTTGTACTTATTTTATATTGATTTAACAATTTCTTATGTACAAAGAATCAGGTATTTACATATACTACCTTTCTGTATGAGACAAACATATAATAAAAATCACATTTGCATATGTGTATGCAAGCATGTATATATAGGGGTGTGTGTAGTTTAAACAAACGTATATTACATATTCTACTTAGGGTATAGGACAAATCTATAATATTGCAAATGGATATATGTGTGTATATATATATGAGTGTGTGATCAGCACTCTATTATCTTACTATCTTCAGTGATTTAAAATGGTGTATGGCCTGGTCTTTATGCCATCATCATCTTCCTGAGCTGCTAGAAATGGAATTATGAGTGTGTGCATTTCCATTCTTTACCTTTATGCTCAATGATTCTGATTCCAGTTTTCTTTTTTTTTTTTAATACAAGCTGTTAGTGCAGCAAAAAGTTTAATAGTTTGGGAGCCTTTAACTGTGATACTTACTTGAGATACTACTAATAAGGCATATTAGAACTGGATTTGGGACAATAATTTCAATTTAACAAAGATCATATGTTTAGGCAGCCCTACTTAAGAATATCTCTGACTTCTATAAAAAAATGAAAGGAACCTAAAACAAAGAAAGTTGAAAAAAAAGCTGTCCACAGATATAGATGCTTTTGGTGAAACAAATCTTCCAGAGGAGGAAAGCAGGTAGAATATTTCAAGGTTTTTTTTTGGGGGGGGATTGAATGAAAAATAGTATTGGATTTAATGGTTTTAAAACTTGATTTGCATAATGACAATGTGCCCATTATATTAATGTCTATGCTCCATCATTAGGTTCAGAAGGTACAAAAAAGTGTTTATTTCTTGTTATTTAGTATGATTGCATTAATTCTGTAACATTTTTTCTTTTTTGGAGAGTTTAATGCATGTATTGGTAGAGCAGTAAACATGGACCCAAAGATATTGGAAGTAGTGGTATGGCTATTGTAAATTCAAAAGAATCTAATGTTATGGTTTTATATATATGGTTTAATAATTAGACACATATCTCTGTTAGGATAAAAGTTGCCATAATAAAACTAGGATGGCATCCATTTTCAAAACAATATCATGCAAATGACCACAAATATGTTTGAAAGTTTAAATGATAGTTGTAATAAAAATAGATTATATTCTAATCTTATTCATAAGTCATTTGATGTTTTTTTAGAAGTATCTTTTTTTGTCTTAAATTTCAAAGCACTAAATTACCAATTTGGAATTTCAAGATTGTTTTGTTACTAAGAAATAAAATTATCTTAAGCAGAATATTGTGGATACAAATAAATTTATTCTTAGACATATGGAATTTTTGCTTTTCACAAGCACTACAGAAATTTATGAGCTGAAGTTTAGCATCTGACAAGAAGGTTAAACATTATTGGTGGATTAAATCCCATAATGGAGATGTGGATGTCCACTGATTGGTGTTGCTTTAGAATTTAATACCAATTTAAATTATTGGTTACATTTTTAATTACCCAAATGGAAGTAAAAGGAAGTTTATTTGTTTATATCTTCTATTTGTGCAATGAAAGCAAATATTATACTCATTTTAAATCAATAAAAGATGTTTTTTTATATGATGACAATTTGAATAGTTGAACAGTAATTTGATCCCTTTTTAAAAATAATACAAAAATTGCACCAGTTAATGATATTCCTATCATCTACTCTTTTAGATCTAGTTAAGTAAAATTAATATTAAAAAGGAAAGGCTGTAGATCCTGGCAAAATTTTAAAATTCAATAGTAGTATGTTAGCTTCAAAGCTATTAGAATTTTTTAGAAATATATTGTAACAGGATGGGGTAATAGGAAGTGGATGGAAAAGAAAATGAAACTGGGTGATGGCAAAACATCATCATCAACCCCAGTAAATACAAAATCAATAATAAAAAATTATCTATACATAATATAATATTTTATAAAAGCATGAGATTAAAGAATGTCTGTGAATTGTGAGATCAGCCAGCTACTAAAATAACTATACATCAATCATATATTAACCAGCATTATAAAGTAAAATAATTATAAGTAAGTACTCAAAATACCATTCATTTTCATGAATAATCCACAATATAATAAATCAGTATAATAATTCAGAATAAAATCAACAGTCCATCTTGTGACTGGATTGGAAATGGGTCTTCTGTAGACCAGGCTAACCATTGAGCCTATGCCAGCTTGGGGCAATTATTTAAATAGAATTTGGATGCACCATCTTAGTGCCCATCCATCAGAATACATAATAATCAGAAATGCTGGAACATTTAAAACATACTGATCATCATCAATGTTCAGGCCATTTGTACTGGCCAACTATAAACTTAATTTCTAATAAGGCTAAACTAAATAAAAGATAGTGCATGGGCTTTAAAGAGTATCCTCTTTTGTGCCAACCAGGATGATGATTGATCATCTTTGGATGCCCAAAGCACTAAGAACACATCCCCATTTATATATTCCCATGCACGAATCAAGCTCAGAGAACATAAGCTCTATTACTGTATGTGACCAAGAGATGATGGAAACAATTTTTAACAATTAAATACAAGTTTATTAATAACAAAAAAAAAAGATATATAAGGTCTGATTTTGGTTACCATACAAAATTTCATATTGTCACATTGTAATTTACATAATTGCTATTCAAAATCCAAATTTTTGCATTGATTTACATATATGTGTGCACAGACACGCGATTTCTAACATACAATTAATATTCACTAACAAAAAAAATGATTATAATTTTACATATATGAGTGTGCGTGTATATATATACTCACACTGACTTTTACCTATTTAAACTTGTTACAATAATTTTTTTTTTTATAATTCATTTGGAAAACACATAAATTTCACACATATGTGTGTATAAACAAAATATATTTCAGTTTATAAGTTCTTTTTTTTATCAAATTAAATAAAGTCAACTTTTGTTTGACAGGTACTTGTTGATTAATTATTGAGGTTCTTAATAAACAAAAAATAAAATCGTTTTATATATCTGTCATTTCAGACCAAAGAAATTATTTAAAATTTCATTATTATATATAACTGCTATTAGATTTCAACTCAAGCAAAAGTTACTCATTTGTGTTAACTTTAAGTTATTAATTTATAATTTTAAGTCCATTTTAAGAAATATTAAAATAAAATAACTCACTATATATACATGAGACATGTTTATCTGTGGTTCCCTGCATGTATAAATCAGCAGCAGCATAAGTACACCAATTTCTTCAAGCTTTCTCTTGGTAAGCTTGGTTTTTGGTCCAGCAGAAAAATATAATTTCAGGTTTGTCATCATTAGATAAAAGTATATAATTCAGATGTGGTTGGCTTTCTCCCTTCTATAGTCAGTTTCACTTATACTTGGATTTTGTAAGTTTCAGGTCAGCATACTGTTTTTCCAGAACACTTTTAAGGCTATGAATTACAAAGAATATTGAACCGTTTCCTCCATGTGAATTCAAACTCCATTATTGAACTGAATAGCAGCTACTTCCTTACATTCTTATATCCTCATAGCTGTTCTCTATATATTCTACTAGTCCTATCTGCAGCTAGCTTTATTGTTGCCATTCTCTGCTACAGTTACCAACTCTTCACAAAATATTTTGTCTAATTTTATAGCTAGCTCTTCTGCTAACTGCTTTCCAAAAATATCAAAGCCAAACTTTGCAGTTGCCCTAGTTGGCCACTGCTTGAAATATTACAACCAGACACTTCTGGTTAACTCTTACAAAACTGTCAGCACAAACTAACTAATATTTTTTTATCAGTCTTTTATAACCTTGGTTAGGTCAGGTGACAAAAACACAGTGGCTGTTTTCAATCTGTCTAATCCATTTGAAAACAAGCTGGAAATTTCTATTAAAGTGTGATATTCATATTTTTACTTTAATCTTTGGAATTTGACCAAAGGTGTGATAATCCTTTAGAATTTTTAATCTACAAAGATTTTTAACTACATAGTAGAAATGCAAACAGACATTAATTTAAAAAGATATTTTGTACAAGTTTTAATTAAAAGATTTTAAAAATAAATTATGCTTGTTTTTCTTTTTTTTGTAATCTCAAAATCAGAATTACAAATATTATTTATCAGACCATTTTAAAAGTTTAATCCATAACAAAATTTTACTTTAAATCAGAGTTATTATTATTTTTTTTATTTTATTTCAGTGAATGTAGAAAATATCTACTATAATTTTTGTCTATGTTTATTTCTAATTTTCCTTTCAACTTTTATATATATATATTTATGCACACACACTATATTAGTATGAGCTATGTAATCCAACTGGTTACAATATATATACATGAACTATTATTACATGATCTTAAGAATGTTTCTATTGTAAAATAAAGAGATTAGGAAAAAGTGATCATCATCGTTCTCTATAGCAAAAATACATTCAATGATTATGTTGAAATAATTATTTTTGGTAGTCAATGTGGTTTTAGAGAATCAAGAAATATTGTAAAGGTTTTTTTTTGTTATCAGGTAAACACGAGAAAAATGTTTTAAGTAAAGAAATGATTTATATACAGCTTTTATCACTTTAGTTAAAGCATTTGGCTCAAATAACTGGTTAGATCTGGGGTAATGTTTGAAATAGTTGGATATCCATTGAAATTTATTCTTATAATACAGCTTTAATGTCATGGAATCAAACAATGTTATTACCACAGGTAAGAAAAAAAAATCAGGTATTTGAAATGAAAACTTTGTTAAACAAAAATGGGTAATAATTACTAAATTATTTTCCATTTTTATGACAGTGGTCTTTGAAACTGTTTATAGATAGCTTCATATAATTAGATACCAAATGTGATATAGGTTTCACAAAAATTTTTTTTAATTAAAACTGATTAAAAAGTGAAAACAAGAAGTCTATTTCTTAATTTGTGGATTTATAAGTGAATGATTATGCTATTCTTGACAGCACAAAGGCAAAACATGTGATAAAGCAGCACCACTCAGTGCAAGCCAGAGTAATCAATGGATGCATGAAGGCTTGCACTGAGTGGCACTACTGTATGGAGAGTTTTGCCTCTGTGTTAACACTATGATGAACTACCCCATTATAATTTGTTAAATGCAGTAATGTGACATCGAAGAATATGTTAGATCTTAATATTTAAGTCCAGCTTTTTATCAAAAACTTACTAAGATATTTAAATTGATTTACATTCTGACTGATAATCATTCAAAATAAATTTTGCTATTTTTCTTTCATCTCATTGGCTGTTGAAGGATTTGGATTTTTTTAAAAATTAATTTGGTAATCAAATCCTTTGTAAGTTACATTCAAAACATTAATCTTATTCTATATATTGCTAAGTTGTTGTTTTTTAAGTGTCAAGAATAGACCATTAAACACCAAATGATTACCATTGCTTATAGTTTCCATTAGGTAACAATATTATATGGATAGCTGCTATTATTTCAGAGTTATAGTTACCACAACTAAATTAGTTACATATATTTTAATTTATTCCATTTATTATATGAAAGTGAGACATCAATCTCCCATTAAAATAAATTAAGACATTACAAAAAATTTATTTAAAGATACTCTGCAAGTTAAAAAGCAGACAAAACTCTCCATACAGTAGTGTCATTCAGTGAAAGCCAGAATATCAAATCAATGGATGCATTAGATTCTAAGATCTAAGTGCAGTGTTCTCAGATCCAAGGCTCCTCACTGATGAAAGTCACAAGTAATCTAATGCATCCATTGATTACTCTGGTTTGCACTGAATGACACTACTGTGTGGATAGTTTTACCTGTTTAAATAACAGTTATGAGCAAGCATAAGATATGGTGATCATGTGATGTTTGGTGGTTTAATACCAATCCTACCTAGTAGGATAATGGTGGTTATGGTTATTAAAGACACCAAAATATATGGGTATTGAACTGAGTTCAGACCTATATGACTATATAAGCTAATGAGTTTGGATTGAAAATGTTATTGTGTTTTCAATTTTATTCTCATAGTTTTGTAGTTAAGTAGAGATAAAAGATGGTTGCTGGAGGGTTGCATTATATCCTAAGATCTAGGTATAGCGCTCTCAGATCCAAGGTTCCTCACTGATGAAGGCCAGAAACTAGTCTGAGGATATTGGATGAATAGGTACTAGATAGGGACTTTATGCACAAGCTTTCTGGCATCCATTGATTACTCTGGCTTACACTAAATGGCACTACTGAATGGAGAGTTTTGCCTGTTTTAATAATTATGAGCAAGCATAAGAAATGGTGATCATGTGATGTTTGGTGATTTACTCTGCAAGTTTCTGAAAGCACATGGCAAGATCATAAATACAAATATTTTTTGATATACTATACAAATCACTATTGTAAGATCACATTTCACATACGAAACAACTGAAAAGAAGCAAAGTTATTAGAATAGTATTTTATAGGAAAAATTGAACATGGTTTTCATGAGGGCTACAGACTTCAAGTTGTATTACAAGACTATCTCAAAGGCATTCCATAAAAATACAATATTGGTTGTTTTTATTAGGAAAATATGGTTGAAACTAGAATTAAACAAAATCGTGAGATCCTTTAAAAAGATAAAGTACACAGCAAGAGAAGTGAAAAGACATCGCAAGATATCAACCAGGCAGACAAAAAGACCAATATATGGTTTTTTTTATTATTATCTAAACACTACAATATTCATGTTTCCTGATTTTGTTTTTATAACTTTTTTTCCCTTCTGGAATTGAAATGTCCGTGCTTGCTTACAAGTAGTAACTGCTGATGAATATAATCAAAATATTAAATTGTTTTAAATAATACTATTATTAATAATTGACCAAAGGAAATCAAATCAGTACGAACAGTATTCATTAGAACTAAAATATATCTATAATTAATGGAAGAAAAAAACCTACGTAAATGCTATATATTTAAATCAGACTTCTTTACAAGCATAAATATAAACCTACATTAATTCTCACTGTGTATAATATATATATACCACCAGCTCAACGGTGGTGAAAGTTCGTTTCGAAGGTGGCGCTTTTTGTTCAAAGTCCGTAGTGACGTCACTCTGAGTTCAAATCAAACTATGCATTGTTGGAGGAGGGAGAGGTTCACCAAACAGGTGGTGAACTATTTTGATCTTTTCATTTTTAAACTATTAGATTTTGATTGCTATGTAAGCAGGATTATAATTAACAGTTTATGATGTCTCTACCTGTTTGGAATTCTGAAGCGATTGGTAATATAATAAAACACAAAAACGAAATATATAAAAAAGACGACGATCCAATGGCAGACATTCCTGTTTGGAAAAGAGAATTATTGAAGAGGAAACAGGCGCAAGCAAGCAGAACATTTCTTGTCTCTCCAGAAAATAGTAAAGATAATAGCATCGGAAATGTGAGGTATTCACGGTGTGATTCACTTTCTTCATATACGAGCAATGACTTAAATGCTTTACCTTTTATTAGGGCAATGGCCACACCTAACAGTAGTAGCGCAAGCTCTTTAAATGAGGAATATATTGAACCCAAAGAAACGAGTTCTAAAAGTGGATTAATGTTAATAAATTTAGAAGAAAATCCTTGGATTAAAGCGGAAAGACAACTAGGAATTAAAAACACTCAGGGCTTTCGTCAAAGACATGACGACCATAAGTTGAAATCTGCAGACAAACCATGTTTTAATGCAGGCTCAGCAACGTTTGTAGGCAGCGTAAATAAAGATTACGTTGACCGTGATCGAGGCACTACAAAGGATAACAGAATGAAGAATTTTTTACCCGAAGAGCCAGATTACGAAGTTTATGGACCAGGTATTGTAAATAAATTAAAGTATAAATACATATCACTAACTTTAGCTGCAGAAAGTGGTGACTCTTATATGAAACTTAAACGGTCTTCCAGTTTGGAAAATTTATTAGAAAATAAAAAAGAAACTACAAATGATAAAATATATCAAACTAATAGTCTTCAAAGACGAACTAGTAAAAAGGGCTTTTCACAAAAGAAATCATATAGTGTAGAAAATTTATTCGATGGATTAATTGGTGACTCGTTAAAAAAACCTCGAGGTGATCCTTTATCTTTATTAGCTAATGAAAACGTTGTTATAATTGAAGCAGCCGAAAAAAAGAACTTACCTTTAGAAAGTCCAAAGGCTGAAATCCTTTTATCTTCTCCGATAAGTGTTGATGGCGGACTTTCTTTTAAAATTAGTGGTAGTAAGGAAGTGCTATTAGATGAGTTACCTAAACCTAATACCGTGCAAACATATAAAAGCATATTTGAATCGACTGTAGAAAAAGAAAAACAAAAGGTAAAACCAGTTAAAAAGAAAATTGGAGATGCTAGAAGTAATGATAAAGTAAAATTTAGTGCCAAAAAAGATAACATTCCTAGACCTCCAACCCCAAGAAGAGAATTAGATGCAAAGATATTAAAGCTAAAAGGTCCGCCTAAGGATAGTGTAGCGTTCGAACCTCAGGTGGCTGCTGCCCAAGCGGCTTTTGACGTCAAATTAAAATCAGTTACAGCGATGAAACTGAAAGATTCCGTCAAACGATCGGTACCTCAGAATACCTCTGACGAATTCGTCAAAACAAATATTTTAAATTCTCTTTCTGGAGCAAAGTCTGAATTAATAACTATCAATAATGAAAAAAATAAAAAAAACATTCCCATCAAATCTAAAGGCGAGATTCTTAATGACGGTAAGTCAAATGTTTCCATAATTAGTAATGGGGCTATTTTACCAAAGAAAGAATCTGATGCTCAAATTGAATCGGTTTCCGACTCGATAAATTCTGAACCTCCAGCGGATACAGTCGTGGAAAATTTAAATCAGAAATCTGACTCTCGTCTTCCAGAAAATATAGTAAATATTCCTGCGGAATCTGATTCAACTGAAGTGAAGAAAATTAAAGAAACTGTTAAAGGTGCAAAACCATTTGTATCACAAATTGAGCAATCGGCAGCACCAATTCCTATTAAAAGGCGAGCGCCACCCCCACCTGGGACCACAGTAATTTTAGAAATTAGAAATGGTACGGTGCAAACAAATAGTTCTATACCTGGATTATCTGATGCATCGAGTACTCTATCACACAATAATCATAACATTCAGTTAAATCAGTTCCATGATAATCCGGTGACGAATATTGATGATCTCGTGCCCAATATTGATGGAAGCAGCCGATATTCTAATCTTACGATAGCTGACGATTATACTTATGAAAACGGTGATTGTGTCTATAGGATACCTGAACCTTGTGGAATTCAGTTTGAAGGAGAAAATGTTATTTTAGAAAAATCAAATATATTAAAAAATAAGAATAAAAATGTAAGTATTTTTCTTTAAATTACTGTTATAGCTGTTGAATTAGAAGTTTTTATGCACACACACACATAAATATTTTGATTAAATGAACAATTATTTTAATATTTAACACGATATTTCTTTTATTTTAATTAATGACCCTAATGATGTCTAACCATGTTACCTGTAATTTTTTTATTCACATGCGTATTGAAAGCCATTTTAATCGCTAATAGTTTTACATAAAGAATACACTTTTATTACCATATAAAGATGAAACTGATGTTCTTGCACCAAATCTAAAATTCACTGCTGCCTAGTGCACAGACGATAGGGAATATAGAACTCTGTAGTATACAGAATTATATTTACTTTGCAATAATTATTTCTTCTAATAGTTTTCTTCATTATAAAACGAGTTATCTTTAACTCAAGAGGTGGTAATTAAACTATTTTGAAAAAAAAAAATCCAAAGCATTTGATTTTTTTTTATGAATTATTTTTGCTTTCCATGATTAAATAATTTTTCTTCTGGTTTCTGTATTTTTGATTATCAACTATATTATTTGTTTTTGGTTTTGTAATTTCAATGTTTTGTTAAACATTCACATGTTATAGCATAACCACATCAAACTTTTTATGTATTCTGTAAATAAGCTCAGTTCTTAAATTTCTGCCCAAAGTCACTAAAATTGTCTGCCCAATGATGAAACATGTTAGACTCACTATTCTCTATTGAAATACTAATATACTTTGATGGATTTCTGATTTGTTACCACCCATCAGGTTTTCATTCTTGGATTATGTTTACTGTTTTTAATCACATATTTTGTTTTTAAACACTAATCTTCATGGCCATTCTGTCACTGGTATTTGTCTATTTGAATAAGACTAGCATATAATTTTCTATGTTGGTGATGTTTGTTATTTCTGAATTTTATTTCTAAGTAATTATTGTTTAGTATTTTTAAAATTATTTTATTCTGTTAAAATAACATTTCTTAAGAATGATATGTTTTTTGGTTTTTCACCTCAAATCTTTCAAACATTATATCTTTTCATAATTTATTACATCTTTTCTTGATTATTATTATTTTCAACCATTATTGATCCACTACAAGATTTTCAAGTTTAATGCAGTTTCTCATATAGTTTTTCACATTTATTCCAATAAACTTTTCTATTCAGCTTTCTCACACATAATCTTTTTTTATTTAGTTTTTCTTCAATATCTTGGAATTCTATTTAAGATTTCAGTTGCCCAAATATGACAATTTCATTCTGGTTAAGTGAGAATTTAATTCTAGTGTGATTAAGTATTTATTTGTCTATTTTCTTTGCTGTCCGTAGAATTCTTAAAAAATCTTAGCTAGCACTACTTTTGGTATCTTTAGTGTCACAGGACAAGCCATAGCTTGAACATTTTTTTTAAAAACAATTCTAGTTTTAAAGATATGTCTCTGTTTACAAAAATCTTCAGGGTTGTTATTTTGATTTTTTCCCAATTAGTTTGTGACAAACTTTTCTAAGGGATTCTTTATTGTCGATGAATGAGTCAGCTATCAAACATTATCAATTCTGAAACCTTTTGATGATCCTATCTTTATAATCTTTGTCATCTCATTAGCTAGTTGTAATTGTATCTTTTATTCTGTTATTTAATTGTCCTAATGTGGTTTTTAATCAGTCCAATATTATCAGCATATCTAATATAATTGTTATTTTTTCCACCAATCCTAAATCCACTTCTGACTCCAGTTCAGCTTTTCTCATTATCTATTTGATATTCAAGTTGATTAGCTAATATGATAATATATAATCATGTCTGACTCATTTTTTGCTGTAAATCCAGCAATAAAATATTTAGGGCATTTGGTTTCCCATTCTGCCAATATCTTTTTCAGTGTCATTTCCAATGTGTGGACCATTCGATAGTTTTTGAGATTAATTGGCATTAATATTTTTTAGATTTTATACTATTTAATGCACTGATACTATTAGTTCTAATGGCCTTAATTTCATCTTTCATTATTGAAAGTTCTTTGATAGAATGTATTCAAATGTATCTTGGATGATATTATTGCATAGATTTTCTGTATTTTTTTTTTCATTATCTTTGATCTTTATTATTTTGGTTATAATCTTTCCATTGGTATTTTTCAGGAAATCTACTTGTGCATTTTGCAGTTGTATTTTGCCTTTGTTTTGTCAAACTTATTTCTTTCCTATGTCTTTGTGAACATTATTATAATATTGTGCCTTGTTTCTCCTGGATGTACTTTGAAATTTCCTATCAGTTTTCTTAAAAGGTCTTTATTAATTTTTGATTTTGGCTTTTATTTTAGATATCCATTTAGATTTTGCTAGTTTTTTTCATTTTATTTTATTTTAAATATTGAACTTTTCGTAATTTGTTTTCATTTAATGAATAACACTTTATTATTGAAGTAGATTTTTAATTATCAGCTATATATTTACCATACTGTCAAGGTCTTCCAATGAAATGCGATTAATTATATATCCCACACAACACTTTATAATCAGAACTCTATGAACACTTAATTGATATTAGATTTTGTAAATGTTACTTTTATATTTTATTGTGTTAAGGATTGATTGTTATCATTTACATTTATAAACCTATTAAAGTCTTGAGGAATTGGCTTTATTGTCTGTTCGTGTTTGTTTTCCCTGATGATTGCAAAGAATCCATTTGTAAATAAAAAACATTTTGATGTGAAGTGGCAAGAAATTAATTGATTGAATAATTCATCAGTTTATAATGTTTTTCCATATATATTCAAAAAATTTTCAAGTTCGGAAAATAATTATTCAAGCAGAAATATAAAAAAAATGACTGCAGAATTAATTTGACTTTTTTTTTTTTTTTTGTCAATTTGCCTTCAAATAATGTGACATATCTGGAGTTCTCATGCTCCCATATCAGGCCTATGTTTATATTAGGCATCACGTTCAACTGCAAATTGTGAAACAGAAATTAGATTGAGTTATACCTATCTGCATGTTAATATAAATATATAATGTTCATTGTGCTTAACAATTTATATGTGCTAAGATGCTAAATTCATAACTTTTTAATCAGATGTCCCGTATGGTTTAATGGCAGATTTAGGCTAAGAATTGCAGAAATAATTTTTAATGGAGTGATATTAAATAAAAAAAGGTTTTTAGATTATCTGAAAGGAGGATAAATGCCCAATCTACAACTAAGGTGCTTGAATGTTGTGGCCTTCTGAGCTATAGATTTTAAAATTAAAAACTCCTTTTTAATATTCTGTTATTAACTTAATTAACCAGCATATTTAATCAAACCTGTAGTTCATACCAATTCAATTGATATGAAAGTAATTATATTTTGTGACTTGAAGAATATTGAATATAATTGTTTTTGCAGTCATATATTACCATCAACTGGAAATATTATCTATAAATGGAAATAATCATTTGCTTAGTTTTATACATAAATAAATAGATTATATAATATTAAACTGAATAATAATAATTATAAAAAGCTACTTTTATAGTTTCATTTTTCTCTTCAGGGTATGTGGGAATATTTTACATAACAAAGAATCTCATATAGAGTGATATCTAGATATTAGTTTCTGATCTGGAATATAAAATTCTTTCTATATATCTATAAATTCTTGATAATATTATTCATGGAATAATTTAATTACTGTTGGGATGCCGATTTAAATATTGTATATAAAATATTAATATAAATTACTTTTTTATATCAAAAATATATGTGCCTATCATAAACAACAAATACATCTACTTTTCCTTTATACCTACATAATCATCAACCATATCAGTCCACTACAGGATGAAAGTCTCTCCAAGTTCAAACTATCTCCGATCTTTAGCTTCTCTTCTCCACATCACAACCCTACACACTTTCTTATTTCATCCATCCAACTCATATGTGGTCTCTTTCTGGGTCTTTTACAATCTCTTGGAATCCAGTTTAAGATTTCAATTGTCCATCTATTATCATCTCTTCTAGCAATATGTCCAGCCCAACTCCAGTCTTTTAAATTTTTTCAATCAGATCAATAATACCTATTTATTCTCTTACCCATATAATGTGTTTTTGATCTCTTCTTGTTACTTCTAACATGCATCTCTCCATATTTCTTTGAATGATCTGAAGTCTCTGTATTGCTCTTCTATTAAGTATCCAAGTCTCAGATCCATAAGTAAGAACTAGTAAAACATATTTATTAAAAACCTTTTTAAACACATAGGCATATTACCTTTCCTTTTAGTATCAAATTATTTCTACCAAAAGCATTCCAACCAAGTTTAATTCTGTGATTAATTTCATCCATTATGTTTCTGTCCGTATTAATAATCTGGTGAAGATATTTGTAGCTGTTAACTTCTAACTCATCATAATCAATCTTTATTTTCATATTTTGAGAAAATCTATTGAACATTACTTTAGTCTTTTTAACATTTATCTTTATTCCTACTTTCATCACATAACTCCTGCAACATTTCCTGCAGTTCTAAAGCATTATTTGCTAAAACAACTACATCATCTGCAAAATCTAAATGACTTAAATAATCTCCATTTACTTTCACTCCTTTAGATTCTCATTTTAATCCACAAAATACTTTTTGCAGCACTGCTGTAAAACGTTTTGGAGAGATGGAGTCACCCTGTCTTACACCCTTTTCAATGTTGGCTTTCCTAGTATCATTATGTAATCTAATTGTTGCCATTTCATTTTTATAAATATTCTTTAAAATATGATAATATTCTGGATCGATACCTTGATGATTCAATGCTTTAATCATGAAGAAATGTTTATAGAATCAAATGCCTTTTCATAATCTACAAATCCAAAGCATAATGGCAACTCATATTCATTTATCCTTTCTATAATTTCTCTCAATACCTGGATATGATCTCTGGATATGATCTGTACTAAAACCACTTTTAAATCCAGCTTGTTCTCTTGGTTGGTGGAAATCCAATGTTCTGTGTAGACGAATTGTAATTACCTTGGTAAAAAATTTTTTATAAAATTGATAAAAGGCTGTTAGGTCTGTAATTTCTAATATCTTTATCACCTTTTTAAAATATTAATATTAATACTGCATTCTTCCAATAGTCTGGGACATCTTTATTATTTAAACATTTGGTATATAACTTTGTTAAAAAAAAATTCTATTTTTTCACCTGCTTCTTTTAATATACCAATTATAATTCCATCGTTGCCGGGAAGCTCTTCTTCATAAATTTAATTGCATGTCTCACTTCTTCATTTAAAATTCTGGTCAATTCAGAAGATATAATAAATATAGGAGGTATTTGTTCTTTATTACTATATAATTCTTGATAGAAGTTTTTTACCCATTTCATGATGTCATCTCTCTTTTTAGTAATAATTTAATAATTCCATCTTTTTTTCTTATTGCAGATATAAATTTCCTACCAATACTAAAATGTTGTTTTACACTCTCTTCTACAGCTTTCCTTGCTAGTTCCCAGTTATACTTTCTTATATCATTTTCAATTTCTCTTATGCACCATTTTACAGAATTCGAGGTATTCAATTCTTTTTAATGCATCATTGTTGTATATCTTCATATTCCTTCTTTTATTCATAAATTCTCTAGTCTCAGTAGAAATTTTATTGGTAAATTGCTGCTTTTTTCTACTAGCTATCTTTGCAGTTTTTAAAAGTTTCTTTCATTCAAATCTGAATCATGTTCAAAATCTGCTAATACTTGAAACCGATTTGTAAGTTCTAATTTAAATTTATTAGAGTGTTTTTGAAAATTAGGAATATCAATTGTAAATATTGTTTTTCTTAATAATTTTTGCCTCTCTAGTTTTGCATTAACACGTATCTTAAATCTTACTAATCGATGGTCACTTCCTATATTAAATTTATTAAGAACATTACAATCTTGAAATATGTACTTTCTGTTAGTCTAAATATAATCCAATTCTGCTGTACCTTCATTTGGATGCTTCCATGTCCATTTCCTTTTAACATTTTTCTCAAAAAAATAATTCATAATATAAAGTTTTTCTTTTTCTGCAAACTCTACAAGTCTATGATCTCTCTCATTTCTATTACCATAACCAAAATTATCTACAGCACTTTCATCTTTCATTTGTTTACCAATTCTAGCATTAAAATCTCCCATAACAATTTTAAAATGTTGTTTACTCTGATCAAAAGCCTTTTGTACATCCATATAAAAATCTACTACTTCATCACTATGAGAACTTGTTGGGGCATAAACCTGAATCATCTGTATTTGGTATCTGCTATTAAGTTGTATAACTAATCTTGCCACTCTATCCAATATATCATCAATCTCCACAATGTTGTTCGTCCACTTTTTATTTATAATGAATCCTACTCCACTTGTATTTTCAATATTTGTGTCTTTACAGTAGAGTACATGTCCACTTTTTAAATCGTCTCTTCACCTTTTCTTCTAACTTTACAATCTTCATTCACTTGAAAGTGATCTGCAGTTGTAAGTACCTAAATAAAAAGTCGTCATCAAATGGCAGCCTGGGTCCACAATCAGGGGATTCTTAGCACCCTCCACCTTTGGCCACTACCCGCTATCTTGGCTGGTGACCTTACAGTCTCCTGGGAATAAGGGCCATGATTTATTTTTGTCTATCATGATTGTATATATGTATTGGAAAAATATTTATCATTTACACATACATTCATTCTGCCTTATCAGGCAACTGGTGTTTCTTGATCTTAAACTCAGAAGTAAAAAGCCAATAAACTCACTACGCTGGCTAATGTGTGTTGGTGAGCAACCCATCCACGTTTGTATACTATATGAATAATCATATAGTAATAACAGCTGCAACGACAAGACCATATAGAGTGGACATTAGGAATTTGCCCTGCTCGGTTCCTTTAAGGTCTCCAAGAGGAATCAAAGGACCTCCTTTCAGCTAATAGCAAACTTATTTTTGCATCCATATATCAAAAAAGATATATCTATGCAAAAAAATACAATATATTAATGTGTAGAAATACATGTTTGTATTCAGGTTGCTGACATTTATAAACCATATTGGTGGGTAATGGAATGCCTTCAGTCATAAACAATTATGAATAATGAACAAATAATGTTCAATCAATTGATACATGTTTTATAGAATATCTTTAAAGAGTAGATCTCATTTCCAATACAAATGAAGTTGTAAGATATGGATTTATCAGAAGTTGTGTGCTGTTTTTCATGCAAACAACCTGTTCAATCTTTCTTGACTCTTTTTTTTTTTTTGATGGCACTGTCTCCAGCAATTGAGGTTGATATAAGACCTGTTTATCATGGCCTTTCCATGCCATCAGTCAACTTTTTTATGTTTAACCATGGCTCAACTCTTATGTTCAACTATGGCAATGGGATTGTGTGCTTGTATAACTATAGTTGCATCCGCCCTGTAATTAATATATTTTTTGCTCCAATCTCTTTGTTTGCAAGATATCTATGAGCTTGCAAAAGCTCGATGTTGATTGAACATTGCTGAAATAGACTGGGGATATTTATTTAAGATCTTGCATAATTTATTTAAAACTATATTTGGGCGAGGAATTTTTGAAGGCTAATGATCATATACTTAAATGATGTTATATAGGTATCACTTATGTTGCAAATAATTAAGAGCCTAAGAAAGATAATCTAAAAATGATCTCTCAGATCTAATAAACAGGTAAGTCAGATGGATTGCTCATTTAAGCCTTAGAAATAGTTATTAGTTATGGTAAAAACTAAAACAATTTTTAGATGTCTCATTAAAAGGTAAAACTGTCTGTAATAGTTCCTATAAAGGAATGTTGAAAGTGAAGATAATTCTCATTCACTTGCTATTTCATAATTTGAGTGTTTTTCAATTATTTTTTTTTT
The DNA here is from genome assembly GCA_028023455.1 of Epiperipatus broadwayi. Classification (NCBI taxonomy): domain Eukaryota; kingdom Metazoa; phylum Onychophora; class Udeonychophora; order Euonychophora; family Peripatidae; genus Epiperipatus; species Epiperipatus broadwayi. The sequence goes on from JAQFVV010012500.1 coordinate 2,759,484, forward strand.
AACTATTTAACGGAAAACTAGATATCCATATATTGAGATGATTAGCTATGATATCCGGTTACCTGAAAGTAATATTGTAAGCATAATGAGTTTTCCCCAATATGGATTAGACCAGATCATGCCAAGGTACCATCATGAGGCTCTTAATAGTAATACAATGTTGGCAAAGTAGAAGATAATTCCTTTCATAAAGACAAATATTATCCATGCACCCAAATGTAGGTAAATGAAATATATAAACTTTGTTTGATATGATTAAAGGTCTGATAATTATTCCACAATGTAGCTGAGGAGTTATCAAGGTTGAAAACTGGTAGAATTACTTAAAATGAAACATGTATTACAGAGGTTAGTCAGATATTTAACTTGATTTTTTTCTATTTTTCGAATTTTTAGGTGTAGCAGTGAAAGGTTACTGACAGTAAAAAGTAAAGATCGTTTTATTAGAAACTGAGCCTTTTTCTCTGCTTACACTGTTGACATATTAAACAAATTCAGAGAAGGCTTTTATAATCCTAATTCTTATATTATTATTAATATCAAATTCTTATATGCTTTAACTGAAGTTATTCTGTCACAAAAAAATCTTGTAACTCAATTTTCAATTTCTGTTCCACTTTGCACATATATAATTTTTTAATTTCCAAATAATTTTAACAAAAGTTTTTTGCGAAAATTACATTTTAAAACTTTATATGTAATATTGAAGTCTATTGGCTTTCCTTATGATTTAATGACTCCTTGAAAACTGAATCAATTGACTTTTTTATTTATATGCCTTTATTTAGCTTACTCTATTTTTTAGACTTTCCCATCTAGATAAAATGTAATTTAAATAAATTCATCTCATTTCGATAATTTAGTGTTACATATATAAAACTAATTAGTTTTTTTTTTTAAAAAAAGCATTTTTATTTACGTAAATTCACTAAAAATTAAAAAACAAAAAAATCCCTTATGTAAATAAAAGGCATTACTGTATATAAATAAAAATTCGATATCTTTATCCAAAATATTAAGCTAAAAATTGTAACTAACCTATTCATTCAGTATATTGAATGTTTACTATAGTAAATAGAGGGATTTGTAACTTAGGATTTTCAGTCTATATTCATCCTCCACTCCATTTCACATAGCCAATATACATGACTACACACATGAAAAAGATATGATCCTCAATATAGGTATTTCATGCCAAACTAGCACTCATAAGTTGGGCCAGATTATAATCTCCCACACATGTAGACAATCATTGCTTGGCTTGGAGGAATGAGAAGATTGAAACCCATCCATTAAAGTTTAAGGAATTGATATTTTAATATAAGTCAAGCCATGATTGTACATATATATATAGAAAATTATGATCTGGCCCAACTGATGAGTGCTGATTCGACATGAAATATATATATTGGTGATCATTTTTCTTAGTCACATATGTGTGGTTATGTACATTGGTTGTTTGAGATGGAGTGGAGGATGAATATAGATTGAAAATCCTAAGTTCAAATCCCTCTATTAAATTAAAAATGGTGAATTATAATTTTGCTCGATGAAGAAACCCATAAAATTTGATAGAAAGTAGAACTAAGACAATTTGTAAACATGAATTCTGCCTTTAATATTTTTAATTTAATATTCATCATTTCACTATTATGAATATGGAAAAATATCTAATTTTTGTTTATGCAAACCATGTTCCATGCTCTCATTTGCAAAAGCTGAAGAAAATTTATTTTTTAGTTTTTAGTGCATTTATATCAATAAAAGTTTTTAAAACATTTACTTTATTTATTTTTTTTATTAAGAAATAAATTTATTTCGGAAGTTTACATGAACTATGATATATAATGTTACTTGAAATCAAGGATTCGCATTTGTCCCGCTGCATTGCTCTGCCCACCCAAGGGACCAGGTCCTATACAGTCCTGTGCTTTTACCTGTTCCGGCACACCTCAGTGCAGTTGACTAGATTCCATGGCAACCCGTGTTGACAATTATTGTGCAGCTAGACAGATTTATTTATGGCACCCTAGCTATTAGATGATTAAGAACAAGGTTTGTCAGATACACCACATCACTATTTGCATTGTGGTAGTGTTGTCATCCCTTGCAGACATGAATCTGCAAATGTCTTGAAAAACTTTATGTTGACAAAACAAAAAAATATAGGTCAAAGTTACTGAAAACAGTGGTATTAAACATCAAATCTGCTATTGAAATTTTGCAATATCTATAGATTGGCTACCGGAATCTTCTTGTTTAAACCCCAAAATCATTATAAAAGAACAAGAATATATCCAAATTCAAAACAATGGGTAGTTGGAATATAAAAGAAATCACTTTCTCATTAACTTTTATAGGTGCATTTTGTTGGACAGACCATAGATTATTGTTTCCAAAGTTAAAATGATATTAAAAAATAAAATTATTTTAAATAACTTTCTATTAAATATGATGTTTCTTTTCACAAATAATAACTTTTTGCGTTAAATTTCAATAGCTTCTGTTACTGAAACGGAATTTAATGAAAAGTCTGTTTTTGGGTTCATTATAAAGAAAAGAATGCAGATTAGTTCTATAACAATGTTAATATTAGCAATTTGATTATAAGAAAACATGTCATCCTTTATTTGATTGAATTATAAAATGATCATGGAATTTCATAAGTTTAGAATATGGATTTAAGACTAGAAATTCAATAACTTGTAAAGCTAAAGAATGATTGATAGATTAAATCTACAAGGAGGAAAGACATTTTTTTAACATGGCTTCTATAATTTTTAATTTGATAAATGATATTATAATTCTATTAAATTCGTGAATGGTATTCATTTTTATAGTAACAAAGCCATGAAAGAAATAATTTCTTTATCTCATGAATAATTCTTTATCTTGTTTATGAAGTATTATAACTTTATCTTTCCTATTGCATTGCCAAATCCATACAATATAAATATTATTCTAGATATATTAAACAACCTTCATACTTACCCATTCTTTTTAAATTCATATAAATAAAGATACAATAAAAGACAAATGGCCCCCAAGATGCATTTCGTGCTGACCCAACACTCATGAATTGGTCCAGGTCACTATCTCCCATATATATCTCTATTATATGAAGAGGATTTATCTATAGTAAATAGTTACATTTTTATTTACCATTGTCAAGCTCACACCACTCACAACTTTGACACCATCCACTTCGGTCAAAGTTGTGAGTAGAGTGAGTTTGACAATAGAAATAAAAATATAACAATTTCTAAATATCATATATGTTCTTTATTACTTTTGCAATGCTTTTTTTACAATGTAATATGACAGTTTTGATTGCTCCAGCAATCTTCTTCAGAACTATAACAAACATAATACAAAAACATGAATATAAATATACATGAACATATAATTTTATATTTTTTATATAAATGAAATAAAAATAATATATATATGATTATGGAAGTATTAGTTGATAAATATAGAATAAGAAAAAGAATAAAATGTATAATATATAAAAAGATAATAATTAAATAATGATTATAAGATGTATATATAAAATGTAAAATTATATGTTCATATATATTTATATTCATATATTAAACATTAAATCACCCCACATGGTTAAGGAATCCAGTACCGCCCTCTGTGAACTAATATATAAATACATTAGAGTTCGAAACTTCATATTAGGTTGTAAAAAAAACATTGTAAAAGTAATAAAGAACTTAGATGAGATTAATATCTCATGAATAATTATATAATAGTTCACATGATTGTATTAATATAGTATTTCATTTCTATTGACTCATTTTAAATCGTAAAACTGAAAACTGCAAAATATGAGAAGACTCAGAGAATTTTAACATGTAGTAATGATATGTTAGTCTGAAAATATTCCAAATTTTGAGTGGATATGTAGTTCCTATGTAGTTGGGTCATATGATTTTTCTGTGTTGCACTTCATAAAAATTAACTGGAAAGAAATAATTGCAGTAGAAAAAATTAGTTGTTCTGGAAGTCATGTAACGTTTAATTATCATGGGAATCAGTCCTAAAACTTTTAGCTCTTAAAGTCCAGCATTTTTCACTGTGTTAAACCACACAAGATATAGCAGTGATGACTTTAAGGATTGTGCTGAATAACTTGCATCCAGTCATGGATTAATGATTAGCATAGATGGAAAATATGAGCTATTTGAATGGTATGCAGAAAGTTAATTGAAAGCAATTGAGGAATAATTTTGTTTTATATTTAAAAGATTAAAAAAAAAACTTAGATATTTTATCTGTTAGTGGTGAAAGACAAATCTTTAGTCTTTTGGCTGGGTATTGTTATCAGTTAAGCATGTAGAACCTTTTAAATAAATTGATAATGAAAAGGCATACAGATATTTCTTAATATTCCAGTCATAGTATTAATGGCAGATTTATAAAGCCAATGAGAATGGCCATCAATTGCTTGTTATGATGATATTGAATATATAATTGCAAGGTCAATTTATCACATGATTCAAGTACTGAGTAATATAATTAGGGCAAACTTAAGTATGGTTTTAATGGAAGTGGTAGATTCTGTTTACATTATAAAGATGATCCCAAAAATCTTTTAAAAAGGTGTCATATCAATAACTTTCATAGCAGTAATATGGCAAAGAAGATATGCAATTATGTTAATTCTTTAAAAAAAAATGTTTGCTGCAGATTTTAAAAAACAGCATCACAAGATATCAAATAAATAGTTTAAGAATCTGCATATAATATATGGGATATGTTTGTAGCTTCTGTTTTGGTTTTTTATATAGGCAATACAAAACATTGTTCTACTTTTTATTTTTTGTCTGCTTTTCCCCTCAAGAGTTAGATTGCATCTATAATTTCCTTGGTGCTGCTCATGATGTATGTAAATGTTTGTATGTATATATCATGTTAAATGTTTACTGGAAAAGGAAGTTTTCATGTTTTTTTTACACAACTATTTATACGATTATATATGTATATAAAAAAGGAGCTTATGTGTCTAAGTAGAACATTTATATCAGAACAATAGGATTCTTACAATTTCCTTTTATTGTAGTTGAAAACAGATTCCTCTAATTCAGAAAATAATATCTAAATGTTTCTGCTTCTCCATCATTTTATTATACAAAGTGAAAAGCAAAGAAGCAGCAGAATTTTTGTTTGGTATTATTTATAAGAATTTCTTCTGTATTATTTATTTATGAAGACATATATAAAAGTCATTAAATATTTCAAGGTTTAAATATCTTCAGTACTAAAATAAAGGTTTGGTTAATTTAGATATGATGTTGCATTGTGATGCAAACAATTTTGAATAAAAAAATCTTGACAAGCTGCTAATGTTTTCATATCATTTGTCTCTTTTTTTCATCGACTAAATCCAATTTTTTAAAATTTTTTATCTTAGCATCATCTTTTTGTAAAAGAATTATGTTTCACGTTGTCTAACTAAACTCTTAATTCCATAAAAAATGTCAGATAGAAAAATGTATATTAATATTGTAACAGAGAAATGTTGTCGAATAATGAAAAATAAATTCACTCGGTGTATATTTCTCTTAAAAATGAATTATACAACCAAGTAACTATACAACATATGTTTATTAATAATACATAAACAAAATAAATAAAATAATTTGATTATCACATTGTAGCATCAAAATTACAATAAATTATTGATGATTATTAATAAAATCTGCCAATATTGAGCGTATAGTGGAAATCCAAAATCAGTAAAATATACCCAACAAATTACTTTAACAACAGATTATATTTTATAATTTATTAATTACGATTTTATTTTATGAGACTATATAATTCAAATTTTATAATGGCAATATTATTCAATCTTGCTTTAATTCTGTAATATCATTTATTATATTTGAATATATTACACAACATGTGTGTATACAAAGTCATTTAATCTAGATATTTAAACATGAGAATAAGATGAGATCTTTAGACAAAGTTTAAGATCCATGATCAAAGTATGTTTTCATATTATACATGTTAACTCTAATGAAATACTAAGAATAACCTTAGAACTTGATATTATTATTTCATTCATTCACATTTAATGTGAAGAAGAGACAAGATATACATGTACAATACCAATACAAACCATAATATTTAATCAAGTGAAAGTGAGATCTTCAATATCATTATTCTCAAACAATAGTACATTTGTCTACCTTAAAGGGCATGCACAAAATGAATACCCATAAGCATTATTTTTTAAATATGCATTAATAAGTAGGGAATTAACATCATATGTCAGGATTCCACTGCAATGCATAGAATATATATATAGGACACAAATATCCTTACTCAATGTAATGTGGAAATGAACATCTGCAATCATCCCTATCATAATATCAATTCAAATGAAGCAGGAGTTACACAACTCCTCTTTTTAAATATTTAAAATTGGAGTAATATAACTAACTTGGAATAATATAACATGCTTGTTAATATTAATTGTATGTAAATATTATATACACACACTCTAGATCTTCATAAATAAATAACAAATGTATGAACTTTAATTAAGTTATATAATTATTTACAAATAGATTAAAATAAGTTGTTATAAATATTTAATATGTATAAAGTAAAATTTAAGTAATCATTCAAATTTATAAACATGGTTTAATGATCTCAAATAATTTATTTGATATTGACTTAAGTTCATATATATCTATTCTAATCTATATCATATTATGTAAAATGGTTTATATATATTTATTATCAAAATAAATTTTAAATCATATATATACAATATATATGTATTATTTATAAGGTACTTTCAAATATAAATAATTTAAATTTGATATTTTTTATACCTAAAAGTAATTAAGTTTAAGACAATTTATTAAAGTTTATAATTAAATCATCAGAACTACACACAAAAAGATGTATTTAACAAAAAGTTTAATTTGATCAGTCTTACAATCATTAGTAAAAATAGTGGACTGTTATTTTTTAGAGCTCTATTATTTCCTTGTTGTTGACTACAAATTCTATTAATCTTAGTTGAATATTTGAATTTCATTTAAACATTTACTATTAATTGCTTTGTACATAAATCCTTTTGCATAATAATGAAGTTACTTTAGCAGTCAAGAATTATTTATATTTTACTTTAATCCATCCTGGAGGCACTTAGCTAGGATTTGCTTATGATGTCTTAACTTACCATAGAAGTAAAATTCATCTTATTGATTTTGATTATAGCCATTTTTTTTTTCCGTGTTGCAGACATTTCTTCAATTTTTAAAATAAGTAGACTATACAATTCCTAAGCGCTGTTTCCCAAGTTATTTATATTTAAAAAATAATAAAAGGATACATATCAAATTAGCAACTTTATTTAGTACTTTATAGAATTAAAATTTTCACTAATATTATTATTATCTTTTCTTAGCAATTTAAATTAGTTTAATATTAAAAAATTAATTAATAAAATATTTTAAATATTAAAATAAAATATTTTTTTTATAACTGCTATGTCTTGATCTTAACTTTCCTTTGATTCAAATTAGCCAAATCATTTCCGATTTATTACTTATCTCGATAAAGTAAATAACCTCACTGCAGATCAATTGTATAACTAATTTTAATACAGAACAATAATATTCTAATAATATGTATACTTATATAGTTATGCTATACATAGATTACAGTAATGAATACATATAATGCCAGTTCACTCTCTGTATTTCCTTAGACTCCTGGGAAATATTGGTCTCTTGATTAATCGTATACTTAATAATTAATTAAATTACTATTTACCTAATATTCTGGAAAATGTCTTTAATACTGTGAGCCCTTGAGATGCATGTAAATTATAATAAGAGAGGCGATCTGTTTGATCCCTAGTCATTTTGAGTATCTTCAGGATCTGACGTCTGAAACAAATCCCTGCTGATTTTTTTCACTGATTCACAATGGTGCACAACACAATGGTGCAAACACACAAGGGAGAAAAAAGGTGTTGCTTTCTTTTTTTTTTTGCTTAAATAATTTTTTCTCTCTTTTGTTTTCTGGAGTAATCTAATAGTTTCATCTTTATCTGGGTGGAAGGTTTTTATTATCTATTAAATTTTATTAAAACATTGGATCCTTCTAGAATTCAATTGTTAATTAGTTATTGCCAATTGAATTCCTACGTGTAATCAGATTTTACTTTTTAGTTCATTCTCATTATTCATTTAATGTTTTAATTTATTTCCACTTTATTATATAGCTAGTTTTGCACAATAGTTTTAGTAAACATAAATCCTATTATTAATTTAAAATGTACATTTTATTGGTAATTAATAGATATTACAATAACAAATAATAATAATAACAACTATTTAACACATGCACAATATAACTCATGTTTACCTATCAGTATTATAAGTCAATTAAGTTTTAATTATAATGTTTTATTTTATTATGTTTAAATATTTCATCTTTCCCTTGCTTTGTCTAGATTGTCTCCAAAGTAATTATATTTGCTGTGCTACACTTCATCCTCTCCCATTTTAACCTTTTATAAAATGATGAATGATTATAATCAAATAAAATGACTATTATTTCAATAGGTATATATTTACATAACATGTAAAAAAAAAAATGAAATTGCTTTCAAAAGTTTTCAATTTAATTCTTCTAATCAGTTTTTTTAATAAAATGTTTAGTGAAAATTAGTTTCAACTGGCCCTGAATCATTTAGTATAGAGAAAAATATTTTGTTCTTTTATCAACTTTTCTGCATTGTCTATATTAATAATAATGTAAGCAAACAATAAAAACATTCTTTTATACACTTAACACATACATGTATTGTATTTTATTATGTCCAAACTTCATTTCAACTGCCCAATAATATTCTTCAGAGTTCTTTCTATTACTTATGAAAAAAAAAAATATTGAAATGAGATTCAAAGAAAATTTTTTTGATAGTTAAAACTGACAGCTATTTTTAATTTGAATGTAACAAAATATTCTATTTACATTTTGTTAACTGCATAAAAGAATGTTTTGGTATTGTTTGTGCTATATTCGATTAATGTTTCTGGTTCTGTTCTCAATTGAGGAAGAAAAACATCTGATCATTTGAATAGGATTTGATCTTACATCCATTCTGGTGCACAAATGTCACTAGGGCAACTATTTAATAGTAAAATTAAGTAAATTTACTAATCTAGCAACTGTTTTCAATATAAAAAAACTTTATTAACAAGTACTTTATTACTTTATGTAGTTAATTCTTAAATAAAAATAGTAAAAGAGATACAAAATTTGGCTTAAGTTTGAAGAAAGAGTTATAAAAACATTAATGGAAAAAACTTGTAAATGGTTTACTTGATAAAAAGAAACTATAAAGCTATTGTTTGAGATATTTTATATTGAATTTTGAGTTTAATTTTCTTTCATCATCATTAATTCACACCCTTTTTGAATTACAAAATTATTTGTTTTTGTTGATGCATTTTATCTGCCTTTGATAGACAGAGCCAGTCACATGATCCAGCTGATAATTAGAAAACACACTATCAGAATATGATTTAACATTAGACAGAGAGCAGGAATATACTTGAATATTTGAAAAAAAAATTATTGGGCCTGTCAATTTGTGATAAACAAAACATTATGCTTATGTTATTAATAGATATTAGTCCAAAAATAAAATTCTTTTGTTGATATTATATATGAATTTGTTGGTGACTTAATAACATGATGGGGGGGGGGAGATAATGAATATGAGTAAATAAATATTGCAATAACCATTTTAACTTTCAATTTGCAGCACTAATTTTTAATTGATAGAAAGTTGTTTTGCTGAATTGGCACAAACTAGTTGAATACTGAGCTAATCTTATGATGAATAGTTTTAAAGAAATATAGCCAAAATGAAAATTGAATGTTTTCTGATGGGGGGGGGGGGAAACAAACCAATATAGATGATTCAGAGAAAGTAACTCTTCACTATTCAGAAAGTTTGGTTACAAGTGCCATCAACAGTTATCTACAAAACAATTATAAGTTTAATTTTATTCTTTCATTATTAACAGAACCTTACGATAAGTCCATGTATTTAAAAAATGAAGACGATAGTGGTTTTTTTTCTTGCTATTTTGAGTTCATTTAAGTAGTTATGTACATAATATACTATTCAATAATTAGTTCATTAAATCGATTGATTTGCATGAATGTTTATGCAAAATTGAATATTAATTATATTAAAATATTGTAACAGTTATTGTCAGTTTTATGACTTGTAAGAAGCAATAACTATTTTAGTGCTAAAGTTTGAAAACTATACAAAATGTGGATTGCTTTTTGGGCTCCTGAATGTGTCAAGGGTCAATAAAACCAGTTTTATGTGCCATCACAAGTTAATCAATTATTACAAAGTCAATATGTGTAGTTATTTAGCAAGAAAAGTCATCCAGGAATTTTTATTCATTGTTTTACATCCTTTGCTTTTTCTATCTTTTACAAGTCTCAATAAATGAGAAGGCTTTGTAATGTTTGCTTCTATAAGAGTAAAATTTCATTAGGTACATTATTTGTTATGTAAATACTGCATTTCTTTTTTTTTTATTACAAAAGTCCATTTCCATTAATATTACTTGGTGATTTAAATTTATTTTATTCATACAATTTTTTTTTTATTTTACGTATTTTTGTTTACAATATGATAGTGCCATCATTTCTGCTCTTCTAATTCTTTATATTTTTATATATGGATTATGAATATTAATTTAGCTAAATGAATTTTAATTATAATAACATTTTTATTTTCACATTCTTAAATCAAAATCTCAAAAAAAGAATACATATATGCTCAGTGATTAACAAGGAGATTCATAATTCCATAGGGAAAAGGCGCCTTTATCTTCTTCAGTTCTTAATTTGGTTTGAAATATCATCTCTTCATTATTCAATGTTTTTCCCTCTACATTTTAATGTTTCTTATAACGTATTTTTTTAAAGAAATGTTCATTCTATCTTTTCAAAAATACTACTACTATTTTTTCTTAACTGTTAAAAGTCTAAATCCTCACTCATATAAAGTTGCATTCTGAATAATAAATGGCTCCCAAAATAATCTGATATTATTAACTATACAATTTTCTTTTTTTTTCTTACTTTTTAAATGCATTAACTTCTATAGGTCTTTTATTTTTTCTTTATACCAACTTGTATATCAAATGCATTGAAGCATAATGTAAGCAAAGATAAACATCTCTACCTACACATCTGCCTATATTTATCTTTTCTAGAAATAGACAAAATATCGTGTTTCGTGTATAGAATTCAATTTTTTTTAAATTTGTGACCTCTATTTTTTCTTTCAAAATGTCTAATAAAGTAATCTAATTTATTCTGTTAAATGCTTTTCAAAATCATCAAACAATTCCAATCTTTTTAGACTTTGGCAAAGTTATAGGGTTTTAAAATATTAACATAATCACAAAAGGTCTTTAAAGTTTTCTTATTTTAAAAATAGCCTTAGAATATAAAATAAAATCCCCAGGTATAAATAATAACTGCCATAGACATATTTAATATATTCATCAGTGATTTTCATTATATAGAAGGCAGGAAATTAATCTATGATCACAATATTGTTTTAACTTCTCAAAAGATATCCTTTCCTGAAGGGAAAAATTAGAAATGTTTTTCAATGACAGGGTTTTTATTTCTAATCTTATGCAAATAATATATTCAATTTTTTTATCTAAATTATAAGGAATCATATTATCATTTGAATATAATCTTTTGCAGTAATCTGAAATTTGTCCTTGGATTTTGCCCTAATATTTTTTTCATTTTTTTAAAGTTAAATCACAGTTGATATTTAGAAATAATCTTTATGAAAAGTTATCTGATGCTTCTTGGGGTTGTGATGCAAGTACTTTTTGGACAGCTTCCTTAACGTAAACAACTTCTGCTGGTAAATATTCTGTCTTTATTTGGATAAAAAGTTCCCATACTAAACTTTTGGATATCATTTAGATATTATCATGAGAAATATTACTAGCATTCTTATCTACTCATTTACAATGGCTTTCTGTGTCTCATAGAAAATGTGTAAAAAACTTTTTAGCAGATCAGATTTATCAATAACTCATGATATAGTTTCATCATCTAATACTTAACTCTAATCAAAATCCCTATTTCAGATGTTCAACCAAGAATATACAATCAAAGAATTATGGTGTGAAAATGGAATTCTTGTGAAATTCCAAATTTCCTTTTCCAGATCCAATAACAAAGCCATCTGCATTTGATCTTTCCAGATGTAACTGGACCCTCATCAACAGATTTAGAACATCCCACAGTTACTGTACTTATCCGCTTCATAAATGAAATTTATCACTCACTGATGTTTGTAAATGTGGGCAAATGCAAGCTATGAACCAGGTTTAACTATTAATGATAGTTGGATTTATGGTTACAATTGCAGAATTTGAAGCATTCAATAAAGACACTTGTGAATCTATTTTACATTTGGAATCTTTATAGTTTTTTTTTCATGATATCTTGGAGATAGTTAAATTATTCCAATCTGTGCACTAAATAATAATTATTGTATGAAGAATTTTTATTAGGATTTAATATAAAGTATATTATCTATGAAAGATTATAATACAACTATTTCATAAAATATATGATTGTGTTATTATTCCAATCGTTTCATCTCATTTAAATAAAAAAACATATTAAAAAAAATGAAAACAATAGTTACTACTCTTTTGTATAAAAAAACATTAATATTCAAACAATTAGATGAAATATCTTGTTTTGAAGCAAACCATTTCATCCATTGAAATAAATATCACAATACCATATGTATTTAATTATCATAGATGGTATTTAGTAGTTTGTATCTTTCCTGGTATTGGTGAAATAAATAGATATTGAATTAAAACCACTAAGGCATCACATGACCCTATCTGTCATAATGCTTGCAAAATACTGTTCAGCAGCAAATTCTTTTTCTCTCTCCCTGATTAGGCTATCTAATGTAAGCTTTAATAATCAGTAGATGCCAGATGGTAATGTTTAATAAATCCTGTTCTATGCAATATCACCAGACTAGATTCTAGCTTACAGTTTTCATTAGTAAGCAACTTGGCTGAGATTGAAAATATTGATATGTTTGTCAGTTTGGACTAGTAGTTTGATAGTAAAACAACAAAAATTAAAAGATGACTGTTAAAGGAAAGGAGCATTCATTTCAAAAAATCTAGGTGCAGTGATCCAATACTCAAGGCTCTTCACTGATGAAACCTATAAGTTAGCAACTAGTCTTGAGATGGCATTGAATAGGAATTTATTAACCACTACCAACTGGCATCTAAATGATTACTAAAACTTACATTAGATGGTGTAATTGTAATGTGAAAAAGTAGACACAGAATTCTAAAAACATTTTTCACTTTCATGATGTAACTAAGGAAATCATTCAAGAATTCTCTAGTCTGTTTGAGTGCTTTTTAGTTCTTTAGAAAAAGTACAAATGAATTTCTTTTATTTGAGTATATAGAGCATAAAAATATAATTGGAAACAGTATAGTGATTGTTGGATATTTATTAAAGATGATATCTAATTTTTATTTTTAATATCAAGATGCCACAAACTCAACATGTACTGCATGCAATTTCATGAATCCCTAAATATTGGATTTCTTTTATTATTATTGGATAGCCTTTGTAATCAACATATCAGATTTATTAGGATCTCTATGTAAAATGTTTAAAAACTAATTAGTTTTATGGGCAAATGTAAAGATATCATATAACAGTTTTTTATAATTACATTTTTTTGTAAAGTTATTCCACAGTTATAGAATTTTAATTGTAACAGTTGCATATTTATTAGAATATCTGTGTTTGATAATGTAATTTATGTGTGTATAATATTTTTATTGTTTGTTTAACAAAATATATTTTATAATTAATAAATTGAAAACATCTGGTATTCATCAGTTTTGAAACACACATTTAAATTAGCTTCCTAGTTTAACAATTCTTTTTAAGCATTTTAAGATGTAATTGGGGAGGGGGGGCTATTGTAATTTATCTTACAAAACTGCCATGTGATTCCTTTTTTATAGACTCCAGCAGTTTAATAACTACTCTCTTTCCCCATAATAATAATAAAAACAACAACTCAGCAGGCTATCTAAAACAAATTTCCTATTTTTTTGTGTGTGTACTTTGATTCAAAATAAACTACTTAGATTAGAAGAGATAATTTAGCTTTAATAAATAAATACATATAACAGTAAAAGAGTCTTGCTTTTGCCAAACTTATAGATGCTCATATTATCTTATAATCTAATAATCTGTATGGGCTTTTCATGGTATGATTTTGCTTTATTATATATAAACTGTATATATAGAAAGAAAAGTCTCATTATACAATGGAATACATTTTCATTGTTAGGAATATGCAGCCTATAATTTTTTTAGATGTCTTATTAGTCATTGCCAGAAAGCAGATCCTACCACATTAGCTCATGTTATTTTCTCCAATAGCTTCTATCACTTATTCTGTTCTTCAAAAAATCGTAGCTATCCTCTTTTTAAAATCATTTATCAATTTGGTTTCTGCTAATTTCTTTCCCTTCACAATCCTCTTCAACATGTAATTCGTAATTTTTCTATCCCTAAGTAAATATCAGTTAAATATAGGTTTCTTAATTTCATTCATATTTTTTTCCATTTGTTTTTATATCTCTGTGTTTCTAATTTTGTTATTATATTTTAGCCCACTCCTCCTGCAGCCACTAAATTCTCATTTGTTGGACTAATTTTTTCTCTTATATTTTTCATCTTATATAAAGCAACACTTGAAACATACACTTTTACAGTCTTTTTGTTAGTCCTAGCTTTAAAGAACTATAGAATACCTTTAGATTTAATATAAAGCCATTTTGCCATTACAATCCACAACTCAGTTTTTTTAATGTTATTTCCATCACCAATGAAACACCTTTTCAATTATTTAAAAATACTAATCTCTTCCCTAATGTCTAAAAGCTTTAATTGTTTTTCCTTTCCAGATACTTTTATTGGCTGATTTTTATTTGGTTCATTCTTTCTCATCTCAAATATACTACAAATTCTATATTCAATTTAATCATTATCAGTTGTATTCTATCTTATGGGCATGCCCACAAAACAATCACACTACAAATTCATCTATTTCTCCCCACCATTCTCTTCATTGCTCAGTTCTTCAATTCCATGTCCTTTTCTATCTCTTATATCATCTAGCAAGGTCAATCTTTTCCATTCTTCTTGTTTCTACTCATTATTCTTTTCAAAACATCTCTTATTAAACTATTCTTTCCTCTTAATATGTGTTCAATCCAGTTTCTCTTTCTATCTCTAATTTCCTCAATCAATTTTTTTTTTTTTTCATTTACTTTTTTCAAAACTTCTTCATTTGTCATTTTATTCATCCAACTAATCATTTTCACCTTTTTCCACTACCCCATTTTAAATGCTTTCAATATGCTCATAATTTTTCCATTGTTCATGTTTCACAACCATATAATAGTGCACTCCACACAGCATTTAATTAATCTTTTCCTTAATTCTCTCCTCAAAAGTCCACAAAATATTTTCTTTCTCTTAATAAATGCCTTTTGCCAAAGCTATTCTTCCTTTTAACTTCATCTTTGCTTCTTCCATCCTCACTCAACCAACTATCCTGTTGAACTATATTATCATGAATTTCAATTTATAGTTTTTTAAATTTCTCTATTCATGAATACTTGGTCTTCTCAATATTAATCTTTATTCCATACATTCTTCATTAAGCATCCATTGATTACTCTGGTTGGCACAGGGTGGCACTACTGTATAGAGAGTTTTGCCTTGTTTTTACATTCTTCATGCAATTTATTCAACATATTTTGAAGACTTTTTTCATTTTCAGTTATGAGAACCATATAATTTGCCAATCTTGTACATTTTATTTTTCTATCTCCAATATTAACTCCTCCATATTCCAAATATTTATCTAACATGTCTTCTAAATAAACATTAAGAGATACAGCACCTTTATTTAATTTCTTTCTATATAGTCACTTAATCAGTCTCATTATTTTCTAATGTGATTCTTATTCTTTACCCAATATATTTACTCCAAATCAATCTTCTTTCTTTCCAAAATACTCCTCCATTTTTTGTGATGGTCATAAGTTTATTCCAGATTATCAAATACTTTTTGCAAATCTATAAAACAAATACAATTCATTTTTTTATTTCAATATATATCCCTGCAATTGTTCTAGTGTCATCAATAACATCGCTTGTTGTTATCTCTCTGAAAACCAAACTGTTCTCCAATATAATATTTGATCTTCCCATAAATTGTTTGAGTTAAAATTCGCAATAAAATTTTTGATGCATAAGATAAACACTATTATCCTGTACTCTTCACATTTAACATCTTTTTAGCAATTGAAATCATTATAGTCCTTAAAAAAATTGTCAGACCAAACTCCACTATTATATATCCAAATTGCAAAATCCAACTATTTCCTTCACGATAATTTCCCCCATTTCAAAAATTCTATAGATGTTGTATCAAATCTGACAGCTTTATCTTTTTTCATTTATTCAATTGATTTTATTACTTCATTTGTTAATATGTCCATAGCCTTATCATCTACTTCAACATCTACACTTTCAAATTCTTAATTAATTGAATTGGTTTTTTTTCTAAATAGATATTGAAGATATTCTTTCCAGCTTTTCAATATATCATCGGTATCGGTTAATTTTTTTTCATTCTTAACAGCTATTTCACTTGTTAAACATTTCTTTTTTCCTCAAATGATATTTCTATTTCTTTCATATACCAGATCATATTTTTTACCAGCTGAAGCACTTCTATCTCTATATTTTTGTTCCAATCATTTTTCTTTTGCTAATTTTTTTTCTCTCCTTAGTTCATTATTACTTTCTCTATATGCTCTTTTTTTGTACTTCCATTTTTTCCAACATACCTTCCCTTATCTAAGACCATTTAGCTTTTTTTTAACCTAATAGTTTTTCTCTTTTTAATATTTCTTCTTTAATCCTACACCAATATTTATCAGAATTATTCATATATTCCTATTTTTTATCAATTCTCCTTATTATATTTTTCACATATTAAAACTAAATCTATCTTTCTTCATTTTTATCACCATATCTAAGTCCTATCTTACATATATTTTCCTTCTTTTTAAACTCAAGTTTACTTTAACCATAAGCAATTTATAATCAGAATTTATATCAGCACCTGGTAAAGCATGCAAACTCTTAATAGCATTCTTATATCTATCTTGTATCAAAATATAGTCTATTTAATATAGTTCTCTATCATCTGGAACTTTCCATGAATACAATCTTCTTGTAAGTCTTTTTAAACCAAGTGTTTGCAAACAGAAATGTATTCTCTTTGCAAAATTCTATAAGCTGGCTACCTTTTTCATTTTTTTCAATGCCATAATACTCAACAACTTTTAACCTTTCCTCACAATAATATTCTAATCCCCCAATAGCAGTGTACATGCATTTTACACACGTTATATAATTTGCTTTATCTTTTCATATGACTCATAAATTTCAGTATCATCATGACAGTAGTTGGCCCATAAACTTCTATGAAAATCACATCTCTAGGATTTGCAGTTATTCTCATTATCACGAGTCTATCATCAACACAATCTACCTTTGTCATAGTATTCTAAATTTCCTTTCCAACAGCAATTCCAACTTAATAAAATAACATCCTCACTATTTACTTCTCCACATCTCATCTCACTTAATCCCATAACATTAATATTATTTATTTTTATTTCTCTTTTCAAATGTTCCAGCTCTTCTGAATGATCATACATTCCCTGTATGAATTTCAATGTGTCTTCTTTCAATAGATTATCTTTTTTTTTTCTCAAAGCAAGTTTATTAAGTCATTAAAGTATGATCCACCTGTGCAGGGACCACATTCTGTCACCTGCAGCAGTGGGCCATAGAAGCTACAATGTTACATTGATATCCTGAAACTGGGTGGTGGCTCAAAGCAACAGAGCCACCTTCTACAGTAGATTAGGTAATACAGGTATATAAAGAATGCATTTCAAGTACAAACAGCAAGAAAAAAACAAAAAGAGAAAAAAAAGGATATGAATTATCACAGATCAAATGTTAGTCAATCAAGGGGATGCTACGTCTATTTGAGGAGAGTTCATGCGGGACAACCAGCTCTCAGCCCACCTAGCAAGTCTCCAAGCAGCTCCCCAGACCCATCCATGATCCATCAGACAGAACTCAGTTTAGCGAGAACCCACCCATTCCTTGGACAAGGTTAAGCCACTTTGGCCCCTGCTGTGAGTTATAATTAATCTGGGTGTGACGTAGGTTCAACATGTCTAGAACACCAATCAAATCAGAGAGGGCCATCTCTAGACCTGGATGTGGTGATGATTGCTGATTGACCCCACCAAAACAAATCCTTCATGGCCATCATCTCTACCCTTGAGACCAAGAATTTAGGCAAAACCAATGATTAGATCCATGGTCCCACTAGGTCCTCAGGTATGATTCTGCTTTACTGATCTTATTGAGTTCTTCTAATCCAAGTTGAGTTTTTTGATGCTTAATTAGGGTTCCAATTATAAAATTTAACGGTTTGTATTTAGTGGTTACTTATGTTAGCTTTTGCTTGATTAGTGGTAGCCATTTGCATAGAATGAAATGATTGGAAAACTGAGTTATTTTGGCCGAAAACTAATTTAAAGTTTCTTGTAAAGGTGTAAAAGGGTAAAACAAGTGGTCATTTATGATTTATCATTTATCTTCTTACCAACTCCTGTTTTGAATATGTGAATCCTCCCATCCTTGTGGAGCCAGTAGGCAATGAGATGTTCCCGCTCACAACAGGAAGTGGACTCCTCCGTTATAAAGTTTTGATTATATATTTGTGTTATGAAAATTAGGGGTTTTTGTTATTATTTCCTCTTTTGAATTATTAGATTATGTTTTAAATACATTTTCTCGATTTTAATCTAGTTTAATGATTTTAGTAGTTACTTATATTAGCTTTTGCTTGATTAATGGTAACCATTTGCAAACAATAAAATGATTGGTGAATTGAGTTATTTTGGCTTAAAACTGATTCAAAGTTTCTTGAAAGGGTGTAAAAGGTTAAGGAAAGGAGAAAAACAGTAGGAATTCGGAATTTTTTTATGGTGAGCAGGGATGATTTGGGTTGGAGAGTGAGGAGTACAGTTCTTTCTTCTCCTGCCAGAATTGCACAATGATTCATTCTCGATGTCACTTGATGAACCACTGTCCGAGAAAAATTCAGCAGAGGAAGGTGAGAGAGTGCAAAAGGAGGAGGCCGACGAGGCCTGGGTTGAAGCCAGAGAATTCTTCACTGAAAGAATTCTTTTTTTCCTTGTGCGTTCTGTATGTCTGAGACTTGCCCTTGGTTCAGGAAGAGGATCCATTAGGGTTTTACTGGGAGGATCTAGGATGGAATTCTGCCTGTCAGAGTTGGTGTCACTATCAGATGGGTTAGGGCATGCATGCTTCTGGTGTTTCTTATTAGTGGTGGAAGGGACAGCGTTGGTAGACTCAGACCGAACGGTTTCTGAGTTTGAATAAGTGGACATGTCCATCAAGGAAGGAGTGTCCTGTGGCAGAGCTGTAACAGAGTGATGGGCTGTGGGTGAAATCAAAATTTTGTGGCCTAGTGGAAGCTGGTATATTACTGGAAGGTAAGAGGGTGGACAAAGGCTGAAAGGTTGAATTGATATGAGGTGGAGGTTAGTTAAAGGAGGAAGTTCATATCTATTGGAGCTGTGCAAAGCACTGATGTGGTTTAGGCCCTTTTTTGGCACAAGTTGCATTTTTTGGGGGCAGTCCCGAGAAAGGTGGTTGCGGTCTTTGCAGGTGAAACATTGTGGCCTCATCCCCTTAATTGAGATGATCAAAGGTGCTAGTTCAGCTGCTATTGATGTGGGAATGCTTTCAGGAGAGAGACCTTTTTAAGGATGAATTGAAATAAGGCTATGTTGGTGAAGGTGCGACCATTGGTGAGAGGATCCCTAAGGTATTCAAATGAAGTAACTTGTCCGAATGCCTAGAGATATTTCTGTAGGTGCTGCCTGTCCATCCCTATGTGACAGTTTTTGATAAATCCCTTAAGTATGGATGGTCTATTGGTGTCTATTGCAACCAGGAACATATTGTGTATCAGTCATTAGGAAGAGTGAGGATTTTATGTATATCATCAGTTGTGGAGTTTGATAAGGTCATAGAGCTGCTGTGTTGGAAATTTATGGAGTCCACATTGTAAGTCTGTAACCACCAGAATGACAGAACTGTCACTCTGGTAGCAACAAAGTGATTTGAGGAGAAGTGGTGGAACTGTCAGGTTAAATTGTTCTGAGATCACCGTGTGATTCTCTGGTGTGAATTGTTTAGTAGGAATGAAGGTTGCTGAGGTGGCTGAATTATGGTTGTTCAGATTGTCCTCATCAAGGCCCCACAAGTTTTGAAGGAGCTCAGCTTGGCATGTTTGTGATGTGGTTATATTGGGATTTTTTGGTGTGATGATGGATGCAGCCTGAGCATAGGAATTAACAAAGGCTTGTTGGGGTGATGGATTTTTAATACGGGGTTGCTCTATAGTGTGACTGATATTAGTGGGAGTGAGGTTGGCAGACTTGGTTGCGCTCATAGATTAAGATGGGGAATTATGAGTAGCATCATCTTTGGTGTAATTATTGTGTGTTAGATTTTTAGAGGAATCAGAGTTAGCTGAGGTTTCTGTATTAAGCTTAGGTGTAGCAGGCTGATTTTTCCCCTCTATAGTTGAGAAATTTTTAATCTTCCCAGTTTTGCTTGGAGCAACATTATGATTGGTGAGAACTTTTTTGGGATTGCTTCTTGCCTTTGATGGGGCAAGCCCCACCCTATAGGGGAGGAAAATCCAGAGGGTCTGGAGATGGAGATCTTGAAATAGGTTCTGTGTTGATGGGTTTTTTGGAGTTTAATTTAGTTAACATTTTTGAAGGTTTTTGTTGTTTTGAATTATGTTTTTGCACATTTTTGCCGCTAGGGACGGTGGCCATCTTTAAACTGTTTGGAAGAGTTAAAGATTATATAAAGGAAAAATTTTTGAAGTGGCTAAAGAATGTGATTTTAAAAAAAAGAATCCACACCAGAGAAATTGGTATTGTTAATTTTAATTGGCTAATTCAGAAATTGGCTAGAATTTTAGGCAGTTTACTACCCCAGAGGGGGGGGGGGAGGTGAGAAGAGAAGATCGTTTTTAATGACATAAATAATTGGAACAGCACATAAAAAATTTGGTAAAAAAATGTTTTGAGTGATAAGGAGAACTGAAGAGGAAATGAAGTCAAGAGTCTAAGAGGGAATAAATCCTATGATGCATAGAACAGTGAAACTACCCATTAAACATGAGGGAGAAAATGGTTGTTTATTGTAGATGATCAGATGGTAGATACAGTGAAAAAATGATAAAAATACACTAAAAAATGATAGTTGTGAATGAAAAGGCACACAAACAGCAAATAATGCTCTTTAAAGAGACAAATGCATATAAGGAATACCTCTATAGCAGGAAAACTGACTTTTTAAAGTCTTTTCAGGAGAGCTGTGAAGCAAGTGATTTTCTTTCTCAAAGCAGCTCCACCTATACTAATAAATAGATTATCTTTTTGAGGATTTTTTTTCAGGTTTATGCCCTGAATAGCCTAAATTCTCAACACCTATCAAACTTGTGGACATACTCATGATAAAAAGGAATGAAATTATAAGGCAAAATGGTTTCTTATTGCCTTCTTTGCTCAGCAGTAATCTTCATTGCAGGCTTAATGTACTAGCCATATCTCATAAAATGATTATCTGCCTACCACTGTTGTTATCACCTATAGTGAGTTTCTGCTGACATTTAAGATTTTGCTGCTCCAACAGGATGTTATTCACCATTACCCTTTCATCATCATAGGAATTATGACATTTTATAGAAATATGCCACTGTCTCCTTCACTACTCTCTGGTAGTGAATATTGTCCCATTGTCAGTCATTGCTTTTTTACATTTACTTTGCTTATTTGTAGCTAACCTTTGTATCTGAAACTCAATCCTCTATCTCTAATCTGGGAATGCTCTGGGTGGCATGGACTCCATGCCCTGAATTCCAATACAAGCCAGATTACAATGTAATATTCTGCTTAATTTATTCTATCCATAAACTCCTCATCCATTCAGTCATTCTATAAAAAGCTTTTACAAGATGAATAAAAGAAATATTAAGCTTTCATCCTTTTTGCAAATACTTTGAATATTTGTTTTTTCTAATGCATTATTTCATGAACTATTTTAAAACCAAATTATTCTTATAAAAGCTTGTTTAATTTATTAGAAATAGAATGTTCAAGAGTCTCAACAAGAAATGAACAGCATGACATTTGATTGCATTGACCATTTTCTCTAATGGTGTTATCGTCATCAAAAGACTCTGCTATCTTATTTTTCTGAGTCATATATTGTAACATTACAAACATTATTGTCACCTTTCCCTCCTTTTCCCAATTCACTTAGAATTTTACCAATTCCTGAGCTTTGAAAAACTTATTATCATTATTTGCTTTCACAATTTGTTCTTTGCCATTTTGCAATCAGTTAAACACTTTTTTTTAATCAACACTTGTTTATTTATTTTTTCTAAGATGTCATCTATCCTGAAATGTAAGGAAATTTTGAAAAAGACCATTAAATAATTTAAAAGTCAATAAAACAGCATCAAATAAAAGATATGAAAATTGTCATACCTTATATCAAGGTTAATATTAATTTAAGAAGAATAATCTATAAGAGAACATTTGGAAAATGTGTCTTTATCTACATAATAAAAAATTCAAATGACCAATTAACACTGTTAATATATTTCTGCATTGCCCTCTGTGAACTTCAAACAGTTCAACCCAAAAGGATGTTGCTGAAATATTTTAACTTCATTGATTGGTGATTTGAATTTTCTATTTCAGCTTGTGACTGAAGGTTTGTGATGGTGGCATTTTAGTAATATTATATGTTGGACTATTTCCATCATCTAATAATATTGAACATCTTTAGAAAAATTCAAACTTTATTTAAACTTTTCAGGAAAATTCTACTATTTGTAATTGCACACAGTTTATTATATAGCATGTTTCAGGTGGTATTATTCACTTTTTCTTCAGGTGTTGCTGCCCTGACCAGTGACAGTACTAGCATGGGAATCAAATCTGGACTTAGATGCATGAATATTGAATTTAAGATAACACTCTAACCAACTGAGCTAATCTGCTAAAGACAAGTCACTAGCAATTTTATGAACTTATCTAAGAGAGTCCTATTGATTTTTCCATTTTTTCTTAAGAGAAAAGTTACTAAGTGTTTTCCAGATGTTATGTATTACTTACCGGGTTTTTTTGCCATTGTCATTTGAGCAGATTCTTTGAATTTTCTTGTTTGTACTTTTCCCTCTCTATCCAATATTTTTGTATATTATCAATTGAAATATATTTGTTGATTCATACATAGCCTGATACTTTAGATACATCTGGTTTCTCTTTTCTGATCATCAGTTTTTTCATTTACTTTTTAATGGAATGACTGGTCTCACCAATATAAATCCATATTCAAATAGTATTTCATAGATGCTGTTTTTGTTTACAGAATTTCAAGTTTAGGTTTTTTAGACATTAAAATTCATCATAGTATGGTATGGATTTAGAAAATTGGTTTGATGTTATATTGATTGTAGATTTTTTTTAGTTTTTCTACTATTCCTGGTATGTACTAATAATTTTTTTTTCATTTGATATTCTTTTTGTTGTCTAAGTTTTTCTTAATGACATCTGATGATAATCATTCTTCATGAGAGTTCTTTTTTCAAATCACTAGTTTCTGAACAAATTATGTTTGCTCTGTTCCATAGTGATAGTATAAATCCATGTTTTGTGTTTATGGTGCGATTGGATGAATATGCTGGGTATTTTGCAATGGGTGTGAATTTTTCATAAACTGTAGTTTTGATTTTGCCATTGTCATAAGAACATCTAAAAATGCCAATTTTTGTCTTTTTTCTGATTCTTTTGTGAATTTAATTGAAGGGAAATGTTGTTGATGTATCTCTACAACAAATCTAACATCGAAATAGCAAAGCCAAACTTAGGTGGGTATAAAGTAGTATTTATGGCTATGGTTTCAAGTTCTTGTATGTAAATATTGCTATTCAGGGATGACAGTGGTGGGCCCATGGCCATCCCTTGATTTAATTATAATAAATTCATATTGTATTTGAAAGTATGTTGTTCTCATGAAGAATGTTTATATTTCAATTATAGTATCAATTGGAAGAGTTGTTTTTGCTTATAAGCTATTGCCATTTAATCTTTTCTTTACAATAGATAATACTTATCACCAGGGTACATTTGCAAATAAACTTTCCACTTCAAAACTCATCAATAAATACATCATTTCTTTCAATTTTCATGTTCTTGCCAGAGGATTAAGAAATTTGAGAAGAAATTTGACTAGTTTTGGCAAAATTAATTTCTAAAAATAACAATACCTCTTAATGGAACATGAACAAGATTCTCATGGAATTTAGGTAGTTCATAAAGATGAGGAATTTTGCTACAGAACCCTCATAGATAAGTAGATGTGATAAGTTGGACTATTTCCATCACCTATGAGTGAATGTTGAATGTACAGAAAATTTTAAACTTTATTTAAACTTTTTAAATACAAACAACTTTTTAGGAATATCACCCAATTAGACAACATTGGTTAATAATTACATATTCACACTCTTCGTGTATTGCTGGCCTGATTTGCATAGAACACCTTTAGATTCTTGAATCTCAAATTTAAGGTAAGTGCTCTAACCAACTGAGCTATTCTATCAAAGGCAACAGATAGTAATAGTTTGATTTATTTATATATGAGGTTTGGTTCAAATCCTCCTGAGTCCTTCAAATTTTTTTTTTGTTGTTGTTTACAAATGTACTATGTGATGAGACATTATCTATTGTAAGAAAAAGGTTATATGATGATAATAGTCTACAAATTAAAACAACTATACCTATTGTAACAGAAACTGGGTTCAAACCTTGTTACAAAAAGGGAATGAAAATGTAGTTTGTAGATAATTTTTTTTATTTATTTATATATTATTAGTATTATATAATTATTTGTAAAAGTTGCACATACCAAGCGCACGTGTATTTGCTGGAACGAGGGGTGTGGGCATATATTATGAGTGGCATACATATATGTAGGTAAATATTATTGTTGAGAACAAGAAAGTAGAAATTTAGAAGACTTTAAAGCAGGTAAAAGAAAAATTTCTTTTGTAAGTATAAACTTCCTGAATGAATTGGCCAAACGGATCGCATTGTTCAATAAAAAGAAAGAAAAATAAAGAAAGCAAAATCCAACTGCTTGAATGGATATATTTTTTTGTGTGTTTGTTTTAATTAAATGGATTTTTCAGAAATAATTTTGATTAAAAAAAAAGAAAGAAAGAAATATGAACATGAAATACCATTAGTTATTGAACTATTTTCGATCTCTTTTGTTTGTAAAAGTCAAGATTGAACTATTTTCGATCTCTTTTGTTTGTAAAAGTCAAGATCGCTAAGTGGTTTTCCTTTTGTTTGACATTTTGATAAGAAAATCTATTTTTGAAACAAAGGAATACCAGCGATCAGGAGGGAGGCAACTGGGATTAATTAATTAATTTGAAAAAAAACGGACAGTTGAGCTCTGCTAGTCTAACGTGTAAGGAGTGCAGATATTCTAAATTTTTTAATGAAGAAAATTTATTAGTAAAAGCTGTTACATTAGCTGAAAAGTGGAAAGTTGGAGCAGTAAGTTGTGCGAACTGAACTACATATATGAATGACCTCATGGATCGCATGGGGTAGAATCACCATCGTGCCTGGTCAGTGTTCGGACTCCAACCATTTTAATATGCCACGTAAATATATTCCACAGTCAACATCTTCAACTGCCCTACATAACTAAAGCTATTTGAATCCAGTGTAGATCGTATGTCATTCTGGAATTAACCCGAAAGAATAAGGAACAGAAGATTGAATATGCCAATTTAGAGGGACTAAAGGAAAGAAATGTGAAGTGGAAGCGATGGACGCCATATTTGCCTAGGTAGGATCCCCAGAATCATTTTGCGAGTGCACTCTGAAACACATATGCCAGTTATTCAAATTATACTGTACCGGTAAATATACACTTATTATGCCATTTTAAATTTTTAAAGTTAATCCAACCTAATTGCGAGAATATTTCATAATATACCTGTATTATTAATTTTTTTATTATTGTCTTCTCCTTAATAATAATTCATTAAAAATATTTATTATATGTATATGTGTGCCATTTATTGATTGTATTTTTTGAATAAATATTAGTAGATCTGTAATTAAATTATTGATTTAATGCGGTACCTGTCATAGAATTTATATGTTCCAAAATCTTATACACGTGCGTGCTGGTGTGAATTGAACGATAATTTATAGCGAGACAGATTAGATAGTAAGGTATATAAGGATTGTAAAAGGTTTAGTTTAAACTTTAATGGGAATAAAAGAGAATAGAAAGATATAGAAAGAATTGATTTGAAATTTCGTTCCCGATCGTTTCTTCTCCGGCGCAAGGCGCTATCACCCCTGAGCATTAAGACGGGCAACTAATTAAAAGGCTGAATCAAATAAATATTTAATAGGCCCTACGATTCTTGTAAATAACGAGATTGGCGCTTAGCAACGAACAAAAAAAAATATATATGTTGTCCATAAACGTAGAAGTCTAATTAAAAGTTATGTTAAAGCTGGGAGGGTTCAATTTCATTACCTGATATGTATGTGTTCTGCTGCCAGTTGCTTCACTTACCCCTTTGAATGACCCAAAGTTCGGGAAAACGTATAAGGGATGAATGACGCGATTTGTTTTTGGGAAAACTTTTGTATGGGAAGGACCATTAGTAATACATGCATCACTGTAAAAATTCCCCCTCGGAAAGAAAGAATAACTGTAGAAAAGTTGGTTTGATAAAGATAAAGGTTTGAATTCAGCTAAGTTAAAATTTTAAACGTAAACATACACTGATGATGGTGTAAAT
This sequence comes from Epiperipatus broadwayi, assembly GCA_028023455.1. NCBI lineage: Eukaryota > Metazoa > Onychophora > Udeonychophora > Euonychophora > Peripatidae > Epiperipatus > Epiperipatus broadwayi. Next base: position 2,786,725 of record JAQFVV010012500.1, read on the forward strand.
TGTTTCACTATTGATAGTATAATGAAATTATTAACATTCTGCATAACAACAACAACGTATTTTCTGTATAGCTCAGAATTCTTCCAACAAAATCAAGGGATGGCAAATAAATACTTCTCCATGTCTGCCCAAAGTGTAGCTTTAGTATGTTGATGATACATTTGTGGTATGGCTGCATGATGCAGTCCAATTATAGTCATTCTGGATGCATATTAACATATCTCCTTCAATTAAATTCACAATGGAATCAGAACAAGAACAAAAACTGGCATTCCTAGATGTTCTTGTGATGCGACTCCCTCAGGGCAAAGTAAACACAACTGTGGGTAGGAAACTAACACTCACTGGCAAGTACTTGGCATATACATCCATCTATTCATGCCAGAAGCAGTAAACACCGAATTGTATTACCACTATAGAACAGAGGAAAGGAGGTTTGTTCAGAAACCAGTGATTTGGAAAAAGAAAAAATTTACATAGAACAAAATTATGAAGAATCGTTATCCATCAGCTGTCATCAAGAAACCCTTTAATAGACAACAAAAAGAAATGCAACAAGGAAAAACAATTATTGGTACTGTAATGTATCCATACTTTCCGGTAATGGCAGACAAAGAAAACCTGCAGTCAATATAACATTAGAACAGCTTTCCAAAGCGATACAACACTTTGAGGAATTCTTACTTCTACTAAGCCTAAACTGGAAATGCTGAAGAACAAAAACAGCATCTATGAAATACCATATGAATGTGAAAGGAAAAAGTTGGTGAGACTTGTCACTCTGTTGAACAGCGATTGAAAGTACACAAGCTAATGGTTAAAAGAGAAAAAATAGTAGGGTCTACTGTAGCAAACCATGTATGTACTAATGATCATATGTTTAATTGGAAAAATACAAAAATATTGGATAAAGAGGAAAAAATACATGGAAGAAAATTCAAGGAAGCTGCTCATTTGACAATGGCAAAAAATCCTATAAGTCAACCTAGTGTGGCAATACACTATGTGTGGAAGCCTCTAATTAATCTTGCTCTTAGGAAAAATTAATATTAAAAAAAATGAAAAAATAAATTGGGCTTAGGAAAAAAAATTGAAGGACTCAGGAGGATTTGAAGTAACCCTCATATATAAACATATCAAATTTCTACTATCATTAAAATGACAGAATAGCTCAGTTCTTAACCTTAAATTCCATATTCAAGAATCTAAATATGCGAGTTCAACTTCTATGTGAATACTGTCACTGTGCCTATCAGGCCAGCAACACCTGAAGAAGAGTGGAGAATAATACTACTCAAAACGTTATGTAATAACTAACCTGTGTTGTTTAGTTGTGTGTTATTACTAACAAGTTGTTTGTATTTGAAAAGTTTAAATAAAAGTTTAAAATTTTCTATACATTCAACATTCACTCACAGGTGATGGAATTAGCCAATATATCACATCTAATAATATACCATCATCACAAACTTTCAGGCTCATAGATAAATATATAAAATTTCTATCCTGGTATATAGAACAATATCTTAAATTCAATATTCATTGGAAACATATACTAATATGTGAGATATTACTAATAGTTGAATGTATTTGGAAAGTTTAAATAAAGTCTGAATTTTTCTAAAGACATTCAATATTTAAATATTAGTAGATGGAAGTAGTCTAACATATATTTACTAATAAAGATACAATGTCTATTTTACAAATCATTACTATTTTCTTTTCAATACAACTTTTTTTAAAATAATAATATCATCTTATTCTTAATTATATACCTTTATCTAACTTTTTTGTTTGTCTAGCTGGATAAAATCTTATTAACTCAATTTTCACTGGCTTCCAATATCCAATCTAGTTAAAACTTTGCACACATACATATTCCCAGTTATAATACATCTTTTTAAAGTTTTAAAAAAAAATTAGTGAAAAATTAATTTTATATGGGATTCTGTTCTCTTTATGATTTCTGTCATTTAATGATCTTAAATTATATCAAAATCTTCTTCATTTCTAATTTCTGGAACTAAAAAGTATAAAATAAAATTGCACTAAAAAGAAAAAAAGACATTTTTTTCTTCTTCTTCAATTCTCAAAGTATTCTTTGTATTATATAATCAAAAATAAAGAAGAATATTAAGGAATAACACATTTATTTTTTGATCTTTAATATTTATGTAAGTAAAAGTATTTCTTCAATTTTTTTAGCATTAGAATTCTGTTTAGTTTGGGTTTGTCTTATATATAATATCTTTTTCTAATATTAATTTATTACTTTTTTAAAAAAATTACATTGGTATTTATCGAATGGAATATTTTATTGTTAGCAGCCAAATTATTATTATTTGTTTGTTTTTTTTTTTTATGTTATTTTAAGCATTTAATTAGTTCTGTGGTAGTGTAAATGAGGCACTATAAATTTAGCTTAACATAATGGTTTTAAAAAGTGTTAAATTTGTGAATAGTAGATAGATTAAAAATACTCCTTATATCTATGGTTTCAGTAATATTTCACTAATTTGTATATATATAAAGAGCTATTAAATAAAAAAATTATGAAGACTAAATTTTAATTTTTTTAGTTCAAATTGCAGCCACAGGGTGATGTAATCACAATAATGTCACAAGCATATAACTTTTAAGTCATTTAGAAAAGAGGGAAGGATAAAGTTACTTAGTTTTAGATAATTAAACTTATTCTGGAGCAATGTGTAATGTTATTTTTTTCTTCTATAAGGAAAAGATGAGATATTCTTTCATTGATAGAATAATTTTATCTTTTTTTTTAAAAAAAAAAAAATTCCATAAAGAAAAAAAAAGATAGTTTTAAGTTAATTAATTTTAAAATTCTCCATTTTAGTTTATTTACTTGTTTAATTATTTTTGTAGACTTATTAATGTCTATAGTTTTTAAACAAAATTGTCATAGATGTGTAGTATACATATTGCATATAGATGTTAAAAGTTTGTCCTGTGTATGTGAGTGTAGGTGCTATAAAGGTATATGTGATTCACTATTATTTATGAATTTTGTTATCCACAGTAAAGTCTTATAACAGAGTAATACAGATATGGAGAATTTATTTTGTATAAAGAAAAACAAACTTATTAGATTTATATTGTGAAGTTAGGACAGAAAGAACAGTTTGAGTTGTTAAAGAAAGCAAATAGAAAGCTATTTATGTAAAAATCTTCATTTATTAGATTGTATTAGGATTTTGGAGTCAGGGCAGTTGCTTTTTAATTGTAGAGATCTGACAATAAGCTAGTGATTATATACCTTACAATCTCATTTATAAGCTAATTATAGGTATTTTTGTTTTTTGTTAAAGGATAGCATCATAATTCTCTTAACTTCTATTCAGTGGCTGTATTAGGTGCAATCTAATGACCTGTTTATGCCATTATAACTTAAAAGATATGAAAGTGATTGCTGGGAAAGTGTGTGCTTGTATCCAATGTTCTTCACTGTGTAATAAGTAAATAGAATGAATTACTGTTCCTAATGTGAATTGTATTAATTCAGTTTTGTAATCAGATGTAAAAATATGACAATGAAACAATGTTGATGAATTGCCTTGAAAAAAATGTATAGGATATAAATGTATTATTCTAAAGACATAGTAGACATTACGGCGTAAGCTGATGTTATATGCCTAAGAACAAAATACAGTTTTATAAGTAGTGAAATGATAAGTTATTAATAGTTATATTTAAAGTATATTCAAAGAGATTGTTTAAGTAAAGGCAACCTAACTATGGCATCCTGCATAGATTAGTGCAGTGATAGAATGGGGGATTTTAGACCCACGGGTGATAGCTCAGTTGGTTTACTTCCTATGAGTTCACAGAAACTTTCAAAGAATAAAACATCTTTCTAGTGGTCACAGTGATGAAGAGATAAAAACCATGTATGAAAAAGGATATAAAAATAGTTTTTTTAATGCTAAAAGGTGGTTGGGAGTACTGTGGTGAGATAAAGGAATTCCACAGTTATCAAAGATTATGGATTAAGGAAGAACTGAAAGATTGATAACTTTTTATAAAGAAAATAATATTTTAATAATTGATGCATAATTTAAAGATCAGCCTGGAAAGTTCAAATAATAGGAATTTGTTCAGTTAAATTATGTTTTAGTTCCGTAAACATTAGCAATAGTATCGAGAGTGTGTTCAAATTAAAATGATGATAGAATAGGAAAGATTGGGGTAAGATAGAAATAGATTATTGATAAATTGTAATAAATATTGGAGTTTTACTAGATAAGAAAATATTAGTGGTGAAATGAGTGGTTTGCTATTATTTTTATAATCTCGAATCAATAATAAATTGGTTTGGATCTATGATGACAGAAGGTTCACTCCGCAACAATATTGGATATTTGAGTAGTACTATTTAGGCTCCATTTCTACCATGAAAGTGGAAGAACCAAAAAAAAGTGATTTGCAAATGGCTTCATAAAATCTGTCTGGATCACTATGTTGTGCCTTATGTCTTGCTTATTAAAGTAATAAAAATAACTTTAATTTTTTTTAAATGGATCATATTTTTGCAAGGAAAACTCTTTAAGCCCTTATTATTCAGAAGCTATCAGGAATTAATGTTGATAGAAGTGCTTTTAATAAAAAAATTTTGCAAGAAAGAAAATTTAAATGAAGAAATAAATGGCTTGAAATTTTCTTTGGAAAGGCATATTGTTGAATAAAAGAATAATGCATGGTGTTGATTCGCTGTGCAATCCAATTTGGTATAGTGTCTTCTTGGAAATAAGGCTGTTGATATTGCTTTGCAATTTAGTTCTTATGCCCATTTTATCTGTATTTAGGTCTCAACATTAGATTCAGGAAATTCAAACTTTTTTTTTACTTTTTGGATAGACTTAATGCATTGGTAGTCTTAAAAGACTTTTTTTTTGTCTTGGAGAGTTTAATGTAGAGATTAATAACTTAGATTGAGTATCACAAACTTTGCTTTAAATTAAAAAAGAACGCTGTAAAGATATTTGGGTTATGTTAAGTTAGTGCAAAAAAAGTTCATATATATTATACTTATAGATTGTTGGACAGATAGTAGCTTAATAAGCTCCAAAATTAAAATGATAGTTATATTAAAAAATGGATTTATCATTTTGCATTTTCATGTTACTGAGGTATGGAATTCTCTTGTGAAATAAATGAGTTCTGGATAGGAGTAAATGTATTCCTGGATTCACTAATAAGAATTTTGATTTTGTCTGTTAATAATTATTATTAAGAACTTAATTAAAAAGGAAACATGGTGTTTTCTGCTTGGCATATCAACAAAATGAATATAGAACTATAAACAGTAGTAGAAATTTAAAAGCAGGCAATCAACATCTGATAATAAAATTTAAGAATGGTTGATGAATTAAAACTGAAGGATATACAGACATTTACTGATTATGCCTACACATAGAAAATAACATGAACACCTGAAAAATGAAATTGTAATCTTAGTAAAACAATGAATCATATTCTTATAGTAAAAATGTGATGGTAAATCATAAAATCAATCACTATTTTCCAACTTGCATAATGTGGGCTATTGAATTTACTGTTGTAAAGTCATAATTTCATTGGGTTTAATATATGAAACCAACTATGATAGACTTATTTTAAGTTGAGCATGACTTTCACAAGAGAAGCAAAATCCATTTGCAGTATAAAGATTATCTCAAAGATAATAAACTAAATGTGTTGGGCAGATATGATTGTGGATAAATGGAGAGTTGTAATCAGCTAAAGTGTTGGAATCTTTTAAAAAATAAGATTTACAGTAAAAGTTAACACATGAACATCTGATGTGATACACTTAGATATATTTGTTGTTTCTTGGATTAGTTTGTATAGTTATTGCAAGCAAGTTTATCAGTACATGGATCATTTTTATTAGTCATTCATTAGACTAGAGATTATCCACTTAATGGATAATATTTGTGTAGTGTTATTTTCACTATATTCTCATGCAAGATAGGGACTGGTTTCTATCCCCTTTTAAAGCTTTATGGAGGAGACAGTTGCAGTCACAAAGAAATGTCAAATAACATGATCCTCAAGATGCACATTTCGGACTGAGGCAGCACTCATCAGTTGTTCCAGAGCACATTCTCTTACACATATCTTTATCATTTTTTCAGTATATTCAGATAGCCAATTACTATGTCAAACTTACTGCCCTCACAATCTTTGATGGAAGTATATTAATAATTTTTATTAGACATTCATTAGACTAGAGATTATCTACTTCATGATTATATGTAATTTTCATTACACTCTCACACAAGGTGGACTGGTCATATGTCATTTTCCCATGTTTTTGGTCATAAATTTATGATTACACCTCTTCATAAGATGTTAAAAATGAATGCAAACCAGTTCCTACTTTGTTTGAGAGTGTAATGAAAATTAAATGACAAATATTCATTAAATGGATAATCTCTAATGTACCGAATGATTTGGGTCAAGGTTGTGAGGGCAATAATTTTGACACATCAATTAAACTTTAGTAATTGTCTATCTGCATATATTGAACAATAATAAAGATATGTGTAATAGAATGTGATCTGGGCCAACTGATGAGTGCTAGTTCAGCATGAAATGTGTATCATGGGGATCATACATCATCTTCACATCTTTTGTCATGATTATAATTACAGTCCTTCATTAAGATGTTAAAACTGGATAGAAATCAGTCCCTTCCTTGTGTGAGAGTATAGTGAAAATTATACTACAGAAATATTATCACTACATGGTTTGGTCTAGTGGTAGTCTGCCAATCTCTGGAACAAAAGCTCAGCTCTACTGTTACTGATGTTTGAATTTCTTATGAACACCCAAGCATAAACTATATTAAAAGTTTTTTTGTTTTTTTATTTTTGTCCATTGTTTGTAGATACAATGTGTATATTCATTTCTGAGTAATATGCATATTAATAGAATGTAAATGAAAAAAACAACCCATAAAGACCAAAATATTAAAGAAAGGGATATATTATTCCCTGTACCATATATATGTTGAGCACCACCAGTTTGGTGGAGCAAACTGAAATTTTTAATTTCTCAAATAGATGTTAACCTAAATGAGGAATTATTTAAGAATACTATAGCATAAAAATTTTATTCAATTTACTAAGCTCTTATCTCTTTTATACATACAAATATCTAGTCAATAAATAGGCAACTAACAGTAATGTTGTCTGCTCACTACCTCAGTCTACAACAAGCTGACAAAATTATAATAATAGAACTAAAGTTATGTGATTAAACCCAGATTACATAATTTCCTTATATTTGTCTATACCACTACAATACATATTAATTACTTAAATCAACGATTGAGAACTTGTATAACTATATAATTCATATTAGTACACATACATCCTTATGCATATATATATGTAACATTTAAGACTCCTTTAAGAGCCTGTTTATTTTACTTTAACCAATAGAAATTTCTCAAAATTTTAAGTTATCCTATTTTAAATATCTATTTAGCAGATGCAATTTAGTTCTCTTTCTATTTTTTTTATACAAACAAACAAAAAAAAACTAACAGGTAACTACAATTGCAATTTCAACAGTAGCCTTCTTTATTTCTAATATTAATCTACTATTAAAGTTTATATCTCAAACCATTAAGATTTTTATTTAGTTATAATTCTATACAGACAATGGAAGCTATCATATTGAATTTATAATGTAATACATCCTTAATATAAATTTTAACTAACTTTAATAATAAATACCATAGTTATATATATATTTGACATATATGAAATAAGATGTATATTTATAAAGTTGAAGTCTCTTTTAAAATGTTCCAAAGCAGGTTTATATTTGCAGTCCTTGCTAACAACTAATTAGAAAACGTGTTTAAATGCAAGAGCTCTTTGTCAAATATTAATTCAAAATGTGCATATTTTGTTTCCTCTTTCCTTGAGAAACTCAGGTAAATTATATACAGCAGTTAATAGACAATTCCTGGATTTAGCAATTCGAACCTCGACACATTTCTTCCCAAAATTAAAACTCTGGCTTTTATTTTCCTTTGAAAAGTTAAGTTTGAGCAGGAGAATTCTTATCACATCTGAAATTATTGAAGTCTGGATGAGTGCGATCTTTAGTAGGTTTATGTGGACATTACTAAATTACTATTTATTTTTTTTCAAGTCTTTTTTTTTTTTAGCACTGCTTCTGCATGGAGTTAATCCAGGAATGATCTCGAAAATCTTTTCATTCTTTGTAATCTTGACTAATCAAATCATTCTTATATCTGCAGTTAGTTAGTTCTAATAGATATCAAATATTCCAAACTTTTAATTATTATTGTTTTTAAAACTTGGAGGCCTCATCAATAGTTATCCATTACTTTGGGTGTGTGTGTTTTGTACAAATAACTTTTAATTACATTGTAAGCATTTTTTTTTTTAATTAAAACCTAAAAATAAAATTTAAGTTCTTAAATTATACTTATTTCATATATATATATTTTTACAAACATATTTGTTAAACATATTTTTTTTATATATGATTTTATATGAACATATACACACATACATAGAGAATTCTCTTTATTTTCATATAATAATGAATGTCTACTTTATAACTCTTACATCCGGTCTTAAATGAATATAAGCTTTTTATGTACTACATCCGGTCTTAAAACACTAATTTGAAATATATTATTTCAATATATATTATATTCCTTTTTCATCATCTATATTTGAAAGAGAAAAAAAAGGTTTGAGGAGTAAAATTATTTTTTTGCACTATAGATTCCATAAGGCTGGTGAAGAGATTTTAGAAATATATTTTTTAACAAAAAAAAAATATTCCCACAATCCGTTGATCACACTACCTCTGTCACAATAGTTGAACTTTCTATGAATTCCCAAGTAATAAACCATTTTGTGGACTCTGGAGCTTAAAGTCTATGGATCATGGCCAATATCTTCTATTTCCAGTGCTTGAATGTTTTATGAACTCTGGAGTTAAATCATTTGATCATATAAACTTAAGCATATTGTTTACAGTTCATCATAATTGTACACATTCACTTAGAATAATTTTTTATTTTTATTTTTCTCAGTGATGATATGCTTATTCATAAAAATAAAAAAAACAGATACAATGAAACAAATGAAATTTCAGGAACAAATTGGTAAGAGGGGAAGGATACATGTAAAAAGGGAATGGGAAGTGGACAGGGGAAATGGTGTGTAGTTCAGGCTGGTTAGAAAAGCACATCTTAGAAAAAGGTAGGAATACGGAAATTTTATGGTGAGCGAGGATGAGCTGGGTTGGGAGAGATATGAGGAGTACAGTTCTTGCTTCTCCTGCCAGAATTGCACAATGATTCATTCTTGATGTTACTTGATGAACCACTGTCCGAGAAAAATTCAGCAGAGAAAGGTGAGAGAGTGCGAAGGGAGGAGGGTGACGAGACCCGGGTTGAAGCCAGAGAATTTTTGCTGAAAGAATTCTTTTTTTCCTTGTGTGTTCTGAATGTCTGAGACTTGCCCTTGGTTCAGGAAAGGGATCCATTATGATTTTACCAGGAAGATCAAGGATGGAAATCTGCCTGTCAGAGTTGGTGTCACTATCTGATGGGTTAGGGCATGCACGCTTCTGATGTTTCTAGTTAGTGGTGGAAGGGCCAGAGTTGGTAGACTCAGACAGGATGATTTCTGAGTTTGAATAAGTGTTCATGTCCATTAAGGAAAGAGGGTCCTGTGAGCAAGCTGTAACTGAGAGTGGTGGCTGTGAGTGAGACCAAAATTATGTGGCCTAGAGGAAGCTGGAATCTTACTGAAAGGTGAGAGGGTGGCCGAATGCTGAAAGATTGAATTGAAGTGAGGTGGAGGTGAGAGGTTAGCTGAAGGAGGATGTTCATATTTATTGGGGCTGTGCGGAGCACAGATGTGGTTTAGGCCTTTTTCTTTCTGGCAAGAGTTGCATTTATTTTTTTGAGGACAGTCCCTATTAAGGTGATTGCGGTCTTTGCAGGTGAAACATTGTGGCCTCATCCCCTTAATTGAAATGACCAAAGGTGCTAGTTCAGCTGCTATTGTTGTGGGAATGCTTTCAGGAGAAAGACCTTTTTTAAGGATGAATTGAAATAAGGTTGTGTTGGTGAAGGTAAGACCACTGGTGAGCGGATCCCTAAGGTACTCAAATGAGGTAACTTGTCCGAAGGTCTCTAGATATTTCTGTAGGTGCTGCCTCTGCATACCTATGTGGCAGTTTTTGATAAACCCCTTAAGTATGGATGGTCTATTGGTGTCTATTGGGAACCATGAACATATTGTTTAAAAATTTGAATCTGTTTTTGAAGGCTTGTCTTTGTATTGTGTTGGAAAACTCTAATGCCATGTATCGGTCATTAGGAAGGGTGAGGATTTTATGTAGATAATCAGTTAGCTTGTGGAGTTTGATAAGGTCATAGAGCTGCTGTGTTGGAAATTTATGGAGTCCACATTGTAGATCTGTAACTGCCAGAATGACAGAGCTGTCACTCTGGTAGCAACAAAATGACTTGAGGAGGGGCGGTGGAACTGTTTGGTTAAATTGTTCCGAGATCACTGTGTGATTCTCTGGTGCGAGTTGTTTAGTAGGAATGAAGGTTTCAGAGGTGGCTGAATCATGATTGTTCGGATTGTCCTCATCAAGGCCCCACAGATTTTGAAGGAACTCCACTTGGGGTGTTTGTATTGTGGTTCTATTAGGACTTTTTGGTAAGATGCTGGATGCAGCCTGAGCATAGGAGTTAGCAAAGACTTGCTGCAGTGATGGATTTTTAATAAGGGATTGCTCTATATTGTGACTGATAATAGTGGGAGTAGTATTGGCAGACTTGGTTGCGCTCATAGATTGAGATGGGGAATTATGAGTAGCATCATCTTTGGAGTAGTTATTGTGTGTTAAATTTTTAGAGAAATCAGAGTTGGCTGAGGTTTCCGAATTAAACTTAGGTGTAGCAGGCTGTTTTTTACCCTTTATAGTGGAGTTTTTAATGTTCCCAGTTTTGCTTGGAGCAACCTTTTGATTGGTGAGATTACTTTTTTGGAATTGCTTCTTGCCTTTGATGGGGCAAGCCTCACCCTGTAGGGGAGGAAAATCCAGAGAGTCTGGGGATGGAGATCCTGAAATAGATTCTGTGCTGAAAGTTTCTTTGGAGTTTAATTTAGTTAACATTTTTGGAAGTTTTGAAGATTTTTGTTCTTGTGAATTATGTTTTTGCACATTTTTGCTCTAGAAAAGATTTAGAGAGAATCTTAAATAGTTATGTAATGAATATAGAAAAGATGTTAGATGTGAATGATAGAGTAGAAAATATGAAAGAATATAGTAATGGGAATATTAGTTTTTCAGAAAATGAACTAAATGAGGTAGAGAAGAAATTGAAAAGTGGGAAGGCAAGAGGTTTAGATGGATTGGCAGCAGAGATGGTAATGAATTTAGGATATAGGGCAAAGTAAAGTTATTATCCTGTTTTAATAAAATGGCACAGAATAGAGTTTTCCCAAGTAGTTGGAGTAATACAAGAGTAAGGTTATTGTTTAAAGGAAAGGGTAAGGATCATAGAAAGTTGAATAATTATAGACCGATAGCGGTAACATCAGTTTTATATAAAGTTTTCTCATATATGGTGGCTAGTAAAGTTGTAAAATGGATGGAAGGGAATAATGTAGTGGGGGAAATGCAAGGAGGTTTTAGATTAGATAGGCATATAGGAGATAGTTTATTTGTAGTTACACAACTTATGGATATGAGTAGGAATGCAGGTAAACAGTTATATATGAGTTTTATAGATATAGAGAAGGCATATGATAGAGTAAATAGAAATAGATTATGGATAAGTTTAGCAAATTTGGGAATGGATGAAGTTTTAATAGATATTATTAAGAAATTATATGAAAATAATTATTATATATATCAATTAGAGAATATAGAATCAATTAAAGTTAAAAATGGTGTGGGACTAAGGCAAGGATGCCCTATGTCACCTATTTTGTTTGTGTTGTATTTGAGTGAAATGGAAAGAGCAATAGAAAGATTAGGAAGAGGGATAGAGATACCGTTAATAGGTAGTAAAGGAGTATATATTTTGTCAGGTCTTTTTTTTGCAGATGATATATTTTTGTGTGCAGAAAAAAGAGAAGATATGGAAATTATGTTGAGGACATGTGCAAGGGTGGGTAAAGAGATGGGGATTAAATTTAGTGAAGAAAAATCAAATATAATGATGGGGAAAGAGAAGATGTAGAATTTTTATTGGGAGATATTAAATTAAGTGTGGTGAATAGATATAGTTATTTCGGAATTATTTTAAGTAATCAGAAAAAATATTTGGATGAATGGGAGAAAAAATTGATAAATGAAGCAAAGAAAAGAAAGGGATTGATAAAGAAATTAACAGTATTTTCATATAATAAATATGATGTAGCTAGAATTATATGGAAAGGAGTTGCAGTAGCGGGGTTAACATATGGTAATGATGCATTATATGTTAGTAAAAAGATATTAGATTACTTAAAAAAAGCTCAAAGGGAAGTAGGAAGACATGCATTGGATGCAGAAGTATGGACAGCAAGGGAGGCAATTCAAGGAGAAATGGGATGGTCAAGTTTTCATATGAGAGATGCAAAAAGTAAAATGAAAATGTTTGGTAGATTGCAGTTTATGGAGAATAAAAAAATAGTTAAAATAGTATTTAATTGGGTTATGAGTAAAGGGCGGGTAACAAAATGGGTGAGAAAGGTAATGCGGTATGCAAAAGATTTGGATAACGAATTTATATCAATATATTTGTACAAAAGATGGGATGATTGTGTTAAGAGGATTATTGAGTGTTATAGTAGTAAGGAATGGGATAAAAGAATAAATTTATTAATAAAGACTAGGGAGTTAGAGAGATGGAGAAATAGTATGGAGAGTAAAAAGAGTTTAAATATATATAGAAATAAACAGAATATTAGGTGTGAGTTAATATATGATAATAGTAAGGAAGGTAGTTTATTGTTTGAGGCTCGAACGGGATCTTTAGCTACAAAAGAATATAAATGTAAATGGAAAAATATGGGTGATTTATTTTGTAAATTATGTAAGAAAGGAATAGAAAATATTAGGCATTTGTTAATTGAATGTAAATGTTTGAAAACAGAAAGGGTACATATATTGAAGTTGTGGAAAAATAAATATGAAAAGAGTGATTATACAGAAAGTGAATTATTGGTTTTTATGCTGGGTTTGGGAAAAGATAAGGGGGATTTAGATATAAAGGTTATAGAGTTGACAAAGATTATGTTGTGGAAATGGGATAGAGCAAATTATGGGTAAATTTAGAGTGGGGAATGTAAAATAAAGTGGCTAACAGGTTTATCTGGGCATAATTGCTGAGATATTCTTGACTTCGTTTAAGGAGAAGCCATAATACATCACATCACATCACATGGAAGAGTTACAGATTATATAAAGAAAAAAATTGAAGTGAAATCTAAAGAATTTGATTTTAAAAAAATGAAGTAATTTCACTCTGGAGAGATTCCTAATGTTAATTATAGTTGGTTAATACAAAAATAGATTAGAAATTAAGGCAGTTTGCTACCCCAGAGGGGGGGGGTGAGAAAAGAACATCGTTTTTAATGACCTAAATAATTGGAACAATACATAAAAAAAGTTGGTAAAAAAAGTTTTGAGTGATAAGAGAACTGGAAAGGAAATGAAGTCAAGGGTCTAGGAAGAAATAAAACCCTCTATGGTACATAGAACAGTGAACCTACCCATCAAACAGGGGGAAGAATATGGTAATCTATTGTAGATAATCAGATAGTAGATGCAGTGAAATAATGATGAAATACACTAAAAACTGATAATTGTGAATGAAAAGGCACACAAACAGCAAATAATGTTCTTTAAAAGGACAAATACACATAGGGAATACTTCTGATAGCAGGAAACCTGACTTTTTAAAGTCTTTTCAAGAGAGCTGTGAAGCAAGTGATTTTTCTAGAAGCAGCTCCACCTACTAATTTTTTATTCTTATGGATGTAATCCATGATAACTGGATTCATATGATCAGTCCTGAAAACCATTAACTTCACTGGAGTTTTTATTTGTTTTTCTTAGTTATCTCAACTTTTCATTTCTACAACAATAATCCATTGGCAAATTTTATATAAAAAATTTTAATTTGTCTGATTTATAAATATATTTAAATCATTTGTTCAAATTAATTAGAATTCTACTTCAATTTCAATTGAAACTTTTTTTAGAAAAACATTTTTCATATTGTTTCTATAATATCAAGGGTGATAAGTGGGTATTTAGAATAAAATCTAGTGAATTTGTCAATCTTCTTCTTTTATATTAAATCTCTTCACAGTTAAAGTTGCTAAAAAGATGAATTCATAATCATGTCTAAGTATTATTGAGGAATAATTATCTTTGTGTGCCATTAAGGAATACTTCCGATTTAGACTAGATGTGTTTTGTGGATTATTTTGATAGTTTTATTTGCTAAGCAGTTGTGCTTTTGTTGTTAAAACCTTTGTTAGTTTTTTGTACAATAAATTAGGAAACAAGTAGTCTAAACTCTTAATTTTACTATGCTTTATTGAACTAATTCTCATGATGGTAGAAATATTTTATTCTAGTTACTGTAATTCTGCAGTTTCACAGTTAATGTCACTGCATTCTTTCTGATGCTGTGTTTAATAAAACAAAAGTATATTGTTCATAAAACTAGGACCTGCATTGCCGTTATCCTATCCCCTCTGCAAGCAATTTATTTCTGATGAGGCTTCTGCTAGTCAAATTTTCATTGCTAATTTATGCCATTGAAAATTATCTCACCCCTCCCCCGCACATAAAACAGATGAAATCACCATTTTCTTCATTCATATCAATTTGATTTTGTAACTCAGTTTAGATTTTTATGATGCCTGGTAATAATATATAATTTCTCCTTTACCAAAATCAGGAATTTCTAAGCTTATAGCCCAAAGAAATATGTTGCGTATCATATTTCTCCCTTCTTTAATCTATATAGTCTACAAAATATCAAATTTGTTTACTTTCAATTCCATTTCCATAGTAGTTCATAATTTTGATTTTAAAATCAATCTTAGCATTAAATCTCATTACAAAGTCAAAACTCATCTTTTGTATTGAAATAGTCCTAAAAAACACAAGAACATGTGTATGGAAATCAATATTCCTTAAAATTGCCTAACACATTGGATGCCAAATGAAATGGGCCCATGATTTTCTCCTCTCAATTCTTTATAAGAATGCCTGGGCTTAATGGATGTTAGAAATAATAACAGATTATCTTTAAGCATATACTATAGTCAGACTGAGGATCCAGCCATATTTCCTGACCATCATTCCCATTAACTGTGTCTAAGTACAGAGAGGGTCTATCCCTTGTCACTATAGATGTTATTTATTTACTTTAAATATATCTGTCATACTGCAGATTAGGGTGCCATCTCTAAAACTAGAAACATCTTTAGATCGGATTCGAGTCCCTCCCCAACTTCTTAGATGTTAGACTCTTTGTTTATCCACTACTGATTCAGAAGAAAAACATGACAATTCATCACAGGGGATGTGTGTATTAACTATTTTGAATTTGATTTGAAATGAGAGAGAAATGGACAATTAGATTTAAATAATATAAATAAACAAAATTCATTTACAATATTTACACTTTTTATATGATACTTAAGAATAAATCCAACACATAAAAAATAAAATATACATATATGTTTAGATGGGTATTCATATTAAAGAAAATTCATTTAATTAGATTGAAGTCAGTTTATGAGCTCTAATATGCTTACATTCAGTGTAAAACAATCATATAATTTTATTATTTAATTATTGCTTTAATCATACAAATAAAGATTGGCAATGTATCAATCAATCTATAAGCAGATATACAGTATTAAAGTTATAATAAACTGTAATAATTACATAAGAAATTAATTACAAATTGAACTTGTTTTAGCATTCTAGAAAAATTACATTAAGAAGACATTTAAAAAAAACAAAAAAACATATTTAACAGGAAAACAAAATGCTAAAATTGTTTCGAGAATATTAATATTAAATTTAATATTTGCTACAAATATTATTTTTTCTTTTATAAAGGCCTTTTTTATCTTTCTATAGCATTAGAATTCTGATTTTACACTTTACTAAACATATAGGCTCAAAATCTTTTTGAAAATTAATCTCTAAGACAGTTTTTAAGGTTTAAGACTTGTACTTTTCTTGAGTTATTCTCTGGATAGAACAATGGTGTGACCGGATTATGTATTCATGAATAGGCTGTTCGAAATCATGTGAAAGATGACAGGTACTGCTAGTTCTAGATCCTCAATGAGTTGTCACATTTCTAAAATTGGCATCTGCAGGAAATTACATAATTTCAGGTTTAGTTGGCTAGTGCACTAATTAATTTTTTTACACTCCTTCATAATGTGATTTTCAGCTACTGCATTGTTTTTCATATTAGCTGTTAATAATTCACAAGTTAACTCTGCCATTTTAATGAGCTTGATTATCTGGAATGTTGTTAAATAGAGTTCTTGATTAGGAAACTGTTATAACTTTCTTAAAACAAAAAAAGCTTTCTTTCTAAACAAAAATTAAAAAACAACAAACTGGCATCTCTCACAATTTTTTTTTTCAGATTACACATAATAAATCTGGAAATTTTTATTTTATATATATATTTCTTATTCTTTATAAATATAATGAAAGAACTAACTAGCTTGGCTACTTTTAGAAAAATAATTTGAACCTGGATGCTTGCTTTTATATTCTTTTATTTTTACTTTTTTATATACCTATGTTAGTATGTGAGTGAAATCTTGTGAGGACAGCCAAGATTTATTTCAAAAGATGTCAGAACTTATTCTTCATAAAGTTTATTATTTGCATCCTTTCTGATTGTTTCTACAGTCTATTATTTTTCCCATTGTCATTACATAGTTTATAAACTAATTCTCTGAATTATTCCATTTATATTCTTTTCTTGGTACTAGCTTTGCTTACATGTTAAAAAAATAGCCAGATTTTTCTTATTATCATCTTAAAATTACTCTCTCCTTATTATCTACTTATTTCTATATAATCAAATTCTTTATTTTTTTATTTGCTCTCAACTTTGTGTTATATTCTCAGAACTTGGTCATTGTTACTAGTAAAGAATTAATGAGAAGTAAACCCCACTGCGTGTTCTGCCATTATTCTGTCTGCATAGAGTTATTAAATAAAATACACATGCAGGAATTTATAATTTTTTTTATTTTCAAAAAGAGGAAAAAAAAATTATTTCAATATAAATTAGATTATCAAATATTTGCAAAATATTTTACTATGGGTAAAATTGAATTTATTATATTAAATTTTTTTTTTCTTTAGCTAAAAATTCAATTTGATGATGAAGCAATATCAATGTATGAGTATCCATCAGAAGAATCTTTAGCAGAAGACTATGATGAATTTTATGGCTCTGAGGAGCAGACCACAGGGCACTCGGATAACCCTGCTTTCAGTTCCTTAGGTATAGTATTACTATTAGAATTATTTATGCTAAATTTTGATGCATAGTTAGTAAATGTGATAAATATAAACTATTTTAAAAAATTAAAGTATGCTAAATTTTGATGCATAGTTAGTAAATGTGATAAATATAAACTATTTTAAAAAATTAATATCTTTATGTTTTTTTTCTTTTTTACCTACATTTCTTTCCAGATGTCTGAATTTTCCCAATGATTGTTTGTAATTTCTTAATCCAGTTTTATCTCATTTATATTTTTAAAAATAGATTAATATAGCCCGGAGCTCACCTATCTCGAGAGGAAAGTTTCACGGGAGCACAACCCAAAACAGGTGGTAAATCGCGTAGGGTTAAATTAGTTATAAATAAATGTTTGAAGATCATCATGTGCAATTCATTTTCACTGCAACTCACTTTGTGTAATTGATGAAGGAAGTTATTTTTGAATGTATGTAAACTGCAGAACCATTGGTCAATTTTTTCATGTAGCCATACTAGAAATGTATTGTGCACAATGATTGGAGTTTTCAAAAATTTATATTTTATTTTTGATTGCTTCTAATTTCAATTCTCACTATTTATCTTTTTACCGAATGTCTTTTTTTAAAAATTATAACTTAAAAGTCAATTTGGGGGGGGGGGGGATATTTTTTCTTCCAAAATAATAATTTTAGTTACACAAATGCACCACATTAAGTACTACTCGAAGTAGAATTTATATTTTTTTCCAGCTAATAAGATGCTGTATAAATGTATATATTCAGAAATGTTGGTTCTTTGTTTTATTATATTTATGCATATAAACCATTGCTAATTAATTGAGTTTGAAATAATTATTCACTACTATGGAACAAAAAAAAAAAATTTTGAGAAATTGAATAATTTTTCTCTTTCCCCTCATGTAATTTTCCATCAACCTCCTTTTATTATATGAATGAAAATAATCACATTTGATAAGACCATTGTTTGGATTTTATTTTTACTCAACTACATTATTGTAGATAGAACTAATCTTAGCTCTCATTTGATAATTTATTCCATTCTATCATCCTATTCTAAAGTAAAATGAAAAAGTAAATTTTAAAATATTATGTAGAACAGTCATAATATTTTGCTTAATTTGATAATTTATTCCCAAGAGCACACTCTATTTTTGAGCCATTTACTGCAAGTTTGAGTAATCACTGAGCAACAGATGGCGTAGTGCTATGTATTAGCAGAGATGGTAATGAATTTAGGGCAAAGAGCAGAAGCAAAGTTATTATCATGTTTTAAGATGGCACAGAAGAGAGTTTTTCCGGGTAGTTGGAGTAATACAAGAGTAAGATTATTATTTAAAGGAAAGGATAAGGATCATAGAACATTAAATAATTATAGACCAAAGTGGTAACATTAGTTTTATATAAAGTTTTCTCATATATGGTGGCTGGAAGAGTTGCAAGATAGATGGAAGAGAATAATGTAGTGTGGGGAATGCAAGGAGGTTTTAGATCAGATAGACATATAGGAGATAGTTTTTTTGTAGTTACATAACTTATGGATATGAGTAGGAATTCAGATAGACAGTTATATATGAGTTTTATAGATATAGAGAAGGCATATGATAAAATAAAAATAGATTATGGGTAAGTAGCAAATTTGGGAATGGATGAAGTTTTACTGGATATTATTAAGAAATTATATGAAATAATTACTATATATATCAATTAGGGGATATAGAATCAGTTAAAGTTAAAAATGGGGTGGGACTAAGGGAAGGATGCCCTATGTCACTAATTTTGTTATTATATTTGAGTGAAATGGAGAGAGTAATAGAAAGACTAGGAAGAGGGATAGAGATACTGTTAATAGGTGGCAAGGATGTATATACTTTGTATGATGATTAATAATGGGGAAAGAGAAGATATAGAATTTTTATTGGGGGATATAAAGTTAAGTGTGGTGGATAGATGTAGTTATTTGGGAATCATCTTAAGTAATCAGGAAAATTGCTTGGTTGAATGGGAGAAAAAATTGATAAATGAAGCAAAGAAAAGAAAGGGTTTAGTAAAGAAATTAACAGTGTTTTCATATAATAAATATGATGTAGCTAGAATTGTATGGAAGGGAGTTGTAGTATCAGGGTTAACATATGGTAATGATGCGTTATGTGTTAGTAAAAAGGTATTAGATTACTTAGAAAAAGTACAAAGGGAAGTAGGAAGACATGCATTAGATGCAGAGGTATGGACAGCAAAGGAAGCAATTCAAGGAGAAATGGGATGGTCAAGTTTTATATGAGAGATGCAGAAAGTAAAATGAAAATGTTTGGTAGGTTGCAGTTTATGGATAATAAAAGAATAGCCAAAATAGTATTTAATTGGGTTATGAGTAAAGGGTAGGCAACAAGATGGGTGAGAAAGGTAATGCAGTATGCAAAGGATTTGGATAAAGAATTTATATCAGTGTACTTGTATAAAATGTGGGTTGATTGTGTTAGGAGGATTGTTCAGTGTTATAGTGGTCAGGAATAGGATAAAAGAATAGATGCATTAATAAAGAATAGGGAGTTGGAGAGATGGAGAACTAGTATGGATAGTAAAAAGAGTTTAAATATATATAGAAGTAAATGGAACATTGGATGCGAGTTAATTTATGATAATAGTAAGGAAAGTAGCTTATTATTTAAGGCTCGAACAGGATCTTTAGCAACAAAGAATATACATGTAAATGGAAAAATATGGGTGATTTAGTCTGCAAATTGTGTAAGGAAGGTATAGAAAATATATGGCATCTCTTGATTGAATGTAAATGCATGAAAGCAGAAAGGGTACAAATAATGAAGTTATGGGAAAATAAATATGAACAAAATAATTATACAGAAAGTGGGTTATTGGTTTTTATGCTGGGTTGGGGAAAAGATAAGGAGATTTAGATATAAAGGCCATAGAGTTGACAAAGATTATGTTGTGGAAATGGGATGGAGCAGATTATGAGAAAGCTTAGGGTGGGGAATTTCTTTGGGCATAGTTGCTGAGAGATTCCTGACTCCGTTTAAGGAGAAGTCATGGTACATTACATCACATCACACATCAGAAAAAGGAAATGAATAAAGTACTGAAAATTAAATTGTTTGATAATGAAGGAGAGATTATGTAATAGTGATCATAATTTCTTTATAATAGAAATGCTTAGTAATGTGACGGAAAGTGGTAATAAAAGTAGAAAGGATAGTGAAAGATATGGATGGGGAATGAATGATAATAATAAGTTAGAAGAATATAAAAAAAAGTAGAAGAAAGTATGGAAGAGTTTGTTTGGGATGAATATAAGGATTGGTGTGGTGAAGTAGAAAAAGTGATAAATAGGGTTTTAGGTGAAAATATTCAAAAGAATAAAAGGAATAGAAAAGCAAATTAGTAAAAGGGTAAAAGAGAGGGAAAAAGCATGCAGAAAATATAAGTGTGCTATTAAAAATAAATGGAGTGAAAAAGATGTTAATGTTAAATGAGAAAAGTATTTTTTTAAAAAAGAAAAAATTGGCTAAAGTAGATAATTATATAGAGAGAATGAAATTAAATAATTAATTGTTGGAAGGTATTAATAAAAGTGGAAAAATGGGAGTAAAAAATTTTGGACATATATTAAAAAAAAAGGAATGTAGGGGAGAGAGAACTAGTATTACTAGATGATGAGGGAATAAAGTGTAGCTCTAGAGAAGAATTAAAAACAATCTTAAATAAGTATGTAAGGGCTATAGAAAAGATGTTAGATGTGAAGTGCAGAGTGATAACAAATATGAAAGCATATATTAATGGGGATATTAGGTTTACAGAAAATGAATTGAATGAGGCAGGGAAGAAAGTGGAAAGGTAAGAGATTTAGATGGATGGGCAGCAGAGTTGGTGATGAATTTAGTAAATAGGGCAAAATTAAACCTATTATCATGTTTTAAAAATATGGCACAGAAGAGAAAATTTCTAGATAGCTGGAATAATATAAGAGTAAGCTTACTATTTAAAGGGAAGAATAAGGATCATAGAAAATTATAGACCGATAGCGATAACATCAGTGTTATATAAAGTTTTCGCATATATGATGGCTGGAAGAGTCACAAAGTGGATGGAAGAAAATAATATAGTGGAAGAAATGCAAGGAGGCTTTTGATCGGATAGGCATATAGGAGATAGTTTATTTGTAGTTACACAACTTGTAGATATGAGTAGGAATGCAGGGAGACAGTTATATATGGTTTTTATAGATATAGAAAAGGCATATGAATGGAGCTTTAGTGGATCTTATTAAGAGATTGTATGAAAATAATTATTACATGTATTAATTAGGAAATAAAGAATCAATTAAAGTTAAAAATGGTATGGGATTAAGGTAAGGATGTTCTTCTATGTCACCCATTTTGTTTTTGTTATATTTGAGAGAAGTGGAAAGCAATAGAAAGACTAGGAAGAGGGTAGAGATACCATTAATAAGTGACAAGGGAATATGTTGATATTTTTTTGTGCGCAGACAGTAGGGAAGATATGGAAGTATGCTGAAGACATGCACAAGAGTGGGTAAAGAGATGGGGATTAAATTTAGTAAGGAAAAATCAAAAGTAATAATAATAAATACTGGTGAAAGAGTCTTCAAGAGAAAGAATTTTTATTGGGAGATATAAAATTAAATATGGTGAATAGGTATAACTATCTGGGAATCATCTTAAGTAATCAGATGAATTGCTTAAATAAATGGGAGAAAAAATTGCTAAATGAAGCAAAAAATAGAAAGAAGCTGATAAAGAAATTAAGAGTGTTTTCATATAAATATAATGTAGCTAGAATTGTATGGGAGTGGCAGTAACAGGGTTAACTTATGGTAAGGATGCATTATTTATTAGTAAAGGGGTGTTGGATTACCTAGAAAAAGTACAAACAGAAGGAGGAAGACATGCATTAGATGCAGATGTGTGGACAGCAAAAGAGACAAATCAAGAAGAAATGAGATGGTCAAGTTTTTATATGAGAGATGCAAAATGAAAAATGTTTGGTAGATTGCAATTTATGGATAATAAGAGAATAGCCAAAATAGTATTTAATTAGATTATGAGTAAAGTATAGGCAACAAGATGGGTGAGGAAGATAGTATGGTATGCAGAAGATTTGGATAAAGAAGTTATGACATTATACTTATATAAAAGGTGGGATGATTGTGTTAGGAGATTGTTGAGTGTTACAGTGGCAAGAAATGGGATAGAAGAATAGATGCATTAATAAAAAAAAAAAATAGGGAGTTGGAGGGATGGAGAACTAGTATGGAGAGTAAAAAGATATTATATATAAAAACTAAACAGGATATTGGATGCGAGTTAATTTATGATAATAGCAAGGAAAGTATTTTACAGTTTAAGGCTTGAACAGTATCTTTAGCAACAAGAGAATATACACATAAATGGAAAAATATGGGTGAGTTAGTCTGCAAGTTGTGGAAGGAAGGCATAGAAAATATTAGGTATTTGTTAATTGAATGTAAATGCCTGAAAGCAGAGAGGGTACAAATAATGAAGTTGTGGGAGAAGATATATAAATAAAGTGATTATACAGAAAGTGGGTTCTTGGTTTTTATGCTGGATTTGGGGCAAGATAATGGGGATTTTGATATAAAAGCCATAGAGTTGACAAAGATTGTATTGTGGAAATGGGATAGAGCAGGATAGTGAAGAATATGGGAAAATCTTAGGGTGGAGAATGAAAAGGGAAGGTAAGATATCTAACAGGTTATTCTGGTCATTGTGGCTGAGGGATTCATGACTCCAAAAAAGGGAGAAGCCAGTGCATCACATCTTCAGACTGGTGTCTGGCTTTTGTCTTTTAACACCAATCCTGCTTTTGTCTTTATTAGTGATTCAAGACAGGATTCATTGATTATTCAAACTTACAGTAGATGGTTCTAGAATAAGGTGAAGATAAACTGCTCTTGGAAGTATATAAGTAAGTATGTCAGAAAAACATATGATTTGATGATACTTTTTTAGGAATAAATAAAAAAAGATCAAAATGAAAATTCAAAAATACCAACTTTCTCAGTCTTTTTTCCATTTTAAAACAATCATATTATCAATCAATTTTTTTCTTTCACAGATTATTCAAGCATACCCTTTGTAATTTTTTTAATTACTGTACTCAGTTTAAATTTCTTCTTCATAATTTCCTTAATACTTCATTGAATCTTTTTAACATTTCAATGTTGCTAACTGTATTTTTCCAACTTATCTTTTTCATTTTTTCCCACATCTATATCTCAAAAAGCTTGAATTCTTTCTCTTTTTTTTTTTTTAAATAACCAAGTTTCTATTAAATTCCAAAAAACATTTAACAATTCTTTAATTTCAATCTAACTTTAATGAGCCATAAAAGAAATTGTAATTGTTGGAGAAATTGATTGATAATGAAATTATACAAAATTTTTTTTTTTATAAAAAATGCTTTTTAATTTGATAAATAATGCACTAAAAACCAAAACAAAACTTTTTTCTTCAATCACACTTTTAATTGGTATATGCTTTTTAAAATAGTTTAGAGCTTCCTTAAATTTTAATTTAATTACTAGTTAGTGATTGAATTAATTAATTGATTAAAAGTTTTTTATTAAATATTTTTTTATATGTATTTAATATATTCATGGCCATGCAGTCAGTTGGCTGCTAAATATATATGTTGTTGAATAAGAAAATTAAACACAAAATTTATTTACTAGTTTTCTAGTTGAATATTAGATCACTTAAATCTCCTTAAAATTCATTATCTCCTGAGAGATTAATATATTTAAAGTCTCTTTATTTTGCAAGCATCTTACCACTCATATACATTACATCTGAGGTAGTTCAAATAGATTCTTGACTAGAGCTCTTCTACCTTAACTTTCCACTAGTTCTTCTTCCTGTTTCACCATTGCACGTTTGCTGCGCTGACTGCTTGACAACTTCTGTTCATACTTTTTAGCACCTTTGCTAATTTGTTAAAGTAACATTTATTAATATGTCAATTAGTTTGTTTCTATTTCCAATAAGTTTTATTTCTTGCATATTTTACATATTAATATTTACAGCATGTACACACACTTTTATTTATCTTTAATAGATAAATATATGTGCATGGGTGTGTAAACAGCTTTCCTTCCCCCACTCCAGAAAATGCACAGTTTAATACACAAAAACTTTTCTGGTTTTAACTTTATTTACAATAGAGTCAGTTCTATTGATAAGGTAGTCTAGTAGTTTAATTGGTCTCCTCTGCCATTGGCTTGTTATAAGTCAATTTTTTTCCTCAGACACTATAGTATTTTCTCCTTCCTCTATACTGACTTCTGTAGCTTCTTTTTTCAATAGGAGAGCTAACAGGAGTTTTAACTTTAGTTTCCTCAGAATTATTAGTCTGACTTTCTTTTTCAAGTTAGGAATGATGACTACATTTTCTAATGGTTCTTTGATATGATTTATATGATGCTCTTCCATCTTCTAAACTTATATTGCGTATTTGCTTATATATAAATTTTAATGCATCTATATCTTTTAATTTACACACACAACTTTCGAGCCTTTTTGTCTGCCTCTCTTCTTGACTTACTATTCAATGATAATCAACTTGAAACATTTGAAGTTTTTATTGCAGATATTTAACAAATGGTCAATCTGCAGCTGTTGCACTTAAACTTTTCAAAATAACAGGTTTTCTTACTATGGCCTTTCTTCCTACAGCAATGATAATTCATTTTTACTGTAGCCAGTTTATCAACTCTAATACTTATTTCAAAAGGTTTAAACCAACTGCGACCTAGTATTCTCACTAATGTGTCATTCTGTCACATAACAATGGTAATTGTTTTGTATAACTACACATGCAGGCGCTGTAATTATTCCTTTAATTTTTATGTGATTGCTATATACATCTGATACAATCACCACAGAATTTTTCAATTTGTCATTTATGTTTGCCTTTTTACAAATCCAAATCCAGTCTTTCCATGATATTACCGATATGCCTGCCCTGCTATCAATCTCCATTTATACATTTTGATCGAAGATTATAACATTTAATTTAGGCTTATCATCAGTATCCTCCAATTTATTTATAAATGTCAACTTATTAGACACTCCTCCCCTTTATTTAGTTTTTTGCTGTAACTCTTGCTTTTTCATTCATTTACATAACTTTGATAATTGATCCTTAAGTCCCAACTACATCTTTTTGTTTTAAACTTGTAGTTAGCTTTTAAATGCCATGTTTTTCCACAGCAATAACAAGTTGGGGGATTCTTTTTTAAACTTTTTATTTAATTTTGCTCATAGTTTTGCCGTGTTTATATTAGTTTCTGAAGAATTGAACTCTGTTGCATTTCTAAAAGTTTGGTGATCCACCACAACATCGTAAGCTAATAATTGTTCAGTAGTGACCTTATATAATAAGTTCTTCTCAATTAGTAACATTTTTTTAAATTTTATGTCTCTAATTCCCCATAGTAACTGATCTAACAGCATTTCATCAATTAAATTTTTGAATTTTCAATTCTTCACCAACATTCATAGGATCAAGTCATATTCGTGTATGTTTTCATTTTGCAATTGTATTCTCTCTTGAAAATGAAGATGTACTGTAAATTTAGTTTGGCTTGGGATCGCATAAACAGTTTACCACATTCAAGATATCTTTTCTGGACATCCATAATGTAACAGTCAAGTTTGTACATTCGTGTAACAGAATTCAGAATCCAAGCAAAAGAGACCGAAGCTGACCAGACTAGGACTGTAACATCCCGAGTCCGACCGCACTTCAACTCGTAAGCCAGGATTCCAAGACTCAAGACCCTACGAATGACCACCTTGAACTTACACGTAGCATACCTCTTTCCACACGGCCGACATAGGTCACGGAGAAGCAATGTGACTCATAACAAAAAAATGGAATTTATTAACTATATATATTTAAAACTAATTAATGCATCGGAAATCACATATATAATATAAAGAATTTTGAATTGGATTGAAATAAATAAGATCGAGATCAGAGTAATTTATTAAATTGGATGTTTATTTTTGCAGATTAAATTTGACGATTTTTATCTATATTATTCTTGCATTTTACAATTAAAATGCGCGTAGCATCTAACATTTTTGGAGAGCGCTTTAACCTTCTCTCCTTACAATTAAACTTATTTTACATTTGTTATTTTATTTGATGAAGTTAAATATTGTTTTCATCATTTGCTTTATTATCTTATTGATCAGTCACTGCATTGTAGCTATGGGGCAGATTATGCTAATCCCTCTTATTCCATGGTTTTCAGCTAAGCAATCAGACTTTAAATGTTTCACATATATGTGAAACATTTAAAGTCAAATTTATCTATAATATTATTTCAAACTATTGTACATGAGACCGAAACTAGCTCTTGAATATGTCAGACAATGGCTGAAACTTAATTTAAGGGAGGAAGAGTTGGCAACCAAAAGAACCAATGCGCTATAGCGCTGGTAAACAGTTATACTAAATGTCGCTCTGCGGATGGATTAATATTTAGGGTTTTGTGATCAACACCGGAGCCCTATGACCGATCGCCATGCTGCTAAAGAGGGTTGGGGTAGCTAACACTATTGCCTGGAATTTTACGTCAGGTCTTATTCGTGTGCGACCCAAGGAGTGTAAGAGGGATGGCCGTTCTGAGTCCCATCTTAAAGAAAAATGCAACATAACGAGAAAGTTTAAATGTATAATAAAATTATCACATCCGCCAAGCAAAAGAGTTGGAATAATTTAATATTTAGCCACGAGAACGATAGCTAATCAGTGGAATCATTAGCGCCAACTCTAATATAGCATTTTAATAATCATATGCTATACGTGGGCGTACTTTTAAATATTCTTTGCTTTCTAGTTTCAATCTCAAATAACACATTTGATTACGCGATTAATTAATAAAAACAAAAAAGGGGAAAAAAGTATATTTGGAGGGCTTTTACAAAATGAAATAGATAACAAATATACTTATTCAAGGCTTGGATATTGCTTAGTGAAAATTAAATTGAAATTTACTTTGGGTTAAAACAAGATTCCCATTTTAAAATTGCCAACAAATAATTAAATAATCAAGGTCAAAATAATAATCAGCACATAGCCAATTCTTAACAGTTATTTAAGAGGGTTTCGAAACAGCGTGCATTAAGCTACGATAAATAATTATTAAATGAAGAGGGGTCATTCTCTCTTCTCTTTATTATTAATATTGAATGCCCGCTGTTTCGAGGCATTAGCATATAATTTATATTTTAAAATAAACAAAGAAATAAAGAAACCATAGTCACAACTGCAGTGAGAAAATTGAAAATAAAATTATTAAAATCATTTAGTTAGGAAACATTAGAAAGTAGGTCAGAATTATATAATTAAATTTAAGAATAAAATTTTACATTTAGCAATTTACTTGAATTCAAGATTTTAGAATTAAAATACATTTTATAAGTCTAGACTTAAAGGAAAATTAATATATTGAACTGCAGTTAGAAATGGTGAGGTTACCGGTCATCTTGTAGTACTTGACCTGGAGTTACGGGAGTCTTTGTGGCGGCTTGCGGCATCATCTTCTTCCCACGGTTAGAGCGGAGCTGTTATGGCGGCATACTGGTGATGGTGGTTTTTGGATGGAAGTAAAGGCCCGTCGCCTTCACTCTGGAGCTTAGCCAAGGCTGCCTGTTTTAGCCCGACATTTTCTCTCGCACAGATATAAAAATTATTGTCTTAACTGGATGTCAAAATGTTCACGGTTGCTTTTGGTTCAGGATACACGCTGGATTCCAAAGCTTAACGATGATCAAAGAGGGCAAAACTTCACAGATGTAGCATTCAAGCTGTCAAGGTTTCAAAAAGTAAAGATCTAAGATGGCTCCTCCACTTTACATGGCCTTTTTAAATGATCGCCTTATCAGCCCACACACCTTGGAATTTCATCTCCATCAAGATTACAAAATTTTTAATTTGCTTATGAAATTAGTGGTTGACTTCAAACATGCTGACATTCCTTTTAGGTGTTATAACTTTTCTCTGATTATCAACTTTTAATTAAATCGAATTTTAATCAGTTTAATCCGATATTAGATTTTATTTTTAATTAGTCAGGAATTTTGTTCTGATTTTATAATTTATGTGTAAAATCCCTGCTGTAAACATATTTTTAATTAGTGAGGTCTCCAAAATAATTTAGAATCAATTAGCTAGATTATTTTAAAATTGGCTTTTCTTTTTAGAAACCTAAGGCAGGTGTGGCATCCCTGATACAATTGTTTACAGCAAAAACTTTACTAAACTTTAATTCTCCGAAAATACTTTTATTTTTAGAAAAAAAAATCTTTTTTCTTTTTAAAAAGAAACTTGTCAGCGCATTTGCAATCAATCACCCTTTCAATGTGTTTTTACATTAAATTGGTTTATAATAAAAATGAAACTTAAAATTTAAGAAATATTTTAATCACGCCACTATGCTATATATGTATATTCAATATAGGTGGATTATATTCCCACATACGAATTTAAGTAATAAATTAATAAATTGACGCTACATTATTACTGTTTAAAAATATTACGCGATAAAATTATACGCTATAACTCTGGCAATACTATTCACTTATAGCGTTCTTTCGTATGTGCGTATATAATGCTGTTTATATAGCCGTGATTGCAATTTTTAGCTTACAAATCTTAATTTAGACTTATTAAACAGGTTTGAACTTAGCACAGACGAGTGGGTTATTAGGATGGTTGGTGAAACGGTGAGGGACTTGAAGACAACCGTTTCAATAATAGTGTTGCAACTTTTAGCTTATTATCTATAATCCTGTTCGTCAGCATATATTTTTCAATGTATCCACCATTGACCTGGATTTTGAATATCAAACGTTGATGCCACATTATTTTTGCATTTTCATTTCACTGCACCACTAAGTTTGCTATCTCACTAATCCTTCTTAAGCTTCAGTTTTTTGACTGCACCAGATAATATTTTCAGAGTTTTATAGATTTACCTTTAGTCAATTATACCAAATAATATTTTCATAGCTTCCTAGGCCTCAGTCCTGTTGTTGTTTGTGCCAGGTAATATATTCATGGTTATGCAGTCAGTTAGCAGCCACATATATATGTTGTTAAATAAGAAAACCGAACACAAAGTTTAATAAAACTTCAGGAGTTTATTTACTCTGAAATAATAATGGTATTAATAACATAGTTAATAGTTCAACTTGCTAGTTGAATATAAGATTACTTTGATCTCCTTAAAGTTCAATATCTTCTAAGAGATTTATATATATTTAAAGTCTCTTTATTTTGCAAGCATGTTACTTCTCACCCACATTATATCAGAGATAGTCCAATAGATTCTTAACTAGAACTCTTCTTTATTTCTTGAACAACTTTACATTTCTAGTTTAATTTTTCACTAGTTTACTTTTGCTCTTTTTCCTGCTTTACCATTAGACGCACTTGACACTGATTGACAACTCTGTGCACTTTTGCTAAATTAACACCTTCTATTCTTGCACACTTTGACAACACTTTGCACATTTTCTTCATTGATACCATTAAGCACTCCTTGACAACCCTTGGCACTTGACACCTCTGCTTAATTCTTCTGAAGACTTTTTATCACTTTAACTAATTTGCATAAAGTAACAGTCATTAACATGTAAATTAGCCTGTTGCTATTTTCAATGAGTTTTATTCCTTTCTGCATACTAATTAGCTATTTTATTTCTGGAGTATTTTACTTATTAATATTTGCTGTTTGTACACACACTTCTATTTATTTTTAGTCAATACAATAAATATATATAACAATGTGTGTACAGCAGTATTATATTCATATATTTTGAAATTGCTCTTTTGTAACCATTCATGATCAAATTTAAAAATTGAGAATCTAAACAATGTTGCCATATTTCCAGTTTTATTAATGAAATTTATGTACATTAAAAATCGTTTGCTAGATATTTGTATTTACAAAGGCAGTTTATGAAAGCAGTGTTTTTTAAAAAGACAAGTTTTAGTTAAACAATCAATTGATATTAAGATTTCAGCCTTTACTTCTTTTCCTTAATATCATGAAATTCAATGAAAATGTATTTTTTACAAGTATATTACCCTTGTTAAACAAGGCAAAACTCTCCATACAGTAGTGCCACCCTGTGCCAATCAGAGTAATCAATGGATGCCAGAAGGCTTGTGCATAAAATCCCTATCTAATGCCTACTCATCCAATATCCCCAGACTAATTTCTGGCTTGTGGCCATCTTCAGTGAGGAGCCTTGAATTTGAGAGCACTGCACCTAGATCTTAGGATCTAATGCAACCCTCCAGCAACCACCTTTTATCTCCACTTAACTACAAAACTATGAGAATGTTGTATGGAGAGAGTTTTGCCTTGTTACAATTATGTGCTAGTATGAGATAGTGATCATGTGATGTTTAATGGTATATTACCCTTGATTGTCCATAACTGAAAACTTATTGAATCGATATCATCATCCTCTAAAACTGGATAATTCTGAAATATTACATTGTCATTGATATCTAATTTACAAAATATGAAGAAAATCCATTTGGTAGAAGTATATTAAAAGCTGGTTATAAGATTTAACCCAAACAAGCAAATAATTTCTAATTTAAATAAAAGCATTTAAAAAGAAGTCATACATAGGGATGCTTTATAAAATAGAAAAAAAGACTAATGGCTGCAAGATTATTGAAGTGTGAGACTTCTCTTACGGCAGATAAATGATTTGTACTTTCATTATAATCATTTCCTTTATCAAAATACACTACCAATTCAAACAAAGTATCACATAAATTTTAATATTTAAAAATGTAGCCCTTTTAAATTTCAAACACCAAATAATTCAAATTCTTTTGTTCCCATAGTTTGCAAAATTTTATCAATTTCCTGCACTTTGCCAGTTTTCATTTCAGCTATAGCTTTACATCATTATCACATAGTCTATGACTTTCTTCATTTGGTTTTTTTTTATTAACACAGAGGACAGCTTATTTCGATTGCTATTCTGATCATTCGTAATGTACTTTCCATTTTTTTTTACTAATAACTGAGCACTTGAATTTGTTTTCTTCTTGTGATGGCAGCTATTCCCATCTAAAATGTTTTAGTCTTCTAGAAATTAAATCATACCTACTTCTTTACTTTTGTAATTCTTGCATTACATTAATTTTCTAAACACACTTTTTTAATTTTATTTGTAACACATCCAACTTTACTGATAATCTTTCTAAATATACCTTTATCTATTTCAATGATTATTTTTTCATTTCTCTACCATTTTATAATAATTTTCATTGTTAACCCAAAATTATTATTATTATATTTTACTGTTTGTGCTACAACTTCCTTTAAATTTTCATTAAATATTTCTAAACTTTCATTTGAATTTGTACTATTATTTATATTGTTGTTACAGTTTTCTTATTTGTCAACTTTGAAAAAATTTTCTTTTTGTTCTTTTAAGGTTGTTTCATTTAATTTATTGAGATTCAAACATGAAATCTCGAAAGCGCTAAGCAAAGCTATTATAAATTAGTAAAATTATAGCTTCAGTAATGTGAAAAAAAGTCGCATATTTATAATTACAATTTTACTAGTGAAGAGAAAAATAATTTATTAAAAAACAAATCAAGCTCCCAGGTTTGTGAAGAGTGCCTGGTTTTCAAATATAAAAAACAAATAGTAATATACAATACGACTACCGTACCTACATAATGTATCGTAAGAGATTTTGAAGCTCAAGCTGCTTGAGCCACCATTTTGGCTGTCACTTCTGATTCTCAAACTTCCAGGCAATGAATCATTCAGTTATATATATATACCATAGTATTTGTGATGTCAAAACTTATGGTTTGAAAAAAATATTAAATAAAAATAAACAAGTTTCATATGCTCCGCAGTTTCTTTTCCTTTTTTTTTTTTGCCTCAGTGTTGGTATTATTATTGTTTTTTTCTTTATAATATATATTGTTTATAAGAAATAGCTGCTAAATTAAGTTCTGAAATGAAATTCTTAGATATTATATAATTAATAAATAATGAAATCCAATGAACAATTTTGGAATATCTCTTCAACTTTAATGTTATCCAACAGAATTCAGAAATTAAACAGCCAAAACTCTCCATACAGTTTAGAATTCAGAAATGTGAAATTTTATTATATTTGGTTTTATATCGGAATTTAATTAACTCCATTGCCTTTTATGATAGAGTTACAGACTGATAGAACTAAATGGTTTTGAATTAAAGCTCAGCTGATAATTTCTGGAGTTTGATATTTTATTAATTGCTTTTACATATCACTTATTTATTATATGCCTTTTTTGAATATGTGATTATTATGTGCAATTGAGAACTGCATTTTTAAATAAAACTAAGTAAATTATAGAGATTTTGACAAACTTGAGTTCAATCCAATCTCATATTAAGCTGTTTATTTCCAATTAATGATAAATGATAGTTTAGCTTTGATTAATTAGAAGCAATGAATAATGGGGTTTTTCTGAGAAACAGGAAAAGATTGACTTGAAACTCTAATCGTAGTATCATAAAATTAATCAATTGTTACTTCCTTGTTTTGCTATCATACAAATCTAAAAAATGACAATCCCATTGTATGGTAGTGAAGAAAGTGGACACCAAAATGAATAATTCATTTACAATCTCCAAATATTGAACATATTAAGGTATTTTTTACTTTTGCATTTCTTATAAAACAAAAAAAAATGGTTTAAAATACTTTGTATTATTATTAAGAAATGAATGTCATAGAAATCATATTTGCTTTATTTTTAAACTATCATTTCTGCGACTGATTTTCTCTATTCATTTTCTTCTTTTAGGGCTTTACTACTTCATCAAACATTTTTTTTATTATTATTTGTGATTAATTTTATATCGTTGATCACTTCTAAAAACATCCTTTAATCACTTTATTTCAAACATTATTAAACACCTTTAATACATTTGAATAATATTCTGCTTTTAGATAAATTTTTTTCTATAAAATGGAAATCATAGAATTCAAGTAGCATGTTTAATAGGTATTTTATGAAAGAACACTCAAAATTTTGCTGATATCTGCAGGAACATATGTATGCACACATGCACACCCATGCATACATATTGAAAAGTTTATACCATTCTACTTATTAATAATAAAAGAAGTCACAATATTTTATTAAACCAACTTTACTCTAATTAAGAATTTTGGATTTCCATCAAGGATTTCCTTTCATTGTTCCAATGGCTTATGAAACTTACTTTAATCGAAGTAGTTATTTTTAGTTCAATTATTATTAATATAATTTAATATTATTATCAAAATTCAAATTTTTATTTTTTTTAATACTTTGACTATTTGTAATTTTTACAGTATGATCACATTAATTGACCATGTTGGAACTCATTCCATGGAGTATTGAATTAAGCATCATTCAGTTAATCTTTCACATTTTTGTATATTGTAATAATTATAATTTTCTAAAAGATGAATGTACAATAAAAATTATTCATGAATATATTTTAAGATTCTAAAATGATTTTAAGAAAAGAATACTCTGGTAACTAATTTTTTGAATCGATCATTTTAGATAATTATGATTTCCAGATTACTGATATGTTATTAAA
This sequence comes from Epiperipatus broadwayi, assembly GCA_028023455.1. Taxonomy (NCBI): domain Eukaryota; kingdom Metazoa; phylum Onychophora; class Udeonychophora; order Euonychophora; family Peripatidae; genus Epiperipatus; species Epiperipatus broadwayi. The sequence continues at coordinate 2,821,016 of JAQFVV010012500.1, forward strand.
CAGGCAAAACTCTCCACACAGTAGTGCCACCCTGTGCCAACCAGAGTAGTCAATGGATGCCAGAAGGCTTGTGCATAAAATCTCCAACCAGTGCCTACTTATCCAATATCCCCAGACTAGTTTCTGGCTTGTGGCTTTTGTCAGTGAGAAGCCTTAGATCTAAGAGAACTTCATCTAGATCTTAGGATCTATTGCAACCAGCAGCCACCTTTTATCTCTTCATAACTACAAAACTATGAGAATGAAATTGGAAAACACAATAATATTTTCAATCTAACCTCAATAGCTCTCAGATCTAAGGCTCTTCATTGACTAAGGCCACAAGCCAGAAACTAGTCTGGGGATATTGGATGAGTAGGCACTAGATGGAGATTTTATGCACAAGCCTTCTGGCATCCATTGATTACTATGGTTGGCACAGGGTGGCACTACTGTATGGAGAGTTTTGCCTGTTTAATAACAGTTACATGCTAGCATAAGAGATGGTGATCATGTGGTAATTACTGATATGTCATTAAAGGATTTTTTCATTTTGTAAATAAATCCAAAACTGTCCATTGTTTTTTTTAATAATGATGCTTAGCTGTCTTAAAATCAAGCAGGCATTTGACCATTTTCTTTTGTGCTGATTAGATTTTGATTTATCTTTTCTGTAAATTCAATTGTATCTCGGGTATTACCATCCAATCACACCACCTACCTAATAATGAGTAGTTATCTTTTACGATAGAATTACTAGGATAGATCAAAGAATTATAATAAATGTAACATTTCTCTTGAGATCAACAAATAATTATTAATGACACCCATGTGCAATTTCTTAAGTATGAATAGCTAATTCGATTTCTTATAGTTTATGATTATTTGCTGAATCTCAATGTTCATGTCAATCCACACCCCACACATCTCCAAAAGTAGATTCCCAAGCAGATGATGGCAATTAATCTAAAGAAGTGAAATGAATAATTAAGATAAATCAAAATGAAGGAAAGTATTAATAATGTAACTTATTCTACATAAGATAACTTAACTACTTTGCCTAATGAAAAGAAATATGTAAAGTCATGCCAAAAATCCTTGAGACATTTTTAGGTATTTTCTTCTTAAAATAAGATTTTAATCTAAACCTGTTTTATATATATTCCAGCAGAAAGAATCAGTATTTTTTCTTACATTATAAAATAACAATTTTAAAAATAGTCAAGACCCTTATTCAATACTGGTTATTATCCAAACACTGAGTTGGACATATATTGTACCAACGCAGTCATTACATGGTATTAATCATGCGTACATTTGTTGAAAGAGATTTGTTTTAAAAAAAAAGAAGTTTAAAAGTTTGAGAAAAAGAAAAGAACAAAAGGACAAGGGGTGGGGTTTTTATTAAGATAAACGATTGAAAGTAGGGGAAAAGATTTCAGAAATAAAGAATAGATAAAGGAAAGTGATTAACATTTTTTTTTATTATTAATTTATAATATAAATAGTATTATTTATTTATGGTATAAATAGCTTTGTTCTTGTCTTATAATATTAAAGTAACGAAAAGTGTGTATATGTAAAAAATAAATGTTAAAAAGAAAAGAATTTTCTCAAAATAATACAATTGAAAGCTAATGCAAATAAAAGAATTAAAAGCTTAAAAACAAAACAAAGGAAAATATAATTGCAATGGCTAGTGATAAGTAACAAACAAAGGATTAATTAATACTATTTAATTAAAATATAAACTAAAGGAAGGAATCTTATACGCTAAAAGAAAAGGAACAGAAACCCAATAGGAGTGCAGTAGAATGTCTGATGGATCCTAAGATAAGGAAACACTGGATATATAAGGGAGAGCTTGGTATTGTTTAAATTATCAGACATTCAGCAATTAGTTTTTGCTATGATTAGTATTAGAGTAATATTAGCCGAGAGCAAAAATGTGTTTTAACTTATCAAAAGAGAGAAAAAAATGCCCCATTCAGATGGAAATTATGCTGATGTTACTAACACTTAACTTTGGTATGTTTAAAAGAGGATCAAAATAGCCTTTTTTTCATACGTGCTGAACTTCATGAGCTGAGGTTGCAACAAAAATATAAAGATTCTCATTGCAAAGTTTTACTAATGGATTAATCTGTTTTAGAAGTTATATATTTTATATATAATTATCTTATACTATATACAGATTTGTTTTTATCACATGAATGGAAATAAATATGAAAGTCTGAGATGTTAAAGTAAGATTTATATAATGTGATGCACAATATTATCCATTGGGAGTAGATAATAACTAATGTGTACAGATCATTGATATCCCATAATATATTACTTCAGAATAATTATAATTGCAAAAAATATATTGCTAAGACAAATATATCTGTGTAATAAGAATAATAATATAAATAAAGTAATTGTTATTACAAAATCATTTCCCAAATTTTATACCTTTGTGTTAATTAGCAATGTAGAGATGTCTGATCTTAGACCTATGCAACATTTGCTGATTTCATTTCAGGTGGAATTTCAAGTTACACTCCTAGCAGTCTTGTTAGTGAAGGATTTGAATTGGGTGTTGAACCTACATGGGAATCTCCTCCTGTAATTGCTACTAAACAGAGTGAAGAACCACCTACTGATGAATTTTTAGTTAAACCTGGTGAAGATGCTGATATGCACACTTGGTCCAGTTCCAATTCTATGGATCTTCTCTTTTAGGTAAGTAATTATAATATTCTAGGACAATATTCTCAATCTTTTAACATTTGTATATCTCCTTTTAAATCATTTTCTATAACCTCTTGTTTTTAAAATAGAGGCTGTTTTTTTAAATAATGATACTTTTGCTCAGTGCCTTTCTTAATGTAAAGTAGTAGAAATGAGATTTGTTTGGAAAAGAAAATAACACAGAAATATGTGCATCAGTTCACAGTCAAGTCAGCACACAACTGGAAGTTGAAAATAAATTAGCCTACATATTGTTACCTTTTCAAAGGAGATCCTAAATGTTTGCTTTGAGACAAGCGTTGCAGTATCTCTAAACAAATAATTCTTATTTTGTTCTATATTTCTTCTAATTTTTGCAGATTTGATTTGAAACATTTTTCTCCCCACCATTAATGGTTTTCTGCATATCCCTCCCTGAAAGTGATCTCAGGGTTACGTCTATCACCAGTTGAGAACTGATGTTCAAGGATAAAGCATAGAAACAGTCTGGTCAGTATGTTATCATTTAAATTATCTGCTTAACCAGTCATGTCCAGTGAATGAGGGCTTGTCTTAGTCTCAGATTCTAGTCTTTTTTTTAAATATATTTTTCAAGCCCATTTAAGTGATCGGTTTTTAGGAACCAAGTAATCTACTTCTAAGTATTCAACAATGTTTTAGGAATGCTGATTTGATACTTAAGTGTTACTCTTTTATTTGTGATTTTTATTGTCAAACAGCAGCTTTTCTTTGGAAGAGCATTAAATTATAAGCCTCTTTGTTACTTTCTGAATTACCATTGAGTGGTAAATTGGAATTCTTATCAGCAGGGTTTTAGTTCAGTTATACTCTAAGTGGCTCATTTTACAATTTATTAAGACACATGAAGAGATAATTATTCCTTTATCACTATTGTTACTAGAAAGAAGCAAGACTATTTTTGTCTACCAGAATTATCCCACTTTTGAGCTTTTCTCAAAATTTCCTCAAATTTGAGATCTTGCATGGGAAGTATGATGAAGAATTTTTTCATAGTAAGAAAATGATTCCCACTCTTTCTTTTTATATATATTTATAATAATTTATTCATCTGTCTACAATTACTTTTCTATTTTTATTTTAGGTTATATTGATTATTGTTTATCTTTTTTTTTCCATGTTAGCAATAGATTTCATCACTTTTAATTCAGCAAGATCTTTTCAAATATAATGCTAGAAATATATTTGGTCTATAAAATATTGCTTCAATACTAATTTATTTCTCTTAAGTATTCTTATAAATTAAATCTTTTTCATGACGGCTATAAAATTTGCTCATTTTCAATCCATTACCAAAAAAAGATTATAATTAAGTTCCTTCTAATAATCCTGTCCATAAATATAGAAATTGTAATCCATCCCCAATTTCTGATTGAAATACTACATTCTCTTAGCTATCATTTCTTACTTTTGTATCTTATTCAGAGCAATTTTGAGTGACTCAAGTAGACACTTAGGATGTGGCCTTTAATAAGTTTTCTGTATAGTCAATAATTTGAATTTTCAGAAATCCTTGTGTAGTTTTTTTTTAATCTTCCAATTGTTTCTGATGCATATAAGCAATCCTTTGCTCCATTACGATGAATCTATTTCATGATTTTTTGACTATATAAAACTTTCTGTTTAAACATCAATCTTCAGCCCTTTTGCCCAAAAACCTTTAATAATCTCTAGAGGTCACAGTTCATCTGAGAGATATAAGCAAAAGCTTCTTATATATAGGATGCATACATTCAGAGGACCCGACTAGCTGCTAAATTTATGCGATTAATGTTAAACTATAATATTTAAGCCATCAGTTTGGGTTTACCACATGTTTTGTAAACATGGGTAGTAAATTGTACCTGAGAGACATCACAATTTCTGAAATCAGTGCTGGCGTAATTGTGAAAATAACTTTTAAATTATAACTGAAAATAAATTTAAAAGTCATGTGTTTTATTATATGACAAGTTTAATTTACAGTCATTTAAATTTTTTCACTTCTACACACATTCATAATGAATACATCTTTTGGATATATGTTACTACAGCTGCAATTTTTTTGATCACAACTTTTATATTTTTTTGTTTAATAATTTTTAAATTGTAATTGAAAATAAATTAAAACTCATAGATTTTATTTTATAAATATAATAAAAGGGATTTGAACCCAGACTTTCAAGCTCCCTTCAGTCATCCATTCCTTCTTATACAACCAATATGCATGACCAGGATACATGTGAAAAAGATAAATGATCTCCAATATATATATATTTCTTGCTGAACCAGAATTCATTAATTGGTCTGGATCATCATCTTTATATTAAGATAAAATCTTCTAACTTTAACGAACAGGCTTCCATCTTCTCCACTCTCCAATCTCTTCAGCCATCCATATCATTGAAAAAACTGATGATAGCATATTCCAAGCTCTTGTTTGCCAATTTTATTGTCATACTTATGTTAACCGTAAGTCATTTTGATGTGTCATATGTAGGATCTTAAGCCCTTTTAAATACCCAGAAGTGAGATGAGCAGGATACAGGCTATATTCATTCTCTAGACTGAAGACCTCTTTGTGAAATTCATCCTTAAGGCAAGGGGATCTGCTAAGAGGACTTGTCTGCCTTCACTGGCTGACCGAACTTGGGGTCAGCTGAAAATATAGCAAACTATGATCAACTGAACATTCCTGCGTAAACTGATCTATGCAAATACCATGTTCTATCAAATAAATTATCCAATTGTTTAGCTACTGTTGAGGCTTTATTGAATGTTTGTATGCAACCCAAATGCATGTTCCTGACTGTGATTCATATTGATACTCGATTTCTTTAACTACTGTAACCAATTAATGTAACTTCGTAACTCATTTGATGTAGTATCTAATCATTGAGGCCAACTGTTTGAAACGTCCACAAAAGTGTGAACCATGACTGTATAATTCCATTTGTACATTTTTCTGTATTTCTTTTAAACTATCCTTCTAAACAATGGAATGCCATATGCAAGTTCCTTATTGTATTTCATATTTATACCCAATCTTTCTTTTAAATCATTATAGCCAAATATTGTGTTTTTTGTAACTTGCTTGATGTACACCTCAATTATTAGGTTGGTTGTATAAAAATTTGTTTGTATACCTCTCTTTGTACATTCTACAGAATTGTTATTAATGTTTATCACAAAACAATGGAACAACAAATGTAAGTTCCCAACAGTATTCAAATTTTATTGTATCCCCTGTATTGTACTTGTTCTATGAATAAAGTTTATTTTTGAAATGAAGTATAGTATATATATTGAAGCAGTCAATCTTAGTCAAGATTGAGCTTCTTAATCTAACACATTAGCTAGCCACCCACCAGGGTTCAAACCTTACATCCTGTCCCATTTCCTTATTTATATGTGTGTATCATAGAAGTACTTCCAAATATCTAAAATTATAAAACTTGATTATTGTTTAATATTTTAAAATAGAAATCACATGTGTGCATTCTCCGATATATGGATCAATGTACAGAATATTTTAATATTGTATTTTATTTTTATATTTATTAACATTATTTTATATAAAAGGTAAAAAGGATTATGCAACAGGTTGAGAAAGTTCTAGAAAGTAATTAAATAAGGCGGAAGCAAGTTATTGTTTGAATCATATAAAATGGCTTTCGTTAATTAAAATTTTAGGAAAATCTAAAAGTAATCACGTTAATGGAAATTGTTTTGTTCCAAATATTCAAATCTATTTCGAAATCTGGAAATAGATTTGAATATACTTACCAGGCCTTATCAGCTATTTGCTTAGTTTAAACAAAAGAACAAAGGCATAAATTTTATCTTAATTGAACTCACATTTTTTCATGGCAAGAAAAGAACTCTTAAGAGAATTATTCACTGGAATATAAATAAGGTCAAAATCAATATCTAAAAAATCTTTACTTCTAGTATAAGTGTACTGCTAACATATTTCATGTCAGTTTGAACTTTAAGAATGCCTCCCATGTAGAGGAAATAATACCACCTTTCCCGACCCTTTTGATATAGTCTCCCACTGTCATATCATTCAACTGCCACCCTAGAATGAACGGAGAAATCAGAAACATGAACTGTTAAACCTTAATTGCAAGCTTCCTGCCACCAAAGAATGAGATAATCCATGGATTCAAACAGTTACCAAGTACAAGTTGGACTCTGCCAACTGACCTTCTTGCAAGGTAACCTATCAATGCCCCACCAAAGAAGTTTTAACCTTTTAATTAAATTCTTGAACTTTGCAGTTTAGACCTCTCAAAGCCTTTGACTTACCTGTATACTCTCATTTCAGTTTTAAAAGTTATGTTACTCTCGATAACTATCCTTCCTAACATGTTCTGTTTATGCTCTTATAATTTTTTTTAGACTTTTGTGCGTGCAGTTTTATTACGATTATTAGATATTATGTATTTAGCCATTTAAATTAATATGCCAATCAAACTCAACCTGATGAACCCACTCGATAAATCCCCCTTTTTAAAACTAAATCTAATAAACATCACATGACCACCACCTCTTATGCTTGTGTATAACTTGTTAAAACAGGCAAAACTCACTATATATATTGCCACACACAGCAAGCTAGAGTAATCAATGGATGCCAGAAGACTTGTGCATAAAATTCCCATTGAATGCCTACTCATCCAATATCCCCAGACTAGTTTCTGGCTTATGGCCTTTGTCAGTGAGGAGCTTTGGATCTGAGAACATTAGATCCTAAGATCTAGGTGCAGTGCTCTCAGATGCAAAGCTCCTCAATGACGAAGGCCAGAAACTAGTCTGGGGATATTGAATGAGTAGGCACTTGATGCCTTCTGATGTCCATTGATTACTCTAGCTTGCTGTGTATGGCAATATATTGTACCGGGTCGAACCGCTGAAACCACCTACTTATACGTATATATAAGTTTTGGCCGGTTTCAAACTCCTTCATAATACATTTATAATCTTATAAAGGTTACGTGAACGAACCGGCATGTTCGAGCAAAATGGGAGATCTTATTGATAGCTTTAACTATCAACAATGGCCCATCTCGGCTGCTAGATTCAAACCCCTATTATCCAAATACTTTATTTGTTTCGGGGTAAACCCCGGGGCACCAGCTAGTCTGAAGACTAACATATTCGGGCAGTAGGCTCATAATCCAGCGCTCGAAACAATTCCCTTAACTAGCCCAGTCTAATTTTAATCAGTAATAAAATATTGGTAAGAAGAGATTGATAAAAAGAATTGACCGACAGATAAAGTTTAAATTTAAAGACAATTTATTTTAATCAACATTAATTAAGTTTAAAAATAATTTACTAACTAACATAAACGCATTATAAACATTTTATAAATCCAATTTTAACACACGCACATTTTTAAATTAACACAGGATTTATATTTTATGAAAAAAAACAAAAATAATCTTTGACATTTTAAATTATCTCACATTCGCAAAAATAATAATAAAGCATTTATAGCATTTGAAACACGCACACATATCAATAGTTCATCCTATGTATGATAGAGTTCATATAATTTGAGTCTTGAATATTTACGGATTACAGTGGTGACTACTACATATAAATGATAATAATAAAATATATACCTAGGATTTTTTTTGCTTGTCGTTGGCTGCTTCTGCTGCTTCCGATGAATTATATCTAACCGGTTAGATTTTGACAATTCTTGAAGAGATTTTATGCGAATCCATTTTTATTCTTGATGACAGTTGAACGTTTTGACGGAGGATTTCGGAGTGGTTATGAAGACATTATTTCACCGGCAGGTTTTGATGATCTTGTTGGACAAAGGGCTGAAGCACCAGCGTATATTTCCATAAGATTTTCAGCACTGCATTTCTGTTTCTGCTAAATAATGTAAACAAGACTGACACTGCTAAATAGACTGAAACTGCAAACTAGACTGAATGTCCGATAAAATCTAGCTATTTATATCTGTGAATTGTTTTCGTTTTATATCCTCCGGGAATAAGTGCAATAGGTGTTGTCGAAATTCCTTGATAACTAATCCTATGACAACGTGTTTTTTGATTGATTGTTTGATTAGTAGTAGCTATTTTAAAACGTGTTGTTTTCATATCTTTAATTAGTAGTCCACCACTGTGTTTTTAAATACATTTCATTTCAATATTTATTTATTTTTTAATATTATTCTAACACACATTTATCTTATTAATGAACTAACATTTATTTCTATTTACCATCGCACATATATACAGATTTATTCTACTAAACTGGAATGAAAAGAGATTTTTAACTTGTAATTTATAATAATAACACTCTTTCTTTTATAAACTCTTAGTTTGTTTGTTTTTTTATAGGAAAACTCCCTCTCCCCTCTTTAAAGTAATTAATTGTAACTTTCAAATTCTTTTTTCCGAAAGATTTTGATAATAATTTTTATACAAAATTATTTTATATACATGTGCCAATTTGGCATTGGCACAATATATAGTGAGTTTTGCCTGTTTTAAAACTAAACCTATGTATATTGAGGTTATTAATAACTCATCTGTTTGTGATTTATTGCACATACGTATGCCTGCCAAGTTTTATCTTAATTAATATTTTTTTCCTCAAAGTTATTTTTAACACATGTAGAATTGAATAATTTTACCCATTTATTAAAATAAATCTATCAGTTTAAGTAACGCTATGAACATTTTATTATATTATTTTATCAATCTTACAAAGTGACCATTAGATTAATCTATTATTATAAACTTATTATACATCATCCGATAATATTTTTTATAGAAATATGTTTTCTCAAATGTCAATGAATGTGGGATTTATTAGTTATCAGCATTAAAGATGGGAAAGGGGTAAAATCAGGATTTGATTTTATTTAATAGTAAGTCATTTATTTATATATGTTGTTCTAGCATTGCACATCTACAGTATAAACTATATCATTAAAATAAATTTCATTTAATTTTAAGCATTAGATTATAGCAACATTATTAGGGATGTTTTCTTTTCTGTGTGTTGCTGACATCGGCTATTTAACTTTAATGTAAGTGCTTCTCATGTGGGATCTCTGGACTTCCGAGCCCATGGATTTTCTTATATTTTATTCCATGTCACTACCCTGGATCATTCTTATAATAAATGGCATACTCTGTGTTAGGTTAATTCCAGTATACTTGGCCTTTCACTTCGTTTATTCTTCCTCTCTAAGAACCGCTCTGAATAAATAGAGGGTCTTAGCCATCTTTCATTTACCAAGGAAGCACGACCTCCAAATATAGATGCTGACATGAGGTACTGCCATTCCTTATATATATTTATATTGCTTTTGTGACATATTTTGATGCTATAATAATTAAAACCTTCGCTCTGCTAAAACATATATATATATTGTAACGGGATGGGGTGGTAGAAGTAACAGAAAGTGGTGAAAAGATTTGAATTGGGGTGATGGCAAAACATCATCATCACTCCCAGTCAATTCAAAATTTAAATAAATATTTACAAAAGTGTAGATAAGTAAGATATATTTAAAAGGAGCATGAGATCCAAAAATCTGTGAGCACTTTGAGAGATCAGCCAGCTACTAAAAGCATAATTATAAATTCAACCAGCATTACAATTTAAAAAATATAAGTGCAAGTAAATACTCGAGAGAAATAAGCATCCATCATCATTAATGGGAATAAACAAATCAGTGCAATAAAACAGAATAAAATCACAGTCAACCTTGTGACTGAATTGGAAATGGGTCTTCTGTAGACCAGGCTAACTACTGGGCCTTGCCAGCTTGGGCACTTATTTAAACATAACATGGATGCACCAGCTTAGTGCCCATCCATTAAAATACACAATAATCAGGAATCGAAATAATAATGCTGGGACATTAAAACATGCTGATCATCATCAATGCTCAGGCCATTAGTAGTGGCCAACTATAAACGTAAATTTTTAATAAAACTAAAGTAAAATAAAAGATAATAGTCAGGCATGGGCTTTAAAGAGTATAATTTTATGCGCCAATCAGGATGATGATTGATCATCTCTGGATGCCCCAAAGCACTAAGTATACATCCCCATTCATATATTCATCCCATGCACGAATCTAGCTCAGAGAACACAAGCTCTATTACTGTATGTGACCAAGAGATGATGGAAACATTTTTAACAATTAAATAAGTTTATTAATAATAATAATAATAAAAAAAAAAGATATTTAAGATCTTACAGGATAAGGCTTTGATTTTGAAAAGTATACAAAATTATATGCGCAGCTAAAGTTATTATATGGTTTTACAATATTTCTCAATTAGTTTCTATAAACGCATGTATATTCGTACACAGACATGCGTTTTATAATATATGATGAAGACATTTCAATTAAACATAAAATAATTATTACATTTGTGATTTACATAATTATTATCTAAAATTCAAATTGTTACATGGATTTACACATATGTGCACACAAACGCGCGATTTCTATTATACAATTAATATTCAATAACAAAATGATTAAAATTTGCATATATGTCCTATTTGACAAGCATTGACATATATGTGCACACAGATTATTTATAAATTTAATTTTGTCAAACAATAAATAACAATAATCTTTATAATTATTAATTCCATTTTGAATATACATAAAATTTCACACATATACGTATGTGTGTAAACAAAATATAGATATAATTTAAAATTAGTTTCAATTTATAAGTTCTCTTTTTTTTTTTTCTTAAAAAAATATATATAGTCAATTTTTGACAGATATTTATTGATTAATTATCAACGTTTTTAAATTAAATTATTGAATCATCGATTCTTTACTTTTTTTTTTTAATATAAATTTTTCAAAATAATGTCCAAGAGGACTATTGTTCAAAAACATCTCTTTTGCCTTTAATGATCAATGAATTATTCTTGACTCTTAATTATAATTCAAGCAAAATTACTTTATATTCTTTTAAAATATATAAATTTTTAACCGACTTTAAAATAATATTGTTCTATATATGTCTTTTTAAATGAATTCTTTTAAAATAACTCACCAGCTATATATACATTTAAGTGTGTTTCTCTGCATATATCTGACGCAGTATATGTGTAATTAATTCTTCAGCAAGCTTGAAGATTTTTCTTGGTGAGTTTGGTTTTTAGTGACTGTCATAATCAGGAAAAATGTAATCCATGTATAATGTTGGTCCGTAGTTGGTCTCCCGTCTGTGTAGAACTGTTCCAGGCAAGCAGCTGTCTTGGTTTGATAGATTTCAGGCAAGCAACCATCCTCTCTAAGGCTATGAATTTCAGCACAAAGAAGTGGGTCATTTTTCTCCATGTAAATTTCAAACTCCTGCAAGGAATTATTAGCAGCTCTTGAATCTACCGTTCTGCCTTCAGCTACTTCAGTTTATGGTAACTATTTTGCCAACTCTCTACTACAGTTAACAACAAACTGCAGCTATCTATGTTGGTCAGCTAATTTCTGCTACTTACTCAAAAAAATTTAGTCGTCAAGCTGTTCTGTTCAGCTCTTACAAAAAACTACAATTCAGATTGTTCTCGTCAAAAATCATTACCCAAACTTTGCAGTTGACCTAGTTGGCCACTGCTTAAAATATTAAAAACTCTTCTGACCAACTCTTACAAAACTGCTAGCAGAACTGATACTTTTTTATCAGTCTTTTATAACCTTGGTTAGGTCAGGTGACAAAAACACAATGGCTGTTTTCAATTAATTTTAATCCATTTGAAAACAAGCTGGAAATTTCTATCAAAGTGTGATATTTATGTTTTTACTTTAATCTTTGGAATTTGACCAAAGGTGTGATAATCCTTTAGAATTTTTAATCTACAAAGATTTTTAACTACATAGTAGAAATGCAAACAGGCATTAATTTAAAAAGAAATTTTGTATAAGTTTTAATTAAAAGATTTTAAAAATAAATTATGCTTGTTTTTAATTTTTTTTTTTTTGTAACTTCAAAATCAGAATTACAAATATTATTTATTAGACCATTTTAAAAGTTTAATCCATAACAAAATTTTTCTTTAAATCACAGTTATTTATTTATTTCTATTTCAATGAATGTAGAAATATCTACTATAATTTTTGTTTGTGTTTATTTCTACTTTTCCTTTCAACTTTATATATATATATTTATGCACACACCCTATATTAGTGGGTACTATGTAATCCAACTGGTTACAATATATCAAATCTGTCTGTCTTAGTAAATATTATTTTCATTTAAAACTTACTTAGATTTTTTATATGAGATCCCACCTTCGTGATCTTTTGTCATATATTTTAAATATCTAAACCTAGGGAAATAAAGCATCCTCCCAGAAATAAAGTACTATTTGTAAATGTTTTGTCTTATCAAATGTATTATCAATAATGTATCGCAATCTATTTTCATGAATATAACAGCGTGAAAATAGCATTAATAAGATATAATTAATCGAGGGGTAACTCCTAAACAGTATAATTCGGTCATCCCCTATCCTATCTATCTATATATTGAAAACATTAATACCAATATAATGTAAATCTTTATAAGAATGATTGGCTTGTTAATACTGCACCGAAATAACTGTTACTCATCATCTCTATATGTATATAATAGTTGTAAAGAACATACAATAACCACATGGGTGATTAACATTACATAACTACCTGCTGCTCTGGCAGACCCATCTCATTATTACACATGCCCATGTATATATATCTAGTATTATATATTAATGTTTGTTGTATTATTAAAATATTTTTTTTTACTTGTCTAAGTCATTTGAATCGCTTCATTCTCTACTTCAACTATAAATGTGCTTATCTTACATTCCCAAGTTTATGAATAGGGTTCAAACCTCTAACTTAGAATAATTAAGTAATTGTTCATAGTTTTAATTTAGTTAAAGTATATTTTTAGCCAGGTCAGTATAATATTAGAATGTTGAGTCTCTTTTCCACTGTGTCTGCGGGCTGGTGTAAATGAAGAAATTCCAATGTATCATTGCATATGTTTTTCATTAGGTTATTGATTTTGGGGAATAGGTTCAAACTCAGGGTGGTCCCTGACCTATTTATCTCAGGCTTGACTGAATTTGAGGTACTTTTCCCAAACTCCAGATCGTGTTTAATTGATATATGTGTTCGACCGGTACAATATTCTTAAGCTAGAGGTAATTAACAGGGATTTAAATCCAGACTTTCAAGCTCCCTTCAGCCATCCATTCCATTTTATACAACCGATACACACAACTACATATATTTAAAAAGATTATTGATCTCCAATATATGTATTTTGTGCTAAAGCAGGACTCATCAGTTAGTCCTGATCTTCATCTCCCACACATGATCTCATGCTCATTTCTTTCATATGTATCACTTTCAATTAGTTTACAGGAATGATGATGGTTTCACATCTCCTCAATTCATCCCCAATATATTGTGTACTGTTACAAATGGCAACCCAATTGTAAGACCATGAAACTCCTTGTATTTGTCATCCTACTCCATATTGTTATAAATGGCTACCCAACTGTGGGCCCAATGATGACTAAGTTCTGGTTGACAGTGACCAGATAACTTGAATCTCAGAAATACACCTGAGAAACAAAATTTTGTATTTTGATGTACAATTAATTTAACATATATTGTGAAATGTGACAAGTGTAGAAAATAATTGTTATAATTTGATTATAAATTATATTTAATAGTCATCATCAACCATTATGAATCCACTGCAGGATAAAGGTCTCTCCATGTATAATTCATCTTTTCTGATCTTTAGTTTCTCTTCTCCACATCATCCCTGCACACTTACTTATTTCATCCATCCATGTCACATGTGGTCTTTTTCTGAGTCTTTTAAAATCTCTTTGAATCCAGTTTAAGATTTCAATTGTCCATTTATTATCATTTCTTCTAGCAATATGTCTTGCCCAATTCCACTTCAGTCTTTTAAATTTTTCAATGAGGTCAGTAACACCTGTTTGTTCTCTTACCCATATATTGCATTTTCTATCTCTTCTTGTTACTCCCAATATGCATCTCTCCATACTTCTTTGAATGGTCTGAAGTCTTTGTATTGCTTTTCTATTAAGTGTCCAAGTCTTAGATCCATAAGTAAGAACTGGTAAATGCATCTTTCCATACTTCTTTGAATGGTCTGAAGTCTTTGTATTGGTTTTCTATTAAGTGTCCAAGTCTTAGATCCATAAGTAAGAACTGGTAAAACATCTTTATTAAAAACCTTCCTTTTCAAAACACATAGGCATATTTCCTTTTAGTATCAAGTTATTTTTACCAAAAGCACTCCAACTAAGTTTAATTCTATGCTTAATTTCAGCCATTATGTTTCCATCTGTATTAATAATCTGACCAAGGTATTTGTAACTGTTAAATTCTTCTAACTCATAATAATCAATCTTTAATTTCATATTTTGAGAAAATCCATTGAACATTACTTTAGTCTTTTTAACATTTATCTTTAGTCCTACTTTCATCTGATAATTCCTGCAACATTTCCTGCAGCTCTAAAGCATTGTTTTGCAAAAACAACTACATCATCTGCAAAAATATAAATGACTTAAATAATCTCCATTTACTTTCACTCCTTTAGCTTCCCATTTTAGTTTTGGTGATATGGAATCACTCTGTCTTATACCCTTCTCAGTGTTGACTTTCCTTGTATAATTATGTAATCTAATTGTTGCTGTTGCATTTTTATAAATATTCTTTAAAATATGACAATATCCTGGATCTATACCTTGATGATCCAATGCTTTAATCACTGAAGAAATGTTTATAGAATCAAATGCCTTTTCATAATCTACAAATCCAATGCATAATGGCAACTCATATTCATTTATCCTTTCTATAATTTCTCTTAATACCTGGATATAATCTACTGTATTAAAACCATTTTTAAATCTACCTTGTTCTCTTGGATGGTAGAAATCCAATATTCTCTGTAGACTGGTTGTAATTATTTTGGTAAAAATTTTGTATAAAACTGATAAGAGGCTGATAGGTTTGTAATTTCTAAAATCTCCTTTATCTCCTTTTTTAAATATTAATTATAATATTGTATTCTTCCAATCATCTGGTACATCTTTATCATTTAGATATTTGGTATATAACTTTGCTAAAAAGATTTATATTTCTTCACCGGCTTCTTTTAATATATCAATTATAATTCCATCATTACCTGGAGCCTTTCCTTTCTTCATACATTTAATTGTATGTCTCACTTCTTCATTTAAAATTCTGGACAATTTGGAAGATGTAATAGATATAGGTGGTATTTGTTCTTTCTTACTACATAATTCTTGATAAAAGTCTTCTACACATTTCATGATGTCATCTCTTTTTTTAGTAATAATTCCATCTTTTTTTCTTATTGCAGATATAAATTTCCTACCAATACCAAAATGTTGTTTTACACTCTTGAGACTTTTATTCTCTTCTACAGCTTTCTTTTCTAGTTCACAGTTATACTTTCTTATATCATTTTCAACTCTTTTATACACCATTTTACAAAATTTGAGATATTCAATCCTTTTTAATGCATCACTTTTGTATATTTTCATATTCATTCTTTTCTTCATAAATTCTCTAGTCAAAATTTGAGATATTCAATCCTTTTTAATACATCACTTTTGCATATCTTCATATTCCTTCTTTGCTTCGTAAATTCTCTAGTCTCAGTAGAAATTTTATTGGTCAATTGCTGCTTTTTTCTACCAGCTATCTTTCTTGCAGTTTTTAAAAGTGTATCCATTATTTTCATTTTAATTTCATTCAAATCTGAATCATGTTCAAAATCTACTAATGCTTGAAACTGGTTTGTAAGTTCTAATTTAAATTCATTAAAATGTTTCTGAATATTAGGATTATCAACTGTAAATATTGTTTTTTCTTAATAATTTTTGTCTCTAGTTTTGCATTAACACGTATCTTATATCTTACCAATCGATGATCACTTTCTGTGTTAAATTTATTAAGAGCATTACAATCTGAAATATGTATTTTCTGTTAGTCAAAATATAATCCAATTCTGCTGTACCTTCATTTGGATGCTTCCATGTCCATTTCCTTTTAATATTTTTCTCAAAAAAAGAATTCATAATATAATTCATAATATAAAGTTGTTCTTTTTCTGTAAACTCCACAAGTCTATGTCCTCTCTCATTTCTATTACCATAACCAAAATTCCCTACAGCATTTTCATCTTTCATTTGTTTACCAATTCTAAGATTAAAATCTCCCATAACAATTTTAAAATGTTGTTTACTCTGATCAAAAGCCTTTTGTATATCCATATAGAAATCTTCTACTACTTCATCACCATGAGAACTTGTTGAGCATAAACCTGAATTATCTGCATTTGGTATCTGTTATTAATTTGTATAACTAATCTTGCCACTCTGTCCGATACACCATCATTAACCACAATGTTGTTCTTTCACTTTTTATTTATAATGAATCCTGCTCATTTGTATTTTCAATATTTGTGCCTTTATAATAGAGTGCATGTCCCCTTTTTATATCAATGTCTCTTCATGTTTTCTTCTAACTTCACAAAGTCCAATAACGTCCCATTTAATATAAGACAGTTCTTTTTCTAATTATTGCAATCTTCCTTCACTTGAAAGTGATCTGCAGTTGTAAGTACCTAAATAAAAAGTCAGCCCCAGGTTGCCATCTGATGATGACTTTTTATTGTGGAAAATAGTAGTATTCCTATATATTTATTTAAGGAGTTCATATTTAAAGTTGAATAGAAAATCAAAGTATTGTTTTGGAGATTGGATTGAGTTTTTGGCTGTTGTAGTTTGCTTAGCGTACTTTCAATTTTAATAATGGATGGAGGGCTTTGTTGTTGGCTTGAGGATGCAATGTTTTCATGGAATGTTCTTTCTCAACATTGCTTCAAACCATTTCCTATTGTTTACCATGGTTTGTTTTACACAATCCTGCCATGATCTCCAGCCTCTAAATCTCCAAGAAAAGGAGCAAGGTATAATTCTGTATTTACCAGCCCCTAAATCTCAAAGGAGCAGGCTTTTTAAAGATTTTGACGTTATTATTTTTATTTTGGGTTGTAGATAGCTTATAAGTTCTAAATTGAGATAGTACTTCAGGTGTTCATGCTGCATTGCGTACTTATCCGAGGATTGCAAGTTACTATCTATTCTTTTGCTGTCAGATCTTTGAGAAAAAGTTTTGATAAATGGTTTGTGACCTGAACTTGTTTTTGTACATGTATATGTACTTATAATAAAAATATTATGGAAATCAGTCACACACACATGAATATGATCGGAATGGAAAATAAAGCAGGGGAAATAAATTAATCAAATAAAGCCAGCAGATTAGGGATAATAATATTATAGTTGTAGTGTTATGTGAGATGGAAGAGGAGATTTTAAGTTTATTTTATGAGGTATTTTTAAAACTTCATATTTGTATTTTATATGTAAAAATAATTTAACAGTTTTTTTGAAGAGTAAAAGTTTCATAATAGAAACATATATACTGACGAGAGGAAAAAGTAAAAAAAAATGGAAGAATACAATCCGAAAGAAAAAGATCAGCAATCAATGGAAGGAAACCAGAGAGTAGATGACCCTTCCATGTTAGTCTAATTGTTAGAAATGTTTAAATAAATAAAGAACAAAAAGAAGAACAAAGAGAAAATAATAAAAAGAGACCAACAAAGAGATAATAAGCAAAGAGAAAAGGATAATAAAAAAAAGAGAAGAACAAAGAGAGGATGATAAATAAAAAGAGGGACCAACAAAGGGAAGATAATAAACAAAGAGTAGAGGATAAAAAGAATCTATACAGAGAAGCAGAAAGTAGAAAAATACTGAAGAAATGTTGAAAGAAATAAAAGTAAATATGCTCCAAAAAATAGATGAAAACAATAAAAATATGGGTAATAATATAGACCAAATCAAACAAATTAGAGAAGTTAAGAATGAAGTGAGAAAAAACAAAGAGAAACAAGATGTGAAAATAAAACAGATATAAGAAGAAATCTATATTAAAATAAGCCAAGTGCAGGAGGCAATAGAGTCTGAATAATGAAAGTCAAAGAAACCTGGAATCTGTTCAAGAGCAAATAGCAAATCTGGGTAGTCAAATTAAATTCCTGCAAGTCAGAGATAATACTAGCATCATGGAAAAAGTAAAGGAAGTTAGAGGACAACCATAGACAAGATGGTCAAAAAATCAGTTAAAAAAATAAAAACCTTACTGCATTAAAAAGAGAACTTGAAAAAAAAATAGAAGAGGCAAAGATAGGTAGTTATCTATGAACCAAATGCCTGAAATTGTAAATCAGTTCCTTAAAATATAGGCTTTTTAAGGAAATGCTGATGAGGCTCCCAGTGAATTTGTTAATAGTCTGGAAATGTTATGACTGAAGAGGCCAAGTTAGCAATAGCTTGTAGCTATTTTCAAGTTGCATCCCAGCCATGGTAGGACTTATTCAGCCACCTTCATAACTATTTTTACCAACTTCTCATGAAGTATTACTGGAATGAGGATTACCAGGAAGGGATTAAACACAATATATCCCAAGAGAGAGTCTACCTGATGAGTCATACACTTCATTTTTTAAAAAGCAAGTGTGAACATTGAGAAGGCTCACTGCAGATCCTCTCTGAGTGACAAATAAGAATATTAAGACAGTTACCTAAGCCAGATTGAAAGAATATTGATTGGCAAGACAGGCATACATTTGAACAGATAGTTGAAGTGTTAAATGCAATTGTCAGCAGCAAACCTCTCCAACTAAATCAGCATACAGAGGAGACAATGATATCCATATGAAGACCAGGATAGAAAAGATAAAATGCTATCATGGAAGAAAAGAAAATGGAGATGAACTGGTAGCATCAATAATCTTATCAAAACCTGGATAATTAGATGATCCGGAAATTGATTGAACCTTCATCCAGAAGATTCTCATCAGGAATATGATCCTCCATCCTCTACCAGAACACAGATAATTGGATGAACCAGAAATAGATCAACTCTCAACAGAATTATAAGAGATCCAATCATGATCCTCAGTTTTCCAAAGCAGGGTACAGTTATGCTTCTGACCCAGAAAACAAGAAAAAGCAAAATAATGAAACAAACTGAGAGAAAAAGCTATTTTGCAGACATTGGGGTAAATATTAGGAATGTGATAGATTTGCTTTCAACACTGATAATGGATAAGTGATGTTCTCATAGATATAGAGATTTGGTGTGTTCATGATGCTCCAAAAGTTTTATCTCAGTTAAGGTTTAAAATGTTTTCAAATAAGCCCCTCAGAGAATCAGGATTTCATATCAGTAGAATAATGTGTTACCTATCAGGCACAGAACTGTATTATGGGTGTGGAGCCTATAAAACATTTAAAAATTGAGCAGTTGCATTTGGTCAAACATTCCCTTGGTCATTTCTTCAGTGCTTTCTGGGTAGTAAGTTGTGTTTATGCTTAAACTGAAATAGCATTTGTAGTGCTTATACTGCATTGCAAACTTGTTCTGTGATCATTTTCTGACCACCATAGTACTAGAAGCTGGCATGCATATAGTATGTAATCCCCTCTTTGGAAAAATAAAATACTTATATCAGACAGCTACTTTTGATCAAATAGGCTAACATGACTTAATAAATTATATCCTAACTTATCGTGGAAATGTTAATGCATAGCTGAGCAGGACGAACAATTTTTTTTTATAGTGAGATGAAAATGGCTCTGTCAAAGGTCAGGAAAGGAGTTCAATTCAATTTCATTTCCCATATAAGATTATGTATTTATTCGACTGCATTAAAAATAAAAAGATAGTTGGCAGCATGCTCCTCAAGTTTAATTTAAATATATTTAATTAATAGGGAACTTTTCCATGCATGTTTTTTTATAATAATAATAATAATAATAATAATGAGTCTTCAATTAATTAAATGTTTTACTTTTCTTCCAACATGATAGTGTGAAGATTTTAGACAATTTTCTTTAAACAATTGTCACACATCTTTAAAATCATAATATACATATTTTAATATGTAATGTAAATTGAAATGTTGGTATAAGAGAGAAAATTATAAAATCAGATTAAATAATTTCTTTTGTTCTCTTTAATAATTACATTTAATTACCAGTTAACTTTTAAAAATTTTTTTTTATCTTTTTAGGAAATTGTTTAATATTTAATTTTAACCCCTTAATAGAGATAAAGTTTTGTGTTTAATAGTAATTTTAAAAGAAAAGAAAAAAAAAGATTTTAATACTTTGGATACATTTTATTTTTAATTAGTTGTTTTTTCCTTTTTATCACTTTTCAATACAAAAATCAAATCAGTGCAATTATCATTTTTCTTTTTGCAATAAATCTTTAATTAGACAGGAATGTCAAGAATTTTATGCTGTTAATTTAAGTTCTTGACTTGTTTTTCAATGTTGTTGTTTAAGGAAGGAAATAACTGAACAAATGTATTTATAAAATTTTGCCTAATTCATTATTACTTGTGCAATGTAAGAAACAGGATTATGATTGGCTTAGAGGCAGGATTGTTCTAAAAAAATAATAGTGTTATGAAGAAGTCAGAAGACCTGTGTCTGGTAAGAAATCATTTATAGTGGTACTTACATATTAGTCCTGCAACACATTAGACAAGGCAGGCTGAATACATAAGTGAAAAGGCATAGCATGTCTAATACAGATCTTGCAGGACTAATGCATGACAGAAATTGCATTGCATTAAATCTAACAATACTAAAAATATTAATTTCTAAACAACACTAAAAATAAAAAATGACATGGAATATTAATTTCTAATAATACTAAAAATATGAATTTCAACCCAAAATCAACCTTAAAAAGTACATTTTTAACACTAGTAAAAATATTGACATAAAAAATTTAAAATATGACATGTCATTATTCAATTTCCAAATCTTACTTTACATACGGACTAATATGACATGCCATTATAGAATTCCCAAACGTAACTTTAAATACAGACAAAACAATACTAAATTACAAAATAGTCTAAAATATTACAAAAAAACATAAATTATACACATACGGCACTTACTATGTAATATATAACAGGAATTGTCATGATGAAACAATCAATCTGCCAATTCTACTTTATTTTAAGTGATAAAATTTTTCCCCAAAATGGAGACTAAAAGTAAAATTTTTATTTTTCCAAAAATGCACCCTTACTGAACATGTGATTGTATTTGTGGTTTTCAGGAAAATGATCGTACCGGCACTTCGTATACTTTTATAGGTCTTCTAACTGTCCGGAATAAATCATCAATCCCTCTTCCACAATTTGTCTGGGGCTTCCATAAGAATTGTTGCTGTTCTATCATTAATTATCATGATAAAACACTTGGTCTTCCTGCACAAGCCACCAAACATCCACTGTTCAGGATGAATTTGTCTAGCTTGGTTTTGAAAAGGCTCAGCAATGTTGTTAGGACCTCCATAAACAGCATTCATTTCAGTAGCAGATAAAAAATCTTTGAATCAAAATACGAATACAAATGAAAGTAAAAATTTTTGTATCAAAACTATGTAATTGATAGCACTAAAGGTTTTGTCAGAATGAAATCTGGGTAATAACTCAAGTGTAAAATTATCAAAAAAAAAACATATTGAATGTGATCGATCAGATCGCAGGGTTTATTTGACATGATCACAAGGTTATACATTTATCACAGATGTGAAAAGTCATAATGTCTACATTGCAAGACTAATATGTAGTGCCTTTATAATTTAGCTGTTGAAGAGAACAGTCAAGTCTTGACTAAGTTATTGAAGACACTAGAAAGAAATTCCTGACTTAGTTGATAAAGAAAAGAAGCAGAAGTCTGTACCAATCTGTTATATAGAACAGCAAAAGTTTTAAACAAGCTCTTAGCACACTGAATTTAGTTATAAAAATGATTTTTATAATGAAAACGATGTGCTAAATTTAGCTAAAGCTAGACATCATGTTCCTCCATGTAACCTATTTTCTCCAGAAAAAAATGTAGAGAAGCTATCCTCTAAAGTAATCTGCAACCTTGTCTTCAGCTAAGAAAATGAATGCCTGTGTATTAGACTTGGGAAATTTATTACAAGAAAATAAATAAAATTTTACTGTTAACCTGCAAACGAAATACTGCACACCAAGAAAGGACAAATTAACCATGTGCATTGTGTAGAAAGCTTTCAAGAAGAAAACTTACTGGAAAAACTGCTATAGCTGTAAAGGACTCCACAGAAGAATAAAACCATAGTTAAAGATATTTTGTGTGCACACTGTTTTCATTGTTAAAAAAAATTTTTTTTTAAGAATTGATAATTTTAAATATTTTCATTAAGTTAATATTTTTAAATTGTGAAGCATATTTTTTTTAATCCATTTAATTTTCTTTTCAAAATTATGAAAGTTTTTTTTTAATTTGTTTTTTTGAAGCATGTTTTTTTTCCCCATTCAATTTCTCCTTTCCAATTTTAACAAAAGGTTAATTAAACTAAATTAAAGATTGTTATCTTTGATTTTGAAAATATTGTTTTCTAACTTTTGGTTATTTAAAGAAATGATTTAATGAATTCAAAGTTAATTTAATAAATAGAAGTCAACTGGTTAATTATAATTTTTAGAAAACTAAATGTTATTTTTTTGATAGAATGTTTAAAATTTCATGCTATCATATCATTTTTTACTTTTGTTTATTGTTAATCAGTTTGTTATTAAATAATTGTTTTAAAAAAATATTTTTTTCATCTTAATGGTGTTTATTTTATGTAGTTATCTATTATAAGAATTGAATGTGTGACTATATTTCAATACAATTTAGTGTTCTGATTTTTAAATTATTACAGTAAAACTATTTACTTATAGTAGAGTACACCTATGGATTATTTAAAATGATTTAGAATAAGCTGCTTTATTTATCTCTTGCTCACAGTAATAGTTTATAGAGTTCTTGCTTCCTGAGTTAGATAGAGTATAAGTTAGTTATATGGATTAGGGGTTTAAGTTGGTGTTAGGGTTATCCAGATCTTGGTTGGCACAATTATATCACCTTTAAAGTCCATACACTGCATTTTATTTTTTTAAAAATTAAGTTTGTAGTTGACCAGTACTCAGTACTAGGTGGCCAAAACATTGATGCTGATCAGCATGTTTCTATATCTGAGCATTATATTATGATGGATTATCACCTCAGTCTGTGCATCCAAATTATTGTTGTATTGCTGCCCTAAGTTTTGCAGCGGCTAGATAGTTAGCCTGTCTTTAGTGGACCTTTTTCAAATCTAGTCACAAGGTTGACTATTGATTTTGTTTTTGTTGATTGTTCATGATGATGAGTGATTTGAGTACTTTTGTTTAAAGCTGGGTGAACTTAGTCTTTGCTGATTTCTCGTGCTCATTTCTTTCATATGTATTCTTTTTAATTAGTCTATAGAAATGATGATGATTTCCCATCTCATAATCAGTCCTGTTATATTGTGTACTGTTACAAATGTCAACCCAATTGTAGGATCTTGTAATATCTTCTTATTTTGTGTTGTTATAAATATGTGTGGAATATCTGGATCACCTGATGAGTGCTGGTTCAGTGTGAAATATGTATATTGATCATTTATCGTTTTCATGTGTGTGGTCAAGTGGATCACTTGTATGAAATAGATTGGATAGCTGAAGAGAGCTTAAAAATCTGTATTCAAGTCCTTTATAATTTACATCTAAAACTCCAAGTATATAATTTATACTTGTATTTAGCCAAATAAATTACTGATAACCAGTACAAGATCCTAACAATTTCCACTGACTGATCGAATATTTATATCTGAAAACCATTTTTTCTTTTTGTTTTAAACATAATGACTTTCATAACCAGGGCTATATAGATACCCAAAGTTAATAAATAAGAGAGTCCTAAAGTATAAAATATATAGTTATTGACATGGAATCACATCTTTAAAAAGCAGGTTAACTTCAGTTCAGAATCTTAGTGAGTTTTCAGTTTTAACTTTTAACAGTAAAATGAAGTTAAAGATGGTTGCTATATGTTTTACTTTTAACTTTGAATCCAAAGCTTTATTGATAAAGGCTGAAACTGGTTGAGTCATTAAATATACTATCATAGGTTAATAACTGACTTATTCAATACATCCCTAGATGGCACTTGATTGCAGAGTAGTTTTTTTTTTTAACTTTTATTTAACTTATGAAATAATCATAGACATGTAATAAATGTTTTTCCATATTGATATACATTGTTAATCGGTGAATATTGAATTTTTTTACTTTCTGAAACTTTGGACTACTAAACTATGAAAGCACAAATTGTTCTGATAGGCAATTTTCACTACCATTTGGCAGCTATTGATTGCTCTAAATTACCTACGGTGGCAGAACAAATAGGGAATAGATTTATTATAAACTTATTAAATAACAACTGATTTCGCTGGATTGATTGACTTTCACCTTAATTTTTTCAGCTTCACTTCTAAAACTAAGCTTATGTAATTCCAAGTTCATCTCTTTTGATTTCTTAAGTTACAAAACCTTAAATGGTAGTTCAGACTTTCATTACTACTAATTAATGTTCTTTGTATGAGGATGTAGTACGGCCAATATTTAGTATTAAACATGAATAGTATTTAATATCAGTGATCACTGCCTAGTTTGTTCTCAGATGATTGGTTGGTAAGGAAATATATATAATGAATGGTTTATTGTTTGAGAGTTCATCGAAGTGAAATAGCTGGCTGGTGATCAATGGACCTCGACCTCCAGTCTGCCACTAGATCAGGAAAATATTGATAGATTAAATTGACATTATAGCATTCAAAATAAATCAAACAATTTGTTTGCTTTATTTAAGTGCAATAAGAATCCTATTAGTTAGTGATCAATAACTTTTTTAAAAAGCCAATGCCTTTCAAGTTTATGGTTTTTGATATTTTTTTCAGACTCTTCATTAAAGAATTTAATAACTTCTCAAAGAGACTGAAAAAAGAAATTGGGGCCAATTTAAAGTTTAGTAGTTACTTACCATTGTCTTTTCAAAAAAAAGGTTTGTATACATTTTTGTTCTTAACATCTGTGAAGTAGATTTAAATAGACAATTTTGAATCCATGTTTATATTATTTACAAATATTAAGTGATCACAGATGCATTAGAGAAAGATCTAGTCATGACTTTTTAGAATTTTTCTTTTCTTTTGTAAGCACAAAGAATGGAAACATCTAAATAGTGCTTAAGCATAAATCAAGTTTGTAGAAGAAATGCATATTAAATTATTACTGAGCTGAGAATACCAATTTCCTAAGAAATTAATTTTGTATTTACACATTAAATAAATATGTGATATAGTTATCAATCGAGAACTAATCCAGCATTTTAGTATTAAGTTGCAGATTGAACACAACAGCGTAGATTAATCAAAACATTTTTTATTCATGAATCGATTCAGGGACTTGAATCTGCCTTTCTATAATTGTAATAAATAATAGTTTTTAATGATCTTCACACTTATATATTGTGCCCTTTTCTATAGGTCATAAATAGTCAATTACAGTAAATTACTAAAAATTTTAAATTTTAGAATATGTTCTTTTGATATGTTAATTATAGTTTGTCAATTATATTATAAAGTACAATTTGAAGCTAAAGAAAATATGTAGTATATAAAATTATAGCGAATCATTTAAAAATAGTTATGTAAAGCTTTAAATATTGTTGCATATGGTTGCAAAAGCTGGCCATATTAAATAACACAGCTATAAATATTAAAAGTATATTTAAAAAGTTCGATTTTAATAGTTTAAAACTTATAGTTAATGAATGTTATATTTAAATTTATAAATCATCTATAATAGTCAAAATTAATATCGTACATTTTAAAAATAAACTTTATGATGATGAAAATTGTATTTAATTCTATATTTTTTAAATTGTTCTTCCAAAATTTTATAATTATATTATTTAATATAATAAGTGTAGCAATTTTATAAATCCAGACAGAGAAATAGATTGAAAATCGTCTGTCTTAAATTTTATTAATCATGTGACTTGTATACTACATACTTTCACACACATGCTTGTTTGAATTTAGATTAACAAAGTTTGAAATATTTTTAAAGTTATATTATAGAGTTGAATAGAATTATTATCTGTCATAGAAGTGAATATTAAAATATTATGTAGTTATTTCTAAATGTTTTAAATAATGTAATGAAGACGAATACAGTTAATAAAAAAAAAATTAAATATTTTGTTTAAATAAAAATAGATAAATTGAATATTAAGAGTGGAATAGGTTATTAAAATTATTTTAAAAGTTATTTTAAATGTTCAAATAATTTTGATAAAGTAATAATTGATTTAAAAGTAGTATTATAAATAATATTTCAAAGGTTTATTACGTCATAAATTTTTATTTTAAAAATATTAATTCTGCAAGTTTGAAAAAATATGTAAATTTGATCTCAAACTAAAAGTGAGAATTGATCAATCAAATGATATATTCTCTAGAATATAAATACGAATTGCACGGGGGGTATCAGGGGAGATTAATAATGGATTGAAACCAGAGAAAGGTATATTAGTAGCTATCAAAGAGATAGTATTTTTAAATTTTTATTTTAGTCAATTTTTAGTACTTTCTTATAGTTTTATTTGCAAAACTAATTGATATTTTTTAAGAAGTATTTTGCAAAAGAGAGTTTAAAATATAATATATTTTAGAAACTTCGTGAAAATGATTTGCTAAGTTTTAACAGTTTGCTTACCAGGATTATTTTATTCTAAGTTTAACCTAGAACTCCGCAATGAAAAATGGATATACTACAAAATAAATGTATATAAATTATAGTAATATAGAAATGCATAGGATGTTTATGGATGCTATTTTATTAATGCTTCACCGGAGAACTGTTTTGGTACATAAAAACCACAGTACGGATATTATACGGATGCAATGGAAAGCTATTTGCCATCTAAAAAAAATTTGTGACGCATTATTTATAAGCTTATCCAGGAATTTTAAAAAAAGAATAAGATACTTATATCTTATGAATTATTATAGAATATCATAATGAAAGGAATAAAATGTTTAGTCCTTTTTGAAGGAAACATTTTTCTAAAAAAAAATATATCTTGAAAGAATTAAAGGAAGAGATTACAGAGAAGAATTTATTAAAAGTGTTGTGATATATAAAACTTCTAGTCTCAGAAATATAAAAACGCATCTTTAGAAGTATTTGTTTTAAAGCACTTTATTAAGAATGGAAACCTACATAAAAAAAAAGTGAACATATAGTTAAATAAAAAGATGGATCCATGAAAATACAAATAGTACTTAAAAGTTTATCAGATAACTAAAGTTAAATTAGATGGAGGATGCATCAGATGCGCCGCAGAGAATATTGGCAGAGAAAATATTAAGAAGCTTCACAGGGATTAATTTAATATTATGATTTAATAATTATCATTCTGTACAGTAAAGACCCGGGATTATTTTCTATAAACTTTATTAAAATGGATTAATAATTATTTTTTATTTTTAAACTTTAACTCTGGAGAAAGTAATAAACATTTTTCAAACTTTATCATGAACTGTTTGTCAAGAAAAAGTTAATGGAAGAAATAAGTAATTATAGTTTTTTGATTTTATTTTATTAACTTAGCTTAAATGTAAATTTTCTATATTTTTTATAAGATTAGGAAAACATAAAACATTAATTTGTTAATAACATATAATTTTATAATATAATAATCTAATAATTTAGATAAGAATATTTTTAGATAAAGTGTATGGATGTATATTTTCTTTATGTCTGCAATGATCCTTATTTAGTGGATGAAGAAGCCTACTAAAATGATGACCAGATAAAGGTTATTTGGTAATGATAATAAATATTAATAATTTATAATGTATATTCTTTGTTTTTTCTTTTAGATTATCTATGAATAGTGAGAATGGAGTATAAAGGTTTTTAATTATAAATGTAAACGCATTTTTCATACAACATTTTAAAAACATTATGAGTTAGGATAGATTTAAAGATATGCATACAATGATTTTTATATTAGTGATGTAATCCAACATAGTAACAAATATTTATGTGATTCTTTTAAAACTTTTCATGTTATTGGATATTCAAATGTTATCTGATTAGATTGTATGTGATTAAACATACAGAATAATGAAATAAGCAAACTTTTCTTATGGAACTGCTAGATTGTTTTAAAATTACCAGTGAATTTTATTTATTGTTTTGTAAATGCAGATAGTATTTATTGATGTAAGATGTGGAAAATCTCGAGAAATAATAGTGAGATAGTGGCTTGGAAGTACTTAGTGAACAGGAAACCAAGATGATGTTTTTAAAAAATAGGATGTTATAAGGGATGTGAATAATACTTATAGTCTTTGTGTAGATATCAGCATAGTTAACAAAGTCCTATGACTGGTACACATTTTATTTGGACAGTGTTTATATTTCTTTAAATATTTGATGTTCTAATAAAGCTGAAGAAATAGCTTTAACATCATTTATGTATTGGAGGATATTAGACAGATAAAGGTCGTACCTCCATTTCTTGTTAATGCACTGTGCCATGATTTTGAGATATGTTATGAGTGATACTCCAGCTTTCTTCCTTAAATCCTATGCATCTATTTCGCTATCTTTATTTCATGTAACTGCATCGTTTAGTAAGATATTTTGAAAAGAAATGGTAAATAATTTAGAGCTTAGGTTCTGCTATCATTTTGTATAAGATTGGTTTATTTGCTTATAAGGAACAGAATTTTATAACTTGAAATTGAAGGTCCAATGAATCCTAAAGGAAAGGAAAGAATCATAGAATATATTTTGAATTTTATTTCAGAAATGAAATATAAATTTTTAGAATAGAGTATCTAAACAAAGATATTTTCTTTAAAATGTTAATAATTTTTGAATGCTTTATTATTATTTTTAAAAGAAAAATAGGTATTGCATGTTTTTAAAATACAATAATATACAATAAATGTAAGGAATATGCATAGTATATTGTTTGTTTATTGAATAATAGGAATATATTGATGATTACACTTATATCATACTAAAGTAAGGCTAAATAAGAATATATTATGATTAGTAAACATCGTGTGATAAATGATATCCACTAAAATCTAATAATGAATTTTGGATAAATATTTTATGTAACATCTTTGACATGGCAAGATGAAATTTGTTTTTTTTTTTAATATTTTAAGAAATCCATACTCATTATAAAGTTAATTTTGTTTTTCTGGAGAATGTTTTTCCTACGAATGTGTTTTAAAAATAAGATAGTTTAATAATATTAAGGATGAAATATTTTGCTAATAAAATAAGTAAATATATTTGTAATAAGTTAACCATAATGAGAAACCAAATGGTAACATTTTATTTTGTCTTAAGTCTAAATAAAGACATAACTAAAATATAAATTATTTTTTTATAACCCAGTAGATAAAAATGTATAGTATAAAATAAGGATATCCATTGTAAATAGTATACATAAATTGTTTATTTTATTTTGTTGTTATTAATAAACTTTGTTAAAATTTGTTTTTCAAAAATTTTTGTGTCTGAATTGTTTATTTCTCCACTTCATTGCATGAAATCACGATATATTCATAATAATTGAAACAAACATATAATTTTGCACAAAAAGATAAATAGAGAATTATTTTAAGAATTTAAATATTTTATTGGTATTCTTTTAATTAAATAATCATAATTTTACATTGTTTTAGTGGTCATAAATCAGTTATCACAATATTATATTAAATTATATGCTATTAGTTACCACATACTTTTGTTTGTCAGATTATCAAATGCTACCATGTATTTATTATAATTACATGAAGATATAAGATCATATTATATTATCTGATTATTTTATTATGGTAATAAAATTATAGTATAAGAAAAGATATACAGAGTTAGTTATACAATGAAGAATATTATTATTATTTTATTATTATTGATTTAAGTGTAGTAGATTATGACATAAAAATCCCTTCTCATATTTTACTACCGTAGTTTAACTATCTTATTTATGAACCTGAGATTTTATAAAGCTAAATTATTATAAATAGAAGATTAAGATGTAATTATTAGCTTAATCTTAGTGAGTAGAAGTTATCAAAGTCGTAAGAATACTATGAGTTTTATTTAAAATAGTAATAAGGGGGAATAGTGTTCTTATGCCATTGAGGTAGTATCCTGTAGGATATTGGCTCAATGTAATCTATCTTGTCACCTGTATTTTCACTTCAAGTCTCATGAAAATATTAAATATTTATTTAATTTATTGTTATAAACTGAACTTTATTCGTATTTTAAGTTTTAGCTAGTGAAACATTTAATTTTAATGCTGAATATTTTATTTACTAATTATTAACTGAGCTAGAACCCATTTTATTTATATCATATACTATTCTGAAGTGAAGATGCACAGAGGCACGGTTAGAATATATATTTAGTATAATTTATTCATTATAAACTTTTGCCATATGTGGTTTATTTAAATAGAATGATAGACTTGATTTGAAGACCCTTGGATTGATTATCTGGCATTTCCAGACTCAAGCTTTTTATGAACTCTCTAATAAAAAAACATTTTATTATTATTAGTTTACTGTAAACTTCTGTTTTTTTTGCTCTGGTCCTCATGTTATTTCTTTCATGGAAATCACTTAGTAAAACATTAGTCAATCTCAAAATTAATATTCCAAAACTGTTTGTTATTTTTTCTCTCTCTCTTTTCAGTTTCATTTTTTATTTCTTCCTTTTTTTGATTTCATATTTATTACAATTTTAAGAATTAATTTTTTCATTTTGACTATAATTCTAGCTGCAAGAATTTGTTTTATTTCAATTGTATCTGAAAATCTGATTTTCTTACATAAAATTGGGTCTTGGACCTCGCTGCCTGTTGTGGTGGTTGGCACAATACTGGACTTCACCTATTCAGCTGAAGCATTTGAGTCTTTGCTTCGGGGCCACAGGGGTGGGACCATTGGGTGATGGTTAATTTCTCATCAGCTGGGCCATGTGGATCCACGTACAGATACATATTAATCCCATTACAGCAATTTCTATGGATGTAATTATTTTTGAACATATGTACATTTTACCTTGTTACATTGAATCACTGTGTAATCCTCAGTGGGTAAGTGTACCCAAAATTTTTGTAATCTTTTATTAATAAAGGTTACTTTGAGAGAAAAAAAATAACTTGACTAATTAAATATTTGGAGGATACTTTCTCATATGTTTGGGATAATTCATTATAATTGATTTTCTGGCTGAATTTTACATTCTTAACCAATTTTTATATGCATCACTTAAATATTAAGTTCACAAACTTATTACATAATTGTAAATCTAAAAATTAAATAATTGATTTGGAAAATAGGCTTCAGATTATTCTTGAAAATGACTGAATGCAAAAGTATTGTTGGAAAAGTTGCCAGTCAAATAGTTTATATTTCTTATATGAAGTTGTTTTATGTAATGCTAATTTATATTTTTTTCCTATTTAATTTATTATTTTCTATTTTCTTATATTCATAGGTTGAATGGGAAACCGTTGTTTGTGAAGAGAAAGGCACCTGACCATCTTTAAAAGCCCAATCAAATTACAGAAATCATTATAAATATTTCATCTATTTAAAATTATTTGTAAATTATTTCATCCTATTTCTTTCATCCAAAAATATTTATTATTGTTAATTTGTGCCATCTCTCTGATTACTGTTTTTTTTTTTTTTTCAATCCAAATGATTTATTATATGTATGTTATCCGAGTGCGTTGGTAGCGAAGAGTCTCTTCTTCATGGATTCGTTACAGTTACTATATGGCTTTTTTTTGTATATATAAGTTTAATTTAAAAGAGAGTTGTACAATTTACAGTATTTTAAAAATATGACCAAATATATTAAATAAATGTAAATAATTAACCTCATTTTTTATTTGTTTATTTGTTGAGTTTTTCCAGGTCACATGATGTAGTGATAAATTTTCAGCATATTTCTGAAAATTTTAAGTTTCTAACTGTTGTGTATTCGAAATGCAAGCACTCTGAATACAAACAATTAATACAATGAATAATAACCATAAATAAATGATGAAAAGAAATTAATAGCAAAAAGTTATCATTACACACAAATATAATTCACTTTTGGTTCCATTCCCATGCCACTCTTCACGACTGTGCTTCTGTATGGTTTCCCAAACTCTTTGGCCGGTTCTGCTGCTGCTCCAAACACATTGGCTTTGCACTAGAGCACTGCACCGTCACTTAAGCTTCTTTCAGCTGTTGTCACTTAAAATCTCTCAGCACCTATTCATTTGGTAAATCAGAACAATGTACCTTGCTGCTCAAACTATTTATACATGTAGGTTTGCCTCTAGCAATCTAGGATTCATTTTTGTCTGTTCAGTTTTGATTTCCTCTTTGCAGTTTTAATTAGTATTGTATCAAGAAATATTTGTAATTAGCAAATATTTCTTGGCATTTATCAAATGCAATGTTCTTAAACAAATATGTAAGTTTAATCACTAATTAAATCCATATCGGTTAGCGATCTAAAATATATTTCTCTAATATATTTTATTTTTTCTGGAGTACAAAACTTATACTTGTATTTTCATGTACATTTTTATATAAAACATAACACTAACCAGTGATATACCTATGATCAAATTAGTGAGAAAACCATTATGAAAAACTTTTACTTTAAATGGTTAAACATCCTGTTTAGAAAACAGACGGGCAGTTGATTCAATGTTAAAGTTTTTTAGCTGAGAGAGAATTCTGACTAAGTATCATTCTGATTAGGCTTTGGGATCACTAAATAAAAGTATAATAGATTGGCATTCTTCCTCAATAACACCAATATGGAAACAACATTATCACTATTTAATATCTCATTAGGTAGGTAGTCCAATTAATAGATGAATCAAATAATACTTATTCTAAATGGCTAACATTTCAGCACAAGACAAACAAATCCTCTTCAAGTATGAATTGGCCAAGGGTGCTGCTACATATATGTTAAACTTGATTTTATATAAAACTAAAAATGGTTTAACAAATATAAATCACATGGTAACAGCCTAAATTTATGTTCAATCTATTATCAAGGCAACCTCTATGAATTATTCATTTTTTATTAATAGAATTACCTTGATAACAGATTCCTCATGTTGATAAGCTTGGACTATTATGATATGATTTATATGTATATTATACTGGTAAAATAAAAATCATTTGTGTATTTTGCATATAATTAACATCTGACTGGTGTTATTTATGTTGTGATAAATAAAGCCTTATATATGGTAAATATGTGCATATTGCATCATTAGTTCTTAAGTAACTTTATGCATTGGCAGTACTTCACTGAGTTGGGTATATATATATTAAATATAATATATTCAAGGTTTTTCTAACATATATCGATAATAATCAGTATAGAAATATCTCACTACGTAGATTTGTAAAGCTTATAAATATTATTTAACTTGAGCAAAATTGATTTAAGAATGGGAATGATGATGATAGTTTTTATTGTCATAATCATTCTCAAGTATTTTGTTTGTTTTGAGTTTCTATTTGCAGAAACACAAGAAGAATGTTTATTTGGAATTAGTTAATATAATAATCATCATCATTTACTAATTTTTTACCATGAGACACCATTATGTTATTCAGTGGTTCACATATTCTCAGAGCTGTGGATATTTTTTCCTAACCTAGAATTTTTATTTTGAAGTTATATTATTTAATCATATATAAAACAAAATGACCAAAGGATTAATAAATAACACAATGAAGCGCAAGTAGATTGGTTGTAGTTATATTGTGTAAATTTCAATGGTAAATTTATATCTTGCATATCATTATTAAGATGATAAAGAGTTCATATATTTTATTTTCTCTCCATTTAGTCATTTCATGTATGAATGTAAAAAGCATATATATTTTTTTCAAACTTTTCATATATTTCATTATTTACTTTTTTTAACTTCACACACATGTCAATATATATATATGAAGGGAAACGTAACATCCTTTACATTATTTTCCATTTAAGTTTATAAGATTTAATTTCTCAATCCAATCAAAAAAATAAATAACCTACCATTTTGTTTCTTTTTTTTCTCTCTTTTAAATCCCAATAAAAAAAACTAATAAATAATACCAAAAAAAAAAAAAAACTTCCTACACACACAGCTTTTATTTCTCTATTTTCTACCTAATGAGTATGGGTATATACATATATTTACATACACACAGAACATAACATGAGCTGATCAAAATTATCGGCTCAATAGAATTTTATATAATTGAATATTTATAAATACAATAATCAGATATATTTTTAAAATTTTATCCACTTAGTAGCGATTTCGACTAACCTTGTAGTCTTAGTCAACTAACACTTTGAAAGGCTAACCTCCCCATAATTCCATGATCTTAATGTTTGCTGCCTGCCTTTTAATTAAGTCATGATTGTATTAGTATATTAGCATAGTTTTTTTATTAAAGATTTTAATACAAGATATAAGAAAAATTTTAATATTGATTCTCCTGCTAATAAAATAATATGGATATCAATAGCATTTCGAATGATCAATTAAAATTTATAAGGAAGATTTATAAAGGTATATGTGATATAGCATTTTCCATATCTCTTACATTAAACAAATTAATAAATAATTCTAAGGATAAAACCTCATTTATAAATAAAAATTGTATCATTTATAAATGGATATGTAGGTGTGGTAGTGAATACATAGATGAATAGAGATTATGTTGGAAAAAAGAACTTAAGAGCACTTGCTGTTAAAAAGAGTTTAGAAATCAAATCAAAATTGCAAAGTAAATAATGTAATGGTAAGATTTGTACATCCACACAACAAAATCCAGAGTATAGGTAAAACACTAAAGCTGATCGAATCTAGATGGTGATATCCAGCGCTTGACCAACATTCAACCCATTCATCCCTACTCCCTGATTTAATACCCTGTGAATGATATTTCCTAAGCTACACATGAGTTTGATTTTCAAGGGCGGGCTGGCAGTAGCAAAGGGTGGAGCAAGAGACTCTGAGAATAAATGAATTACTATTATATTAACAGAATATACACATGGCTAAGTGAACTAACAATATATTAATAATTAATCACTAAGTGTAGCAGAGGTCTTTATATATAAAGTGATGTACAAATAAATTAATATGGAGTTGGATGCGAATTAATTTACGAGCAATAAAGAAATAGAAACTAGTTATATTTTAAATAATTATGTTTTATTTATTTTATTAAATTATTATTATATAATCAGTCCTTGGGATATTACACTCACAGACATTACATAATTAATGAGATTGGTGGCTACAGATTCTCTCATTATGGGTATTTAATAAAATAATCTACAGTGATCGTATTTATGCCCATTTTAATATGCCAAATCCTAGCTGGTTTTCAGTCTGCCAAATCACATGAACATATTGGCCAAAGTTATACAACTAACATACAGCGCTTCTGTGTAATCTGACTATATATAACAGGTTAAGAGTTGAGCACATAATCAGACTCAAAGATATGCAGGTTAGCATGATAATCTAGATTAGGGTTCAGCTTAATGCTGAATAATCATTTAATACAAGGGAGAGAAAACTGGTTTACGCTAGGTCATATGGCACACGCTATGGCACATATTAAAATATTAATAAAAATAAAGATGTGAGTGAGTCATTATTCACAGGTTTCAGCATCAATTTCTCGGTGCCCTAAGACCGAACTACTTGCTACAAATATGAAAACATTAATAGTTCAGGGAGTCGGATAAGCTTTAATAACAATCTGTGCTCTTGTGTTCCAGTTCTAAAATAGTTTGCTTTACCCAAACTAGAAGTATGAGGGTGACCTCTGCCAGCACTCATAAGAAAACATGCAGCAAGCAGTTAGAGTACTATAGGTACTTAGTAATGACATGATCACAACCTATACATATATAAAATGTAAATGCATTTATTTGCATATCTATATAACCCAGTTCTCAAGACTAATATCTCAAGCATACTATTTAGGGACTAACTTAATTAGTAACCCTTATTAATATACAAACCTGCATTTCTAATATATATTAATCTAGGGAGGAAAAAAACATATTTGAAGGGCAATTACTGATAAAACATTATAAATATGCTTTAATAATATCTTTGTGCCTAGTTCTTATGATATATGGATTACATATATATATATATAAAGTTACAATTCATAACTATAGGTAGGCAAACTAAAATTTTATCTAGGATGTAACTGATTACTACAATATTAATGCATAAAAATTAATCAGTATAAATAATAATAAAATCTCGAAACAATAAGTTAAGAACATTAATTTAATTATTTAATATTTATTAAAATGAAGATATGAAAATATCTGCAGAAAAATAGACTAAAATTACATGTGTATACTCACGGTTTCGAGTCATTTGGCATATTAAATACAATAAATAAATTGAAAGTAAATTGAAATAGAATAAATTGGCATAAATGCTCACAGTAACTTATAGTTTAAATCAAATTATTACAGTGTTACAATTTTAAAAAAATTGTTTTCAAAGTATAAGTTAATTTCAGATGAGATTACATTTTACATTCATAAAAAATTTCAGATTTATTTACAGAATTTAGAAATAGATTTTTAAATGTTAAAATGGCTTAGATAGATATTGAAAAATTAACAGTTTATAAACAGCTCTGCAGCAGTTAGAAATGTTACCAATTTTCTTCATGGCAGCTTCAGGCACACTGGACAGTGATGTTGGCACTCCTCCTTGGGTAGATCTATGGAGATCTTACAACAGGTTGCTTGGCTGGGATGTTATCCATTGAATTTTAAAGGACCATGGGCTCCCATTTCCCACAGAAAAAAGTGGCAAGTTGATGCCTTTTTACCACACCATTTCAAAGATAAACTGGCGTGCATTCAGCTTACATCTTCACACAAACAATATAGTATATATTTTGTTTACAAAAATATTATTTATACACTTTTACTGCTGAACATCTGCTTGTTTCTCAGTTTGTATGCAGCCGGAAAATCCTTTGAAATCTAATCCATTTACTACTTAAATTCTAATCTTAGC
This sequence comes from Epiperipatus broadwayi, assembly GCA_028023455.1. NCBI lineage: Eukaryota > Metazoa > Onychophora > Udeonychophora > Euonychophora > Peripatidae > Epiperipatus > Epiperipatus broadwayi. The sequence goes on from JAQFVV010012500.1 coordinate 2,858,975, forward strand.
CTGATGTCACCGTTTAAATCTCAGTTTGTATTGTTTTACAATTTATGACTTAGCTAATTTCAAAAGAATATTCTAAGAAATGTTATTATCAATTGAAGGCTATTAAAACTACACTCATGCTATATCAGGACAATTGGGTGGGTCTAATTAAAATTGTTTACAACTTAAAACTAAAAACTTAATTTATAATTAATATAAAACTAATTTAATCCCCTTTCTATTTATGTAGGATGGCATTACCTGGAATATACTCTATATATATATATGCAATGCCAGCAAAATAAAAGAATAGACTAATATTTTAAATTAAATCACTTTTTAAACTATGTGACTTTTAAAACAAACATATATCTGTAATATATACATATGCTGATCCAGTTACAGGCTTATCACTCACATATATACATGTGATCATACATATAGGTTTAAATCTGGCATAGGTATAGGTATGAGGGTAAAATAAGTGAAACAGGCAAGCGATACAAATTGGCTTTTATATCCCCAAACTTACTTAAAAAATGTCTACTTAAATTTAGATGATGATAAATCTTGAAATCACTGGTAACAACTAGCTTTATACTCTCTTGCCTGAAGGTACCTTATGCCTAATTAATAATCCCATGCACTGACCAATAAAAATTTATATACAAACAATACAAATGAAAAACAAACACCATCTAAAATAATTAAAAAAAAAAAACAAAAAAAAAAAAAAACAAGATATAAATTTACTTAATGATATATATGTTAAGAGTAACCCCTAGGTTTGGTTAGATTATTGATTATAAGGGAGGTGTTGATCCATATACTATTTATGATCTCATTCAGGTAGGATCCAGGGGTGACCTATTGTGTTCCACCAGGTGCCCATATTTCCTACATTTCAGTTGGGTTCAGTATGATTTCTTTCTGAACTGGAAGTGCTTGTGACGTTCCTGAGTATGTCCTATTCTTGGCCTCAGAGCTTGAACCCTGACCTGGTTCCCTATTTTAAAATTATATGGATCCTTTTTCTTTCATTTTTTTCTACACTATTTTCTCTTTTAGCACTGACATGACCTTTACTATCCTTTTCCTCAAAAATTATTTTCTCCCAATGAGTCTTGACATCTCCCCCTACATAAACTTCGTTTGTGATTAATTCAAAGACTGGCAGTTTCTAGTGAGTCTTACTGTTTATCCTGCCTCTCAGACCCCACTTTTGTTTAAATTTCTCCCCTACTTCTTCCCACCTAAGAAACATTGTTCTTCCCATTTATGCTTGGCCTTTGGTGCCACCATTCTTCAGAGGACCAGTTTGCACACGAGGCCTCTATTCTTCCTTCAGGATATACTCTGGTCTCTTTTCTCTCTACTTTGCCATTTGGTTCTACCACTGACCATATCTCATTGCACCCAATGCTACTTTCCAATTTCACAGGATGGGTTTCCTTTGGTTTCAAACCCTCTTCTTTTTCTTCCCCATATAGATCACCTCTGTGTCTTCTTTTACCAGTTCTGACCCACCCTATCCAACACTATCTCATAAATTTTCTATATGGATTTCTCTGGTATTTTCTTCCCCTTCATCTATTCTCTCATAGCTTATTTTCTTTTCATCAGTCTATCTATCCCTATGATTGTTCTCCAGCTATTTTTTACTTCCTTACTCTTTGCTCAGATGGGTCTTCCCTCATCTCTACTATATTCTGGTTGATCTGCTTGATCGCTTCTGTTTTTTAAATGATCCCCCCTCATCTCTCCATCCTGTTTCATTCCTTCTACCTCTAAGCCTGTAACTTCCTCAATCTTTACAACACCCCCATCTCTCCATCCTGTTTCATCCCTTCTACCTCTAAGCCTGTCGCTTCCTCCATCTTTACAACACTTTGTTCTATCTCCTGTTTCTTTAAATTATCACCTTTTTCCTGATCCTTCCTCTCTATGCTATCCTGCTCCTTCATAGCATGTTCATGTTTCTCTGCCTCTTATCGAAGTAAAGCCTTTACTATTTTCTTCAATATCCATTTCCTTGATTATCTGTTGTCTTCTTTTGTGCCTAGAATATTGTTTTCATAATTTTCTTCCAGGTCTAAAACCCCCCTTGGATATCTGGCCTCCATCTCTCAAACTTTCTTTCCATTTCTCTACCCTCACAATCTTCACACTACTATCCATTTATGGTTGTGATCCTAATTTCCTATTTTACTTTGTGGTGATGATATAGTAAAGAAAAGATTTATAATATATTGTTTATATGGCTCCTCACCACTCTCCCCCCAGAAATGGCTTAGTGTATGGTCCCCTCCTTTACCAGCCTCAGCCCACTATAGATTTAACTAACTCATTCTATCTCCCATCATTCTGATTTGTAATGCCATACATATTTATCTAACTTATATATTCACAAAATTAAATTATGGTAATAATACAATATACCCATTTCTTATATATACTTAAAAATAAAATTTTACATGATAAATCTTATAAAAGTGAAATCTTACCCAAAGTGCCTGTTTCCTTCCTATTCTAAGCTGCAATTGTTTCTATAAAAAAACATAAAAGATTCACCAATGTATTTATTATTAACTATGCCAGTTTAGTTTTATTTGTGTACCCCATACATTAATCTGGTCCATTAACCTCATTTCACTGTCTGAATCCAACTCCAGGTAAAATATAATTAAAAATATTGGGTTTACCTTATTTTTTAACTCCTTTCCCCCACTCGTGATGATACAATTTGTATGATGGTGACTCATAGACCCTGGGCATCAGCCATCAGTGAGCAACTAAAGTTACACATATACATAATACATTCATATATTTTAAATTAATACTCCAGACCAGTTTCAGTAAAATTCCCAAATAGTTTCACATCAATTGCCCTATGTGTATAAATCAACCCCGTGTCAACAAGAGAGAAAAATATTCATCAAAGTTTCAGGTATTAGCAAAAAAATTTACATATATAGTCTGGAAATACAAAATTTATATCCACACCCTATATCTTGTAACTCCAAAATATGACTAACGGGATTTACATTTTAAAACAAGTGAGAATTTTTTTTTGTTTTACTACACATGATTTATCCCATGTCAATATATTACATACATATATAACAACAGGCATATTTTAACAAAATTCTGAGAAAAAAAATTATACATCTATAGTTGCTGACATAGAGCATGGAGAAATTAAATAATTCAGGGTTATGTGAAAAAAGTTCAGCATCTGGGGGAAAAAAAATTTACTTATATAAATGAGGGGGAAAAATTTTTTTTCACATATATACTGACAAATTAAAGGACTTCCCATGATCTCAGGGAGGATGGATATGTTATTTGAAGGCCTTAAATTGTGGTGCCAGAATCCGGAAAAAAAAATTATACCTATGTAACAGTAATATTTGTACATCCACGCAACAAAATCCAGAGTATGGGTGGAACACACAAAAACTGATCGAATCTAGATGGGGAGATCCAGAGCATGATCAACATTCACCCCTACTCCCTGATTTAATACCCTATGAATGACATTTCCAAAGTCATACATGAGTTTAATTTATAATTGCATGCTAGCAGTAGCAAAGATGGAGCAAGAGACTCTGGGAATAAATGACTAAATTACCATTAAATTAGCGGAATACACATACGGCTAAATGAATTAACAATTAATCACTAAGTCAAATAGAGAGGCATTCATATATATAATGATGTACACACAAATCAATATGGAGTTGGATGCGAATTGGTTTGCAAGCAATAAAGAAATAGAAACGAGTTATATTTTAAATAATAATTTAATAAATAAAATAAAACAATAATTATATAATCGATCCATGGGATATTATGCTCGCAGGCATAACAAAATTAATGAGATTGGCAGTTACATGTTTTCTCATTATATATATATTTAACCAAAATAATCTGCAGTGATCATATTTATGCCTATATTAATATGCCAAATCCTAGTTAGTTTGCAGTCTGCCAAATCACATGGAACATATTAGCCAAAGGTATATAACTAAACATACAGAGCTGTGGCATCTGTCTATATAATCAGGCTCAAAGATATGCAGGTTAGCATAATAATGTAGATTAGGGTTCAGCTGAGCACTTAATAATCATTTAACATAATAAAGAAAACTGGTTTATGCTAGATCTACTGACATGCTATGGCACATATTAAAATATTAATAAAGATAAACAGGGTGTAAGTGGGTTATTATTCATGAGCTTCAGTATTGGATGCCTGGTGCCCTAAGACCTAACGACTTGCTATGAATATGAGAACATTAATAGTTCAGGGAGTCAGATAAGCTTTAATAACAATCTAGATCTTTGTTTTCCAGTTCTAAAATACATTGCTTTACTTGAACTAGAAGTATGAGGGTGACCTCCACCAGCACTCATAAGAAAATATGCAGCAGGCAGTTAGTATACTATAGGTACTTAGTAACAACATGGTCTTAACCTATACATATATAAAATATAAATGTGTTTAATTGATTTAATGTGCCTTAAAATAGATAGCATTTATTTGCATATCTATATAACCCAGTGCTCAAGACTAGTATCTCAAACATACTACTTAGGGACTGAATTAATTAATAACCCATATTAATATACAATCCTGCATTTTTAATATATATTAATCTAGGGAGGAGAAAGCATATTTGAAGGACAATTACTGATAAAACATTATAAATATGCTTTAATAATATCCCTTTGGTTAGTTCCTATGATATATGGATTACATATATTCAAAGTTATAATTTATAACTATAGCTAAGCAAACTACAACTTTATGTAGGATGTTACTGATTACTACAATATTAATACATAAAATTAATCAGTCTAAATAATAATAAGATCTTGAAACAGTGAATTGGGAGTAATAACTAAAATATTTAATATTTATTAAAATGAAGATATACTCACGGTTTCAAGTTAGTTGGCATATTAAATACACACACTAATAAAATGGTGAAATTAGGAAAGCAAATTGAAATAGAATAAAGAGGCATAAAAGACTGCAGTAAATTATAGTTTAAATTAAGTTATTTGAGTGTTTTATATTTTAAAATAACTATTTTCAAAGTACAAGTTTTAATTTCAAACAAGATTATGTTTACACTAATTAGACTTTATGAGATTCATTTACAGAATTTAAGAAAACAAATTTTAAAGATGGATACATTATATAGTTAGCTTAGATAAATTTTGAAAGGTTAAGTAACAGAGCTCTGCAGCAGTTAGAAATGTTATCGATTTTTTTCATAGCAACTTCAGGCATACTGGGCATTCATGTTGGGAGTTTTTCTTCTTGGGTAGGTGACTTGGTTTCCATGGAGATTTTCCTACAATGGGCTGATTGGCTGGAATGTTATCCATTGAATTTTAAAAGACAATGGGCTCCCATTTTCTGCAGGAAAAAGTGGCAAGCTGATGCCTCCTTACCCTGCCATTTCAAAGGTAAAACGTGTGGATTCAGCTTATGCCTTGGCACAAACAACATAGTATATATTTTTGTGTATAAAAATTTCACTATTTATACCCTTTTGCCCCTGAACATCTTGGTTGTTTACCAGTTTGTACTCAGCTAGAAAATCCTTTGAAATCCAACCCATTTAATTACTTAAATCCTAACCTTAGCCTGATGTCATTCTTTAAATCTCAAATTGTATTGTTCTATAATTTATGACTTCGCTAATTTCCAAAAAATATTAATTCTAAGAAATGTTATTGTCAATTTAAGGCTATTAAAACTAGATTCATGTTACATCAGGACAATTGGGTGGTCTAATTAAAATTGTTTACAACTAAAAACTGAATTTATAATTAGTATAAAACTAATTCTTCTACTATATATGTAGGATGGCAGTACCTGGAATATACTCTATATATAAGCAATTCCAGCAAAATAAAAGATAAAATAGACTAATATTTTAAATTTCAATCATTTTTCAAACTACACGACTTAAAATAAACATTTACCTGTAATATATACATATGTCAATCCAATTACAAGCTTATTACTCACATATATACATGGAATCATACATATATATTTGCCCACTCTTGTTGTTTAGGTACTCTGAGAGGGTTTAAATCTGGCATAGGTATAAGTATGAGGGCAAAACAGGTGAGCAATAAAAATTGACTTTCAATAATAATTTTCAGTATCCATTTTTCACAACCATAATAATTCATGTATTTATGGTTTTAACTTCAATTACAACAACATTAAAATATTGCAAATTGAAAAAAATAACAAAAGAAAAATAAAAGAGGCTATGCTAATATACAAATACAAACATGACTTAATTAATAGGCAGGCAGCAAATGTTAAGATCATGGAATTGTGGGAAGATTAGCCTTTCAAAGTGTTAGTTGACAAAGACTACAAGGATAGTCAAAAGTGCTACTTAATGGATAAAATTTTTTAAAATATATCTGATTACTATATTTATAAATATTCAATTATATAATTATGTATTGAAACAGATACTGTAACAGTATATAATATGCCATTAACATTAATTTAAAATTAAAATAAAAAGTTTGTAAATAAATTTATTAAAAACAAATTAAAAAGAGTTGTTTAATGTATATAATATATCTCACAGATGGAAAGAAAACTTTAAAAGTATTTTTATTACTTATTTAAATGAAATAAAAAATATTTGAATGTACTTTTTTATAAATAAAAAAAAAGAGTAAAGATTTAAAGATTAATATTGAAACGGAAATCTCCAATCCCTTTCCGTTTCACCATCAACCTAATGACCTCCTACTCGTCTGAACTAATTTCGAACCTATCTTAAATATAAAAATGTTAAATGTAAAAATGTTATATATAAATCGAGCAGGAAAACTTTGCTATAATTGCCGCTTAAATGGCATTATCCATTTACATACGAAGACACGCTATAATTAGACAGGTTTGATAAAATTATAGCGGAGAAATGCTCATAAATTATTATAAAATGTTTTATTAATTTTCGGTCAATTCTAAATTATATTTTGCTATTATATTCGTATGTGGATGGATAATTTAAACCTTGGAATAACGGCAAAATGATTCATATATATTTAAGTTTAAATAAAAGTAATGTAAATGTTTTCTTTAATTTATTTAACGGTTTTCTGATTTAATGTTTTACATATATAGTTGAAACAAGTATTTTCTTTAAATTTGCTTTTTTTTAATAAACAAATATGTTAAAAGTTATTTAGTTTTATAAAATAAGAATTATCTGTTCGCAATTAAAAATGAGAATTTTTGTAAACAAGATATCAATTACTGACACACCCGGGTAAAAAAGTAAAATCTGTTTTCTGATTGATTTTTGTTTGCAACAAAAGACTTTTTCATTAAATCAGAATACCGTTCCTTCTGCTAAGTAATAACACCTGAAAAGGAATTTAATTAATGAAAATGAATCAAATTATATAGTTTATATATTTTGATACATTTTTTTTAAGGAAATTAAATATAACACCTCGGAGATTTTATCAGTTGTTGTAGAAATTGAATTATATTATTTTGCTTTAATTAAAAGTCAATTGGTCCCGAGGCTTACGAAATTCCAGAAAGGTGTTAAAGTTTAGTAGAAGGATATAAATAGGCCTTATTTTAAACGGGAAGGGAGAATCCATCTTACTTTTGAAGAGAGTCAACAGGAGATGTTTTATTATTGTTCAACCTTAACATGTCTGGCTAAAGTCAGGCAAAATTTTGCTGCTTTCCCGTGATGGAACACCTAGTTCAATCCATCAAATGCCAAAGGAACAACCAAGCTTACACCAACTAAATTTGAAGATGCCATAAGCCGTAAAAATAATTTGCCTTCGTTCCGATTTCAATCCAGCTAAAGAAACACTATTTTAAAAATCGTCTCCCAACTAAATTGAAGATGCCATAAGCCGCCAAAGAAGTCACCTTCATTTCCAGCTCGAATCTCTCCTTAGCTACAGAACTATTTTAGTATTATTTAAAATCGCAGAGCTCTGTGTGCATTTCAAAAACATTCATTATTTCTTCAAAAACAGGTTAGCTAACCATATTATTGAAATTTCTATCTAAATTGTTTTCGAAATAATATTTAAATGAAATACTTTTTGCTAATACAATAGTGTAAACTGTCTAAATTGTTTCCTAAAATATTTTAATTCTATAAATGAAATACTTTTGCTAAATTTCTGTTAATGTTTTGCTATATAATTTAATCACTGCAATTATATTTTGCTTTTCTTTTGCTTATTTTATTTATTATTAGTTATGCCTATGTTTCGAAACGGCGTGCATTTAATTATTAAAATGTTTTTAAAGATATGAATTTAAAATCTCTGTATTATTATTTATATAGTGTCATTTCGTGCGCTGTTTCGAAACCTAAATTTATTTTGTCATTTATTAATTAATATAAACATAAAATGTGGCTTTTCAACCTTTAATTATTATTTTATTAAAGATTAAACTAGCCTGGAGTGCAATCATAAGTATATTTTTTTAGTAAAGTATTCGTAAGTCCCTTATTAAATATACTTTTCCCCCTTTTAAAAGTTTAGTAGTTATAGATAACTAAAGAGATTGAACGGGATAAAGTAAAGTTTGTAGCTATATATTCCTGTCAGTAGCATATCATATTTCTCATGCTACAGAAGAGTTGGCTCTTTTGATCAAGCTGATGATCTAGTGTTCATTTAATATATGATCTTTAATTTATAATATCCTTCGGCTTGGCGGATGTGGGATTTATTAATATTTTCTCGTTGTGCTGTTCTTTTTGATATATATATAAGATGGAGCCATGGTAAGTCCAGCCCATCTTCTCTTATGGGTAGTGCAATAGCGAAGTCTGAGCTACGGGCCAGATTAGCATGTAAGTCCCCCGCCTCTGAACCAAATAAAGGTTCCCCATTAGCAGCATGATGACCGGTTCTTGGGTAAACCGTTGTTTGTCACAAAAACCCTAAAACTATTCTTCCATCCGCAGAGCCACTTTATTATTATATTTTACTTGTGCCTAGCATATTAGTAAAATCGTTATAGCCAACTCTTTCCTCCCTAATATGCAGTCTTCGGCATTGAACCGAAGCATTCTTGAAAACCCGTTCGATCTAAAGCTATCTGGGACGCTTTAAAAGCCCATAGTTAAAATAAATTTCTTATAATTAAGATGTATTAAGTTTCACTCCAGACTTGGTTTGATTTTACGTAAAAGAGCCACTCGAACTGATTATAAAAGGACATAACAAATAAGTTAATGTAGTGATTAGTTGTATAGCAAGATATTTGGCTCCATTGAATCATAGCCACAAACCTATTTTGCCAACAACAATTGTCAATAAATATATTTTAATTCATCATATATCAGTTTCTGTCTCATTATTAAATCAATCCAATTCACTAATTGCCCATAAGTATTCATTCGTAAAGCCCCTATTATTTAAATATGTTAGATTTTATCTGTGGAATGTATAGTATTTAAGTTGTTTATATATATGTTTAAGTCCATGAGTCTTATTGTTTTCTCCGATTTGCTAGTGGGCCGGATGAAGAATTAAATCTCGTGTACTACCATTGTTATGTTATCCATTGGGTGTAAGATCTGGTGCTTGGAGAGTGGGTTCGAATCCAGGCTGGTCCCTGACCTAAATCTCGGGCTTGACTGGGTTTGAAGTACATTTTGTGAGTTCCAGCTCGTGTTAGATGGATAAGCATGTTTTGACTGGCACAATATTTGTTTAAAGTAACATAAATGAAAATAGGTAATCTCAAAATGGAAATGATTGTTCTTTTAATTAAACGAAAAAGCAAACTAGCCCTTGGGGTTTTTATATAAAAAAGTCAAATGAAAGATATAGATAAAATTGGAAAGTTTGTTTCCCACTCTGAAGCAGAATGTCCAATAGAAGCAGCAACCAACGCTCGGACACTAACGAAAATCATTGATTGTTCAGTGAATCTGGACAATTTGTATAAAAAGAAAAATATTAAAACTGAGAGTTAGTTACAGCTTGATTTTTTTGAGAAGGGTGAAAAGACACTTTTCACTCTCTCTTATTTCAAATGAAGTGACTGTTAATTTATGAATGGCACTATTGTAGACCCGAATCATATGGGTACTGCAATAAAATAGGACCAGGATTGAACCAGCTAAGGCCATCTCCAGAACAACAGACCGGTCTTCCATGAAAGACTTCACAGGAATTGGCACCAGGAACCAGGAGCTCTTCTACTGTAAGATATGAACTGTAAAATTTTTAAAAAGTAATTAAGAACTTTCATCAAGATTTGACAAGCTTTTAATAATCAACTTAACCCAATTTTTTAAGATGAACTTTAATCTGACTTTTAAAATTTCAAAATCAATTATTAATGTTTAATTTTACATATTTGAGTTTGCTGATTTAATCATATCCATTTTTTATTAATATTTATTGACTAAATTAAATGTAATAAATTTAAGTTGGTGTAGATAGCTGCATAGATTCATTAATGTTTAGTTATCTATTTATTTTTTATTAAAATATATAAATATCGGTCAATATGACACCTCATGCTGAGTGTTCAAATGTATTTATTCGTATATCTTTTAAGTTATTGATGTCAATGCGGCATCTTATGATGAATGCCATTGAGTTTATTGTAAATTTCTCTCTGCAATTCCATCAATAACTTTATATTTTAATCATTTGTTTATTTTGAATGGGTTTTAATTTCAGGCTATTTGTCTCATAGTTAGGTCGATGCCGGTGGAGGGATATATGGGTGTTTATATCAATGTAATGTAATGTGAAGTATGTTTAGCATACAGAGCAAAGCCCAATTGAATACATGACCCAAAGATGTAATCATTGCATTGCAATGGACACAGATGTATTTCCTGCACCATTGACCCTTCTAGCTCTATGGATAGGGACAATAAGTTGGCAGTAAGACCGCTCTCCCCCATACATAACACTTCTCTTTTAAATTATTTTATATACATGATTCCTTTGCCAGACAGATGCACATTCCTGTACTGGATGAAGATCATGTTCTTCAAATAATATCACACAGCAGACACACATTTCTGACTGCATGGTTTTATGCTAGCATCTTCATATTGCATTGGTTGCATTCATATAGCAGGAAGCAAGCGTTGGTCTGGTTACAAACTTTTAATCTGAGATTGAACGATTGTTTTGAAAAGTTTTTAACTGAGTAATCTATGAGCCTATCTATACTCAACATTATAAAACCAACTTTTATAAAATGTCCATCTGTGCGGACTTTCTTAATAATTTAAATTTAAAAAAAATAATAACCAAATTAAAATTAATATTAAAATCTAAGCAAGATAAATTTTATTCCTCAAATTTTAAATATTTATATATGTGTGTTAATAAATGTTTTTTGTGTGTTATTAGTGGCAGTGGCTTATTATTTTTTTAAATATTAATATATTTTGAGAATATAAATCTTTATTAAAACTTATAAGAATTTATATCGTAAATTAACTCTGCTGCTCCACAAGCTATTGACTGGGGCTAACGGTCAAAATATAAAATAAAGTGGGATCTTAACTTACGTATCTGCCTACTATATAAAATTTCCAGGTTCAAATAATCTGGTGATGCCCTGTACGGCAGATATGATAAGACACTAACAATTTCCAATTCTCTCCGACTGTTATATTTTAAAATGTTAAGATCATGGAATTGTGGGAAGGTTAGCCTTTCAAAGTGTTAGTTGACAAAGACTACAAGGATAGTCAAAAGTGCTACTTAATGGATAAAATTTTTAAAATATATCTGATTACTATATTTATAAATATTCAATTATATAATTACATATTGAAACAGATACATTAGTTTATATTTAGTTCCATTCTCACATTCAAAATGATTCAAAATAATTTCAGAGTTGGAGCAATAAAAAAATGCATAGTTTTCACGAATGCAGTTCATCAAGAAAGGTAAACAAACTATAATGATTAAAATCATTTTTTTTAAAGAAAGAAAAATGATAAAAGCTTTAAAGAACAAGAATTTTTCTTTTTAATAAAGAACAAAATTTCTTATTAATGAAATTGAAACATTAATAAATAAATGTTTAATAAATTGGGATTTAATATGTCATTTGTGAACTAGATTAAAAATCTAAAAATACGTTGTTGTTGTTGTTGTTTTGTTAGTTACCTTTGGCTAAATAACACATGAAAGTAGATCCAAGAGAAATCAAGGTGGGGAAAAAGAAAACATATCACCAAGAAAGGTATTCTCAGCAAGGCATACTATTGGTTAACTATTGAATTCAGTTGAAAGATATAAAAAGGGGAGTAATTTTATGATAGGATTCTGGCAGAAGTTTCTATCAGTAGCATTCTACAAGAAGCAATCTATCAAGCACAACTATAAATGGTATCTGAAGATTAAAACTCCCAAGATGTGTGAGTAGGGAATTATAGCCTTTTCCTTTTCAGCCTGCCCCATGATTAACTTATTCAATATCTGCTTGTGGAACATCTACATCCAAAAGGATAACTAAAGCAAGATGCCTGTCATTTAAATGCCATTTAACAAAGCCACTAGCAAGCAATCCTGGAAACAGTAAAGAATAAATTACAGTAAGAAAGCTTTGATATTTCTCAGAAAATAATATTATTAAAATGAAAATATATTTAATTAAAATGCAATTGAAATACAGTGAAATGTCTGTAGTATTAATAGAATCTAATATTAAAGTTATCTTATTTTCTGTTCTAAACGATCTATCCCAAGAGGTAAAGAAAGTGGCATATTTAAAATGATTCTGTTAACTATTGATTTTGTTTTTAAAATGAGCATCAATGAAAATTATAAGAATGTGCTTCTAACCCAGATGAAATTAGCAAATATACAAAATGAATGTATTTAGTAAATTTATACTATATTATGAATAAATTCAGACATTTAAATATGATTTAGTATGTAAATAAAATGTAATGGTTATACATGTATAATGAACCACATACTTGGATAAATTGAAAGATTAAGAAATCTTTTTTTTTAAATTTTGACTACTCTTAGAAAAGGAATATAAACACTGAATTAAAACATGTTATAGGTATGAGTTGAGAAGTAAGAGTACCAAAACAATGTCATGGTTAAATATACAATGATATACCCAGAGTTATTGATGTGTATTCAGATAAAATATATTTACTAGCTTGAATAGGTTATATATATGAGTCTTATGAAATTGAAAATACCAGTTACCAAATGAAGTAACAAAAAGTCTACACATGTGAATTAATGACAAATCTGGATATGAATATGTGAATACCAAATAAATGCATTTGCAAGATGAATTGAGATCTGGACAGATGGAAATACATACTTATATTTTACCTGAATAACCAATGGATATAAATGTGCTTATATCGATCGATTCAAATCCTGAAATGGATAACCAATGTACCTAGGATAAAAGTGCTTATATTATTGATTCAAACCTGGAATTGGATAACAATGAATAGAAATATATTTATGCTTTGACTTATCTAAAATTAACTGGAATAATAGAAATGCTCGTCTGTAAAGAACCTATTCATACATGAGTTAATTTAAGCCACATTACATGTGACAACTACCTGAAAGATTACAGATCAAAATTAAGTAAAACTCGAATTAAATAAATGCTATCAGTTGTCTTCATTATTATCTCTGATGTCTTCATATATTGTACTCCTCTCTGTGAATTAACTAAATAACTAAAGATGTAAATTGTTAAAGAACTATTGAAAGAAAGACTTTATTATACAACAAATTACATTCTTTAATTCATATTGTACTATTTATTATTGGAAGTATACCAAAAAGACACAATGGACTGTAAATGAAATATTTTGTTTGAATTAAGTGAAACTTTGAATTAAATGCTATCGGTTGCCTTCATTATTATCTCTGTTGTCTTCATTTATTGTATTCCTCTCTTTGGATTAACTAACACTAAGTAACTAAAGATGTAATTTGTTAAAGAACTATTGAAAGAAGGACTTTAGTATATTCTTACTAAATTGCCCTCTTTAATTCTCAATGTACTATTATTGGAAGTAAGCTGAAGAGATACAAGGGAGAGTCAATGAAATATTTTATTTGATGTTTGAAAGATGATTATTCAAATCTGTTTTGTTAAATAAATTATAATAAACAAGAAATTTTAATACCTCGTCTGTGTCATTTTGCATCAATTGTATTATTGCACTGGTCTACAGGAATTTCGTACTTCCTGTGCTATGCTTGGCGTAACCAAGCCCTGGTAAGTAAGGTTGTAGTGAGCTGGAACTCTAGTGGTACTGTTTGGGGAATCTCAAACCTAGAAATTTCTAGATGTTTCCAGTCTCTATGGTGTTACATTCTCTGATGTGTAGGAAATATTATTGTAGGATCGGTAAAATTAAACATTGAGTGAAATCAATCTTTGTTTGCTTCCTGCAATATGCTCATTGGGAAATAAGACCGACCAAGCAAAAGATGGTAAAAAGGTTTGTGTTACAGTATATTGCTTTGAAGAAGTACAGACATCGAATTATAATATTACATATATAAAGGTTTGTAAGATTAAATTTTCAAATAGAATTATAAGTTAAGGAAATTGATAATAGAAGGAGTTGTATTAAAGGAGTCTATATTATTGTTTTTTATGCTGGGTTTGGGAAAAGATAAGGGGGATTTAGATATGAAGGCCATAGAGTAGACAAAGATTATGTTGTGGAAATGGGATGGAGCAGAATATGGGAAAACTTAGAGTGGGGAATGGAAAATAAAGTGGCTAACAGGTTTCTCTGGGCATAATTGCTGAGAGATTCCTCATTCCGTTTAAGAAGCAACTATACATCACATCACATAAAAAGAAGTAGAGTGGTGGGTCATGTGAAAGTCTTTGCTCATATACCTTATATATTAAATATAAAAGGAAGATAAGAAATTTGAAAAAAGTCAGTTATTTTAAAAGATAGAGGAGGTTAAGAACGGTAAGTTAAAATGAATAGGGAAATTATTAAAGAGAATAAAATAAAAAATATTATTAAAGAATAAGATTAGAAATAATAAAATGGTTAAAGTTAAATTTATAGGTATTAAAATAAAAGATAATAAAATATATTAGATAATAATGTAGAAAAGATAATGGATAAAAAGTAGAAAATAAAATAAAATTGATAAAGAAGTAATAAAGGTTAGTTTTAAAAAAATTAAAAATAAAATGTTTTTTAAAAAATAATAATATAAAATTGTGTATTTGATATGTCTTTTTGTGTATATATATATTTATATGTAGGTTATATGTGTGTGTGAATGTATATATATATAATAATTTGTATATGTGTATGTATGTTTTGAAGATATGTATATATTTTTATATACATATGTATATATATAAATAAAATGTCCATTAATTCAAACAAAATGGTAATTATAATAAAAATAATAAATTTAACTGTAATAAACTATTAAAAACAGTCTTTAAATCTGCAGAAGTACTTTCGGTTAATTTCTTAATCCTGCCTCAACTGCCATTAAACTAAAAAAAAAGAAATTAATGGGAAGCAAATGTCATCAATTCAAATTCCATGAATACCATATTTTAATGTGTATGTATGCATATTTTTATATGTATATGGAGTAATGGTTATAATTTAGATATTTTATATGAGAGATGATAGATCTGCCTTATATATTCATTATTTAAAATACAGACATAAAATAGATTGTGTAAAAAATATAAAACCTTTAAATTATATTAAAGAACCTAACAGAAGGAAGATATATGAAACCAATTACATTAATTATAACAAAAATAATTGGATGAACATATATAAAACATCAACTAATTTAACTAATAATTGGCTAATGACAAATGAATAGAAAATTATAAAGCTTTTTTTTAATGCGTTAAAAATATTTGTATGATTTTAATGTTATAGTTAAATTGGTTCTTTATAATTTTCCAACTGATGATGTATTACCCTGAAGCCATGTCAGTCTGATCTTCAGATCTTTAAGATAATATCTCCAAGTGATTTGCGGACAAATGCAATCATTAAAATTTGTCTGCAAATCATGTGGATCTGGTATGTTAAAGATCACAAGATCAGACTGATATGGCTTCAGGGTAATATGTCATTGGTTGGGAAAAAATGTACATGCGTGCATCAAAATAATTTAGAAATTAAAAGTAATTAAGTGTAAGTTTGATAATTTAGAAATTGAAAGTAACTAAGTGTAAATTTTATAATTGTACAAAATTTTTTTTGTAAATTTAAAATAAATAGACAAATAAAGAACACTTTTCCTGATTATCTGGCATTATTAATGGTGACCTGGACAATAACTTAAAACATACTCTATATTACGAATTTTTATAATAAAAAAAAATCAAAAAAATGTACTTGCATGAAAAATTATCTTATCTTTACAACAATAAAGATGGTATTTAACTCAATTATTCATGTTAAAAATATATAAAAAAAAACAATTTGAAAATGTGTCTCATTTTTTGATTGAAAATTAGAGAAGTCAGTGTGATGGGCCGAAGGCACGGTCAATACATTGCTCTAGTCTAAAAAAACCTATATTATGATTTACAAAACTACCAACAACACCAGACACTGTATTACTCTCATAGCTGTAATTTTTATAATTGTGGATGAATTTAAAAAAAAAAAATTCTGTATAATATAATTCAGAAATTAAAAATAAAATTAATTAATTGTACTTTTTATAATTGCAGAAGAATTTACAAAATAATATACATCAAAATGACATTATTTATTAGAAACAAAAATGAAAATTACTTACAAATAGCGTTCGCTGTGGTGGACTAGTAGCAAAATCACAAAAGACAGACAAATGACAAAATTTCCCAAAGCTCTCTCCGATTTTTAAATCTCGCGGGTCAAAAAATCCAAAAATTGGATTAATCATGTCAGTGTCTTGGTTGCCATGACAACATTGTCATGTTATTATCGACGATGTTGACTAGAAGGAAAATGGGTAAGTATAAAACATCATTGGTTGAATAATACTGAAACAGTCAGCTTGTATAATCTAACTGTTTCACCTACTATGTTCTATAGTAATATTCATATATATATAAACACCACCAAACTCTTGTATATATTAGTAATAATACTAGGAAAACCCACCTAAATTTAAATGTAAATAAGTACAATCATATGTGTGTGCGTGTATATTTAAGTATATAAAGAAATATTCATTTATATAGTCATGAATCTCTAAAATATGCACATATATAGATTGTTAATAATTACTAAATGAAAAATGAATTGTATGTGTAACTTTAGACTACATATATGCTAGAAAATAAATGTTAATAGGATATAAAACATAACGTTTTCTCTAATTTTAAATATTTATTAAATTATTTATATTCGAAATTTAATAATTCTGCATATATCGGTAAATTAGAACGGTCAGGTTACATATATAATAAGATGTTTTTCACAAATCTTAGATTTGTTTTTCTAGCCAAAGTGATGCCAGAACAGTTAATCATTACTGGTATGAGATTAATTAAAATTTATATTTAGAATTAAATTTAGAAAAATGCATAAATTACGGCATGCCATTGTTTTTTTTTTGACCTAATTAAAAGTAGACACAGCAGGCTCCCGCTATATCTGGTGATTATCTTATAAGCTAAGAAAACACATCTAAGTAAATAATATAATGAAGGAGAGGGGGTATATGGCTATATAAGCAATAGCAGCCATTTTTCAAGGCAATTCTCAATCAATTGAACTCAGATTTAATTTGTAACTGTAATAAGGTTAATAATCAGCATGTCGGAGTAATAGGCATAAACTCTTGCCTTCTGCCCGGTGAAAAGCTACCTAAGCTGGAGGAATATGAACTAATCCCCGCAAGAACTTAAAGAGGTCCCACTATGCAGAGAGAACATGCCAGTAGAAAGAAAGAAAAGAGAAGCAATGGTAAATACTCCTTCCATTCTAAAACTTTCCACTAAAATCAACTTTAAAATGCTAGCTTAATCTTAATCTAATGGCCATCCTAATAATGTAAACTAAACTTCTGTAAATTTTATTTTATTTTACTTTTAATCTTAAAACTTGCCTAAACTGTAATGATTTTAATAACTTTATTTAAACCCTAAAATCTTGCCTGATTTGAAAATACATTTAAACTGATGTAAAATGATTTGAAAATAAGTTTAATATCTGATTCTATAATTCCATAATTAATTTGATAAATGATTTCATTTAATATTTAATAATTTGATTTTATGTATTGGTTTACTCATAGAAAATAATGTTTGATTTAGTTATGTATTAATTTTATTTTAGGAAATTAAATGCTATCCAATTTTAAATTGCTAAAACATAAAATTTAAATGTTTATATAAATTTGGTAACGTATAATATGTAATAAGCTGTTTTAAAGTAATAATTAAAGTATTTATGCTAATTTATACATCTTAAGTTAATGATAATACTTGCCGTCATTAGTCTTAAACTTAGAATTATTGAAACTAAATCAATCATATTTTAGCGAATGTCGCATAATCTTAGTTTTAAACTAAGCAGATTTCAAATTTCACTTGCGTGAAATTTTATCATATTTTAAATATTGCATTTCTTAATTAAATCTATGCCAAATCTTATTATTTTAGTTATGTTGTATTGTTTATGCTATAAACATTCAAAACCGAGCTTTATTCGTAATTAAACTATTAGCAAGAATTAAATAAAGATTCTCTCGCATATATATGTCAGTTCGCATATATATGCAACATGTGTAATTATACACAAACTAAAAAGCTGTTTTGAAATGGATAAAATATTTTGAATTAAAGATAAATACAAACGTACCATCATTTTTAAATAGATTTGCTTTTAAAGTTAATATTTTAACCAATATTTAGTTAAAGTGATAAGATGCAATATAAATCTATAATTCTGTATTTTAATTTCCCCATATGCTGTAATCCTCCTTAATTAAATGAAAGCCTATATAGATAGCTTTGTAAATTGGATTCGCAAACTTTCCTAAATAGTATAATTATACATACTATAACATGAACTGATATAGGGTAGTTTCATGAAGGAAACTTTTAATTTAGTGTCTTAATTTTATAATATGATTATGTAGTCAGTGGTGCATATGTGTCCTTATGAAAGGCTACAGCGTACTCACTTGTTGCTGCTTCTTTAATGGTTGCATGTGGTCACGCTGCACCATTATATTTAGTTCGGGCAATTATCTTCTTCAGATGGTGACTGGTACAGGCCAACCCATTTTGCATCTTTTAAATGGAGCATGAGACTCACCCAAAGTGTAAGACTCCCCCACACTTATCAAGTGCTGAATCTGCCGGACTAAAAAGGCCTCCTATATCACAGCAATGAGTTCGGTCACAGGGAACCATTACTTGGTAAAAATCCCATGAATAAGGCACATATGAGACGCAAAAAGACTCAGAGTTATATATTTTCTATATGCACTAGTATCTGAAGTCTAGTTCCCATTAATCAGTTCATCCCGCCATTATAATAATTATCTCAGCTTTGATCTGAACTAGAATCCAATTTAATTGTATATTAACTATGTAGAGAATATATTAATTATTCATGCTATGTTTTTTATTAAAATTTATTATCACTTCCGCTAACCTAGAGCAAATATAAATCCTATATAGCATAAACTAGGCATAGATACCATGAGCAAAGTCATCTTGTTATAAAATATATTAAGCTCATGAAAATATAATTGTATTATAATTTCATCACCTGTGAGTGATAGAAACATATATATATATATACTGAAATAAATTAACTGTAAGCTAAAGTAAGATCACCTGTCTGTGACTAAAGTTATATATATATAAACCGGAAATGCATAAACTTCCAAACTTTAATATTTGTACTAGAAAGTTATAATCACTTGTTAGTGATTTATCCTATATATGCAAACCAAATCGTGTAAACTCAGACATCCAAAATTATTTCTAGTAATCCATCACTTGCACGTGAATCCCATTATATTGCAAACATCCCTTAATCACCTGCATGTGAGATCAGACACCTACCATAATATTGTATTAAATTATTGTTTTATATTTTAGGTTCATTAAATTAATTTTAAATTTACTCTTGCTTCATGTCTTGGTCTTGCTCACCGACTCACAAATTATTTAGTATTTAATAATTATTTCCATTATTCAATAAAATCTTATAAATGATTAATAGTCATAAGTATGCCATATGATACCCATGTAGTTGTGCTAAATAAAATGCCTATTGTTCCCCGTCTTATGCTCTGCTGATGTGCTACTGCCAGCACATGAAGAAGAGAAATACTGCTGTGACCTCAACTGTGTCATTCATAAGGTGGTAAGTCTGTGAGCAATGGTAGAGGAACTAGGGTTAGGCCAGAGCTGTGGCTTCCACCACCATAACCCTGGTCAGCCTTAGGATGATCTATCAGAGTTCTAGGTTTTGTTTGACAAATGCACATATTTGACCATTACAATACTAAAGTACTCTACTTTCATTTACTATGATGGTCACCAGGGGCAGGATCCAGTGGTAACCTGTGTTTCCACCTCCTTGACTACCTTCCTGATCATAACCATTGCCTGCTTTATCATTTTATCCATCTTATCTACTGCGGGTGTCAGATTTAGGGATTTTCTCACTAGCACCTCTGTAGTTTATCGCCTTAGTGCTATTTTTTGACCTACTCCAAGTACCTCTGTTTATTATTGCCATAGAACCCCTTCTAAACATATCATCCCTCTCATGGTTTGGCATCTAGGCTCTATCCTCCTAATTTTCTCTGGGGGTTCTCTATGGAAGGGCATATAATCTACTGCTGTTAGAAATTCAACCATCTCCTCTACCATTTTAATCCACCAACCCACCATCATTTGCTGTACTGGGCCAGACATATTCTGCTGGATTATTCTAATAATTTGTGTTTCTTTGAATGAATAATCTTAGGTGAACAATTTGTCTTATAAAGAATTGTGTATGGGTTTCTTTATTTATGGTCCTGTAATGTTCCTTTTCGATGGTTGATATTGTAACGGTCAGAAAACGTGTGACTCGTAAACATAGTGCAGAATTCGACCACCATACAGAACAGCAGCACCATCGAGTAGCGAAGCCACCTGTGGTACTGAGTTCGAACATAGTTTATCGGTTCCACAATACAATCCCCGAAACAACGCATCTGATGCGACATTAGTAAATATTTCCTTAGGTACGGTGGTCAGGGATATGCAAGAGACTCATGATTTTCTCGAGTTAGCCAATAACCAAACTAATATTAATTAAACATTCATATTTACATAATCGAGGAAATATTATATAGAATGGGTATCGAATAAATGAAACGTAACTGCAGACATATAGTTTAAAATTATTTATTAACACATTTTAATAAAACAATCATTAATAATAAGATTTTAGGGATTCAAAGCTCCAGTAGCGGAATTTGCGACATGATTATATTTTAAAGAATACATTTATTTATTGAAATATTATTTTATATTGAGGATTTCAGTAGCGGTATTTCCGATACTGAAATGTTTACAAAAGGAATACATTTATTTGTTTAGACATTATTTTATCTTGAGGACTCAGTAGCGGTATTTCCGATACTGAAATGTTTACAAAAAGGAATTCACTTATTTGAAGGCGTAATCTAGCTACCTAAAATTCTCGAGTGAGTATTTCTAATGCATGCATGGAGGGATTTATACCTTTGCAATGCAAGAGTGTAAAGTATGGGTTATAAGAGTAATGGCAGACATATATTTATTTAATTAAAATATTTATTTATAACTAAGGGCAAACATTTATTTGAGAGTGAATTATGAAGATAATGCAGAGGCGGAGTGATATATAGAATAATAAAACTAAGTAAAGGAACACGTGGTACGCTTTAGAAAGGCAATATGGAATGGCAGTATATCGAAAGTGCAATGCCGCGAATGGGTTTATAAGAATATCAGACTGGTCTCTGCCTCGGTCCGACAAAGTAAGGTGTCACATAAGCATAACCAGGGACAAGCGGTACGTGGCGCAATTTACCGCTGGCTGCATGACATTGTCAAATCCTATGGGAGCACCTATTATGCCCGCTTGTGTAGGACGACTGGGGTTAATTTCAACCCTGAAGAATCCGGAAATTTCACGGCGGAATGGGTCATCGCGTCTCTAAACCGTAACACATGTATACTGATAATTGATTATGATGAGATTTAAATAGATTTCTAATTCGGCTCTACATTATCAACATTTACTAAAGAACATTGGTGACTCTCAAAGAAATGTAATTTTCTGGAATTATTCACTGATTATTTAATAAATACAAAACATATATAACTTGGGAATTATTATAACTAATACGTCAGCCATTTGCGAAGTAGTAGACCCCTGCATTACAATAAATGAAGCATTGAATGCGTGTCGATTTATATGAAAGTTAAGTTATTAAAGAAAGTAAATATTAATGAAAATTTGACACGCATTCATTGTTTTAAGCGATCATAGATTTAAACTTTGAAAATTGAAATAATTATGAGCATGCAATAATTAAATAATAACTATAGATAGAAATGTAGATTATAGAAATACGCACCCAAGAAAGACAGAGTGAGGTAAGCTAGATTATTAGAGAAATTAACATATTAAATTAATTATTCAGTTTTAGTTATACATATGGTAGTTTTACATTTTATAATTTAGATAAGTAGTATGAAGAAGAGCTATAGCATATTATTAGAGTACTCTAGAGTTTGAACACAGACAGGTACCTGTTTTATAAGAAGTTTTCTGATTCCATTAATTTAGCAGCAAAAAGTTCACGAGTGGCAAGTCTTTCTTGTATTTAGATATTCATTTAATTTCATGGCAGCAGCAGCTTTCTCATTCATTTCAGGCAGCAGATCTTCATGGTGAATTTATGACGGGCAATGAAAGTTCAGCATCCGATAGGCCATCTCCCGGTGGAGAATAATCTAGGTGCTTTACTCGGTCATACCTTGGCAGGAACAAATTATTTTTATATTTTTGGAGACTCTCAGTGATCGAGAGCAAAGCTAAAGTTTCAGTGAATGTCTCCAGCAAGTCTAAGATGGCCTCTTTTCTTATCTTGATCTTTCACATTTTTGTGAAGATATTTTTAGGTTCTATTTAATCTGCCCTGAGGATAATCAATGCATTTAGTTGGGTTTTTTTTTAATTAAAGAAAGCTGCCGTTCTATTGTTTACATTTTACATTTCCTAATTACATTTTGGGGAATTTTTCTTTAATTAATCTATTATCTATCACTGACCGATGCTTTTAAATTTCAAAAACAAAAAGGGAACATAAGATTATTTTAACTTTTAATTAAATATTACATAAGATATTTTTAGAATTATTATTAAATGAAATTTAAACAAAGCAATAAATACAAACTTTATAATCCAAAATAAATGATTAAAATTATACAAAATTATATAACTAAAAGAAATCTAAATTATATTATTTTATCCCTATTTATTGCGTTTAATTTGAGATCGAAATGTGTGCGTGTTTATGTGAATTCTACATATATTTATACATTTTTAATATTGTTACACACACAATTCGATATCAAAAAGTTTAAATTTGGGCGGAATAGACCGGTCAGTGAGAGACGACAGAAAAAGGTGAAACTTAAGATTCGAATACGAATCTTACTGTTTCAATATGTGGTCCTGCCTTTCTTCACTCCAGGTTTTGTCCAGTGCAGCAGTGTACTGTTCAAATGTTTTGAGCTTTTTGTGATAGCACTCCCACCGTTACAGTGCATAACCATATAAGTAGGGTGCAGCCAGGATAACTTGGTCTTCTGCAGCTGTTTTGGAATTTGAAGAGTTCTCTTAAGCTTTGCAGGTGTATTCGAGGGCTTTCTCCAATTTTGCCCTTAAATGTTTTCACCTGTATAAATTCGGCCATGTGTAACTGCTGGCTGGCCCCTATGCCCTGTGGGATACCTTCCCCTTGTTCTTCCACCACACTTTCACACACACACACATATATATATATACATACAATTCAGTGCACTTATTTCTACATTGGATTATGGCTACACAATTTTCCTTTGACAGGCTGTTTAACTCCCTATCAATTTCTTTTACTATAGTCTCTCTCCCTTCTCTATTTCTCCTTTCTCTCAGTTCGCTATTTACTAATATTGTTGTTCTTGCTGCTCTGTCTAGGTTTCCCAGTGCCCTATCTTTCTCTCTCTATCTTATTCACTCTTTGTTCCAAGCCCTGTAGCTTTTCCAAAAATGCCATTTTCCTTGCTAACTCTATTCCCCATAACTTTGACGTATTCCTTTAACTCGTAAACTTCATTGTTGATCTTTTGACAGTATTCGTTTATTTCCTTTATTTTCTTTTTTTGGATCTCTTGACACCCTTCTGTTTCCCTTATTCTTTCTTGCATTTGTATTACTGTTTGTTGAATTTGAGTCCCTTGTTTCTCTATCTCCTCTCTGTGCACCTTTTATGTTCAGCTAATTTCTCTACACACTCCTGTTGAACTTTATATTTTCTCTGACACTCTAGAGTGAGATCTCCCATTTTTTTCTATCTTAACCATTATCTCCATCTATTCTAGCATTTCTTCCCAGTTCTTTCTCTCCTTTCCTTTTTATCATTTTCC
Source organism: Epiperipatus broadwayi (assembly GCA_028023455.1). NCBI lineage: Eukaryota > Metazoa > Onychophora > Udeonychophora > Euonychophora > Peripatidae > Epiperipatus > Epiperipatus broadwayi. Next base: position 2,883,672 of record JAQFVV010012500.1, read on the forward strand.
TTTTCCCCTGTCCTTTCTCTCTTTCTCTTCCATTTTTATCATTCTCCTTTTCTTGCCGGTCCCTTCTCTTCCCACTCCTTTTTATCCTCATTCCAACACATCGTAAAAGCTATTAGCAGTTGCTCCATTTTTTCTCTTCTTTAGGCTGGTCCCCCATTGGTGCTATGATTTCTTTGGGCTGTTCCATCATGGTCTCCTTTTTACTAACCCCTAATTCCTCTTCTGTATTACTGTCACTGTCCTCCATGATCTCCTTCCCTAACCTAAGTGTTATTCCTTTTATCTTTACTGGCTTTTCTATCATTTTCCTCTCCTCCTATCATTTCTTCTGCATTACTTTCCATTATTTACTTTTGCTTAACTTTACGTGCGGCTGCCTTGCCTTCCTTTCCCGACAAGTCTATCTTTTCTTTCCTTTACCACCTTATTCTACCCTATCCCTTGACACTCTTATACTAATTAACACTTTTAACCTCTAGTCATCTACCCTCAACAATAGCATATAAAATAAATAACATATTTAAAACAAGTCACCCCTTTGGTTTCCATCAACATACATAATTCACCCCTCCGGTTTCCATCAGCATAATCTTTTTTCTGTTTTTGGTTTTGATATTACTACTTCTTGTGGTTTATAAATTTTGTATACCAAATACTCGTATATTTATCTTGCCTGATTTTTCCTTTTTTTATTTCAATACTCCTCATTTCAGTCTCGAATCACACATTCTTTCTTATTTATAAATTTTGGATAATAGTTAAAATAATAAAACTTTCTCCCTCTGACAACAAATTTATATGAGATAATTTTTAATTTATTCAAATTATCTCAGGCGCACGCAACATCTATCTTAATATTCTATATATATATATATTGAGCTATACTCTCATAGTGCAAAGCTCTTTTTCTTTTCATATGATTTCAATATAAAACATATGTATATTTATGACCACTAAATACAGCAAGCTATTCAGGGTCATGGCAAATAATTGACATTTTTAATAACAGACAATTTTATATATCTATATACATGGAATTAATTTAGATTCCATGTCCGGTGAAATTTTTTACATATTTACTACCACCTATTATCTGTTCAAGATGGTGTAAATTAATAACACAATCTCATGCTTGGGTCTTCATACCCAAAAATTTTACATGTATATCTATCCAGTGATATGGAAATACATGTATGCCAGTATCCTATCTGAGATATGCAGGTTTATATTCAAAAGTCCTACATTGGCGTGCCAACCGAAGAAAAAAAAAATCTACTGTAACAGTCAAATCTGTACATTCGCGCAACAAAATCCAGAGTTTTAGTAAAGCATCCCAGGGCTGACCAGCATAAGGTGGTGCCAACCACATGTCTGATACAGCCTCAATTCCTTTACTGACACCAAAGATCTACTACCTTGCAGATGACACATATGAGGCCACAGCAAACTTTTCTTTCATTATGTGCTGGCAGTAGAACATCAGTAAAGCACAAAACTATGGGAAACTGACATTCTAACTAGCATAGCTATATAGACAATATGTGTGGCTGAACCTAATTATCAAATATAGATTGCAATTCTTAACTAATAATTAACTAATCAATAATGACTTGACAATGAGCAATATTGAGACACTGAGCAAAAGTTAAGTTTAAATTAATTTAATGAAAATCCAAATAATAAAATTAATAAATGAAATAATAACTGCAATGATTATATGGTTGTCTCATTCACAGGTGATTAAGTTAGAGATATAATTTACATTTAAGTTTTGGGTTCACACACAAGTGATGATCTAGGATATAATCATTTATGGTTTATTGAGTTACAGGTAGTTTAGTTTACATAGGTGACATTAATTTTCTGGTTACAAGTTAGTTACATTATTTGAATTGTCACATATATGTATATCACTGATAGGTGATGACTTTGGATATAAGCATTTACATTATATATATATAATGGTCAGGGAGGAGTAGTTTGAAGTTTATGTCTTCCTGTATCTGCCGTACAGGGCAACACCAGGCTATTTTAACCTGGAAAATTTATACAGTAGGCAGATACGTACTGTTAAGATCTAAATTTTACATATATATTTTATTACAACCATCAGCCCATGCCATTAGCTCGTGGGCCATTAGCTCGTGGACCATCAGAGATAAGATATTTCCTTATTAAAATATATTTTCAATATAAAAAAAATAAGTAAAAGAAGTCACTGCCAGTAATAATAACACACACAAACATTTATTAAACATATATAAGATTTAGAATTATTATTTTAGTATAACTTTTTATAAAACATTATAACTTTACTTTAGATTTTAATTTACAATTTAACTTTTATTTTAGAAGTTCACATAGATGAATTTAATATTTTATTACTGTCGAGTATGGATAGACTACATAGATTGCATTTGAAAAGAAAATATTCTATCCCTTATTTAACCTTATGCCAATAGTTTGCAGTCAAATCAACGCCAATCTATCTGATATATCGAGGTATTCAATGCAGCATGAATATGACAGCACAATACTATATTGTCAGGAATGCACATCTGAACAGCATGGTTATAGAGAAGAAATTCTCTCTTGTCCAGTACAGGAATGTTATATCTGTCTGGTGAGAAGAACAATAAAAAAAAAACTCCATAGGAACGGATTGCAGTCCTTTTTGCAGTCTTACTATCTTATTTCATAGGCTAAAGGGGTGATCCAAAGAGCAGGGGAATACGTCTGCTTCTGATTGTCAGTACAAAATGGGACTTATTTTGCCCAAGTGTGGCATAATAATGTGATCCTGCATGTAGCGGATCGTCATACTACATTTACTAATTACACCAATATATCCAATCGATTAACCCAATTTAACTATGAAACAAATAACCTAAGATTTACCCTCCCTTAAACTAACATAACTTTACGAATCTATACAGCCATTCACACCCAACATAATTTTAACTTTTATTAAAAGTTTAGTTTAACAGAAAAAAAATCATAATAAACAAATAAATTAATGGAAATGATTTTTAAAAAATAATACATTCAATAAAAATAATTAATAAATAATTTGGTTGGTCAGATAGGAAATTCTATTTCTATTTAAATACTGAAATGTTTAGAATTTAGAGTTCTTATTGTTTTCAAATACTGGAAAGTTTTAGAATTAATGTTCATAAAGTACTTATGGCTTGAAAAAGTCCATCCTTAATAGTTGCTTGCTATTTGGGATCCAGCATTGATTCCTGTGATGTCCTGTGGTCTGCAATATAGGAAAATGATTGGTCATTTCTCTTTTTTTTTTTTAGAAAAACTGAAGGGATTGAAGAGCGTGTCTTTTCAATCCCTTCTCCTTCAATTCTCTCTGCACTAAGACATATAGCAGACCTCTATCACATCTCTATTCTTTCTTTTATATTAAACTTTTGGATCTAGTGGACATTACTTCATAATGATGATGATCCTTTTGTTGAGGTCCATTTCCTGAGGGATTCTTCTATTGACTATTCTGTTCCCATTGTTTTTTCTCTCCTATCTGATCTTTAATTATACATTTTGAGATGCCCAAGGCTAGTCTACTTTAATTAATTGAAAATAATCATTTTATACAATAGCCTTAATTAAATTTGTACATTCTTTTTAACGATATACTTTTATCCTTAAATCTTTAAGTTTTTTTCTTTTAAAATTTTGTTTTAAAATACTTTGTTTTTTAATAGTTTTCTTTTAATAATTTTTCATCTGTGCGATTTTATATATATAAAGTTTAATTTTTAAAAACAATTTTTTTTATTTGTGAACTTTATTTTTAATATGTAATTTTACTTATGATAATGTAACGGCATGTATGCCCATTACATATCAGTAAACTTTCTTAAAAAAAATAAACAAAAAAAAAATGTATTTAGGGTTAGTAATTGGTACATGATTAATGAAAATTTATAAAGACATTCGGTTAGTAATTTTACAAAAAGACTATATACAAAAAAGAAAAATGTTGACTATCGTTTTTTTATGAAGCATCTATGTTTATGCCTTCTCCCCCCAAGAGTTCCCTTTTCTCTACATTTCATTTTTAACACATGGCTAGACAAGCAAATTATTTATTTAGGAAGGTAGCATTAAAGTAAATACGTCTTAAAAAATAATAGGTTTATACCTGTATATTTGCAGCACAATTTTATATACCACCAACTTATTTATGATTAATTGAATTACTTAAATAGGGTTACATTGAAGTAAATTCCCAAAGGGAACTCATCGTAAGGTGCCACATTTACAATCATAAACTTACATGGCTGTGCGCACCTATACACATTAAAGCATAATATATATTAAAAAAACATATTAATTGTAACCTTTTGACTTTTTCTTTTTAAAAAAGAATTACAATTTAAAATTATTAATATATTTTCTTTCTCTTGTTTTATATATGTGCTATTTCTGACTGGCAGTGCTTTTATAAGATTTAAAGTATACGTTAAATAAAAATATTTCATTAAAAAAATTTACTCAGGGTACTCGTGGTTTATTATATCGGCCCAAGTCGGGAGTCCAATTATAACAGTCACAGAAGAATCAGATAGTTGGAGTGTCATCATAACTTCCGTACAGAGTGCCACCAGGCTATTTGAACCTGGAAAATTTATATTGTAGGCAGATACGTGCTATTAAGATCTAAATTTTACATATATATTTTATTATGACCATCAGCCCATGTCACTAGCTCACGGAGCAGCAGAGATAAGGTATACTTTCTTATTAAAATATATTTTGAATATAAAAAAAATAAATAAAAGAAGCCTCTGCCAGTAATAACACACACAAACATTTATTAAACGTATATCAATTTTAGAATTATTATTTTAATCTAACTTTTTATAAAACATAACTTTACTTTAGATTTTAATTTACAATTTAACTTTTATTTTAGAAGTTCGCACAGATGAATTTAATATTTTATTAGTGTCGAGTATGGATAGACTACATAGATTGCATTTGAAAAGAAAATATTCTATCCCTTATTAATCCTTAGGCCAAAAGTTTGCAGTCAAACCAATGCCAATCTATCTGATATATCAATGTATTCAATGCAGCATGAATAGGACAGCACATGACCATACTGTCAGGAATGTACATCTTAACAGCATGGTTATAGAGAAGAAATTGTCTCATGTCCAGATCAGGAATGTACATCTTGACAGCATGGTTATAGAGAAGAAATTGTCTCATGTCCAGATCAGGAATGTTACATTTGTCTGGTGAGAAAAACAATAAAAAAAACTCCATAGGAAGGGATTGCAGTCCTTTTTGCCATTTTATTTTAGAAGTTCGCACAGATGAATTTAATATTTTATTAGTGTCGAGTATGGATAGACTACATAGATTGCATTTGAAAAGAAAAGATTCTATCCCTTATTAATCCTTAGGCCAAAAGTTTGCAGTCAAACCAATGCCAATCTATCTGATATATCAATGTATTCAATGCAGCATGAATAGGACAGCACAATACCATACTGTCAGGAATGTACATCTTAACAGCATGGTTATAGAGAAGAAATTGTCTCATGTCCAGATCAGGAATGTTACATTTGTCTGGTGAGAAAAACAATAAAAAAAACTCCATAGGAAGGGATTGCAGTCCTTTTTGCCATTTTACTATCCCATTCCATAGGCTAAAGGGGTGATCCAAAGAGTAGCCAATACGTCTGCTTCTGATGGTCAGTATGAAATGGGACTTATTTTGCCCAAGTGTGGAATACAATGTGATCCTGCATGTAGCGGATCTTCATACTACATTTACTAATTACACCAATATATCCAATCGATTAACCCAATTTAACTATGAAACAAATAACCTAAGATTTACCCTCCCTTAAACTAACATAACTTTACGAATCTATGCAGCCATTCATGCTGACTTAAATTTAACAATTTATTAAAAGTTTAGTTTAACAGAAAAAAATCATAATAAACAAATAAATTAATGGAAATGATTTTAAAAAAATACATTCAATAAAAATAAATAATAAATAATTTAGTTGGTCAGATAGGAAATTCTATTTCTATTTAAATACTGAAACATTTAGAATTTGGCATTCTTATTGTTTTTAAATACTGGAAAGTTTTAGAATTAATATTCATAAAGTTCTTAGAGTTTTAAAAAGTCTATTCTTAACAGTTGCTTGCCATTTGGGATCCAGCGTTGATTCCACCAATGTCCTGGGGTGATGTCCTATGATCCGCAATATAGGAAAACAATTGGTCATTTCTCTTTCTCTTCTTTTTTTGGAGGAAAAACTGAAGAGATTGACGAGTGTCTTTTCAATCCTTCTCCTTCAATTCTCTCAGCACTAACACATATAGTACACCTCTTTCTATCACATCTCTATTCTTTCTTTTATATTAAACTTTTGGATCCAGTGGACATTATGTCATGATGATGATGATCCTTTCATTGAGGTCTGTCTCCTGAAGCATTTCTTTTATTGACTATTCTGTTCCTATTGTTTTTTCTCCTATCTACCTTTAATTATAAATTTTGAGATGCCCAAGGGCTAGTTTACTTTAATTAATTGAAAATAATCATTTCCATTTTACACAATAGCCTTAATTAAATTTTAACCTAGAATAATAAATTTGTACATTCGTTTTTAATGGTATACTTTTATCTTTAAATTTGTACATTCTTTTTAATGGTATACTTTTATCTTTAAATCTTTAAGTTTTTTCCTCTTAAAATTTGGTTTTAAAATACTTTCTTTTTTAATAGTTTTCTTTTAATAATTTTTCATCTGTGCGATTTTATATATATAAAGTTTAGATAACTTTTAATTTTTAAAATTTTAAAAACAAATTTTTTTATTTGCGAACTTTATTTTTAATTTGTAATTTTACTTATAATAATGTAATGGCATGTATGTCCATTACATATATATATATACAGCATTTCCAATCACTCGCAGGTGATTAGTTTTATGTTACAAATAATTTAATTTACTTTGCTATATATAAGTCTACTACTCGCAGGTGATGAAGATTTATACATTTAAGTTAGTTTTCATGAGCCTTAATATTATTTTATAAATTTAGTTTAATTTGCTCATGATGATCTATGCCTAGTTTATGCTATATAACAGGATTTAGATTTGCTTTAGAGCTAGCAGCAGTCATTACGAACATTTACAAAGAACGTTTTATTACACGCAAATATTTAATATATTCTCTATATAGCTTATGTGCCCATGAAATTAGATTCAAATTCAGATCAAAGCTGAAAAATACAATTATTATGGCAGGATGAACTGTTGATTGGCAGTAAGACTTCAGATACCAAGGCGTATAGGAAATATACAATCTGAGTCCCTGCGTCTCGAATGTGTGTTTTGTCACAGCATTGGGGTAGTCCTTACACATACGCCCATTAATGAAATGTATACAGCAACAAGTATATATGCCATAGTGTTTCTTAAGGACACATTCACACCGCTGACTCCATCATTATATAATAAAATTAGGATGCTAAACAATAGTTTTCTTCATGAAACTACCGTTGATCAGTTCATTATATAGCATCTATAATCATGCTATTAAGGAAAGCTTTTAAATCTAGTTTATAAAGCTATCTATATAGGCATTTATAATTCTAGGGAGGACTACAGCATATTATGGATAATTACAATATAAAATTATAGGTCTATGCTGTATTTTCTCACTTTGGCTGAATATCACTTAAATATTATATTTAAAGCAAATCTATCTTAAGAGTAGCTGTAAGCTTTTAATTATATCTTAAATAAGACATTTTATCCTTTTCAGAGCATAGTTTCTTTTATGCATTAATAAATGTAAAATTACATATATATGCGTGAGAATATCTAATCGCTTCTCATTATTCATTTAGCTAAAAGTAAAACTCTGTTTTGAACAAATATAGCATAAACAAATACATAATTGAAATAAAATAAAGCATGGCATAGATTTAAGTCAAAGAAATATGTTTAAAAATAAGATTTCACGTAAGTGAAATCTGAAATTTGGCCTTATTTTAGCTTAGTTTAAAAAGGGAATTGAAATGAAATTAGTTTAAATTTGATTGATTCAGTTAAATATAAATCTAAGCTATCTACGAGAACTGTTAATGAAAGCTAACATTATCATTAAATTAAATATGTAAAATAACTTAGAAACTTAATTATCATTTAAAAATAAAGTATTTAGAATTATACATAATAAAAATTATGAGAAATCATTTAAAATCAATTGATTATAGCAAGTTAAAACTAAATCAGTTTCAATAACTTAGAATAAGATAAATACATTGCAACTAAATCAATCAGAAATAAATCAGCAAACCAACAAATAAATCAGTAAATAAATTCAGTAAGTAAATTAATAAATGAATAATAAATCGATAACTAAATCAGGCAAGATTTTAGGATTGAAATAAAGAAAATAAAATTACATTTAAGAGGTGAGTTTAAAATACATAGATTTTAGATTAGCTAGCTTTTAGGAATTAATGAATTTTAGTTGAAAAGTTAACTTTAAGTTGAGGGAGGTTGTTACCACTATCTTCCTTCTGCTGGCAGGTTAGCTTCATGGTTGAGGAACTTCTTAGGTGGTATCGGCTCTTATTACACTGCTCTCTGCATCTGGTAGATCTCGGAATCGAGAAAGCAAGGAAAGTTGCCTTCTACCCCGATGTTGTCATCACCACCAATTTTATAAAATACTTTGTCAATGAATTGACAAAAATAATGTCTATTTTATAAAATACTTTGTCAATGAATTGACTTAAAAATAATGTCTGACTGAATTAAAGATGGCTGCAGAGGCTTATCTAACAGCTTACTCCCCTCTCCCTCATCATAGTAGTTTTTAGATGTTTTTCTAGTTTTATCACTGCTTTCTAAGAAATCATGGAATCCCACTGTGATTGATTTTTTTACAGGTAGGTTTTATCCTCGGTCAACCATGGTTTTTCCTTCAGTCACTCACGATAATTTATTCATACTTTTATTTTCAAATCGATTTTTACTCGTAATTTGGAACTAGGTCATAATACAGTGAGAAAGATTGTTTTATGAAGTCATCTTTTTAGAAAAACAAATCTAAAAGATGAAAAACATTTTGTTATATATGTAACTCGATCATATAATTTAGCGATATATGCAGAATTATATAATAATTTCAAATATTACTTTTAGAATAATTATTCTAAATAAAGAAATTTCTAATGTTTTAAATTCTGTTAACATTATTCTGTCCTGTATATATGTAGTCTCTCATTACACATACAAAGCATTTTCCATTTATTTACTATTAGAAATATAAATGTGCGTATTTATGGGTTTTTAGATATATAGATACAATTTTCATACTGTATGCTAAGATATATGCACACATACATGTCTAATACATTTAGGTTTAAATTTAGCCTGATTTTAATATAATACTAACATGATATATGAGGATTTGGTGATAGCTACATATATAAAAATACTACTATAGAATATAGTAGGTGAAACAGTAGTATAGACAGATCTGACTGTTTCATTAGTAATGAATCTAGCTAGTAATATTTGGAGTTTACATATATATTTTGAGCAGAGCACAATTTTAATATTATAGCACTACAATTAGGTCATAAGCAAAAGAAATAATATGAAGAAGTTGCAGTACTGACATAATGGTAGAGAAATCAAAGAGAAGGATCATGCTTCTGGATGAAAAACTAAGTCTAAGACCTCCTTTCTAGGGTAGTGCTTAGAGAAGTGTGATTAGGCATAGTGTGGATTCACTGACACACAGGCCTTTTGTACAAAGGTGGTCCTGGGAAACTCAACTTTCCACAGGACAGGACATGAGAAGAAATCTATGGGTTCGATCTTGTTGCAACCCCCAGATTAAAAGCACATAATATATTTGCAAAGACAAGCTGGATATCAGTAATGCAGTATGGATAAATGTCACTAATGATATTATAAGATTTTTTACTTTAAAAATAAATAACCCTAGTATGAATGCCACAATTTATACAAATAATACACGATGCTGCTGTAATATATATATATATATGTATACAAGATTTTACTTAATGACTAAAATAGTAAAATATACATTAAAATTTACCCCCTTCCTTTTCTGCTATTTAAAAATAATTCAATCCCACCTTTGTGGATTTTGATAATACTAGAATATTTAAATATTTGCTGTTTTAAGAGTATGAAAAATAAAAGAAAAACTAGCATTTGTATCAAAAACAACTAATAGGTCACTCTTTTCAGAATTGAATAAATAACATTTATAAAATAAGGTTACAGAGTGTTAATTAGCCTAAGTTCTTCATTCACCCGGATAGAATTACTTTATTCTATTCAGAGTTGGACAAATAACAATTTTTATACTAAAAGAAAGTAGGTTAACTTGGAAATACAACTTGGTGAGCGTATTGATTAATACATTTTAAGATCTAAAAAAAAAAGAAACAATGACTTTGCTCCATGGAGGTCTAATTTAATTAAAAGAGAGAAAAGAAAGCACTTTATAAATGGAGCTCGCAAGGTTCCTTTAGATTGGCATATTAATACTAAAATAAATGATAAATTCATATAAAGAAATGACCGCACCAAAGTTAAAAAAAGTTAGAGCATATGAGTGAAAATTAGATTTATAGAAATTACTTAAGAGCAGTTCTAATGTTATATTGACTGCAGATTTTCTTTAATTTGTCTGCCATTTCTGGTATGTATGGATACACTACCATACCAATAACTGTTCACATTGAACAAATGCTTATGAAGAATGGTTATCCATCAGTAGTCATCAGAAAAACCTTCAATAGACAACACAAGGAGACACCAAAAGAGAAAATACTTAAGAGCAAATTACAATTTTACATAGTAGGAAGATTCAAACTTAAATCAGTTATGAAAAAAATCTTGAGGAGATTAGTTAGGCTAGATTAACTTTTAGGCAGCATGAAGATAATTATCTCAAAATTTCTTAAGAATCCATTTTAAAAAAATCAGGCTCATGCTATGGCAGTTCAAAGGTCCATGTGAGTTCTTATGTAACAGCAACCTTCTGATCAGCATTCCAAAGTTCTCAAGCTGGGCTTTTACTTCTTTTTTTGGCAGAATGGTACAGCAGCGGAAGAAGACCCACAAGGATCAGAAAGGTGATGGGTCTTCTACTCAATCATCATTTTTAGATTTCAAAGAAGCATGGGTTATGTAAACAGTAGTTCTCTCAATAGTAGCTAATCAATGGTGGTCAAAATTAGCCCATTTTATACTCCTCTCAGGTATTTGAGAAATGGTTTTAATTTTTTACTTCTAGCTGATACTCTAATCTCCTATCTAACAAAATCTTACATTTTTTGTCCATTGTTTTTGAAGATGCAAATGTTAGATAACATTCCAAAAATATATTCAAATTTATTTCCAGATTGGAAATAGATTTGACAAAAATGTTTATCACAAAAATACAATCTATTAATCTAATTCTCCATTTTATTCTAAGTAAAACTTTAATTAAAAATTCCTTCCCAAGATTAAAACAATATGATGTTTCCAATTCTTTAATTATTTTTGGACAATTAATGGTTGCATCTTCCATCTTGGATTTTATAACAATATACAGTTTAATAAAAAAATAGTTTAAAAAAAAAGTTTTATAAACAATGGTATGATAAAATATTTATAAAACTAATATTTTGTTAATATGTCTGCTCTTATAATATATATATTTAAGCCACACATATGTACTTTAATAAAAAAATTAATAATAATTAAAAAATGTTATTGAAAAGTTAAAATTTCATAACCTTTAGGCATGCATCTCCAATATATATATATAAACAACCGAAGGAGCAGGATGAGATAGGTTTAAACATGGTTTAGTACTTAGTAAGTGGATAGAACCATGAAGCTCAATCTTAAGCTAAGATTAACTGCTTCAATATATATTATAACAGGCTGGGAAAGGTGGGGTGAAGCTGGAGTGACAAAAAAACATCACAGCCAAGAGTTCAAAAATAAATATTTCAAATAATTATTTAATATAAAATAAAAAGTAATGAGTTAATATCAAAATATACTTTAAGTAAAAAATATCACAGAATATATATTATAAGAGCATGAGAGCCCAGTAGTTCTCTACAGTAACTAAGAGTATAATTAAATAAATTCACCAGCAGTATAAATAAGGCATTCATCATCATGAATGATCAACAATCAAAATAATCAACAATCTTGTGACTGGATTTGAAATGGGATTATTGTAGACCAGGCCAACTATGTAGCCTTTGCCAGCTAGGGGCAATTATTTAACCATTAATTTAGATATATCAACTTAAGTGCCAATCCATATGATATACAATCATAAAAACAATAATGTTGGGATATTAAAACATGCTGATCATCATCAATGCTCTGGCCCCTATATACTATTAATATACTGGACAACTATAAAATTAATTTCTAAGAGAATAAACTAAAATAAAATGTAGTGCATGGACTTTAAAGAATATATTCTTAGCACTAAACCAGAATCTTTTGTCAACTGGATGCCCATAAACACTAATAAACATCCCCTTTTATATATCAGACTTATACATGAATCTAGATCAGAGAACATAAGCTCTATAACTGTTACTATGATCAAGAGATGATGCAATACAAGCTTATAACAAATAGAAGATGCCATAAGCTGCTCAACGAACTCATCTTCATTCAAATTCAAGCACCACAGTCCAGCTATAGAAATACCATCTTAAATCATCTCCCAACTAAATAGATGCCATAATCCACTAAAAGAATTTACCTTCATTCCAGCTCAAGAACCTCTAGTCCAATTATATGAGGACCGTTTTAATATCAATTAAAAATCGTAGAGCTCTGTGTAAAATTGGAAATGATCATTATTTCTTCAAAATCAGGTTAGCTAACCATATTAATGCAAACTCTGTCTAAATTGTCATATATTTGAAGACTATAAATGACCTAATTTTGCTAAATTTCTTTATTAAATTAATGTTTTGCTATATAACTCAACTGCAAGTATACTTTTCTTTTGCTTATTTTAATTATTATTAGTTATGCCCGTTTCAAAATGGCATGCATTTGGTTACAAAATGTTTTTTTAAGATATTATTTAAAATCTTCATATTATTTATTATAGCTTCATTTAGCATGATGTTTCGAAACCTTATTTTATAAATAATCACGACCCTTTTGTGATCATTATTTTGTCATTTGTAAATTAATTAATGTAAATATAAAATGTGGCTTATAAATCCAAATTTACCTTTAATTATTATCTTACAAAAATTAAACTAGCATGGAGTGTAATCATGAGTATATTTTTTTTATTAAGGTATTCATAAGTTCCTTAAATATACTTCCCCCCCTTAAGAGTTTATTAATGGTAGATAACTAAGAGATTGAATGGGATAAAGTAAAGTTTATATATATTCCCATCAGTAGCATATACGTACTTCTCATGCTACAGAAGAGTTGGCTCTTTTGATCAGGCTGATAAACTAATGTTCATAATGTATGGAATTTAATTTATAAAATACTTCGGCTTGGCACATGTGAAATTTATCAATATTTTATTGTGCTGTTTTTTTGATACATATAAGATGGAGCCACAGTAAGTCCCAGCCCATCTTCTCTTAGGGTAGTGCAGTGGCTAAGCCTGAAGGGCCAGATTAGCACATAAGCCCTCTGCATTTTATAAACCAAATAACGTGTCCCTTTTAGCAGCATGGTGATCAGTTATTAGGTAAACTGGTGTTGGTCATGAAAACCCTAAAATCTATTCATCCATCCACTTGTGCATAGCATATTTGTAAAATCTTTATAGCCAACTCTACCACCCTAATATGCAGTCTTCGGCATTGAGCCGAAGTATTCTTGAAAACTTGTTCGATCTAAAGCTATCTGGGATGGTTTATATGCCCATATTTAATATATAAATTTGTCATAATCAGATGTATTATTAAGCTTCACTCCAGACTTGGTTTGATTACATGTATAATTGCCACTCGAATTGATTATGAAATGGCATAGCTAATAAGTGGAATGTAGTGATTTATTATATAGCATATTAGCACCATTAAATAATAGCCACAAATTTATTTTAGCAAATGGCCTAGAGTAATGTTACTTAATAAATAAAAATGCCTGTGTACATTTGCCAATGCTAAATAATGGTTATATCAAGATATATATGTAATTGTCCATAAATATATTACTAATTCATCTTATATCAGTTTCCGTCTCATTATTAAATTAATCCAATTCATTAATTGATCATAGCTATTCATTAGTAAAGCACCTAGTAATTAAATATATTAGATTTTATCACGGGGATGTCTCTAGTTTTAAATTTGCTAATATATATGTTTAAGTCCATGAGTCTCATTGTTTTCGCCACTCTGCTAGTGGGCCAGACTTAAGAATTATCATGTGCCAATATTGTTATCTGTTAGGTGTTTCATCTGGGGCTTTGAGACCAGGTTGGTCCCTGACCTAAATCGTGGGCTTGGCTGGGTTTAAAGTACATTTTGTGAGTTCCAGTTCATGTTACATGGATGAACATGTTTTGATCAGTACATAGGATTTTTCCCCCCATGTTTGGATGCCCAATCATGGGGCTTTGTTAATTATTCCCACACCCTGAATAGTGTTTATGTTTTTTCTCCTCTTCTGAATAAAAATAATGTACATGTGTAAGATTTTTTTCCGTGTTTGGATGCCCAATCATGAGGCCTCAATATAAACACTTACATACCCTGAGTTATGGATTTTTATGTGTATATAAAAAGAAAAATAGATATAAATTTTATTAAATATTTTCTTTCCTGCTCACTGGTGACATGCACCCGGATGATTGAATAAGTCATTCTCTTATAAATTTGTCATCAGGGAGCGAAGAAAAAAAATTAGATTAAAGAAAAGGGGGAGTCTCATTGTTTTATCAAAGTATTTTATGAATTGGAGTGGTTTAGAATGAGTAAGAATATATATATAAAAAGTAAGGTCAAATTAACCAAATGTTAAAGGTTTGAAATTGGTACAGATGGGTAAATGGAATTAGGTCATAAGTATGAGCTATTTAAGTATAAAAAAACAGCTGGAAGTGACCGGGGGTGAGTTAAGTTTTTATTCATTTTAATATTACGTGTTATACTTTAGTTATATATATATAAAGATTTTTTTAATTTTTCATATACTTTATTAAATCTAGAAAAAAGATATTTTTGAAAATTTTTGTATAGTTTATTAAATAAAAAAAAGGAGGGAGACAAAAAGATTTTTCTTTTGCGAGTCATGATATGTTGGATGAGCATTGAGATGAAGGTGTGAGCTTATAGATATATCAGTGAGTTAGGCATAGAGTTGGAATGGAAGTGAATGTGTCATTCCTGAAAGGGGAGAGCAGCAAATAGCCTTATTAGAAGTGTAATAAAGTCAAATATTTATTAGGTGCAAAATATATATATTTTAGAAAGAATTATACAGGATAACAGAAAACTGTAGCTATAAAACTAGCTATGCCAGAGAATTGTTACAGAAATATCAAAACAGATACTGATGGAGATTAAGCAGGAAGTCCAGGATCTGAATTGGTTGCTGAGACAGCATAGACAGGATGTGGAAGAAAGGAATCCGAAAATGGAGCAAAGATTTGAGGTTCTGAGCAAAGAAATTAGGCTATGAGTCAGCTGCCAGCATAAATATGAAGTTAAGGGATAATTCAAACAAATGTTACAGTGAAGCCAAGTCTAAATAACAAAGAAAGGATTATCATTAAATAAGTTAAGGCTTTAGTAGAGAAGGTAGTGTCAGGAAAATGGTTTGATTGATAAGGTCTATAAAGTTGGGGTAGAATTAGGCAGCAAATTTCAAGAGTATGGAGAAACTCAAAAGGAAATCAGAAATGAAATATATGAATTCAAAGAAAATTTAGTGCAAAAAATCAAATGGCTACCAAAGAAGAAAATGTTATCACAGTGTATATTCCAGAACTGAGAAAAGATGTAGCAGAAATAAAAGAAAACGAAAGGAAAGCAACCTGGCTAGTGATTACCAAGCTAACCAACTTAATAGGCAGGAGGTAGTGCAAGTTGTTGGCCATACTGTAAATGATGCCAAAAATAATTTTAGAGGGGGGAAGCCAAAGTTGATCAGGAAAGTATCATAATCAAAGGAAATGACTTTTTAAGTGAGCATAAGTGCCAGATCGATTATGAAAATAGCAAGTTTTCCCTGTATGAAGAAGAAATTGTTGGAAAAGAATGGATCCCAAGCAATGCAAAGACAAAGCAAGGAATGGAAAAAAGCAGTTACTAGAGAAAAGACCACTGAAAAAGAAAAAAATGTAAAATTTACACAAACGATGGTAGACATGAGTGATACAAATAAGATGAAGCATCTAGAAACCCCATGTAAAGAAATTCCTTTAGAGAATACTAGTGAATTATCTGTTGCAGAACAGGTATCAAAGTTTGAAGTCAAAGACCTCGAACTGAAAAATGAGATACTGTATGAAGGCAGCGAATGTGCACAAGGTCTGGCAATGCACCCCGAGCGATCTTGTGAGGTTGGAAGAATATGAAGGCTATGGTTGGACATCTGATGGTGACGTAATATTTGGATGTTGTTTTGAGATGGACAGTGAGGAGTTACTCTTTAAACAACCCCCAGATCCTATTTAAATGCTAAAATTTACTTTAAGGGATCCCATACTCGGTACATTTATTGCACATATATTTTAGATATCCCTTGCACAGTTCGTATTTGAGAAAATAAAAAAACCCACAATATTTTTTTTATTGACCAGGATGTATATTCGTTTGGGTATATATCTGTTTGAATAATAAATACTAATTATGACTTTGGTATATGTACCTATTGATTGATAATTAGATTTTCTTGTTTGTGCATGTACTAAATATAGTTATATAATAGGATATGTATACATGTGTTTAGTATAAGATATAGTGTAATATAGTATAAATTTAGCATAGGATGGTGCCATGAGTAAGTTTTCTATACGTTGAAAGAAGCCATAATGTAGCTCCATGTTTACAAAGTCATTTTTTTTTGTTTTTTTTAACCAAGTTTACGGATGAAATGGAAACCTTCCAATCCCATTCCGTTTCACCATCAACCTAATGACCTACTTGTCTGAACTTGTTTCGAACCTATTTTAAATGTCAAAATATGATATATAAGTTTAGTGGTAAACTTTGCTATCATGGCATCATCCATTTACATATGAAAATATGCTATAATTAGACAGGATTGATAAAATTATAGCGTAGATATGCTCATAATTTGTTATAAAATGTTTTATTAATTTATATCAATTTTGAATTTTGTATTATATTCGTATGTGGATGGATAATTAAACCCTGGTATGATGGTATAATGATTCGTATATATATATTTAAGATTAAATAAAAATAGTATGTTTTCTT
The DNA here is from genome assembly GCA_028023455.1 of Epiperipatus broadwayi. Classification (NCBI taxonomy): domain Eukaryota; kingdom Metazoa; phylum Onychophora; class Udeonychophora; order Euonychophora; family Peripatidae; genus Epiperipatus; species Epiperipatus broadwayi. The sequence continues at coordinate 2,901,166 of JAQFVV010012500.1, forward strand.
TAAAATATGTTTATACACATGTGATTGAGGCTTCAGCCTTAATGAATATTATTTAAAATATGTTTACGGTTTTAAGATTTAATGTTTTATAGATATAACTGAAACTAAAATACTCTGTCCAATTTGTTCTTTTTTTTGTAAAAACAAATATGTTGTTATTTATATCAAGTTAAAATAAAATTCATCGGTTTATAATTAAAAATGAGAATTTTGTTGTAAATAACAAAGCAATTAGTGACCGTACCTGTGGGTAAAAAGTAAAATCTAGTTTACTGATGGAATTTGTTTGCAACAAAAAACTTTATCATTAAATCAGAATGCAATTACTATCTGCTGGCCTTAAAAATTTATAACACCTAAAAAAAGGAATTTAATTAATGAAATCAGAATATTTAATTAAAACTTTTTAAAGTAAATGAAATATAACACCCCAGAGACATTATCAGTAGAAGGAAATCAGATATTATTTTGTTTAATTAAAAGTCAATTGGTCCTGAGGCAAATGGAATTCCAAAAGGTGTTAAGGCCTGGTAGATGGAAATGTATAAATAGGCTATAATTTAAGCGGAAAAGGACTCCATTTTCTTTGAAGAGCTGTTATTATCAGCTGTATATTATTAATTTCACTGTCCTGCTAAAAAAAGCAAGAATTTGCTGCCTTTCCTGTGATGGAACATCAAAGTTTAATCCACCCAAGGCCAAAGCAACAACCAACATTGCCCTAACAAACTTATAATAAATAGATGCCTTAAGATGCTCAAAGAATTCACCTTCGTTCCAATTCAAGCACCACAGTTCAGCTATAGGAATACCATCTTAAATCATCTCCCAACTAAATAGATGCCATAATCCACTAAAAGGATTCACCTTTGTTTCCAGTTTGAGTATCTCTAGTCCAGCTATATGAGGGCTGTTTTAATATCAAATAAAAACTGCAGAGCTCAGTAAAATCGGAAATGATCATTTCTTCAAAATTAGGTTAGCTAACCATATAAATGTAAACTGTCTAAATTTGTCGTATATTTGAATTTCTATAAATGACTTACTTTTACTAAATTTCATTAATGTGTTGCTACATAACTTAATCACTGCAAGTATATTATTTTTCTTTTGCTTATTTTAATTATTATTAATTATGCCTATGTTTCGAGACAGTATGCATTTTGTTACAAAATGTTTTTTTTTAAGATATTACTTAAAATCTTCATATTATTTATTATAGCATCATTTAGCGCGGTTTCAAAACCCTATTTTATAAATAATCACAACCCTTTTGTGATCATTATTTTGTCATTTGTAAATTAATTAATGTAAATATAAAATGTGGCTTATAAATCCAAATTTGCAACATTTAATTATGTTCTAAAAATTAAACTAGCCTGGAGTGTAATCATAAGTATATTTTTCTTATTAAAGTATTTGTAAGTTCCTTAAATATACTTTCCCCACTTAAGAATTTATTAATTATAGATAACTAAGAGATTGAACGGGATAAAGTAAAGTTCATATATATATTCCCGTCAGTAGTATATATGTATTTTTCATGCTACAGAAGAGTTGGCTCTTTTAATCAGGCTAATAAACTAATGTTCACATAATGTATGGTATTTATAATATACTTCGGCTTGGCAGATGTGAAATTTATCAATATTTTATCGTTGTTTTTTGATACATATAAGATGGAGCAATGGTGTTGTCTAGCCCATATTCTTCACTTAGGGTAGTGCAGTGACTAAGCCTAAAGGTCGTAAGCCCCCCCCCTGCATTTCATAAACCAAATAAAGATTTCCTTTTAGCAGCATGATGATCGGTCATTGGTAAATCGGTGTTGGTCACGAAACCCTAAAATCCATTCATCCATCCACAGAGCAACTTTATAATTATATTTCACTTGTGCATAGTGTATTAGTAAACTCTTTATAGCCAACTCTATCTCCCTAATATGCAGTCTTCAATGTTGAGCCAAAGTATTCTTGAAAACCTGTTTGATCTAAAGCTATCTGGGATGCTTTATATGCCCATATTTAATACGTAAATTTGTGATAATCAGATGTATTATTAAACTTTACTCCAGACTTGGTATGATTACATGTATAACAGCCACTCGAATTGATTATGAAATGGCATAACTAATGAGTGGAATGTGGTGATTTATTATAGTATATTAGCACATTAAATAATAGCCACAGATTTATTTTACCAAATGGTCTAGAGCAGTGTTTCCCAACCTGTGGTACGCATACCACTGGTGGATTAGCGAGTTGCTGGTACACGAAAAATAATCAATAATGGCGGTCATAAAAAAAAAATTAAATCATAAAAATATAGAAACGTTTTTTCCTATAATTCATAAAAATTATTTTAATTAATAATATTATACAGTAAATTGTTAATATATACAGTCGATAACGATCTTTAATGTTAATGATAAAATTGAAAGTACGATTAAGAAATTAGATTTTTGGAAACAGTAATATATATATAAGTATCGAAAACAATCAACTGGAAGTAATCGAAACGCTACACATTGTTTTGTTAGAAAATAACGCTAGTCTGTCTCAAGATATATTAGAAAATATAATAGCACATTTAACAGGATTAAAATTGTCTTTCATGGAATATTTTCCAAAACCCAAAAACACAAATGATAATTGGATTTCAAACCCCTTCTATGAAGAAAATTTAGAAAAAGCTACATCATTATCAATAAAGGATAAATAAAATTTAATAGAATTATCATGTGACAGAACTTTACAAGTAGATTTCAAACGACAAAAAAACATAACATTAAAGAATATGAACAACTTTCTGAGAAAGCTCTTAAATTATTATTACCATTTACTACTATGGAATTAGTAGGAAGAGCTTTTTTTTCACATATTTTTTTAAAAAATAAGTATCGAAACAGATTGAATGCAGCTGTAGTCTTAAGGGTATATCTCGCATTTTTTGAACCAAATTTCAAAAAATTATGTTGTTCAAAACAAGCAAAAGATCTCATTAAATTTATTTTATAAAAATATTTGATTATGATAAGAAAATATACTAATTGGTTTTTTATAATTTTGTTTTTATTAAAACCATTTATTAGTAAACGAAATATGACAAAATAGTAAATAAATAATGAGTCGGATCAAGGTAAATCAGTCTAAATTATTTAATTTGAAAGAATGTATCAGAAAAGGATCAGACCCAGAAATTACTCTTATTAATTCTTGATCATCTATTGTAGATTACTAGATGTAAGCTAGTATTTAATCATCAAAATTTTAATCCTATTAACTTCATGCTGAACAATATAAAGAAAACAAGAATAAGAGATAGCCTGATAACCCCTGAGGTTATTTTTACCATGACTTGGACATGCTGGATTTATCCTCTCCATGGCCCAGTGCTCCAAAAAAGAGAACACAGACTCAAATTTGGGAAAACTAAATGAAGGAATGAGAAAACACTTTGAACAAAATATGTACCAAATAACGTTTAATGTAATCTTTAATAAATTATTTTGGAAAAAATATGAAACTTTGAACAAACACATACATATAAATAAGTTACAGTGAGTTTATAATTTCAGTGAGTTTATAATCTGGTGTGACGTTTACGCGTGTTTCAATGTAATTTGTCTCATTATGAGATGTGAATACATACATGGTCACCCTATAATATTTATAATGCAAATAAAATAACACATTCGCAATAACAAATTTCATGAAATACAATCATTTTTACGAAGTGGTACAATTTAGCGTGATGTACTACTATGTGGTACGCGAGCAAAAAAGGTTGGGAAACGCTGGCCTAGAGTAATGTTACTTAATAAATAAAAATGCCTAAATAATGGTTATATCAAGATATATATGAAATTGTCAATAAATATATTACTAATTCATCTTATATCAGTTTCTGTCTCATTATTAAATCAATCCAAATCATTAACTGATCATAGCTATTCATTACTAAAGCCCCTAGTAATTAAATATATTAGATTTTATCATGGGAATGTCTCTAGTTTTAAATTTGTTAATATATATGTTTAAGTCCATGAGTCTCACTGTCTTCTCCACTTTGCTAGTGGGCCAGACTTAAGATTTAATTCTCATGTGCCATCATTATGTTATCCATTAAGTGTTTGATTTGGGGCTTGGCAAGTGGGTTCTAATCCAGGTTGATCCCTGACCTAAATCTGAGGCTTGGCTGGGTTTGAAGTACTTTTTGTAAGTTCCAGCTCATGTTAGATGGATTAACATGTTTTGACTGGCACAATATAATTAATTCTTCAACTGATAGTTTCTCTTGAAGGGGGCCAGTCTGGGATTCTCACCAGGAAAGGTATAATCAGGTAAATGATGACATTTAGTTGCCTATAGATGGCAAACTCTTCTAGAACACATTTGTAGCAGGCTACTGAACACAGAACATGTGACTTCACATGAATCAAAACTCATTGTCAGTGAATCATAGAGCAGCTACTGAACTTGCCTTCCTTTAGATCTTCATGGGAATTCTGTATAACTCTCTAAACACCAATTACTGCAGCTAGCTGGTATGGCTAGCTAACTACCACCAACTGCTTCTAAAAATAATTACTAGCCAAATTCATCTAATATTTTTATCACCCCTTTTATATAGTCAGCTGAGATGACAAAAATACATTAAAATATTTTTCTTATCTTGCTTAAAAACAATTTTAATCCTTTCAAAAGCAACTTTGAAATTTTCTCAAACATATGATCTACAAAGATTTTTAAAAACAGATAATAGAAATGTTTACAATTATCATTTCCATTTTAATATAAAACATGCTTGTTTTTAATTTCAAAATCAGAATACAAAAAAAGTATTTATTAGACCTTTTTAACTAATTAATTTTAACAAAATTTATTTTAAATTCAAAATTATTTAACCCTTTACTGTTTGTATTATTCCAGGGAAATGAAAAAAATATCTGCAAAATTTGTGTTTATTTCTACTTTTCCTTTCAACTTTATATATATTTGTGCACAGATACTAAATTATTGTGTGCTATGTAACAACTGTTACAATATATATTATGTTAGAGATATATTAATGAAAGTATAGTTATACATGATAAAATAAAGTATGTATTGATAAATTTGTCACCATTTTATTTATTGCATACATTTCAAAAATAAGCTTTAAGCATAAACAAATAGGATATTAAATTATTGTTACAAGTATGGCATGAATGTGTATATATATGTTCTATATGTTTTGAGATAACTTAAAAAGTGTCAAATTGTACATATTCAATATATTATTTTAAAAAGTTTATTTAAAATGGGATTAAAAGTATTGTTCTGGTATATAAAATAGATAAATAGAAAGGGAAGTCTATTTTATGTACTTTTTAAAATATATTTTATGTTTTAACTTGTAAAATTATATTTATTTTTAAAACATATTGTAACATGTATTTTTAAAGTTTTTTAAAAAAATATTTTAACATCATGAAACACTGATATGGCAGAAATTTTTTTTATATAGAATGGCCAAAATGGATAAATTTAGCTGTTAATAGAAAATCATGAAAATGAGTGAAAAGTTTTTACATGAAATGCCATAGAAGCAATTTCCAAGATAACATATGGTGACATCACTGAGAAATTATTGAAGCTCCTGATCTTAGATTAGACTCTTTTTGTCTCAATAGCTTAACACCATAAATGTTTGTGCATATATAAATCAATAATTTTATTTAAAATATTATGGGCTAAAATAAAAAAAAAATCTTCTAAAAAGATATCAAGTCTTTTGAGAATATATATATTATAACATTGGATAAAAATCATGATAAAATGTTATATCAGAGTTAAGTGCTAAGATATACACCTGGGTCTCATTTTACGCGATAGACAGGTTCCTCAGAAAACACGCGCAAACGAAATCGCGCAAAAATAGACGTAACTTACATTGAAAAAGGGGGGATGCGGTCTGTGATTTTTCAAAATTCGCGTAAAATCAAAGCACCAACGTAAAATTACTTTAAAATTCGTGCAAAAAAAAACTATTTTTTAACTATAATATTTAATTTTATTCAAAACAATATGTATTTTTATGCATACATTTTTTATACACATTTTAATTATTATCGCTATTTACCGGTAAACAAGTTCATTTGCAAACTGGTTTTTGATTCTTCACAAGAGGAAATACAACTAGAACCAACTTCACTCTCATGTCATGTTGTTTTCTGGTGACAACGTAATTAATCTTTGAGATGATGATTTTATTAATTGTTTATGAACGCGATATCTAGACATACAACCATTTAGCTCTCGTTGGAATTTAAGAGCACGTTCATGATTAGTCATTTATAAGAAAATAATTTGCCAACTGATTAGAAAGTTGAAGACCTTCTCGAATCAGTTTTGCAGTGAAAGGAACAGGTTCCACTTCTGTTTCATTATCTTTTTCTACATTTTCTTATGTATGTAAACTTTTATTTTTGTCTTTAATTTTCAATTTCGTTTAAAAATCAAATTTCGTTTCACTGCTATTACACCTTTAAAAATAAACTTGCGGACACTAAATGATTAATAATTGATTACGTTATTTTTTAAAAAGCAAAAACAGAATGTGATTTAAAGTGCAAAATTAACACGCACAATGTTTGAACAAATTTACATTATAATCTTGTAAAATTTAATGCGTATACATAAAATGTGGAAATCATAATTTTAATTTCATTATTGCATAAAATCTTACTATTATAAAGCACTGAAGTAATAGCGCATTATCGGAGTTTGACTTCCAGTGAAACACGAATCGCATAACTTCAAAATCGTGTTAAATAAGTCCGCGTAAAAAGAGACCCAGGTGTACTTCATAAAGATATTTTGAAAAAATTAACAATTACTGTTATATAAATGAAGCTGAATTGAACACTGTAAAATTTTGAATATGGAATATTTTATTAAAAATAAAAAGATCGTCAAAATGTATAATTTTAATGGAATGCTAATCACCTGCATTAAGTATTAATTCTATATATAACATCAATGTACACAGCAGAACATGTTGCAAGATCTTCAGCAGAATATATAGAAGACTTTGAACTATAAATTATTTTTTTTGTGTTTATATAAAATCTATGGTAGGATAAAATTTTTGTTGTAAATAATAAATATTAGTTTTTGATGGAATTATAATTTGATGGGCATTCCTAGTGAGTAGGAAAAAATAGCTTGCCAGATAATATATATATTTTTAATAAATTCTTTATGTTTTGGGATGTATGTTTGTTTATTATACGTGAAAAATATATCATTACCAAAAAGAAGAGGTTCAAGTAAATACTAAAATATATATTAATAATAATTTTAGTTTGTTTAAATGTAAATAAGATTATTTGTTTCTTCATGCAAATTAAAAATAAAAAGTTCATGTATAGATATTTATGGATGATATTAATGAAAATTTGTACATTTAATAAATACCTATAGCATAAATATTTTTATGAAATGTAAATTAATAAGCTTGGGTTTGTTTTGATATTAAAATAATAAACAAATTAAAATACTAATTTTAAGTCTTGCATAATATATATTTATTTAGCAATATTTATGTTAGTATATAATCTATTTTTTTGCTTCATAATGTATTACCCATAACACATGATAGATACATTGATAAAATAATATATGTATAAAAATATGAATCAATTTAAGTGTAAACTATTCAACAAGGAATATTTATTTTGCTTTTTAATTATATATTTTTATTGTTACAATTGTTTATATTAATAAATTTTCATTTTTGTTAATTAAACTGGTTTTTCATGATCATTAATAATTAAGTTAATAAACAAGGCAAAACTCTCCATACAGTATTGCCATCCTGAATAATCAATGGATGCCAGAAGGCTTGTGCATAAAATCCCTATCTTGTGCCTACTCATCCAATATCCCCAACAAGTTTCTGGCCTTCATCAGTAAGGAGCCTTGGATCTAAGAACATTGCATCTAGATCTTAGGATCTAATGCAACCCTCCAGCAGCCACCTTTTATCTCTACTTAACTACAAAACTATGAGAATGAAATTGAAAACACAATATTTTAAATTTAAGCTCAATGGCTTACATAGTTATATGGGTCTGAACTCAGTTTAGCACCCATATATTTTGGTGTCTTTGGCTCTTTAACAACCATAGCCACCACTATCCTATTAGGCAGGATTGGTGTTAAACCACTAAAAATCACATGATCATTAGCTGTTATACTAGCACATAATTGTTAATAAACAAGGCAAAACTCTCCATACAGTAGTGCCACTCTGAGTAATCAATGGATGCCAGAAGGCTTGTGCATAAAATCCCTATCTAGTGCCTATTCATCCAATATCCCGAGACTAGTTTCTGACTTGTGGCCTTTGTGAATGAGGAGCCTTGTATCTGAGTGCACTGCACCTAGATCTTAGGATCTGATGCAACCCTCCACCAGCCACCTTTTATCTCTATTTAACTACAAAACTATGAGAATGAAAACAATATTTTCAATCTAAGCTCAATAGCTTATATAGTCATACGGGTCTGAACTTAGTTCAGCACCCATACACTTTGGAATCTTTGATTCTTTAACAACCAAAAAGTGGCTGCTGGAGAGTTGCATTAGTTCCTAAGATCTAGGTGCAGTGCAATCAGATCCAAGGCTCCTCACTGACAAAGGTCACAAGTCAGAAACTAGTCTGGGGATATTGGGTGAGTAGGCACTAGATAGTGGTTTTTATGCACAAGCCTTCTGGCATCCATTGATTACTCTAGTTGGCACTATCGAATGGAGAGTTTTGGCTTGTTTATTAACAATTGTGCTAGGATAAGAGATAGTGATCATGTGATGTTTAGTGGTTTAACACCAAGCCTGCCTAATATGATAGTGGTGGCTATGGTTGTTAAAGAGGCAAAGATACCAAAATGTATGGATTCTGAGCTGAGTTCAGACCTATCTAAGCTATTGAGCTTAGATTGAAAATATTGTTTTCAATTTCATTCTCATAGTTTTGTAGTTAAGTAGAGATAAAAGGTGGCTGCTGGAGGGTTGCATTAGATCGTTAGACCTAGGTGCAGTGCTCTCAGATCCAATGCACCTCACTGACGAAGGCCACAAGCCAGAAACTAATCTGCGAATATTGGATGAGTAGGCACTAGATAGGGATTTTATGAACAAGCCTTCTGGCATCCAATGATTACTCTGTTTGGCACAGGGTGGCACTATATGGTGAATTTTGCCTCGTTTATTAACAATTATGTGCTAGTATAAGAGATAGTGATAATGTGCTGTTTAGTGGTTTAATAATTAAGTTATTCATTTATTTATTGTTTATTCACATCTTTACATATATATTGTAACTGGTAATTAATTCTGCAAGGGAATCCCTAAAAAGTTAAGTTACCAACTACAAAAATATAAATATATATTAATCATACATAAAAAGCCTTTTTCAAATGTTAATATATTATTATTGCGATGCGCTATGGCTTCTCCTTTATCAAAGACAGGAATCTCTTGGCCACTATACCCTAAAACCTGTTAGTCACCTTATCTTTTCATTCTCCACCCTAATTTTTCCTTTATTCTTCGATCCTGCTCCCCTCCTATTTCCACATCATCTTTGTCCAATCTATGGCCTTTATATCTAGATCCCTCATATCTTTTTTCAAACCCAGCATAAAAACCAAGAACCCACTTTCTGTAATCACTTTGTTTATATTTATTCTCCCACAACTTCATTATTTGTACACTTTCTGACTAATAATATCATTAGGTTTTCAAGGATTATCCAGAAATTGTAAAATTTAAATGCAATCTAATCTCACATTGAATTAAGCATACTGAAGCTTTTTTCATCTAAAGGTTTTTTAAAAAAACAACAACTTATATGTAAATTTGTTTTTCCTATAAGCATTTACATTCAATTAGCAGATGCGTAATATTTTCCATGCCTTCCTTACAGAATTTGCAGACTAAATCACTCATATTTCTCCATTTGTGTGTATATTCTTGCTGCTAATGATCCTGTTCGAGCCTTAAACAGTAAACTACTTTCTTTGCTATTACCGTAAATTAACTAACACTCATATTCTGTTTACTTCTATATATATTTAAATTCTTTTTACTCTCCATACTAGTTGTCCATCTCTTCAATTCCCTATATTTTATTAAGGCATCTATTCTTCTATCCCACTCTTTGTCACAGTAACACTTAACAATCATACTAACATAGTTATCCCACCTTTTGTACAAGTACACACCATAAAATCTTTATCTAAATTTTCTGCAGACCGTACTACCTTTCTCACCCATTTTCTTGTCTGTCAATAAACATCACATGACCACCTCCTCTTATGCTTGTGTACAACTGTTGTTAAACAGGCAAAACTCACTATATATATTGCCACATGCAGCAAGTTAGAATAATCAGTGGATATCAGAAGGATTGTGCATAAAATCCTCATCTAGTGCCTACTCATCCAATAACCCCAGACTAGTTTCTGGCTTATGCCCTTCATCTGTGAGGAGCCTTGGATCTGAGAGCACTGCAACTAGATCTTAGGATATAATGCAACCCTCCAGCAAACACCTTTTATCTCCATTTAACTACAAAACTATGAGTCTTAAATTGGAAAACACCTTAATGTTTTCAATCCAAGCCCATTAGCTTATATAGTCATATGGGTCTGAACCCAGTTCAGTACCCATATATTTTGGTGTCTTTGATAATTATAGCCACCACTATCCTATTAGGCAGGATTGGTTTTAAACCAATAAACATCACATGACCACCCCATTTTATGCCTGTGTATAACTGTTGTTAAAACAGGCAAAACTCACTATATATATTGCCACACACAGCAAGCTAGAGTAATCAATGGATGCCAGAAGGCTTGTGCATAAAATCCCCATCTAGTGCCTAATCATCCAATATCCCCAGACTAGTTTCTGACTTATGGCCTTCATCAGTGAGGAGCCTTGGATCTGAGAGCACTGCATCTAGATCTTAGGATCTAGCTTGCTGTGTGTGGCAATATATATAGTGAGTTTTGCCTGTTTTAACAAGTTATACACAGAGGTGGTCATGTGATGTTTATTGGCTTAAAACCAATCCTGCCTAATAGGATAGTGGTGGCTATGGTTATTAAAGAACCAAAGACACCAAAATATATTGGTACTGAACTGGGTTCAGACCCATATGACTATATAAGCTAATGGGCTTGGATTGAAAACCTTAAGGTGTTTTCAATTTAAGACTCATAGTTTTGTAGTTAAATGGAGATAAAAGGTGGTGGCTGGAGGGAAGCATTAGATCCTAAGATCTAGATGCAGTGCTCTCAGAACCAAGGCTCCTCACTGATGAAGGCCATAAGCCAGAAACTAGTGTGAGGATATTGGATGAGTAGGCACTAGATGGGGACTTTATGCACAAGCCTTCTGGCATCCATTGATTACTATAGCTTGTTGTGTGTGGCAATATATATAGTGACTTTTGCCTGCTTTAACAAGTTATACACAAGCATAAGAGGTGGTCATGTGATGTTTATTGGTTTAAAACCAATCCTGCCTAATAGGATAGTGGTGGCTATGGCTATAAAAGAACCAAACACACCAAAATGTATGGGTACTGAAGTGGTTTCAGACCCATATGACTATATAAGTTAATGGGCTTGGATTGAAAACATTAAGGTGTTTTCAATTTAAGACTCATAGTTTTGTAGTTAAATGGAGATAAAAGGTTGTTGTTCGAGGGTTGCATTAGATCCTAAGATCTAGATGCAGTGCTCTCAGATCCAAGGCTCCTCATTGATGAAGGCCATAAGCCAGAAACTAGTTTGGGGACATTGGATGAGTAGGCACTAGATGGGGATTTTATGCATAAGCCTTCTGGCATCCATTGATTACTCTAGCTTGCTGGGTGTGGCAATATATATATAGTGAGTTTTGCTTGTTTTTTTTCTTGTCTATCCTTTACTCAAAACCCAATTAAATACTATTTTGGCTATTCTCTTACTATCCATAAATTTCAATCTACTAAACATTTTAATTTTACTTTTTGCATTCTGATATAAAAATTTGATCATCCCATTTCTCATTGAATTGCCTCATTTGCTATTCAAACATCTGCATCTAATCCATGTCTTCCTACTTCTCTTTGTACTTTTTCTAAGTAATCTAACACCCCTTTACTAACACATCATTACCATAAGTTAATCCTGCTACTGCCACTCCCTTCCATACAATTCTAGCTACATCAAATTTATTATATGAAAACACTGTTTAATTTCTTTATCAGTTCCTTTCTTTTCTTTGCTTCATTTATCAATTTTTTCTCCCATTTATCCAAGCAATTTCTCTGATTACTTAATATGATTCTTAAATAGTTATAACTATTCACTACATTTAACTTTATACTCCCCAATAAAAATTCTTTTTCTTCTCTTTCCCTAGCATTTATCATCATTACATTTAATTTTTTTTTACTAAATTTAATCCCCATCTCTAAACCATCCATGCGCAGGTCTTCAGCATAACTTCAATATCTTCACTACTTTCTATGCACCAGAAGATACTATTAGCAAATAAATGACCTGATAATGCACACACTCCCTTGCCATCTATTAATGGTATCTTTATCCCTCTTCCTAGTCTTTCTATTGCTCTCTCAAATATAACAAAAACAAAATAGGGGACATAGGCCATCCTTGCCTTAGTCCTATTCCATTTATAATTCTGATTCTATATTTTCTAATTGAGAAATATAGTAATTATTTTCATACAATCCCTTAATAAGATCTGCTAAAGCTCCATTCATTCCCAAATTTACTAGACTTACCCATAATCTATTTACTCTATCATATGCCTTCTCTATATCTATAATCACCATATATAACTGCCTACCTGTATTTCTATTCATATCTATAAGTTGTGTGACTACAAATAAACTATCTCCTATATGCCTATTCATTCTAAAATGTCCTTGCATTTCTCCCACTATATTATTTTCTTCTAACTATTTTGCACCCTTCCAGCCACTATATATGCAAAAATTTTAGATAACACCAATGTTACCAATACCGGTCTATAATTGTTTATCTTTCGATGTGGTCCTTATCCTTTCCTTTAAATAATAGCCTTATTACATATACAACCCTATCTAATGTTCCATAAAAGAAATAAAACAATAACAAAAATAAAACATTGGTAAAATAGAATAAAACCTTCACATAAAGATGCAATATAACTTAAAAAAAAAGAAGACTATATAACATAACAATATACAAAATAAATAATGCATGTATTATACAACTTTTATGTATTCTTATATAATTTTCCATTTATTTCCAAATGACCAATTGTTAACTAAATTTATCGAAGTTTTGTAAATATTCATACAATTACTTAAGTTATGTTTAATGTATGTTTCATATTTGTCTTCTCTTTGGACTTTTAATATAATTTCAAGATTTAATACTTTCTAATCATACTAATATATAAATATATACACATATTTTAACAATAATTTAATTTTATGTTTAAATATTATTTTTCAAATGTATTCAGTAAATAAAATGTCAATAAATAAATTTATCTATATGTACTTTATTTTATTATTGCTATCATATAAAACTATTTATAAAATACAAAACCATAAACAATACAATACTAGATAAAAATCCAATTTTTCCCAAAATCCTTACATGACCATAGTTTCATCTACTAAACAAATAGACCTCAAGTGAAAATCAAACTAAAGAAGCAATATATATATATATACAAAACAAACAAACCTTCCCATAATTCATTTCAAAATCAACTTCCCTTTATATCAAAAGATGTCTTCATAAGATTGATACCCTCAGATTCAAGAAGTTTTATCATTAAAGTTTGATATAAAGGGAAGTTGGTTTTTGAAATGAATTATCGGAAGGTTTGTTTGTTTTGTATATGCATGTTGCTTCCTTTAATTTGATTTTCACTTGAGAAGGTCTATTTGTTTAGTAGATGAAACCATGGTCATGTAAGGGTTTTTGGTAAAATTTGGATTTTTGTCGAGTATTGTATTGTTTTATAATTTTGTATTTTATTTATTACTAGTGTTAGGCAGTGTTGAAAACTATTTATGTACTTTTATTAATATATGTCATTAACCTTATCATCCTAAGAATAAAAAAAAATATCAATCTTAAAATTTTGCCACAAGGTTTAAAAAAATAATAATTTTTGACAAATCGCCTGTCGAAAATATTCACAGTCATTTTATACTATGATGTATTATTAATAAAAACTTTTATAATAAGGTAAGCTATACCAATACTTTTAAATTCATTTAGATAATTTTAGAAGTAAAATAAGCAAACAATTAATAAAATATTTTATTAACGCCAATTGTAACTATCTAACTTAATAGGTCTAAAGAGTGGTAAATTTATTCAAGCCTAATATTAAAGGGCACCAGATATACTGCTCTATAGTAGCTGTAAGGGAGTATGCAAATGGCAATCGATATTCCTTAAAATCACCCAATACATTCAAAATGAAACATAATAATAAATAAATGTGGAATGCTTATCTAATGTTCAGTTTATCTAATATGAATAGAAAAAATGAGACCCTCAAGTTTTAGATTAATGTGGAATGAAATACAAGCAACTAAATCCTATAAAAAAGAAATAAACAAATGAATTTAAGAAATGTTCAAAATAGAAAGATTAATAGCTCAGCATTATAGGTAATAAAAATATGAGATTACTAAAATTATTGCCCGAAAGTAGACTAGGATAATCAGCACTTCATATTTACAATTATATATGTAAATTAAGCTCTTTACAACGCAACAATTAAACACGTGCTTTATTTAAAAAATAAAAAGCATAATTGAAAGATTTGTTTATAAATAGATATAAAATTTTAACAAAAAAAAAAAAGCTAAAACGAAAATAAAAAAATGATAATAGTAAAGCATCATAAAATAACAATATTATAAAACATGATTAAGAATATAATCATAACTTTAGAATAAGTCATTATTTAATATACAATTATTAAGCCTTCACATTGTTCCGGAAACCCACTAAAAGAGGGCACGGCAAACAGGATAGGTATGTTTAGACCGGAAATATTGACGAAAACTATTCGGGGCTGATTGCATGCTCCTCTTATAATAGGTAGCTATTATAGTTGTAAAGTCGGTGATCTATAGCGCATGTTTTAATATTATTATTATTTAAATATTACACATGATATATTAAAACAACTTTGCTTTTTTATATGTAACAAGTAAATTTTATTTAATATTATATTGCCGCCGCAATTTTTAGCGGGAAACTCGTTTTCGTTTCCCGGATTTTTATATTTTGAAGTGTTTAACCTCTATTATAAAATAATATCCAGGATGACTAAAAATATTTCCTCTAGTTCCGTTCTCAGTAAGACTATTTTGGATAAGTAAGTAACTTATATAATTCTACCGTACTAAGGATTATCTGCTTTCGGTAGTGCAATTTTAGATTAATCTTTTTTCTTTTTACATATAGGCATTTGTGTTTCTTATATGTATTGCTTGAAAAGTATTCACAGAAAGTTGCTGTGATCAAATGCTTATACTTTTGCACGTTAAATTTTATATTAAATGTAACGTAAATGTTGGTAATAAACTTAAAAGATATTTATGTGCCAAAGTTATATTGGCTGAGTGCATATCATTTTATCAGATTTTTTTTCAAAGTCGGGTATCTATATGGAAATCGTTTTTTCTAACGTCAAACTTTTCGGGCGATTATAAAATGATAATATACAAATACACAATGCATTTATAAGATGCTTTTCGGTCAATACAATATTTACAGTAGCCGCGTAGTTAACTGGAACATTGCAGTGTAGTGAAGTGATCTGCGCTTGTCTACGCTGTAGTTTGAATCTAAATGAAATGTAGATTATTTTTTTTTACAGTTAGTCAGCCAATAGCTATAAATAAAATAGGAAAGAAAACATAAAAACCTTTCATCAGATATCAGTTAATTAAAGAGAGTGTTCGGAGAATATTAGACTCATTAGTTATAGGCTAGAAATCCACAGTCTCGTAGCAAGAGTAAAATAAGGACGGGAAAAAGTTACCACCTCGCAATTCTAGTCTGCTGATTAATGGCTTGCTTCTTTATTGTTCGTTCTTGGGAAGGCGTTCGAGAGATCTTTGCCATGCAGTCAATTGTTTGCAAAATCATTTTATTAAAACAGGCAAAACTCTCCATACAGTAGTGTCATTCAGTGCAAGCCAGAGTAATCCATGGATGCCAGAAAGCTTGTGCATAAAATCCCTATTTAATGCCTACTCATCCAATATCCCTAGTCTAGTTTATGGCTTGTGGCCTAAGTCAGTGAGGAGCCTTATTACTCTGGCTTGCACTGAGTTGCACTGAGTGGCACTGCTGTATGGAGAGTTTTGTCTGTTTTAATAACAGTTATGAGCAAGCATAAAAAATGGTGATCATGGGATGTTTTAGTGGTTTAAGATCATTTTATCTATCTTAAAAGTTTATTGATAGCAAGTTCTTATGTACAAGACCAGTTTGTGATTAAAATTTTTTATACCTAAGCAGTAGTCCAAGCAGTAAAATATCAGTATATAGTACTTGATTATCATTACTTCATTAATTCGGTATGTATGATGGATTTGAGGTTTATGTTATATTGTTAGTTGCATTAATAGTTTTGTATTTACATGTATATATCAAATTTTTTTTTAGACTAGTCTTGGAAGTCTTCATTGAGCAGTGGATTTCGATATTGCTAATAAATTTGGGCTGCAAGAAATATTGTTCAACATAAATCGGGTTGATTTTCATAAACATTTAATATTTCAATACAAGTATAATTTATATATTTGGAGTTTAGATGTAATTATATTCTGCCCATCCCTCGTCTGTGTATTTAAATGGGTAACATCCTATACATGAGGGATCAACATGGGCATAATAATATTAGCATCAAGGGATTTGGGAATTCCATCATCGGATTTTCTATGGTATGGGTGGCTGAAGAGTTGGATGATGCTACTGAAGCCTGTCCATTAAAGTTTGAAGATTAGTTATGTTAATATAAATTGAGCTCTGATTTTGGGTGGGAATGGTGATCTGGACCAACTGATGAGTGCTAGTTCAGCATGAAATACACGAGATAAGAGTGAATAGCTGAAGGGAGATTGAAAGTCTGTGTTCAAATCCCTATAACTACAAATAAGCATTCAATGCAAAATCTAACAAAACTGAATTGATTGATTAGTAGTATTGTGACAATTTTATAATTAATGGAAATAGGAAAAAACTAATAAATTTTAATAAATAATTAATATCAACTAAATGTACTCTCATATACTTAATCATGTGCCTCCAAGAGAATTATTTTCATTCTATTCTAGAGATATCTACTATAACTTTGAGTGATCATTGCGTATTAAAGAGTAAAATGCTATTTCCAGATCAATCAATTTTTGGCTTGATGTCAGAGTATGTCAAATTAGTTTTCATTTGAAACCTTAGCTTTTTTTTAAATTTCAGAATATTAGGTTGGATACTGGAGTGCATTAGTTCCAGCTTTAAATTGTAATCTTCATTGACAGAGGCAAATTACAGAAATCCTTATGACCCTATACTATCTGATGTCTATTGATTATTTAAGGATGCAGTAGATAGTTCTAGAGAAGCATGAAGGTAACTACACTCAATAAACTTATGCTGGCAGAATCGGGAATTATGGATATCATATCGAAAGGGACAAAGAACACGTGGCTTACAGTTTACCCCTTTTAGTTGTTATTGATTTGAAGAGATTTAAATCTATTCATGGTTTCTAACATTTTAAACTTCTGTTGTTTATTCTTGCTTGCGATTGTTTTTTTTTTGCAAGAAATTTATTGGTTGTATTTTGTTTTGAATTGGTAAACAAAATTATAGGAGCATATTAAGTTATAGTATCAAATGATAGTTTGTAGCATATTTATAAAATGATTCAGCCTGGCTTAAATCATTATTTAAACCAAATGACTTCTTCAAAAAGTAACACTTTTTAAAAAATAACTATTATCTATTTTAATCCTATTACAGAGAACAACAATGATGACTGGAATTTAAACATTTTAGCATCTCATTGGAATTTTGTTTAAAATGTGCCATTCAGAAACAAATCCTAACAACAAAATCACATTGCTTTCTCATATATTTACTGGTGTCCATTACTCAAGTTTATAGTCAATGACTAGATGAACTATACGGCTTTTAGAAGTATATAAATAAACATGAGATAGTCATGCTCCTGTTGGTATTA
Source organism: Epiperipatus broadwayi (assembly GCA_028023455.1). Taxonomy (NCBI): domain Eukaryota; kingdom Metazoa; phylum Onychophora; class Udeonychophora; order Euonychophora; family Peripatidae; genus Epiperipatus; species Epiperipatus broadwayi. The sequence continues at coordinate 2,919,498 of JAQFVV010012500.1, forward strand.
ACCTTTCTAACCAAGGAATAGAAAGGAGGTAGTTGGCATTAAATTGAAATCTAAAATATATAGAAACTGAATTGTTGTCATCAGAATCTATATAACTTATAAGCAAATTAGCTTGGATTTAAAACCTAAGCTTTATTTTTAATATCAGGCTATTGGCTTGAATAATGCAAAAGAGTAAGAAATTAGAAGGCGGATGCATAAGTTGTATTAGTTTCACCTTTGAATCCTAATTCTCAATAATGACTGTAAAAGCTACAAACTGATCTGGGGATGAGAGTATAGCACTACATTTTGTGTCCATTAATTACTCAAGCTTACACTATGGCTTGAGTGTAGGGTGAAGAATGCTGCTCTAGAACCAAATCCTTCAATTAATTTATGCTTCATCGAAATAATTTGGTTTTAATTTTTTAGAATATTTATTATTTAAATTAGTGGCCATAATATTTGAATTACATTTAGATCTGGTACTTCGTGATATAGTCCTGTATTGGTTGTAATTTTACATTTCTATTTATATCCAGCTGACTTATCAGTATAATTTCCAATGTCAGTAGTTGGAAAATAAACTCTTTGTTGTTCATGATCTTAATTGAATGAAGAGAATTAATGCAATGGGATGAGGGAAAGGAAGTAAATCTTAATTGGCCTCTTTTTTGAAAAGTAAAAAAATAACACCAGAAAAGGTAGTAGAGTTATTTGAAATAAATGTGAATATGAATAAACAGAATGAAGAATCAATTAGAAAAATGCAAAGAATCATCAATGGTGATAAAGATATGATATTGACTTTGATCTATTATTTTCATCACTATTAATCTGCATGTTTAATTTACTTTCTCTAATCCCTAGCTTCTCACAATATACCAACAAACTGCCTTATTTCATCCACACATCTCGCATGTAATTTCTAAGTCTTTTGTAATTTCTTGTGATCCGTCTATTATAATCTCTTAGTAATTTGTCCAATCCAGTTCCATTTCAGTCCCTCAATTTTTTCAATGATGTCAGTAATACCATTCTATCCATAATATTTTGTTTTATCATTACAATAAAACTCATTGATGAAAACCATAAGTTTGGAACTAATCTGGGGATTTTGGGTAGGTCAGCAATGGATGATTTATTAAGCATTACCATCTGGCCATAACACAGAAATAGGGAGAATAAAAGTTAGCTAAAAACTGTTTTCTCCAGTATAATATTTTTCCATTGCTAGCTGTCATAAAGAATCCTTTAAAAGTATTTAGGACTTTTTTTTTTTTTTATATATACACTACATCTCAAAATTGAACAGATGTATATAATTTAAGTTTACAAACTCACTGTCCTGAGAGATTTTTTTTTTAATAACTACTATTAAATAATGACAACTTTATCTTATTACATTGCCAAATCCATATAATATTAAATCAACTATGCTCTTTATTACTGTTTTACAATGCTTTTATTACAAACCATTGCCCCAACTGTCAATGGTTTGTAATAAAAGCATTGGAAAACAGTAATAAAGAGCATAGTTGATTTATAATGACAATGGTGAATTGTTTTCCAAATCTTAATATAAACAATTTGTAATTTACATATATAACTAATTTTTGTTATTTATGTTAATCAGAAGTTTTGATTTGTAAACTGATATTAATCAAAAGTCTGTAGTTGGCTTCATCATTCATTTTTCTTTGTTTAGTTATAAAGAATTGGAAGTCGAGTTTAAACAAGGCATTGTTAAAGAAAGTGAATTCTTAAAGAAAAAAATCAAATTATTGAGTGATTTTCTGCCAGATGATATCAAAGAAAAGATCATTGAAATTGAGAACCAGTTTTCAGAGGAGGAGCTAACAGAAGTAAGTTAAAAACATTTTAATAATGCAGATTGATTTAATTATAAGAGTGACAATACTTGAGATATCAATGTTAATTTTACCAGGTTTTTTGTCTGTTTCTCAACTTTATTTTTCATTTTTGCTATATTGCAGTAGTTTAAACTTTTTTTTCTTCTATTGTTTTCACAAAAACTTAAGATTGTGATTTTTCTGTGCAGTAACTACTGAAGTTAAAAATTTTCCTTTTTTTTTCCCTGTTCAGATGACTTTTTGAGATAAAAGGAATTGTGTAAAATTGGTGATCAAAGTTTTAATCTCGAGCATAAAAATATAATTTTTACTCAGGTAAGATAAATAATTAGGAGATAATGGCAACCTATGAGAATAATTTTAATCGTGAAGAGCATTGACTGGATCTTCTAAGGTGAAATTGTTTGATCTTGTTAACAACAATATGCGTTTTTTTTTTTTTTTTGAAATGTGGAAAATTAATATATCAAGTTGAAAAGCAGTTGTACACCTACTAATTGTGGGATCAATAGATGCTTACGATTTTGTAGTTGACATGTATGCGTCAAATAAATGAGACTTTAGACAGATTTGAGTAAGTTAAATTATTAGTTTAATTTTCAGCAAATTACAATATATACATTACTGTTACATACGTCTGCAGAAGCACTCCTTTAAAGTTGGGTATCATAGGTCTGCCCGTTAGGGCCACTGTAGTCTAGCTTTTCTACTAATGCTCCCAGATTCTCCCTCTACATCCCACTTATATACCCGACTTCTGGAGTCCTAACAACATTCCATAAATACCTCTCCTTATATGGTCTGATAGCTGAACCCTTCGCTAGTCCTTATGGGTTTTGATTTATCCCCATTTTTACCTTATAAGGCGAGGCATTTTTATAAGTACATTTTACTTAACTTTAAACCCATATATGGTTATTTTTACATGACAATTTACATTAATATTTCCAATACTTTTTTATACACATTATTTATGAATCTTTAATTCAACTTGTCCAGGACACTACACTCCTCCTCCCACTCCAGAAGTATCGGTTATTCCACAAAGTCTCTTTTGATTTGTTCACGTTGTTTTTGTCTGGGTGTCTTTCCTTCCAGCTTGGAACACTCTGGCGGCGAATGTGATTAAAATGTCTTTTGTACATCATCTCACCAACAATGAACTTCTCATGCTCCATTCGTAAACTTATAGCTTCTTCTCACTGTCTTTTTTCAAATTCTTTCTGCTGGAGCCTTTTTTGATGCCTTTGTCGAGCTGCTTCGTGTAATTCTCTTTCATGTTGTCGCTGCCGTTCATGAATTCTTTCTTCCTTACTTTTATCAAAAGTTCTCACGTTACTTTCCTCAAGTTTGCTTGAAGGATTTTTAGATTTGGCAGCATTTTCACTTCTGTAACTCTTAACTTTCACAATTGGTTTTCCTTTGTTTTTATCCACATTGTGCAAACTCATTTTCACAATTGGTTTTCCTTTGTTTTTATCCAAATTGCGCGAACTCACATTATTTACTTTAGATGCTTCATCCATCTTGCTCCGCTGTGCATATGATACCTTCCGGCTTTGGCATATTACAGGTGTTGAGCGATCCCTTAACTGTAGTTGCACTGGTGGTGTTTGTTTTTGACCCAACTTTGTTCTAAATCGAAGTGGGAAATTATTTTGTATTTCCTTTCCGATATCAATTTTTTTTATTACCTTGATCGTAATTCCCAGTGGTCGGAACCAGTTTCTACCGATCAGTGGATTTATTCGGTTATACACTATAAATAATGGTAGCACTCTGCTGTTCGCGTTTAATTTTACTTTCACAAAAACTCTTCCAACGATCTCAACAGTGTTTCCGTTGACGTCTCTAGCGCAAACTTCAGTCCTCTCGATTTTTTTAGAAAAACTGCTTCCTTTAGTAATGTTCTTCCAATCTCTTAAGGATATCAGAGATACTCCCGAACTGCTATCTATTCCCATTTTTAAACGCCTTCCTTCTATGTATACTGTTTGCTTAAATTCAAACTTTGCGTTCTTTAATGATTTTATTTCGTACATTTCTGGGGATTGTTTACTTAATTTTGATTCGTCAAAATCTCTCACTAGAGGTCCTCGCACTTCGTGGCTTGACGGTTTGCGCTGGAATTGACTACAATTTCGCTCGAGGTGTCCTGGTTTTCCGCAGCTGTAGCATACGCGATTGCACCTATAATCTTTCTGGCTTCTGCCTTTTCCTTCTCGCTCGACTGTTCTCTGAATCGACTGGTATTGAATACGCTGCGATGTGCTAAATATATATTCATTAGCTTGGTTGATTACTGATTCATGAGCCATTCCCCTTTTAATTGCTTCCTTATACGTTATTGTTGAGTCTGCTAATAAATGTTCGCGGAATTTTGTTTCATATATTCCCAATAATAATTGTTCGAGGAGCGCTTCTTCTAAAAACTGGCCATAAGCACAATTTTTTGCTAATTCGCGTAGTGCCGCATCGTATTCTTTAAAAGTTTCATTTTTTTCCTGTCGTCGTAGTCTAAAATGTAATCTGGCGATATGTTTTGCCGGTAGAGGGCAGAACTCTGCAGCTAATTTCGCGACTACATCGTTATATTGTAACGTTTCGGGCTCAACTGGCTCACACAAACGATTGGCTATTTCCAAAACTTTTATTCCTGCAAACCCCAAAAGAGTAGCTATTTTTATATCATTTTCCTTGACGCTATTTACCAGGAAATGTTTTTCTACTAGTTTTACATACAATGGCCAGTTACTCGGATTTTCCACATCGAAGTCTGCTATTCACAATTGTATGTTGGCAGCCATTTTCGACACACGAATTTATCTCAGGTCACAGTTCCCTTTTTTGGTTTAATACTGAAGTCCGACGTATGTTTGCTGTTCTCAAAATCTGTCTACGGTGATCCTGTTCAACTGCGCCAGCTTTGACATGTATGCGTCAAATAAATGAGACTTTAGACAGATTTGAGTAAGTTAAATTATTAGTTTAATTTTCAGCAAATTACAATATATACATTAGTGTTACATACGTCGGCAGAAGCACTCCTTTAAAGTTGGGTATCATAGGTCTGCCCGTTAGGGCCACTGTAGTCTAGCTTTTCTACTAATGCTCCCAGATTCTCCCTCTACATCCCACTTATATACCCGACTTCTGGAGTCCTAACAACATTCCATAAATACCTCTCCTTATATGGTCTGATAGCTGAACCCTTCGCTAGTCCTTATGGGTTTTGATTTATCCCCATTTTTACCTTATAAGGCGAGGCATTTTTATAAGTACATTTTACTTAACTTTAAACCCATATATGGTTATTTTTACATGACAATTTACATTAATATTTCCAATACTTTTTTATACACATTATTTATGAATCTTTAATTCAACTTGTCCAGGACACTACAGTAGTTAAGTCTAATAATCATCAAATGACCACCACTTATGCTTGTGTATAACTGTTGTTAAAACAGGCAAAACTCACTATACGTATTGCCAATACGTATAGTGAGTTTTGCCTGTTTTAACAACAGTTATACACAAGCATAAGAAGTGGTGAACGTGATGTTTATTGGCTTAAAACCAATCCTGCTAATAGGATAGTGGTGGCTATTGTTATTAAAGAACCAAAGACACAAAATGTATGGGTATCAGACCCACATGACTATATAAGCTAATGGGCTTGGATTGAAAACATTAAGGTGTTTTCGGTTTAAGACTCATAGTTTTGTAGTTAAATGAAGATAAAAGATAGCTGCTGGAGGGTTGAATTAGATCCTAAGATCTAGGTGCAGTGCTCTCAGATCCAAGGCTCCTCACTGACGAAGACCACAAGCCAGAAACTAGTCTGGGGATATTGGATGAGTAGGCACTAGATGGGGATTTTATGCACAAGCTTTGTGTCATCCATTGATTACTCTAGCTTGCACTGAATGGCAATACGTTTAGTGAATTTTGCCTGTTTTAAGTTTAATAATCTGATTTTCAATATTATTTGATTTGGAGGATTGGTAAATTATTTCGATGATTGGATTCATGGTTCAGTAAATTTATTTTTGAAATGTTTTACATTGACCAGTTATTTGGCAATCAATTATAAGATATTTATAATTCTTGGCAATGGAATGAATCTTAGCCATATAATAGGTTGAATGTTTTTCAAAATTTGCTTTCAGGGTTGATTAGAAAATTTAGGATTATTCCTTACTCATTTATCTTCAAGATAGCATTATATTATGGGTTAAAAGTATTGATCATTGATTTGTTAGTTATGTGTTTTTTTTAAGTTTATTAGCATTCTTTTAATAGTGTAATCTTAAGGCTGTAAAATCATGAATCAGGATTATAGTACAGCGAGCGATAAATGCAATCAAAGTCATTAAGTACTTTCATTAAATGAGTGGGGAAAAATAATGATTTAATAAGCAACAATAAGAAATTGGCAATATATATTAAAAAAAGGAGTCATTTATCAGAGAAAATAAAAAGAATCAGATTTATGGCACTATCACTTGTGCTTCTGAAATAATTAAAGTTGTAACTAAAGTAAGGGATGATAATTTGTAAAAACAGAAAAAGTTTTAAATCTATGGGTAAGTGGTATGAATTGTAAGAACTATGAATGATCAGAAAAGTCCGTGAAGAATTTAGCTGAGACTCTAAATCACACGATTCTAGGCTATTCCTATAAATAGGGGATGATTGTATAGATTTCAAAACTATTAATAGAAAAATATTAAAAATAACTAGTGAAGCTGCATCTACCATTAACGAAGCTGTTGCTATGGTTTCATTAGAACTTAAAAAAATGATTGAAGGAAAAAAATGTCTGGTATTTATTTGTGATGAAACAATTGTAAATATTTAACACAGGCACAATACTGTAAATATATATGCAAATGTAGTTTCTTAATTTATTATTAGTAGCATTATATATAAGCCAATAAACATCACATGATCATTTTTTATGCTTGCTCTTAACTAGTTACTGGCTTGTAGCCTTCATCAGTGAGGAGCCTTGGATCTGAGAGCTATACTTGCTCAACTATTATTAAAACAGGCAAAACTCTCTATACGTATTGCCACTCAGTGCAAACCAGATTTATCAATGGATGCCAAAAGGCTTGTCCATAAAATCCTCATCTAGTGCCTACTCATTCAATATCCTCAGACTAGTTTCTGGCTTGTGGCCTTCGTCAGTGAGGAGCCTTGGATCTGAGAGCACTGCATCTAGATCTTAGGATCTAATGCATCCCTCCAGCAGCCACCTTTTATCTTTACTTAACTACAAAACTATGAGACTTAAATTGAAAACCCTATAATATTTTCAATCCAAGCTCATCAGCTTATATAGTCATATAGGTCTGAACTCAGTCAGTACCTATACATTTTGGTGTCTTTGGTTTCTTAATAACCATAGCCACCACTATCTTATTAGGCAGGATTGGTTTTAACATCACATGATCACCATTTCTTATGCTTTCTCTTAATTGTTATTAAAACAGGCAAAACACTATTGTTTATTTGCTTAAAACCAATTCTGTGTAATAGGATAGTGGTGGCTATGGTTATTAAAGAACCAAAGACACCAAAATGTATAGGTACTGAACTGAATTTAGACCTATATGACTATTTAAGCTGGTGAGCTTGGATTGAAAATATAGGGTTTTAAATTTGTCTCATAGTTTTGTAGTTAAATAGAGATAAAAAGTGGCTGTTAGAGGCTTGCATTAGATGCTAAAATCTAGGTGCAGTGCTCTCAGATCCAAGGCTCCTCACTGATGAAAGTCACAAGCCAGAAACTAGTCTGAGGATATTGGATGAGTAGGCACTAGATGGGGATTTTATGCACAAGCCTTCTGGCGTCTATTGATTACTCTGGCTTGCACTGAGTGGCAATACGTATAGAGAGTTTTGCCTGTTTTAATAATATTATATGTACATGTTAAAAAGTACTGTAACTTACAATAAAATAAACTATTTATTGTATTATAATCAAGGCTTGTCAACAAAATATATTATATGCTATATACATTTGTATGCAAAGGGGGTTTAGAATAAAAATATAGCATAGTTGTCTTTACAAAAAATATAACTAAAATATCAAAAAAGGGAGAAATAAATTGCTTACATTTAAAATACAATTGATGCTTATAACAGAAGCTTTTTTTAATGAAATTTAGGATTGGTTACTATAATGAAATAAAGTTGATTTTTTTGTTATAAGCTTTACTTTCAAAAAATATAATACTTATATAACAAAAGTAGAAAAGTATATCTCATAAAATAATAAATTGGGGAAATAAAATACTTACTAAATATGAGACAAATACACTATGCGAGCAAAATCCATATCAATTTTTTTTTTTATAAAATACAGATAAACTTACAAAGTACTGAGATGGATTCCAGTTTGATTCATAAAATTCTGCAAAGTCAAGACATGAAAATTTCATGTGATATAATATATCGCCTGTAGCTGTTGAAATTTAATATCTTGTTGATTTTATTGTTTTTGACATATTTCAAATCTTTATTCATACACAATTACTTATAGATCATTATTAGCTTTAATGAAACTAGTGCAATGGGATGAGCACTGTGGGGGGGGGGGGCTATGTAATTTATTGATCTTTTTAATTTTTAATGAGCATGTAAATAATTTTACAGTTTATCATATATGTAAAGCTAAGAATATAAACCTATTGACGGAATTATAAGTTCAAATACATTATTAAGACAATTCACAAGCTAGAAAAAAATCATTTAAATGAAAATGCAAACAACACTCATCTTTTGTTGTCTCAATGCTGATCTATTTTAACAGTTAAAGCTTTATCTGATTATTTACAAATTCATTTAAATGCTTTCCCAGGAATCTAGCTTGGAATTGTTTTAGAAATGTATTTGAACTTGTTTTTCTGTGAATAGGTTTACATTTTTAATCTATAAAATTATTTTAGTTTATCAAACAAAATTTTGTTTTAAACATCTAATATCTTTTTTTTTTTTTAATAGAAAGGATATATTAAGCAAATTAAAAAGCTTTTAGAAAATGTGAGTGTCGATAATTGTGAGAATAAAAACCACAATATTCTATTTTCATTTAATGGAGAATTAAGTGATAAAGAAAGTGATCAAATAGTCATATCAAATGAAGAAAATATGGAAATAAGTGGAATTGCTGTATTAGAAGATGATCCAGATAAAAATAGCCAGTCTAAAAGAAACATGAAAAGAAAAAGTGAAGATAAAACAGGTATAGTATATTTAATATGTTGAAAATCAAATTGATATAGATAAGTGAACTGATAATGAGAAGAATTATTAAATATTTTGTTAGGTATTGATCTGAAGTGTTTATATTGATTAGGATTATCTATTTGACAAGGGATGAAAGATCTATTTTTAAAATTTGTTAAAAAATAAATTTGCCATTAAAATAAAATATTTGAGTATTACAATTTTTTTTGTCTAGAATTTTCATCAAGTTAAAAATCTTGAATTATTCAAATTACGTCTTCTGACTTTTAGAATTGATACTTGTCAGGTAAATATATAAATTTAAACGGTATCTATGTTTGAGAGAGGACAAAAGATTTTAAAAAAATGAAAGTGAAACCCGATGACTATGGAAGTTATTAGATTAATTTTTGAAAATTGTTTTCCCATTATTGTTAGAAGTTTTTTTTCCACAAAATTATAAAATTGTAAAATTAACAATTGAAACTTAGTTATTGAAAGATTATTTTTAGAGAATGAGTATACTTTTATTGTGATTGTTTTTATTATGCTGCTAAATACCTTTCTTTTAAAAAAAAAAAAATCATTGTAGGTATGTATGTATACATAAACAACTGTAACAACAATATTTTTTTTCCAGAAATTGCAGCAAAACGTAATGGATTTTCACAACCAACGTTAGAAAACTTTGTTTCTCGGTAAATGTTTTTAATAATTGCTGATTTATAATGTCATATTTTAATCTTTTAATATTTGATTGAATACAAGTATAATTTATGTATTGGAATTTTAGATGTAATCGTATAAGGGATTTGAGCACAGACTTAAACTCCCTTTAGTTATTTGCTCTACCTCATACAACAAATACACATGTCCACACACGTGTGAAAAAGATAAAGGTACGGATGGCTGAAGAGTTGGAGGATGGAGTAGTTTGAAGCCTATGAATGAGAGTTTGCTATCTTAATATAAACATAGCACTGACTATATATGTGTGGAAGATGATTTGGACCAACTAATTGAGTGCTAGTTCAGCATGAAATACATATATTGGAGATCATTTATCTTTTTCACGTGTGTGTGATCATGTGACTCGATTGTAGGAGATAGAATGGATAACTGATGGAAGTTTGAAACCCTGTGTTGAAATTCCTTATACAATTTTAATCTTTTGTATAAATTTTTATCTTCCAGTAGCATTTTCACTTTTATTTAGAATTATTAGATGGCACTTCTTGATGAAAAAATGTTATAATGTTTTTCCACTTTATACTAAACAAAGATTATAATTTTTAAAAGAAATACTGAGAGATTAATCATGTGATTAAGATAGATTAAGATACTCATGATGAAAACAAATTGAAAATTTAAATTTAAAATTTTTTAAAACACAATTTATTATACTTAATAGTGTTTTCCATCTGCGATATTATCTAACAATCCAAGATTTTACATATAGCCATTGAGCATGTATTGCATTTGCCATGAAGACAGTATTCTCTGGATCTTTGAAGAGAAAGTTGAGAAAGAAATTGATGTAGAATGTATTGTTATATGGTTATGATATATGGACAGTGAATAAGAAAATTAAGATAGATTGCAGGTTTTTGAGATTAGTTGGTTGGATAGAGTGACAAACGAAGTAGATGAAGAGAGAAAATTGACTGGAAAGAATGGACATAGAAAGAGAAAGTAGATTGAAGATATTATTGATTTTTATTATTCATTTAGTAAAGTAGCGATTATTCATTACACCAACTCTCATTCAAGGTGAGTCAGAGAAGTCTTGTGAAGATTTTACTACAGAAATATTCATTAGATTTTACATTTGTTGAGAAGAAAGAATTGTTTTGGATGGAATGGTAGATGGGAATAGAAGAAAGAGATGAAAATTGAACTTATTGGATAATATAAAGAATGGAATGACTTCAATAGATAGACTCTGACAGTGAACAGAACAGTATGCAGAAGTAATTGAGCATTAGTTGTGAGATTTCTTTTTGAATCTGTCTAAAGACAGAATGCTCATAATATTTTCTATAACATCAACTGAGATTTTTTCATTAATAGCAAAATCATATTTTTCAAAGTGTAATCATTGCAAATATTCAATAAGAAATTTTGTAAGAAATCACAACAAATGACTTACAATCTTTAGTAAAAAAACAATGACTGAAAATTAAATATTCCCAACAAGTGTGATGAACGGAAACATTAGATAAGAAATTAAATTAGCGATGACTATAAATCCTGATTTAATTTGTTTTATTTGCTTTGATGAAACTTATTGGAAATACTTGTTTTTTAGTTGTTTGTTTTCTAAATAAATTTCAAGTTTTCAAGCCTAATATTTTCATGGTTTTTTGCCTTTATAAAATTTGCAGCCTTTGCTAAAAAAATTTGTCATAGAATGTTTGCAGTGATGACAATTATTGAAAATATTTGTTTTTCAATTATTGTTTAATAAAGATATTATTTACTAAATAAATTTTATTATTTTCATGTTTTTTTTTAATGAAAAAAAGAAACTCATCAACTAGCCATTTCTTATCTCTATTGGCACACATGATGGCTCTACCAATGGATGGCATGCATTTTCAGTTAGCACCATCTTTGATTTAAAATGGAAAATGAGTGCTACTCCTTAATTGAAATTGTGGCATATGGAATATATAAAATGACAAAGAATATTTAATTGAGGTATTTATACCACTATGATAAACTATTCTATCTTTTAACTTGTTTAAAGCGGCAACAACACATTACGTTATGTGTTGCCCCATCAACCTCTCTGTAAAAACTGTTAAGACAAATTGATTTACATTCTCAACCTAGTAATCATCCAAGTTAAAAGTTGTTAAACATTTTTGAATTAATTATAGTTTGCATTTAAAACATTTAAGATTTTGAATTGACGTGAATAACACAACTAAAATAAATCAAAGTAAAAATCCTGCCATCAAACCTATGTGGTATCTCAACATGAATCAAGAAGACGCTTAGAACTATTGCTGATAGAAAATGTGACGTATTTGAAGCTTCGCAGAATGCTAGTTATAGGTTGAATGCAATCTAGAAAAAATTTGGTTATTAATGTTTAAAAAACTGTTCTCTTATCAGTCAGGAATAGGGCAAAACCTTTTAGCAATTCTGATAATTGTATGCATGAAAATATCTTTTAGATAGAAAGATAAATGTTAAGGTCCAATACATTTGCTGTGGCATTTAACCATTTAAGAGATAAGACTATTTCATTATTGTGATATAATGTAATTAGTATATATAAGGTCATTATTCTATCAAATTTATGTGTGGAAGTGAAGCATGGAATGTTTATTGATATAACATAAACTAATGGAAAAAAATTATTTAATGTTCGATAATAATCTAAGAATAAGGAGATAAAGCATATAACCATTTACATGTTATTCAACTTGCTAAATTTCACGATGTTTAATCTTAAGTTTAAAGATATGTTCCTTGCTAATCAGGTATTAATTTATTCATTGTACAATTTATAGAAAATGAAATGACAACCTTTTTACTAGAAATCATTGTGATGGAATTGATTTCTGGATGATTATTAATTTTGTCATCATCACATACTTATTTTAAATAATTCAATAAATTAAGATTCACATTCATGTTTGATCTTTGTTTTATAGGAACAGTAAGATAACATCTAGGGAAGAAAGTGTCCATCAAGAAACTGAAACTACTGAAGAACAACTGGGAAAGAAAGTAGAACTAGAAAATAATAATCGGTAATTTTTTTTGTTTTTTTATTAGGATAAAGATCACTGTGAAATACATTATTTACAGTTAAGGTTTTAGAATATATTTGGCAGGTTGTGTTAATTTCGTAAATCAATCATTGTGATTATTTTTCATAATTGAAGTCTTTATTGATAAGATTGTTTTCCCCTACTGAAGATAACTCAATTCTGTGAGTTTTTATTATTATTACTGTGGCTGAATGACATACGGTAAACCAGATATTTATTTAATATTTGAATACGTTTAACTGTAGAATTTTTAAAAATATTTAAGAGTAAGGCATCAGACATGCTAAAGTCTGTAGTACTTTTAGTTATGAGTATACAAAATGATCAAAATATTTTGTGGAGTGACGTATAGAGAAAAAACAGCAAGAAACACAATTGACTTCTGATGCAGATCTAGGCATTTATTTTACATAGATTGGCTTCAAAGATAGATTGAAATTTATCTGTGCGTCATTTTAAAGATAGAAGATTCAAGTGTATTTCTACAAATGATCATAAGAGCTGATAGTTATGGAGTTTTGTTGCCAGAGACTGGAATACAGAATTTAGAGGGTTTATTAATTGCATATAATAGATTTTTAAAGTGAAATAAAGGACAACAACTAAGAACTGCATTTAAGTTTCAGATATATTTACAGTAGATTATTTGATCGGAAAAAATTTTTTTTTGACATGATATAATATATGAAAGAGAATTCTTGGCAGTATTGTTGGACTTATTTAATAAATTTCATTGTGTAAAGAATTGATGAATATTTTTTAAGTGTAAATTGAAAAAATAGTTAAAAAAGTGTTTAATTGAAACAAACAAGCAAAACAAACAGAGTTGTTTAAAAAAATGGCATAAGAAAATCAATATGAATGTTAAACACATGTTTGGTATAATAATCCTTTATATGAAGTTATTGATAAACTGTTATAGTTTAGGGGTAAGATTTTTTAAACAGTTTGTTTCATTAAAAAGATGATTGGTTCCCTCTCCAAGCTTCCTGCAGTGTCATCCTTGAATCAGTATATGTGTTATATAGTTATATAATTTAGCTATTTCTCCATAAAAATTTAGCGTGGCTGCATCCTGAATTATAACATGAAATATGACAATGTGTTTTGTATTTTCTTGCATCATCTTTAATGCTCTTCATGCTATAATGAAATCTTGCAAATCATTTGAAAACATTCTTGCACTTCCCGTACATTGTTTGAATTATTTCAAATGCTTCATTAGTAGTTTGTTCCATTATGGATTAAGATGCAAAACACACTGTCTCATTTTATATCATAACTCTTGTTCAAAACATGTTAATGCTGCCTTAAAATTTTTGTGATGATTAAACTAAACTATGACTGTAATACAACCGTTAATTCAGAGATAACACTGCAGGCAGCATGGAACAAGTAACAGTCATCTTTTCACTTGAAAACACTGTGTGTACGCACTCCTATACATAATAGACAAATGTTATACAACTAATATTCTATTAGAAAAAGTGAATAATAGACTGCAGTATAGATATATAATTTGGCAATATTATGGAAATAAAATTCAGTTCACAAAAAACATGAATATCAGAATGAAGAAAATATTAAATTATTTCAAAGTATAAGCAGATTATCATGTATATATCAAACCAGAAATGAATTAGAGATTTTGGGTAAAGTAAATAGAATTACAATGTTTAGCCAGAAATTTATGCTTTGAAAGAGAATTCAAATTAAGCATATTACAATATTTTATAAATTTTTTTTTAGTGATTTAGAAACCAACATTTATGTAATATTTTTCTCTGATTATCATTCAAAAATTGTTAGAGCAATTATTTTTCTATTGTGAAATGGTTTAGATGGTGTAATTTTTAAAGATTTACTTATTGACTGCTTTTTCAGATAATTAAGACAATTTTTTGTTAAGCATGTGTTTAAAATCATTTTTTCTTTAAAAAAAAGCAACAAATTTACTTGAGTCACATTGGTGGTAACCATCTGCACCAAAAGATGCTTATTTTTTTTTTTGACAATAAAAATGTTGTAATGCTAAAATACGATGGATTGAATTACACTCTTAACAGCAGAATCAAATATCTATTCATCATTTGTTCAAACAAAATCAAGATCGAATTTTTCCAAAATTAAATGAAATTCATCAAACTAAAATATTTTTTTCTTCAAAATTTTCTATTGACATTGGCAAGGATCATTATATAAATAACATAGATATCTAAAGTCTATTATGAGAATTTTAGTATAGATTGTTTAAGTCTATCTTATATTTAACTATCTCCTAAACCAGAAAATCAAAATTTTGCTATTCTTTTAAATTTGATTAATTTGTTGCTTATTAAATATATCTGAAACATTCTTGGGTTACCACTTCATTTTGATTAACAGTGAATTGTATCCTTTGAATATGATATATTTAAAGCTTAAATGAAAATACAAGTATTTATATTTTTTAATTGTTATTTTTAAAATGGTCTGTTGACTACTATCAGCATGTAAAATCTTGAAACTATTTTGCCAAATTTTTATTGTATGAAGTTTCATTAGTAATAAAAAAGAATAAACTTATTGCTGGAGTATGTTGGGGTAAATTTAGAAAATCTTGATTATGGAAATGATTGTCACAAGCTAAGTTATTTTAATTTTGTATACAAAAACTGATTATTTCATAGTAAAGGTTAAACTCACATTGTCAAAATTCAGTGGTTTTCATTATAAACTATTTCTTTTTTAACTTGTGGCTTTGGATTTCTCATTCATTGTAATTTGCACGAGATCTGAGAGAGAACATTTATGCCAAAACAATAACATTTTGTTAGTAATTTTCTTTGTGATCAAGTAATTTCTAAAGCTAAGGTATTTTCAACGAAGCTCTTTCATCATTTTTAGCATTTACTGTATTAAAAAAAAAAAAAAAACTCATACATTAACAATTCAGAAGTACTAATTACTGAAATTTTATTTTCAAAACAAAATATTTTTAAAGTAATTGATAATTGAATAACACAAAGGTTTTTGATTTTTATTAATTGTTATACTATCTACTAAAATTAGCTGAAAGTAAATTTTAATATTTCATAAGTGTTAATAAGATTATTCCAAGAAATGAATGTAAAGTGAATGATTTAATATTGAAACAGTATTCTTTGTATATCATAGTAATATCTTTTTCCCCAATTCAAACCTTCCCAGTTCATGTATATAAGCTTACAATAGTTTGTTTTAATCTGTAAGAGCGTATATTTACCCGTATGTGCGTGTATTTGTATCTGCGCACACATCTAATAATAATGTTAATGTTTATATGTGTATAATGTATACGCATTTATAATTTTAAATTTAATAAAATTAATTTAAGTTGTAAACATCGTTGTATAAGTAGGAGCACACCTATGTATATATGTGAAGAGAACTGTAATGGCATATATTTAGTAAACATTACAGATTTTCTAAATTATTTTAAGTTATTTAATTTACAGATTTGTTGGTATTCACATATAATTCTTAAATTCAGGGGTATCTGTCTTATGTACATGCTAGAATGTGGACAGCTTAAATTTCTTTTTTAAAAAAAGAATCAAAGGGTTATAGATTTCTCAGAATTACATTTCATTAAATGGTAAACTGGGAACCAAACTTTTAAAGATGCTTTAAAAATGTTAAAAACAACGACAAAGTCATTAACTCGGTTCTGCTTGTCAATGTACAGCTGGATCTGTTGTCTTTGCTAAAATTAATGTGCGCCAATAAAATTTAAGAATTTGAAATTAAAGATTGTAAATGTCTTAACGGCTTGTGAGGGGGAATGAGAAAGAGTTGATAAAAACCCCAAAATTCACTCAACAAGGTTCACTCGTTAACTTTTGCTACCATGAGAACCTTTGGGTAAAGCAATCACTGCCCCTCTTTTCCAGGATTGGCCCAGAATAGAGATCGAGTTCAAGACCCACAGTTTACCACAGACATCGGACAAGCCAGCCTAATGGACAGTGCTAGCATTAAGCGTCTCAGGTAGAAGAAGATCGGTAAATTTCTTACCTCAGAGCTCTATAAATTATTAAACTAAACTATTGAAAATTCTAAAGCTACTTAAATGATGAACGTTCAAATTAATAATCTGTAAACTCTTTTAAAAGTTAAATTATGTAACTTTATTTTAGTGATAATCTTTGTAAGAATCTTGCCTGCTTAATAAATATTATAAGTGTTAATTTTCTTAGCCTAATAACTGTGATCAGTTATTATTTATCTATCTTTCTGATCTGCGGTCATGCCTACTATCTATTTTATATATTTGTTAATATATTTATTTATGTTTTGCCATTCAGAGCAGAGATTGATAATAATAATTTTGGAGAGTTGATTAACACTCACGTAGCTAATTATATTGCTGATTAGCACACTATATAAATCTCCGGTCTGGAAACCTCATATATATATATTAAAGCTATTATGTTTTAGATTATTGTTTAATTTAGGTTTGCTTATTAAATGTCTGTTTGGTTAAGTATGAGAGAATGATATTTTAAAGCATATAAGTAATTAGTTAATTTTAAATCCCAAATATGCTTTACTCCCCCTTAGTTATTCTCACAAACTATACCAGATTACTGAGTAAACTAGGTCACTTGTAATTATTCTCTTTTAGCATGATTTAAGGATGCTAATTTATGAACAGGCGTATAGTAGTTTCATAGAATGAAACTAGATTTCACGCTCGATTAATTTTAAGATTTATATTTTAGAAAGCGTTATGAATGTGTCTTTATAAAGCACATAGCTGCAGTATACGCTTGTTATTATATTTTTATTAAAATGGGCTTTGGTTTTAAGGGCCGTCCCATTATTCTTAGTTCGGACAGCTCTCTTTTAAAAATGGGCTTTGGTTTTAAAGGCTACCACATTATCTTATTTTAGAACTGGAACATGAGGGTCCCCGAACTAAACATTCACTTATTTTAAGATAGCAAGTCATACAGTCCACGGGAACAGAATACTTGGTATTGAATTCCATGAGTAACTGCACATTTGGGCTGCATCTCTTATTTATGTAGGGCCGTAGTCTAGGAAGTTATGCTACAAATCGCCAGTTCGCTCTCCATAATACTATTCGCTCAGCGTTGATCTGAACATCCGACCTAGCTTATATTATGCAATCTGCATAAAGAGCACATTGACTGCTCATTACGTAAAATATTAAACTGTTTGTTATATTAGCTATCATTCTCATATGGCTTAACTATTAGAAAACCTTGTAGGGATGACATACCATAATTAAGGCATGATTAGAAACTGTAATAAACATTAAATTGTAATAAACTCATTTTAATTAAAGTGCGCAAAAGATGTGAATCTGCTCTCATTGCTATAAGACACCTGTGTGTGTAAGTCCCAATGCATTTATATTTTTATTATCTTAGATAATTATAATTAAATATTTTGAAACTTATAACTGTCTCGTGTGTTATTCGTAATTGATTACCAAATTTTATCCAAATCTACTGTAATGTAGTATGAGTTATTAATATATGCATTATCTAGTCAGCCATAAGTGTGTATTTGATAAATTATTAGTAATTTAGTTAATATTCCATGAGTCTCTTGTTCCATCCTTTGCTACTGCCAGCATGCGAACTAAGTCATTGCGAGTGTAGCCTCAAATATGTCATTCATAGGGTAGTATAAGTCATGGAGGGTTGGTGAAGAAGCTGAGGTGCGATCAGATTCTAGGTCTCAATCTCTCATCTAGATCAGCCTTGGTATAATTTGCCAGGACTCTGGATTTTGTTGTGTGACTGTACAAATCTGACCATTACAATATATATTTACTCTCTTATTCCAAGTCACGTAAGATTGGCCTATATAAGTGCATTTAGGTTTGAAAATAATTCTGTCGTTCTTATTTTCTCAAAGTCTTTATCTTATGGCTCGGAAAAGAGTATCCTTGCATTTAACATTGCTGATTTAATATATTATAGTAGGGTGCAAGTGAGATATTATTTCTAAATAAAATTAAATTAATTTTGTAAAAGGAATACTTATATGTCATTTCTTCTGTTATTTTAGACAAGAGCTGAAGCCTGTGATGAAACTGTCCCAATCTAGTTTGCCTCCACCACGATGTAAACATTGTCGGCAGCTGTTAGATGATTGTGATTTAAAATTATTTCCAGGGGATTTGGATGAAGCGGTGAGAATTATTGCGTAATATTGTTAGTATTAATAGTAGTCTTATTAAAATGAAAGGAATTTTGTAATGTAAAAAAAAATTTTTGGTTATTTTCTCATCCCTGATGTTCGCCTCGAGATGTCGCTATTTCTAGGTCAATTCCTAGAAATATACAGTTTCACCAGCATTCACTCAACAAAAGAGGAAATTTTCTACGTTATAAAAGCAGAAAAGAGTCCTCACGTTATGTTGGATGGAGGCGGTGGCGGCGACAGAAGCCAACACAAAGAGACTTCTTTCTATGATAAAACACAAAGAGTTTCCGACGGCTGCCAGTTATGGCTTTTTTTTATGCTAAAAGCAAAGAGAAAGAAATGCCTTGATTGGCTGCCGTAGTAGTTGATTTTGTTCATCATTTTCTCGTAATAGTAGAATATCTGTTTTCTCTGTAGTTTCGTGTGAAAGTGCGTGTATTTGAAGCAGTCGTGGTTTTTTAAAATTTGATGAGATGTCTATTTTTTTAATGTGTTGTAACTTACTTTACTGTTGTAAGTTTAGTAATAATGTCCTGAAGATTCCATTATGAATGGGTAACCCTCAAAAATTGCTTTTAAGGGTGCGGAACGGAAAAAATTTGAAGGATCACGCGAAAATTACCGTTTTTGCGAGAATTCGTCTGTGATCACTTTTGCTATATATATATATGCACAAACAAAAACAAACCAATGTCTAATTATTAGTAATTACTTGTCCAAAAAAGAAAATTAGTCCGGTATTATTATTTTTTTTTTTGACATTTATTATTTCAAAATAAGATTAGTTTTTATATCTACACACTAACAAAAACAACCCAGTTCCTGATTAATTACTGTCTTAAAAAAAAAAAAGCAAGCAAATTCAACGGGGTTTGATTTTTTCAATGGAGTATTTGAATTACAGTTTTTTTTATATATATATATATACACTAGATTTACCAAAAAAAGAAAAAAAAAGAAACCCTCTTTCTGATTAATTATTGTCAAAAGAAACGCAAATTAGTCGGCTGTCATTTTTAAATTTAGTATTTCAATAACGGTACCCTTTTTATATAGACAGAATTAACAAAAACAACCGACTTTCTGATTCATTACTGTCCCCCCAAAAAAGAAAGCAAATTAGTCTGGTATCATTTTTCAATTGAGTCTTTCAATGACAGTCCTTACTAATAGTAGTCGGGTATCAATTCTAAATTGTAGTATATAAATTACGTTACTTTTGATAGATTTAGAATTACGTATTGCTTTTTTAATAAAATGATTGATTTACTCTTGACCAAAAATACTGTAACTTTAAAAAAAGACACACATAAAGTCGAAAAAAAATGAGAAAAAGCCCGTAACTTTAAAGACACACACACAAACTAAAAAACAATCTAAGATTAATAAACATTGACTTATTACATATTGCTTTTGAATAAAATTATTGATTTACTCTTGCAAAAAAAATACCGTAACTTTAAAAAGACATACATAAAGTCCAAAAAAAATTAGAAAAAACCCCGTAACATTAAAGACACACACACAAACTCAAAAACAAGATAAGATTAATAAACATTTACTTATTACGTCTTGCTTTTGAATAAAATTATTGATTTACTTTTGCAAAAAAAAGACTGTAACTTTAAAAAGATGCACATAAAGTCAAAAAAAAAAAAAAATTAGAAAAACACCGTAACTTTAAAGACACACACACACTAAAAAAACAATATAAGATTAATAAACATTTACAAAAATGAAAAAAACTAACATCATATAATAGTATTAGTTAGTAGAATATTTTATTACAAATCTAAGAAATCAGATCTTTTTATATCAAATCGATCATTTAGGTCCGCCCCGGAATCGTTATATGTATATGTTTTTGATTAGCATCAATGCCATCCCGTGGCGAACACCAGGGATGAGAAAACAACCAAATTTTTTTTTCCAGTATTTATACTGAAGTGTTTGAATAAAATTATTGATTTACTTTTGCAAAAAAAAGACTGTAACTTTAAAAAGACACACATAAAGTAAAAAAAAAATTAGAAAAACACCATAACTTTAAAGACACACACACACACACTAAAAAAAACAATATAAGACTTTTGCAAAAAAACGACTGTAACTTTAAAAAGACACACATAAAGTAAAAAAAAAAAAAATTAGAAAAACACCATAACTTTAAAGACACACACACACACACACACACACCAAAAAAACAATTTAAGATTAATAAACATTTACAAAAATGAAAAAACTAACATCATATAATAGTATTAGTTAGTAGAATATTTTATTACAAATCTAAGAAATCAGATCTTTTTATATCAAATCGATCATTTAGGTCCGGCCCGGAAACGTTATATGTATATGTTTTTGATTAGCATCAACGCCATCCTGTGGCGAACACCAGGGATGAGAAAACAACCAAATTTTTTTTTCCAGTATTTATACTGAAGTGGGAAATAGTTATTAAATGTGGATTATTTCTCCATGATAGAGTTTCAAATAATGAATACTATTTCTGTAGTGTAGCATCTTATGCAGGGATGTAATAATAAACATAAGATCAAAGATATGTGGAAAAGATCTGTGATCCTCAAGATGTACATTTTATGCTGAACCAGCATTCATCAGTTGGCCAATGGATCATATGTTTATTATTACATCACTGCACAAGGTGCTAAAAGTGGATAGAAAACATTTCCTACTTTGTGTGAGGTGTGTAATGATAATTATAGTACAGAAATATTATTCATTATTGGATAATCTAATGAATGACATAAAAATTACTAATAATAGTTTCAAAGGTTTTGGTTTTTGTCAGTGTTTTTCTCTTATCAACACCATCATATCACAAATATCCACCAGTGTAGAAAGGCAGATATGATTATATTTGAGATAGAACAATGATAAAAAATAAAAATACTTAAAAATTGTGTATGTATAATATGATGATTGTTCATTCTTTTATATATATGGTTGGATAGAAACAGTCTCAACCCTGCATTAAAGTGGTGTGAAAATTATCGAGCTATTAACATGGACTTGGAGATTCAGATGTCTGATAGCTTTAGCTTGCCTGAAAAGTGAAGATTATTCATGAAATGCATTCATGATGAAATAATCATCACCGAAAACATTCTCTCCTACTGTGCATGCATTTTGTGAGCAACCTTCATCTTCAATTGAGTTTGAGATAGCAATCCTAAATCTTTTATATCCATGTTGATAGCGTGATAACTTTCACTATACAACTCATGCAAAGTATGAACTAGTTTCCATCTATTTATAACATCTTGCAGAGGGTTAAACAATCATTCCACTGTAGATATATATTTTCAAGGCATTTGCACTGTAATGATTAGAATATCTGCCTGCCAATCCATGGTCTGGGACTACAATGGGATAGAATTAGGAAATTTTTTTAGATAGCTGAAGATTTCCAAATTAATATAAGGTTTTTAGTTCAGGTATTCAAATTCTAATTAATCTGAATATTCCAAAACCATAAAAATCCTCAGTAATTAGTATCTGAATATGTTAAACAACTCTTTGCTTGCTGCACGTTATTTAGATTACACACACACACGTACACAAATATGAATGATTTTTAATGAGAACTTATATAATTTATGAATGTATTAGTGAGAACATACATCTATTTCACAAAAGAAGTTAGAATATGCTACTAAGATCACTTACAAACAAATCATTTAGGTAGACATGTTAATAATACCTTTTGTTATATTAATGTCAATCTGTTACCTGACAAAGTAGATTGGCATTGATATAACAAAAGATGAATATTATTTAAGGTTTATTTTTGCTTGTAAATTATCTTAATAATATATTTAGACTTATATGCTCTGTGAAACATACGAGGGGAGATCCCAAAAATAACTTGGAATTGCTCTTGTAGTATATACTTCAGCAGTTACAAATCATGGTGCCATGCAGCACATTTTTTTGTGAAATGCATTTTGCGTATTTTTCGATTTTTTTCAAAGACAGAAAAGTTCGTACAATGTGAAATTTAGTTTTCATCTACAGAAAATGGCAGCAAAAACAGTTATAATGCTTAAAACAGATTACAGGTGAACTGAGCTCGTAAAAACACAAGTTTATCAGTGGTTTAATTGAAATGTTAAATTTATCACGTCCCTAAAAAGCTTGCAAGTGAAGTCCAAAATCAAATCCGCTGACTTTTTTTTTGGTTTTGACACAAATGGCATTTTTTCCCAGATTTAGTTCATAACGGTCAGGCATTTTATCTGCAATTTCTGAAACATTTAGGTGATGCAGTAAAATGTATAAACATTCCTTTTTTTGTGTCAAAGAAAAGAGAAAAGAGTGCAAGCTTCACCCCAAAAAAGGAGCATCTCCCAAAGCTTTGAGTGTAAAACACTTCTTAATTAAATTCAGCATAACCCAGCTTATCTATCAGTCATATTTTCTTGATCTCACTTCTTGCAATTTTTTTTTTAATTTCTCTAATGAAAATAATGAAAAAATGTCAAAAAATTTTTTTTTTCGGACTTAGAAGTGGTGGGAAAAAACAACGGAAGCGTTGAAAGACATCATTTTGCAAGTATTTCAGTACTTCTTTGAAAAATGAAAAACATGCTTAGACTGATGTATACATCAAACGGATAGTAATTTGAAAGAGAATAAATTTATAACACTTAAAAATAAATAAATAATTTATTATTATAAAATTCATGTTATTTTTGGAAACCGCCTCATATGTAAATATATGGTACCCTCTCTTGTATAGATATGTAAAAAAAAAAGAAAGAAAAGAAATAATAAAGATTTCCTAAGGAAGTAATACAAGTATAAACATTTTAATATTAATTTGTTTATTCAAAAATCTTTGTCAAACCATTTCTATTTTATGTTAATGAGAAATGAAAACTTATAAGCCAAAAGAAATTATTGCATGATATTAATGCAAATAAAAGTTTCCCAAATGATGAAGACATTTGCCTTATTGATGTTATTGGAAAGTAGCAACCATTTCGATTATATTTGAGGAGAAAGGAAAAAGTTTTTATATTTTTGTTACAGATTATACAATTTTATTCCAATGGTTTTTAAAATTTGTAATATAATTAGATTTCTGGTAATTTATAAAGGTTTAATGAATTTCATTAATAATTACACATATTCTGAATGATAAAGAAAATTAATTTATTTGGCACATTAATTAATTAACTAAAAACATACTGCCAATAATATCTAATATATAATACCATTTATACCTTCAATAATCACTTTTTTACAATACAATCAAATAAAATTTATTTTTTGATATTTTTACCCTTTCAATTGATCAGCAATCTTCATCAGAATATAATATTCAAATACATATTTATACATACTGTAATGGACAGCAGGCACTAATATTCATCACCAAAGGTGGTACCCCTAGACTTCTAGCATATATAAATGCCTATCACAGCTGTACCATCATTCAGATATTTAAAATCACCTTTAGATTCCGGAGAGTAGAGATTCTTGGTAAATAGCAATTAGCACAACAGACAACAATAAACAAAAACAAAAATCTAACAATCAATAAAACAAAGATTATTAACAATTTAACACAGCATAATATAATAAAAGTTCAATTGTATGTTCACATATGATGGAGTATAAATATGACAAGATTCAAATATGATGGAGTTTGAATAGTAATTAACTCTTTTCATGTAAGCATATAATGTGTTTAAATATTACATTTCCCAAAAACATTTACTTGTAATACTATTAAGTAATCTCTGAAGTTTGATAATGACTTGATGATTTATCCAGATGTGCGCATATATATTTCACATTTGCATTAAACAACAATCAATAATAAAGCAGTCTTAATCCACTATACATGTTTACACACACAGATCATTACAAAAATTAAGACTATACCTGGGTCTCTTTTTACACGGACTTATTTAACACGATTTTGAAGTTACGCGATTCGTGTTTCACCGGAAGTCAAACTCCTATATTGCGCTATTACTTTAAATAATAAATTTCGCACAGTTACGTTATATTGAAAGTAATAGCACATTATTGGAATTCGACTTTCAACTTAGTAATTTCAATATTTTCATTGCTTTATAATAGTAAGATTTTATGCAATAATGAAATTAAAATCATGATTTCCACATTTTATGTATACACACATTAAATTTTACAAGATTATAATGTAAATTTGTTCAAACATTGTGCGTGTTAATTTTGCATTTTAAATCACATTCTGTTTTTGCTTTTTAAAAAAGAACGTAATCAATTATTAATCATTTAGTGTCCACAAGTTTATTTTTAAAAGGTCAGTAATAGCAGTGGGCACAATTAAATTTGACAATTAAAAATTAAAATCTGATTTTTAATTGTAATTAACAATTTAAAAATTACTTACGGTGACTTGAAATAATCTGATATGAAATTTGATTTTTAAACGGAATTGAAAATTAAAGACAAAAATAAGAATTTAATTTGTAATTGTTAGTTTTAATTAAATTTTTCCCAGCAGTGGTGAATAAATGTCTTTTTATTATCATAAGTCTTAAGTTCATAAACAATCAATAAAATCATCATCTCAAAGATTAATTACTAATTATGTTGTCAACAGAAAAACATTAACACAACATGAGAGTGCAAACAAACGTGTGTTTCCGCAAATAGCGATAATAATTAAAATGTGTATAAAAAAATGTAAATTATCGTACTATAAATTATGCATAAAAATATATTATTTTGAATAAAATTAAATATTATAGTTAAAAGTTTGTCTTGTATCAATTTTTTTCAAATTTGAAATTTTTTATTAGTCATATTTTATTTCCTTATTTTTTTTTTGCGCGAATTTTAAAGTAATTTTACGTTGGTGCTTTGCTTTTACGCAAATCTTGAAAAATCACAGATCGCATCTCCCCTTTTTCAATGTAAGTTATGTCTATTTTTGCGCGATTTCGTTTGCGTATGTTTTCTGAAGAACCTATCTATCGCGTAAAATGAGACCCAGGTGTATATGCTATGCATTTGATTCAACCACTAAACAAATATAGAATGACAATAATTAGACCTTTTAATCACCCATGTTATAAAACAAAGTATATATTATCATAGGGAGAAATATCTCTATCCGACATAAACATAACCGACAGCAAGTATTTCAAGCGGAAATAATAATATAATCATAAGGAGGAAAAAAAACACCTCTTTTTTCTAATAATAAATATTTGTCTCCAAAAGCAACATAGGTTGTAATTAAATGAACATGGAAGTGATTTTCTTTAAAAAAATTTTTTTTACAAATGGAAAAACATAAAAATTTTAAAAGCAAGCTAATTTCTGTTATCTAAACTAAAGCTACTATGTGATAACAGATACCCTAAGGTGGGATAAAGTATTATAAAATAAAAGCATTAAGAAAAATAATTTTATAACAGATAAATGCATAGGTATAAAATTACATCATTTAAATTATCTCATTGGCTTGTTAGTAATATTTCGTAAAATAGTTGATAAATAAAAGTTTACTTTAAATCCAAGGGAAAGATCGATATTTTCCAGAAAAGATGAATTTTATATAGGCGTTTGAACGTGTGCAGATGGAGCTCTAGTAGTTTCCAGGTGAAGTCTTATTTATTGTTTTTTTTTTTTTAATCTTGTAGAGAGGATTTGTTTTGAAATTGTTTTTTTCATATTGAGAAGTGCATTTTGTTGAACTGCAGATTTGAAGATAGTAGTTGGCACTTTGTAGGCTACTTAGCAAGCAAAGTTGGACGTCCAATGGCTATAGACTACATACTGAAGAATTGAAGTTCATTTCCCTGGTGCTTTAGCTGCACATGATTACTAACAACTACTGGTAAAAGTTCAGGATACATCATGCTAAGCAAAGGTAAGGATCACAAGATGGAGGAGGCTTGATGACAAGTAGAAGAAGAGTGAATCCTATCATTTTGAGCTTTTTATATCATTAAATTTTTGATTAACAAGTCCACTCATTTACCAAATTCTTAATTGACAAACCCCTCGTTTACCAAGATTTTTTTTTTAACTAACAAAGGCTGTGATTAACTGTTTACATTTTTTAAAATTAGATAAGCCAGTACTTATCTTTATTTATTCAATTTATCAAACATTCTTAATTAATTAAGCTAATAATTATTTTTATTTAATCGGTTTACCTAATATTTTAAAATAGATTAGTCTGAAAGTTTACAGATAACACTTAAAATATTAATTGAAATCCAACATTTTTCAAACCAGGAACAAGGCTTAATAATAATAAAAAAATGATTTTCTAGGTTTTAATTAATACAAAATAATTTGAGAAAAGTTTTGATAATAATTAAGAGTTGTTTCTTTAATATAAATTTTAAACAAGTTTATTTGATATAATTTTAGTTACAATATCAGTTTGTTTATTATAAAATTGACTAAACTTAATTATAAATGCAGACTTTTATCAATGTGTGCATATATAATATAAACATATATCAAAAAAAATTTAATGGAGCTGAAATTTCACTTCTACTTTGCCAACCATGAAATGTTTAAAATAACCTAGGTATTGAGATAGCGGAGTTAGTATCGCAGTACATAATTAGATATAATCATATAATATGTACAATATCCTATCTTATGGATTTTGCAAAATTGTTTTAATGAATTACTTATATATCCTTAAACATTTTTAATAATTTTATAAATTTTAATGTTTTATTCTTATTTTTGTTAGATTTTTTTATTATATATAAATTGTTTTATGTTCCATTTTAGAGATTGGACATACATTTGAAAAAGATAATATAAAAATAATTAATTATACTAACAATAGAAGAAATAAAAAAATCAAAGAAGTTATAAGTATTAGACCAAACTTTAAATAAAAAATTGGGTTTGAAAACATTTTTATAAAAATACTCTATTGATTAAGTATTTTTAAAAAATGCTCATAGAAAGACTTAATATAAAAAAGATAAGACAATTTAAGAATTTTTTTCAGTTAAGAGTTGGAGGGAGGTAAGATTATATAAAATGAATTATACATTTTGAGAAAAAAATAGATGTGTATAATTTTATTATAATTAATGCATGATTAAAACTATAATAGAATAATTCCCAAAGTGATAAAAATAAATTATTAACAGATTTAGAAGTTGTATAAATCAAATAATTTAATATATCCAGCACACAGTTCTTCTTTTCAAAATAGTTCATATATATCTAATATAGAAATTAAACAAACTAACTCCTTTTTAAAACTTGATTTTTTATGACTATAATCATGAAAAAGAAATCCAACGTTTCGACTATTTTTTATAGTCTTTTTCAAGGCACACTAAAATAAAATATATATACAATAAATATCACATATTCCAAAAAAAAAAAAAAAAATTAAATGAATTAAAAATTACAAAATATATTCATAACCAAAATTTTCTTTTTTTTACCTTATCTCGCTCCCCTTTCCTATTACAATCACAACTTAAACATAACTAATTTCTTTTTAAAAATCTATATATATCATTTAAATACTTCTAATTAAAAACCTATTATTTTCTCTTTCTATTAACATCCTATTTAATTCAGGTTTTATTTCATTTATGTATACACCCTCTTATTATCCTTTCATTATATGACTTAATACATTCCAAAGGTTTTATTTCAAAATCCCCATGCCTAAATTTATTCTTATGAATGTAAATAGCAGAATTTTTATCACCTAAATGCTGTTTTAATCTAGTTTTTAATTTATTTTTACTAGTCCCAATATATGTCATTTCTACATTCTTTCTAAAACAATTTAAACATTTTATCAAATAAACTGAATTCATAATGTCTAACCTATTATAATCCCCATTATTATTAATTATAAAATTTAAATTTGCTTTCTTTTTATAAACTGGACAAATTGAAACATTATATTTTCCATTAATCATTTTAACTAATTTCTTAACTTTAATAAATAAATCTTTAGATATATTAAAACCAACATAAATAATCTTTTCTCTATTCCTATTCCTATCTAATCACATTCTATTCCTTATTTTATTTATATTTTTATTAGAAAACAAATGTTCAACTATACCCCTAGGATAATCATTCATAAAACATTCATTCCTAATAATATCAACCTCATTCTCAAACAAATTACTATTTGAACATAACTTAATTGCCCTAATAATTTTATTATTAACAATATTAATTTTACTATGATTATCAATATCTGAAAACCAATTATTTGATAATCCAAAAAAAGTTTTTTTTCTAAACACAGATGTTTCTATAATAACACTACCATTCCTATCAATTTTTTTTAAAATTCTAACATCCATATATTCAATAACATTAATATATTTTTTTTCCATAGTAAATTTTATTTTTTCAACTCTACCATTAATATAACTCAAAAAATTATCTGCATTTCTTTTATTACCATTGAAAACCATAAAATAGTCATCAACATATCTAACATAAAAAATTGGTTTATTCCTATTATAATTAAAAAATTGTTCTTCAAACTTATACATATATATTCCTGCCAAAAAACCACTCAGACTATTACCCATATTTAAACCCTCTTTTTGTTTATAAAATTCATCCCCATATTTAAAAATAAGGTCCCTACAAGAAATCACTAATATTTCATATAAAAGAAAACCCTCAATTTTTAATTTCACCCCTTTATCTTTATTATATAAATCCATAAAACAACAAATAGCAACCTTCGGATCAATGTTAGTATACATACTAACAATATCTAACTTTACAAAAAACAAATTTTTAAAAATCTTACCTTCTAAAAAAAACTTTCAATTTACTAATAAACTGTATAGAATTATTAACACATTTTTTTTCAAATAATGTAATATATTTTTTAAAAATATTGTTATACACCCACCTCGAAATTTTCTCATAATAAGTATTACAACTACTAATAATTGGCCTCATTGGAATACCAAGCTTATGTATTTTTGGTAAACCATATATTTTTGCACATTTTATATCCATTCTTTTTAATTTAAGCATGACTAATTTTTCCACACAACCTTTTTCATACAACACACTTAACATATTATTAACCTTTTTATTCATTAACATACTTTCATCTTTATTAATTTTTAGAAAACAATCTTCCTTTAATAAGTTTAAATGTAGAATAAAGTCGTAAAAATGTAGAATAAAATATATATATTTTAAAAATATGAAATAATTTATTTAAAAGAAATTAAATAAAAATAAGAATAAAATAAAAGAGTAATACCTGTATTACTTTGAATTTAAGATGTCCCTGAATTTAAGACACAGTAGGATTTTAAACTCTGGGAAATGGGAAAAAAGTTTGAAAATGATTTTATCGAAAAATAAGATAGATTTTTATTTACTTAAATAGAAACTAATATAAAAATACAATAAGCTCACCTAATTTATTGTAAATCTTCAGATATACTTGTACTTTCAACATCTTCACTTTCAGAACTTGAATTCTCATCTTAACTATTCCACCAGGGCACATCATTTTCAGTGTCATTTAAATAGTTAGCAATGCAACATTTTAATAAAGATTTTTTCGACATTTTTTTAGGGATATCTTTCCAAGACATCAAAATTCACTGAGTTATTGTAGAAAGCGAAGCTCATTTTATTTTACCAGTTGGTGTCAAAGGATGATCTTGATTTAACCATGCTTCATAATGCATTCTCATTCTATCTGTAAAGGGTTTGTTAACGGACAGATCAAGTGGTTGAAATTTACAAGTCGTACTTGCTGTTAATATTACCAGATCATAGTTTTTTGTTTTTACTTTTAAGTTTAATGGCAATCAATTATACGGTAAATTGCAACCAAACATTATAATTTCTTTATCAATTTGCTTTTATGTAAAAGTAAATTTTTCTACTAAAATCTGAATAATTTTTCTAAAGTAATTAATGTTTTTATGAATTTTCTGGAAAAAAATTTAAAATGTGTAAAGATTCTAAAACATTTTCACTTTCAAATTCAAAACTAAACCATGGGGGACTGTCAAAATCATTGACAGATGCTCTTTTATGTAGAAAACAAGAAACAACCAACCAGTGTCTCAGAAGGGAGGTTTTTATTACATTGATATAACTTTAAATGTAAATCTTATTGATTTATTAATTGTAAAAAAAATGTAAAGGTTATTCTATATAGTTTTCTCAATAATATAATAGTAAAATTGACAAAATCACATTAAAAAATTCTATTCATTTTTACTTAGAAATTTCAAAACTAAGATATCAGGAACTGCAAAATGATTTATTAATTGTAAAAAAATTCTAAAGGTTATTTTGTATAGTTTTATGAATAAAATAACAGTAAAATCAGTAAAATAATGTTAAAAGTGGCAGTTTAAAATAGAATTAAAGCTGTTTACGAAATTCACTCAAAAAGTATTGACATTTAATGTTAAATGCTTTTTTGTTTGATTAAAAAAAATTTAATATGCTATTTTATACAGGAATATCAATCCTAATATTATGTGCATGTATGTAAAACAAATAATTGCAGAAATAAGATGTTAAAAATTTTCATTTCAAATTTAAGAGTATGGATCCAAAATTTGGAAAAAAAATGCATTGAAGTACAGTAATGATAAAATGGTCAAAAATGTGTAATGATATGTAATTACTGGGTTTATTAAAATATTTGTATTCTGTAAAATCCGTTATGTAGGGCAGGGGTGGGCAATTGTTTTGGCTCAGGGACCACTTTGTGGAACCGAAGGTTAGCGGAGGGCCGCATCTTTTTTCATGACACAATAAACTCACTCCTTTATTCCCTGTATTACCAAAGAAATATTTGTTTGTCCATTCTTCATTAAACATGGCATTCATCTCTGATTTTACATTTTTTCGGAGGGTTCATGGTTTCACTAAAATTGGAAATGTATATATTTGCTAATGCAAAGACAAAATTGAAATTAACCAGATCAAATGGAAAAGCACTACACATCATATCTACACTGTACGTGTGTATTGACGTGACCATCCTAGTGGAAAATACGAGACGAATCTGATCACACATGGGAAGGAAATCACAGTTCAAGGTGGATTTTTCTGATTGTTTGGCAGGCCGCATAAAAACTCTTAGCGGGCCGCATGTGGCACTCGGATCACTTTGCCCACCCCTGATGTAGGGTATTGTATGTAATACAGTATAAAATTACATCTAATTATTTCCTTTTCAGTGAAGTGCTAAAATTCAAGCTTGCTTTATTTAAAGGGGAAATGTTGCAGGAATAATATAGTTATGGAGGTATTTCAAATATATTAATTATATATAAATATGTATGAATTGTATTGTCATATGTATTTGAATATTGTAGCTTTGATGCAGATTGCTAGTTAGTTGAAACTTTTCAGAAAGTATAAAGGAATAAATTTTATTTGATTGCATTGTAAGAAGTGATTAACGAAAGTATGAACGATATTGTATAGACGTATATAAATCAGTACATGAAAGAAGAAGAAGCAGAAAGAAACCGCATGATGTGACGGATTAATTTTGTGTGGTGTAATTAAAGCTGTACTGTATAATTTACATTAAATGTTGTTATTAATAAGATCTATAACTGTGATCCCTCATGGTGAGATGATTGATACATTATTCAAATAGTTATTTTTTTTTACAATTAAACTTCTTGGTTTATTTTGAAAAGTTTAAAAATAAAATAATGCAATAAATTTCATAGTTCTTTTGCTTTGGTTTTTTTTTTTAAGGTATTTTTTTGTAATTTCACTGATAAATGAGTAAAGTTTATATAACAAAAATAAATAACTAAAGAGGCTATTAAAGTAATATGAAAACTGCTTTTACTGAAAAGAGATTAGCAGACATAATTTCAAAGTTGTTGGTAGTACTACAAATGAAGCAATAGCATTTAACATACTAAACATCATATGATCACCATTTCTTATACTAGCACATTTGCCTTGTTTAATAGCATTTAACATAGTTGTCCAAACAAGCTGCATGTAGCTTGTCTAGAGATTGTGATTTTTGAGTGAAAAAATAAAACTAATTTCAATCTAATATT
This sequence comes from Epiperipatus broadwayi, assembly GCA_028023455.1. Taxonomy (NCBI): domain Eukaryota; kingdom Metazoa; phylum Onychophora; class Udeonychophora; order Euonychophora; family Peripatidae; genus Epiperipatus; species Epiperipatus broadwayi. The sequence continues at coordinate 2,952,648 of JAQFVV010012500.1, forward strand.
TATTAGTTATACACTAATCGATAATCTTGACGTTGATATTATTATCTGGTGTTTTTACAATATATACCCTTATATTTTTCAAATACGTATCCTTGTATTATTTTGATCATCCGAATGTAATAATTGACAGATACACGATTAGTTCTGTTTAGTTATAGTTCAGCTGTATTCTTCTTGAGATTGTGATATTGTTGTTCAAATGTGGATTAAGATTTATTTTCATGTTGTCTTTAATAATCTGCTTTTACCTAATGCATTTTATTAGAACAGATTGTCAAAAAACCATGCCTAATAAGAAAAGTAAAATTGAAGATGCAAAGAGAGCATATCAAAATAGATGGGAATCAGACTATTTGAAATTAATATAAGTAGTTTAGTAAATGTGAACATAAAGTTCACGCTGAAGTTATATATTATAAACAATTACTGTATCTTTTTTATTGTTTCAATAAAATTTTTTATAAACATCGCAACTGTTCTTTTTATGATATTTTTGAAATGTCGGCTAAACCTAATTAATGACAGGACTTTAGAAAATAATTTCGTATGTGTAATGTAATTATTTTGGATGTGGCCCTTGAATAATTTTTTTTTAATACGGCCCTTGACTTGAAATTGGATATCCTTGACATTTAACATTGGTGGTTGTGATGTTAGTTTTAGTCAACTTCTATCTTTTTGCTTATTATACAAGTATGACTTGACATTAGAAACTTTGTTTTTAGGTAAGGATCAATACATAATGTTTTGAATAATATTTTGATTTTTTATATGAAAATCTTTTCCAGATCTCTGCTACCTAATGTTGATGTGTTTTTCATCATAATCATCAATAAAAATTAGGATCTTAGGCCATATTAGTTAGCCCAGAAATGTATTTCTAGTAAATGTTTAACATTAAGTTGCTTAATAGTCAAATGCACATCTTTTTTTCCCCAGCAGATATTGATTGGTCACAGTACTTTAAGTTTCTGTAATATGAGCGGGTTAATTACAAAAAAATCAAGATAAATGATTATTGCAATTGTAAGGAAGTCCTTTCAGTTATCCAACATTTTTTAATAATCTGTGTTTTGCAAGATTTTAGATCTCAAAAAAATATTTATTATACAGCATAAATTAATTACATGAATTCACTGTATTGAAATAGTCACAAATATAATATCTTATTTGTGAGGAACTATTATAAAAATTATCTAATGATTAAACCAATGAATTTATTCTTAATTACACAGTGCTTCTCAGTGAAAAAGTGACTGGTTCTCTCTTCAAGCTTCTTGCAATGTTATCTTTGAACCAACACATGTATTACATAGCAACAGTTTAACTATTCACGACAAAAATTTTTAAGGTATTAGTTTGACTGAATTATGAGTCTAACCTGAAATATGACCATGTGTTTTTAAAATTTTTGTCTTTTTATTGATAACATATTTTATACAAATATTGACAAGTAGGAGAAAAGTGTAAATTATACATACAAACCTGATGAAACTGTGACGTATCCCAACACAATACATTATGTCCATTGCCAACAAAAGGAGAGCCAAAAAGAAAGGATTTAGCATTCCTTATGAGTAAATGCTTAACTAATCTATAATTCTTCAAGAGTTCATGCTTTTGTGGAATGTTAATCTCAATAAAAGTTCAAGTTATGAGAGCATAACTGAAGAAGATTGTAGATTGCCAAGTTTTGTTCATGATATTCCTGAATAAGAAATTGAGCAAGAATGTGTTAAACCATTCTTTGTTATATATATTTTTAATATGTGTTTTTTATCATTAAATATAATGAAACAGCATGCAGACCATATAGTTTTAAAAGCTAATATTAAATTTTGTTTTCAATTTGGCAAAACTGCAAATGTGTGCACGACCGTGAAACTATGAGTTGCAAGAACATTTTCAAATGGTTTTCAAGATTTTGTGGTGCTGGAGAGAGCATTGAAGACAGGCGACAAAGGTAGAAAACACTGTGTCACATTTCATGTTGTAATTTGTAATCCAAATGTGCTACGTCTTAAAATTTTTTAGATTGAAGAACTATGGCATTAAGTAATTGATTGCTGATAGATACTGGAGAACCAGTAATTTTTTTATTGGGATATTCTGTATATATTATACTCTAAGATAATCCAGTTATCTATTGCAAGTTCTTTAAGCCTAAGATTTAATCTAAACAAATTCATAAATGCTTCTTATCATTATTTTGAAACCTCTAATTGTAATTGTGTTTAATTTGGTAATCATTATTGAATTTTGTTTATTGGAGTGGGAATGAGAAGAGGGGAATATCCAAAAATTGTATCTAGTATACCAAAATGCAAATAGTAAAAATATGTTTTTCGTATAAAAGATAATATGTTGTTCTTCCTTTCCCCATTATAAGAAATCTAGTATACCATTCATTATTGATAATAAACTTTTTTGCTGGTATTGTCAAATTTAGCTAAAACTAGCTTATTTTTACTGAACTGTAATGTTAAAGTATTAAGATTCATCAATTTAGAGAAATTTGTTGTCTGGCTGTATTACCAATAATAAAAAAATGAAAATTGTGAGATTTTTTTTAAAAAAAAAAAAAGTTTAAAATTTGAAAATATTAAAAAAATATTAGTTTATCAATTTTTCCTCATTACATATAACAGACATGCAAGTATGCAAATTTAAAAGAAAACATTGCAAGAAGAAAATTATTCAGCAAAACACAATCCATTATATAATTTTTAGCATTTTTTAAAAATAATAATGATAAATAACTGTGAAGTTAATGTTCACTTCTTTAAATATTAATTTAGTAAAGTTAAGTTTGTTCCCTTATGACGAGGCAATTATTTATTCACAAGTTAAAATAGTAGTCCGTCCTTTCGGTCCCTGACATTGTGGTCAAATTCTATCCATAATAGTTTGTTTTAATTCATTTTTGAGCATTCAAATTATTATAACTATACAAAGTCTTAATTCATTCTGTTTTATGGTATTTAACAATTTTTATACTTGTTCTTGTATATCCAATAAGCAACTTGATAGAAGACGAACAGTCAGATTAACATTTAAATGAGACTTGGATATATAAAAACATTAGAAGAATTTTATTTAAGAACTGTCTAAAATTTTAAAAATATAATGACAAGATCATCAGATTAATAATATGTTCTTTAACTTGGTAGGTATGATATTTTAAAGTTTATTTGTAAAATGATTTTCATTGGATTGGATGCATGTAAAACTTTCTAAAAGGACATTTTATTGTGCACTTGAGGATAGTCTGTTTACATTACAAATATTATTTTAGACATTCTAAAGTAGTGCAATATTGATTATTTCGATTAGTTCCATTGGAAAGATGTAGTGGAAAATAGAATATATTGGAGAATTGCAATTGGACATGGCATTGAAGTATTTCCGAAAGAAAAGTTTGTTGCAGAAGTAAAAGATAGCATTACAAAATATATGGATGTATTTATGATTTATGGATTGATTTGTTTACAAAACTCATCTCTAGTATATAATTTTTATTTTTGTCATTTATTATTATCTTGGAGTTGGAGTAGTTGTACTCATTTGGGAATGGCTACTGTTGAATAGATTACACTCTTAAGAACAATTTTATTAAACAATACTATTTTTACTTTGTTACCAGGTCTTTGCTTTTAATATTTATTCTACAAGTCTTAAATGATTTTTTAATATTCATAATTTGTAAATTCTTGCAATTTTACCATATAATTATTACTATTTCAAATTTTATTGAGAAAAGCAATTTGTTAATAGTAGTCTAAATTTATCAGCATTATTTTAAATCTATATTTCCATCAGGTTGAAGAATTTATCATGTTGACGGATTCTCGATTGTCACTCTTTACTGGAAATGAAGATGATTGTGGAATTGGTATTGATGAACGGCCTCAACACAAAATAACTAATTTTAGGTAATTTATTATTTTGTTAAATATGTGTGTGTGTGTAACTGACTTGTAATGATAATGAAATTCATTAAATTGTGAAACTTCAGAAAAGCTGTGAGTAAAAATTTTATTAGGAAAATAAAAACTCTTTTCATTGATATCTTTTTTTTTTTTTGTTGAATTATTTGGGTTGTTCTAATTTTTATTATAGAACTAATCATTATCTAGAATGAAATAATGAATTTTTATTAAATCTTTTTCTGGCATAATATAGTGTCAGAAAATGAAAAATCCACATTACAAACTGAGCAATTTTGCAACCTCTTTTAGACATTAAATTTTTTAGGAAAAAATTTGAAGAATTCATTAATATAGGATGCTCATGTGAGTTATTATGTTTTTAACAAAATAAATATTTAAATTTTTGGAAATTTATGTTGATATTTAACCTGCTAGAATGATAAAGTTTGACTGTACCATCTTCAGATGACATTATATTACTATTAAAGTGTTTAAAGTGAATGACAGTAAAATCATGTAATCTTATCAAACACAGCCATTTGAATTGTATTGAATAAATACAACTTTCTAATTACTCTCATGTGATATACCATATCTCAGTATAGATCTCGCAAAATAAGCTCTTAACAAGCTTTGTAATTTGCTTTAATTAAATGTATACATAAATTGTAAGAACAATATTATATTGGAAACTTAGCAAATGCATTTTCATTTATAACAGTTTTTTGTTTCTTCTCAAAGTCAATTCGGCTTATCATATATTATTGATCAATAACCATTCTTAGCTAGTAGGGGTTTTATAGTATAGTATTTGTGGCACTTGTTCATTATACTCATGACATGGGATTCAACCTAGATCAAATTGAAATTTTTTTGACAGCTGAAAATTTTTAAATGAGTTTCTTTTTTTTTTAGGTTGCCTGTCCAAAGTTGATCTGGCTATCTGTCCATTTTTTTGTCCAAAAATGCTCAGTTTAATTATTTTAATTCAAAAGGAGAATAAAGTTTTTTTTATTAATCTCAGTATGAGTGATGTATTGACAAAATGAAAAAGTAATGCCATTTTCACTTACTGAGATCGTATTTAGGTAATGCTGAGCTCACAGTTTAATTTTATAAAAATTTGGAAACCAAATGGATTAGTCAGATCAATGTGAACATATCGAAAATACAATAAGTTTACATTTGAAATGTGCAACTTTTATCTCTAAGTTAGGATGCTAAATGCTTGTGCTGCATTGAGCCTTATTAAATTACTTGAGTATTGAAGAAACAAGAATGGCAAAAACTGACACTATTGTCAAAAAGAGAACGTTACTGATATATTTTTTTTTTTAAGTATAAAAAAAGTAAGTAACAGCAATAGTAAAAAAAAAAATTTTACACACTATTTTAACTTAAATGATAGGAAGAAGATATGGAAATGATTCACAACAGCAATATTTTAATATTTTCTTTTTGAGAGATTTTAATGCATTTGTTGATAGGGAGAATAAACTGTAATCCAAAATATAATATTATTTGGTCTGTGAATTGTAAAGATTGTGTTGATAAATTTTTGTGAGACACCTGATTGATTATTATAATTTTTGTTTAGCCAAAGAAAATTTCTGCTTCAAAACAGTGGTATTTTTTGGATTGTGTACCTTAAAAAAAAAATCTGAATATAAAAGAAATTAACACTATATAATCATTTACAGATATAATTCCTCAGAGATTTATAGATTAATATAGTTGAAGATTAAAATGATATTTACATTAAAATAGATCTTTTTCCAAATATATTGATAATAAATTTGATATTCATTGTTTAGTAGCAACTGCTGTTCTTGGTGAATTTCAGAAATTGTTTAGCACCAAAATTGCCAGTTTGGATTATTAAGTATGTCATATTATTAAGATATAGGATGCTACTTGTTCTCTGAAATTAGTAACTTGTTTAAAAAAAATATGTCACAGTCTCTGCTATGCTTAATAATAAAAATAATGTAGAGCTTTATAAACTATATTGGGACTTAAGAAAGTTCAACAACTGATGAGAAAACTTAAAATGATTAATAGATTAAAATTGCAAAGAAGATACAATCATTGCTTAACAAACTATAATAAATCAGTCGATGATACTGGTGATATTTTGAATGGATGGAGGGAATATTTTAATCATTTTTTGAAAAATTAATCAATAATTCATTTGACTGTGTTAATGATATATCCATCCTATTATCTAAATAAAGAAATAATCTCATGGATTTATTATTTGGGAATTCATAAGTTTAAATGCCGGAAATACCAGAACTGGAATTGACCTGCAAAAACTATCTTATGCTTCAGAGATTAATACCATCATTGTCCTAAGTCATGCAGGAGATTTGGACAAATAACCAGTTTGATGAATTTAAAACTTCTATCTTACCAGATTGCAAATAGGATAGTTGTAAAAGTTTTAAATTATGATGGTAATACGCTAACATCAATATATGAAATTTTTTTGAAATATATGGATCCATGAAATGGTGCCATCTTTTTTAAAAATGTTACTGTTGTAAAAATGAAGATAGAAAATTGCAGTATTTATCTGATAAGGTTTTTTCAATCATATACAAATGGTTACCAGAGCTCGTATAGTTTTTGGGAAACAAGAATCTTTATGGAAATGGTTTTTATCTAGCCAGTCAAATTCAATAAATAATCTGATTTATGTATTGCTTTTATTGACTGAGTTGCTTCAGTTGAACTAATTTTATGGCAATGCTGGTTCGTCAACTGAAATTTATTCATGTTGTACAATTTCTGTATGATAATATTGCTAATGGAAATACTGAGGAATTTGAATTGAAACTATTTTGGTTTCCATTTTTTAAATAGTTGTTCTTAGATTAATTTATAGATAGCTTCATGAAGCAGAAATTAAGATGTATATGAGATTTATGGTGGACTTTTTAGATTAGCTCTTGCTTGGCTAAAATAATGTAAGTAAATTAATGATGTATTTTGAAATACTTAGTTATTCATATCAATAAATCAATAGTAATCTATTGTATGGACAAGTCTAGAGAGTGGTTACTTCACAAATTTATACATTTCTCCATTCTGTTCTCTTGATATATTTGACCTTTAGTTTAAATTAAAATTTTCTTAAAAAGTTATTAAAATTAGAGGGATTTGAACTCTGGATTGTTGAATATATTCATGCTCCACTCAGGCAACCAATACATATGACCACATACATGCAAAAAAGATACATGATTTCCAGTATTTGTATTTTGTGCAAAATTAGCACTCGTCAGTTGGGCCTGATCATAATCTCCCACACACATATTGTAAAACTGACGATGGTATACTCATAATTATTAAAATTAATTATAAACATAACGAAAAGAATTCAAAAACAATAAAGCTATAAGTTTATTTAAAGAGATTAAAAAAATAAAATAAAACTAGAATAACATAACTCCCCCGCCCCCTAAAAATATCATATAATTATAAAAATAAATATATATTATATTTTTTATTGATTGAAAATTATCTTGAAACAAAAAAAAAATATCTTCCAATCTTTTCTGTTCGATGAATGTGCCATTTTGTGCAATTTGATTTATGAACTTAAAAATTATAAACTTTTCTCCTTTAAATTATAATGACATTTTAAATAGCAAACATTAAGAAGCTAAAATATACAAACAAGCATTACTATCATGTTTTTATCTTTTTTTGAATAATGTAAATACAATATTTTATTATTCCAAACTTCGAAAAATAATTGAGTTTTGCAATAATATTCTTTGAAGATATAATATGCATATTATATATAAGTATTCTATCACAAAATTCAGAGTGACTTCATAGCAAAACCTAGTATAGAGAATATGTCTGGTTCCAATTAAGTATCTTATAAGATCATGAGACTGATTAAAATCATTTTTTCAGAATTAACTTAAGAGCCATGTGGATTGTTGCCTTAGAAGCTGTTGAATTAAATGAAAAAAAAAGAAATTATTTGAATTGTTATATTTAGCATATAAATAACGATAAAAGCTGTAAAGAAAAGTGTAATATTTGGAGCAATGGTTTTATTGAAAATAACATCACTTGTGAATATCACACGACTCATGAGAAACTAACCATTTTAATACTAACTATATGTAACAGTAGCTGGGTTTGAATACGGGTACTAAAGGAAGTAAAAGGCAATAATGATAACAAAAGAGTGTTTATTGCGATTGTTATTATGAATTAAATTTATAGATGCAAGAAAATTTATAGATATACATTCAAACCCGGTTACAAAAGAGTGTGAGTGAAATACATTAACCATTTAAAGGCATGAACTTATGCATATATATTTATTACACGTGTTGTGATTTTGCGTAGAATTAATTACTAACATATTTGTATGTGAAGATGAAGAGAAGCGGTTATGTGCGGAGTTGTATTTTTATTATTTTATTTTATGGATTTTGTTGTTTATAATATCGTAAGTTATAGTTATTTAAATAATGTCATTAGTAGCGCATGTTTCTTAACGAAAGCAAATTAAAATATAAGGCTGGAGAGTAATAAGAGGAATTGCAAATTGTGCCACGGGCGATTTCTGTTAATGACACTTGTCATCAGAATACCAAGAATTGGCCAATTTAGTATTTTGGAACAATGGAAGCTAAAAGCATTCCTGAGATATGGTAATTGACGTATGGATAGATAAAAAAAAGTGAGGTGAAAGAGAGTTAAAAGAAAAGAACTATATATATATTTTTTGATTTTGTAGTGATTTGGAAAAGCAACCATTAGAGAGAAAGAAACATGGAAATTAAGTTTTCAGAAACTGATTTGATTAATTAATAAAAATTAATAAGAATGGATCCCATCAAAATGCTGGGCTAGAAGAATCGTGTGGATTTGTTAAACCGGCCAGTCTATAACTGTTTGTGACCTGCCTACCACGATGATCTTTGTCTATGGAGATTTTGCCATCTATTTCAAGAAAATGAAGTGATCGGGGAACTCCAAACAACAAAAACTTTCGTGCCTTCAATTTTTGAATCATCTACCTAACACCTCTAGGATGGATTATCATATGTGTAAATGATATGGAATCTTTCATCGTCTTTCAGACTGACAACTCTCGCTAAAACAATCGCCGTTGTAATACTGTAAGCTTACAGATCATAGCCTTAAACACGCGAACGTTCACTTTCAAATGAGGTAACTTTGACTTTCTCTCTATATATTAAGTGAATATATAATAATAAATTAAGAAATATGCGCTTTGTTCCAACTTAAAGAAAGAATTATAGAAAATAGATTAAATTATTTAATAAATACAACTCTGACGCATAGTTGCACTCTTTCGTGAATGTGTACATTGATATTATATATATGTATCGGAATGAATGAGTCATATGTTTGCGATATTAATATATACATGTATTAATAAATATTAGAATTTAAGCTATAACTTGTGTATTTATTTGAATTACGAGATTCTTATAATTTCTGGGTTATTATTTATAAAAGCTTACTGATATTCATGAACGTATATTTCTAAAAGAAATAAAATAATCAGATTCGTAGGGCAGATAGAAAAATTATAAAGATATATAAATGACGTTTCTTTGTAAGATAACCTTGGTTTCGTTCTCCCAATAGACATTGTCTCCCTGATATCGAGACTGAGCTAATCTGGATAAGGTACCCAAAAAACTTTAGTTTTGTTTTCGGGGGGTATAATTCTATTAATTGATAAGATTGGCGCTTGAGATATGAATTATTCCATACTCATAAATATACCTACTCGAAGCTCTGGTAGTAACCTGTTCTCACTCAAATTCTTAGAATAGGATCACGGGGAGACTGCTAAATATATTATTTAATATTTAAAAAAAACAAAAATGCATTGCGATAATTGCACTGTAATAATTAATTCATTAAATATGTAAATCATATAATGCATATCCAGATTTCATTTTTATTTTATGAAGTCATAATCAAAGAAGTATTTTTGTGGTGTAGATTTATTATAAAAATTTACTTGTGAGGAAAAGTAGAAGAGAAAAAGTGAAGATTTTTATGAAGCCCAAGGAAAAAGATATTTTATGGTTAAATGAACAATTTTTGATAAATTTTCAGTGGGAAAATAATTTACGATTATTTTGAAATATGTTATCATTACTTCTAATTTTACATATGTTTGCATCAGTCAGTCATTTAGAATCATCATTACTAACTTATGAAATAGTAAAATAGATATGTTTACATTTTCATCTATTTCACTATTAATACATATTTTATATTGTGTGTTGTTTTTAGTGTCTATGATAAAAATACTCATTTGTCCCCTTTTGATACTGGCTTGATTGAGAAAAATGTCGAACTGTATTTTAGTGGTTATGTAAAACCAATATATGAAGAAGATCCAAGTATAGAAGGTAAAAGCAAATTCTTTATTATTTTCAATGAATAATCTAAATTCATTTACATCCAGTATTATGTGAGATAAAATTTTTTATGATAAAAATGTGAATGAATTATTTTTACATTTTCTTATATTTGTGATTGCCTATTATTATAGTAAGTGTTTTGACTGAATCTTTTTGGCCATTGTGTAAATACTATGGGTAGTTCAGTAATGGCTTTTCAAAAAGGTTTTGAAATATTTTGCATGTCTATTCTATACCAGTCAATATTCTTTATATTTTTTTGTTCAATGATAGTCATACAACTTTTTCACATTCTATCTCATAGTGAAAATTAAAATGATGCTTCAAAAATAAAAACATTAATAAAAAAATCAGTTTTTTTTACTTGAAAAAATTTTTTTTTACAGTAGTATTCATCTTATTAACTTTATTTTTCAGAAAAGTTCTGACACATTTAGTGCAATCATTGATGTTCATTGTAATACTTTCATTAAAAATAGTTTTACAGTTTTTTGATTTAGAAAATCTTTATTTTTTGATACTATAATTCTGTTTTTTGTCTTTAATTTTCAGTGAGATCTTTTAAAATTAAAAACAAAAATTAATAAAAAGTCATTTTTGTTTTCTTGTATGGAATTTTTTTTTCTTCATGATGGTAGTCAACTTTTCAGAAAAACTTGAAATGTTTTATGCACACATAACCAATGTCAACCAAGGGTATTTCTTGTAGTGTTCTTGTGTTTTTTTATTTGTATTTTTTTTTAAATGATGTTAGTCTATGGCCAAAATTACTTAACATATGTAGTAGGATAAGTAAAAATAAAATTAAGTACAATATTTATTTGCTAAAAGTATAAATAAACTTAAGATAATTAAATTGGTAACAAGTTTTATGTGAAAAAGATAGGTGCTATTTTTTATTCGACATATTTGCTTTTGTTAAGATATTAAAGCCCATTACTCAAGGCTTTATATACTTTATATGGAATTTTGGAAGTTATAAATGACTATTGTTGTTGTCCTGAAGGTTTGTGATGATGGTGTTCTAGTTGTATTTTTATACTGGACTATTTCCATCATCTAATATGCGTATTTAATGTCTTTAGAAAAATTTAACTTTATTTAAATATTTCAAATACATTCAACTGTTAGTAATAGCACATCAAACAGGTTAGTATATGCACAAGTTTCAAGAGGTATTAGTCTCCTCTCTTCTTCAGGTGTTGCTGGCCTGACCAGTGATAGTACTAGCATGGGATTAGTACCTGGGTTCTTAGATTCTTGAGTTTTGAATTTTAAGGTAACGCTCTAACCAACTGAGCTCGAAATGTTGTGCATATACTAACCTGTTTGATGTGCTATTACTAACAGTTGAATGTATTTGGAATATTTAAATAAAGTTAAATTTTTCTAAAGACATTCAATACATATATTAGATGATGGAAATAGTCCAATATTAAAATACAACTATTGTTGTTAGTCTGCTTTCAGAAGTTGGCAGTTATAATTGACCATTTGTTAGTCTGTATTGCATTTGCCTGATTAATATTTGTTCAAGTTGCAATCTTGTGTTTATTTAAACATATCTGACCATAGATAAAGGTGGTATCACCTTTATTGTAAAAGAAGATTTGACTATAGATTGAGATTGTCGGTTGCTTAAAGGTTAATTGTTCTCATATAAATTGCATTTGCTATATAAAAATTTAGTGAGAAAAAGTGTACATTGTATTATATTTTCACTCTCTAACTCTTGATTACATTAGATTTGATTGATTATTACAGCGCTAAAATTCAGAACTGATGTAAAAATACATATTTTAAAGTTTTATGTTATTAAAAGTAAATTTAATACTATAGATTTTATTGATTATTACAATGCTAAAATTCAGAACTAATGTAAAAATACTTATTTTAAGTTTTTTGTTATTAAAAATAAATGTAATACTACAGTAGATGCCTAGAGTGAAGATAACTTCTTTTCAAAGCCTATGAGAAGTCACATGAAAACTTTTTAGCTAAAAGAATAGAAGGGGGTTGCAATTGCAATAAAACTGAAGTTCCAGAATATATATAACTAAGTTGATGTCAGATTTATATGCTAATAATTAGCCTGAATTTGAAACCTTAAAATTTTTTTTAAATTTCAGGATATTAGTTTTAATAGTATAAAGGAGTAAAAAAGTTGATGCTGGATGCATAAATCCATTTGTTCAAACTTTGAATCCTAAATCTTCATTGATGAAGGCAAAGTGTTCAATGGGCGAAGATAAATATTTTTGGAAGCACAGAGGCAAAACCCCACACAGTAACGGTACTCAGTACAAGCCAGGGTAATCAATAGATGGAGAAAGGTTTGTGCATAAAATGCCTATCTAGTGTTTACTCATCCAATATTCCCAGACTAATTTATAGCTTATGGCTTTCATCAGTGAGGTGTGTCTGAGAGCATTGCATCTAGATCTTAGGAACTAATGCAAGCCATAAGATAGCAACTAGTCTGGGGATATTGGATGAGTAGGCATTAGATATAGGGATTTCATGCACAAATCTTTCTGCATTCATTGATTACTCTGGATTGCACCGAATGGCACTACTATATGGAGAGTTTTGCCTCCATTTTAACAGCTTGTGTAAGCAAAAGGAATGATTTATCATGTGATGTTTAGTGGTTTTAATACCAATCCTGCCCAACAGGATTATGGTGACTATGGTTATTAAATGACCAGATACCAAAAAGTATGGATGCTGAACTGAGTTCAGATTTATACGGCTATACAAGCTAATGAGCTTGAATTGAAACATTATTTATTGTGTTTTCACTTTTGACTCAAAGCTTTATAGTTAGTTAATAAGGTAAAAGGTGGCTGCTGGAAGATTGCATTATATCCTAAATTCTAGATGCAGTGTTCTCAGATTCAAGGCTCCTCACTGATGAAAGCCACAAGCTAGAAACTAGTCTGGGGATATTGGATGAGTAGGCACTAGATAGAGAATTTATGCATAAACCGTGCAGTCATTGATTTCTCTGGCTTGCACTGGAAGACACTACTGTATGGAGAGATTAGCCTCTGTGTAAGCCTAAGGAATAGTGAGCATGGGAGGAAGAGATTAAAATAAAACAGTCCAGTTTATAAAGAGTTGATTTACATCATGTTTAGATTTGAAACAAATTTAAACAATTGTGTTTTTATATTGGGCTATTTCCATCATCTAATAAGAATATTGAATGTCTTTAGAAAAATTTAGCTTTATTTAAATATTCCAAATACATTCAATTGTTAGTAATAGTACAATAAAAGGTTAGTATATGCACAGCTGTTTGGGAAAGATTATTCTGCCCTCTTATTCAGCTGTTGCTGGCCTGACCAATGACAGTACTAGCATGGGATTGACACCTGGACCTTTACATTCTTTGAGTATTGTATTTTAAGGTAACGTTCTAACCAACTGACTATCCTACCTAAGGCAAACAGTCAGTAGAATTTTTACATATTTATTTATGAGGTTCCTTCTGATATCTCCACTTTTTTCTAAGAGCAAGGTTGATTAGTGGTTTCCATACATTATGTATAGTTACACTATTGGCTTATGGGATTATTTGCCATTGTCATGTGAGCAGCTTCCTTTATTTTCTTCTTTGTACCTTTTCTTCTCTCCAATATTTTTTGTATTTTCCCAATTGAACATGTATTCATTGGTACATGCATGGTTGGCTATCTTGGACACATCTGTTTTCTCTTCTAATCATCTTTTTGCAAGCGCTTTTCAATGGGACGACTGATCTCACCAATATATGTTCTTCCACGTTCACATGCAGTTTTTTTTGTTCAGCATTCAAGTTTAGGTTTTGTAGATGTTAGAACTTGAAATGCTGAAAAGAAAAAATTGCGTCTAAGAAATACCATGTGAAGGTGGAAGAATGTATATTAATGAGACCAGTTGGCTCATTGAAAGGTGCTTGCTAGAATACAAACTGATGATTAGAAGAGAGAAAACTGATGTGTCTAAGGTAGCAGACCATGTATGTGCCAATGAACATATATTCTATTGGGAAAATACAAAAATATTGGCTAGAGAAGAAAAGGTACAAAGAAGAAAATTTAAGTAGCTGCTCACATTACAATGGCAAAAAATCCCATACATCAACCTAATGTGACTATACATAATATATGGAAACCACGATCAACTTTGTTCTTAGAAAAAAAAATGAAGAAATCAGGAGGAACCTCATAGATAAGTATATGAAATTTCTACTGACTGTTGCCTTTGGCAGGATGGTTCAATTGGTTAGAGTGTTATCTTAAAGTTCAATACTCAAACAATCTAAAGATTCATGTTCGATTCTCATGCTAGTACTGTCACTGATCAGGCCAGCAACACCTGAAGAAAAGGTGCATATAATAATCTGTGAGCTATTACTAACAGTTGAATGTATTTGGAATATTTAAAAATAAAGTTAAATTTTTCTAAAGACATTCATGACTCATATTAGATGATGGAAATAGTCCAACATATAAATATAACTAAACCTTCTGGAAAACATTACCCTTAGTTGTCTTAAATCAGGAAAAACCTTAGGAGCAGATAAAATACTTTTAGAATTACTAAAAAAATTCTAGGAATACAGTCGAACAATGATTGGTAGAACACAAGCTATTCCAAAAATATGGCACAAAAGCATAATTGTATCTGTTTTAAAACCAAATAAATCTAACAATAATTCAAAAAATTATCACCAAGATTATTAATATGTGATCACTACAAATTTTAGATATTCTGTTAAATATTACCATGAGAACTTCCTCCTGCAGTTAGTGAAAAGGAATTGGCTCCCAATAAATATAAAACTATTTAGCAGATTAGATTTGCTAATATTCAAAATACATCTTCTCTTCTTAAGTCTACTCAAATCAAGATTTCCTGTTTTGGATGTTCCACTAAGAATCTATAATTGAAGAATTATGATGTTAAAATATGGAATTCTTATGAGATTTCAAATAATTTTTTTTCCCCAGAATTAACAATAAAGCTAGCTGGATTTGATATTTCTAGGTGCAACTTGCAACTTGTTCATTCAAGTCTATTTTTTTTTTTCACCTTTTACTCTATGTATTAGAAGAAAATTATAATACATCAGACTTATTATTAACTCAAGATATGGTTTTATCATCTAAGACTTAAATCAAAATCTTCATTTTGGTTGTTTAACCAGGAATTCCCTCAAGTAACAAGTATTATCGTATACAAAAAGTGTAAAAATTCTAAGCAAAGAAATCAATAATGATAATATAAAAATCATTACCAATAATCATAGTGCTTTGCATAAAAATAAAAGAGAAAATAGTGAAAGTAAACTCACTGAAGAAAAATGTTGCAACAACTAATAATGAATAACGTTATAACAGTCTCCAAACAAACTTCCCTGATTGACGTTATTCAGGAAAATTCTACATGGGGCAAGCAAATGGAAAGCATTCAGGAAAATGGAAAAGATGAAGTTGTGTATGATAAATTTTTTCTAGCACAAAATAATAGTATGAAAATATAAATCTTAATGGTAATAGTGTTTCAAATGCAATCAATCCTAACTCTGAAGTAAAGCAAAAAGAAAAAAAAAAAAGCATGAAAACAATCCGGCTCAAATTTCAACATTTAGTATTAATAACAATACAAAATTTAGGGATCTTAATTACATCAGAACAATGCAGAAACCAATAAGCCTAAACTCAGTAAATTAAATTATTACTGGTGAAAAATATTTGCTTAGTCTTTTCCCTACCACATCGATCATTATCATTATAGAAAACTAGGATTTATCAAGACAGTCAGCAAATACTATCTTGCTATCTATCTATTTAGAATAACTGCAATTGTACAATATGATCAAAAACATTAAATCTACAGCTACTTTCTCTGCAAGATCCTTTTCACATTAGAATACTTTTCAAAACAACAGCAAGAAGTGGCAGAAAACATGAGCATCTAAGCTTTAAAAAAGTTATACTATTTAACTAATGATCCAAATCCAATTGTGCGTGGCCATATCTTACATGGTCCACCTGATTTCATGGAAGTTATAGAAAAAAAATATAGCTGATACTGCTAGAGTTATAAATATATAAAGAGAACTTAGCCAAACATAAAATTTGGAATTTCAACTAACTTTAAAAATAGAAGGGGAACATTGCAATGTCCTCCACCCGCTACTAATAAGCACATGAACCAAATAATTTCAATTACCAATAATTAACAATAACAAATGTTTATTTACAACAAGTCGACATTAACATATTTATAACAAGTCAATATTAATGTGGTTGGGTTACATATATACTCCTACTAATAATTTAATATACGAATTACAGTACTGGCCTTACAATTACAACAAGTTTAATATATTAATAATATACTTACATAATCTGGCCTTGCAGCTTACGACAAATAATAATAAAGCACAGATGTCCTCTATAAGTCCCTAGGTCTGCTTTGGCACCTTCAATGGCAGAGTTCACTGGATCACGAGTTCTGGTTTTGGCCGGCATGCGTCTTCTGATTACACTGCTATCTTGTGACAATTCTTTTGTTCTGACTGGGCCTTAAATACCACTCTTCATCCATGCACAGAAGTCTGGGATAGTCTTGTTTTGGTTCGGGTCCACGTTTCAAAATCGGAACTGCTATTCACTCTGCGGTCTGTGAGTTTACCGTGCAGAGGAGTGGGGGAGTTGGATAACACTGGAACTATTTATCTCTTTTCTTATCTTTAGATATGTACCTTTAAAATATTTAAACATTCTATTACTTGCTTATATTTTTTTAACGCAATACAAATTTGTAGCAAACATATCAGATGAACTTCCACATCATATTTTTATGCAATCTATTCCTATTACAGTTACTATCAACAGTGGCATCCTTTTTGCTTCAAATGTTCCAGACTTTGACATACCATCTTTTAAAGCAGTATTGGAAATTGCAAGTTATGGCCAAATTGACAAACTTGATCACTTGTTGCAATAATGTGCATAAGAGTATTTCATGGGCTAATGTACTGTCTAAAAACAGTATGCCATCTTGGATATAAGTTGTCACATTAGCTATAATATCTCACCTACATTATAATCTGAAGATATAATCTATCCTGAATCTGAATAACAATTCAATCACGATGCAGTACTAGTATTATTTGGACAGACATACCATCTGTAAATTGCACTTATGAGAAAACTAAAACTAAAACCTACTTGTGAAGCACCTGACAAAATTACTTCCTCAGCCAATGAAAATAGTAAAAGCGCTACAATAGCTGACTCAGATCAAATATGCCAGCAAAAAGTGTCATTCCAACTTTTTCATAAACAACATGCTAAACATTAAAATTGCCTCCATAAAATGTGCGAGAACTCAAATCGTACAATGGAATTTTATAGCCCAAGTCAATTTCTAAATAGTCACTATGTTGATATCTATATCAATTTCAGAAATAAAAATTATTTTATTAACCAAACCAATCGTTAATAGTATAAATAGTAAATATATATTTATACATACCCAATATTTGACTGACACAAAGTGTAATGCCATTGACAAGATAAAAAATAATATTTCAATTAATGTAATCATTTTTTTTTTTTTTAAATTTTCAGTCACAGCTGTGCTACCTTATAACAATGCATTCATGCCAAAAAGCTAAAGACATAGTAAATAATCTCATTGTTTCAAGGTAAAGTCCTACATAAGTGATTATATATATATATAGTGATTTTAATTTCTCCTAATGAGCTACCATCCACTTTGAAACTAAACTCAATCAACTGGTTTTGCTATCAGCTTTTACTTAACCCTCCAAATGCTGAATCGTTTATTGGAAATTAAGGACTTTCGCATTGATTTTTTTTTTTTTATTTCTTCTACTGATCTCAAGACTAATTCGTTTATCTGGTTTTCATTTTCTGTGATCATGCTTGTGTCTCTCACATAAAGCAGTCTTCAAATAAAGCAATAATTTATAAATTTACATTGAAGCATTAATTTCCCAGTTAGTTTAATAATTGCTTACTTTTATTAACTGTAGAATCTCTCTTTGATTAAAATGTGGATACTACTAAAAAAATTTCTAATTGATTAACAGATTTATCATTTAAATAATCTTACAAGACAACATATCGATGACATCAATCCAATTCTTCAAGTTTTACTCAATTCAATGATGCAAAACTCAAAAAACTCTCCATACAGTATATGGTGATCATTTGATGCCAAACTCCTTATTTCTAAATTACAAAATGAAGTTAATCAGCTAACTGTTCTTTATAACAAAATGTTATAATATTTAAGCTTAGACAAATAATCCCTAATTGTTCAAGGTTAACAAAAACTACTGTAAACTGTGCAAACTCCACTACTCTATGCTTTATGCTTAGGTATTCATCTATAGTCGAAAGAACAAACACTTGTTTTAGGTACAACTGTGAATATCAAATTCTTAACGATGACTACTCTAAAGCTGTTGTTGATTGTCTATCCTCCATTAATCATGATATATAATTTCCTCAAAATAATTACATCTCAAAACAACAAATTCTTGAGGAAACTATGTACTTACATTTATAATATCAAAAATGGAAATAATGAATTTCTATAAGCTGTTCTTTCATATAAATTACAACAACAACAAAAAGTTATATAATACAGCTAATTTAAATATATATTAATCATACAAAAAAGCCTTTTCTTCAGGACATGATTTAATGCCTTTTTCAAATGTTAATAATCTATTATTACGTTAATGTGATGTGATGCTCTGTGATTTCTCCTTAAACGAAGTCAGGAATCTCTTAGCAACTATGCCCAGAGAAATCTGTTATCCACTTCACCTTTTTAATTTTCCCATATTCTGCTCCATCCCATTTTCATAACATAATCTTTGTCAACTCTATGGCCTTTATATCTAAATCCACCTTATCTTTTCCCAAACCCAGCATAAAAACCAATAACCCACTTTCTGAATAATCACTTTTTTCATATTTATTCTTCTATAACTTCATTATTTGTACCCTTTCTGTTTTCAAGCATTTATATTTAATTAAGAGATGCCTAATATTTTCTATTTCTTTATTTGTATCCTTTCTGTTTTCAAGCATTTACATTTAATTAACAGATGCCTAATATTTTCTATTTCTTCCTTACAGAATTTACAGACTAAATCACCCATATTTTTCCATTTACATGTATATTCTCTTGTTGCTAAAGACCCCATTCTAGCCTTAAACAATGAACTACTTTCCTTACTATTATCATACATTAACTCGCACCTAATGTTCTGTTTACTTCTATATATATTTAAACTCTTTTTACTCTCCATACTAGTTCACCATCTCTCTAACTCCCCATTCTTTATTAATAAATCTATTCTTTTATCCCATTCCTTACCACTATAACACTCAACAATCCTAACACATCATCCCATATTTTGTACAAATATACTGATATAAATTCTTTTTTCCAAATCGTTTGCATACCGCATTACCTTTCTCACCCACCTTGTTGCCTACCCTGTACTTGTGACCCAATTGAATACTATTTTGGCTATTCTTTTACTATCCATAAACTGCAAATCTACCAAACATTTTCATTTTACTTGCTTGCATCTCTCATAAAAATTTGACCATCCCATTTCTTCTTGAATTGTCTCCCTTGCTATCTATACATCTGCAACCAATGCATGTCTTCCTACTTCCCTTTGTACTTTTTCTAAGTAATCTAATACCCCTTTACTAACACATAACACATCATTACCATATGTTAACTGTTGAGTATCACGAATACAGATAAACACAAACAACACTTTACTAGTTAATCATTTATTACTATTACTATACATAATGCTTATAAACACTAGGGAAGCATAATCACCGTCCTAACATGGCTTCCCTCTGTAGTCTCGCAGTCGCGATAATGATCATTCTGCAGCAACTGTGACGTCACCACGAATACACTACAGTCCTTCCCTTTCCCCCCTTTTTTGAGAAGTGTCATAGTCCAACAGACGTGCAGGAGGGCGGCGTACTCGCCGAGGGCGACCACTAGGTGTTTGTGGTTTACTCTCGGTGTATACTGGTGGTAGGTGCGGCCACCTGAATGGGTTCTCCAAGTGCGGTCTCATTCTGACTATCCTGGTTTGCCGCAGTTTCCTCTGTGTGGGCATTTACCGCTCTAGGTCGCAAGTGGTCTACATGTCTTTTTTGAATTCCGGAGTCCGTTAGAATCTCGTATGACAATGGTCCAGTCTGATGTTGGATAACTGCAGGTATCCATGGTGAGTTCTTTCCAGCCCTACGTGTCAAAATTGTATCCTGTGGTTGGAATGTTCGTACCCTTTGTATCGGTATCTGAGTTATTTGCGGTGCCCTGTCGGTGCAGAAAATCCAGGCATGTTCTTATGCGCCGCTTGAACAGTAGCTCGGCCGGGCTAAGTCCCCTTGCTGTTGATGGCGTAGTGTGTTGCATTAGTAAATAACGTGCAAGCCGCTGACTCCAGGTCCCGTTGCGTAGATGTTGCAATCCCTCCTTAACAGATTGTACTGCACGTTCTGCCAACCCGTTGCTTGATGGATGATACGGAGCAACTCTTGCATGGTGAATGCCATTCCGGTGAAGGAAGGTGGTGAACTCCATCGCAGTGAACTGAGGGCCGTTATCTGAGACAATACATTCGGGAAGACCGTGTGTTGCGAAAAGTTCTCTAAGTGCTGAGATGGTAGCTCCAGTCGTTGTCGATGGCATTTCACGGACGTCGATCCACTTCGAGTGTGCATCCACGACAACTAAAATCATTTTCCCCTGGATAGGTCCAGCGTAATCCACATGTATTCGTGACCATGGCAGAGCTGGAATCTCCCAGTGATGTGTTGGTGCACGTGGTTGCTGGTGTCGTATCTCTTTTCAGTTGTTACATTTAGCTATTAGTTGTTCTATGTCCTGGTCCATTCCAGGCCACCAGACGTATGAGCGTGCAAATGCTTTTGTTCTCACAATTCCCATGTGTCCCAGGTGCAGCTCACAAAGAACTATGGGTCTAAGAGATGTCGGTATGACCACCCGTGCCCCCCACAGTAAACATCCTCGGTGTGTTGACAACTCATTTTTTCGCGACTGATAAGATCGAAGATCTTGTTGAATGTGTGTTGGCCATGCTGTCAGGATGCACTCCTTTACTCTAGATAGCACAGGGTCTGCTTTAGTCTCTTTCTCGATCTGTTCTGCAGAAACTGGTGGGTTTTCCAAGTCCTCTAGGAATAATACTGCTCGCAGCTTCTCCTCACTCTGCTGAACTGCAGGGGATGGCCACCTACTCAGTGCATCTGCGTTCCCTATGCTCCTCCCTGGTGCATACTGCAGTCTGAAGTTGTAAGCCGTCAAGAGGCATGCCCACCTTTGCATTCGGGGTGATAGAATGAATGGGGTCGGCCGGTCCGACGTGAAGATTCCCAGCAGTGGCTTGTGGTCAGTCACTATCTCGAACGGTATTCCATATACGAAATGGTGGAAATGTTTCACCCCGAATATAATAGCAAGTGCTTCCCGGTCTATCTGAGCGTAATTTCTTTCAGACTTGGTGAGTGTTCGTGATGCAAAAGCAACCGGTGAACATAGGCCGTTTGCATACTTCAGGCTAAGTACTGCTCCCACTCCAAATGGTGAAGCGTCGCAGGTTACCACCACTTGTTGGCGGGGATCGAAAGGCACCAGCACATCGTCGGACGTCAGGGCCTCCTTCAATTGTGTGAACGCTCTCTCGTGTTCTTTGGTCCATGACCATACTGTATCCGCCTTAAGCAATTTATGTAGTGGTTCGGCTGTCGTAGCTCGGTGTGGCAAAAAGTTACTGTAGAAGTTGAGCAACCCCAAGAATGCCTGTAGCTTCTTCTTATCTGTTGGTGTCGGTGCTCTCCTAATAGCAGCCACTTTGTCGGCCGCTGGGTGCAGGCCCTCTGCATCCAGGGTGTATCCCAAAAAGTCTATCGACGACACTCCGAGGACACATTTGTCTTTATTTACACTCAGCCCACAGGCAGCCAATTTGCTGCAGACTGTTCTTAATTTGGTGGTTAAGGTCCGTATCAGATGTTGCACATATCAGTACATCATCGAAGTATGGGAAAACTCCCTGAATACCTCCTAGTATGTTGTCCACCATTCCCTGAAATATTCCTGGGGCCACGCTAATGCCGTACTGCAATCTCTTCACTCGGAAGGCTCCCCGATGAGTGATAATGGTCTGTGCATCCGCCGATGCCTCATCTACCGGCAGTTGTAGGTATGCTCGAGCTAAGTCTATTTTTGCAAACACTGAACTCCTAGGAAACGATGCGAGAAAATGGTGTACTGCTGGTATTGGATATGGGTGATCTCTCAATGCTTGATTTACGGTCACCTTATAATCACCGCAAAGGCGGACCTCTCCTGACGCTTTGATGATGGGCACCACTGGTGTTGCCCATACAGGGTCGCAAACTGGCTCAATGATTCCGTCCTTTAATAAGGTGTCTAGCGCTGCGTCAACCTTTGGTTTCATAGCCAATGGCAATGGCCGGGCTCGGAGGCGAATAGGTGGTATTTTTGGGTCTATCGGTAAAGACACTGGCGATCCTCGATATCTTCCAAGAGTAGTGCTGAAAACCTGGGGAAAAGCATCAATGATATCTTGCATTGGTGAATGTCGAACTGAATGCACCCCCGATAAAAATATTCCCAAGGGGGCAAACCATTCACGGCCAAGTAGATTTGTACATGCTCTTTCCGCAATTAACAGGCGTAAACAAGCTGAATACTTTCCGTATTTGACGCTGACAAAGCACTGTCCCATAAAGGTGATCCGGTTTTGCTGAAAATCTCGCAGTGTCGTTTGCACAGGTTCCAACACTGGCGGTTTTCCTTTGCACAAGTCTTGAAAAACCACCCCGAGATACAATTGAATATTCCGATCCGGAATCTACTTCCATGCAGCATTTAGTATTGTTAATAAGCACTCTTGCTGTAGTTCTGAGAGTTTTGCTGTCACTATGGAGCTTGTATATTAAGTCCAATGCCCCATCAGTATCCAATTCCCCTTTCACTGCCATGCACTGGGTGGATGATGTCTGAGTGTCCTGTTGTCGGGCCTTACATACCCTTTGGATGTGACCTGTCTTTCGGCAAAAATGGCATTTTGCTCGGCGAAAAGGGCATTCTGTACGAACATGTGTACCACCACAGCCGCAACATGGCACAGTCGGCATTATATGTTTTTGTAACTCCGTTTTGTATTTGGTAGGAAACTGCCGGCGGTGTTGTATTAGATCCACTGATGATGACAATCCAGAAGCATGCATCTCCCGCACCTGGGTCCCCGCTGCCTCGGCTGCTAAACTCCTCTGCACTGCGGCATCTAGGGTTAATGTTTCTTCGGTGAGCAGTCGGCGCTGTACACTTTCATCTCTCAGTCCACAAACAAACTGATCACGGAGGCGCTCGACGAGTGTCATGCCAAAATCACATCCTTCCGCGAGACGTCTCAGTCCCGCGAGAAAAACACTAATAGTCTCTCCCTCTTTTTGTTCACGACGGCAAAACTGGTAGCACTGATAGATTATAGAGGGCCTTGGATTGAAGTATTGTTTTAACACAGCGATGAGCTCATCATATGACCTTTCTAACGGCTGAGCTGGGGCTATCAAAGACCGCAATATCGATAGCGTTTGTAGTCCGCAGGCTGCCAACAAAGTAGCTCGTTTCTTGTCTTCACTTGTAATATCATTCGCCAGACAATAAAATTCGACTTGCGATGCATACGTATCCCATAGTTGTGGGAACTCGACGTCGAATGCAGATAACTTCCCGACAGTTGCCATCCTTGAGCATTAACGCCTTGTTGAACGTCTTCGCGAAGAAAAAAGTATTTCTGTAGTTTCTTGCCGTGATCCCAAGGTAAAGAAAATAATGCAGCTAGCGGCATCCCATCCTCGTCGCCAAAGTGTTGAGTATCACGAATACAGATAAACACAAACAACACTTTACTAGTTAATCATTTATTACTATTACTATACATAATGCTTATAAACACTAGGGAAGCATAATCACCGTACTAACATGGCTTCCCTCTGTAGTCTCGCAGTCGCGATAATGATCATTCTGCAGTAACTGTGACGTCACCACGAATACACTACATTAACCCTGCTATTGCAACTCCCATATAATTCAAGCTACATTATATTTATTATATGAAAACACTGTTAATTTCTTTAGCAATCCCTTTTTTTTCTTGTGCTTCATTTATCATTTTTTTCTCCCATTCATCCAAACAATTTTCTGCTTACTTAAGATAATTCCCAAATAATTATATCTATTCACCACACTTAACTTTATATCCAATAAAAATTCTACATCTTCTCTTTCCCAAACCATCATTATATTTGATTTTTCTTCACTAAATTTAATCCCCATCTCTTTACCCACCCTTGCACCTGTCATCAGCAGAACTTCCATATTTTCTTATTTCTGCACACAAAAAAATATCCACAAAAAAAGACCCAACAAAATATATATTCCCTTACCACCTATTAACGGTATCTTTATCCCTCTTCCTACTCTTTCTATTGCTTTTTCCATTTCACTTAAATATAACACAAACAAAATAGATGACATAGGGCTCCTTGCCTTATTCCAACCCCATTTTTAACTTTAACTGATTCAATATTTCCTAATCGATATATATAATAATTATTTTCATATAATTTCTTAATAATATCCACTAAAGCTTCATCCATTCCCAAATTTACTAAACTTGCCCATAATCTATTTCTATTTATTCTATCATATGCCTTCTCTATATCTATAAAACTCATATATAAGTGTCTACCTGAATTCCTACTCATATCCATAAGTTGAATAACTACAAATAAACTATCTCCTATATGTCTATCTAATCTAAAACCTTCTTGCATTTCCCTCACTACATTATTCCCTTCCATCCATTTTTACAACTCTCTAGCCACCATATATTAAAAAACTTTATATAAAACTGATGTTACCGCTATCGGTCTATAATTATTTAACTTTCTATGATATTTGCCTTTTCCTTTAAATAATAATCTTACTCTTGTATTACTCCAACTACTCGGAAAAACTCTATTCTGTGCCATCTTATTAAACAAGATAATAACTTTACTTTTTCCCTATACCCTAAATTCATTACCATCTCTGCTGCCCATCCATCTACAACACCATCTAGTGTTCCATAATAAAAGTAAAGCAATAACAAGAATAAAACTTTCATATAAAGATCCAATATAACTAAAAAAAAAAAAAGATTATATTACATAACAATATACAGAATATCATACAACTTTATATATATTGTCTTATATAATTTTCCATTCAGTTGCTAACTAAATTTATCTTTTTTTAAAGTTATATTGGATTTTTATATGAAAGTTTTATTCTATTTTACTGATATTTTATTTTGTTATTGTTGTTGTTTTATTTCTATTATGGAACATTATATGATGTTGCATATGTAGTACCTCATTTATTAACATAATAGATTATTAGCATTTGAAAAGGGTGCTAAACCATGTGCCGAAAACGGATTTTTATGTACAATTAATATATATTTATATTAGCTGGTGTATATGATTTTTTTTTTTTTGTAATTTATATTCATATGTCTCATTAGCAAGTGATCTTATTCCAGCTAATATTTACA
This sequence comes from Epiperipatus broadwayi, assembly GCA_028023455.1. NCBI lineage: Eukaryota > Metazoa > Onychophora > Udeonychophora > Euonychophora > Peripatidae > Epiperipatus > Epiperipatus broadwayi. Next base: position 2,978,741 of record JAQFVV010012500.1, read on the forward strand.
AATCTTAATTATATAATCACTCCCATATTACATTAGGGTCATAATCAAGGTTTGTTCAAATGAATATTACATACATAATCTTTCTATTAGTGTATTTTTTACCTTAGAAAAATCAAATGCCTATATCCCTGTCTTTGACCTGAGTGTCATCTCACTAGAGGAAAATATTTGCAAGAATTATTCTTAAGTAACAAAATGATCTCATTCTATCTAAGTTTTCATCATCACATTATGCATTTAAGACCCTCATGCATTGCAAACTATTCTTTTACCACAGGAGTCAATATTGTATGCAAAAGAAATTAAATTAGCAAATAATGTCGCATGACCAATTGACTTTAAGGCTATTTTTGATCTGGTGAACTGGGAATACTTGCAGTAAGTAAACTTCTGCCAAGCCATACACATCTAATCACTACCATAAAAAAATTATCAATAGATCTGTCAAGCTTAAAAATTATATACGACTCATTATTCGCACCTTATTATTTGCGATATATATATATGGATCCTGTGATCAAAGAAATTGAGCAGTGCATAGGACGTCTTTTCCTTTTACATCTTGGAACTATTGTTAGTAGTAATCTTCAGAAGTTTCCTCTCATTCTTCATAGTCATCTTTTCTTGGGAATTCAGACAATTTATTTAAAACACAAGTCATCTAAATTAGTGGTCTTCAACCATCGGACCAGCACCAGGCCGCAGAAGTTTTTTGCCGGGCCACGCTAGACTGGCAAGAAAGTTAGTAATAACAAAATAATAAGATTTTAAACTTTTAATTAATATAAACAGTTTTTATTTATTTTTTCATCGCATTTTTACCCGGTTTAAAAAAAAGAAACAGAACAAAAACGAAATCTAATCAATCGTACATAAATTAATTTGTTTTTCTATTTATCACAGATGTTTCTGGAGGCGTAGAATTAATTTTTTTATTATTTTTCTAAAAAAATTCAAAATTAAAAAAAAAAAAGTTTTTTTATTATACAAACTCCAGTTGTCTTTTGATAGCCAATCACGGTCGCTTGTCAGCATTGTTTATGTGTTAAAACAAAATGTATCGGATCTCTTAAATTTTTTCTACTCTTTCTGTTAATACAATATTTCATTTTTAGTGTTTTTTTTTTGGCTTTAACTTTTATTTATGAAATCAATTTTTTTTACCTTTTTTTAAAAATAAAAACCAAAAAATAATTTCTGTCTCTAACTTTCACAAAGTATTTCTCAATACACCCCCCCCCCCCCAAATAAAATAAGATCAAAACTTTTGACTTTTTCAAGTTTCAGGTTTTTTTTTTGTTAAAAAATACGACCACTTTTTTTTGGCCTATAAGGCAATGTCTTTTTTGCCTTTATTTGTATACCGCTAAAATACTAAAACTTTTATTTTTAAAATCAATTTTTATTACCTTTTTTAAAAAATAAAAACAAACCAAGAGTAACTTTTCGTCTCAGTGAAGTCAAAGTTTCTCACCTCCACCCACCCCCAAATTAAAATAAGATCTTTTTTGGCTTTAACTTTTATTTTTGAAATCGATTTTTATCACCTTTTTTAAAAAAGAAAAACAACCCAAAAATTTCTGTCTCTTAACTTTTATACAGTATTTCTCAATCCACCACCCCCCACCCCCAAATTAAAATAAGATCCAAACTTTTGACTTTTTCAAGTTTTGTTTTTTTATTATTATTATTTAAAAATACTCCCACTTTTTTTTGGCTTATAAGGCAATATTTTCTTTGGCTTTATTTGTATACCATTAATATACTAAAATTTTTATTTTTAAAACCAATTTCTGTTACCTTTTTTTAAAAATAAAAACAAACAATTTTTTAAAAAAACTTTTCCTATTAATTACATTTTTTGATCCTTTCAACACACCAGCACAAAAAATAAATAAATTACAATAACATCAAAACTTCAGACTTTTACACGTTTCGTTTTATTTTTTCAGATTTAAATATGACAAATTTTTTTTTGGCTGTACGGTGACACGCGATTTCTATTTTGTTCGCCCTTACTACTATCAAAAGACAACATATATATATAACCATCTTGTATATTTAACATTAAATACAGATATTACACTTATCATAATCATTGCCATGTAATTACACTAGCTATGATATTTCCCAACATTCAGGTGAATAACATTTTATTCTTGCATGTTTTAACAATGAAACAACATATATATATAACCATCTTGTATATTTAACATTAAATACAGATATTACACTTATCATAATCATTGCCATGTAATTACACTAGCTATGATATTTCCCAACATTCAGGTGAATAACATTTTATTCTTGCATGTTTTAACAATGAAATAATAAACATAGAAATGCAAGCACATTAATGAGAACGATTGTTATTGTACTGTTTTCTGTGTTCAGTATGAGAAGGTAAGCAACACCATTACAATACACAATAACTAGTGTGTTGTTTTGGTCAATTATAACAATTGTGCTTATCTAAGGCTAAGCAGGTTACATCTTTAAGAAAATTTATCTGTAAACTTCTGCCGGTCCGCGAAATCTTATCTTTATTTTTGCCGGCCCGCAGGTGTGAAAAGGTTGAAGACCACTGATCTAAATCATCCGGTTGTCCACAAGTTTAATACAAAAATAAAAGCCTTCAGTCCCAAATTGTTTTATCCTAGAATAAATGTTCATATTGTTAATACTATTCTATGTGTTATACTTGCTTTCTATAGTCCATGGTTGCATTTTTTCAAGCTTACTGTTAGAAATCTCATTTCTACAATAAAAATCATACATCTGGGGATAATCATCACATCTATTAATTACAACTGCTTATTTTTTTGCTTGTAAATGGAATTTTAATTTAATTATGTCCACATTATTTGTCTCTTATTATTATCATCGTCAACCATTATCAATCCACTGCAGGATGTAGCTCTGTTCAAGTTCAATCCATCTCCAATCTCTAGCCTCTTCACACCAGCCCTGCACACTTTCTTATTCATCCATCCATCCTATATGTGGTATTTTTTCTGGGTCTTTTACAATCTTTGTTTCATATCAGAACTAAAATATGCTATACAACTGTAGTCCAATCCACCTATAACATTGCTTGCTTCATCCATATGCAAGTTTTTCCTTTTTGACTGATCATGCTATTAAACATGCAGATCTGTTGGACAATTATGACATCCAATCTTTAATTGGTGCCTTATTTAAAGATTCAGCTCTGCCAGTTGCGAAGGCTTTAATCAGATTTCAAAATATATGTATTCCTCAATCGTGGTTGAAATTTTTCTTTAACTTACTTGATACAATTCCTACCAAAAGCTTTCTCATTAACATATTTAAAGTGAATCTGAATCCCACATATGTCTTATGTAATAACTATCCAAAAGATATACACATTTTCCAAACCTGTTTATACTTTTAAACATCTTTATGACATTGTTTTTCACAAGGGTATAATTAATCTTAAGCAATTGGTTGAGAAAAATATTGAAATCTTTCATACTTATAATGCTACTGTAATTATTTACAATCTCAAAATCATTTGACTTGTTTGATAACAAAAAATATAATGTTCTTAAAAAAAAAAGAAAATAAAGAGTAATATAATATATATTTATGTTCTCTAAAAACTTATCTAGGGAGTACTAAGAGTAAAATTTGATAGAATAATTTTTTTTTAGTTGTACATTATTTTAGAATGATATAAAGCATAAAATTACACATTCATCTACATATAAAACGGATTCATTTTCTTCTGTTCTCAAACGATTTAGTAATGGTTATGTTTTTATTTTATAAGTTATGTATCATACATCATGTAAATTATTTTTTTCTCCTGTATATATGGTAATATTTGTATATAATTTGCTATTAGTAAAGTATATTTTATAAAAAAAAAAAAGTATTATGGTGTAATAAATGGATACTTTTTGTTGATGTTCCAAACAATTTTTTTTTCTGGATCCATTAGTAAAGTTAGCTAATTTTGATCTTCTAGAGTGTTACTGCAGTTTAATCACCAAATTCAGGATAATCAATTCATAAATGGAATTTAATATCCACCAATTTATGTCAATAGGCCCAAACACAAATTATAAAACATTGTTAATGACTGTTGTCGAATCTATGGGTACCATGGCAGATCTGAAAGTTTAATAATGCCACAGTTAGTCTATTTCCTGGTTGGAATCTCTACAGATTTCTTTATGGTATTTTATGAAGCTGTCTGAAAAAAATCCATGTGCTAAATAAATAAACAGAAAAATATTAATTATTAAGTGCCTTTAAAAATATTCAAATTTTATGTAAATTTTTCAAATACGACTTAACTGTTAATAATAGCACACATATATCACATTACATTAACTTCCGAAGTTATTTGTGTCTATCCAAGGTTTTGATTTTTTTTCCATTTGAACATATTATATTCATGAGTACAGGCATGGGAATAGACAAAAGTTAAACTAAAAAGTATAAAAATTTAAAGAAACTGTTCACATAATAATGACAAATAACCCTATAGTGTGATAATTAATACTTTTTGGAAACCACCCATTATGCATGCACTTAAGAAAAAGTGGAGAAATCATACAGCCTTCATAATAAACACATAAAATTTCTACAAACTAATTTCTTTGACAGAATAGCCTATTTGGACAGGATGTGATTTTAAATTCAGTATTCATGAATCTTAAGGTCCTTTGTTCAATTTCTATACTTATCATTGGTTAGGCCAGCAATATGTTATATACTAAACTGCTTGTTATTAATAATAATTGAATGTATTTGAAAAGTTTAAATTGTAATAGTTTGAATTTTTCTAATTAGTACTACATAATGGAAATAACATCATCTTTAATTTTCAGATATTACAAATCTTAATAACTTGAATGAAATGAAGATGTGTACAAATGCAGAAAACAAATGGACATTTCAAAAAGGAAATTGAACTTAATTCCTATATTTCTCGATCTCAGATTTAACTATTTGTTGCGAAAAAATGCTTGGGTGCTTAATTTAAAATCAGGATGAATATAGCAAATAGTCATTAAGCAAATTGTTATATATTCATGAATAATAAACACTTAAATCTTTCAAGTAATTTTATATTTGTAATATAAAGATATTTTTTTGTTAATTACTTATAAATTCTGTGTGTAAATAAATAGATAAATTGTTTAAAAATAAATTTCACTACATATTGCTATTTAATCGTTGCATTCATAATTGGGCGATTGATTATTTACATGTACCCCCCTGACAGCTATTAAGAGGTTTGGTCTTAATTATTTAACTTATCTAATTTTTATATTTTTTCTATAATATTGAATTCAAACAGGCAAAACTCTGGTGATTATGTGATGTTTATTGGCTTAATATTGAATTAAGAGAGTAATTTTTTCTCAAACTAATAGGTGTATTTTAGAGAGAAGAGGTAACGTCTATTTTCTCTTTAGAATAAGAATTAATTACATTTTTGCATTGTCTCATTCTGTTTTCAGATTTTCATTAGAAATACTAATTATGGATTTTCAAATGTAGGAAACTTTTTGAATTATAATAAAATATTTAATTTTTTTTTTTATGTGTTAGGTGGGATTCCGACTCGAGCCATGGGGCCTATTAATGAATGGTGGACTGCAGGTTTTGATGGAGGAGAAAGTGCCTTGATTGGATTTTCAACTGGTAAGTAGTTTCGGAGAATGAATAACAAAAAAAAAAATTTTAAATAAAAATATTTATGAACAACTTTGGTGTCATTTTTCACCCCAGTGATAATTTAGATTAGAAGATAAGTAATCACCAACCCAATATTGAAAAATATATTTCCCAAAATGAATCGCTGAAGAGAATAACTTGATACACTTTTATGTATAATAGCCATTCTTTAGTAAAAGATATTTGATGGGGTGTTTTTGTGAAGTTCAGTGTATTTAGTTCCAAGAAACTTAAATGTTTACAAGGGAATGTAATAGTTAGCACTAAAGTAGTCTCACTTATCTATGGTCTCACCATCTACATATTTAATAAGATTTAGTTTAACAAAAAAAAAAGCTTAAAAAAAAAAAAAAATCAAAACATATTAGAAGCTGCAAGAGCACTTTTGTGAATCATCTTAGCCCTTTTCTGTACTTGCACTCTCAATCAGTTACATGATTATTCTCTATATATTATTGCACTTTTTTTTTTTAATAATTGCCTTATATATATATGTATATATATATTATAACAGGATGGGAATAATCTGGATGATGAACCTGGGGTGATAGCAAACATCTCGAATAATGATGAAATTTACCAAAAGTATATATTTAAATATAATAATTATTAAAGTAAAATAATGATATTAATGTAAGAGATATTAAAGTAATGTTTAATATCAAAAATTATATAAGTAATGTTATATATTATAGAGAGCATAAGATAAGCCTAGTTTACTCCTTAGAGCAATTAAAAGTATAATTAACTATACATCCACCAGCATTATAAGTAAAAGTAATACTCAAGTAATAACCATTCATCATGAATGATCAACAATCAAATAAATAAATCAACAGTTCATCTTGTGGCTGGATTTGAAATGGATCTACTATGGGCCAGGCCAACTATTTAGCTTTTGCCAGCTTGAGCAATTATTTAACCATTAATTTGGATGCAACAATGTAAGTGCTCAATCATCAGAATAATAAAAATAATGCTGGTATATTAAAACATGCTGATCATAATCAATGTTCTCTAGCCTCTTAGTACAATTAATGTCCCGGCTATCTATAAACTTAATTTCTAATAAACTAAAATAAAATGTAATGTATGAACTTTGAAGAGTATAATCCTTGTGCCAAAACCAGGACAATGTCAAACTGGATGCCCCTGCATTAAAATATACACTCCCTTTTATATATCTGACCGTTATACACAAAATCTAGCTTAGATAACATAAGCTTTATCACTGTGTCCTGACCAAGCAATGATGCAATACATATCCTAAAAATATTTGGTATCATGTTCACTGTAATAATTTTTATAATGAAATACAAATTTATTGAAATTAAGGTCTCTAGAATAAGGCTATACACATATAACTTAAGCCTTCTCATTTTAATTAATATATAAAGTTTAAGTTATTACTTTATGGTTTACATATATGTTTATATAGGTTTATTTAAAACACAATCACTACCCAGACACTGCATTGCATTTAATAATAATAAAAAAAGGATTAAAATTTTATAAATGATTAAAATTTTCCTATACATGTCTAAATGCATATCTATATGACACTCATTGATATATACACACACAGATGTGTAGTACATTTGATGAATATATTTCAATCATCATACAAATATAATAAATGATCAAAATTTACATATATTTGTTGATCAACATATAAACAAAATTCAATTTATTACTCTGTGGTCTACACAGATGTTCCAACAGGGCCACTTAAAACACTGAGCACACCATTGCACAGATGTGCATAACAATTTACTATTTAACATTGTCATAAATCTGTAATTGAAATTTAGTTTTTCCACGTATTTAACAACATTTAACATACATATGTGTGCGTATTGAGTTGCAGACACACTGATGTCTATATCATATTTCATTTTGTCAAAATAAAATTATTAAAAATTATTTTTGCAGTCAATTCTTTGTTGAATATATATAAATTTCTTTATTTTAATAATAAAGGCTTTCCTTTTTAAAAAATTAAAATCAGTCTTGACAGATTATGTTAATTAATTATTACATTTTAGAATAATATAGAATTGTCTATTCTTTCTTATTTTTTTTTACTTAACCAAAATTATTTGCGTTTGTTTCACTTTTAATTGTCTTAAATTTTTTTTTTTAATAAACTAAAAACAAAATTGTTTTATATATCTCTAACTTTTAAAATGTCATTTCAGACCATAGAAATCATTTAAAAAATATCAGTCTCTCTCCCCATATATAACCATGAAAGGTTGTATTTAACTAATCATAATGTCTTTAAATTTAGTATACAAATTTTTAAATGTCTTTAATGAATTATTTATAAACAAGCTTTTATATGTACGTTTATCGGTGCTTCTCTGCATATAGACACAGTAGCATGCGTGTAACTACATCAAGCTGATGGAATTCTCTTGGTGATTTGGTCAGTTTAGTTGGTCTGCAGTTATCCTTCTGTCTAAGATTGTTCCAGGCAAATTAGTTGTTTTCTTAGAACACATTTGTAGCTATGAATTACAAAGAAGTTAACCCTTTTCCTCCATATGAATTCAAACTCTACCATGGTGAACTATAGAGCAGCTGCTTCATTGCATTGTTACATCTTCATAGCAGCTCTGTCTAACTGCTGGCTAGCTATTCTGCTACCGCTACCAGCTAAAATATTAATAAAATTTACTAGCCAACCTAAGCGGCCATCTTGAATTTAAAAAAAAAATTACAAGACACAATTTTAAATTAAATTTTTAATTTATTACAATAAATATAAATAAACATACATTGTTAGAAACAGCAAGTATGAAAGAATGTAATAAAGCTGATAAAATAATCATTACCTAAAAAAAAAAGAGATTTTTAACACTTATAAACATCTTTATTTTTATATTGGTTCACAAATTCTAAATTTTGAAAGTTAAAAGTTAAAATTGCACTTTCAAAAACAGCATCACATTTGTCTCAAATTGCTAAAAAAAGTGATATATAATATGTCTTACCTGAGGCAATTTTTCTATAAAAAAATTACAAAAACAGTGTGATTGGTAACTTCCATTTTTACCAGCTGACTGAAATAACAGGAATAGTTTACAAGATACTATGGAAAGAGAACTTTAGTAAATTGAAATATATTTGAAAATATAATTATTATATTATTGGGGGAGGTGGGCCACCTAAAATATGTATTCTTTTCTAGTAAATAAAGTGTACTCAAAAAATAAATATCAAACAAAAATTTCTCTAAGATAAAATGAGTAAAAACTAAGTAAATCAATAAACACCAAAATAAACAAATTTATTATGAGCACTGATTATATATGCGTGTGGGAGATGATGTATATGAAGTAGATGGCTGAGAGTATATGATCAAGTCTGGATGGTTACATTTTTGTATCATTGAAACATCTAAAATTGCATATTTCTTTTTTTCAATATATATTTATTTATATAAAAAAAAAAGTAATAAAAATAAGGAAAACTAATTGAATACTGAAATAAAATTATATTTTGCCTGTGGCACTAAATAAATATACTTTATGTGATCAAGTCTGGTTGTTTACATTTGTATATCATTGAAACGTATTATCTAAAATTACATATTTCTATTTTTCAATATATATTTATATAAAAAAAGTAATAAAAAAATAAGTAATAAAAGTAATTGATTACTCACTGACTCCTGTAGCAAAAGGGCGTACACATTCATGTTACTTTTATTTTTATATCAAGCGGTAAGAGAATGCAATTCAGCCATAAAAAAACATTTTCCAGTAAAAAATCTAAAAAAAATTTGAAAAAAAATAAATTAAAAATTGTATTTTAGAAAAAAAAAAAGAATAAAAAATCCAAATTTCATTGTAGAAAAAAAAAAAGTTCACCTGAATCATAAGAAAATGACAGATCGAATGGTCTGAGACCTGTAAGTGTATGATTTACCGATTTCGTGACTCAGTTGAAACTAAATTTTTGAACAGGGCTCTCAGGGGTGCCTTGGACCCAAGGGTTATAATAGAGTAGAGGTGACAAAAACACTAATTAAAACTTTATCTTTTTAATCTTTTTAAATCACTTTTAATTAAAAAGCTACTTTTGAAATTTCATTAAAATGGGTTCTACATGTTTTTACTTAAGAGAATTGTATACATGCATTAATTAAAAGATTTCCAAAATAAACTGTTTGTTTTTAATTTCAAAATCATAATACAATATTAATATTTATTTAGACCTTTTTTTAAATATTTAATTTATAATAAACTTATTTTAAATCCAAAATTATTTATCTGTTTATTTCTATTTTTCCTTTACTTTATATATATTGTAACGATCTGGAGAAAGGTGACTTCACGTAAACTGCACTACGGGGCGCCATCTAGGCATTTGAACCTAGAAAAATTTATAAAGTAGGCAGATACGTAAGTCAAAAAAAAAAAAAATTTTTTTTTTTTTTTTAAATTTTGATTCCGGTCGTTAGCCCATGTCACTAGCTCAGTGGAATAGCAGAGATTAAATAATATAAGATCTTATCTAATTAGATTTCAACATTAAAAAATAAATAAAATAAGCCACTGCCAGTAATTAACATACAAACATTTATTTATGCACATATATATATAAGATTTAAAATTATTTTAGTATTAGTTTACATTTTAACATTTAACATTATTTTTAACTTTGATTTTTGACTTTAATTTACCTTTAATTACTATTATATTCTAATTTTACATTTTAATTAAGTTCGCACAGATAAATTTAGGAAAGCTTGTTTATAATATGGAATATAGATCGGTTACATAGATTTCACGATCAACAACATTTCAAAGTAAACATAAACGATCAAAATACAAAATTATTGATTACTGACAATTGCGGAGGGAAATTTCTACGTAACCCAATAGTATTCATCATAAGATACTCGCATTGTCACCAATAACTTAAAAAACATCCGAATAAATACATTTTAGATACTCACCGTAAGGTATCATTATTTATCGAATGTCTATATATTTTGATCAAATATGAAAACGCAAAACATAGTTAACCGATAAACAATCCATGCAAGCGTCTATAAACAACTTAAGTTTAATGCATTTTTATTTAGAATCGAGTATGAATATTACATAGATTTGCATTGAAATTAAAATATTCTATCCCTATTTAACCTTCGGCTAAAATTCGCCGTCAAACTTTCATCAATCCATCTGACATATCGATGTATTCAATGTAATACGAAATACGGCAGCACCAAAAGAATTAAGAAAGACATTGACTCTCAATCAGATAGGAATATTACATCTATCTAACGAGAAGAACAATAAAAAAAAAACTCCATAGAAAGGAACTGCGTTCTCCGTCTTATAATTCCTTCCATAGGCAAACGGGTGAGTGCGGCGTATATATAAACGATTCTGCCAGTAGCGAATCTCCGATTACATCTACTAACTACATCAATATATCAAATCCATTGACCCAATCTAACAACGACATAAATAACCTAAGATTACCCTCCCCTAATATAACTTTACAAATCTATACAGCCATTCACGCCCGACTTAAGTTTAACATTTTTATAATTAATTTAACGGAAAACAACAATCATAATAAAACTTAAAGAACAAAAAATAAATAAATGGAAATGATTTTACAAAATAAATAAGAAAAAAAAATACATCAAATAACATTATTAATTTAGTTTGGTCAGATAGGATTCTATTGCATTATTTACTAAAAAGTTTTAAAATTTAGAGTTCTTATTGTTTCAAGTGAATATATATAAGTTCTTACGATTTTTAAAACGTCCAACTTTATCCGTTGCTTGCCATGAACGTAAATTCCCACGCCGTCCTAAAATTGGTATCCATTTAGCCGTTGTTTTATTTATTCATTCGGAGGTTTTTTTAATTTAGTTGGTCCTCAATGTAGGAAACGATAGTTCATTTCTCCCTTCTTTAACAGCTGAAAGAATTGACCGTGCGTCTGTCAATTCCTCCAACTCCGTACTACTACATATAGTCACATCGTAATAATCAATTTCCAGTCACTGATTAATAATTTCCAAATTTTCCTTTTATATTAATGTGAAGGATTGAATTTACATTACGTCACCCATGCGATGGTCCTTTCGCTGCGGTCCGATTCCATAGGGATTTCTTCTTATTTGCTAACAGTTTCTATTGTTTTCTTATCTGACCGGTGTTTTTACATTTAAATGCCGAAGGCTGGTTTACATTTAACTAATTAACAATCATTTCCATTTCTGATTAATTAACCTGTTTTCCAAATCAAAACTATATTTAAAGATAAATTTAAAGATATAATTTCATCTCCAAATCTTTTTAAAATTTAGTTTTAAAATACTTTTTCTTTAATAAAGTTTTATTTTAATAATTTTTCATTATCTGTGCGATTTAATTAATATATAAGAGTTTAAGATGATATTTAATTTCAATTTTTAATTCTTAAAGAAAATTTTTAAATGCGAACTTTTTAATTTACTTTCATGTTTAATAAATTTAAAAAAAAAACAAAACAATGTAACGAACGTCTATGCTCGTTACAATATATGGGTACATACCACTTTGTTGCTGTGTGCCATGTAATCCAAACAGTTACAATATATATATATTTGATAATTATTTTTGCTGATATTTTATTGTATATAATTTTTGAATTGTATCATGAATAGTAAATGTCTTCAAATGTATATTATTTATCTTACATATTATCTGCAGATTTTAGCATCTGCTTAAAGTTTGAAACAAAATGTACATATAATTATGTTAAAGTATTACTCTCACAAACTGACATTTATTATTTTAAAAAATGATAAGTCATTAATATTTAGATTTTATATTAATTGTCAGGTGCTCTACCTTGGTTTCAGACAGGATTAATTGTTAATAACTAATTACCATTGCCTAATCAGACCATCTTGTAACAAGATGCTAGTTTATCAAAAATTAGATTCTGTGCTCCAATACATACACAATTCTGATTATATTTTTTTTGTGCGTACAAACTCTAGGAATTGAGAAAATGAAAATGGGAGAGATTTGGAAGAGAGATTGTTTTTGTTTGTGATGGGCAAAAAATAATTCTGTCAATAATAAGTCATTTTGGAAATGGATTTGGGATTGGACTTTCAATTAAAGAAATTTGTCATATAATGGTCAGCTTTGCTTAGGTTTCTTTTCTTACCATGAAAATGGAAGGACTTACAAACTGTGCTTTAAAAATGGCATATTTTGCAGAATATGACCAGATTGTTTTATTTATAAGATCACTGATTAAAGGCTGTAGTTTTAATTGTAAGAAATTAATAATGGGTTTAAAATGGGATGTAATGATAGTAATAAACGTTAGTGTTTTAATTTTTAGATACATGGAATGTGAAATCTTTATTTGATACGTTCTTTTTAACAATCGAAAAGAGGTCAGCATTAATACTTAAAGTGATGTTAAGATTCAAGATTGACATAAGTGCTTTTATTAAACTTGTCTTCCAGAGAAAGTTTAATAAATAGATGTATGACTATAGGTTTTTTTTTTTGAAATGTCAAATAATCAGGGAAATGAGGCTTCTTGGTGTTTGATTTGCTGCAAAGTTTAATTTAATACCTCTATTCTTGGAATTTGTATTTGCATCAAAGAAAAGCTATTGTTATTAAAACTTTGTTTGCATATGGGTCCTTGTGCTTATTATATTAATTGCATATTTTTTAGATTCAGAGTCTAGAGAAGGAAAGCTATAATTCTTGCTTGTTGAAAAACTGAATTTTTTTTTGGAGATTTAGATGCATCAATTTATTGTTGTTTTGATTTGAGGATAAACTTTTAGTGAAAAATTACAAACTTTTATTTTTTATTTTTTTAAGTAAAATCTTTATTAACAAAAAACAATAATTATGAATATTTTTTATAAAATTATTTACATATGAATTTAAATTGTAGGTCTTCATATTTATTTATACATTTTTTATAAATTTATTCTTTAATTGAATAATACTTATTTTAATTTTTCAATTTATTATTTCCATAACTTACATGTAGTTAGACTAGTGCTTGATAACTTTCTTCTATTATCTTTTTTGGGAGGCATCTAATATAATTATTAAAGTATTTATTCCAATTATTATAAAGTTTTTTTTAACCAATTATATTTTATATTATCAAATTATTTCACACCTTATTGTCTATATTGTTTTTAAAGCATATAGTAAACTATTGCATTATGTGAATAAGATCCTTTAATATTCTTTCGTATTTTTCTTTTCAAATTTATGTATTGAGCATGAAATTCTTTCAGTCTTAAAAGTTTAAATGCTTCGTATTCTTAAAGTAAGTGCAAAAAAGGTTTCTTTATTTTACAAAAAATATATAAAGATTCCAAATCCATATTTAGCTGATCAGTTAAATAAACCTTTGTTAGTATGAAGCACTGGATTTGATATATGATTGTGGAACATATATTTTGTGAAGATTCTACAAAACATTAATCAGTGACACTTCGGTCGAAGAGTATTGGATACTGTTAGTAGTTTTTTTAAATTGTTATTTAATGTTAATCAAGAATGTAAGTTTTAAATCATCCTGCAAGTTCTTATATACTATAAATAAGTCATCATAAAATGGTCTTATGTATTTTCAATTTTGTTAATTAAATTAGCATCTGGTAATGACGAATTAAAACATATATTAATATATGTATGCGCTTTTATTAATAATACATACAATTTTGGATCAATAAGATTGAAACCTTGACCAATTGGAAATGTAATATTGAAATTAGTAACAAGTGTGAAAAATTGCCCTAAATATAGTTCTTTGATATCTGGATTAATTTATTTAATGTTATATTGAAAAGATTCATTCATCATGCATAAAAATCTAGGTTTCCCATAGCATAGCATTAAAAATTCTTGTCCTAATAATTTCATAAAACTTTATTAATGAGAAGGATTTAATTTTTTTATTGAATTTATCAATTACCATCTTGTTTAAGTATTGATTCATGTTTATTTTTAATATATAAAGTGGGATTCCTAAAAACACTGATATAATTGCCTGCTCTTTCTACCTGTAGTCAGTTGCCAAGCTGCAGATTTTAACAATTGTATACAGGTTCCTGTTTCTCTCTGAAAAGTATTCAGGATATTCATAGCAATTTGAATATTCTGAAAAATTATTTTTACATTGTTAATAAAAGCTATTACCACAACCATCACACTGTAATGAGGAAGATAAAGACCTGCTACTTGGTTTTCCATATCTTTGACTATCTTATCTATGTATACTGAAAAGAGTGGTTCAGCTATAATCTTTGTGGTATTCCTTTTTCTAGAGAAAAACACATGTATATTTCATAATTTTTAATTGAGATTCTACTATTTTTAATATGTTTTCTATTGCCTGAACTAAATATTTTTGTTCTGGTAATAATTGCTTTAGGGCTTTTAATAGGTACTTCCAATTTACCAAATGAAAAGCTGATTTAAAATCAATTTTTATTGTAAAATATACTCTCAATTTTAAATTTCTGATACACTTTATTGGTTTTTGAATTTTCAAAACTGCATTCACCCTCTTTTTCCTTTTATAGCTTAATGTATCATTCATAGTTGAGAAATTAATATATATTATTCACATCGAATATGAATGAACAGATATGATTTTTAAATCATGTAACTTTTCTATAATAGAGTATGCTGCGGAAACCATAATCTTTGCTTTTGCCACATGCAGGATTTTGTATGAAGATAACTAATGATTTCAGGATTAATATAGTTATCTACATTTTAGCAGCAATTGAGAGTATTACTAAGGGTGAGATTTTTTTTATGAAAAATGAAAGGAAGTAAGTACTTCGCAAATATTAGAGAAATAAAACATAAATTGTTAAATAAATCAGCAAAGATCGTGAGACTGACCCAATACTTGTCTTTTATTACTTATGAATTAAAAGTGACACAAACCTCTTATAAATGCAGTCTCATCATGAAGGTAAATTCTGCGTCAGAACAACCATAAGGCAAAGATATTACCCTGTAAAACTATAGAAAGAATATAAATTGGCAAAACAAGAATATTCAGAATTAATAACAAAAAGGCATGAGAGAAAAAGGAATATAGTGGTCCTATTTTATTTCTATCTCATGGTAGGAGTATTATTTTTGATCATAAATCAGGTTTTTATGCAAATAGAAAAGTAAGTTTAAAGAAAAATAAAAATAAACAGAGTTTGAAATTAAGAAAGTAACTATAAATAAACATCTGGATATTATTGCGATGTGGGTGTAAAAGATGAAATTAAATGCAATAAAAACGAATATCTATATAGTATAAAAATATATGTCCCCAAATACGTATGGGCAAAACTACAGTGTTGAATAATTTATATTCCTTATATATTTTAAAAGGACTCAAATGTTAATAGTTTTCACCATACAAATTTTTAGTATAAAATTGTAAATTTTTTTATATGTCGTAAACAATTGAGAACTAGTGTTGCAAATATTAATATCTGATTCTTTTAGCAATTATTTTTGTAAATGAGAGCACCATGGAAGTTATAGTTTTTGGGTATATTTTTGCTAGGCTGTGAAATGATTGATTTAAAAATATCTGGATAATAGAAGTTTTTGAAATTGAGGGTTTAATGATATTCCATTTGACTTTTAATCTGTTATTGTTGAGAGATTTAATGTTTTTTAAGCTAATTATATATTTAATTAAATAAAAAAAATAATTATACTAATTATTGTAGCCGAGTATGCCAATTTTGTTATTGGCCTTTTTTCAATCGAGATTTTTGAATTAATATTCTCTGCAATAATATTGGTTTCAGAAATTGGAAATAGTATTCCCTATCATTCTTTTTCTCAGAAGAAAATAAAGATGGATGTTTAGCATTATGGATGGAATATTTTTGATAGAAATAAATTATTTAAAATAAATATCTTTTGAAAAAGTTGTTACTTTCTATTATTGCAAAAGATTATATTCATTCATTACTGTCAATTATATATCCAGTATATATTTACATGGATATAATTGTTACAACTCCATGTTACTTAAAGTGTCATCTGTTGCAAGTTTTGAATCATCAATGTATCCTAAATATGTTAGCAGTTTTTACACATGGATCTAAAACTTGAATACTTAAGAGTAATATTGAAACTTCAGACCTTTATAAGTATGTATGATGTGAGAAGAACAAGAGGCATTTAGTGAGACAGCAAACAGGTATCATGTACATTATAAGAATTAAGGACTGAAATGGTTGAAGCACTAGAAAAGATGACACTAGATGAATAGTGGAAGTCAAACTAAATGATAAGAGATTGTAAAAGATGAGAAAGAGATCACGTATGAGAAGGATCGATGTTTTAAGGAAATTGGTTGGACTTATGGAAAGAGTGTAGAAACAGAATTAAACTTGGAGAGAAAATTTACTTCCTGTAGTGGATTGATGATGGCTGAAAATGATAATGATAACATTACAATATTTGTCTATTATTATTTTAAATATTTTGCTAATTGATTGGAACAATGCTACACTGTCATTTTGCATTTGTTAATATATCTGAAGCCTTTGGAAAATATAATCCACGAATTAAATGAATCTGTTGCAGAGGAAGATTTTGCGACATTGTACTTAATTTATTAATTGTATTGTAATATAAAGATTTTGTAAGTTGTTAAACAGAATATAAAATTCAGTATTATTTAAAAATACACGTAGGTATAAAATAACAAGTTTACCTAGAATTAACCATTTGTTTAATTGGTTTTTGTACTATTTCTCGTAAATTATTGCTTAATAAATTGAATTAGTAAAATAAATAATATTAAATTCGTTTTTTAGCATTTGCTGAGTATATACTTATGAAACCCTCAGAAGCATATTCGGGATTCATGGATACTTTGAGGGAGAAAATTCATATTAGTAAAACTGTCATTGAATTCTGTGCCAATAATAAGGAAGCAACTTATGAGGACTTACTCAACAAAATACAGGTGAGTGAAGAATTTAAGTAAAAAAAAATGATTGATTAAGAGGTATTTGCAGGAATGGTGTGAAAATTTGTAGCGTAATTAATTGAACTATTATAAATGGTTAAGTCTTAAATATGTTTGGGATTGATATGGATTATTATAAATGCATATTTAATATGAAACATTTACATTTTTTTTTAGACTACAGGTATCTCCACAAGGTAGCACTAGCTTTCCTTCAGATACTTTACTGTTAATACTATTTAAGCATATTACACAAATTGTTTTAATGTTATATTTTTGTTAATTTAAGAGATCAAAATATCGCAAAATTCTTATATCATGATAAATATTATAAGATTAAAATTAAAGATTTCAATTCATGATAAAGTGCTACTTTGATACCAGTTG
Organism: Epiperipatus broadwayi; assembly: GCA_028023455.1. NCBI lineage: Eukaryota > Metazoa > Onychophora > Udeonychophora > Euonychophora > Peripatidae > Epiperipatus > Epiperipatus broadwayi. The sequence goes on from JAQFVV010012500.1 coordinate 2,996,852, forward strand.
TTTGACTTAATTATAATATGATGAAGTGATTTTTATTATAATTTATTTATGACAATTTTGATAGTTTAGATTTTATTGACAAATAAAATGAATATATCTAACATTTTTTTAGACAACTGTGCCTCCACAAGGTTGCGCTAGTTTTACTGAAGATACTTTGTTGAGACATGCTCAGTTTGTGGTGGATCAGGTAATTTTAATAATACTTAAACATTACAATTGAATAATTTTTTCTATTCTAGAGCAATTGTAGTGCTCATTTTCTTTAATATGAAAATTTATAATTATTAAGATCTTAGGTCCAGATGCTTTTGAAAGATAAGACTTCTTTAGAAAGCATTTTCCAAATTTTATGAAATATAAAGTTATCATTTTGAATTTCTTAAGCAATCTGTAGCCAATATGTTTATTTTCCAAGAACTGTAAATATGTGTTCTGAAAGTCACATACAAGTTAGATTCTTTCATATTTGAACAGATTTTATTTTAAAGAAAAAAGTATTCCTTATACTTTTACATATAAATACATATTTAAATACCTCATAGTATAATAGTAATACATCATCTTGCTAGACCAAGACATGAATTTGAATCCTGGCAGATTATAACTTATTTTTTTAGATAATCAATTCATCTAACTATCCTACATTGAGGTTAAACAAAAAAGGAAAAACTCAAAGCTTGGTGAGTAATTCTTCCTTATTATTGCTTGATGAGTGGCTTTTACCCTACAGTGGCTATTTAAATAAGTGTTATCTTTATATATCAATGTAAAAGCAATCATTTTAGATTTCAGCAAAATGAAATTACACAGCCATGTGAAATAGCTTAATGGTGTGTTATAGATAATCTGCTTAATTCCTTTCAAATAATACAAAACAGCGTATTTTTGAAAAATTAGTACTACCGTAATTAGTAAGAAATTTATACAATCTAAATGCAGAACTAAAAAAAATACTTTTGTTTTTAGTAGAATTTTGTGAAATCTGATAAAAGATTGTAATTTTTTTTAAGCAATTTTTTTCCCCAAATAATTATTGTTGCTTGAATAATTATCATTTGCTAGAAGCAGCAAAGAACTGATGACGTTGCAACAAAATTAATTAAGAGAAACAACTTTTCCTATAAGTTACAAGGTTTGAATGATAAATGTGGGAGGTTGGGTACTTTTGTAGTGAATATTTTAAAGAATACTAGTTGCTACAGAATATGCTTTCCTATTTTCTGAAAAATTATTTCTTATTTTAATTTTTTTAATATTGACTGTGGGCTTGGTAAGCATTTAAAATAAAGTATTGAGTAAATTTTAGAAACTAATACGCAATCTGTTAAATCTCTAATAGACATTTTATTTAAATTGCAAGTAAACTGACTACTTCCTATTCAAAAACTTTTTTCATCTGAACAAAATTATTAAATTCTTGTTTTGTTTTATTACTATAATATTGAAATGTTGTGCTGCTATAAATGCACAGTATGTTATAATAATAAGGTGACTGGTTCTCTCTCCAAACTGTCTACAGTATCATTTCTGACTCATTGTGTGTCTTATGTAACAGCATAGTTATTCACTGCAAACATTTCTAGCATATCTGGATAATGAGTTACAATATACATTTGTGAAAATCTATATTTTGTCTGTTGTCTGATTAGTGGATGAATTTATGTCCGATGTCACATGTCAAACTCACAAGCACTACATTTATGCGAATGAAGTAATTTCACTATTAAATAAAAAAATATGGGAAAAAAATCACTATTAGTGCTTTTAATTACACTAATATAGTATAGATTTTGTAGTAAGGTTCCCATCCAGCTGCAGAACCAGCCACGAACCTCGATTCATAATTTGACATTAAGGTGCTCCATGCTTTCGTAGTCTATCAGTCCCCTAATATAGTTCAGATGAATAACATACTTAGCAATGTTAACGACATACTTAGCAAGGTTAATTTAAGATGTAACAAACTTTTATAAATTAGCAATGTTTAATAAAACATATTTACATTAAATCTTAAAAAAAAAACTGTTAAAGCAACCGGTTAAAAAAAATACAAACATTATATTTAATAATAAAATATTAGAAAAATGATTGACATTTTTGTATTCTGACATTCATAATGGTAACTATTAATAAAGCTGAAAAAAACTATTGCGATTATTTGGGATGCTATTGAAAAATCTAAAAAAAAAAATTAAATTTTTTTTTAGAGGGCGCTCCAGTGAATAAATATTTGAAGCCATAAAACAAGCAAATATAGCAGATGTATTTAAAGATGTAAATTTTAATTTAGTTTTATTAAAATTCGGTAATTTATTTATATAATATTAAAATGTTTTGTTTAATTTACATTAAATCTTGAAAAAAATTTGTTAGAGCAACCAATTAAAAAAATCCTGTAGGCCTTTATAAGGCCGGTTGCAGCTGATATGAATATGTGATAGCATGTTTCATATCTTCAGCCAAACTGGATTAATGCATGAATATTACTTTTTTAAATTAAGCAAACTGCTACTGACATGTTTAAAATTATTCAAACTATGTATTGCATATGGCCATGAGTCACAAGAAAGTTTATGAAGAGATTACTGCAGGAAGAGCAATGAAGATAACTGATGCAAATATGAAATGCACTAACATTTTATGCTGTAACTCATGATCTAGACTCCTAGTACATTAAAATTTTTGTAGTGAGTAACTTTACTATGTTGCTATATAATACATGTATTAATCCAGAAATGGCACTGCAGATAGCTCAGAGAGAGAAGCAATCATCTTTTCACTGGGGTATACTGTCCCCGTAATCGTATTTATATATAGATAGAATAATATTGATTTAATCAGCTATCTACATTTGAATTTTCTCTTTGAGTCTTTAAAAACCACTTTGAACAGTTGGGATGTCTAATCGAGAAATTGTAGCAAAAATGGCGATTTATTGTTTAATCTAAAACCTCTTAGTTTTCATTGAAAACAGATTTTTTATGTTTTGGCAATAATTTCTGTTTTCAATTTATTATTTGGTTTAATTGTTTCTTGACCCTTGGTGCCATACTGAATTTTTAAAAAACTGTCTTGAGACACAATTTTCACAGTAACTTCAGTTTTAATAATGTTAAAGCAAAAAGCTTTACAACTTAGAAAAACAATAAGGCTAAGATAAATAGTGATAACCATTTAAAAAAGGAAAAAAAAAAAAATTTCAACATCCAACATAATTAATTACTTTATTATTTGTTCATAATTTCTAATTTATCATTAACTAAGTTTAAATTACATCTTCATTGACAATTTCTTTGTATTCCTCACAAAATTATCTTTCAAATCATATAAAATATTTCTTACCTGAGATAATCCATAGCTTCAGAATCTCCAAAAGTATTCGCATAAGAATTCTTCATTTTTATCTTGTACCCCAAAGGTGACAAATCTCAAAGGCATCTATAAGAAAATGATTCATCCTAATAAAAGATACAAAACAAATCATTTCCAGAAGGTGGATATGCATTTGTCATCATAGCAACTGGCTTTTTGTCTATCTAAAACTAGAAATTGTAGGCTGTTGTCTGTATCACTGATAAAATAAGTTTCATCTCTTCATTTTATATTTTTTGTGTATATCAGTGATGTTTATATTCTTTATTTATACCAGTAATGCTATCCTGTTATATTTATTGTCCCACAGAGATATAATTTATTTGCATATATCTCATTTGCTAGCTATAGAATTGAAAATAATGTGTGATGCAAGATGTGGCAAAACTACTGACTCCACAGCATGAGTACCAAGGCATAGGCAAGAATCAGAATTGGATTCTTTGCCTGCGTACAATTTCATGTGGTATATATATATATAACTATTGTGGTTATCTCCACACACACACTATTTGAAATCTCTCTTTGTTGGTTTTAAGTGTTTATATTTTCACATAGTACTATGCCCAATAAATTTTGTGATTGCTTTGTCAACTGCAAAATTTCTGTATATTTGATAATCAGTCCTAAATTTACATTCTACTGCTCTTCAAGCTAATGTACATGCACTTTTTTATGAATGTTAATAATAAATTAATACTTTCATTTCCAACACAATATAAAGTCTTTGCAAAAGAATAGAATGAATCCACCTATTCTTTCAACCCAAATGCTTAAGTATGGGCAAATTTTAAGTATTGGAATATGTTTAGTTTCATTTAAGAATGACGTGTCGTAAATTCTAGAAAATTTAGTGGGCATCATTCATTCAGACACGGTAAAGAGTAATTTAAAGTAATTGGTTTATCTTCACGCTTTCATTTCAAGTACTTAAGATTTGCCCATACTTTAGCATTTGGGTTGAAAGAATAGGTGGATTCATTCTATTCTTTCACAAAGACTATCTTGTGTTGGAAATGAAAGTATTAATTTATTATTAACATTCATAAAAAATCGCATGTACATTAGTTTGAAAGCTGATCTTTAGTTTATTACAATTTATATACATCGCACTATATAAATAAATATCTCATTTATATTGTACTGCTCTGTAATACCGTAATTTTATATATATAGACATTACTTGTTATATAAAGACAAATCTGCAATTGCAAACACAAAGACAGTAATATAAATATAAATGTAGTAATAAATTATTAAACCTTTTGAGAATCATTATGTCTAGAAAATAAGATTGCCTAAACTTAGATTGGAACCCCAAAATTACATAAACTACTTTTGTTGTATTTGAATACAAATGTTTAAATTTATATATGTATAATAAAGAGTATAAATGATATATAATTATATACTACACAGACACCAATACAAATGCAAACATACCATTTATCAAATATTTATTAAAAATGTACTATTCAAATAATTAAAAAATAAAAATTTTTAATACTTACAACCCAATATTCTGATTACATTTTGAAGATCTTGAAATGTGAATTATCGGCGCATTTTTAATCTGTTTTAGTAGTCTCTTTGGTTGTTTAAAAATTTCTGCCTTTATCTTCTCCATGAAAACTAGTAAACTGAGGAAAAAAGTAAAAAAATGAATTGAATCTATCCATAAAAATATTAATAAAAAATCCATTTTTTTTTCGAATTTTAACATAATGGATGCCATTGGAAAGAAAATTGAAAAATGCAATGAATGCTGGGATTTCAGTTGATGTCATGCTTATAATTTTCATGTAATTTTAAAAAGAACACAAAATTTCAATAAAGTGCCACTGCTGTGCTGCATTGCTGAGTATGGGGGATGGGTGGATTGGTGGAAAGATGTGTGTGTGGTGGGGGGGGGACTTAAAAAAGCGTACTAGTTAGTTAGCTATACTGTGTTGCTAGGCGACGCTGCAATACCTATCAAGAACTCAAAAAACATGTTAGCGATAAATTTCTATACGAAATCGCTGAAATTGATGCAAAATTAAAACGCCGAAGAAATCTCTGAAATCGCTCTAAAATACAAATTACAAAAACAAGACATTGCTGTAAAATTAAAACACCCAAGGCAACTTAAAACGCCTAAGGCAACATGAAGAAATCTATGAAATCACTCTAAGATACAAATTACACAAACAGAAATCGTTGAACTACATAAAACAATTCTCCTCCCCGCAAATTGATCAAAAATAGGTAAAATACAAATTACAAAAACAAATCGAACAAATCACTCTGAAATACAAATTCCCAAAGCAAACGCTGAAATACATACCCCCTCCCCTTCCCAGAAAATCGATAAAAAATAAGTAAAAGTAAGTACAATAGAAATTATAAAAAAAAAAATCATGAATGCTATTTTCAAATGCCTATGAAATAAAACAAAGCAATAATTAGAAAAATGGTGGGAAAAATGAATTGCACTACATTTAATAAAAAAAAATTTCCTCCTACTGTCAACACTATTTCATGGAGTATCAACAAACAAAAAATGTAATTAACCTTCTTTTCAAAAATATAATACTAAATTTCATTAATATTTAAAAAATAAAAGACTCAACAATAGTTTTGAATCTGTATATATTCCTTTATGATGAAACTGGGAGGAGAAAGTATATTTTGTTATTTAAATTAGGGAGGAGAAAGCATATTTCGTTATCTAATTAAGAGATTTAATAATAATTCACAAACCATAATAACAGATTAATATGTATTAAGTAATTAAATATAGATAACAACGAGCGCATAGCGATTTATTAGCAATTGATTATATAGATATAATATTTATCTCATCAATTCTTCAATATTGACAAGAACATTACACTGGAGAGCTTCTAATTGTCTTTCACAAAAATTTATTAAATTAATTATTCTCTGCTTTAAAATTATGGCATATCATAATATATGAATTTAGAAATGAAATAAAATAATTGGAATAGAAAATAGAGATGACCACAGACTGTAGAAAGATTAAAATAATAAGTGATTACAGTTACAGGAAAAATTATTAAAAAGTTACATTTATAGGCAAGACTGTTACAGTTAGAGATTTTATTTTAACAAGAATTTTAAGTAATTGAGAATTTATAATTTCACAAATATAGCTAGCTTTATTTAAATCTAAGTTTTTAAAATAGATTTATAAAGCTCTGCAGTGAAGAAATATTATCAATTTTCTTCCAGGCTGAGTTGTTCACAATTTGTAGTAGGTGGTTGAACTCCATCTGGCGAAGTCATATTTGGGCATTCCTAGATCTCACCATTTATGACGAAATATGGGATTTATATATTAAATTTTACCCGCCTATTAAATTTGATTACAAGCTAGGTTTGCAGCAAATTTAGCTTTCTATTGATCATGTTTTCTTTCATTAAGGTTTGTTATTTTTAAAATTAAAGATTAATATTTAACTTACACTCAATTATAAAATTTAGAAACTGATAAATAGTTGCGTAAGCATTTCGTTATATATGTACAAGATTCTTAGGAAAATTAAAGCTTTAAAAAGATAAATATAATAGCACTGTAACATAATTAAATCTATTACATGTCACCATTTTTACTCGCTCTAAATAATTTGCAGAACTCAGGTCACGTGGCAGATTGAGAAATACAATATCAGATCCCCCGCAGGTAATCAATTTGTATGTTTTTAAAATCAACAAGGTATTTTTTTTAAGATTATCACTGACTAAAAAGTAAAAAAAGAAAATAATAGCATTAAAAAAAAAAAGTAAAATAATACATTTTCTCATTTTAAATTATAAATCAAATAATTTATATAAATATATGGATTTTCTCAACATATGAAAATAAAGATTGATTATGATGAGTTAGAAGTTAACAATTATAAATACCTTGGTCAGATTATTAGTACAAATGGAAACATAATGGATGAAATTACTCATAGAATTAAACTTGGTTGGAGTGCTTTTGGTAGAAATAACTTGATACTAAAAGGAAATATGCCTATGTGTTTGAAAAGGAAGTTTTTTTAATAAATGTTTTGCCAGTGCTTACTTATGGATCTGAGACTTGGACACTTAATAGAAGAGCAATACAGAAACTTCAGACCACTCAAAGAAGTATGGAGAGATGCATGTTGGGAATAACAAGAAGGGATCGAAAATGTAATGTATGGGTAAGAGAACAAACAGGTGTTATTAACCTCATTGAAAAAATTAAAAGACTGAAGTGGAGTTGGGCTGGACATACTGCTAGAAGAGATGATAATAGATGGACAATTAAATTTTAAATTGGATTCCTAGAGATTGTAAAGACCCAGAAAGAGACCACATGTGAGATGGATTGATGAAATAAGAAAGGGTGCAGGGATAATGTGGAAAAGAAGCCAAAGATTGGAGAAGATTGATTGAACTTGGAGAGTCCTCCATCCTGCAGTCGATTGATAATGGCTGATGATGATGATTTCAGCCTAGTTTACAAAAATGATATTAATTTTAGCTAATTTATTAAATATTTAATAATATTTATATGTACAACCACAAATACTAATATGTGTATGTACATCCGCACATACTAAGAGGCATTGCTTTATGAAGATAGCAGTATTCATATGAAAACTAAATATTTAATAAATTAGCTAAATTTATCATTTTTGTAAACTAGGCTGAAATCATTATCAATCCACTGCAGGATCTTCTCCAATCTTTAGCTTCTCTTCTTCACATCACCCCTGCACACTTTCTTATTTCATCTATCCATCACACATGTGGTCTCTTTCTGGGTCTTTTACCATCTCTTAGAATCCAGTTTAAGATTTCAATTGTCCATCTATTATCATCTCTTCTAGCAATATGTCCAGCCCAACTGCACTTCAGTCTTTTAATTTTTTCAATGAGGTTAATAACACCTGTTTGTTCTCTTACCCATATATTGTAATTTTGATCTTCTTGTAACTCCTAACATGCATCTCTCCATACTTTTTTTGAGTGGTCTGAAGTCTCTGTATTGCTCTTCTATTAAGTGTCCAAGTCTCAGATCCATAAGTAAGAACTGGCAAAACACATTTATTACAAACCTTCGTTTTCAAACACATAGGCATATTTCTTTTTAGAATCAAGTTATTTCTACCAAAAGCGCTCCAACCAAGTTTAATTCTATGATTAATTTCATCCATTATATTTGTATTAATAATCTAACCAAGGTATTTGTAATTGTTAACTTCTTCTAACTCATCATAATCAATCTTTATTTTCATATTTTGAGAAAATCCATATATATATAAATTATTTGATTTATAATTTAAAATGAGAAAATGTATTATTTTACTTTTTTTTAAAAATGCTGTTATTTTCTTTTTACTTTTTAATCAGTGATAATCTAAAAAAAATACCTTGTTGATTTTAAAAATGTAGAAATTGATTTACCTGCGGGGGACCCGATATTGTATTTCTCAATCTGTCATGTGACCCAAGTTCTGCAAAATTACAGTGCGATTATATTTATCTTTTTAAATCTTTTAATTTTCCTAAGAATCATATACATATATAACGAAGTGTTTATGCAACTATTTATCAGTTTCTAAATTTTAAAATTGAATGTAGGTTAAATGTTAATTTTTAATTTTAAAAATAAACTTTAAGTGAAAGAAAACATGATCAAAAGAAAGCTAAATTTGCTGCAAACCTAGCTTGAAATCAAATGCAATAGATGTGTAAAATTTAATACATAAACCTCATATTTCGTCTCTACTGAAATCTAGGAATGCCCAAATTTTATTTTGCCAAGATGGAGAAGTTCAACCATCTTCTACAAATGGTGGACAACTCAGCCTAGAAGAAAATTGGTAATGTTTCTTCACCACAGAGCTCTATAAATCTATTTTAAATGAAGCCATTATAATGAATGTTCGTTAAATATAAATTCTCAATTACTTAAAATTTTTGTTAAAATAAAATCTCTAACTGTAACAGTCTTGCCTATGAATGTAACTTTTTAATAATTTTTCCTGTTACTGTAATCATTTATTTTAATCTTTGTATAATCTGCGGCTACACCCATTTTCTATTCTAATTATTTTATTTCTAAATTCATACGTTATGATATGCCATAATTTGAAAGCAGAGAATAATTAATTTAATAAATTTTTGTGAAAGACAATTAGTTCTTCGATGTAATGTTCTCATTGCTTTTTAGCTGATATAAATCGCTGCTTTGAAATCTATTCTAAGAGATAACAACAGATCACTATGCGCTCGTTGTTATCTATATTTAATTCCTAATACATACTAGTCTGTTATTAAGGTTTGTGAATTATTATTATATCTCTTAATTAGATATCGAAATATGCTTTCTCCTCCCTAATTTAGATACATCTGGGTCTCGTTTTGTGCAGAGTATTTTAATGCGATTTTGAAGTTATGCGATTCATGTTTCTTAATATCCTTCATATTTCACTATATTTATACTAAAAGGAAATATGCCTATGTATTTGGAAAGGAAGGTTTTTTAACAAATGTGTTTTACCAGTTCTTACTTATGGATCTGAGACTTGGACACTTAATAGAAGAGCAATACAGAGACTTCAGACCACTCAAAGAAATATGGAGAGATGCATGTTGGAAGTAACAAGAAGAGATCGAAAATGCAATGTATGGGTAAGAGAACAAACAGGTGTTACTGACCTCATTGAAAAAATTAAAAGATTGAAGTGGAGTTGGGTTGGACATATTGCTAGAAGAGATGATAATAGATGGACAATTGAAATCTTAAACTGGATTCCAAGAGATTGCAAAAGACCCAGAAAGAGACCACATGTTAGATGGATGGACGAAATAAAGTGTACAGGTGTGGTGTGGAGAAGAAAAGCTAAATATCGGAGAAGATGGATTGAACTTGGAGAGACCTTCATCTTGTTATGGATTGATAATGGTTGATGATGATGATTGGATATCAAGAAATTTAAATTATTAATAACTTATTTTGACTTGAAATACTTTTTTTTCTCAAAAATATAACATTATATTAGCCACTAACGTGAATATGGCCTGAAGCTGTATTTAGAATGTTAGCTTTTATATAAATAACCTACTTATACTAAAGAGTAAATAATAATAATAGATTTATACTAACGTATAGAAATATTGCAATAAATATTCAAAAATTTTAAACTTTTAAAATGTATTTTGTTAGATATAATCTTTTAGATTTTTAAAATAAACAATGGTTTTATTGATTTTGTAAACTGAAAATAATCTTTCTAATGATAATGTATAATCTTTTTGTTTTATTGCGATCTCATTTTTTAAATATAGAAACAAAATGTGAACATTTAAAATTTATTTCAGTAGTAAAAATCAGTTAATCATAGATTTTAGGTTGATGTGTGAGACATAGACAAACGCCAAGAAAATGCTGAAATCTGAGGGTTTCCTGCAATGAACAACCTCTTAAATTCCAACGAGAGCTAAATAGTTATATGTCTGGATATCGCGAGCTTTATAAACAATTAGTAAAATCATTGTCTCAAAATTTAATCACCGATAATATTGTCGACCGAAAATCATTAACACAGCACAAAACTGAAAGTAGGATCTTTAGCAACAAGAGAATATACATGTAAATGGAAAAATATGGGTAATTTATTTTGCAAATTATGTAAGGAAGGAATAGAAAATATTAGGCATTTGTTAATTGAATGTAAATGCTTGAAAACAGAAAGGGCACATAATGAAGTTATGGGGAAATAAATATGAAAAAAGTGATTATACAGAAAGTAGATTGCTAGGTTTGGAAAAAGATAAGGGGGATTTAGATATAAAGGCTGTAGAATTGACAAAGCTTATGTTGTGGAAATGGAATGGAGCAGAATATGGGAAAAATTAGACTGGGGAATGTAAAATTAAATAGCTAACAAATTTTTCTTGGTATAATTGCGGAGAGATTCTTGACTTCGTTTAAGGAGTAGCTACAGTACATCACATCACATAACGAATCTGATTTCTTATTAGTTCACAAACAAACGCATATTGTCAAATAGCAGTAATGATTAAAATATGTATGAAAAAATATAAAATTAATACTGTAGTTAATAAAAAAAGTAAAAAAGTTTGTCTTGTATTAATTTTTTTCAAATATTTTTAATTTTTTATTAGTCATACTTTATTTCCTTATTTTTTTAATGCGAATTTTAAAGTAATTTTTCCTTGTTGTTTTGCTTTTATGCAATTTCTGAAAATTACAGAATCTATCCCCCATTTTTCAAGATAAGTTTATTTTTTGTGTGATTTTTTTAAAAGCGGGTTTTCTGCAGAACCTATCTACCGCATAAAATGAGACCAAGGTGTAGTGAAATATGCTTTCTCCCAGTTTCATCATAAAGGAATATATACAGATTCAAAACTATTGTTGAGTCTTTTATTTTTTAAATGTTAATGAAATTTAGTATTATATTTTTGAAAAGTAGGTTAATTAGGTTTTTTGTTTGTTGATACTCCACGAAATAGTGTTGAAAGTCAGAGGAAATTTTTTTTTATTAAGTGTAGTGCAATTCATTTTTCCCACTATTTTTCTAATTATTGCTTTGTTTTATTTCATAGGCATTTGAAAATAGCATTCATGATTTTTTTGTTTTATAATTTGTATTTTACTTATTTTTGATTTATTTGCAGGGGTATGTGTGTGTGTATGTATTTCAGTGATTTCTGTTTTGGGAATTTGTATTTCAGAGCGATTTCAGAGATTTCTTTGTGTTGCCTTAGGCATTTTAATTTTACAGCGATTTCTTGGTTTTGTAATTTTTATTTTAGAGCAATTTCAGAGCTTTCTTCATGTTGCCATAGGCATTTAAATTTTACATCAATTTCAGCGATTTTGGATAGAAATTTATTGCTTGCATCCTTCTTGAGTGTTCTTGATAGGTACTGCAGCGTCGCCTAGTGGCACAGTACAGCTAACCAATTAGTACCAAAAAAAGAAGCAATTGACAAAATGTAAACAAATATTCAAAGAATTATTTTCTTATTTGTAATTGGAAAAGAAAAATTCGTTTTGGAAATTTGGATTATTTTTTTTTTTGTGTTGTTTCTTGTTTTAAAAATTGAGGGTGGTTTTGGTGGAGACAAATAGTAGTTCTAGTACAACTAAATTTATAAATTCATTGTGTAATCTAAAATCTCTTCATTAACAGATTTTTTTGGCCAGCTTTTATTTTTTAAAAATTAAATGTGAATTGACATAAAAAAAGTCAAAGATTAAAAGAAAAAGAAAACAAGATTTTCCTATTACTGATGCATTTCATGAAATATATATATATTATTTAATTTGTTAGAAATTAGTTTCAAATAAAACTTTGTTCTTGATTTAGAATGTTTGTGAAAACAGTAATCTTGGTTTTTTTCATTTAAATGATTGTTTTAATTAAAAACTATAACAAAAATCCAAATCAATAAAAAAGTTTTTATATTAAGCTTTTTTTTTCTTCATAGTGAGCCAGTTTATTCTTATTGGGAGTGTTTGATTAGATTTGTACTGAATGAAGCTGCGTTAAAGTCCCTACTAAGCAATACCACCTCACTTCATAGGAAAGAAGACAAATTTTTAAAGACAAAATATTTCTAAAATCAAAACAAGTTATTTGAATGAGGTAATAGATGCAGTTCATCTCCTCTTTTTAAAAAAAAACAATAAAAAAGAACTTGAAATTTTTTTTTAAAGAAAATCATATTTCAAATCAAGTCTATCAATTACAAATCAAAACAGATGGTTTGAATTAGGGAATAGAGGCCCATTATTCCCCCCTTCCCCCATCTTTCATCACTTTTTATTAAAAAGCCAATAAGAAAGAAGAAATTTGTATTAATTTTTAAAGATAGAATAATGTCCAAAAATAAATCTGACCATTAGAAATCAAAAGAACTTTGAAATTCTAAAGCAAACTATGACAAATCCAAGGAAGCCTTGAAAATTGATCTCTTTTTTTTTTTAGAAATTCAATAAAAAATACTAAAAATTCGACAAAAAAATCCCAATACCCTGTCAATGAAAACTAATAGTAACAGGTTTTAGTTGACACAATATGTAGGTTCTATGATGATAAATCACCATTTTTCCAAAGAAATATTCAAATGATCGATGAGTCATCTCAATATTGTTTCATGATGTCAATGCATTATTGTTTAAAGAGTTAATAAAAGATAAAAATATAATTGATTAAAAAAACTTGATAATGATTGGAATAAGCACTTTAATAACTGCATCAGATACATGCCCCCAAAAAAATAACAGAAAAAGTTTGCTCAAGCACTGGTCTATCTCCATGTGAATTATGGAAATAATCTAAATATAAAAAAAGTATTATTTAAGTAAAGAAGAAACTTATAAAATAATACATAAGTATGAAGATCTGCAATTTAAAATTTATATGTAAATAATTATTAAATATTTTTATTTTTATATAGCTCAGTATTTATTCACAGAGATCAAACTCTATACATTGCGCCATTCAGTGCAAGCCATAGTAATCAATGGATGCAGGAAGGTTTGTGCATAAAATCCTTATCTAGTGCTTACTCCTCCAATATTCCCAGACTAGTTTCTAGCTTGTGGCTTTCATCAGTGAGGAACCCTTGGGTTTGAGAGCACTGCATAGATCTTAGGATCTAATGCAACTCTCCTCCAGCCACCTTTTACTTTTTTAGTTAACTATAAAGCTTTGAGTTCAAAATGAAAATACAATAATGTTTGGAATTCAAGCTCATTTTTTTTGTATAACTATATAGACCTGAGCTCAGTTCAGCATCTATACATTTTGATGTCTTTGGTTCTTTAATAACCACAGTTACCATAATCCTCTTGGGCAGGATTAGTATTAAAGCACCAAACGTCACATGATTATTATTCCTGTGCCCATTGATTACTATGGCTTGCACTGAGTGGCGCTAATGTATGGAGAGTTTTGCCTCTGTGTTAACAACTTGTGTAAGCATAAAGAATGGTAATCATGTGATGTTTAGTGATCACAGTATTGTAATATCTTTGGAGCAAGTGTGCATATCAGTTGATTAAAACAGTGTATGCGTAGAGAGTGATTTGTTCCATAATTATTGTAAAAATATGTATAAATTTTATTTTTGTTAAGAAAGATTTTACTTTTTTAAAAAAAGGCTAAAAATGAAAATGTAGATAGCCAATTAGATCTGTACTGACAAAATTATAGGTAATAAAATTGTTTGTTAAAATTTTTCAGCAGAATTTGGATTTAATATAAGGAGCGAAAAGACCTAACTGTTGAAATCAAAAATTTCAATAATCCATAAAGATCCTGCAAGCAGGATTTCAGATTACTGGGGGTCTACTTGTATATATTAGATATCTACGACTTTTTTTTTTTAAAAAAAAAATTATAGTTTGCTAATGAAATAAATGAGTGTTTTTCAATATATATATAAAAATGAATGAAATATTGAAAAATTGTTTTTTTTTTTTTTTTTGTTAAAATAAGTAATATCTTAAATAAAAATAAAATATAGTTAATGTTGGAAAGTTAGTGATTTCATGTGACCAGTCTGATAGGAAAAGTATTAGGAATCTAAAGAAAACTGTTTAAGATGAAATATTTTCTTTTGTAATAGAAGGAAAATATATAAAAATGATGAAAAATAGGAAGCATGAACAATAGCTTTATTATTTTAATGTTTCAGAATGATGATAATGATGAGTAAATCAGATATTCTTATTTTGTAAAGATTATATTGAAGAATTTTAAAAGAAACACCTGTGATATTTTCTGTTCATCCATTTGCAGTCATGTATATGAACTTGGGTCTATACTTGCATGGTTTATTAGATTCATTTATAATTAGGAAATATCATATAAGTTTCTGAAGTTCCAATTTTCTTTATGGAAGACTGCATGCGAAGAAGTACTACTATCATAATATTCTAGTTCTTTTTTCGTTAACTAAGTGATGTTTTTCTCCATGTAGAGCATAAGTAAACCAGGAATATAAACAAGCCATTTAAGTATAGCAATACAAATAATCTGTTTAACAGTATGCGTTAGTAAGTGCTTGATTTCTAGCTATAATGTAATAATTAAATGCCTTTGTTTTGAGCATGGTTGCATCCATCTCCCTGTATAACAACTTTTTTTTGATTGTAAACTCTTTTTGACAATCAATCCATGAGTTGTACAAAAGTTTAATAACAGAATATTTATGTTTTACAGCATCAGTAGCATTATTTCTAATAACTTTTCACTGTAGTCTTCTATTTAAAGTGTGTATGAACATTTTCAAGAAGAAAAAAATTGATCTTGTAATGATATTACTGTAATAGTGCCATCCAACAAGGAATAAAAGTTTTCTTTCTCTGAATATAATGTTGGACATAAATTACTAATAAAACGAGATAGATAGTATTGTGCAACCCAGGTTTTAACACTATTAGTCTTTTTATTAATATGTTGAGGAATTCCAAGGGTTACTAAATTAGATTTTATGCAAATCCAACACCATACAATCTCATTTCATTGGTTAATCTGTCACAAAATTTTTTTATAGCCATAGTCCTCTGAAAGACTAGTTAGTGATAGTGTTGTCTTCTGTTGGTCTTAAAGAATTTGTATCAAGTAAAATTTTCATATTTAGTAAAAAAATATATTTTTTTATTACTTATCTTTAGTACTGCCATTGTTTCCTGCTTTAGTACTAAGAATATGATTATATTTGTTGCTTTAATTGGATAGGCATAACAATACCAATTGAACTTTATGAGACAAGTGATTTGTAAGTAACATTTTTTAGCTCCTTACATTTTAGTGATAAGCAAGAGGGAATTCTTAAATAAGGTTGATGAAACAAATAATCTTTGCTGAGCTGGATTTCCTATCTAAATCCCCACTTTCAGTCTGACTTATTAGTAATAGTTCTGCTACTTTACTAATCTTGTCCCTGTCAATGCTTTGGTAGACTGTGCTTAAAAAAAGAAAAAGGAAATTGGTATTAAAACAGCTGTGCATGTAGCTAATGAGTAGAAATGTGTTGTACAAATATAGAATTCCATTTTTACAATTTAGGGAGACGACTGATGGCTTGAGGGAGTCATGATAATTGAATCCTATTTGATTAAATACAATAAGGAAAAGAGTGAGACAGAAAGACTTTAAATTGGAAACAGTTCTTAGCCTTTGATAAGCCAAAATCTATACAACAACAAGAATCACTTTTTGTCAGCCATAATTTATTAATTATCACAATTAACCCTCATATTTGGAAGTTAAACCATTATCTGCCATTTGTAGCTCCCGATTGAAGATTACATAACTGTTCTACTAACATGTTATTTGAATGAAGTTGTAATTTATTGCATGAGAGCAGTATTAATATATTTAAAGATCTCTTATTATCTTCAGTAAAAATTGCAATTTAAAAAAATAACATTTAGACTTGTTCTACAAAAACAAATTGTTATTGAAATAGTTGCATTCTTTGAATCCGTATAAAAATTATATATTTTAGGTTGAAAGCTATGATCTCGCTGCAGATGACGATGAAGGCTTAATAATCACAACGCCTTGTATGAGAGCTCTTATCAAACTCGCTGGAGTTACATTAGGAAAACGGTAAGTTAGCTATAGTATTATTTCGATTAGCCTGTGTTATAATCCTTAAATTGATCGATAGACCTCTGCACATTTTTTCCTGGCATTTAAGAATTGTGTAATATTGCTTTTGTTCTGTTTCTTATTCATAATTCAAGATTTAATAAACACTGATTTTTAAAATTTATTTATGTAAATGAGATACTTATTTTATATAGTGCTATGTTTTTTTATAAACTGTAATAGTAATAATCAGCCGTTAAGCTAATGCACATGCGCTTTGTGGATTTTTAACTATAAATGAATACTCTCACTTCCAAACACAAGATAAAGTCTGTGAAAAAAAAGAATGAATCCATCTATTCTTTCAACCCAAACGTTTATGTATGGGCAAGTCTTAAGCATTTGGGAGTGAGAGCGTCAAGATGTTAAGTGATCACTTTAAATTATTTTACTATGCCTGAATGAATGAGGCTTGCAAAATTTTCTAGAATTTATGATAACATCATTTTTATTTGAAATTAAACATATGTAAATGAGTTATTTATTTTATATAGCGCTATGTTTTTTTTATAAACTGTAATAGTAAGAATCAGCCATTAAGCTAATGCACATGTGCTTTGTGAGATTTTTAACTATAAATGAATACTCTTCCAAATACAAGATAAAAGTCTGTGAAAAGATAGAGTGAATCCATCTATCCTTTCAACCCAAACGTTTATGTATGGGCAAATCTTAAGCATTTGGGAATAAGAGCGTGAATATATTAAGCAATCACTTTAAATTACTTTTATGAAGTGCATGTGCATTAGCTTAATGGCTGATTATTTCTATTACAGTTATAAAAAAACATAGTGCTATATAAAATAAATATCTCATTTACATATGTTTAATTTTAAATAAGAATGATGTATTGTAAATTCTAGAAAATTTCGCAAGCCTCATTCATTCAGGCATAGTAAAAGTAATATAAAGTGATCGCTTAACATCTTCACACTCTCATTCCCAAATGCTTAAGATTTGCCCGTACATAAACGGTTGGGTTGAAAGGATAGATGGATTCATTTTATCTTTTCACAAAGTCTTTATCTTGTGTGTGGAAATAAGAATATTCATTTATTTATTTATGAAAAAACAGTTTTGGTAGGAAGAAAAAAATATGAAAAATTTAAATAAACAATTAAGAAATGATTTATTCTTACAAGATACATTAAATCAATTTTTTTTTTTTTTTGTGTTGGATTATTTTAGCATCTAATATTAAGTGTTTAATGTCTATAGAAAAATTCAAACTCTCTAAACTTTTCAAATGCATTCAATTTTTAATAATAGTATTCAGGTTAGTTTATAACAACATTTCAAGTAATATTATTATTTTAAGATGTGTCCTGACTAATTGCAGATTTAACAGGAGAATCAAATATCTGAATCTTTAGATTTGTGAATATAGGATAATACTAATTAATTAGGCTGTTGTGTCAATAACAACAGTCAGTAGAAAATTCATATACTTACATATGAAAGCCCTCTTTGAAGTTTTCTAAAATCATTTAACAATTAATATTAGATGATGGAAATAGTTCAACATATAATTACCATTCAATGAAATCATCATCAACTATTATCAAACCATTGCAGCGTGAAAGTTTCTCCAAGTTCAATCCATCTTTTCCGATCTTTAGCTTCTCTTCTCCACATCATCCCTGCACACTTTCTTATTTCATCCATCCATCTCATATGTGGTCTCTTTCTGGATCTTTTACAATCTTTATGAAGAGATATATGTTGAGTGCAATAAGAAAGGATCATAAAAGAAATAAATGGAGGGAACAAACAGATATTACTGACATTATTGAAAGATTCATGAGGCTGAAATGATGTTGTGCTGGACATATTGCTAGAAGAGATAGAATAATATATATACCTTCGAAATCTTATACAGGATCCCAAGAGATTGTAAAAGACTTAGAAAGAGATTATATGTAAGATGGATGGATGAAATAAGGAAGTTTGCTGATGTGGAGAAGCTAGAATTTGGAGAAAGTGGATTAAACTTGGGAGGTCAGTGGATCAATAATGGTTGAAAATAGTGATGATAATGATAAAAATACCATCATTATAAACTTTCAGACAATTTTTTTTTTTTTGTTTTGGTACATTTGTGTTAGGATAAAATTGTTATTTTTTATTGAAACATTTATTTTAGATATAAATTGTTAATAAGTTCTTAAATGCACATGGATCAAATAAAAAATTGTAAGGAAATGACGAAAGTATATAAATACTGCTTAAAAATCCCATTAATGACTAGATTAGTTTTTGCAGACAAATGTCATCATCATCAACCATTATCAATCCACTGCAGGATGATGGTTTCTCCAAGTTCAATCCATCTTTTCCTATCTTTAGCTTCTCTTCTCCACATCACCCCTGCACACTTTCTTATTTCATCCACCCATCTCACATGTGGTCTCTTTCTGGGTCTTTTACAATCTCTCGGAATCCAGTTTAAAATTTCAATTGTCCATGTGTTATCATCTCTTCTAACAATATGTCCAGCCCAACTCCACTTCAGTCTTTTAATTTTTTCAATGAGGTCAGTAACACCTGTTTGTTCTCTTACCTATACATAGCGTTTTCGATCCCTTCTTGTTATTCCCAACATGCATCTCTCCATACTTTTTTGAGTGGTCTGAAGTCTCTATTGCTCTTCTATTAAGTGTCCAAGTCTCAGATCGATAAGTAAAAGAATTGGCAAAACACATTTATTACAAACCTTCCTTTTCAAACACATAGGCATATTTCCTTTTAGTATCAAGTTATTTCTACCAAAAGCACTCCAAACAAGTTTAATTCTATGATTAATTTCATCTATTATATTTCCATCTGTATTAATAATCCGACCAAGGTATTTGTAACTGTTAACTTCTTCTAACTCATCATAATCAATCTTTATTTTCATATTTTGAGAAAATCTATTAAACATTACTTTAGTATTTTTAATATTTATCTTTAGTCCTACTTTCATCTGATAACTCCTGCAACATTTCCTCTAGCTCTAAAGCATTATTTGCAAAAACAACTACATCATCTGCAAAATCTAAATGACTTAAATAATCTCCATTTACTTTCACTCCTTTAGCTTCCCATTTTAATCCACAAAATACTTCTTGCAGCACTGCTGTAAAAAGTATTGGAGATATGGAGTCACCCTGTCTTACACCCTTTTCAATGTTGATTTTCCTACTGTTATTATGTAATCTAATTGTTGCTGTTGCATTTTTATAAATATTCTTCAAAATATGACAATATCCTGGATCTACACCTTGATGATCCAATGCTTTAATCACTGAAGAAATGCTTATAGTATAATGGTCGGGGTGGTTGGAGCTATCAGTCATACCATATCTGCCGACAGAGGGCTTCACTAGGTTATTAGAACCTAGAAAATTTATAAAGTAGACAGATACGTGCTGTTAAGATCACGACCGCCAGCCCTAGTCACTAGCTCATGAAGTAGCAGAGGTTTAAAACATTTATTAACTATATTTCTTTTAATAAATAATAATAAAATCACTGTCAGGATTAATAAAGCAAAAGATTTTATTTACGTATATATAACAACACACGAACTTAAAAAAATTATATATAAAAAAAAATTGTTTTATGTTTCATCATTATTTTTATTTGTTTTAACCTTAATTTTAATCTTAGAATGTTGAGTATAGATGAGCCACCCAGACGACGCATTTAAAAGATCTTCAAACATTTGATTCCAGGCTAAAAGTCCGCAGCCACACCAACGCTCGCTTCCAGATATATATCAGCAATGAATGCAATATGAACATGTTAGCATAGAATCATGCAGACAGGAATGTGCATCTGAACAGCGTGATATTGGAGAAAACATGAGCTTCAACCAGTATAGGAATGTGCTTTTATCTGGCGAAGGAATCATGTATGTAATATAACGAGAAAACGCTACGTATGGATGGGAGAGCGGTCCTATCTTGCCGACTTCTCAATCCATAGAGCTGGAATGGGTCAATGGCGCAGGAAATACGTCTGCGTCCATTTCAACGATATGACTACCTCTTTGGGGTCATGCATTCAGTTGGCCTCGTCACCCTAGGTGATAACACACTTCACATTACATTGATATAAACGTCTATATATCTCTCCACCAGCATTGACACAACTACGAAACAAATAGTCTGAAATCAAAACCCTTTTTAAACTAACATATTTAACCAAGTCTAGCGGCCATCTACACTCAACTAATATTTAAATCATTTTATTAATTTAATTCTAAAAAAAAATCTTTGGTTTAATTAAAGTTTTAAAATCATTTTTAAAATGACACATTATATTTAACTTATTTTTTTACTACAAATATTATTTAACCTACTTTTCTTTTAAATTAAATAATGCACAAATAATGATAAGTATTTCCATCTTTAAATTTAAGTTTGCAATCGCAAACCCCTACCCTATTACAAACAGATCTTACATGAATAAAAAAAAACAATAGATATTTTAAAAGATTACGTTAACTTTTGATCAGAGTTTAAAATGGCAAAGTTTATAAAAGATAAAGTTCAGTTTGTTCAGGAAAGAAAGTTTATAGTTCATTTTTAGAAACAAATAAAGTTGGAAGATTTTAAATTTAAGAGTTTATATTTCATATTTCAATTATTTATAAATTATACTTTCCTTGGTCCGAGCTCGTTCCTTCGTGATGAAGATCTATGAAGACTTATGATGATTTCTGAAGACGGTTCCAGTGGTTTGATCCTGGGATCCGTGGAGATGAAGACTGCCTTCGGCCAGCCGAACTGAAGGAAACACGATGAAACAGATTACATTTTTGGTAACAGTGACAATATTTTGATTTTTCAGCAACAATGAAACGAATTTAAAAATTTTAATTCTCTCTCTCCTCAATTATTGTTTTGGATTTTCTTTTTATAGTCCTCAGGCACCTTATCTCTGGAATGCAGGATTCATCAAACATATTTTATATCTATTTTTCATTGGTTCATTAGGCTTATCCAAGTAGATTTTGGGTTTTCCACCGAGGTCTGTGTCTCTATCTCTGGGCAGGAAAAGCAAGTCTTTTGTTTCTATTTCATAATCATTTTCTTTTCCATGGTCATTTTCCCCTAAGGATCTGTTTGTAATTTTTCTTTTTAAGATTAAAAACTCTTCGCTATTATTAAAAAGGTTTTTATTTTATATTTTATTTAAAGATTAGAATCTTTGTTTCGATTTTATAATTTTTTGAAAGCTTATTTTAATATTTAAATCAAACATTAATAAATTAATAATTCGTTATTTGTGCATTTAATTCAGTATTAGATATTTACAAAAAAAAAATCAAGTATTAAGATTAAAATGTAACGCATATATATATATATCCCGTTACAATAGAATCAAATGCCTTTTCATAGTCTACAAATCCTAAGCATAATGGCAACTCATATTCATTTGTCCTTTCTATAATTTCTCTCAATACCTGGATATGATCTACTGTACTAAAACCGCTTTTAAATCCAGCTTGTTCTCTTGGTTGGTGGAAATCCAGTGTTTTCTGCAGACGAGTTGTAATTATCTTAGTAAAAATTTTGTATAAAACTGATTTCTAATATCTTCTTTATCACCTTTTTTAAATATTAATATTAATACTGCATTCTTCCAATCAGCTGGTACATCTTTATCATTTAGACATTTGGCATATAACTTAGCTAAAATTTTTTCTATTTCTTCACCTGCTTCTTTTAATATATCAATTACAATTCCATCATTACCTGGGGCCTTCCCTTTCTTCATAAATTTAATTGCATGTCTCACTTTCTCAGTCAAAATTCTGGGCTATTCGGAAGATGTAATATGTATAGGAGGCACTTGTTTTTTATTACTATATAATTCTTGATAGAAGTTTTCTACACATTTTATGATGTCATCTCTCTTTTTAATAATAATGAAATCTTTTTCTTATTGCAGATATAAATTTCCTACCAATATCAAAATGTTGTTTTACACTCTTTAGACTTTTATTCTCTTCTACAGCTTTCCTTGCTAGTTCACAATTATACTTTCTTATATCATTTTCAACTCTTTCCCGCACCATTTTACAAAATTCGAGATATTCAATCCTTTTTAATGCATCATTGTTGTATATCATCATATTCCTTCTTTTCTTCATAAATTCTCTAGTCTCGGTAGAAATTTTATTGGTCAATTGCTGCTTTTTTCTACCAGCTATTTTTGTTGCAGTTTTTAAAAGTGTATGGCTTATTTTCCTATTAATATCATTCAAATCTGAATCATGTTCAAAATTTACTAATACTTGAAATCGATTTGTAAGTTCTAATTTAAATTCATTAGAATGTTTCTGAAGATTAGGAATATCAACTGTAAATATTGTTTTTCTTAATAATTTTTGTCTCTCTAGTTTTGCATTAACATGTATCTTACATCTTACTAATCGATGATCACTTCCTGTGTTAAATTTATTAAGAACATTACAATCTTGAAATATGTATTTTTGGTTAGTCAAAATATAATCCAATTATGCTGTACCTTCATTTGGATGCTCCATGTCCATTTTTTTTTAACATTTTTCTCAAAAAAATAATTCATAATATAAAGTTTTTCTTTTTCTGCAAACTCCACAAGTCTATGTCCTCTCTCATTTCTATTACCTTAACCAAAATTATCTACAGCACTTTCATCTTTCATTTGTTTACCAATTCTAGCATTAAAGTCTCCCATAACAATTTTAAAATGTTGTTTACTCTGATCAAAAGCCTTTTATACATCCATATAAAAATCTTCTACTACTTCATCACTATGAGAACTTGTTGGGGCATAAACCTGAATTATCTGCATTTGGTATCTGCTATTAAGTTGTAAAACTAATCTTGCCACTCTGTCTGATACACCATCAATCTCCACAATGTTATTCTTCCATTTTTTTTATTTATAATGAATCCTACTCCACTTGTATTTCCAATATTTGTGTCTTTATAGTAGAGTATATGTCCACTTTTTAAATCAATTGTTTCTTCACCTTTTCTTCTAACTTCACAATGTCCAATAATGTCCCATTTAATATAAGACAGTTCTTCTTCTAACTCTTGCAATTCCTTTACTTGAAAGTGATCTGCAGTTGTAAGTACCTAAATAAAAAGTCGTCATCAAATGGCAGCCTGAGTCTGCAGTCAGGGGATTCTTAGCATCTTCCGCCTTTGTCCACCAACCGCTGCCTTGGTTGGTGACTTTACAGCCTCTTGGGAATAAGAGCCATGATTTATTTTTGTCTGTCATGATTGTATATATTGAAAAAATATTCTTAAACTTGGAGGTAAAAAGCCAATAAACCCACCACGCTGGGTAATGCGTGTTGGTGAGCAGCCCATCCATGTTCGTATACTGTATGAATAATCACATAGTAATAACAGCTGCAATGACAAGAACATATGGAGTGGACATTAGGGATTTGCCCGGCTCGGTTCCTTTAAGGTCTCCAAGAGGAATCAAAGGGTCTCCTTTCAGTTAATATCATATGGCTATAGCAATAAAATGTTTCAAAATAGCTCAGAAGTATAAAGCTTATTCTTTTAATACTGTAATGAATTTCCTTTACTAATGTGTAATAGATTTTTTGTTCAATTTGTAATGTTCTCTTATTTATTTATTCATTGATAGTTTAACCCTCAAAATGAGTTCATTAATATTGTAAATGTATTTGATTTTTTTTTTTTTTCAGAACTTATAACTTATATAGCTTTTATCTATTTCTTCCTCCTTCAATATTTTGCTTTTTTCATATTTCAATATAAATTTCATTAATACTCCTTTAACACTTTAAGCAAAAGAAAAAAGGGGAAGTAGTGTAAAAGTTTTTAAGATCTGTAAAAGACTGGTAGGTCAGTCGAAACTTAAAAATAAAATATATTTGCTTAAAGTGTTAAAGGAGTATTAATGAAGTTTATATTGAACTTATAACTTAATTAAATTATCAGTAATTGATGAAATTTCAAATGAAAGCATGAGAAAAAATAAATTTATTCATGAACCAACTAAGTTTGAATATCTTACTATAATTCTCAAGTCAGATTTTTTAAATAATCATTTTAACAAACTGACAAACAATGTTTACTTTGTTTTATTAATATCATGCCATCGATCATATAAATAATAGCATTTTTATTTGATCACTATAATTTATTTATGGGCTCTTTAAAATTATGAGAAAATATAAATATTTATTAAAATAGATAGTTATAAATCATATTATAGAGATTTTCTGTCTGATCCATATAAATGTGTTTTAACACAATTCTAGTTTAAAACAGATATTTAGTCATATTTAAGCACTACATTATATTATTATTTTTCAATAATTTATCATTATAAATCATCAAGTCAACTTGTGACTTTATAATTTGTATTTTCTTTCTTTTACATATAATTGCAATACTATGCGGTTGAAAAGCATTTGCATAACATCATCCTATGTCATTACTGGCTAAGATTTGTTAGTAATAAGACTAAGAAAAAATAAAATAAATTGCAGATAAAAAGAAGTCTGAGTGTTTTTTATTAAGAATTATTAGAGATGGAGAGAAACATGGAATAATTTTCGAGGATAAAATAAGATATTGAAAAAGACTGTAATGATATATGTTACATCAGGTTTAGCAAAGCGTTATATAATAATTGTAAGCTAATAACCATAGAATAAAAAAATAAAAACAAACATAGAAATAAACTAAGTGTAAAATGTATGTGGTCTTGATAGTTATTCTAATAAAGTAAATGTAAAATTTAGGTGGTCTTAATAGTTATTCTTGATAACCATATTATTTTGAAAAAAATAATAGAACAGAAATAACACTGATATTAATGAATTGTATAATTAACAGCCATCATTTTATTCATTATTACTTTCAACAATTGTTGATTCGTTGTAGGATAAATATTGATTCGTTGTAGGATAAATACTTCTGCAAATTTAATGGAGTTCCTCTGATCAGTAGCTTCTTTTCTCGCATAAGCCCATGAAACTACCTTATTTTATTCACTCATCACACATTTTAGATTTAACACTTCTTGCAGTGTTCAAGGTCTAGTGAAAAATATGTGTCTGTTCAACAATAATTGTATAAAAAATATGTATAATAATTGTATAGAATAAAAATAATAACTAATTATGTATAATGATTGTATGAAATAATTGTATATAATGATTATATACTGTAACTACATATGTGAAACTATCAATGTTATTAGATCATAGAATTGCATACCTGGCTTTATATGTCAGAAAACTATAAAAATTCCATATTTGGTGAGATATGTAAAAAACTGTATATGTAAAAAAATGCCAAATATAGTAAGGTATATAAATCCATATTTGGTGGTAAGATTTGTAAAGTCTCCAGAAGTCTTCAGGGGTATATAAACTATCACAATGTGGTATATAAGTCATCTGGTATTAATGTAATTCAGAGACTTCTGTCTCTGCAAATTAAAAAGCAGGACTAGGGTTTATTATATGCAGGACACCATGACCTTTTATTATATTTATGCACCTTAAGTAGGCTATATATACTTGTAAATATTCTCATATGTTATTTAAATTAAACTATTAGGTTACCATCTCAATTTTGCCATTGCCAATTATTTATTTGCTGTTCATGGGACACAGCAAATTAGTGCAGTCATCATATAATTCAAATCCTAAATAATTGCCTGAACAGCCAACTAGGGCAGTCATCACTGGATTTGAACTAAACTGGGAAAATGACAGGTGTATCACAAGTCAGTATATGCGAATTTAATGTAGATAATCCGAGTGATTTACCACTGTATGTTCAGAGGATAAAAAATTTACTTTTTACTTTTCTTAGGCCAAATCGAAATAGCCAACACATTTGCTGGAGACGCAGAAATATGATGAGCTTGTAACAATTAAATGATTATTTCAATCTCTAGCTATCCAAGTTTATTGCTTGATTACATTTTAGGGGTAGAAGGCAAGGGAAAAAGTGAAAAAATAAAAGGCAATCAGATGAACAGATCATGAATTACTTGACCATTTGAGAGAGTTCAGACGGTTCACAAGACCAGAACCATTTCAAAGCTACAATTTATAAACCATTAGGAGTTGGATCTAAAACAGAAAAACAAGTTCCGATGTGGAAAAATTGATTACAAAGCCCATGATTGTAGTAAGTAATGATGTGAAATTTGTAGGAAAATAACTGACAACCCCGAAAGAGGGCAGACCATACAGACAGAAGCTGTGCAGTAAATTTATCTGTGGTGCAGTGGAAAATAGCTACATAAAAAACTATCCAAGACAAATCAAGATCAAATTATGCTAAATGTAAAAATAATCTGAAAACTGAAAACCATGGAAACTGATAAGCACAAGTATCAGTGATGAAAACCAGGGGTTAGGAAAGGAAGAATTTAAAATTTCCCCCAAAAGTAGAGAAAACTCATCTGAAAGCCTTAACAAAAATCCCATAAGAATACTAGGAGACACAAAAGTAAAGGTAGAATCAAAGAAGAGTAATAAAATACTACCACTATGAATAACCAGTTGGGTTACATAACACACAGTAATATAGTGTGTATGCACATATATATAAAATAAAGGAAAAGTAGAAATTATCACAGACAAATTTTTGTAGATATTTTTCTACATACCCTGAATAAAATAATAATAAGTAAAGGGTTAAATAACTGAGTTTAAAGTAAAATTTCATTTTGAAATAATATTTTAATTTGCGAAGCGCAGATAATTAAAACGGAAATAAATTGAGATACTGGAAATCTCTTTGCGCTCATTATAATGCTTATTTGACAGCCATTTGGACAGCTATCACAACATCTGATTGGCATCAGATAAGCATTATAACAAGCGCAAAGAGATTTCCAGTATCTCAATTTATGAAATAAATATTTTAAAAAGGCCTAATAAATATACTATTTGTAACTCTGATTTTGAAATTTAAGAATAAGCATGTTTTCTGATAATTGTAAAAATGTATTTTTGAAATCTTTTAATTAATTTGTAAATTTCTATTATCTAAGTAAAAACATGTATATCTCACCTTGATAAAACTTCAAACTTGTTTTCAAAAGAATTAGACAGATTGAAAACAGTTAATATGTTTTTATCATCTGACCCAATCAAGATTATAAAAGGGACTGATAAAAATATATCAGTCAGTTTGGCTTTAATTTTCTGAGAAGTGGTTAGCAGAAGAGCTAGCTGCAGAGCTGGCTGTAAAGTTGGCTAAAATATTTTGTGAAGAGTTGGTAACTGCAGCAGGGAATGGCAACTAGCTGCAGAGATGGCCTAAAGAGAACTGCCATGAAGTTGTAAGAATGCAAGAAAGTGGCTGCTCTTCAGTTCAATAGTGGAGTTTGAATTCACAAATGACCCACTTCTTTGTGTTGAAATTCATAGCCTTAAAAGTGTTCTGGAAAACAGCTTGCTGATCTGAAGCTTATCAAATCCTAGTCTAAATGGTTACCTAACTGAGGGCCAATGATGATTTTGCCATCATCCAGGTTCAGTATAACTTAACCCCCCACTTCATTACCACTCCATCCGATCATAAGCCAAGAATGGTTTGCACCCCTAGGCAGGAGTTATTAAGAAAATCGAATATAGAATCAAAAATTAAAAATAACCCAATCTATTCAAAAAGGAAGCAGGAAAACTGAAACCCTTACCTATTGATGTAGAATTAGGCGACAGAGCAAAACCTGTTATTATAAAAGCTCAAAAAGTGACCCTAGCTCAGCAAAGAAAGGTCGAGGAAAAACTAGATGGACTGTTAGAACAAGGAATTATGAAACCAGCCAAGACTGCAGAATGGGATACTCTTATAGTAAAAGTGGAATGAGCAAATGAAAAAATAAAGATTTGTGGCAGTTATCATACTACTGTAAATAGCTACTTAAACAAAAGTCAATTTCCAATCCTGAACGTAAGGGAAGTCCTAGCTTCCATGGAACAATATTTGTGTTTTGCCAAGATGTGAACAGTGCATTTCACCAACATACGCGTTACCGAGGAAACAGCTGTGATCTTAATAATCACAACCTGCAGAGGTCTATTCAACTACAATAGGCTACCCTTTGGGATTACAATGTCCCTAAATAAAACAGTTTCTTTATTCGGATACATTAATGAAGTCATCCCATACTTTGATAATGTATTAATAATGGTGAACTTTGAAGTAGCATTGAAAAACTGAGTAATGAAAACCTGCAAACTGGTTGAGAGGTTTAGAGCCAGATTAAATCCTGAGAAATATATTTGAAATGCAAAAGAACTCAAGTTCCTCTGACATCTTATCAGTAAGCAAGGGAAGAAACCTGCAGCTGAGAAAATGAAGACTGTAAAAGAAACGTCACACCTGAAAAATGTTAAAGAACTCATCCGGGGACTACTAAACTATTTTAAAATCTTATTAATAACCTATTAAAGATAAATGAAGTATGAAACTGGGGATGTGATCAAGAAAAAGGGTTTGAACAAGCCAAAGCCTTAAATAACATCCGAAGGATTGACTTCTCATAACTAGCAAGAAGTCACGCTAATAACGGATGCTCTAAAAGCCATCATATGTCATCCCAAAACTTGGTGATCAGCCTATAGCATATGCTTCCCAAACACTAACATTAGCTAAAAGAACCTCAGTTAGCTATGGTTGCGGAATATTTAAATTATTACATCAAGGACATCTGGGAATAATTAGAGCTAAACTACTGGCATGCAGCTATGTGTGATAGTAAGAAATAAGTAGAAACCTCTAGCTGTGTATTAAAAAATGCGTAGAGTGATCATCTAACAAAAAAATGTATTCCATGGCCTACCCTGGAGAAAGCTTAGGCAAGAATCAACATTGAACATGTCGGTCCATGGAAAGGATATTACTTAGTAGTGGTGGATTCATATAGTCGTTGGATTGAATACTGAGTAATAAAAAATATTAGTTCATCAGCAACTAACAAGATATTCTCTACACATAGAATACCAGAGGTCCTTGTGTCAGTTAATGGTACTGCTTTCTGTTTGGAGAAATTCGAAGATTTTATTAACGAAATAGGGGATAAAACATAAAGTCACCAAGATATCACTCTTGCTGGTCAGTTCAAAACATGAAAATAAGTTTAAGCAAGGTTAAAATCTAAAATATAAATGAAGCCTTATTTGAAATATTGTTTTATCAACATTATACACCATCTAATGCCACTGGGAAAACCCCAACTGAACAGTTGTTTCAAAGAAAAATAAGGAATAAATTGTTAGTCTTGTTACGTACCCGACAATGAATTAAGGAGATTTGGTAGGGAAAAAGTATGAAATAGGTGACAATGTTTGGTCACTGAATGAATTTAAAAAGAATTGGAGAAAGCAACCGTCACTAGAAATATTGCAAATCAACGGTCAGAAATTGTAACTGAAGAGGGTGTAAAACTTCAGAAGCATAAAAATTATCTGAGACGGTGATGTCTGTCAACCATAACTAATGGAGACAGTGAAGAAGCAACCAAAAACAAGCTGAAGCAGAAACTATATCATCAACCAGTCCGGAAATCTACAATCCTGAAGAAAAAGAATTGATTGACGGCTAGACTCTCCCAAAAATGAAATAGCTACACTGAAATCACTACCAAGGCATAGCAAAGACCACCAGCATACAACAAGAACTCAAAACCCTCCCTTTTTCTCTTAAAGACTATGTTAGGTGAAGAACCATAATTCTGGAGTGGGTGAGGAGTGCAGTGATCAAGGTCAAATGAGAAATATATATATGTGTGTGCAACAATAAATTTATAAAAAATGTATATTGTAATTGGGTAGTATAAAAATAATAACTTTGTACAGTAATTATGTGTAATGATTGTGTGAAATAATTGTATATAATGATTATGTACAATAACTCTAGGTATGTGTAACTATCGATGTGTAGCAATCTTGTTAGGTCATAGCATTGCAACATGGTCTTATAAGGTCAGGGAACTATAGAAAATGCCATGTATGGTGAGGTATATAAAGAATACCATGTGCATGTAAAAAAACACCATATTTGGTATGGTTTAAAGACTCCAGAAGTCTTGAGAAGTATATAAAATCCCAGAACCTGATATGAGGGTTCTGATATTAATATAATTCAGAAACTCCTACCTCTGTAAGTCAAAAAGCAGGACTAAGGATTTTATGTGCAAGTAGACTACGCATACTTGTAAATATTCTCAGTTATTTAAATTAAACTATTAGCTTACTATCTCAATTCTGCCTTTGCCAGTCATTTACTTGCTGGTCACAGGACACAGCATTTCACTTTTATCATCTTTTCTAACAATGTCTTAATTCTTTCAGTGATATCAATATTACCTGTTTATTTCCTTTCATAAATTTATTTTTAATGTCTTCTTGTTATTCCCAACACATATCTCTCCATAACTTGTTAAATGCTATAAAGTCTATGTTTTGATCATCTGGTAAGTATCTAAATCTCAAATTCATATGTATTAACTGATAAAACCATAAAAATCTAATTTTTTACACACTTAGGTATATTTCATTTTAATATTTTTTCTACCAATAACCCTCCATCCATGTTTAATTTTATGTTTAATTTCATTCATTATGTTTCCATCTGTATTGATAATCTAATGAAGGTATTTGGTCATTAGATTTTTCTAATTTATGATTTTCCATCTTTATTTTTTTTTCTTTTGTGAAAGTGTTTTTCGAAAATCTTATTTTTTTTGCTTTCATCTGATTGATAACTTGCAACATTTCCTGAAGTTCTGAAACATTATTTTTAAAAAATAACAGCAGTGTAAAATTTAAATGACTCAAATAATATCCATTTAATTTATTTCCTTAATTTTCCATTTTAGTCTACATAAACTGTTGTAAGAGATTTGAAGATATGGAATAACAATGTACACCTTACCCATTCTATTAGAATATGACAAGGTCTTGGGTCTGTAGACTAATGATCCAAAACTTGTAATTATTGTGGAGTATAGTTATAAAAATTATATCTTTTCATAGTCTATAGATGTAAAGCATAATAGCAACTAATCCTTATTGGTTCTTTTTTTGACTTCTCAGTATGTGAATGTGGGTCACTATGAGAAAACCATTTTTGAATCCAGCTTGATTTTTTGATTGATTTGAGTCTAAAATTCAATGTAAATGAATTATAATTATTTTGATAATCCTTTGTAGAACTGGTAGGTCTGTGATTTCTAATATATTTATTATCTTTCTTAAATAACTATTATTACTGCAGTCATTCATTCATTTAATATATTTCATATATAATTTTGTCAATAATTTTTCTATTTCTTTACCTGCTTTTTTAAATATTTCAATAATAATTCCATCACTTTCTGAAGTTTTCTGTTGCAAGACTTAATTCCATGTTTGAGCTCTTTATTTAAAATACTTAGCAATTTAAAAGATGTAGTAATTATTATAATCACTTCATGTTTTCTTATTCTTTATTACTATATAATTCCTTATAAAACTCTTCCACACATTTCACGATGTCATCCCTTTCGTTAACAATAATTGCATTTTTTCTTATCATTGAAGCAACTTTTTTTCATTACCAAGGTGTTGTTTTATATATTTGAGATTTTTTTTTTTTTTTTAACTTTTCTTGCTGTTTCACACTTATATTTTCTTGTACCATTATTAACATTTTTGAATACTATTTTACAGAATTTCAGATATATTCATTTCTTAATGGATTATTTAAATTTTTTTCATATTTCTTCTTTTCGCCACATAGCGCCTTGAGTCATTTGAAAATTTATTGGTGAATTGTTGCTTTTTTTTGATATCGACTATTTGTGTAACAGGTTTTAGATAAGTATTAGCTATGTTATTGATCATAATTAAGTCAGAACTATCTTCAAAGTCTGTTAATATTTTAAAACAATTAATATGTTCTAATTTACATTCATTAGAGAGTTTTGTAGTTTCAAAATGACAACTATTTACATTGTCGTAATAGTTTTTGTCTTTCTAATTTTGCATTTCTTACATCACACTAATCGATGATTACTTCTTATAATGAATCTATTAATAATATAATATATAATCACCTTTGATTTATGTCCATTTTAATGCTTACATTTAGTAATTTTCTAAAAAAATTCATAGTATACAGTTATTTTTCTGAAAATTTTACAAATCTGAATCCTCTCCCATTTCTGCCACAATAATAAATTTAGCCACAGCATTTTCATCTTGCAATCATTTTCTAATGCTTGAAAATCCTGCAAACTAATTTTAAAATGTTATTCGACTAGATCAGAAGCTAATACATCTGTATATAAATCTATTACTTTATAACCATGAGAATTTGTTTGGGCATAAACCTGAATTGTCTGTATTTGATATCTTTCTTTAAGTTAGGTAATTAATCTTGTCACTATATCATATATACTGTCCATCTCCACAATGTTCTTTTATTTTTTTGTTTATAATGACTCCCATTTCACTTGTACTTCCAATATTTATGCCTTTAAAATAAAATACACATCTCTTTTTCAAATCAATTCCAACAATATTGCATTTAATGTTAGACACCCTATTTCCTGTTAATTTAATGTTCTTTTTTTAAAGTGATTTAATATTTTGGTAGCTAAATAAAAGTTCATCATTGAACAGTATCCTGGATCCAGTAAGATTCTAAATGTTCTTATTCTTCAGTTAATAAATACTATCTTTGCTGACAGTTTTACAGCCTCCTGGGTATAAGGAATATATATCAATAGATCTTCACATATATCTTCATCCTGTCTTCAAGACAACTCATTTGAAAACTTCAGTTAAGAACTATTAGTCAGCTGAGAATAAAGACTTATGAGTATTTTTTTGGTCTTAAACTCAGAGGTAAAATGTCAATAAATTCATTCCTGTTGAATGATGTGTGTTGGCTTGCAGCCCATCCATATTTATTTGCCGTAAGAATAATTGCATAATAATAACTGCAATGGCAATAATAAATAGAATGGGCATTAGGAATTTGATCTATTTTTGTTTCTTTATAGCCTCAAAGAAGAGTCAAATCTTTTAGTTAACAACAATCTCCTTTTTTCAATTCATTCCTTTCTAAAGCCCATTAAGCATAAATAGTTGAAGGATGGCTGTGGTGTATTCACCCATGATTCGTGTGAGAAAAACACAATTATTTAATCTAACTACTTTATTAATGAATATTTATTAAACATTATACAAACAAAACTAGAATATTTACAAACTTTAAATATAATTACATAGAGAAAATATGATCATGAGTTTTTAAAAGTCTCCCCTCCTCAAATAACTGACAATTACTACCTTATTTAATGGATGGTCCTTTCCACAACTATATGAAATATACTACAAGTTCTCCAAAGTTAAAAAATCCTATGAGCGTGTAGGCTTAAATAAATCAAAATAAGATCAGGATGATTTGCTTTAAATATTAGTCGGATTTTTGTATCTTCTGATTCTGAAACACCTGGGTTTATTTCCTGACAAGAGAAGGAAAAAAAACCACTTAACTCTACAATACCGAGTTTTTACAGTCTGCCATTTATTAGTTTCCTTATCGGAAATTTTCATTCTTTAAATTCTTTTATGAAAACACTTAATTGATTTCACTCTCCGGATCCATTATTTCGTATGATTTTATTTTTTCTCTAATTAGCTCCAACTTTACTTTTCCATTCTTTTCACTCAGTTCACAAAACCCTTTAATTACACAATTCTATCCATTTTCTTATATACAAACTCATTCCTACAAAAGTTGCCATTGTCATTGATTAATACCTTTAATTTTAACTTCTGGAGTATTCTTATCGCTTTTACTATTTTTTAATTAAAATATTTATTGAAAGTAAAACACTACAATGGCAATGCCGGTCAAATTGCCTGACTTTAAAACAATTTACATTCTACATTGCTGCTTTTCAGTGTAAATATTAGTAATATACATTAAGAAATATAAACGGAATAAATAGAAGAAAGTAGGATAAAAGAATTTTATACGTTTGTGAGATGTTAATGTATTATTTTAAAACAAAGGAAATCACATTCGATAAAAACTGTTTGGTAGTCATCAGAAAAGCATAATAATTATTACAAAATAATGTTTTTTTGGCCTACATATATTATTGATATCTACCTTTTAATATATTATGTTTTTTTCATTCATGTTAAATTATCTTTTATTTTTTAGTCGTGCTTTGCGCCGGGCTGAGAAATCTGTGAAAATTCGAAAAGATAAACCTGTTCATTCTAAAGCAACAACTACACCACTTGTTCAAAACATTTTTGAGAGTTTTTTTAAAGAGCAAATTGATAGCAACGGAAATATGACACTTCGTCGTCGTAGATGTGGTGTTTGTGAGGTACTATTAATAAATTACATTAATATTTCAAAATTATTCAGCTATATTAATTTTAAATTTATTTTAGATTTGTCAACAACCTGATTGTGGAAAATGCAATCCCTGCAAAGATATGGTTAAATTTGGAGGTTCAGGACGTTCTAAACAATGTTGTATCCATCGCAGGTATCAATATTTATTTTGATTTTTAAAAGTGTTTATATATAGAAGTGCATGTACTTAAAGAATCACTAGTTTATATATATTTTTAATATCACAATTTAAGATGTGTTTTTTAAATAGTCAAAAAAATAATATTAATTTTTTTAGTCTGTTCTTTTCTAATTTTCAATCATCATAAATTTCATTTATTCTTTATATACTTAACATAGTTATTTTTCAAGCATTCAGCATTTGATTAAAATCTTATTTAATCGACTTCTTGATATTAAATAAGAAAGATTTATAATTGCATATGTACATGTTATTTTGGAACTTGTTTTATCTAATTTATTGATGGAAACGGGAATTATAATGATATTTAGAAAATTTCTTTGTAAAATTTAAAAAATACATTGCCAAAATCCTAAGACCAATCAATATGTTCGACAACTGCTGGACATGATAACTATAGAATCTACTATTGTAAATCACGTTTTCATTGAAATGGATAAAAATAAATGAAAAAAAACAACTAAATTTTGTAAAAGACTTTTATGATGAACTTGGGATGGTTTGAATAGATAGATAGGTAATACATCGTCTAATTACCCATACCGCTATACGGCGCTGTTGGTATTGAAAAACAAATAGATATTACGTTACCGGGCTGTTTTTAAATTTTGTTGATTTATGTTTTTAATTTTTGTATTTTCTTGATTTTTTTTTTGATGTTGTTTTTTTTTTTTTGTAACCGGTTTGATGTATATTTCTTAAAAATAAAAAAGTGGTTTTTTTTTTTTTTTTTGGCTTTTTAAAATATTCTGTCTTTTTTTTTTTAAAAAAAAAAACCAAACATTTCTTTTTTTCTGGTCTTTTTTTTTATTATCGAGAAACAAGGTTTTCTCTACAGAATTCTCTAAGACCTGTTGTCATATTCCTTACGGCGTTTTGACATATTTCCAACTCAGCTCTAATACGCTTCACTGTAAGCTGATCCCAGCTTCAAGAATAAATTAGCTGTACCGCTTGTGAAAAAGCGATTCACAGGCAGCCCTCAAACGCCGTTCCATGAGCGAATGGAACACCTTCGTCGACATTGATGCAATTAACATACCATTTCAGATGTTTGACAATGCCTTAATTTCATTAAACCGCTACACAGTTTTTCTGGGTGGGTAAAATATTTTTTTTGGGCTGAAGGAAGGCCACCGCATCTGCTTCTGTAGCAGGTAAATTTCAAAACTACAATGCCGAACAGTCGTCTGCCATTGAACTGTTTTTATCTCGAAAAAGTATCGGAAAGTGTGCGACTTGATCGTGAACTTTGCCGAATCGTGATTTACACTCCTTATTTAGTGAATTCTGACCCCTGACAACGAAAGTAGGGGCATTTGAGAATTCGTTACAATTTTTACTAACTCACATAAATTACAATACATTTAAGCAAAAAAAAAAAAAAAATCCGTTCTAATATACTTTTCGTCATTACAACTACAGAAACCTTCATATCATACGCTGTCCAATAGTCAAGAGTAATGTCTATAGAGAGAGTGGCGCATACTCGTCGCTAATAATGTTCAACATGCTAGAGATGTTGGGGTAAGGGTGCACTTCAATATCTTAGGGTTTGAACAGTTTACAGGCCATAAGATCTATGAGCGGCCTTGTAAACAACATATTTAGGTGCTTTAGCGTAGAAACAGCGCCATCGTGTGGTGGATCAACAGACTATGTATTACCGATAGATATAAAGATTAACACCACAACATTGTAAAGAAGTGCAATGTTACTTTCATTGAAAAGATATAGCTGAGAATATACTCCAATTGAGAATTACACTTAGGCACGGTGTGGAAGTATTTCAAAAGGAAAAATTTGCTGCAAAAGTTAAGACTGCTTCATAAAATGTCAAATAAGTAAATTAATGAACCAGCATCTTCTAAATGTGGAGATGGTCCACAGATTGGTCTATATACTCATTGCAAAACTCATTTCTAATACACCTTTATCCCGCTTAGCGATTGCAATTGGTTTTCCAAAACTCATCGTTAAGCAAGAATATCGTATACAGAATACGTATTTATAATGGGGGTTTATGGGAAAAAAATTGGTCGGTTTCAGTCGACGTAAAATATTACATTGGTTTCCAAACTCAAAGATTTTCTTGATTTTTTTTATGGCGATGACTAAATACCGTATCTAAAAAGAAAAGTTTTATATCACTAGGGAAAAAAATGTATATTTTCACTGTTTAAAAAATACAGTACAGCAAAAAGAAAGAGAAAGTGAAACTAAATTTGAATTTAATAGTTTTTATATTCTTCCGCAGAAGTTTTTCATCGTAATGAAAAAAAATCCATACTGAAGTGCATTTTTTTAAAATTTGTATTACAATACATATTACTGTACATTTATGTTTATTACTTATGTGAAATTATTCAAATTAAAGAAACAGTGTTTAATTATAAATTATTTAATTGAACATAAAGACTTATTATAGTACTCCAGAGTAACAAAAGGTTTAATGCGTATCGTAAATCAGTCAACTTTAGAAGAAAAAAAATTCAACTTATTTTAAAAGGAAAAAAATCTAACTGTTCTAATTTTCTAAAATATACCCTAAGTTTATTTTTCTTACTATATATTTTTAGTAATGTAATAGTGCCCCCCCCCCCATTCATGTAGAAAGATTATTCATTAACACTTATTTTAAATGCAATCTGTTTTTCTTTTTAAACTTTTTTCTAATTCAACATTATTTTAAAATGTTGTTTTTCTTTTGATTTGAAACTACTTGGGTGTACATAATTAAGGAACACACACGCACAATTTAATATTAGTATTTAGTGTTTTCCTGAAAGTTTGTGATGATGGTATTTTAGTTGTACTGTTTTCATCATCTAATATAAGTGTTGAATGTCTAGAAAAATTAAACTTTATTTAAATAATCCAAGTACTGTACATTATATTTAAATAAAGTTTAATTTTTCTAAAGACATTAAACACTTACATGTATACAGTATTATAGAATCAATAATTATATATATTTTAAGTTATACATTCTATATTCAAAATACTGAATGCAGTACTAACATTGTGTTTTATGAATAAAATATTGTATGTGCTATACAATTTCAGCAAAGTCATTATCTGTATATGTATTACAGTAATGCACTTTTGCTTTTGGATAAAATGAATTTAAAATACCTATTCTCTGATGTCATCAGTGACGCAAAATTCAAGATGGCTGCCAAAAAAATTAAAAAAAAAATTTTTTCCCGATCATTATAGTGAATAATCGATTGTAAATCGAAGTAATGGGTACAAATTGATGATGATCGCTATTGTGAAATATCGCTAAGTAGCCAATTGGTAAGCGGGGTAAAGGTGTATATTTTTGTTTTGTGTTTTTAGTTTATTTTTTTTCTTGATGCTAGAATGATCATATTTGTTTGAAGTTGTGTATTGGCACTAATTAACAACAATTATATCTTAACAAATAATCCCTGCATACATAGATAAATTTGCATAATAGACTTTATTTAAATAACAAATTAATTTCTGTGTATGTCTATATATTATAAGTTATCTTCTATGCCTTCTTGTTCATTTAAACTAATAATAAGACCTGTGTGACCTGCTTTGGGACTCTGTGGTAGCAAAATTCTCTGGAAAAATCCTGTCCAAAATGCACACTTCTATCTATATTAAATCTTCAATGACAATGACAGTCCAAATTCCCCATGCAATAAAAACTTTTTTTTTCTGTTTTTTTTGTTACACTTGTTTTCTTTTCCTTTAGCGAGAAATTTTATAACAATACATAAATAAATAGAAACTTAAAACAATTTACTTACACAAGGTACACACATATATATATAACAATTACCTCTCCCACTTCTGTAATGACCCCTTTACGAAGTAACATCTTTCATGTAGGAGGGCGTTATTTAATTAACTTTTTCGGATTTCTAACAGAATATTTCTGATATTGCCTTCTTTTGCCATTATTTGCTTATCGTTTATCTGTTCATTATTTCCAATTGGGTTATTTGACAATCTCTTATTTAGTTCAAATTGTCTGCGAACATGATCGGTGTTCCATTGTAGGTCAATATATTCTACACGCACTTCTATCACCAGCATATGTAGGTGTTAAACTATTCCACCTTTCATCCAGTATTTTTAAGTTGATCTCTTATCGAAATTATCACCTATATAATTTGAAGTATTTACTTTCTGCTGTGCTATCTTGTTCCCCTGGCATTACCATAGACTGTCTGTTTTTTAATTTTCAGCCAATGCTGGAAAAACACTATTTTATTTACTATCTCTTCCACTTTTGTTATCTTTCACAGTGCCAATTTTAATTGATGCAAAGTACTTCTGTCCTATTTCATTGACTCTAGGTCAGGGGTCCCCAACCTTTTTGCACTTAAGAGCACATTTTATAATACCGGCCAGGTGGTGGGCACCATTTATTTTTTCAATATAAATTTATAATTGGATATTGTTAATAATACACATAGTGTGCAAAAAAATATTTATTTCAAAAATAAAATTTTAACATATAATTAACGTTTATATTTTTACGCTGTAAAAGTATAGTATGCCCTACAATTTGATTACAATATAATACAACAATTTATAAGAAATTTTAAAAATTAAATTTATTTGTATCAGATAAA
Source organism: Epiperipatus broadwayi (assembly GCA_028023455.1). NCBI lineage: Eukaryota > Metazoa > Onychophora > Udeonychophora > Euonychophora > Peripatidae > Epiperipatus > Epiperipatus broadwayi. The sequence goes on from JAQFVV010012500.1 coordinate 3,037,128, forward strand.
TAATTTTTTATCGTGTTCGGATAGCGGCGGGCACGTAAAATGGTCTGCGGGCGCCATGGTGCCCGCGGGCATAGGGTTGGTGACCCTGCTCTAGGTGATATGAAGGGATTAAAATATGATGTATACCGTGTTCTTTTAGAATTTTGAAGACACTAATCCTGAACTATGAATTCTTCAGTTTGTTTATTTATACTTAACATAACTAAAAAAAAAAAAAATATGTAAATGGCTTTATATAGGGAAAAGGTAGGTAAATAAAATAATAAATAGAAGTTTAAACAATACTGGAAAAATATTTATAAAAAACAAGTGTGTTTACAAAAAATGAATTCATTAAAGAGTTGAACAAATTCAATCAGTTCAATTGTAGTTCAGAGATGAGAAAACTACAGTCACTTACAACTAACACATTTCGACTGCTGAGCTCATATTTTAAATGATTCAGTATATCAATGTATAAAGCAGAAAAACTTAAACCAGTCATTTATGGGTTAATTGGAAAGACAGTTAAGAAGGAAACCTCCAAGAATCATTATTTGATTAATCAAAGATTGTTTATTTGTGCTCAAAAATTACAAATCATGTCAGCACATAAGTAAAAAAATAGATATTAGATGCTAGAAAAACCTACAGTTTTTTATTCAGATATGTTTGTTTTGATATTTATAATTGTAAACTTATTTAAGTGTGCCAATTCAAAATTAATATTTAATAAAATATTTGTAATTTTTTCCAATTTTAATATTTCTCTTATTGCAGATCTTTATTTTATGAGATCGGCATATCAATCAAAAATTAACTTTAAAGGGAAGTTATTTTATTAATTGCTATTTTTAAAAAAATCGTTGCAATCTTCAGTTTATACATATATATATAGATGAAAGCATTTCTCATATATATTGTTTTAAAAAAAAAATATTTTACGCAGTTGTAAAACAATTTTGTATCAAATTATAAAACAAAGAAAAGAAGAAAATTTTGCTCGAATTTCTGGATGACCTTGAATATAGTACTTTGTCACAGCCTGCCATAAGTATAACACTTTATCTTCTTTAACAGTACAGCCTTTGCAAACAGAGAGCTTCTCTGTCTGTGCCCAAAAAACTTTATGCAGGATTTTTCTGTTGGAATTGTAGTAGTTCATCTTCCATTTAGCAATAGTCTGACTATTGATATATAATTTATTCCTATATTTGTTTTTGTAGGCTCTCTGTTGTATTATGCTTCCTTTCTGATATTTCATTTCAAAATCATATCCTGCTAGCAGGTTTACTCAGGGTAGCAATCTGGGACTTAGATGATCAGGAGCTGTATTATTTTTTGCAAAAATTCCTAGTAATGGCTTGTGATCTGTAATTAATTAAAAAAATCAGCTGTAAAATACTGATGGAATTTTTTTATAACGAAAATGATAGCCAAGGCTTCTTTGTCTATTTGTCTATAATTTTTTTCAGCGCTTGACAATGTCTATGGGGTATAAGCAATAGATTTTTTCCCACTGGCTACTTATGCGCAGCTTAAAACCATACTCCATATTTTGATGCATTACAAGTTAGATTCATATTATTGTCATAATTAATTAAAAAACTTTCTGATGACAATAACATTTTTATTTGTTTAAATGCATTTTTGGGTTTTATTCCCAAATCCAGTTCTGTCCTATCTTTAATTAATTATACAAGGTCTAAGCTAAATTTGCCTTTCCCTTTAAAAAAAAACCTCAAAAAAATTTATAAGTCTAAGAAATGCCTGTAATTTTTTGCAGCTTTTCAGTCCAGTTGGCATTCCACACAGTATTAACTTTTTCCGGATCAGGGTTTTTGCTGTGTGTGTCCTAACAATTTCAATTCTTTAGCTGTCCATATATTTTTTATCTGCATTTATATTTGAACCAATACTTTCAAGCTTCTCACAGACTTGTAATAGCCATTTGCATAGGTTCTCTTTGGAATTTATAACAACCAAAATGTTATCTAGATATGGAATCACTGTTTATCTGTTGAAATACTTATCCAACTTTGCTTAAAATATGTTTGGGGCTATAATGATCCCATAAAGCAGTCTCTTGCAGTTAAATAATCATTTGTGCCTGGTTAGCATAAGAATCTCAGCAGCTCTCTGCAATACTGGTATCTGATGAAAAGCAGTTTGCAAGTCAAACTTTGTATTATAGGCAATCTGCTCCATTTTCACAAGCATTTGGACTTTCTTGCAGATTTTTATTTATCGTGATGATAGTCACTGTAAATATATCGTTGTTCATCAAGTTTTCACAACTAGAATAGGAGTTTCTCATTCAGAACTTTCCACAGGAGTGAGTACACCCTCTCTTCACTCATTTTCAAACTCCATAAATTGAGTAAAAGGGATTTTTGTGGTTCACGTATATATGGGACTACACCATCATTCAATATAAATTTTACTGAAGAGATTTTAAATGGCTGTTGATTGAATAAATTGAAAATTTCTTTTTTAATTCCTGTTACACTGTAATTTTCTTATCACATATTTTGATTTCCAAGGGGTCAAACTACTCTCGTCCAATTATTAGATTTATGCTGCCTTTTACCATAATAGATCTGTAAAAATTTTGTTTTACTTTAAATTTCTACTGGCTTTAGCATTTTCTATAATCTCATTCAAATTTTCATTAAGCATTTCTGTTGCTTTCAAATTGGACATGCTCAAACTTGAAATTTTATAAGTTTCAAATTATTTTTTCTTAGTCCCTCAAGTTAAGAATAGTAACACGAGCACTTCTATCAATTTCTATAATTATTCATTTATTGACAATTGTGACTGATAGCATTATTTGTTTTGTGCCCACAATTTCTACTGTTTTAATCTGTTGAGCTGGGTTTTTTTCTAATTACTAATTAACCTTTTTTTTGGAAATGTCTTCTCTCCATAACTTATCCTTTGTTTTCCATTTACATTTTTTTGACTATATGGCCTGGTTTTGCACAACAAAAGTAAATGATTTTGTTGATATTCTCCATTTTATTTATTACTGTCTTATTAATTTTTGATCTACTAGTATGTTGAAATTCTTGTGCTTATTCTTTTATGAGCTATTTAGTCCTATTTTTAAGGCCATTTCATACGTTAAGCTACTCATAGCTAACAGTTATTGTTTCAGCCAATGATCATACATTCCCCATAGCAACTGTTCGAATAAATGAATAAGTCTCCATAGAGGCAATTTTCCCTTAGGGCTTGATATCTCAATTTCTTCCACGAACTTGGGATCTTTTCCGAAAATGGAGATGAGCCACATGCTTTGATGTTTTGACAATTGAAATAATTGTTCATTCTTTCTATTACTGCAATGTATGAAAGCTTTTTTGGTTCTGATGTATTACAAAGTCGGTTCGCTAATTCAATTATCTATTGATCAGTTTAATATAGTAGTGTGACTACATTGACTTCTTCTGTGGTATCATTCATCACTTCTTTTCTTATATATGGTGCCATTCTGACGGAACTGTTTGCTTCAAATTTATTTATCACTTGAGATAATATTATCTTTCGTGGGTTATTATCATGTCTGGGTTTATATTAATTTGATTTCAGTACATACAATTTCTTCCTCAGAATGATGGACTGTGCCAAATTATTTGCTTTGTATTGGCACTAACGGCAATTATATCTTAATTAACTAATAATCCTCACACACATAGATAAATTTGTATAATAGAATTTATTTAAATAAATTAATTTCTATGTACATATATATATTATAAATTTTTATGTATGTCTTTGACTTATGTGCCCTGTAACTGTCCCTAAATTTGCTTTAAGATTCTATTGTGGCAAAATTCACCAGGAAAATCCTTTGTCCAAACTGTGCTCCTCTATCCATATTAAATCTTCAGCGGTGACAGGCCAAATACACAGTGCGATAAAAATGCGGTCTTTTTTATACTGTTAAGACCTTGAAGAGGAATCAGAAGTCTCCTTTCATTTAACAGCAAAGTTTTTTTTTTTAATATACTTCAGTTTTCTGTACTTATGCACACACACATGTGTATGTGTATATATTGATAAAATTTAGTCATTACATTTCATGCAGGTATGTTAGTGATATTGGAAAAAGTATATAAATAGTTTTGTATTTAGACTTAAAACAGACTATATCATCCTAATTTTTCCCAATAGTAATATACAAATATATAAAATTGGGCATATAGAAGATTTTTTAGTAAAGTTTCGTGTTTAACTTTGGTTAAAAGAAATACAATTAATGTTCCAAAATTACAGATTATGATCATATTTAACTAGCTTTAACAGTTAAATGAGAGTTTAAAGATTTAAATAAGAATTTATACAGAGCTTTGTGATAAAAAAAAAAAATGTTTAAGGAATCAAACTAATTATTTTTTTATTTTGAATATTTAAAAACTATATTCTGAAACTTTAAAACTAAATCAAGCATTTTAAATCTTAAGTATTGGTATAGTCAGATTTGTACATCCACGCAACAAAATCCAGAGTCCTGGCAAATTTTACCAAGGCTGACCTAGATGAGGGATTGAGACCTCAAATCAGATCGCACCTCAGTTCCACTAACACTCCATGACTTACTACTCTATGTATGACATATTTGAGGCTACCCTCGGAGTTTCTTAATTCGCATCGTGGCAGTAGCAAAGGGTGGAGCAAGAGGCTCAGGGAATATTAACTAAATTACTAATACTTAGTAAACATGCACACCTATGGCTAGCTAGACAATGCATATATTAATAATTAACACTAGTATAGAGTAGATTTGGACAAGATTTGGTAGTGAACGTTTATGAGTTTTAAAATATTTAATTATAAAAGATAAAAAAAAAATATAAGAGTGCATTGGGCTTTACACACACAGGTGTCTTATAGTGATGAGAGGATTTCAAAACAAGTTCTCATCTCTTATGCACTTTAAAAAGAGTGTATTACAATTTAATGTTTATTACAGTTTTATTCTACGGTCTTCCTACAAGGTTTGCCAATAGTCAAATCATACGAGAATGATAGCTAATATAACTAATTTTTTATATTTTACGTAATGAACAATAAAGGTGCTCTTTATGCAGATTGCATAATATAAGCTAGGTCTAAGGTTCAGATCAATGCTGAACAAATAATATTACGGAGGACAAACTGGTGATTTGTAGTATAACTTCTGAGATTACAGCATTACATAAAATAAGAGATGCGGCCTGAATGTGCAGTTACTCATAGGATTCAATACCAAATACTTGGCTATCTTAACATAAGTGAACGTTTAGTTCGGGTGATCGGAGCAGCTTATAAAACAATCTGGACCCTCGTGTTCCAGTTCTAAAAGAGTGAGCTGTCCGAACTAAGGATAATGGGGTGGCCCTTAAAACCAAAGCTCATTTTAATAAAATATAATAGCAAGGCATATATTGCATCTTTGTGCTTTGTAAAAACACATTTGTAACACTTTCTAAAATATCAAACATTAAAATTAATTAAGTGCGGAATCTGTAGTTTCATTCTGCAAAAGTACTATACGCCGTTTCGTAAATCAGCATACTTAAATCATGCCAAAAGAGGTAATTACTAGTGACCTAATATACCCATTAATCCTTATAGTTTATGAGAATAAACTAAGGGAGAGTAAAGCATATTTGGGACTTAATTAACTAATTACTTATAATATGCTTTAAAATATCGTTCTCTCATACTTAACTAAACAGACACTTAATAAGCAAACTGAATGAAACGATAACCCTAAACATAGTAGTTTAACTATATATATAAGAGTAGGTTTTCAGATCGGAGATTTATAAGGTATGCTAATCAGCAACTCTCCAAAATTATTATTATTATCAATGTCTGCTCTGAATGGCATAACATAAATATATAAATTAACAAATCTATGTCATAGAAAATAGGCATGACCGCAGATCAGAAAGATAGATAAATAATAATAATAATAACTAATTACAGTTATTATCTTAAGAAAATTATCTATTATAATATTAGGCAGGCAAGATTCTTACAAAGATTATTATTAAAATAAAGATACAAAATTTACTTTTAAAAATTATTACAAATAATTTATTTTGAATGTTCATCATATAGCTGGCTTTAGATGTATGTATTAATTTAATAGTTTAAATTAAATATTTTATAGAGCTCTGCAGGAAGAAATTTACCGATCTTCTAGCTGAGGCGCTTTATGCTGGCATTCTCCATTAGGCAGGCTTGTCTGATGTCTTTTTGGAAGGCCTTGGGTCTTGAACTCCGTCTCCATTCTGAACCAATTCTCTGAGAAGGTAGGGGCAGCGGTTGCTCTACCCCACTGATCTCATTGTAGAAAAGTGTATGAATGAACCCATGGACTGAATTTTGGGGTTTTTTTATTAACTCTTTCACATCCCCCCGTCCACAAGCCATTAAAAGTTGTTTACGACTTTTAATTTTCAATTTTTAATAGCCAACATAAATTTAATAAGAACAAAAGGATCTGGCTTGACTATTGACAAGTGGTGCCGCTTAATGATTTTGTCTTCGCCCTTTTGAACTTTATTTTAATTCTTTAAAAATCTTCGGCTCTCAGTTTACTATTTAATTAGAAGTATTTCTGAGAAACTGATGACCTTAATTCTCTCTTTTTAAAAAAAAGATTTAAGCTGTCAACATTCTGTTATATATATAAGACAGATGCCCCTGAATTTAAGAATTATATGCGAATGCCAACGATTCTGTAAATTCAAGAACTTAAAAATAATTTAGAAAGAATTTAGAAAATCTGTAATGTTTACTAAATCTATTACATTACAGTTCCTTTCGCATATATACATAGGTGTGCTCCCACACATTATTTTAATTTTATTAATTTTAAAATTATAAATGCATATACATTATACGCATACAAATATTAATATTATGATTAGATGTGTGCACAGATACAGATACATGTAAATATATACTCCTACAGATTAAAACAAACTATTGTACGCTTATATTTCCTGAATTGGGAGGGTTTGAACTGGTGAAAAAGATATTACTATGGCACATAGTAGGTGAAACAAGATGATAGACAAAGAATACTGTTTCAGTATTAAATATAAATATATAAATGAAATTATAAATTGTCTGATGTACTGACATACTAGATAAATTGGTTGTCTATACAGGTAGAATTATGTTTTAAGCTAATAAACATCACATGATCACTCTGGCTTGCATTGAGTGGCAATACGTAGAGAGAGTTTTGCCTGTTTTTAGAATTATGTTGTCAAAAATAGTTACTGGAATATACAAACGAACCATATAATTTAAATTACCATTTATTTAAATCATTAATGTCAATAATAATGTTTATTTATACATATATTTCTTTGTACTTTAATCCATCCATCAGATGTTTCAACATGCAAACAAAAGCAGTCTATCATGCTAGGGCTTATTTTTTGGTTAGGTTTTATTTTCGGAGAAACACGGTAAGCTTACCTTTGTCTATGCTGCTGAAAATTCAGAGTAAAATTAATATATCAGCCAGATGAAATATGCTATTTAATATTTATTAGATTAATAATTAAATTACAAAGATGATTATAGAATCTCTTTTGATATTCTTGATTTAGTAATAAAATATAAATTAGTAAATGAATGGATTTATTCTATTCTTGATCCTTTGTTCAACATTCAGTAATATATACTTATAGCATGAGAGAGAATGGTGTTCTCCCAAGTCCGAATGACATAATTTACGCTGATTTCATGTTTAAACATGCATGTATGAAATATTGTACATATCTTGTTTTTTGGTTTATATTGTTAAATATAGAGTTGGAAATATTAGGTAGGAATTCTCTCTTTCAAAAGACTTAACTAAGAATTAAGTTTTTATTAGATGTTAAGAAGAAGCTAGCAAGAGTTGCTTAAGAAGGGTAGAAAACAAGGTGTGACGATAAAAGATTTATTTTGAAGATTATAACAGAGGAAAAAAAGAGGATTAGATAAAAAAAAGTTAGGTGATCTTAAATTGAAAAATCTAAAGGAACTTCCAATAGTATTGCAACTATGTCTTATTCTAGTCTTCAATATTAAGTTGTTTTTTTTGTAGGTGTTCTTACATGGCTGTGAAAGAAGCTGATGATGATGATCTAGAAGAGATGGATGATGAGGTATTTTGATTTTGATTTTTTATTTCTGTTATACTAGCCAAATGGAAATAGTTTTTGATCACAACTTCATCATTAATTATATTTATAATTTAAAAAATTTTTTTTTTATATATGAGTAATAAACATAGTTTTTTTTAGATTTCAGATTTTTTTGCCTATATTTTTTATAAACTGTATTTTATTATAAAACCATAAGTGCTGTATTCTGCTATTAGAAAATAACTAAATCAACTTCTTTGCTGGCCAGAGGATATCTTTCATTTCTTTTTTTATTTTTATATTTTTCTGCATTTGATAAGAAAGTTTTTCATAAAATAAAGTCTAGTTTCCAAGTGTTTATTCATAGTGTTTCTTCCTCAGAATGAAAATTGATTTAGAACAAATAAACATTAAAATTATATTAAAATCAAAAATTGATATTCTCTATAAAGTAATACACAAGCAATGCTCATCTTAAAATTTCTGATTTGATAACTGTTTTTAGTTGAAAGCATAGTTCACATGATATAGCTTCCTTTATTTCATATCATTAATAAAGCAAACTTCAAACCTTGTAACAGTTAATAGATAGGTAGTTGTTATGTATTCAATATTCACAAACTTCTCAATACAAATTAGTTTCTAAATCTTCTTCATTTGTACATTATTTTCACTGAAAATGGCAATATCAAATCTATAAAATTTTGCTACTTTTGTATTAGACTTGCAATACGGAGCATGCATTAGACTTGCTGCGCCGCCTTTTCACATTCATATCAATCCACTGATAAGTTTGTAATCTTGTTACCTGACCAAAATAACGTGTAAAAATACCTTGTACATAATATTTTTCACAAAATTTGCAAAAAAAAAAAAATAGTAACATGTACACAGATCTTGTACATGATATTTTTGTAAGATTTACAAAGTTATTGGCAGGTTGATAGGAATGTGAAATGACGCAACAAATCTAATACATGCTCCATGTTACAGGATTATTAACAATAACTAAAAGTATAAAAAATAATATTAAAAACAGCATTTTAAAACAAATTTTGAGAAATAAATGGATATTAAAAGGACTATTTTAAAACAATTTTTAAGGAATAAATGGATATTAAAGACCAATTTTTAAAGTATTAAAAAATAATAATAAAAACAGCATTTTAAAACAAATTTTTAGAAACAAATGATATTAAAAAGATGATTTTAAAAACAATTTTTAAAGAACAAATGGATATTAAAAGTTACCATTTTTAAAGTATAAAAAATAATATTAAGAACAGTAATTTTTATACGACTTTCACACTAACAATTTTAAAATGTGTAATGATATATAAATGGATATTAAAAACAACATTTTAAACCAAAAAAAAATTGATTTGAAATCTTAAGTAAATGATGTTGTTACGCAAAAAAGTTTTACTTTAAATACGCACAAAACAATCACTAAATTATAATTTTTTTAAATATTTACAAAAATATAAAAACGCACATATGCTACTTTCTGTGTAATATATAACAGGAATTGTCACGTTGAAGCCACAAATTTGATATTTCTAACACACACAAGATGGAGATTTGATCTGAATACCCCCCCCCCCCAATGGATTTTTATTGAACACGTGATTGCACAGAATATGCCGGGACTCTCCACAAAAATCCTAATAAACATATTTTTTTTTAAAGAAAGAAAACAAAAAAATACACAAAAAGAAAGAAATACAAATTATTATAAGACTTTTATTAAACATTTATCCTCTTGTCAGAATGAAATCTGGACAGTAACTGAAAATATCGAATTATTACAAAAAAAAAAAAAAAAAGACCCGCCGATAAAGATAAACATGTTTTTACACGAGATTGAATAACATCATAGGGATTATTTCCTTTCAATTTTAAATCTGCGCAAGATTACATATTTATTGTGGATGTGAAAAGGCCTTCTATCTCCCTTAAGTTGCAGGTCTAATATCAAAATACCAAAATTTCCGATATCTGCCTTGCCAATGGTTTCATGATATAATATGAGTTTACAAAAAAGTTATTTATTCTCATTAGGTTTCATAGAATGAATGATCAAAAAGATCAAGGGTTTATAGCAAAGCTTCGCTTTACAAAAATTAACCTCATCCGAAAGTGTTATAAATATTTTTTTTTATTTTGGCTACTATTGGCTTTAGAAATATATTCCCAGATCACTTCAAACTTTTAATGATTATCTGCAGATACAGAATTATAGCTTTCAATATTTCCTTGCACAAATTTATTGAAATCTAGAGGATTGAAAAGTTTTTGCTTTCAGTTTTGAAATTATTTTCTTATAGATGTTTTGGAAAATAGTCATTTACTTTCAAAGTTGAAGATTCTTGGAAATTGTTACAGATATGTTGAACACTCAGAATTACTTGTAACAATAGTTTCAGAATAATTTAAGTTTTGTTTTTAATGCTTTGTAAATAATATCAGAGGTCTTTGCTTTTGGTCTAAAAATTTCCATAATTATGTTTTAGAATGTATTGTCTTGACTTTATCTAAGTAAAAAACATTTCTTCATCACATCTCATATTTTTTAAGAGCAGTTATCTTCATCAGCATCTAATGTGTATTGATTACTCAAGAATTAAGATAACTGCACTTGGTAGCGTACAAGTGCTCATGTGATGATGTTGGTAATAATAGATTTTACTTATAGTTTCAAACCAGATTTTTTGATAAATCTTAATTTTCTTCTTAGGATTTCATTAACTAAACGGAGTATTATTTATTTGGAAAGATAAGAAGATGTCTTCATAATATTACTTTTTTATTAGACCAAGATTTTAATGGATATTCTGCTGACATATAGCAATAGATTTATTAGCAATTGAATTGTATTCGTTTTTTTACCTTCTGAACTATAGTCATGGATTTCAACTTTGTAGTTTTTTTGCATTTCTCCCCATCCATAAACACTTAATTCTTCTCAATATTTATTTCATACATCTTTCCTCATTCAACATATTCTGAAAACATTTCATTCTCAGCTATAACAGTCATATCATCTGCAAATCTTATATATTTAATATTCTACCTCCAACATTTGCTCACTTATAGTCTAAATAATTCTTTAACATAATAAATATTAAAAAGAACAGGTGACATACTGCATCCTTACCTAACTCTCCTTTTTATATTCACTTCATCAGTATCATTATTCTCCAGTCTAATTCTTATCCTTTGCCCAGTATACATATTCCCTCTTTCCAAAATACTGCTTTATTTTTTAAGGTGGTCCTAAATTTATTACAGATTAATTTATCAAATGCTTTTCCAAATCCACAAGACATAAACTAATTCCTTTATTTTATTCAATATATCTCTCTGCAATTGTTCTAACAATACCAAAAGCATCTCTTATACTTTTCCTGCTCTGAAATCCCAACAATTTCTTCACTTATATAATATTCTACTTTCCCATAAATCCTTTGAGTTAAAATTCTCCATAAATTTAGAAATAGGTGAAGGAATTTAGATATTTGGGTAGTTGATTGAGTGAGGAAGGAAGAAATAAAGATTAAGTTAAACAAAGAATAGCATTGATAAAGGAGACATTTATTAAAAGAAAGGAAATATTTTATAGATCTTTGAAGAGAGAATTAAGGAAAAGATTAATGCTATGTGTGGAGTATACTATTGTATGCTGTGAAATGTGGACATAGAGTAATAAAATTAGGAACAGATTGGAAGTCTTTGAGATGTCGTCATGGAGAAGGATGGAAAAAATCAATTGGGTGAATAAAATAACAAAGTTTTGAAAAGAGTGAATAGAAAAAGAAGATTGAGAAAATTAGAGATGGAAAAAGAAATTGGATTGAATTAATATTAAGAAGAAAGTATAGTTTAATGAAAGATGATTTGGAAGGAATGGTGAATGGAAACAAGAAAGAAAGATCGAAAAGATTGACATTGCTGGATAATGTAAGAGATGGAAAGAGTTACACAGAATTGAAAAGCTGGACAATGAAGAGAACAGAGTGGGGAAATGAACGAATTATATGACTGCTCTCTGGACCCATCGGTGGGACAGAATACTATTGATTGATGATGTAAAGATTTAGTTGAAATATTAGTTTTCCACTTCACTGTCAAATATGATATTTAATTTATGATGCTTTTCTATTTGCCTTTTTTCCCAACTGGTTTTTTGCTTATTTATTTTTATAAGATTCAGCATCAAAAGTTACATTATTAAATCAATTTTAATAAAAACTATTCTTGATGCAACTAACCTCTACTCTGAAATGTTTCAATTAATTGTTATATGTCTATGACAAAATTAGTTGCATATTGATGTTAAATTAAAGCACAAAATCTAGTCAATGCAGTTACAGAGTGATGAATTCTAAAGCTCAAGATCAAAAGATCGTTGCATTGTCAATTGTGGTGTTGAATTTTTTATGACATCCAGAGGAATAAAAATCAATTTTTTATTTTATTATTTATTAATAATTAAATATTGTCATTATAAATGTGTTTATTTTATTCATTGTAAATCCAAAGTAGTTTAGGTCTTCATTTTAAGAATTTATTACTCTTATCAAATCTTTTAAGATTGCGTGATGTGAACTTTTTAATATATTAAAAATAAATCCTAGATATGATACATAGAATAAAATATCTTTATCTAACAACAAAATAATATATGACAATAGCTGTAATATAATTATAACATAAAAAACTCGGCAATTTTTAAATTTTTGCCCTTTTCAATATATCTTAACTACAAAAAATAAATTTTTGCCCTTTTCAATATATCTTAACTACAAAAAATAAATTTTTGCCCTTTTCAATATATCTTAACTACAAAAATAAACTATATTGCATACATAGTGACATCTACCGGCTCTATATAAAAGTAACACAAGCAGCACAAGCCTGTAATAATTTATGCTTTAATATCTTTATAATTATAATTATAGACTTGTGTTAATTTTATATAGAGCCGGTAGATGTCACTATGTATGCAATCTAGGTTATTTTTGTAGTTAAGACATTGAAAAGAGCAAAAATTAAAAAATTGCCGAAAAGAGCTTTTTTTTTATGTTATAATTATATGATTATATTACAGCTATTGTCATATATTACTTTGTTATTAAATAAAGATATTTTATTCTATATATCATATCTAGGATTTATTTTTAATTTTCAAAAGCAACATAAAAATCCTTGTATTTTAGATTATTAATATTATATATTGCAGGTGGCATCAGTAACTAGTACTCCTGCAAAACGACAACGCTCTCAGAAGAAGCAAAAGGTTAGTATTTTTTTTATATAATTTTATTTTCTATTATTAAGTAATATTTATATATATTTAAATTTTTTGTTAGACATTTCTGGAATGGAGTGGACCAGTTGTGAAAGTTGAAAATAAAAAATCATTTTATTCTGCTGTTCTGATTAACAACGAAAAGGTAATAAATGTAGTAAATAAGATCTGTATTTATTAATTTAAAAAACTTTGCTATTCAAAGTAATAATGATGTGTAAATGTAAAGAATAGAAAAAAAATCTGCTAGCAGTTTTTAAAAAGTTTTTCTTTAGTAACATGGAAATTTATTGTTTCCTAATCTTTCATGTGTCATCTGTTAATGGTTTACTGGTTTTTCCATCTTCAAATATGGAGAAGACATATGCAGAAGCATTACAGGTTACTGTATATAATTTTCTGGGTTTGTAAGTCATTTACTTTTCAGAATAGATAAGAAGTGAATGGGGTGCATAATCTGTATGTGCATTTGTTATATCAAAGGAATCACATATTGAAACTTGTCTTTAATTCCAGGGTTATGTTTACTTTACAATATATATATATTTAACTTGATATCTATTTGAGAATCATGCAAGGTTCAATAGATTTAATTTTTACATATTTTTAAATCTGGATTTAAACCTTGATAGTCTGATACAGAAAGCCAAATTGTTTATGCTTTCAGTCAGATTATTGCAATCTGACAATTTCTTTATTCTAATAAGACTTTCTTTAAAAACAAAACAGTTTTTTTTCCTGATGTTATCTTCTAAATGTATTACCAAATTAGGATTATTTTTTTTTTCATATTAAAAAATAGGTTTCTGAATTCATAGATTGTGTATTAGATAATTATCACCTTGTCTTTGCTTTAAACACACTATTCTTGGTTATATTAGTATAGTAATGTGATTGTAAGAAGGAACATTTATTAATTCTAATCTCTAGCTTCTATATGTGAAAAGTTTTGTGAAAGTTTATCACTGTCATTTGTTTTCATTTGTTGTGTAGATTGAAATAGGTGAGAGTGTTTTAGTGGCCCCAGATGATCCATCCATTCCTGTGTTTATTGCTTGTGTAACCTCACTCTGGGAAGAGTCTAATAAAGAGATGATGTTTCATGCCCATTGGTTTTGGTAAGTAATCTTTAGAATATATTAGGTTTATTTTGGTTATTTGACATTATTAAAAAAAGGTTTAGGCTTATGCTGATTCTTTAATAACATAGTTTCAGTATTTCTCAGATTTCTATTTGTTATATATTTTAACTGTCAGTTCTATTAACATACCTAAGTTGATGATGACTTAAGTAGTTATCTCCTTCATTAAGTTATTTTCCTCTACAGTAAACAAAGGCTGTAAATACATTTTTGGGCTAAAACATATAAAAGTGAGATTATACAATATTTTCATTGAATAATTTTTGTTTCATTTAGTAAAAGGTATTTTTTTTTTTTTTCATATGTCATAGCATCGGCTGGGACGCGAACCCACAACCGTCTGCAACCAACTACTTGCTTGCAAGGCAGTTGCGATGACCTCTCGGCTAACAACGCTTGACAGCAAAAGGTATTTTTAAAAATGGATAGAAACCAGTTTACACCTTATGTGAGAGTGGGATAGTGAAAATTACATTACATAAATATTCATTATTGAATAATCTCCAGTCTAATGAATGACTAATAAAAATTATTAATGTATTTTCATGAAGTGATTTGTGTCAAAGTTTTGAGGGTAGCATATTTGAAATTTATCAAATAAATTAAGAGCTTTAAAACTATTGACTCCCTAGTTATTTACTTTACTTACTCAAATTAATAAATTTGTGCAGCACTCAATATTAAATATTTCACTAGATATCAAACTTCATTTTAATCACTTGTAATTAATGATTGAAAAAGGACTACGGATTATGGCATATCTTATGCAACATTTAATATCGAAACCTGCATTAACGAAAATTAAAGCAAAAAAAATACAAGCAGGGTTTTTTCTAATTTTTGTCATTTATGAAATAAATATGTAAATTCAAAATCAGTACAGATATTGAAATCACGTTATTAAACATAAAAAATGAAGTGAAAAAAATCAACATAGTGAGACAATTAAACATCAACAAAATTACATCAACGAAAGATTTTAATCATAATTATAAAAATAAGAATATCAGATAAATTAACTTGGAAAATTGAATTTAAGCCAATAAATATCACATGATTACCATTTCTTATGCTTGCTCTTAACTGTTATTAAAACAGGCAAAACTATACGTATTGCCACTCAGTGCAAGCCAGAGTAATCAATGGATGCCAGAAGGCTTTTGCATAAAATCCCCATCTAATGCCTACTCATCCCATAACCTCAGACTAGTTTCTGGCTTGTGGTCTTCGTCGGTGAGGAGCCTTGGATCTGAGAGCACTGTATCTAGATCTTAGGATCTAATGCATCCCTCCAGCAGCCACCTTTTATCTCTACTTACCTACAAAACCATGAGACTTAAATTGAAAACACTATAATATTTTCAATCCAAGCTCATCGGCATATACAGTCATATAGGTCTGAACTCAGTTCAGTATCTATGCAATTTGGTATCTTTGCTTTTTGTTTTAACCATAGCCACCACTATTCTATTAGGCAGTATTGGTTCACCATTTTTTATGCTTATTCTTAACTGTTATTAAAACAGGCAAAACTTTCTATATGTATTGCCACTCAGTACAAACCAGAGTAATCAATTGATGCCAGAAGGCTTGTGCATAAAATCCCCATCTAATGCTTACTCATCTAATATCCCCAGACTAGTTTCAGGCTTGTGGCCTTTGTCAGTGAGGAACCTTGGATCTGAGAGCACTGCACCTAGATCTTAGGATTTAATGCAACCCTCCAGCAGCGACCTTTTATCTCTACTAATACGTATAGAGAGTTTTGCCTGTTTAAAATTGAATTTAATGAGATACGTGCACCTGGTGATCTGTTAGCAATTTATCTATGTCCGATTTTAAATTAGTGAGTTGCATTCTCAAATCTTCACATTTAGTGATGTGCAATCGATATTCTGAAGCAGGTTTAAAACTACACTGAAGCCTCTCTCTTCCACACGTTAGTGGAAATGCCAGCAAATACTTTTGTACAACATTCCATACAGCCAGTTACAACTGTTGCAGCCAAAACTTTTGATAACCCTGTTTGAATTGTAGTTTGAGATCCTCATTCATTTTTATGGTTATCAACTTATCTTGCAAAATTATATTGGTTCTGCATTAATAGTATATGGGTTTATTATTCAGTCCAGTATTTCCAATGATAGAATATCTTCAAGTTTGGAATCTAAGTGAAAAGACTCCAAGTGGTTGATGTACAGCAAGATATTTTTTTTTGGATTGTCCCTATCCTAAATAAGTTGGAGAACTGGAAAAACTCAGATCTTGCAATATTTTGCTTAAAAAACATTAATCTGGCAACAAAAGCCAATATGACCGATTTTGCTTTGATGAGATTCAAATTGTCTCCTTGCAGTTCTAAATTAACATCATTAAATTTGCCAAATAAGTCAGTTAAATAAGCAATATCTGTTTTACTCTTAAGTAAATTTTTTTTCAAATTAGAATCTTCGTCTTCCAAAAGCATAAAAGAGATTAAAAAATCTCACCAAACATAAACTTTTTGAAAGTCAGCAGACTTCGATATGGAAAACCAATTGATAGAACTCTTTATTGCTTTCTTTGCATAATTGAGCAAACAGTCTAGTGTTCAAAGCATTACTTCGAATTTTGTTCTCAGCTGTTATAACAAACTGAAGCGATTGATACAATTTATCACTCGGGTTCTTGGCTACTAAATGTTGCTTACGAATTGCACACTGAACTGCAAGCACTTCAGGAGGTACATGTTGTTTCAGGTAACTTATGAAACCGTTGTAACGGTCAGAAAACGTATGACTCGTAAACATAGTGCAGAATTCGACCACCATACAGAACAGCAGCACCATCGAGTAGCGAAGCCACCCGTGGTACTGAGTTCGAACATAGTTTATCGGTTCCACAATACAATCCACGAAACAACGCATCTGATGCGACATTAGTAAATATTTCCTTAGGCACGGTGGTCAGGGATATGCAAGAGACTCATGATTTTATTCTCAAGTTAGCCAATAACCAAGCTAATATTAATTAAACATTCATATTTACATAATCGAGGAAATATTATATAGAATGGGTATCGAATAAATGAAACGTAACTGTAGACGTATAGTTCAAAATTATTTATTAATACATTTTAATAAAACAATTAATAATATTTTATGGACTAACAGCTTCAGTAGCGGGATTTGCGACATAATTATATTTTAAAGAATACATTTATTTATTTAGACATTATTTTATATTGAGGATTTCAGTAGCGGTATTTCCGATACTGTAATGTTTACAAAAGGAATACATTTATTTGTTTAGACATTATTTTATCTTGAGGACAGTAGCGGTATTTCCGATACTGAAATGTTTACAAAAGGAATTCACTTATTTGAAGGCGTAATCTAGCTACCTAAAATTCTCGAGTAAGTATTTCTAATGCATGCCTGGAGGGATTTATACCTTTGCAATGCAAGAGTCTAAAGTATGGGTTATAAGAGTGACGGCAGACATATACTTATTTAATTAAAATACTTATTTATAACTAAGGGCCAACATTTATTTGAGAGTGAATTTTGAAGATAATGCAGAGGCGGAGTGATATATAGAATAATAAAACTAAGTAAAGGAACACGTGGTACGCTTTAGAAAGGCGATATGGAATGGCAGTATATTGAAACTGCAATGCCGCGAATGAGTTTATAAAACTGTCGGGCTGGTCTCTGCCGCGACCCGACGAAGTAAGGTGTCACATAAGCATAACCAGGGACAAGCGGTCCGTGTCCAGTTTTGCCGGCTGGCTGCATGACGTTGTCAAGTCCGACGGGAGCATTTATTATGTCCACTTGTGTAGGACGACGGGGTTAATTTCAACCCTGAAGAATCCGGAAATTTCACAGCGGAATGGGTCATCGCGTCTCTAAAACGTAACACATGTATACTGTATAAACGATTATGATAAGATTTAAATGGATTTCTAATTCGGCCCGACATTGTCAACATTAATTAGAGAACGTTGGCGACTCTCAAAGAAATGTAATTTTCTAGAATTATTCATTAAATTTAATAAATACAATATATATATAAAATGGGAGTTATTACAACTAATACGTCAGCCATTTGCGAAGTTGTAGACCCCTGCATTACAATAAATGAAGCATTGAATGCGTGTCGATTTATATGAAAGTTAAGTTATTTAGGAAAGCAAATATTAATGAAATTTTGACACGCACTCATTGTTTTAAGCGATCATAGATTTAAACTTTGAAAATTGAGATAATTATGAACATGCAATAATTAAATAATAACTATAGATAGAAATGTAGATTATAGAAATACGCACCCAAGAAAGATAGAGTGAGGTAAGCTAGATTATTAGAGAAATTTACACATTAAATTAATTATTCAATTTTAGTTATACAAATGATAGTTTTTACATTTTACAATTTAGATAGATAGTATGAAGAAAAGCTATAGCATATTATGAGAGTACTCTAGAGTTTGAACACAGACAGGTACCTGTTTTATAAGAAGTTTCCTTATTCCATGAGTTTAGCAGCAAAAAGTTCACGAGTGGCAAGTCTTTCTTGTATTTAGATATTTCATTTAATTTCATGGCAGCAGCAGCTTTTTCATTTATTTCAGGCAGCAGATCTTCATGGTGAATTTATGATGGGCAATGGAAAGTTCAGCATCCGATAGGCCATCTCCCGATGGAGAATAATCTAGGTGCTTTATTCGGTCATACCTTGGCAGGAACAAATTATTTTATTATTTTTGGAGACTCTCAGTGATCGAGAGCAAAACTAAAGTTTAAGTGAATGTCTCCAGCCAGTCTAAGGTGGCCTCTTTTCTTATCTTGATCTTTTACATTTTTGTTAAGATATTTTAGGTTCTACTTAATCTGCCCTGAGGATAATCAATGCATTTAGTTGGTTTTTAATTAAAGAAAGCTGCCGTTCTATTGTTTACATTTTACATTTACTAATTACATTTTTGGGGAATTTTTCTTTAATTAATCTATTATCTATCACTGACCGATGCTTTTAAATTTCAAAAACAAAAAGGGAACATAAGATTATTTTAACTTTTAATTAAATATTACATCAGATATTTTTTTAGAATTATTATTTAATGAAATTTAAACAAAGCAATAAATACGAACTTTATAATCCAAAATAAATGATTAAAATTATACAAATTTTATAAGTAAACGAAATCTATGATAAAAAAAAAAAAAATGATTGTCTACTCTAGGGCCATTTATAGTAATGCTGATTTGATTACCAGAAAATGTATTTTAATCCTTATCCCTATTTATTGCGTTTAATTTGAGATCGAAATGTGTGCATGTTTAAGCTGAATTCTACATATATTTATACATTTTTAATATTGTTACATACACAATTCGATATCAAAAAGTTTAAATTTGGGCGGGATAGACCGATCAGTGAGAGACGACAGAAAAAGGTGAAACTTAAGATTCGAATACGAATCTTACTGTTTCACCGTGATAACAATCAATCTTAGCTGGTGCTCGGTCTGTCGCAACAGATATTATATTTGTCAAGGTAATCGCTATTTCCTTGAAAAATAGCTTCATTAAATTAAAAATCGATTCGCCTCTGATGAAGTTCTATCAAAAAACAGCTCTTCATGCAGTTCCTGATCTTGAATAAAGCTAATATATGCCAACAATAAAGCTTCCTTACTGGTTAATGTTAAACTCGTCCAATTGGAGGGAAAAAACAGTTTTTTGCAAATGGATACACAAAGTTTTCTACACTGTGACTCATTTCATACGTCTTTGAATTATGGTATTGCTCAAAGGAATCCTTTTTATAACACCTTATGGAGATTTATGATGTATACTCTCCGTGGTAGAATCAGATTCTTCCTATGGTGTGCGGCTCGCGAGACTTCCTGATGAGTAGGGATATGTTGTACGATGCCCTTAATCCATCATCATTTTGCTTCGATAATATAACAAACATCAACTATCATAATTCTTCTCGGAATTTTATCTTTAAGTGATTGAAAGTATGGCATACTTTGTTTGTCAGGGTGAAATCTGTAGTATGACAATTTTTTTTCTTTTTTGTTAGGGTGAATTCTGTTAAAGTGATCTGCTAGTTTTGATGGTTTCATAGGGTCATTGTTAAAGACTTTTTCGCATATGATGTACATTGTTAAATGTCTGTTTGATAATGACAGGAGCTTCAAATAGTCCAAACTGTTCTATCTGCCTTTCTTTTTTGGTTCAGTCAAATTATTATCATAAGAAATAAAAACTTTTATTAATAAACAATTTTGGCGATCTCTGTGATAAAAAAAAACAATAAAGTATATACTTACTTGAAACAGAAGATTTTTTGTTCAAATTCAAATAAATAAACTGTGTCCTCTGATTTTCTTTTTCGTAGTCCTGCTCCTCAATAAATAATTATATCCAAAGTTCAAATCACAAATAAGTACATGTCAGATCAAACTAACCAATTTATAGTGTTTTATGAAAGCATGACTATACAAGGCTGTTAAATTCTGGTGATATTGAATATTGTCTTGTCCCATCATGAGAAAGTACAAACATGCAATGGTTTTTCATGTCCACACTTGCTTTGATACATTTGAAAAGGCAATGCACAGACATGTTTGTACTACATGTATTTTCATGCATTCTTATGTGTGACTCTTATATTGACACAGTTTACCTTTTTGTGCGCAAGTTTGGTATATAATATGTTTTTATCAAAAAAGTGTTTTTATTTTACTTCTTAATTAAGTACCTATTGGAATCGTAGATATTTTGAAGTATCAAAAAATTTGCAGTAGTAAGGTGGTCTCTTTTTGCTGTCATCGACTCCCAAATTTTTATATTGAAACTATCAACTCCTAGAACGTTCAAACTGACCCCAGGGGGTCAATATCGACCACTTTGGGAATTTTTGAAATAAACGAGTAATTTGCTATATATATATATATTGTAACGGACCGATAAATACTACCAACAGTCCTTTAAAAATGAGTTATATATTTAGATTATATACTCATCCATACCTCTAAAGATCTGACAGATATTGACAGCCAAAAGAATGATTAGCATTTCACAATTTTGAGTTAGATAAAAGAATTCAATCACTGCTTTTAAAGTATACAATGTTCCATGAACACTCAGATAATCATCACATTTCAGCCTCTCTAAGCTACTACAACCCATAATAGTTTTCTGCAAACACTATTGCACTGCCCTGCTTACATCCAAGTCTTAGGGGCTATTATTATAAAATATTGCCTTGCTCATCTTTGGGAGTCTTAGAGACAAATATTATACATATATCAAAAAGAACTATACCTTACTCTCTCTGGAGTCTTAAAGGTAAAATCATGGCAGGACTACTGTTAACTTCTTCATGATAAATAGAACTTACATGATAATTTGGGTTGGAGCAATGAATGAAATCAATCAGTCACATGTGACATGAATACATCAAATCCTCAGGACAATGATAACAATTCCCCATCCAACATCAATACTTGCAACAGAACCAACCAAACTTCAACAATCAAATATCCAATCCAACCCCAAAAACTATAGATTTTCTACAACAAAATATGTAACAGACTGTAAAACCCTTTAGGATGGTACATCCAGAGCCTTCTCTACTTACATGTCCTATTACTACTCAGGTTTCTAACTCAGTCTAGACATTTGCCTTTAACTCTGCTCAAGGATGTATTTAAATAGGATGGCAATAATATGACCTCTATATAGATCCTTAATGGCTGTTGCTAATAATATATTTAAAAATCTGTATATATGTATAATAGCTATTCTGATGAGTGAAGTATGAATGATGCTTGACAATCTAGAGACCAGAGAAACAAAGATTTTAACTTCAAACAACAAATATTTATTAACAGATCATGCATAAAGTTATAATATTTATAAATCAACAAAATATATACATGGTTATTATAAAATATTATCTCTACAACAATAAGACTAGCTGTAATTTAAATATTAAAATATGAGTTGAAATAAAAATTATAAAATTATAGTGCATAATTTTACAATAATGTATCAATTATTTTAAATATGAAATTATATTACTAGATGTACAATTATCATTTTGTTTGTGTCCTTTAAACGTATCTCAAGGTTATGTCCATGAATTGCTAATTTGTGTTTTGTATAGTTCATTCATAAACAATTATTCATTTAAACAAGAAAATGTTATATATATATATATTTAGATGTAAATATTTAAAATCTTACCTTAAGTCATTGTCCAGTTTAATTTAAGCATTCAATTACGCTAATATTTTATTTACAAACATTTATAATATATTTATGTATACTTTGAGTTGTGTATTTCTCTCACCCTATAAAAATCTAAACAAATGGGTTCT
Organism: Epiperipatus broadwayi; assembly: GCA_028023455.1. Lineage (NCBI taxonomy): Eukaryota > Metazoa > Onychophora > Udeonychophora > Euonychophora > Peripatidae > Epiperipatus > Epiperipatus broadwayi. The sequence continues at coordinate 3,060,083 of JAQFVV010012500.1, forward strand.
TTTTTTTAAAAAATGTTTGCTACAAATGAATAAAAGGGTGAGAAAAATTCATAACTCAACTCTCAGTATACATTTAAAAAAAAAATATTTAAAGCATAAAATTTAATGAAATTTCGGAATTCCTTAAAACAATACCAAGTTAAATTTTCAAGAGCAGCTTCTGTATTCTTAGCAGATAATGTCTTTCTTTTATTCACGTATATTAAGAGATGTTAAACATTCTAAGCATTAACAATTTCCACGACGAAATTGAATTCCTGGGCGTTTGATTTTAAAGCCATGCATTTCCATTCCATCTCCAGATCTTCCCACGTTGATTTAAACATAAAATATACCAATGAATATTATCCTCCATCACATGCCAACAACACCAAGGGGACAGAAGATCCCCTGACACTTTAGCAAAATTGCATCGTTTGATATTATTTACACATGTATAAATTGTTAAATATAAATCTTTTTCCAAGGCTTACGTTATAATATAAGACAAACGCTATTTCTATGCAGTTTTATTTATATATATATGAGACGCATGATAAAGATTTTACTTTAAAAGTAATAAAAATTAGTGTTAATAAAGTTCTATTTCATCATTAGTTGATTTTATTTTATTCAAGAAACATTTTATAGCAATTATATTTTTTTGACAATGATAAATAACTATGAAGCTCTTAGCATTTATTTGAACGAACGAAAGTTTATCAATTAAACAATGTCTTTTTTTTTTTTTTTAAATATTTTACACTTATCAATAATAAAATTCCAAATATTAAACAGTTTATTTTAGTAACGAAAGGAAATCATAATAACTAATATAATAATTAAAAATATTCTTATTCTACAACTTTACTTTCATGCACTTCATTTGAACAAGAAAAACCAACAACTAACAAAAAAAAAAAACCTGTTGCTTAGATATTTTTCCACGTTCCCAAAATCAACAAAGGTTTACTCTTTTTTTTCTCTTTTAAACAAAAGAAACGTGGTTACTAAAATTTAATGTCAAATATTTTCTTTATTATTTTTGTCACGTCATGATTTAAAATCTACATTCATGTATAAATGTGTATATGTATATATTTTATTTTACATTTAATAAAAAATAAATTTGTTCATTTCTTCATGAATGTATGGTTATGTTTGTATATATGTGTGTGTGTGTATGTCTCCAAATATCTTAAAAAAATTATGTTTTAAAAGTTGGCTGCCTATTTAATCTTTATACATTTTATCCTAAAACATCAGTTATTTATTATTCTTTTTTTATAAGGATTGGGCATCACCTTACAATATACTGAACAATGATGGAGATATGCGTAAAAGGTTGTAATCAGGGATAACTGTTGAGTGCTGTTTCAGCATGAGATGTGCATTTTGGGATCATAGATCTTTTTCACATGTCTTGGGTCTTATGTTTTTGATTACATCCCTCCACAACATGTTAAAAGTGGATAGAATCTATTCTCTACATTGTGTGAGAGTGGTGCAGTGAAAATTACATTACAGAAATATTCTTTATTGGATAATCTCCAGTCTAATGAATGACTAATAAAAATTATTAATTTGTCCAGCATATTCCATGAGATTTATTATAAAAAATCTTTCAGAAAAACATGTTTTTTTTTTAAAATTGAATTTAGATTACATAAATCAAAACTTTTCTTCAATGCATTGTTAAAAAAAAGAGGGGATGTTTCATATGACATTTTAATGATAAGAACTGAATAAATTAATTTTATTTTGTTTTAATGAAACAAAATATTAAAAAACAGTCCTCTATTCTATTACCATCTGTGGCAAGATTAAATAAAATTATTTACCAGATGATCATGCAGTTAAATACATTATCCCCTGAATTTCTTTCTTTCTTATGTCTGTATTTATTAAGCCGAGAATTCAAAGCTAGAAATATTGCAGTTATGCATTTAAAAACCACATTAAATTCCATTTTATGATTTAAATTAAAAGCTTGAAATTAAACACTTAGTTCTTCAACCCAAGCCAACCTGCTTGAACAGAATAGGGATCTGATTTTAGATTTTTTTTCTAATTATGTTTTGTATAGCATAAAAAATTAAGTAATTTGTTATTATTAACATACTTAGCCAGGGAAGATAAATGCTTATAGTTTTAATGAACTGAGGGTACAGTTTTTTTTTAATTACAAGTGATTCCTTCCTTGGGCAAAACTCTATGATAAAAAAAAAAAAAAGATTGTCTACTCTAGGGCCATTTATAGTAATGCTGATTTGATTACCAGAAAATGTATTTTAATCCCTATCCCTACACTAGCCTCTAACTTTTGCGTTAGTCACTAAAGTTTAAGAATTTGAAGTTATTAAGTATTGCAATGATGCATTTAACATCCATCTTTAACTTTATTTTACTATGCAAGCTTAATGCCTGAAATTCAAAACATCTTGAAGATTTTGAGCACAAGCCCGGTTACTTAAACATTAAGTTGGTAACTATATTCTAACGATAACTTTCCTGTACAAATGTTTTATAGATGGGTGTTTTTATATAACAGTAGATGAGTTTGAATCTGGATATATAATATATAAGCTATTAAATGATCACCTAGATATTAGTTCAAATAAATATGAAAATTGAATGGGTAATAAAACTGAAATAAAAAAATATTAATTCATATAATAATTTTAATCAATGTGATGATGGTGATTTATAACTTAAAGGTACAAGTACTCCCAAAAGTATTTATTTGTTATTCACTTTCAATAAGAAAGAAATTCAAAGACGCCAAATCTTCCAAACAGAAAGTTTACTCTTAGAATACTTTTAAAGGAACATTCATAATCAATTATTGCCGCCTGTTCCCTAGTGGATTACATGATTTTTTAGGGCTGTGGATATTAACTAATGTGTATGTGTAGAAATTATAATATTTGGATCGAGTTACACAAACTGAATGGATTAATAAAAATAAATAAATGAATAAACAATAAGGCCTTACCATGTTAAATATTGAAACAGTCACAAAACATGGTTTTTGCAGATATTATTTGTAACATTTTAGGATTATCTTCATCAATGATTGTAGTTCTTCTCCTTCAACACTCATAATATTAGAGTGAGTAAATCCAGCAGCAGTGGTGACAATATATGAGGCATAATATCAGTAGATCTTGGGTAATTTATATGGCACTGTCCATTTCTTTCTTCATGGCACTAGAGAGGCATTGCACAGGCTGTTTTTACAAACCTCAGGATCAGTTTCTGGATTTGACTGCATTTTCCACGTTGTTTTGGCTGATGTGGTTTTTAGCTATCTAGCCACACATAATAGATAGATTTCTTCTAAATAAAATCATCATAACTGATTGTTATAACTGGAGTACCAGCAAAATATGACTATTCTCAGCATCCTAGATTATTATTACAGTATTAGGATGATTACAGTTGGAGTCATAGAAAAATTTAGAAGATGAAAGTTACTTGTTATTTTGCAGTAATTATAATGATCATAAAAAATAAATATATAAATAATAGGATAGCTTTATTTCTGTGGTTTAACAGATATTGTATCATTTTTTTTTTCTGATTATGTAATTTGATAATATTTTTATTATATTTTCTATTTTATAAAACTTTTAATGGACTGGCTGTTTTATATATATATAATTACAATAAAAATAATAATAACGGTAACAAACTATTATAAACAATCCTTAAATTTGCAGAAGTAATTTCGGTTAATTTCTTGAACCTGCCTCAACTTTCATTAAAATTCAAAAAAAATTTTTTTTTTTTGAATTTTAATGGCAGTTGAGGCAGGTTCAAGAAATTAACCGAAAGTACTTCAGCAAATTTAAGGATTGTTTATAATAGTTTGTTACAGGTATTATTATTATTTTTATTGTAATTACAATTTTGTTTTAATTAAAGGACAATTTATTTTTATATTATAAATAGAGTAGTTTTATTTAGTGAACAAAAAATACAGTAAAATATGCAGAGAGAATAAAATGTATATAAAGAGAAACAAAGAATGATATTTAAATAAATAATACAGTCTAAAATTATAGATAAAGGTGCAAACTTTTACTTAAAAAATAGCTGATATCCTAAGAGGGAAATGAATGCCGCTGATACAAATTGTAATATTGAAAGCTGTGCTTTGTAATCAAATCCGAATTCCACACCCAAAAAATTACATGTAAAAACGATACTCCAGAAAAGAGGAGATGCGAATGTGACTAGGAACGAGGGGAATATAAAAGAGCAGGCAGGAAACTTGCATTTTTTTCTTTTGCTGCTGCTGTGCTTTGGACATGGACTTCCATTCCCAGTACTTGATAGGATTAAACCTTGTAAACAGTCCTAAAATTTTTTTTTCTCTTTTTGCATTAGTTGATATATCAGCAATTAGTTATTATGAATTCGTTAGGTCAGAACTTTATAGGTGAATTTGAGGATAGTAACGCTTCAGAATAGCCTTTCTATATATCCCAGATTGAAATTTTATTTACTTTGAATGGGATAGATGATAATAAGAGGAAAATTGTGGCACTTATGTATTTCGTAGGGAAAAGGGTAATTGAAGTTATTAATAAAAATTTTGAACTGCCCTTACTCGATAAGATTAAATACGGGGAAGTGATCAAAATGATCATTTTAGCCCTTATCTCTCACATCACACAACGAGATTAATTTTTCATAATAGAAAAATCAATCTAGTGATGAAAAAATAAAAGAATACAACCTGGCTCTGAGAGAACTAGCTAGACATTGTGGTTATTGTGAATTTATTGAGAAAATCCTAATGGATCAGTTGCTGTGGGGTATTTTGAAGATAGTCTCCGATGACAACTGCTAGTAAAACCTGAGCTAACTTATGAAATGGCCATTAAAAAGGATATGGCTTATGAGTTAATATTGGAGCAAACCCAGGCTTTTGGATCAAAATCAGATGAGAAACTCAAAAATGGGGGTATTCAAAACAACGAGGGAGAACCACAGCTAAAGAAAGGCAAAAACCTGTTCTTCTTGCAGAAAAACAGGCCACACTTCAAAACAGTGCAAATGGAACAAAGAACCATGTTTCAAATGCGGCAAAAAAGGGCTTTTGGCATGGGCGTGTAAACAAGAAGAAAAAAGGGAAAAATAAAAAAATATGGTACCCATGCCTCTCAATAGGGGAGGCAAGCCGATGGCAACCCACATGATTAAAAATCTGCATATATAAAGTATATGCCAGTTTATGATTAATTATTTGTGGGAAGCAAATTTAAATGGAAATAGATAGCGGATTTGCAATTTCCATAATGTCACTCATGGATTGGAAATTTTTGTTATCAGTTAATGCAGATATTGTTTTAGAGAAAACAAACAGCGAGAAACGTAAATGGTTATGCACTCAAAATGTTAGGCCAAGTTAAAGCGCCAGTTAAATACAACGGTAAAAAAGGGTATCTACTTTTACATATTGTAAAAGGAAAAAATAGTCTTATTATTTGGAGGGACTGGTTCCGTGAAATCGGGATACAAATTAATATAATAAAGAAAATCTCCCTAGAACAAAAATAGTAAATATCCAGATCTTTTTTACTGAAGTACTAGGATTAATAACCACAACGTCAGTCGAAATAGATTTAGGGAAAATGCGTGTCTGATTGTATGTAAACCGCGGAAAATTCCTTTTGCACAATGAATTAAAGTCAATGATAAGCTAATGTCATTGGTGGATAAAGAAGTGCCGACATTGACGTATCTGATTGATCCACATCGTTGGTTGTAATAACCGAGCATAATGAAGAAATCAGGTTGTGTGGTGATTACTGTACAACATTAAACAAATTCTTAAACAGGCGAGTTTACCTCATCCCAACATAAGGGAGGTACTGGCCGGGCTGCAAAATGCTCATTTTGCAAAGTTAGACCTAAATTCCGCATTTCACCAGATTCAGGTGACGGAAAAATCAGCGGAGACTTTAGTGTTAACGACCCATATGGGCCTATTTAAATGCAACCGGTTACCATTTGGCATTTCCACAGCGCTAAATATTTTCCAAGCAAAGATCAATGCCTTGTTACAAGGTTTAGAAGGGTCATACCCTATTTCAATGACATACTTGTCACTGCAACTTCGGAAGAAATGTTATGCAAAAGTCTTTTCACTGTGTGCAGAAAATTATACATATATTGGGGGTCAAATTGAATGCCCAAAAGAGCATATGGATGGCAAAGGAATTAACGTTTATAGGCCATTTAATTTCGGACGAGGGGAAGAAATCATTCCTAGAGAAAATAAAAGCAGTGAAAAATGAGAACACCTACCAATGTCTAGCAGTTGCAGGCTTATTTGGACATGAATTTTTGCAAGCCTTTTTAAGAAAATAAAGCTCATGTGGCCAAACCACTATACAACCTACTAAAAAAGAGATCAAAAGTGGCAATGGTCACAAATACATGAAGAAGCATTCCGCCGAACTAAGGCTTTATTGTCATCGGAAAAGTTGTTGGTGCACTATAATAATAGCTTGGAAGTATGCTTAACTACTGTTGCATCAGAGTGAGGAATGGGGTGGGTCTATCTCATCCATGTGATAAATGATCAACACCCATCGCATATGCATCAAGAACTCTTGAAAGTGGGGGAAAAAAATTACAGCCAACTTTACAAAGAAGCATTGGCGATTATGTTCGGCCTTAAAAAATTTCATCAGTTCCTGGTCATTGCATACGCATCAAGAATTCTCAAAAGCGGGGCAAAAAAAATTACAGCCAACTTTACAAAGAAGCATTGGCGATTATGTTCGGCCTTAAAAAATTTCAACAGTTTCTGGTCGGAAGGAATTTTAACATTGCTATTGACCACAAACCACTACTTGGAATTTTGGGTCACGATCGTCTTTCATCTGAACATTTAACCCATACATGATATGTTGGAGGAATATAATGTCAATGTATGATTATAAATTAGAATATAAAAAGGGGAAAGACATTGCTCACATTGATGCTTTGTCGAGAATACCGGATAAACAGGAACAAGTAACTACAGAGGCTGAAATAAACTATATAAATGTCTTAAAATCAGAGATATTAAATAATGAAATGTTAGACCGATAGACAAGTTCTGATCAAGGCTATCAAATATTGATGCCATGGATTAGAAACAGATGACCAGTTTCAAGGCCTCATTTCGTTGACCTTAGTTTTTAGTCAAAGCGAAATAAATTATCCCATTTGTAAAGGGTGTATTTTAATGGGTCACCAGGTTGTGATACCTATAGAAGATAGACACCAAGTTTTGGAGTTACTGCATAAAGGCCATCTGGGAATTGTGTGAGCCAATGAATTGGTTCACAGCTATGTCTGGTGGCCAAAAATAACAGCAGATATTAAGCAAAATATTAAAAAATGTTTGGCATGTCAAATAGAAATGAATATGGGGACTAAAGAATATAATCAGTGGCCAGTAGCAATGGGAGTCTGGCAAAGTGTCCACATAGACCACGCCCATCCAATAAATGGGAAAATATTACTGGTGATTATAGATGCTTATTCAAAATGGACAGAGTGTCGAATTATCAAAGATTTTAATGCTAATGAAACGGTCAAAACCTTAAATGCAGTGTTTGCATGTCACGGGTTAACGGAAACCATTGTATCCAATAATGGGAAGGCATTCATCGCAAAAGAAACTGAAGATTATTTCAAAACAACGACATCAAACATATACGTGCACCACTGAATCACCTGGAGTCGAATGGCCTCGCTGAAGAGACTGTTCAAATAATAAAGAAAGCGGACAATCGTGATTTACAACAAGGAATTAATAATGCAATGCTGGATCAACACTCAATGCCATCATTAGCTACTGGAAAGTCTCCTGCAGAATTGATGATGGGCAGGAAATTACGTATTAAATTATCTTTATTACTGCATAATCCGGCCGAAAAGGACCACAATGACCAAAAATTAAATACATTTGCAAATGTGGATAATGTTTGGATATGTGACATGTTACAAAAGAAATGGGTAGAAGGGATAATTACAAAATTGTTATCCCCTCAAGTAGTAATCATCTAATTACAAAATGGTACTACGTATAGGAGAGACGTAAATCATGTCCGGCAGCGAGTTGTTGAAGAATTGCAAACGTCAGATATTCCAACCGGATGAGTGGCAAAATACAGAAACAAAAGAACAGGAAGTAATAGATGAAGAGACAATACTAGGAAATAATGAGAGGTACCCAATATTGAGTTCAAAACCAAACGAAATGACAAACTAATACTCCCAGATGAAAACAGCAAACCCGGAAGCCATATAAATTAAAAGTCTATATTTAAACCTACCTAACCAATATTGCGTTTTTCTGGAGGAAGGGGAGATGTGTTATATATATAGAGAGTAGTTTTATTTAATTGATAAAAAATAGAGTAAAATATATATAGAGAGTAAAATGTATATAAAGGGAAACAAAGAGTGATATTTAAATAAATAATAACAATCTAAAATTAATATAGATAAAGGTTCAAACTTTTAGTTTTGCTGATATTCCATAAGGGAAAGGAATATGGCTGATACAAATTGTAATATTGAAAGCTGATAATGAATTAGAGTAACATATTGTATTTAGTAAAATTAAAGAAATAAAAGGATGTGCTTTGTAATCGAATAGAAGTAGTTGATCAAATTAAATCCGAATTCCACACCCAAAAAATTACGTGTAAAAACGATACTCCAGAAAAGAAGAGATGCGAATGTGACTAGGAAGGAGGGGAATATAAAAGAAGAGGCAGGAAACTTGCGGCATCTTTTTTCCCTTGTGTCGTCTTGCTGCTGCTGTGCTTTGGACATCTCAGTATAGATTATTCTCCGGGTTACTACTGGGCGCACTTCCATTCCCAGTATTTCTCCGCAGCAAGTGCTATTGTCGGTGAACTGTGATCCCAGGATCTCAGTGCCTGGAGGTAATCCAGCCTAAACAGATTGTACCGATCAACGCCCTAAGGGGCTTCTCGAGTATATGAGCTCAAGGTCAGGGAAATATATAGTGAACTTTTTTAGTATATAACTGTAGCCTCTGGAACTGAATCATAATTTGTTTAAATACAGGAACTTATTCTTATATTGGTGAAGGCAGAGTTCATTTATTCATATTAATTTCATAATGATTGCCATATTGTGCTAAATTATTTCCCATTAATAAAAGAGTGCAATGTTTTAAATTGTTGGTCTGTTTACTTAATGTATATTCATGTTTGCTGGTCGCTCAGACAGAACCGGGGATACAGCACTGGCTATTATTTATTGTGTTCTTACAGTTTGGCAGTGAATTTGAAGTTTAATCTGATCTTATATTTTTTATTGAATTGCTTTTATATAGTTGACCTCATAAAAAGTATCCAGAATAATATCTTTGTGATAAAGTTTCATCAGGAAATTCATTCCTGATATTTATTATTTTGGTTATAATCTGTCCAAGCTCATAGGATGGTTGAAATTTGATTTCATGAATAGCTTGAAATTTTTTTTTTTAAGATTGCTCTATTTTCACTGCCTTTGCAAAAAGTTTTATAATTATCACTCTCATCCATTATTGATCCACTGGAAAATGCTTTCTTTTTTCGATTCCTAATATCTCTTTCATATTGCATTAGTAAATTTTTTTATTTTATGAATTCCTCTCATATATGGTTTAATCTAGCTCTTTTACAATTTATAATATAATTCTGAAATATTTAAATTTTTCTCAATAAAATGTAATTCAATATAAAAATAATATATACAAGATATATACTAAGAAAAGCTTGTTTAATACTTTGAATATATATATATACTTAATACATCCCAATCGTATGCTAAGCACGCTTTCAACTAATTGGTAGTCATAAATGTAGCTATTATGGTTCAGGAGGATTACTAACTCAAGCATGGTCATAGCTTTGAATCTATATTTGCCAGGATTGTTTGCTCTGAGAGAAACGATACTAAACGCAAAGTTAAAGAGGCCTGGCACATCGGAATAATATGAACGCATTTAACAAGAAAGACTCCAGTATCCCCTTGCCAAAAAGTAGTCTATGTAAATAAATTCATTTACATCGTATAATCAAATTTACATAAATCACCACTTCTGTAAATCATTTCTATAAATCTTGTAATCCTCTTGGACCATAATATCTGTAATTATGATTGCTAATTAGTCAAAAGCATGCTTAGCATTTTATTTAGCTGTATTAAGTGTACAAGCTTTTCTTAGTATATGTTTTATATGTATTATTTTTATATTGAATTTATTATAATATTCCATTTATTATAATATTATTTTTATATTTTACAGTGCATCTTTGGAATTTTCTATTTCTTTCATTCAATAGAGTTTTATATTTTTAATTTTGACTTTTCTTACTAATTATTGCTTTACTATATCTATTTCAATTTCTTGAATTGTTTTGGTTTATTAATCTTTTTTTATTTACTTTATATTATATTTGTTCATAATTCATCTGATTCATTAAATCCAAAACCTCTCAAATCTATAAAAACAGTAGCTGAGTTTTTTTAGATTATGTTTATAATATTGAAGAGTAGTAATTAATTTATTGAGTGCACAGAAAGCATATGTAAATATTTTAAACAAGCTTTAACCTGTGTAATTCGTAATAATCAAGCATTGTCTAATATCGTCTATAATATTAGATATGCTCATAATTTTTTTCAGTTTTACTTGAGTGTATGTAGATTTTATTATTAAATCTGAGTGCCAACAGTGTTATCGATGGATTTTGCAGAACATCGGGTGACGTTTTTGTATAATTGTCAGATTGCTGTTTGAAAAGATTATTTTTTTAAATAGGGAAATATAATGAGCTTTATTATAAAAGTAATGAAAAGTAATGTTGTCTTTATTATTATTTCAGAAGATGTAGATATCTATAGTTTTCAAACATGATTTTTTTGTGTGTTTTGTACATTTATATATGCAAACCCATATGAGTATTGTTTGTGTGTATTCATATGTCAAATTGCTACTATATAATATTAGTTTTGATTTAGATAATATTGAATCTATGCTTTTAATTCAGTGTCATTTAATTCTCACTACTCTATAAAGCTTTTGACAATTTATTTTGTATATATGGGTTTTTTTTTTTAGCCGAGGATCGGATACTGTCTTAGGAGAAACTTCAGATCCTTTAGAATTGTTTCAAGTGGATGAATGTGAAGATTCTTATCTGACCAATGTGATTTCCAAATGCAAAGTTAGTTAACTTGATTATAGAGGTCCAATTATTGTAGTTCTCTTTTCTCCTATTGATAAATTAGTATTTTTAATTTAATAAAAAAATTAATATTGGACAAGATGCTTTTTTTGTAAAATTATTTTATTTAATTTAAAAGAAGTAATTCATTTTAACTGTTTTTGTGATATTTTGATCATGTGATATTTTAATTATACCTCAATTTTGTAATAATACATAGGAATAGTTTATAAAGTTATTTCTTATTGTGTAACCACTTACCATGTTTGAATTAATTTCAGGTTCATTACAAGGTTCCTTCTTCAGATTGGCGACTACTAGGGGGTATAGTTGACCCAAGTGTGGATAATGTCATTACAGAAGATAATGGGAAGACATTTTACTACCAGTTCTGGTTAGTTCAAAAATGCTTTAAATTATCTTGATTAACTTAATAATTAAGTCCTCTCTATTTGCAGTTTTAAGGATTATTTTATGAGTATTGGTCTAACATTTTTAAATGCATTTTACATGTAATTTTAATATATATTTTTTTATTATTATTGTTATATCTTTGTTTAGCTGAATTATGGATTTTTTTTTTTTTCATTTACTAATTTTTTTTAAAGCTTTAAGGGTATATTAAACTTGTGCAGATTTGTTTTTTTTTAAAGTGATTTAGTTTAAATTTGGGAATAGTTTCTTCATTGATAATCTATGCTTATACAAGTGATTCATATATAGACTGATGTGATATGGACTGCTGCTACCAATATTTCACATTTATTTTAAGTTATTGCCTATGCTCTTCTGGAGGTTGCATAATAAAGTAACTTGATGGATTAAATATTCCAGGATCAAATTTTGACAAAAGATAAAAAAAATATTCCGGCAATATCAATAACAGAGATCTTACTTGTTGATGTCAAACCATAATTAGCTATTCAAGAGACAAGCATATCCTAATAAAGTTCAGCATTAGCAAGATTCAATATTGTAAATGAATGAACCTGAAGAGAAAATCTTTAACAATCATTGCTCCTGTGATGTGAAAGAGCCTGAACTTTATTATCCAGCAATCTAACATGAAAAAAAAATATTGGGGTAATACTCAACCAACAGACATTACTGAGATGTATTCTAATTTTATTTTTATACTTGTAATTGTATTTAATGAAATTTTTGTGAATGTTTTTTGCTGAACGATTGGAAGAATTTTTTTTTTTTTAATTAATGGAAAGAGTTTTGAAAAAAGATTGTTTGACAGTTGAATCTGTCAGCTATTTTTGGAAGTTTGGATTTATTAAAACATTGTATTTGCATTACATTAAAGGCGTACATATAGAGATAAGTTGGTATTGTTTTTTATATTCATTTTGTGATTCTGCATGAATTAGGCTTTTAATTGAAAGTTATTTTGTCCCTTAATTTTTATACAATTCAATGTATTGATAAGTCGATTTTTAATGAATGCAGTGTGTTAACTGCCAAAATAATATTTATTTTGTTTCAATGATGTCGAATCAGTTAAATCTGGAAAATATGCCAATAGGTTTAGATCTTCAACTCTATACATGACAAAACTTTCAGATTTAAAAAGTGAACTATATGTGCAATTGGAGTTGGGAGAAATATTATAGGGAGAGTTGAAAAAATTTTCATTGTTTGTTTGCTGATTCTGATAAAATTATTTGGTTCAAGTTTTCTGGATCATTTCATTGTTATTTTGAAATAAAAAAAATATAATTATTAGTGATAATGTTTGGCCATATCACAGAGAAATATATTTATAGGACTAAATTGTCTAATTTCAGAATATTCAATTATAGGCAGAGTTGTTTATCTTTCAACACTTTTTGAACTTAGAATTGATTGGGAGAATCGCACATCCATATTGACTGCTTTCAGATTGTGTAAGTGAACGTAATGGCATTGGAAGAAATTGAATATGAAAATAGTTTTTTTGAAAGTTTGGACTTGTTGACCAGGAAGTTGATTAACAGAATATGGGGAAAATGAGAGTTTTTATTGAAGAAATGGATTATTTTATGACTATTTGAAAGCATGAAAAAGGCTTGTAAAACGTGTTGACTGGAGTTTAGCATCATGTAAGGTGGGTCTGTTATGTATTAACAAGGAATAGGGAGGTCATTGGGATTATTGTCATGCGATTCAATATTTTATCAATTTTGAACTGACTATTTTGGATTTTTTTTAAATTTGGATTATCAAATGTACTACCAGAAATAATAATAATAAAAAAAATCCAAATTTTTTTATTTTTATGATAACTGTTTTCCCCAATTCTCATTACTGTTTGATTGGACTATTGCTATATCTACAAATTTTTTTTTGGTATTATTATATTTATTACTAACAAGACTTATCAATGAATGAAATTACTTAATCGACTGAGATGGTCTTAGTGTCACATAATTATTTATCAACATTTTCCGCCCAGTATATTTATGGACTTCAGCTTATTCTGACTCGATGTGCCAATCCTATGCTTGCATAAGAATTATACTAGAAGGAATGAGAAATCACGGCTTGTTAACCAATGCCCGGCCATTGGTTAGCTCACTCAGGGTGGATGGTACTTAGATCAACAGAAACATGTATAGTTAAGGCAGTAAGAATCATCAATTATTCAATAACTAAAGCATGCGTTTATTTTTTTGAACTAAATAAATAATACATGAAATAACGAAAATAGAATAAATAACAGTGCTCAAATATTTAATGAACATAATAGCATATATGTGCTTTTCTACAGACAAAATGGCTAATTATTACAAATATTAAATAATTTATCTTTAAGGTGGTTATTCTGATTTAATATAAAGAACTTACAGTCTCTAAATATAACATTGAAAAGGCACATTATTATAAGTTTAGAATAACATATATATTACCTTTGGATCCCAGGAGAAGATAGATTGTTCAGATTCATAGAGAAAGTGAAATTTACTCAAGAAACACCATGGCCACAGAAATAGTTCAGAATGGATGTCTTGTCCTTTTTAAATTTTCGGTGGCACGATAATGAGTCACGATACTTGCAGAGACACAGATGGATGGACACGGATTCTTTTAATTTCGGACGGTTATAGGATCATGTAACAGCTTTTGTTTCTTCGTGGAGCTGTGGAATTCAAGGCCAGCACATTTAGAACTTTGCCCAACCATTTTATATTAGTTGGCGAATATTTTATTTTTTTTCTAAATCAGCTTACAGAAATCTCCAATATTAATTAATATGCCAGTGACAATAACAACATAAAAACTAAACTGGTCTCCTGATTTTTCTATTTATATTTATCCTTTTTTTCTTTCTAGAATGTTCCATTCTCCTCAAAAATGTTCTGTATTTTTTTATTTTATCCTCTGGGATCTGAGGCGGCTTCTTTTGTTCAATTTTTTTCTTTGTATCAAGAAAACCTTTTAGGGTGTCTTTTTTTTTTTGACTCAAAAAATTTCATTAAACACGTATAAAAAAAAAAATTAAATTGAAACAATACCTACGGTAAAAGCATGCCAGTAAAAGCATGCCGTAGATAAAAATCTGTTTTGTTTCTTTTTTCATCATTTTTTTTTTCCTTTTTATTAAAAATAAAACAAAATTAGACACAAAATTAAATATATACATTGTACCGTTTCTGCATAATATGTTTTATTAGACGAGAACAGCTGTATGATTGGGTTTATATATCAATTACCCACAACGCACACACCTAATTTATTATATTGTATAAACCATTTAAGATTTAGCATAAGCGTTGTATATTTCAAGGTAATACAGTTCTAATTATAACAAACTAATTCATCCATTCTTGTAAAATCCACCATTAATGACATGCAGTGGTTAGCATTATCTATCTATTAAACGAAATTAAGGGCCATTTGACTAAAACAATAGATATTACTTTCATTCACTTAGTCACCTTTAATAGTTTAAATTTATTTTGTTTTATTAGATGCCAGGATTTTATTTAGATATTCCTATTAAATCGACAATGGAAGTGTGATATATATATATATCTTAATACCCTGAATAATAAACCTGTGTGTTGTCATCAACAGTTGAATTTTCAAAGAAGATTACTGAGAGAGAATATATTTATGAGGCTTAGACAAATGACATATTGTAATTCTTTTTTTTTTAATTAAGAGCATCGTTATTTCACTTTAATGAATAAATAAAAACAAAAGTAATATAATTATAACGATCCGTTGCCATATTTACAGTTTACATGACATGGGTAATATTTTCAAAAGTTATTTCAATAAATATTATGAGTTCAAAGTTTAATTTCTTACCAGTAAGATTGTCCAGAAAACTAATTCCTTGGTAATAAATATAATGTTTGACTTTTACTCTGTGATCCATATGTTTAAGTTCCAATTTCAAAAGTTATTTCAATAAATATTATGAGTTCAAAGTTTAATTTCTCACCAGTAAGATTGTCCAGAAAACTAATTCCTTGGTAATAAATATAATGTTTGAATTTTACTCTGCGATCCATATGTTTAAGTTCCAACTTTGATGCGGTGCTTCTATTTCAGGCAAGTGACGACTTCATTCTCATAAATCATTATAATGATATCCACAGGAAAGGAAAAACCGGCGACGTACAGATGTTCTAACTGCCCATCTGAATATCGGTAACTATAATGGAGTAATTCTGCATGTTACGGCGTATCCAAAAAAATCAAAGAAAAAAAGAGACTCCTTTTATATCCCTCTGAAAATTCATAACACCTTCTGCAAACTTTTATCTTTTCATTAGATTTTTGTTCTCAAAGTTCTCTTGTAATTATTGTGGCCATACTTAATTACCAATGTCACGCTTTGCAGAATTTTTATCAATATTTAAAATCAATGGTCACTTTTATTATTTAAATTTGCTCTTTTTCCTTTTTTTTATTTTTTTATTAAAAGTCAAAAAAAAAACAACAATTGTATTGTCACAAGGAAAGAAATTTTCTAAGTTTAATCAAATAAAATATTTATTTTGTATATTATTTTATATATATATACAAACCTCTTTTCTTTTATATTTCATTCTCAGCACAATCTTCAATTTCAACTGCCAACATACCTTGCGCTGTTGCAACATTATATGCTTTTCCAGAAGATTGTTTATTACATGACTATACAATAGCATATACACGTACATATTTCATTAACATAAATGAGCACAATCCCCTTCTCACCTTTAAGCCAGTTTTAGCTCTTTATTTAATCATTTTAGCAAAAAAAAAAAAAAATCAACTATATGCATTAACATATATGTAATAATTATATTTATATAATATGCATGGCTACAGAATCCCTTAAACTTGTAACAGGGTTCAAATCTAGTTCCTGTTACAACCCCCCTCCCTCCCCTGTTTGGAAGTCTTCAAACACGGTCTACATGTTTGGATGGCTCAAAATTATATTACAAAAATATATATATATAAAAAAATTTTTTCTCTTCCTTTTTATTTGTCTGTGTATGTGGGCATAAGTTTCAGTGACCGGGCGTTATAAGATATTGTGATTTCTTTCCTGGTATCTACCCAAAAAAGAGTTATTTCCCTGACAGTGGATGATGGAAAAGGGATCTTACATATAAATTGCAATATTTCCAGTATATAAACTTGCCCGGATTGCTCACATGAGGTGTCCTGATCATGACCCGATTTCCTAATTTGAACCTGTAGGGATTTCCTCTTGATTTTCTATTTCTTCTTTGGCTCATCCTCTGCAGTGTTTAGGATTCTTGGGCCTGATCAGCTACTTGGTCGATGGTAGGTTCTTCCATACTTGGTAGAAATGTTTTAATTAGTCTAGAAATGTACTGTCTGAAATGCAAATGAGGGGGGACGGACTAGTCAATTCATTTATGGACCAATTTATATAATCCACAATCTGTTGTGTGCTTAACTCAGCCCCATTTGTACCGAGATACATATGAAATAAATGCCCTAATTCCCGCATCAACCTTTCATAATGGTTCGATTGTGCGCTCCGGATTGACGTGAATATATGCTACACCACTCCCCCAACATAAATGGAATACCATAGTCGGAGAGATTGACCTTAAGCTTTCCAACCTCTGGGAAATGCCTACTTTCCAACATTAGCCTTAGCAATGGTATACATAGATACATACTTCGAAAATAAATCATATATGACCACAAGATATTTTTTTTTTATTAAATGCCGATAATGGGCATAGAAATCATTGCCATCATCTCCTGAGATTTAGATGGTATAACATAGACCATGGGAGTCGTATAGCTCCTATTGGCAGTTTTTTTTTTTTTGCAGGCTTCAGATCTGTCCAGCATGGCCATGATTTTTGTATATATCTGGCCAGTAAACTACTTCTGGAACAAATCCTCAGTTTTTAGGGTGCCGTAATGGCCATATAGCTGATGAACATGAGTACCGACGCTCTCATCTTGACATGCTTTCATTCTTTTCGGTTGTCTCATATTTTCTATTGCAATATGCCATGGCCATATCCGGTACCTTGTTCCCTTATTATCTTCCCCTGTGACCTTTGGGACCATACCCCCTTTTAATCGTTCAGTCACAAGTTTCATTTGCTTGTCTTCGCGCTGATGATAATCCAGGTGTTCCAACTCTTCCTCACCTTTTTTATTCATTCTTAAAATCCATACTGGCAATATACAGATTTTTTGTCCCTTAATGACAGGGCTGAGAGCAGACAGAATTTCTGTTTAGAATATTAGTGACAATGTTTTCAGACCCTTTACAGTATTGCTCTGTACAGTTGTATTCCTGGAGGAACCAAATTCATCGAACCAATCGGCTGTTCGTCAGATAGCTATGATTTAGGAATTCCAAGCTATTGTGATCGGTCACTACGCCCACCTTTGATTCTAGCAAGAGTGGGCTAAACTTCTGAAAGGCCCAGACAATTACTAATGCCTCCTTTTCAGTGGATAATAATTTTGTTCAGGTCCCTTTAACAAACAAGTGGATAAATTATAACATCCCCATCTGTTCCCCATTTTGCACTTGTGATAAAGTTATCCCTAACCTGTATCCACTGATATCAGTCTGTACAATGAACTGTTTGGTGAAATCTCTCCACAAAGGCTTTGTCTGGCACCCTAGACCACCTCTATGGTATGTCTTTAATAATCTGACTAGCGGTTCCATTCACTCTGCCAATCGTTCATGAAACCTATTATAAAAATTGCATAAATCCAGGAATGATCAAATCTGCCTCCCGGATCTTGATGCAAAAAAATCCCTGTTCCCCATTTTGCACTTGTGATAAAGTTTTCCCCAATCCATATCCACTGTTATCAGTCTGTACAATGAACTGTTTGGTGAAATCTGAGAACGATACCATTACCTGTTTCATAAATCTCCACTTTTATGTCCTCAAAAGCTTTGTCTTGCACCCTAGACCACCTCCATTGTATGTCTTTAATAATCTGACTAGTGGTTCCATTCACTCTGCCAACTGTTCATGAAACCTTTTATAAAAATTGCATAAATCCAGGAATGATCAAATCTGCTTCTTGGATTTTGATGCAAGAAAATTCCTGATGGTCATCGTCCCTTGCAAACCCACCATGTGGCCCAAAAACATCTCTTCATCTCTCATTAGAGCATTTTTTTTTATTAAATTTATTTTAATTCCCCCTTTGTCAGCAATGAAGATTCCTACATCCCGCATATGCTCATCAGTAGTCGACCAGGCTATCAATATATCAATGTACATTGTCATTAGCTTCTTGATTTCATCCGACAGCAGCTGATTGAGGCACCTCAGCAACTCACCTCTGCTATTTATTAGGCCAAATGGCATTTTATTGAATTGGTATGAATATCCCTCATATTGAAAAGCTGATGATTACGATACAGGGATGAACATTTTGAATTGACTCCCCATTCCATCATTTGACTTATTTATTTTTTAACCTCCTTCCTATACTGATGCAGGATAGGGTAAGAACAGGATTGCAATGGATTATCGTGCTTTAACTTAATTCACTGTTCAAAACCCTGGATCACTCCAGGTACATCTAGAAAGACATGCTTATACTTTTCAAGCATCTGCTTAAGCGCATCCTTCCTTTTTCCATTTGCCATTCTAACCTTTATTTTTTCCTCTATAATCCCCTTTGTTTTTTCTTCAGTCATTTTCAGCATCCCTATTGAACTATATAGTTTCGGTATTGCAAACTTTACTGCCTCCTTCTTACCCTGTTTCGTCCCGAAATTGATGGCCCATTTGTATTTATGCAAATAGTCCAACCCTTCAAGTGTCATGTATCAAACCCTTCATGATCTAAAATACATGTGAGAATGGTTTTCCACTCATTTGCAACTTTACTGATACATGTTTAGATTCTATTTTAGTTCTTGTGTTATTTGCTATCCTTACTTGGACTGCTTTATCGGACAAAGTTCAAATGCTAGGCTGCTCGCTTATAATATGGGAATACACTTCCTCAGACAACACTGAAATTTGGTTATCAGAAACTTCTAATACCTTGACTTCATCTGAGTGATGGTTATCCATATCTTAGGCCAAGTCTGATTAGCATAATTTGGGACTCTATCTTCCCCATGATCAGCTGCAACAACAAGAACGTATGGAGTGGACATTAGAAATTTGCCCTGCTCGGTTTCTTTAAGGCCTCCAAGAGGAATAAAAGACCCTTTCAGTTAATAGCAAACTCCTTTCTGCAGCCAAGCATGATGTAGTTGCTATTATTTATTTGAAAAGAAACTTATTTCATACCTAAGATCAGGTTCTACTTTTCAGATGGTTTTGCAGTTTATAAAAATAGGAAAATTTTTTCACATAAACGCTACTATAAAATTGATTTTGAAATCAAAAAACTGTTGGCATATCCACACAGCAGTTTATGATAAAGGAGTGTGTTAGTCTAGTCTGTGGGAAATTCACAGCAAAGGCAAAACTCTATGAAGAGAAATTGTGACATCTTTTCAACTGTTTATGTGGAATAAGTCCCATATTAATGGAATTTTTTTTTTTAATTTTAAAAACAGTACATTAAAGTGGAGGTTGCTTGAAAATCATATATCATATATCAGGCATTTAGAAGTTACACTATTTTATTCCTGTAATAGATAAAATATTATTGACAAATGTATTTTCAAAGAATTGGAAAATAATACAAGTTTTCTTTGATTGGATCACTTGACACAGCATGATTGATTGGAGGCTTTTTAAGGACCTGGTTTTGAGAAAGACTGAAAAGGTTTGTTTGGTTGATAATGTGCTTAATAAGTAAAAAAAAAAAATTAAAATATTTTTGGAAAAATATCCCTACATAATTCAGAATCATTTGAAACCCTTGATCGTGATGAAATTGTTTTCTATGCATGATTTGTAACAAATTATGAGAAATTTTTTTTAAAATTTTATATATAATAAAATTATTGAATGAATTATTTATATATATATTAGCTATAATCCTGAAACAGCTCGATTTGAAGATGTCCCTTCAGCCAAGTCACACAACTCATGTGTAAAGTTCAGATTTTGTGCAAGTTGTTTCAGACTGGAGGAAATGAGAAAAGTAAGTATTAGGTGATTTTGCAATTTTTTAATTCTTGTTAAGAATTTTAAAAAATTTAATCTCAGTAATGGCCAAAAAATCTAATAATGTCCTGATGAGTGCATTTATAATTTATAAAGAGCTTGCAAATAAGCTCTTAACAAGCTTTGCAGAGTATCATCAACCCCAGACCGGTTTCTTTGTCAGTGAGATGCCAGGGTATTCAAGCATTAGATTAAAAATGCTAGGATAAGGCCAACACTTTATCTAATGGATCACTATTAAGTAGAAATCTGAAATTTTCAGGCATCCATATGTCTTCCAATCCAGCTATTTAACTTAAATAGCCATATGGGACTGAACTAAGTTCACATACACCATATATTAATAACTTTTTAAGATCTTATGTGCAAGCTCTTATTAGGTCGTGTGACATTGACTTGATTTATTCGTAATTTTATTTTTTGCTATTAAGGCTTTGGTGATTTTACATTGCTAAAGCTATTAATATATGGTGTATCTGAACTTAGTTCAATCCCATATGGCTATTTAAGTTAGATAGCTGGATTGGAAGACATGAATGTCTGAAAATTTCAGATTTTCTACTTAATTGTTATCTATTAGATAAAGTGCTGGGCTTGTCCTAGTATTTTTAATCTAACGCTTGAATATCCTGGCACCTCACTGATGAAGCCAGTAGCAGAAACCAGTCTGGGGTTGAGGATGTTCTGGAAAATTTGCTGAGAGCTTATTTGCGAGTTCTTTATAAAACATTTGTAATACAAGCTTGTTTAAATTAGGTCATGTGACATCTGACTAATATTCACATGTATAATTTCATATTTGTAATGTAGTTGCCTTTGACAAACATGCTGATTACTGAAAATACATTCAAGTTATTTCAATGTTTTATACTATTCAATACTGTGGTAGAATGTAAGACCCTGGGATTGATTCTATATCTGACACTTTTAGCACTCAGAACTTCATATGAACTTTTGAGCAACAAAGCCAGCTGTTTGATTTTTTTTTTTTTTTTTTATGATTTCAATATTTTTTCCATGTGTGACTTCAATAACTTCCAGTGATAGAGCTATCATAGTATTTTAAAATTTCTAATTATATATTATCAAATTCCATCAAACAAAAGTGCTAATAAAGGGGATCTGCCAATTGGATAGCTGCATAGGAAATTATCAGATGCACAAGATATGATAAAGCGAAGTTTTTTAAATAGCACTGATTTAATGATTGGCAATGACTAAGCTATGATTTCTCAGACTTGTTTATTCATGTGTCATCTTTACCAAAAATTTGTAGATTATGATCATTCTAACTCTATAAGAAAAAGAAAAGAGATATAGAGACAATGAACAAAAAGCTCTACATTCTTGCATTAATTTTTTTTGATACTTTGCGGTTCTGCTTTTTAATCTCTTTTGCAATCAATCTTTTTCTGAATTCTTGTCTAATCGTTGTTTTCAGTTAAGAGAGTTTTTAAAATCTTTATTATGCAAATGGGGTCTGCTACATTATTAATAAATCTGTTACTCTTCATTTGCTTTACATGTTTAATTTAATAGATACTTCCATACAATTGTCAATCTAATATCCTTTCCAGTAGATGATTTTTCAGGATTTATATGAAAATTATGCAATATTTTTAAATGAAATTTTTTCAGCATCTTTATGTTTTGTTGATAAAGCATTCACTCTTAGTTCCTTACAATGCATTTACCAGAATGTAATTAATTTAGTTGAAGTAATTATATTATGACGAAATATGCTATTTTTTAATCTATTAAATATAACAGCAACTTGAAATCTGTTTAGAAACTCACCATCTAAGTATGTCTTTTTATTTAAAAAGTTATCAAGCCTTTTAAACTCAGCCATGTTATCAATGTTGAAAACTACTCAAACCAAAAAAATTGCTGAAGATTTTTCTCAAATTAGTAGACATGCATTTTTTTGGAATATAAATGACTAACTAAATTCTATTGCTTGTGATAAAAAATATTAAGAAAGGTCAGTGTTAATATAGAGTCCAGTCTATACCTAATAGGATTTATCATTGACTAAAAGAAAAATTAATCACTAAAAAATAAAATATCTGCATTTAATTTTAAATTCACCATGACAAGTGTATATTAAAATAAAATGAAAATTATTAAATAAAACAAAACAAAGGACAATCCGTTTATAAAATGTGTATGAAATAAAAACAAGCAAAAGATAGACATACTGTTGTAGCAATAAATTCAATAAGTGCAGATATTTTTTTTTTATCATATCTAGTTTTTTGATATCAAACTCCATTTTTAGTGAATTTGTTTTTGCTTGCTGAAAAAAAATTAGGCATGCATGAAGTAAAAATATGTTTTAAATGAAAGAAACAAAAAACTTAGGTTATAGTAATCAATAGATAGTAAATCAAATGCAGTTGTGAGACCAAATGCAAATCTATAAGAAATGAAATGCCTTTAACAAAACCATCCTGCTGTAGCAAATCTACTAAATAAAAGCATTAAACTGAACTATGTTTTGGTAAGAAAAAAAAAGTAATAATTGAAATTAGATATGATGCCATAAAACTGAAATGGCCAACAAATTGCTTGTATTCACTGTAGAGAGTATAGGAACTATTAATCTTTTGTTATTTTTATTTCATACACATTTTGTTCATGGACAATCTTTTGTTTTATTTAATATATACTTGTTATAATTTTAAGAATAAATGCAGATATTTTATTTTTTTAAATAAATCGCACAATATAATGTAAAATAAAATATCCTTATACAATAGCAATAATTATATATATATACACCTGGGTCTCGTTTTACGCGGATTTATTTAACGCGATTTTGAAGTTACGTGATTCATGTTTCTTCTTAATATTTTTGTATGCGGTTTTCTTTTATGTGTTAACACTGTATTAGATCGGAAGTTGAACTCCGATAATGCGCTATTACTTTAAATAATAAATTTCGCGCACTTACGTCATATTTAAAGTAATAGCACATTATTGGAATTCGACTTTCATCTTAATAATTTCAATATTTTCAGTGCTTTATAATAGTAAGATTTTATGCAATAATGAAATTAAAATCATAAATTTCCACATTTTATGTACACACATTAAATTTTACAAGATTATAATGTAAATTTGTTCAAACATTGTGTGTGTTAATTTTGCATTTTAAATCACATCCTGTTTTTGCTTTTTAAAAAAGAATGTAATCAATTATTAATCATTTAGGGTCCGCAAATTTATTTTTAAAAGGTGAGTAATAGCAGTGGGCACAATTAAATTTGACAATTAAAAATTAAAATCTGATTTTTAATTGTAATTAACAATTTAAAAATTACTTAAGGTGACCTGAAATTAATGTGATGTGAAACGAAATTTGATTTTTAAACGGAATTGAAAATTAAAAAATTAAAGGCAAAAATAAGAATTTAATTTTTAGTTGTTAGTTTTAATTAAATTTTTCCCAGCAGTGTAGAAAAAGATAATGAAACAGAAGTGGAACCTGTTCCTTTCATTGCAAAAATGATTCGAGGTCTTCAACTTTCTAATCAGTTGGCAAATTATTTTCTTATTAATGACACTAATCACGAACGTGCTCTCAAAGATTAATTACTAATTACGTTGTCACCAGAAAACCATTAACACAATATGAGAGTGAAGTTTGCGCTAGTTGTATTTCCTCTTGTGAAGAATCTGATTTTTTACCAGTTTGCAAACGAACCTGTTTATCGGCAAATAGTAATAATAATTTAAACGTGTATAGTAATGTAAATTACTGTACTGTAAATTATGCATAAAAATATATTGTTTTGAATAAAATTAAATATTATAGTTAAAAAAAGTTTGTCTTGTATAAATTTTTTTCAAATTTGAAATTTTTTATTAGTCATATTTATTTCCTTATTTTTTTTTGCACGAATTTTAAAGTAATTTTACGCTGGTGCTTTGCTTTTATGCGATTTTTGAAAAATCACAGTCCGTATCCCCCCTTTTTCAAGGTAAGTTACGTCTATTTTTGTGCGATTTCTTTTGTGTGCGTTTTCTGCGGAACCTATCGCGTAAAACGAGACCCAGGTGTATATATATTATGAAAATAACACAGAAAAGCTTTTTTAGACAAATATTTTTTGCTCCTATCAATGCGATATAAACTATTTTAAAGCTTCAATTTATATTGCATACATAGCAATATATATCTTTTTTATATATAAAATTATCAAGAACCAATAGTAATGGTAAAAATGCGAACAATCCAAATATTTACAAATATAATATTCAAGATAATCGTTTTACCTCTGCCTCTTTCCCTCTCCTATACTTCCTTCTTCCTTTATCCCTTCCTTTCTCAAATAAACAACTTATAACAAAAACCCTATATAACTAAATATATAATCCCCCCCCTCCCCAATTTTTGTTAGTCAATTGTTAGTTAAATTAATTTAGTAATAATTGGCTAATTAAAAATTAGTGGAAAATTATAAAATATATACACCTGGGTCTCATTTTATGGGATTATTTTAATGCAATTTTGAAGTTATGCGATTCATGTTTCTTCTTAATACCTTTCATATTTCACTATATTTATTAGATATCAAGAAATTTAAATTATTAATAACTTATTTTCACTTGAAATACTTGGGTTTTTTTTTTAAAAAAATATAACATTATATTAGCAGCTAACATGAATATGGTCTGAAGCTGTATTTAGAATCTTAGCTTCTATATAAATAACCTAAATTATACTAATGAGTAAATAATAATAATAGATTTATACTTATGTATAAAAATATCGCAATAAATATTCAAAAATTTTAAACTTTTAAAACGTATTTTGTTAGATATAACAGAAATAAATAATCTTTTAGATTTTTAAAATAAATAAAGATATTATTGATTTTGTAAACTGAAAATAATCTTTCTAATGATAATGTATAATCTTTTTGTTTTGATTACGATCTCATTTTTTTAATATAGAAACAAAATGTGAACATTTAAAATTTATTTCAGTAGTGAGCAAAAAAAGACAAATTTATTATTTTCTGATACGTAAAAATCAGTTAATCATAGATTTTAAGTTGATGAGTGAGACAAAGACAAACATCAGAAAATGCTGAAATCTGAGAGAGTTTCCTGCATTGAACAAGCTCTTGAATTCCAACGAGAGCTAAATAATTATATGTCTGGATATCGTGAGCTTTATAAACAATTAGTAAAATCATTGTAAAGTTTAATCACCAATTACATTGTTGTCAGAAAACAAGACTGAAAGTGGCGCTAGTTGTACTTGCTCTTGTGATGAATCTGACTTCTTACCAGTTCACAAATGAACACTTATTGTCAAATAGCAGTAATGATTAAAATATGTATGTAAAAATGTAAAATTAAATACTGTAGATAATAAAAAAAATAAAAAAAGTTTGTCTTGTAGTAATTTTTTTCAAATATTTGAAATTTTTTATTAGTCATACTTTATTTCCTTATTTTTTAAATGAGAATTTTAAAGTAATTTTTCTTGTTGCTTTGCTTTTATGCGATTTCTGAAAATTATTGAACCTATCCCCCATTTTTCAAGGTAAGTTGAGTCTATTTTTGTGCAATTTTTTTAATGCGGGTTTTCTGTGGAACCTATCTACCGCATAAAACGAGACCCAGATATATAGATTTTTTTTTCTGTATATTTTGTATGATTATTTTAAGTTGTTTAATTGTAAAAAAGAGGTGTATAGGAATGAAGAAAGTAGAAGAAAAAAAAAGAGAAAAAAATTTATCTGGTATGTTACATTGATAATTATTTGGATTTTTTTTTTGTTATTGTTGGTTCTAGTTAATTTTATATATAAAACAAATAGTTATTGCTATAGTGTTTTTCTGAAGGTTTGTGATGATGGTGTTCTAGCTGTATTTTTATATTGGACTATGGAAATAGTCCAATATAAAAATACAGTTATTGCTATAGTTTACATCACAGTGATAAAGGATAAAAACTTTTGTCAAAAAAAAGCTTTTTGTGTTATTATTGTAATATATATGCATTGAATGCTGTTATATATTGATACTTTATATTGTATGGAAAAACCATCATAATGGATTAAATTTCCATTTATGATGATTTTATGTGCCTTTATTTAACTCATTAGTTTTTCTTTTTGCTTATTAATAAGTTTTAGGTAAACATAACCTGTATTCTATATTAGCATCAATAGGTCTATAGTCTTTGAATTAGCTATTATATCAAGGTTTTAAAGTGCTTTTAATTGTGTCAAGCTTGAACCTTTGTTCAAATATAAATGAGTTAATAGGATGGACTTATCATTAAGTGCTGTCATCTGAATTCTCGAATCACTATTTTAAAAAAATATTAGCTCTATTCCAAATATCTTGTTGCATTTGGTGATTTAATGGGATTGCGATCATTTTTCAGATTCATATATTGCTTTCACCACATCAACAAATAATGTAAAGAACCCAGTCAATAAATGCCTGTATCTTCTTTGCAGCTATACTCTGCCAATTATTTTTATGTCTGCGTTTTTGTCACCTATAAAGCTCTGCATTCATTCATTATTTCTTTAGGGAACTTAAGAACAGCTTTATGTCTGAAATCCACTTCTTACGAAGATTTCCATGCTGCACTAACATCATCAGTTTTGAAGGGCAATGCTTATTGCAGCAGTTACGTTATTTTTTCCTTGGCTATTTTTCTATTTACAGATGAACAATTCTCAGTTTTACTTATCATCTCTATGAAGAAATAAATACAATATATATATATATAAAGGTGATTTATATGAATAATATGAGTAGTTAAGTAAATTTTAAGATTAATGTGTTTTTAAATAACATTTATATGCACCTTTATACAAAGGCTAAACTCGATACAGTAGTGCCACCAGTGCAAGCCAGAATAATCAATGGATGCAAGAAGATTTGTGCATAAAATCCCTGTCTAGTGCCTACTCATCCAATAACTAATATGCACATATTAATCCAGTCAATATGAATTGCCATATTGGTTTGGATTTATAGATTATGAAAAGACATTTGGTTGTATAAGCATCTTGTTAGTGATTAAAACCTAAGAACATATAGATTTGTGTGATATCAAATTCTTAAGACTATTATCAAAATATAACAGCAATAGTTTAATTACATGATGACATTGGTTTACATTGGTATGGGTGCAGATGTAAATTTTTCCAAAATCTAAACAGCAGTTTTATGGGAAGTATTATGTGGATTAAAATGAGATTCTAAAGATGTAAAAATAAATAGACAATGAATGCTTCAGAGCTTCAGGAAATATTGCAAGAACTATTCAATGAAGGTAAGCTTAAATATAAATATTAAAAAGATTAATGTAACATTAGATGGCCTTTCAGAAAATGTAAAAATAAAATTCACATATGTAAATGCTTTGGTCAGATTATTAATATAAATAGAAATAATGGATGAAATTTATCATAGAATTAAACTTAATTGAAAGTTTTTAGCAAATAGTTTTATTCTGTCATGTGATGGAAAAAGAATAAAGCAACTAAATTAGAGATGATCGTATGGAAAGATGGAAGTAACCATGAATTGTAGAAAGCAAAGATGGCAGTGACATTATTAGAACAAATTAAGAGCTTGCATTGAACATGTCATTAGAAAATTATGATGTTAAATTAGATGGACAACTTGTTTTAAGCAGAATGCGAAAAGATTGCAAAAGATCTAGAAAAGGCCATATGCGAGATTAGTGGAATGAAATTTGCTGGAATGATGTGGAGAAATGAAACTATGAATTGGAAGAGCTAGATTATCACATAGCAATGTTTGCCAGCCTACTATTTTTTTTCACCAAGATTATGCCACCTTTAATTATTTACTAAAGCTTACACTAGGTGACATCGCCATAATGAAAGAAAAATAGTAGCTAGGTTAAACTTGGAGAGTTTATAATGGTTGAAAATAATGATGGGGATGATTAATAGACAAGCACTGCTTCACAAGTTGAAAGAAGAGTTCTGGAATATATATAAAATAGGATATTTTTCACAGATCTATTATCATATTATTATGTTTTAATTTATGCACACATATTACATTGTGTTCCAGTAGATGTGTAACTACTTTATATATATTTCAAATGCAAGTGCGACTTAAAAATTACTTTTTTATAGTTGACAATTTCTACAGCAAGCTTAGAGGTTTTTTTTTTATATTGCCAGCCTTAGAAGGTGATTATGGGAAGTTATAGTGGTTTTAAAACAAAAAAATACTAAAAATTTTTTTATCCAGTTATTGCCAATTATGGTGAATGATAATTTCTCTTAATGTTCTCTGTAGTAATTATGAAAAGGCTTTCCCTGCAGAATATTATCAGAATGTGTTAACAGCAGATAAACCATAGTTTTTGGGCTTTTTAAGACTTTTCATTACTTCTACTTTCAGACAAACATTTCGCTTATTTATTTTATCAAAATTTAATACCGAAGACATCATAGTAAGATTCACTAATCTACATTCCATTTTAGTAATGCCTTAATTGTAAATATGTGCTGTGAGATAGCATGTCTAGGCTTGAAGTAAATATTTGTATGCTTTGATTTTTATGAGTTGTTACTGCTTTCTAATTTGTATGATATAGAAGAGAATTGTGTAAGATATAGACTGAGGATAATTTGAAGTGGATTGTCTCGCAATCTAATTCTCATTAATTAATAAATAAAAAAAAATAGAATGTAATCTGTTAATGAAAGATGCTTACATTATTTTTCTACTACAGATACCAGTGGACTATTCACTTTAAGTTCATTAAACTTATCTATTTGTAAGGCTACAAAAATTTAAAATAATGTGTCAAAGCTTCTCTTAGAGATTAAGAATACAGAAAAAAAGTTTTTTTTTTTACTGAGTATTATTAGTTTGATGCTAAAATTATTGGAAAATGTGTTATAAATTCAAACTTTTTATCAATTCTAGTTTGATAAATTTTTTAATTTTGGACTAAAAGTAAAACGTTTTTTTCTCTTATAAATATTAAATAATTAAATTATTTAAAGGTGGATAAAAAACTTAAGAATTTTTGAAATCATACAACAATTAAAAATACTGAACAAGGGCACATAGCATTTAAATAATTTAATTATATTTAATACCAGTATAATTTATATACTTGGAGTTTTAATGTATAGGGGATTTGAACACAGACTTTCAGGCTTCTTTCAACTTTCCACTCTATCTCATACAATCGATACATATGACCACACAGTGAAAAAAATAAATGATTTTCAATATATGTATTTCGTGCTGAACCAGCATTCATCAGTTGGTCAAGATCATAATTTCCCACATGACTGAAGAGCTGGAAGATGGAATATATTGAAGCCTGTCCATTAAAGTTTGAAGATTTGCTATCTTTAATATAAACCAAGCACTGATTATATATATGTATGGGCGATTATGATCTGGACTGACTGGTGAAGGCTGGTTCGGCACGAAATACATATATTGGAGATCATTTATCATCTTCATATGTGTGTGGTCATGTATATCAATTTAATAACTGAAACACAGGCTTATTATATACCTGTGTCTATATATGTAATATATAGGGTATATGAGCAGACTTTCAGACAACCCATCACTCTCCACTCTATCTAATAACACTGATACACTCAAGCACATATATGCTGAAAAGATGAATAATCACCAATATATGTATTTCATGCTAAACCAGCAATCATCAGTTGGTCCAACTGAAGGGAGCTTGAAAGTCTGTTAAAATCCCCTGTAATTACATAATTTAGTCATTTGCAATTTAATGTTCATTAATTTTTATTGTAATTTATCTTATCTATAACAACTCATTTCTCATGTTCTTTTATAGTTATGGACAATTTATATTAGCGTCAATCAATATATATTTAATCTTGTCAAAATATTTTTTTTTTATTGGCTGGGTGATAGTGGTTGGGAGGGACTCTTATAAGTTTATGGAACTATATTTTTACTTTCATGGATATTAATATGATTAACGTAAATTTCCAAATTTAAATTTTCATATTTTTTTTTAACAAATTTAATATCTATTTTTTAAATATATTTTTCTTAATCACTTGTTATTTGCAGTACATTTTAAATAAAGTATTCATTTCACAGCTATATTACTATTTTATGTTCCAATAATTTTAATAAAAAATTGTGGCTATTAAATGTGTATTGTTGAGCATATTTAATTTCATCTGTAGACCAAATTAAGTTTGAATACATTACATAATTCTGAAGTCAGATTCCTAAAGAATTATTTTAATAAACTCGTAAACAACATCCATTTTGTAATATTAACTTCATTTAACACAAAGGCAAAACTCTCCACGCAGTTGTGTCACCTAGTGCAAGCCAGAGTAATCAATAAAAAATGGTGATCATGTGATGTTAAGTGGTGTAATACCAATCCTTTCCAGTAGGATTATGGTGACTGATTATTAAAGCACCATAGACACCAAAATATATAGATGCTAAAATGAGTTCAGATCTTTATGACTATACAAACAAATGAGCTTGAATTGTAATCATTTTTATATTTTCATTTTGGATTCAAAGCTTTATAATTAACTAAAAAGATAAAAGGTAGCTGCTGGAGGGTTGCATTAAATCACATATGGGAAACCCACGGGCCAGATCAGGCCCTCTACTTCTTTTGATCTGACCCACCATTAATTATTTCAGTGATGTTTGTCTGATTCTTGGTGGGAGTAAATGTGTGTGTTCTATTAACTCACATTAATTAAGTCTTTCAATTAATTTATATTTTATATCTATTTAAGCCTTCTAATGTTGAAAATTTCAAAAATGAAGTTTTTACTGATAACCAAAAAAGCAGATGTTACATTGGCTGCATGTTATCTATAGAAAAAGTTAGAACAATGAAATATTAGATATTAGAATTTTATATTATTAAAAAAATGATATATTTAGAATTAGTTATCATCAAAGAAACAAAAAAAAAAATTCTAAAAGTTATTAAATTATTTGCTGTTATTAAAGTATTTTACCTACCATCTTTGTTAAAAGCAATTTTTTTAAAGCCAATAAAGGGACTTCCACTTTCTTATAACGTATTTTTTAAAAGTGGTCTTTTTAAAAATAAAATCTTTTCAAAGACGATCCCCTACTAGCGATGTAGCTTTTGGTTTAATAATAAGTCTTTTGCAAAAATATTGCATCATAATCATTAACAATTAATGAAAATCATATTTTTTGTCTTATTTGGTGGAAGAAAAATTTACAAATTTACACATCTTTTCAAGAAAAAATATTTTTGTTTTTCAGCAGTACATATATGTGTGAGCAATTTTTTTTTGAGAATGAAATAAAATAAATTAAAAATTTAGACAAGAATAATGGACAAAACTTGAAAATTCTATGCAATTATGCAAAAAGTAATATTAACATTAACATTGGTAGTCTCATTGTTGAAATACAAGGCCAATCTTCACATTAAATTATATTGTTGTTGTTATAAAATTTATGTATAGCTTTATACCAAAGCATAAATAAATGAAATATGAAGTAACTTGTTTTAATTCATTCAACATTAATTTGTAATATTTAATAATTTTGTCCGGCCTAGAGTGTCCATATTTCCACAGGGCTTTACCGGGACACACAACCAAAAATAAAAAAACTTTTAAGCCAATAAACATCACATGATCACTATTTTTTATGCTTGCTCTTAACTATTATTAAAACAGGCAAATTTCTATACGTATTGCCACTCAGTGCTAGCCAGAGTAATCAATGGATGCCAGAAGCCTTGTGCATAAAATCCCCATCTAGTATCTACCCATCCAATATCTCCAGACTAGTTTCTGGCTTGTGGCCTTTGTCAATGAGGCGCCTTGGATCTGAGAACCTTGGGATCTAATGCAACTCTCTAGCAGCCACTTTTTATCTCTACTTAACTACAAAACTATGAGACTTAAATTAAAAACATTATATTTCCAATCCAAGCTCATCAGCTTATATAGTCATATAGGTCTGAACTCAGTTCAGTACCCATACATTTTGGTGTCTTTGGTTCTTTAATAACCATAGTCACCACTATCCTATTAGGCAGGATCACATGATTACTATTTCTTATGCTTGCTCTTAACTGTTATTAAAACAGGCAAATCTCTCTATACGTATTGCCACTCAGTGCAAGCTAGAGTAATCAATGGATGCCAGAAGGTTTGTGCATAAAATCCTCATCTATTGCCTACTCATCCAATATCGCCAGATGAGTTTCTGGCTTATGGCCTTCGTCAGTGAGAAGCTTTGGATTTGAGAGCACTGCAGCTTTGGATTTGAGAGCACTGCAGCTAGATCTTAGTTTTATAGTTAAGTAGAGATAAAAGATGATTGCTAAAGGGTTACATTAGATCATAAGATCTAGCTGCAGCGCTCTCAAATTCAATGCTCCTCACTGATGAAGGCCACAAGCTAGAAACTAGTCTGGGGATATTGGATGAATGGGCACTAGATGGGGATTTTATGCACAAGCCTTCTGGCATCCATTGATTACTCTGGCTTGAACTAAGTGGCGATACATATAGAGAGATTTGCCAGTTTTAATAAAAACTTTATTGGAGATTACTGTATATTTAAGTACGAAATTAAAAAAAATCACAAAACATATAATTACATTTACATTACTAACAATATACTCATTTCATGATATAAACAAACAATAATTGTTTTTTTATATATATATTATTTATCAAAACAAAATCACATTTGCAATCACTTATTACTAACATATGAAAATAATGGTGAGCCACTTAAACTTTGAGAAAATTACTCATTAACCAATCAAAAAATTAATTATAAAATGTTAAATGAATAAAAATTATTTTAGTATAAATATAAAAAGTATAAAGTTAAAATTAAAAAAGAAAATACAAATGAGGGATTAAGAAAACCGGGACAATTATCTATCTCAAAAGAACAGGTCAAGAGAGATAAAACCGGGATGTATTGATACTTTGGTCTGGCCCTTGACTCTGGGACAATGATAATTTATCCCCAAATTAAGAAAAGTTGCCCATGCTTGCATTAGATCCTAAGAACTAGGTGCAATACTGTCAGATACAAAGCTCCTCACTAATGAAAGCCACAAGCTAGAAACTATCCTGGGGATATCGTATGAGTAGACATTAGATAGGGATTTTGTACACAAACCTTCTTGCAGCCATAGCTTGCACAGAATGGCGCAACTATATGGAGAGTTACGCTCTGTTAACATCTAGTGTAAGCATAAAAAATGGTGATCATGTGATGTTAAGTGGTTTAACTTCAAGTCATTGGGCAGATAAAAAATGGATTTTAAACATTGCCCCAGATTCTAGTGTTAATGTAAATATATTAGTAAAAAAAAAATTATTTACAAACAATGCCCATTTTCTGATATTAATTTCAATACACTGGCCCAGATGAAAAATGTCTTAGAAGTAATGCCCACCTTTTAGTATTTTAATTCATTGAATGAAATAAAAAAACGATATTATATTACAAAGTGGGAATTGTTTATAAGTTTGTTAAACTGATACTTTAGAAATCTGGTGAATTATAGCAATATAGTTGATCCTAGAATAAGTTTAAATTATGTCGACTATATCCAAAAAAGTTATTTTATTATTTTAATTAATATCAAAATACTTTCACTTTTTACCTTTTGATCTCTATTATATTATATACTGTGTTTTAAACAATTTTTGGTTTTTATTTTATTGTTTTTTACACATTAGAAAATGTTCTTTAAAGAGGAAAAAAAATCATGAATATTTTCCAAAGAAGAAAATGTTTTCAAAACAATCTTTAATTAAAATTCACAATGATTACTGTTGAAATGTTTTAAAAACAAGATATGGTCAAAAAAGTATCAATTATTTTTATTATTTTTATTTTTTTAGAATGAAACACCCATTTGTGGTGAAATAACTGAAAGCACTTTCGATGATAAAATCTGTTATACTTCAGTAAAGTTAAACAAAGAAGAATTCAGAGTTGGGGAATGCATCTTCTTGAATCGTTCATCATTTAAATTTAATTTGACATTAAATCAGTCTTCTAAGAAGATGCCAAAAAAGGAACAGGTAGAATTCTTTTTATTGTTTGTTAAACAACTAATTTATTTATAATAACTGATATTTTATATGAGGAATTAGAAGATGGTTGCCATTTTTGTTAAACTTCTATTAGGTGAACTTGGAATATTACTATAAATATAGATGTATTTATGCTACAACTGATGTTGTTAAATTCATCTTTTTACAGGGCTTTTTTTTTTTCCTTTTACGAATTATAAACATTAGATATTTTATTCTTATTTCAACTTTCTAAAGCTTTTTACCCCCTTTGATTAAGTAAATACATTTAATTATTAATTGGAAATGATTATTGATACATGTTTTTACATTTATTTTTATAATAATGAAAAATTGATAATTCACACCGAAAAAGTATTGATCAGGTTTAAACATTGCATCTACAACTTTTACATTTACTGAATAATAAATCATTTAGTTTGTTTTGTCCTGCATGATTTAGTTCAATGGTAGATTCAGGATATGGATTGTGGCTCATTTCTATCACTTCTGGCTGGAACTTCTTATAAATCCTGAGCAATAGACCATTTGATTTTATATTTGCTAGGTCTATGATTGTGGTTAGTGATGTTAGTCAAGTAGTAGTATTCATGTTGACCATAAGATAGCAATAGCTTACTACGACTTATTATAATAGAATTTTAATTATAATTTACATGTAGGTAATAAAATTATAATCATCTTTTACAGTTTTCCAAGGCGACATTTGTGTTTTATGTTATTCTATAATGAATGGAGAGATTTAGGAAGATAATTTGAAAAAAATGTCCATTTCATAAACTAATTAATTTTTGAGAGATATAATATAGATGAGAAAGTAACATTGAAATGTTATTGATAATTTGATTATTATATGTAAAACAGTAGTGAAAGTTTTATCAGTAAAAACAACTGGGACGTTACTTCCAAGTGATGTGTTTTCTATAGCTTTTAATTAAATTCATTTAGAATCCTAACTAGAGTAATCCCTTAAGATTATATAATAAGATTTAGTAATTATAGAAAGTTTTAGGTTTGGAGATTTTAAAGTCTTATTAATAGGTGAGCAGTATTTAAAAAATAACTACAAATATTGATCTTGGAATAATTATTATGAAGAATAGAGAAGAAGATGTAAATTAATATAAAAGTTTATCGGCTTAACGTTTTGGAAGATCTATGCCTCATATTCATAGCCTACATAAAATGTATAGTAAAATATATGCAAATATTCAAATAAGCTAGTACTACGTAGCCCATTTCTTCGAGATTTCGAAGCCAGTGTCTTTCCTATTTATAGCATTGATGTTTCCATTAATGTAAAATGTCTCCTTTATTTTTCTTTTGTGATCGTTTGCTTCTGAGTACAATATTATGGGATTGGCCGATGTGAAGTTGTGTCCAGATTGTTTAGCATGCTCCAAAAATACAGAGGTTGTGTTGTTCTTCTGAGCTCTGTTATACGTGTAAAGATGTTGAGCCAGTCTAGTGTTGATTGTAGCTTTCGTTTCACCATAATATAGAGCGTGGCATCTGGCCTGAGGGTAGGCAACGGAGTACACCACGTGTGGGGTGAATGATCGATCAATGTGGTCTTTAGAATTGTTAATCAATCTATTAGAATTATGGTGAAATGAAAGCTACAATCAACACTAGACTGGCTCAACATCTTTACGCATATAACAGGGCTCAGAAGAAAAACAACACAACCTCTGTATTTTTGGAGCATGCTAAACAATCTGGACACAACTTCACACCGGCCAATCCCATAATATTGTGCTCAGAAGCAAACGATCACAAGAGAAAAATAAAGGAGGCATTTTACATTAATGGAAACATCAATGCTATTAATAGGAAAGACACTTGCTTCGAAATCTTAAAGAAATGGGCTACATAATACTAGCTTATTAGAATATTTGCATATATTTTACTATACATTTTATGTAGGCTATGAGGATCCTCAAAAACGTTAAGCCGATAAACTTTTATATTAATTTACATCTTCTCTATTAAACAATTATAAGTAAGTGGTTTTTTTTTTTTTGTTACATAATATTGAGAAGTAAAACTATATTTATTATGGAGAATGTAATTATCATGTGTTTAAAGAAAAACACTCGAAGCTAAAAAAAACATATCTTAAGAGAAATTTAACGTGAACAGAATGTAGACCAAAAATAATTTTAATAAAGTATATAAAAAAATTGAAAGTAGTGAAATATTTATAACTATGGTCAATAATTAGCCAATTGTATTGTCATTATTTTGTATTATGATTAAACATAAATTTATTATGATAAATTGTTCAATGAGAAATATTTATCTTTTGTACCAGAAATTATTGATTCAAATTTGTTAACATATATTCTTTTACATATAATAAATGTTATTTGAATTATTCCCTATGTTTATTAGTCTTTGGGTTAAATCTTTTGTTTTTACTCTTGTTCATATGTAGACAACAAAGTTGATTGCTATTTAAAACTAACTCCAAACATAATGATATATGAATTGTGTGTGTTGTGGATAGCTATATTATTTTCTTTACAATTATTTAGATGATGTTAAAAATGAATTTTAGTTCACATACTTCACCTTCTTTTAAGTTTGCTGATGATAACTTCACACATTATACCTGATGGCCTGAATATTAATGACGATCATCAGGATAAAATTATCCCAGAACATTTTTATAACATTTAATATTATAATGGTCAAATATATATAACTTTGCTAACAAGACCGAGAGACCAGGCGACGCTCTCAACCACCATGCGTAGTGGTATCGCTACCCCTACGATCTTAGTTTAACCCTCTGCTTAGAATCCTAGTCTACTAGACAATTTTTATATAGACCTGTGTAGCTCAGGGATATGCATAGACTCTAACTTAACTAATTTTTAACTCTAACTATGGGATTCCGATCAGCAGTGATGACGATAATATATATAAAAGAACATTTATTAATAACAAATAATATAAATTACCAAGTTGGCTTTACTATGTACAGAGTGGGATCAGGGGCAGTATATTAGACCTTACACAAAGATAATCCAGGACAATGGTAATAGGCATAAGTAGC
Source organism: Epiperipatus broadwayi (assembly GCA_028023455.1). Classification (NCBI taxonomy): domain Eukaryota; kingdom Metazoa; phylum Onychophora; class Udeonychophora; order Euonychophora; family Peripatidae; genus Epiperipatus; species Epiperipatus broadwayi. The sequence continues at coordinate 3,098,082 of JAQFVV010012500.1, forward strand.
AAAAATGGTGTGTCTTATTATTTTATCCATGGGGTAATAAAATAATATTGATCAATAAATTATGGGTTATCATTAATTATATTTCCTTTCTTTATCTTATTATTATTAGGGGACTGTACTATATCCGAGCTAAATAAGATGTGACACGGGGTTATGGCTATATGTATAGGCGTAAACATAATAGGAGGGAATCTAAGAATCGCGGGACTGCATCTATTATGTATGGCTCATTGGCTATCATAAGAAACTGGATCGACTTTGTAATCGGAAAGTATGATTTACGAATGAAGTCCCAGGCTGCAAGGTTGCTCCTGCTTCTAACCAAAGGCTCACCCTAAGAGGAAGGTATATGTGTGATATACACTAATATTTGGTAGCTGGGATCTTCTGTCCCTCAGCTCTACCTAGCTCGATGATAGCATTTTATATTTTGAATTATTTGAAAAGAGCTCACCAGGCACATATACCGAATATAGCAGACACTGGATGCTCTGCGTATATAAATAAATAGTGAATCATGTCATATAGGAATGGAGAACCTTGAAGATAGTCCGTGATAACACACATCTCTTATGCAGTAATGCAATAATGGCTATAATAATAATAATCTTAAAATAATTCATGCCTATGTTAAAATTTAAAGTAGTGAAATATTTATTTAATAAGACAGCTCATATTCCTATGTAACACAATTATAGATTTATAAAACTAGTTTGTCTCTAACTTAATTATAGCTTTATTTATCTAGCTAACATATTATAATAAAGGGGAATATTAGTAACCCATAATAATTGATATTCAATCCGTTTTCTATCATATTAGATTAATAAAATATAAAACTTGCGGTTCGCTCTTAGCTTTTACTTATAGAGAGCGATCTTACATACAGATATATGTTGAGAACATGGATTGCTATTTATGAAGTAATTTAAGTAATAAATTGTTTACCTGTGGATAAACATATGTTAAGAGAAAAAAATCAATTTACCTATTTATTTACTACAAGTTTAATACGGGTGCACCTAAGGAAATATATATTTGTAAAAACTAAAATAATATCACTTGTTATCCTTCACTGGTTTTTCTTGGCAATTGTCAAGCAAAACAGCACAGGGTGTGTGCAGAAGAATACTAAAATAAATGTATTATAAAACTTAATTTTTATTGGTATATTTTCCACTCTTGACTTATTCTTGCTCCTTGATGGCCCTTGGGACGCTATGAAGAGATACAAGATGGTGTTTACATTTTTTAAAATTAATCTCTCCATTGTCCAATTTTTACAGGTAAATAAGATTAGATAAAAAAATGAAAATTAAACATTTTAGACCAATAAACTTTACATTATTAATAAAAATGAAATCTTTTAAAATATGAAAATTAAAGGCTAATATGCATACATCTATTTATGTTATGGTTAATAATGATTAAACACGCTTTTATATTTGGAATATTAATAATTTGTAAGATTTGCTGGCAGTTTCATGAAGTTGATCAAGTACTTGAATTCAGAGAAAGTCTATTTTTGGTGGATGCTGTACATTGACGGTCTTGTGGATCATTTTCACCCATCATGGCAATGAGTTATTAATACGGCAGGTAACTAGGTATTTCTGGATCAGCATTTGGGAACTAGAACACTGAACATTTCTGCAATCTCAGTGGAGCTCATATCACGAAGCTGCTCTTTCCCTTTTGCTGACATGGGAGAAGCTGACATACTCACCCATTCTAATAAGAAATTTTAGTAAGCACTTTTGTTAATAAAATCTTTTTAATAAACCGAAGAAGGAGCAACCTCAATAATACATTTTTAAGGGTTGCCTTAGGGAGCTTTTAATTATCATGAGCTGATTTAATCGATTTCCATATTTTTCCATTTAACTATAATTGCTTTTCCATTAATTTTTTCTGTAATTGTTTTGACTTCTGATTATTTCCTGTGTCCGTTTCCTGCCTTTTTGTCTTTATTTTTACTGTTAACACCTTTGAGACACGTTCTTGCCATAAAGGTGTCGAACCGTAATTATTTTGCTGATTTTTACTACTGATCTTAAATAAGGCACCAACTCTTACTTACTTAATGGATCATTTCCATTAACAAATCTTTTTCCTATTGTTTTCTTACATTATTTCATAAATAATTATTTATTTAACTTTAAATTTACTTTCCCATCCCTAGGTTTACTTTGAGCTTATTTCTACTTTAATATATTATACAATTACACACACACCAATTGTTTATGCATGTGAGTCCTATGAAAAATTAGAATTTAAGGGAAAGATGGAGGAATTAAAGAAAATGAAGCAAGCATATATACATCGCTTCAAAATATTTTTAGTTTTATGTAGCATTTGCATGTGTATGCCGCAAGAAATATTGATATATGCTCTTTTTTAATATTATGATTTGTGATTGCTGATTAATGTAAGATTAACAGTGTAATGCTTAAATCCAATTATAATGATTATTTGTTGATAATATGTGTTGCTTATGCTACGATTATTACTTACATTTACTTCGGATAATTTGATTCTTTTTTTATTGCATTCAGTAGTAATAACTACTTATTAGTACCCCCCCCCCTGCTCCCCTCCCCCCACATTTTCCATTTTATTTCCATACCATTAGAGTATAAAATGATATGAATCATTCATTTCAACTATTCATGTTGGTGAAAGAAAATATAATGGTATGGATAAATAAGAAAAGATTATATATAGATTTAGTTCAGACAAGTAAAAATGATTTTTTTTTTAGATTGATGAAGATTTGTATCCCGAGTATTATCGCAAAACATCTGATTACATCAAAGGAAGCAATCTGGATGTTCCAAATTCATTTCATGTAGGACAGATTAAAACAATTTTTGTTAAAAAAATAAATGGAAAGATACCCAATGAATTGGATATCAAATTACTTATAAATAAATTTTATCGGTAAGTTTACTTATTTAATAAAAGTTGATTGGAAAATTTATAATTATTAATTTGAATTCTTTTATAGTATTAAAGTTAAAGGACAGATAAAGAGCATCTTTTTTTGAATTTATTTAAAGACTCATCTCTGTTTAAGATTAGATAAGTTTGCATGCTAATATACAGTCTGCAAGTTTTATTGATCTATAAAGGACTTATCATAGGCTGAAGAAAAAGTAATCAATAAAAAATTAAATTATTTGCATTTATTTTTGAATTTATGACTGCAAGTGTTTATTAAATAAAATCAAGAAAATAATATATTTTGTAATAAAAAGAATTTATTCACTAAAGAAATATCAATTATTTAACAATATATATATATGTCATATTATTATTACTATTTGCGGGATATTCCGTGTAGTGAAAAAGCTAAATGCTGATGTCAGAGCATCCTCTTTCTCAAATCATAAGAATGCACGTGAGATTTAAAACTGTTTTTATCGTTTTCTTTCTCCTCATATTTAAATTCTATTGGTTGAGAAGTTTTAAAATTTATTTTCTCTTCCAATAGTTTCTTCCAAATGTTGTTAATCTTCTTTAATTCACACCTTTCATTTATGCTCTTGGGCCTTTTAAAAATCTCTATAGCTTCTCTTAGCAATCTCTGGTCATATTGTTCAATTTTTGCTAAAACATTTGTTTTTTCAAAATTGATATCATGATTTGTTAATTTTATATGAGAATAAATAGCTGATGAATTGGATTTTTCTCTCACTGCTAGAATGTGTTCTTCCTTTCTAATATGTATTCTACGATTAGTCTGTCCAATATATGTATGTGGACAGACCCTACATGGAATTTCATATACACCATGACACTCCAAAGCAATTTTATCTTTAGGATGTGGAAATATTTCACTAATTTTTTTATAAGTAGTGTAAATTGTGTGAATATTATTCTTTAAAATGTTACCAATTCTATCAGTTACTCCTTATATATATGGCAAAATTGTCTTAATTTTTGATGTATCTAAATCTTTTTTTTTTTGATATGTATAAGCCCTATTAATAATGTTGTAATTAAAACCATTATGAAGAAGCATTTTATTAGTATCAAAAAGATAAAAACGATTTTAAATCTCACACGCAATCTTATGATTTGAGAAAGAGGACGCTCTGAGGAAGGTACTTGATATTGTACTGAAACGTCAGCATTTAGCTTTTTCACTACTCGGAATATTCTGCAAATAGTAATAATAATATGACATCTTTTATCCGTGAAAATATTAGAATTAACATATATATATATATTCTAACAATACCCATACCTCTCACTAGATAGAGTACACTACGAATATACCTACGATATAGCAAACATATGTGCCCACACATTTATATTTAATTAAAATCGTTTTGACTTAAAAATTGTTCAAAACTTCTGGATTTGTTCTCATAACTGTAATATATTCCCAACGCGTATTTATGGTCATCCGAAGGATTCCAAGCACCAATCTTATACGAATATAAGAATTACGCAAAGTGAATATATTACCAACAAGAACACTATCTTATGTAATGTGAGAGGGGTTATGTGAGAGGGGTTTTTGGCCATAGGCTAGCTCAGTCTCATGATCGGGTGGCGTCACAGCCGGGAGTAGCTACGAATGGGGTTAAGAGTTTTTTTTTTTAAACACATAAAAAAAATAACTAAATGGATCTCCAAAGAAAATATCACAATAAGATTTGTTTTGAGTTTCATTATCAAATCAGTTTTATTAAAGACTTCTAAAGATCATTATTATTCTTTGATCCTTTAGATAAAAAATAAATAAATAATTCAACACTCTACTTTTCTTTCTATATTTAATATTATATAAATGTAATTACTACTCTGTCATTTCGATACGCACACGTACGTCATTCTTTCCAATAGATTTATCACACATAAATCAAGTAGTGAAGGTCGATACTAAGAAAAGTTTATTTCACATGACCTCTGACAATAATTATGTTATTCATGTCTGCAATTAAATAAGTCTTTAAGAAAATTTCATTAAGTTAACTTAGATTGTCACCTTCACTTTTTATAAACGGTAAAAATTTCTTTCTCATAAAAGAAAAGAAAACTCAGTACTTAAAGTTCTTTACCTGAAGTTCCCCAGGGAATTAGTGGAAGCAGATTTATTTATTTTAAAGAGTTCCATTTATCACAGGTAATAACAGGTAATTCAATGCGAAGGTTCCTCATGTTCATGTCCATTTATGTCCGTTGGTTGACGAGGTTCAGCTTGGTTCCACGTTGGGAATTATGTTTTATTCCGAGGCATCTTGGTATTATTTGGCGAGGCAGCTGCAGTTGGTTGGAATTAGGAGTTTGAATCCGACACGTATGTTCTTACCCCGACATTTCTTTTGGATCCGCCATTATGTAAGAAAAATATTAAAACTTTTAATATTCTGGATTTACGATTTTACTGTTCACGGCTGTAACTCTGCAGGGCCAAGACCAAAATGCATTGTGGGTGACTCTCTTTTATAGCCCCCTACATTTGTTCTAGATGTTTCTTTTGACTTCACTTCCTGTTTCCAATGCTGACTAACCAGATCTAGTTGACGTGTGAAAACTTTTATCATAGCTTTTATTGTACATAAAAGAAATTAAAATGTCATTTCTGCGGGAAACCTCTAGTGTTTTAAACGTGAAACAAAAATCTCGTTTCACTCTTTTCAACTACTTAATCCATTCATACACACATTTGTCACACGCACATATACATCGTTTCAAAATGACAGAGTCCCTCCTCTGCCTTTGGGTATTTGTAACCACCACCACGTAATAAAAATTAATATTATATATCTACATATATGTTTAAATACTGATTAATAATATTATTTGTGACTGGGTTCGAACCCATTCTGTCACAATATATATATATATATATTGATGCAAGTAAAATATATGTGGAAATGCAAATCCACAACACATGCTTACATTATTTTTGAATTTACGATTACTAATGAATATTGCATATTACTTTCATTTAACTTCTTTTATTTAATACACATTTTTTATTGCAAAATTATTATTTTCTTATTGAGTTTATTGATTATTCTCTATCGTCTGAGTTATTGTCAACAAAGTGTGAAATATTAGGACATTTTAAAAACTCGTAATTGATTTACCAACATCTAATATTCAATGAGTACGGATCTTTTTTTTTTTAATTGTAGGCCTGAAGATACTCACCAAGGGAAACAAAGCAGCCGTGAAGCAGATTTGAATCTTCTTTATTGGAGTGATGAAGGTAATGCTCATTTAAATTTTAATAGATATTGTTTATTTTAAATACACTCTTACTTGATCAAAGTAGTTGTAGCTTCTTCAATTATACTTACTAATATATATGCTCTGCACGGTTTAGTGCAGATTTTGGAACCTATAATTCTCGGATCAATTTTATTTCTGTTGTTTCCAGAACTCGAACTTCTTAGGAATTACCGAGCAATAAAGCTGTTCAGTTATTAGTATTACTAATGCATATATAAACCTCATAAAAATATAATAACATTAATTTTAACTTATGCCTTCTATAGAAATTAATGTTAGTAATATTTTTACATTTTTATGTGGTGTTAATTAATAATTTACATGTTTAAATGTTTACTTGAAAGATCATTTTAAAAAAAATTGATTGAATAATTCTACTTTGTTATCATTAAGCCAATATTAAGGGATTTTTAGTTAAATAAACACTAAACTTACTTAATTTTTTTAGGCTTATCAATTTTTCTTTCAGGTAGACTCATAATTTATCTAGTTAATAATCTAATATTGATTGTATATAGAAATATAGCTTCTTAGTTAGTTATAACATAGGTGGAAAATCAGGATTATGAAATTACAAAAATTTATTATATTTTAAATTTCACTTTGAAGAATTAAATGTTGGCAAAATTCTTATCATGCATAATATTTATTATATTTAGACAGTTTATTGAGTCTTTATAGAAGTAGAAGGAAAGAAATTACCTTTTACTAGATAAATAAAAAATCCTGTATTATTATATTTTGTGTATTTTTGGATATTTTTTGATCATTTAAATAATGCATAAACAACAATTTATGTTTTGCCAAAATATTTTAACATTGTTAAATTTTGGATTGATACATAAACAATAATAGTTTGTACGTATTAATTATGCCAAGGAGTTCATTTAGACAGATATGTGTAATAAGAGTATTCTTCCAACTACTAATATGGAACTTTAAAATAAATAGTTTCAACAAATGTTCAATTTAATTTTTCAAGATAGCATTAGAAATATAAATAAGTATGCAATTATGACAGGGTTTTAAGAAATTTAATTTTGCTTCTTTTAATTATGGTATACCATCATGATTATGATTCTATAAATGGCCAATGTAGAAGTAAGTGTTATTGTTTAGTTTTGGTGATTTTAGTCATTGTATCACTACGGTCTCCTGCTTCTTGACTGGGAATATAAACAGAAGTTGTCATATACAAAGAGAAAATATTACTCTAAATCAAATTTTTCTTTGTTCAGAGACATAAATATAATTTGTGAAGCTTATTTTACTTACATGATTGATGTACTAATATGTGGGCTTATTTGCAAGTAGATCTATCATAATTACAGGTACACCCAGGCTATTATGTAATGTTGCATTATATAATTGGCAGCCCAACATATTATAAAATAATTTTATCATTATTATATATATTGTACTTTTCACATTACAGTCAGTTCTAACTAGCATAATTCAGTATACAAATAAAATAGCTATTTTATGTAATTAAATATGCAATGTAGGATTGTCAATGTTTTTATTTTATTTTATTTAGAGACTATTGTTGGTCTTACAGATGTAGAGGGAAAGTGCTATGTCACTTTTAGTGAAGATCTTAATGAGTCTACTGATGAGTGGGCAAGCAGGGGTCCCTTTCGTTTTTATTTTTCTATGGTAAGTTATTTTAGATTGTGTAAAATTTAATGTTGTAAATATTTTTCAAATATATCATAATTTTAGTACTCTTTTTAAGATATCTATAATCAGTATAAGAATCATCCTATCATACTAATGGGGGGGGGGGGTTATAATTGTACTGAGTATAAAAATCCACATTGCTAATTTTTGAAATGTATATGTGCTTAAGAAACAATTTTCTATAGATATTGAAAATTTTAATATCCTTATGGAACTAATGCTTTGAGTATTTTAGATGGTAATATTTATGAACTCTCAAATTAAAAAAAAAAAAAACAACAAATGATAGAAAATTTTTTTTCCATTCTAATGAAAAGGGTTCAAAACATGAAAACTGTTAAAAAGCTTCAGTTGCTTGGATTTTTTTTTTTTTTTTGAAATATCAACTTTTTGGTCTTTAATTGTGATGAATTTGCAATATGTGAAAGAATTAAAAAAAAAAAGCATGTGTCCCTTTGACTTTATTTCTATCAATTTTTTTCATTTATTACAACTATTTTGTTAATAATAAGTTAGTCATGTGATCAGTATTACTGATGAAGAAACAACAGACTAATTACGTTTACTTCAAATATTGGAAGTAATTTTAATTTTAAAAATTGAAAGTATTCAGAATTATACTAATATCTTCTTTGAAACGATTGATTTTTTTATGGTTAGTTATTACATTCAAATATCAGCCTTTCAAGCTAATTGTGCATGCGCTTTATGCGAGTGTTATAGAATGTAATACAATTGTAAACATGCGCTATATAAAAATAAATGCTTATTTACATATGGTTAGTTATTGTAAATTGGTGAAATTTATAGAAAGTTTGGGATAAAAATAAATTCTTTGAATTTTAAACAATAAAAATGATAGATGGTAGCTTAGCAGGAAATTAAACTAAATTTGGAGTCAATTTAAGAAAAGGATAAATCCATTTGGAGAATTAGTAAAAAAAAAGAAATATTTGAAGACATTTGAATGTGAGAATGAACAATCAAAATTGGAAAATATGATTGGTATTATTGAAATGTAATAAGAGTAATTGAAAAGGGATTATGTGTATGAAGGAAATTGCATTGTTTTAAAATTGCAACTTTACATTTTATTAAAATGCCCTAGAGGTAAATATTACCATAAACCTGGAGAATTCAATATAGAGGCTAATCTGATGAAAGATTAAATTAGTAAATAAAGAAAATAAAAACTATGTTGGTAAGATAGAAAGAAAAAAAATCAGATAATAAAGTATAATTACAAAGAAAATTATAATAATAGAAGAGGTTAAAACCAACTTTTCAAAAATTAAGAATGGAAAACACTAGAGAATTAGATGATCTTTCAGATGAAATATTTTTAGGATTAAGCTAAGATCTCATTATTAATAATGTGGTTGCAAATGAAAAAAATATTTCAGAGAATTGGAAGATTATTAGAGTATTGATTATTTGTAAAAAAAAAAAAAATAGAAATAAAACAAACTAACTCCTTCTTTTTAAAACTTGTTTTTTATATGACTATTACATGGAAAAAAAAAAAAAATCCAACGTTTTGACTATTTTATATAGTCTTTTTCCATGTAATAGTCATATAAAAAAGTTTTAAAAAGGAGTTACTTTGTTTTATTTCTATTTTGGATTTTATGAACTATTTTGAAAAGAAGAACTATGTGCTTGATATATTAAATTATATAATTTGTAAAATGAAATGAAAAGTTGAGATTACATAGAATAATATCAATTATGCATATTGATTATTGCAAATCAATTTAAGATATGGATAAACATTTATAAAATATTAGAAATACATGGGAGAACTAGAAATGGTAGAAGAATTGGTGATCATTCTCTTGCATTGACTCTAGATTATATGGCAAAACATTAATTTTATTAGATTCTGAAAAAAAAAAAAAAACATAACTAAATGAATAGGCAAAGTTATAGTTTAAGTTAGAAAAAATAGGATTAGAAAAATGTTTATTACAATATTGGATAATTAATATAAAAACATTTTAAATATATTAATGAGGATGTAAATAATTTTATGATTTATCAAATATGTAACACTATTTCATGAATGATTTAAATCTCATATATTACTAAGAAATAATTCAATGGGAATTTTGATTATAAATTGTCTTAATAAAATAAGGAACATTTTATATATGTATATACATATTATCATTGTCAATCATTATCAATCCACTGCAGGATGAAGGTCTCTCCAACTTCAATCCAATTTCTCCAATCTATAGTCTTTCTTCTCCACATCACTCCTGCTCCCTTTTTTTTATTTCATCCATCCACCTCATATGTGGTCTTTTATAAGCTCTTGGAATCCAGTTTGATTTCAATTGTCCATCTACTATCTCTTCTAGTAATATGTCCAGCCCAACTTCACTTGAGTCTTTTAATTCTTTCAATGATATCAGTAACACCTGTTTGTTCTCTTACTATGTATCATGTTTTTGATTTCTTCTGTCCTAACATGCATCTCTCCATACTTCTTTGGTTGGTCTGAAATCTCTGTATTGCTTTTCTATTAAGTGTCCAAGTCTCAGATTCATAAGTAAGAACTGGTAAAACATTTATTAAAAACCCTTTCTTTTCAAACACATAGGCATATTTCCTTTTAGTATCAAGTTATTTCTACCAAAAGCACTACAAACAAGTTTAATTCTATGATGAATTTCATCTATTATATTTCCATCTGTATTAATAATCTGAGCACGGTATTTTTAACTGTTAACTTCTTCTAACTCATCATAATCAATCTTTATTTTCATATTTTGAGAAAATCCATTGAACATTACTTTAATCTTTTTAACATTTACCTTTAGTCCTACTTTTTTACTTGCATCTGATAACTCTTATATTTCCTGAAGCTCTAAAGCATTTATTTGCAAAAATACTTACATCAAATGCATAATGTAAGTTACTTAAATAATCTCCATTTGCTGTAAAAAGTTTTGGAGATCTGGAGTCACACTGTCTTACACCCATCTCACTGTTAATCTTTATAGTATCATTATGTAATCTAATTGTTGCTGTTGCATTTTTATAAAAATTCTTCAGAATATGACAATATCCTGGGTCTATACCTTGATCCAATGCTTTAATCACAGAAGAAATGCTTAAAGAATCAAATGCTTTTTCATAATCTACAAATCCAAAGCATAATGGCAACTCATATTTATTGGTCCTTTTTATAACTTCTCTCAATACTTGAATATGATCTACTGTACTAAAACCACTTTTAAAACCAATTTGTTCTCTTGGTTGATTGAAATTCAATGTTCTCTGTAGACAAGTTATAATTTAGATAATATAGTACAGTAAATAATAAATAGTCTTTCAGAAAATTTATACAAAGATCCAGTGATTCTGACATGACATTTTGCACTTCTGAAACATTCAAATTTGCCTATGCTTATTTGTGGACCTGTCATAAAGGCAGAGGAACACAGAGAGTGTAGATTGCACAATGAACTGTAGAAAAATACATTTTACCATTAACAAGATGAGATTAAAAGCAAAAAACATATGAGTGAGAGACAGGCACATATTTGTGACGTCATTGTGAGAATATAAGGCTAAACTGGGCTAGAAATGCTACTTAGAAGAAAGGACAATTGAAGTTTTAAATTACATCTTAAAAAATTTCTATTAGATACAATTTTCATTACTTTTATATCACCTGGTGTAAGCTTCAGAAATCAACTGATGATGGATGGTGATGGTTAATAAATCTTTCTCCAGTGCTGCCCTATGGCTTTAAACAGTGAGGAATTTCTTGGATTTTTTTGAACAATGCACTCTGGAACTTTTGGATCTAATGTATTTTTCCTCTACCAGTTATTTTTTGTTATCAAGCTATCAGTCCAAATTGAAAACTTGTTAATTTTTTTTTAATCCAAGCCTATTTGCATACATAAAGAGTAGCAATGTGGAAGCAACAGTTGTGAAGATTTGTTGGCTATGTAATGTCTTAATGATTTTAGGAATAATTACCTTCATACTATTCCAGAATGACTAATGTTGGCTGGCTTGAATAGTTAATGGTTACTTCATAGTATATTTCCAAATTACTTTCTGGCTTATGGTCTTTGCCTTTAAGAGGCTTGAATTTCATGCACTCGGACATTCTATATTTAATACATATTATATCCTGCCATCATTATTTTTTTTTTTTTACCAAGAAGCTAATCAGAAATTTAAACCAACTTGATCGACAATTATTTAGATCTGACACTATATAAATATAATTTATTGTCCCCAGTTTTGGGTTCTGGAATAATATGAAGGGTATGGTTTCTATTAGTATATGTTAAATGGAATCAAAGATTGTAATATGATAATTGTTGATTTATTTTAAAATATTTCAAGTGATGTAAAAGAGACCACATAGGAAATGAAATTTCATGAAATGATGGAGAATTAAATTCAGAGACCTTCATGATGATTATGATAATTTTCAATTTATGATGATAATATGTGAACAGATTTACTTCGTCATAAAGTGTTATCTACGCAAGAAACTCAGAGGAAAAATAATTATTTAATTATAAAGTAGACATATTTCCATTAGTACCTGCTTATGGCTTCTATTAGTGAGGAGCTTGGACCTAATGCTTCTGGGCATCCTACATTAATGCATATTCCATTCAACTGCTATCTTTAATTTGTTTTTTAATAGTCTGAAATTCAAAAACTCTTAGTATCTTTAATCAAAGTTTACTTACCCTAAATATTTATATGAACCTGACAGTAGATTCATGATTATAATTTTGTGTTTTCAATTTTATAATCACATAAAGGACTTATTTACTTTTTAGTCTGTTTATTTCATACTTGAATGTGGTATTTATACACGAAATTTAGTGGGAACTTAATTACATTATTTAGTGATTCTATCAGGAATATACAAGTACTACTCTTATCAGTTTGTAATAGATCATACTTTTAGACTTCAATTATCACTTTCTTTTTTTTGAATAAATACTGATTACAAAATTGCAGGTATAAAAAGTTCCATTGTTAGTTGTATTTATATGTTGGACTATTTCCATCATCTAATATTAGTATTGAAGGTCTTCAGAAAAATTCCATTGTTAATATATATACTGTAGGGTATTGAGTTCAAACCCTACATTACAAATCCCAAAAACCTTGGAAGGAAAGTGGGAGGCATATTTTTTTTCTATACTCAACTGATTTTATTAGTGAAAGAGGACAATACATATCTTTTGAATAGTTTGATAGCTATATTTAAAAATTAAAGATTAAGCACATATAAACAGATGTCTGTAGTTGTAGACTCTATAAATCATTTTTCTGAGTCAACTTATTAACTTTCTATATTTCATGTATATCTAACAAATTATAATGTTTTTTTCTTAATAATACTTTGATTGTAATATTTTTTCATTGCTAATTTATTCTGTGACTAATACTAGTAATGTTAGTATTCTGTAGCTTTCAGATTATTTAGATTATTTTCAATAAGCAAGTTTTGTGTACTTGAATATCTGTGTGAATGCATGTGTATGTACAATCACTAAAGCATAAACATTTACAGATATATTAGATATTAATTCTTGTTAAGCACAATGTCAGCACGTAATATTTATATAAGGCTATAACCTTAGTACATGCACATTTGGTGCTTAATTTTATTACAAGAAAGATCTCTCCAAATCTTAATGCAAGATTTGACTTTATAAAGATAAGATTTGCCTATATAATTAGAAAAATAGCCTGAAGATAAGAGTGACCGCTCTTTATAAAGTCCAATCTTGCCTTAAGATTTGTAGAGGTCTCTATTGTAATAAAATTAAGCACACAAGGCGCGTGTACTAAGGTTATAGCCTTATATAAATATTAAATAATTTTGTATTTTCTGTGTAAAAAATTGTCTTTCTTATATATTATTTAAGTCCAATTTTTCTTATTTTATTTGAAAGGGTTAAGGATTTCAATCTAATGTCAAAGTTGAGAGAGAAAGATAAGTTCAACAAATGTGAGGAATTTGAGGGGGGATAAGGACAATATCTCATTAGTAAGTTATTAAAATTACAAAGAGAGCCAGGTCTTTGGACTGCAGCTGCACTGATAAAGTATAACTTATAGATAACTGGGTGTTCCAATAACAAAATGTGTGTAATGTCATCAAAAGGCTAGCACATATATAGTCTGAAAAATAAGACATTTGAGCTTAATAAGTCTTATTGCCTCTTAGAAGCCACGCATCATTTTTTTTTTCTACATACAATGGAGGAGTAGAAAAGATATTTTGTTTCAGAGTGTCTTTGTGGTGAAACAATAAGGTTTGCTTTACAAATCTTTGTTTCACCTTTTCTCACTTCTTTCCTGCCCTCATACCCTATTTTAAACCCCAACGTATCGTAGTGTGTCTGTACTGTGCTTATATGCCAAAATCCTGCCTAATTTAGACCATAGGTATTAATGCTCGTGTGATATATATATACCCAGAATCCCTACATTAATGATTTATAAATCATATGTACACGAATTGTGACAGTCAGATGATGTATGTTGGTTTAACCCAGTTCGAATACTAAGCGAAAGTACCTCGAGGCCACCCATATGTGAGATATTAAATCAAGAATACTATGACCTCTGCCCTATTCGCCTATTCTCGAGGCTAATTACGAACCAACATTATCTGAGCCATACATAAATTATTTTTCAACCGGCCAAGCTTAGCATCAACGATAGAGACATGGACGGGAACACCTACGGAGCTAAATAGTTAAATGTGCAACAGTACTAAGAAATATGTGTTTTGCGTGCCTGGATCATTGAAAAGTAAAATAAAGCATTTAAAACAAAATTAGCAAACTCAACCTTGTTAGTTAAATAAGATATTTAATTAATGGCTTTAAAATATTAATAATGACTTAATGGCCTCCGCTATTCCCCTAAATTAATGAAAAACTAATTAGATAATAAAACAGATTAATATGTTTGTGGTCTAAATCTTTTCTTCCCAATTTTATTAAAATTGTCAACTCGAATCTCCTCGATAAAGTACAATAATAAAAAACTTTCTCAAAGCATTTTCTAATTGCTTTGCGCTAAAAGCAGACAGTTTAAAAATTATTTAAGACGTATATAGCTAAATCAGATATACGTAATAAGCTACTGGCGGACAAAAGAGGCGTTATCGAGGAGATCAAATTGGCAAATAAAGGAAACCTACTCGTATGGAATTTAGAAACATAAATAAAATTGGAAAGAAATTTTAAATGAAAAAAATTAACTTTTAAACTTAACCGCAATGGAATACAAAATATTTACACATGTTAGTAATGAAGAATAGCGAAGGAAAAAAGATTAAATATAGATAGATGATCACATATATATATATTTAAGACTAGTCTAATAAAAATGGTTACATTACAAATATCATTAAATAAAACAATTTATAATATAATTCAATTAAGAAAGGTATGAACAAAAGGGTAGAAAGTAAATAGTTCACTGGAGGAGAGATATGATTACCATCCTGGTTTCTTAGTCATGTTTCCTACGGCGTTCGTGGCTTGATCCGACCATCGGTAGGTATTTGCCCGGACAAGGAAAGTGGAAATAAATAGCATGCTTTTATGAAAAGTCCTACAGACATGGCACAGAGTTCAGATTACTATTGGGTGGATACTAAGGCATTTTGATGGTATTTAGGAACCTCGGCGATAGGCAAAGCTATTTATTTGCCTAGCCAAGCATAGTAGAATCCATCAAATTCATATGACTTTTAGCTTGAGCATGTTCAAACTTCTCCATGATTTTGAAGACGACAGTTGTCTAACTTTTTGGAATAAAATCTCCACAAGCAAAATCTGAAAGAGTTCTCCAAAGAGAAATCTGAATGCCAGCAAGAAAACTCTGAATAATCTAGTCTTTTGTTCACTCTCCTATTTATATATTTTTTTGTAAGCTACCCTCTATTGTTTGTATGATCTTAGATCTTGATAAGCCCACCCACACGCTCCTTTGTTTCAAGGTAACATTTTCTAAAAATAACTTACTTTTTTATTCTAAATTTCTTTCTTTAAAGTTTGAATTTTATTAATTAAAAAAGAAAGAGAAAGCCATCTTTAATTTGCCTTGAATGGGCTAACTAATTACAAACATACATTCTTTTAGAAAATGTTGGTGGGCTTATCTCAAAATAAAAATCATACGCCATATTTTAACAAGATTTTAACAAGAAAATAATTATTTCTTTTAATAATATAAGCATTTTATTTCAGCAGAATTTTGCATTAACTCAAATATATACGCTTGACGTATATATATGTTTGACTAATAGGTTTTACAAGTAATTTTTATTAACTGAAATCTAATCTTAGAATGGAATTTATTTAAAACAAAATATTTAAATGCAATACAAATTATATAAACGTAATTACTTTTAGCTTTAATGCAAAACCCTGCTGATATTGGACTATAAACTTAATTCAGGTCTAAGTTTATAGAAGGCTGTGAAGCATGGATCGGACTTCAGATCCATTGCTTCAGTATACATATTCATTTTAAAAAGTAAATTATATAAGTCGTATTTACACACATACTTCGATAATATATTTTAAAACTTAGGTAAAAATAATATTTTGTTGTTTAAAGTTATTTTGTTTAAATCTATTTATTTTAGAAATATTACATTCATAATATTTGCTTTCATTTAATTTAAAATAATTTTTAATTTTAAATAGATTTAAACTTTAAGAATTTAAAGAGTAAATAATTTTGTTATTTTACATTTTATAAAAATCATGCCATAAATTTTATGTAGAAAGTAAATGGGGGTTGGGAAGAGAGAAATAGATTTGATTAATGAGATTTCTAAAATAAATTAGTGGTTTAAATATTTGATCATCAAGATAAACAACAGATGTTCACTTTGGTGTTTTTTTTAATTAAAATAAGTTAAAAACAAATTTTAATCCGAATATCTTAAAAGTAAAGTTAATTATAAAACCCTGTTGTATTAGATATTATGGATAAGTTGCAGCATTGTTTTAGCATTTATTTTGGAAATGATTGTTACGCCATGGGGCAGGGCTATTGTATACTTCTTGGATATATAAAGCTGGATTTATTGTTGAGTAAGATTGATTTTTATATTTAAAGTGAATAAGTTAGTGGCCATTTTATAGATTGATTTTTATATTTAAAGTGTGTAAGTTAGTGGCCATATTTTAGATTGATTTTATATTACTTGCTGAGTGGCCATATTTTGAGAAGTATATTTTTATTAAAGCTGAAGTTCGCTGAGATTTCAAATTTATTTGTTTATTACAAAAAGCTCAAGCCAGCTCTATACCATTAGAGAACTATACTTACTAGTTGTTGCCAAGTGAAAGTAGAATGTCTGAGTAGAGGCCGATGGGATGGCTCTCTTCCTTTTCGGAAATGGTCATCTGTGGCTTGTCACACCATCTGATGACCTTTACCTAAGAAGACCTACTGTAAACTGCTGTTGCTGAAAATATAACCTAGTTTGATCCTAGACTAAGGAAGCTGCCATAAACATCCAAATAAATGCTGCTGCCATCAAATCAGTGAAAATAAAGTCTCCAATTCAAGTTAATCGAAAACAAAATGCGTCCATTGAATGCCCCACTTCTCGTATTAGGTAAATTAATTAACCCAAGAGCTCTTGTGATATATTCCCTTCTCATAAAGATATAGCTAAATTTTAAATGTATTTCATATCATAAAACTACTTAATTTTCTATAATCTTTGTAATCTAACTTGTGTGCTTTTCTCTCTATTTTTGGGTTAATATTTTAAATTTTGCTAATATGTTTTATGTTCTTTCATTATGATAATGTGCCTGGAAAGTCATCGAACGAGCAAATCACTTCTTTTCCCCTTTTGAATTAGTATGTTGCCATATTCTTGCGGATTAATGGTAAAATTGACCCTATATATTAAATGTCTTGTAAAATCGCTTGTTCGAAGGCTACTTTATCTCATATTTTATAATCGTGTAAATAACCGTCTTTTAAGAAAGATATATATAAATTTTTAAAATATAACGTGAGGATATGTGCGAAGTTAGTAAGTGAACAATATAAATCAAATAGAGAAATGCATGATTACATACAATCTCATGAATCCCTGTTTAATCATGCATTCCCACTTCATTTTTCTTAAATATTATCACTTATTTTATTATAATTTTACTTACTGTTGTAACGTTTATTTATATACGTTGCAAATATATTGGCATTTGGTAGAAGCTAAAAAAGTAAATTTAGATTTTTTTTTGATTAGTATAATTTTTGTTAAAACGTGCAATGAAAGTTAAAATTGTCATTCTTTTTTTTTTTTATCTAATTGGAAATAAAAATTGGAAAGAATAAATGACATGCAGATTACTAATCCAGATAAATTAAAAGACTTCCAAAAGTATAAGCTAAAAAAAAAATATTTTAGCTAATTAAAGATGGAAGAATAATGCTAAAAAAAATTAAGACTTTGTAATTATAAATTTAAGAGAGAGTGTACAAGATTATTATCTTATATGCTGATAAAAAGACAAAAGAGTGCACAGAAGTTTCATAAACTGGATCACGATTTAAAAAGGAGAGGACAACTTCAATCTAGGTCTTCTCTTTAACTTCTAGTTATGTCTCTGAAAGTTGGAGGTTTCCGCGAGCATAACCTGTGGCAAGAAATATACTTCTACACAGGTATGCCCCTTGCTGTACCAAGCTGTCACGCAAGCATGGAAACGGGACTTGTGAAGACCGCTTTTTGCAATAAAAGGGTCACTACAACCGTGCCTTTTCTCCAGCTATAGAATGGAACAATAATGGAAGACGCCGGCAGGAGAGACCAATGGAAATTCTCTTGATCTGGGATCCCATAAACCTACATGAACTTACCGGTAAGTTAAGAATAAATTTTCCTGATAGTGACTTAAAAGTTTGCAAACAATTATTTATCTAAGCTTAGACTACCATCCTGATATAGACTTTTCTTTTCGTATTCAAGGGATTTTCTAATAAAGAATTTTATACAAGATCTTGGGACATTATTAAATTGCTTAATCTAACTGTTTTTGTTAATCGATTCATTATCTGGATTAGTGTGTGTGTACTTTCCTGTTTAGTTAATTCATAATTTAACTTATAAATATTTTTAGTTTGTTAGAATAAAAGAGATTGTACTTTTATCAACCTTTTCATTGTGCATGATTAATAGTAGTTATTATTTTTTTTTAGTATTAAATTTATTATTAGTTTAATAAGATTTAAAACGGAATTTACCTTGCCAATATGTTTAAACAAGCCCAGGAATAATAATCAAAAAGGAGAAAATAATTCTCGTTACGGTATGATGCAATACCGATTAGTTTAAAAACATATTTTTCTTTTTTGTTTGCCAGATGCTATGTGACGGTTCAGTGGGTTCTTGCAGAACTCTGGTGCCTATCAAATAAATTAAAAGCTGATCTCGTTGATAGCATAATTCTCAGCAATTACTAGGCCGAGTTGATCAGGAAATACAGCTGTGTTTTTAGGATAGAAATACAACTTTCTTCTTTTTTGACATAGCTTGATCAATTCGCATGCAGTTTATATTAGCGTGTAGAGGCCTAGCCAAACGGAAAACGTTATATTGTTAAGAGCCAAATTTGAGGTCAAGAATGTGCAAACTTTCTTAAAATTATTTAGGAATTGATTAAGCACCTTTGCTTGACTTGCGTCATCCCTTTTATATAATTGTTCATGTATTATATTGCGTGTTACCAATGTAAGGGTATTGGGTGTTTGAAATCTGCTTTGATTTTTTCAAGGGACATATTTCTTGTGGTTCCCAGAGAGAGTATGTGTTAGAAAACCATACCTGGGAATTTTACGCATGAGTCACTCAGTCATGGAGTTACATGGTAGGATTGTGACAAAACCTTGCATGTATTTATGGTGAGATGCCATCCTGTCAGCTTTATTTTAATTTTATTATTTATTTTACAAAGCAACGCAGTTCCAACATACCGCACTCCAGCCTGTACATTAAACCTTCACTGGTACTACCAATCTCTTTTAATATAATTTTAATATTTCATTAGATTGCGCGTCTTAATCACTTCCTTACCTTATAGCTCAGCTAGCTTTCATCCGCACTATTCTTGAAGTCAATATATGTTCTTTTATCAAACATTAAATAAAGAAATCTAGTTAAGCAAACACTTATTATATTCGCTATAGGCCTCGTATGTCTTTGAAATCAACCTTTCTTCACCCAACTGTATTTTTGCTTAAGCATATTATCGTAATATTATATTGCATTAATCCAAGGTAGAGAGTATATAATATTAACAAGCCATTATTGTAAATGTAAATGGCACTTCTTTTAAATTTTTTTTTTTTTATGATTAAATGGCACAGTCTGGCTTATCCAGACAATGCCATATTTATAATGTTAAATTAATTAACCACATTAAATTTGAATCATTTTGATATTACTTATTTATTTTCTGCGATTCATATCATTACCTCTGTCTATATCACCTTTTATATATATATTTTCGACCATCCATAGATGTTAGTTAGCAAACCTAATGATGTATTTTAATATAGAGTCTCTTGCTTCTCCCTGACCATCATCACTGGCCGGAAATTATGCTATCAGTAGTATCAGATGCGTTGTCACGTAGGTGGTGCTGTGGAGAATAGTCTTTGGATTTGAACTTGGGATTTTTGGGAGGCAACCCCTCCTAGAGTGTTGAGTTTCATGTCTGGGATTTGAATTCTGCAGCGTGTTAATGAGATACACGAATCTGATCGTTACATTGGCTACCCAAGGAACTCTTTGCACGTCAGAAGAGTTAAAATCTAAAAGGAAAGCAACAAATAACATTCTATAACTGATCTCCAAAGTCCAAAGAAGACTTCGAACCCTGTCGTTGTTTGACCTGTTACTGTTTCACCTATGCCATTACTGAATTCAAATAAAAGTACAAAGTAAAGATGCTGAAATTTATACTAAAAGCAGAAAATATCTATTTCTCTATAGAAATAATCATACCCAGAGCAGAAGAAATGAAGAAACCATCCCTTATTAAAATGGTCTCTAAAGAAATACAATTTATGTCAGTGTCACTATCATCGCAGTAAAGCAGAAGAATCGCAAGCCCAAGCCTAAAATATAATTTTTCCAGTAAGCCGCTGTAATTTGATAAATCTACGCGTGTTAAACATTGGTATGTGGCTGAATTCAAATTCCTAACCTTAAACAAGCTGACTTAAATTCACTAGACTCATTGAAACTGTCTCCACATTCAAAATGAAAGAAAGAACTTGGTAATATCAATTTTATTTTGTTTTCTCAATGTCTATTAACAATTTACTTTAAATAAATCCATTTGTCTCTCTCTCTAAGTACTAAAAATATGAACCAATTATTTATTAGAAAGAGTTTTTCAATAGTTATGAATATTGACTTTAATAGTATAATGTGTATTATTTGATTACCATTACATGTAACCATTTGTATATGTATTTTTTTTTGACAAATGTCTTGTTATTATGTATTAATTCAGGTATCATGAGAAATGTATTATTCTTATCATATATAGAAGAGATTAAATACAAGATTTGTTAATGGAAAGTAACATATACACACACACCTAGTGATACCTGAGTACGTGTTTAGTATAAATGTACAAATCGCTAAGGGTAGAAATTTAGCATCATGATAGATTTTAAAGTGGTTGGTAAATGAGATTAATGGAAGTTGAGATAAATAATGTGAAACCGATTTCTTTAGATATTCTTATTTTTATATATAATTCAACTAACTTTTCTCTACCTATTTCTCGTTTATTATTTTCTAAGATTATAGATATAAAAATGTGTTATGCAGTATGCGAGTATGTGCAAGTATCAGTGTTTATTTCATATTTAAAATGTTTTTATGATATGAGATTTTTATTCACCCACTAGAAATATGAATATACACATATCGTGCTATATAATATTAACTATTGAGTTACGTTTCATTAAAGGGAAGGGGGGGGGGGAACTTTTGGTTATTATTATTATTTAAATTAACTAATTTTATTATTTATTTTATAAATTTTTCCATTTGTATATTGATAATTAACCAGTAATAAATTTTAGTTTGTTTTTATTAAAAGTGGTTTATATATTTCTTAGAGTTAATCATTATAGATTAGTTTAGTCATCATCATCACTGATAAATTTCAGTCATTAAAACATACTTAAAATACAATATTTTGGTAAATAATTATAAATTGATAAAAGATATGATTTCTGTTGTGAGTTAGGCATAAAGCTGTGGCTGGAAGCATCATGATCGTCATCATCACCGTATTAATTAATAAACAATCTAAATAAATATAATTAATGGCTATATATAAATAATGGTTCTCACTGTGTTTGTTCGTTATTTGTGAGCCGTTATGAGATATAACTACCATCGAAGCATCTGATAATCTCTAGTATTAAATGTGAGGTAGTAACATTTATGATAATATTGAATATGAATTTATTATGTTAAACTCTTATATGATAATTTATCTGAGAATTTATCTGTACAACTAAAGAATAATGAGGATGTTTTACCCTTAATACAAGTGCAATGATATTGTTATGAAATGGAAAATCCTACACACTTATAAATAATGTACTGACTGAGGTTCAAACCAGATATGATTATAAGTAGGTATTGTGATGAACACTGGAAGATAAACATAGTATAAAATGGAAGAGGTTGGTCTGTGTATATATTTCATACCCACACACACATGAATAAAGCAATATTAAAGCTACGAATTGTAAATTGACGCATATGATTATATTATATATGCGTATAATATTTTTGTTTTATTTTATTTTAATAAACGCATATGGTTCACATTTGTAATTTTTTTTTTTTTTTAAAGTTGCTTATGTGTTGGAAGATCTTATAAAAAAGAAAATGAAATAATTAAAACTAACTGTAAATGTTCCAACGTGCCTATGTTTTATTTTATTTTTAAATTATTAGTTATTTTCTATGCTAATGCATTAAGAAAAGTCAGGTAGCTATTGTTTTACCAAATATTAAGATACACTAATGTATTAATGGTCATCCTGCTTTATATTTTTATTTTGTGAACAAAAGAGTTCGAAGAATTCAGATGCCAATGCTTGTATCGAAAAATCTGGTTCATTTGTTAGATCGATATTTTTAGTTTTAATCCTTTGTAATAAAAAAAGTAAGAGAATTTTCTTTGTATCCAAATTTCAAATTGATGATTATCAGTATAGTGGTCTGAGTCAACCCAGAACAGATGAAATCGACGACAATATCCTAAATATGTAAAGAAAGTTATGTGCATTGTTCAAATCAATTAGCCACCAAGACAAAAGTTTGAGGCAATTATTCGAAGGTGGGTACCCTAATTCGTAATGTAATGGAGGTGCTATATAGGTTGTTCATCAGGTGCTGGACGTACAGAAACACAGACTGAGAGATATAAGCTTATTATATTATATTATGTGATCATTACAGACTAACTAAGCTTACATTTTTTTTTTGTTACTGCCATTATTCATCACTCTAAAGTTTATGCAGCAGTTATTTGTGAAGATTACCATTGCTATTGGAGTATTAGATTATCTGAATTATTAAAGAGAAATGAGTTGCTAGATCCGAACGCTGGTGTTCGGCCATTTTTCTCCACTTGTCTCCTGTGTGCCACTAGCCAAATGCCATTGTAATCTACTCTGACTTGCCTTTTGCTGATGTTTCAACCCGCCCTGCCAAATTAAGTGAACCAGACATGCTGTAAGACAAAAAATCAAGAAGCTTTATTTATGTTACACATACGCTGCCCAAGAATCTAATCGGATCCAAAGAAAAGGGTGATCACCCACATACAAAAACCAAGGACTGTGTGTAACCTACTTATGGACACCCTAGGTTATATTAAAACTGCTCATATGGAAACCAAAGACTGTAAACTGCTTATGGAGATCAGAGACAATGCTTAAGCCACATATATACTCCAGGTGCTGTATTTATCCTAGGTAAATATTCATTGATGTCATTATTAAAACTTTTAAATTTTATCTGGAATAGAATTCATTATAAGCATGCATATTTGTTAAGTGTATACCATTTCTTATGTGTTTTATATTTTATTATTATTTATTATCTTTTAATAAATGTATTAAATTATTAATGTCGTTTTACGTCTCTCTATTCATCTTGGTAAGTTTGTAGCCAGTTTCATGTTAAGAACTAGCCAAGGGTCAAGCGCTTGAAACCTGTTAATGATATTTCATGAGTTCAAGTGTAAGTATTGGATGGCGCCCTGGGTTTAAACCCATTATAAATAATCCCCATGAGGTGTTTCACATTTCATGCAGCCGGGGAGCTACCTCGTCTGGAAAGTTGACTGTCGGTTTAATATTTTTATTAAATCTGTCTGACCGGGGAGTATGATTGATATATAATTATTAATCAAATTTATTCCTCTGCTTGAGTAATGGGTCTCCGAAAATCATATTGCAAATTAATATGATTTTTATAAAAATAGAATAAATAGTAGAAAGTTTAGAAGGTATAGTATAACTAATTCCTGTTACAAATGTCGTCTAATGTGAGAGCACGGACATTCATTCATTAAAAGAAGAGAAAAATGCGTAATATATAAAAAAAAAAATCGGCTCACATAAATAAATAAAATATAATTAAAGTGAAAGAATTTATGAGAGATGAAAGAGAACAAATGGCACTAATGATAATTATATGTTATAAAAGAAAGATAAGTGGATTTAGTTTAGTGAAATAATATAGTTGATATTGGGAAAAAAAAGAAAAAAAAAATATGTTGTAGATACAAGTAAATAAGTGCAGGTAGGATTGGCGCTAGGTTAGAAATAGGGATGCAAATGGTATTAGGGTGAATGTAGTGGGGAAAATTGACTGAACACTCATGTTTGATTATAAATTAAATAAAATAGAAATTAGTAAAGCGATTAAATTAAAATTATTAAATAAATGATTTAGTAAACTTATTAGTGTGAATACAATACAGTATTAAAGATATATCATATAAAAAGTTGTTTAAAATTATAAATGATGACAAGAAAAAAGCCAAAATGGAGGTTCAAGATAACAAGGTAAAGAATGTTCCCAACGAGGAACAGCAAAATAAAACCGAGACTAGTGAATTAGAAACGTCCCCAGTGAGCAACAAATAGAGGCAGAGATTAATAAAGTGACGGTATTTCTAGTGAGGAACAATAAAGTAAAAACAAAAAGGAACCAGCATACTTGAAAAACAAAAAGAAGCAGCTGAAGAATATAAAAAAATAGAAGAGCCTAGAAAACAAAATAATGAAACAAATAGAAAATTGGAAGGGTAAGCTGAATTGGAAGGGTAAGCTGAAATGCTACAAAAGTTAAAGGACCAGATCGGAATGGGCTATAATAAAATAAAAGAAGAAATTAGGAAAGAAATAAATGAGAGTAAAATACATATAGAGAATCAAATAGAGACTGTTTACAAAGTGATAGAGAAAAATAAAATAGAAACGTAATTGAATATATAAAAGTTGAAATTACGAATTTAACTTTAAAGGTTAATCAGATGAATCATAACCAAAATAGGCCGCAAATAGAAATAAAAAAACCTGACCAGTTGGGTGCAAACATGCACATTGTAAACAATCAGGCAATCGTGAACCAGTTTTTGAAAATCCAGGTATTTTCTAGCCATCAAGGTGAAGCTACTACGGAGCATTTGGATAGTTTGGAGTGCAATTTTGAAATCAACTAAGTGAGAAGGCTATGATCGCAATAGCGTGTAGCCATTTACAAGGGGGGGGTCTCAATCTTGGTGGCACTGTATAAAAACCCATCACTTTTGCAGAGTATAGAAAAGTTCTGTTAGATAGTTATTAGAGCAAGGAGTATCAGGAAAATATTCGCCACCAGGCGTCGCAAGAAAAATGGCGACCTGGTGAACTGATCATTTTCTTTTTCAGAAGGCGCGAAATTACGCTCTTTAACCGCAGATCCACTATCCAAACAACAAATTGTCAGGATTGTCCATCATAGTTTTTTTCACAATGTCGAGCAAATGTTCATAGGAATCTAGAGGAAAACTAGAACAAATGGCTAGACCAACTTTCGATGCGAAAGATAAGGGGATTCAAACCCCAAGTTAGAGAGCCAGTTGTAAGTGCCATAAGATATAGGCATAGAACAAATTCGGGGTGTGGAGCCCGAAGGAGATGCTATTCTAATAGTCCTGGGAGAAAAATTTTTCGAAGAACCGGGAGCAATCCTGACATCTCTCTTAGTAGACCTAAGGAAAGGCCTAGGAGTGATTTCCAAGTCCCCAGCACGAGTGGCTATATGCCAAAAAGGAAAAAAAAGGAACCGCCTGACATAAATTAAAAATAAAATTGGATGGATTCATAGGCTGGACCAATTAATAATGATCTTAAGGACCCGTATAAGGAAAACGAAAGAATTTTAAGATAAAATTAACAACCTAGAGTTTTTAAAATGTAAAAACAACTATCAAAATAACTATCTATGTCAAAAACCTCGATTATGTCTTCTCAATTATTGAGGTATTCCAGCTCATAAGTCTAAAACATAGCGGAGCATGACGTAAACAAAATGAATATGTAAAAATCAAAATAAACAAACAAAATAAAAATGTTTCTTTTAAAATAAAAACAAAAAAGAAGGAGAGTAAAAATAATGCTTCAAAAATAAAAGTGAAATAAACAAGCGTATGATAAAAGTACTAATGAAAATCAATCATCAAATGAAAAAAAAAAGTGTTAAATTAAGATTGAGGTGTGTGTGACTATTTGGGCAAAGATATAAATTTCAGGCTGGATTTTGGGTTGGATTACAGATGGGTAGTGCGAAGATTAAATAATACTGATGATGATGCGCCAGAAGAAAAAGTTCTGGTGTATAAAAAATAAATCTGGAAGAAAAATTCCCAGTAACCAAATAAAATAAGTATTTTTGCAAGTCGTATGTGCAGTAGAAGTAATCCTGCCATTCGCAATCTTAAAGTCCCTGTTCATAATCTGATGTGCACAAAAATTGCCCATGCTGTAGTCACGACTTCTGCAAGAAATTAAAAGTTGGTTTAATCAGCACAAAGTTGATCTGTGTGTTGAATTGCCTAATACTTGATTGCTGTCCTCTTTTAATATTACCATTTATTATCTAATAATGAAAACAAAAATTGACATGCACTTTGGAAAAATAAAGTTATTAAAAATAAGAATTTGAAGTGGTCAATACTTAAGAAAAGTAATCAACGCACTTAAAATTCTCAATTGGGAAGGGTGTGATGTAATGGTATGGCTTAAGTGTGAGTTACTTAATTTATTATTTAAAAAAAAAAAAAAAATTAAAATAATAATCATATTTAATAGTTTGGGAAAGTAAAAAGTTAAAATAGAAAGAAAATATGAGGAATAAGTTAGAAATTAGTAAGTATAACTTATCTTTCTTTTATATACTTCTATTTTATTTTGTATAATCCTGTCAAAAATACTCTTTGCAAAAGGTATTTAATAAAAAAAAAAAAAAAGAAGTTTCTTATGATTAATTAAAATAATTCTACAAAACTAATCAGGCTCTGGATTTCAGACTGATTAGTTGAACCTTATGATTAATCAAAGAGTAATTAAAATAGAAAACCAGAAAATTAAGAAATGGTAAATTTTAATTAAAAGAATTTAGAGATAAAATATATTGATAACGCGGTTGAGACTTGAGCAAAGGTGGGATCAGAGTAGTATAAAAAACTGACATTCTCCATTATCAGATTATTATTAGCTTATTAGATTATTATTCTATTGAATTATCAAAGAGAAATGCGTGGCTAGATCCAAACGCTGATGTTCGGCCATTTTCTTCCGCTTGTCTCCTATGTGCCACTAGCCAAATGCCATGGTAGTCTACTCTGACTTGCCTTCTGCCGATGCTTCAACCCTCCCCGCCACGTTAAATGAGCCAGACATGCCGTAGGACAAGAAATCGAGAAGTTTCATTTATGTTACACATACGCTGACCAAGAATCTCACTGGATTCGAAGAAGAGGGTGATCATTCATATACAAAAACCAAGGACTATGTGTAAACCCACTTATGGACACCAGAGGTTGTATTAAAACTGCTCATAGAAACCAAAGACTGAATAAACCGCTTATGGAAATCAGAGAGGGTGCTTAAACCATATATATACTCCAGAAATGCTGTACTTATTCTAGGTAAATATTCATTGATGTCATTATTAAAACGTAAATTTTATCTGGACTAGAATTCGTTATCATAAGCATGCATATTTGTTAAGGGTATACTATTTCTTGTGTTTTTTATTTTATTATTTTTATTATTATTATATTTATTAGCATAATTATTATCTTTTAATAAATTTGTGTAAATCAGTGGTCTTCAACCTTTTCACACCTGCGGCCCAGCAAAAATAAGGATAAGATTTCGCGGACCGGCAGAAGTTTACAGATAAATTTTTGTAAAGATGAAACCTGCTTAACCTTAGATAAGTATAATTGTTATAACTAACCAAAACAGCACACTAGTTATTGTGTATTGTAATGGTGTTGCTTACCTTCACATGCTGAACACAGAAAACAGTACAATACCGATCGTTCTCATTAATGTGCTTGCATTTCTATGTTTATTATTTCATTGTTAAAACATGCAAGAATAAAATGTTATTCACCTGAATGTTGGGAAATATCATAGCTAGTGTAATTACATGGCAATGATTATGATAAATGTAATATCTGTATTTAATGTTAAATATACAAGATGGTTATATATATATGGAGGTTGTCTTTTGATAGTAGTAAGGGCAAAATAGAAATCGCATAATTAGTCACTGTACAGTCAAAAAAAAATTAGCCGTATTTTAAATCTGAAAAAATAAAAATAAACGTGTAAAAGTCTGAAGTTTTGATGTTATTGTAATTTTTTTTTTGTGTGGTGTGTTGAAAGGATCAAAAAATGTAATTAATAGGAAAAGTTTTTTTTTAAAAATGGTAAAATAGATATCATGTAATAGAAATAAAGTCAAAAAAAAATTGCAAAGTTATTTTTTGTTTGTTTTTATTTTTAAAAAAAGGTTAACAGAAATTGGTTTTAAAAATAAAAGTTTTAGTATATTAGCAGTGTACAAATAAAACCAAAAAATATCGCCTTATAGGCCAAAAAAAAAAGTGGGTGTATTTTTAAACAAAAAAAAAAAAAACGAAACTTGAAAAAGTCAAAAGTTTTGATCTTGTTTTAACACATAAACAATGCTGACAAGCAACCGTGATTGGCTATCAAAAGACAACTGGAGTTTGTTTAATAAAAAACCTTTTTTTTTTTAATTTTGAATTTTTTTAGAAAAATAATAAATTTAATTCTATCTCTCCATAAACATCTGTGATAAATAGAAAAACAAATTAATTTATGTATGATTGATTAGATTTCGTTTTTGTTCTGTTTCTTATTTTTTAACAGAGTAAAAATGCGATGAAAAAATAAATAAAAACTGTTTATATTAATTAAAAGTTTAAAATCTTATTATTTTGTTATTACTAACTTTCTTGTCAGTCTAGCGCGACCCGGCAGAAAACTTCCGCGGCCCGGTGGTTGAAGGCCACTGGTGTAAATTATTAATGTCGTTTTATGATTCTTTCTCCATTCATCTAAGTAAGTGTGTAGCGATTCTCATGTTAAGAACTAGCCAAGGGTCAAGCGCTTGAAACATATTAATGATCTTTCATGGATTCCAGTGTAAGTTTTGGCTGGCGCCCTGGGTTTAAACCTGTTATAAATAATCCCATGAGATGTTTCATGTGTCATGCAGCCAGGGAGCTATCTCGGTCTGGAAAGGTGACTGTCGGTTTGATTGATATATAATTATTAAACATATTTACTCTTCCGCTTAACAAACCCGAAGGTATACAAAAATAATAATGAAGATCTATGCGACCTACTTTATAGTCCCTATGCTGACTCTTAGACGTTCGGAGGCCAGCTGTCCGCTCTGGGTCTACCGTGCTAAATAGGCGACGTTCAGCACCTTTCCCGATTCATCTGCATCGGTAGAGCTCCCAGTTTTAAGTGTCAAAATGCTTTACACTTTCACTCATTTTTCCAATCCTGATTTTTCTGGATTTGATTGGTCAGATCTTGTCCGTCCTGGTCGATCAATCCCTCCCAGTTTATCTTTTGGCTTAAGTTTTACTTTGATTGATTACCCTTTGCAGTTCGATTGCTTTTTAATTAATCATCTTGTTTATCTGCAAAGTTCCTTCATTAATTAACATTGCTATCTAAAAGGATTTGTTTACATGTTTGTTTTAGAACATAACACAACTATTAAAGTATAATATTATTTTAAATTAACGAAGTATTTTTATCTTCATGTATATATATAACTTATGTACGTATATGCGATAAATTATACACATACGTACGTTTAAATATTAAATCCCTATTTACACCATTTACTATTATTATTTTGTGTGTATGTGTATTTTAATTACACGCATATTTGTTAGTCTTTGAACTTAAAATATAATCATTTAAATATTTGGGAGAGTTTATTTTCCTTTTTAGTCGTTGCCGTGAATTATTTTCCATTTGTAGTGGTGATTTCTCTGTAGGCAAAATGTGTAATTGAAAATCAGTTTCTTGACTGGTGCATTATCATTTTTTAGAGTGTCGTCGATTTCTGTTGTGCCAAGATTTGGAATCCAGTCGTCACTTTCATTTCTCCGTAGCTGGTTCACATGTTTTTTTAATATCTTACCATCGCCCATGCGAACTGTCACAACTTGTTTTGACAGATGGCGAATAACTTCCCATGGAAACCATCGATTTTTTAGTGTGTTTTTTACCCACACTCTCACTTGCGGCTGGAATTTATACGAACAACTCTGTTGTTTGTCTCGTTGTTTTGTTGGCACTATTTTTTCTAGTTTTGTTCGCAGTTTTCTGCCTAAATATATTTCCGCCGGTGATTTGCCAGATTTGACCATTGATGGAGAAGAGCAGTCAATACAGCTTCGTCGATTTTCATTTCGCCCATTTTTTTTATAGCTGACTTGAGGCTTTGCACTGCTCTTTCAGCCAGTCCATTTGATTAGGGGTGGTATGGAGGGGTGAGTACATGTTTTATTCCCCAATCTTGCATTGCCTCTGTGAACTTTTCCGATGTGAAACTTGTTCCTTTATCTGAGACTAAAGTTTATGGGAATCCGTGATGAGCAAAAATCT
The DNA here is from genome assembly GCA_028023455.1 of Epiperipatus broadwayi. NCBI lineage: Eukaryota > Metazoa > Onychophora > Udeonychophora > Euonychophora > Peripatidae > Epiperipatus > Epiperipatus broadwayi. The sequence goes on from JAQFVV010012500.1 coordinate 3,129,318, forward strand.
CGTACAGAATGCTAACTGTTATTTTTCACTACTTTATACTCAGCCCAACCTGAATACGAGTTGACTACAACTAGAAATAAATGCCCTTCGAATGGACGACAGTGGTCTATATGAATTCGTTGCCATGGGTTTGTCTGCTTTTGGCCATGTTTCAAAAGTCGATGGGGTGCTTTAGCCCACTGTTGGCAGTTCTCACATTTCTTTATATATATCTTTCTATATCTACATTGATGTTTGGCCACCATATGACGCTACGAGCTAGGGCTTTTGCCCTCACAATGCCCGGATGTCCCTCATGAAACAAGTTTAATTTTGTTTTCTCCCCACCACAGGTATCAGCACTTGGTCGCTTCTCAAAATGCATCCTTTACATACGGATAGCTGTTCGCGGGCGTTCCATAATTGTTTGTGGAAAAAACTTGGACGTTTGTTCGACCCTCCTCCTCTTTTCTTATTTATTATCCACTGATAGCTGTCATCTTCTGTCCATCGAGCTACAATTTTACTATTTAGATTTTGCTTTTGAAGTACATCTATATAATTTATTTCTCTTTCTAATACTGCTGCTTCATCAAGATCGGGCATGCATGATAACGCGTCTGCATGCCCAATTTGTTTTCCTTTTTTGTATTGCAGACTGTAATCATAGCCCGCGAGAACGTTAAGCCAAGGTAACATTCGGGGGTTTAAATGATCAGGTGTATGTTTATTTCTGAATATTCCCAGCAGTGGTTTGTGATCGGTTATAATAGTAAATTTCCTCCCATATAGATATTGGTGGAATTTTTTCACTCCGAACAAAATTGCGAGCGCTTCCTTGTCCAATTGGCTATAGTTTTTTTCTGCCTTGGACAGTGTGTGTGAAGCATATGCTATAGGTCGCTCTTCCAACTGGGCTGGGTGACTTAGTACTGCTCTGACCCCAAATTCAGATGCGTCAGTGGTCAACATAATTTTCAGATCACTGTTATAATGTACTAATAATTTCTCTGAAGTAAGCAGCGCTTTAGTGCGAATAAATGCCGTTTCTTCTTGCTCGTCCCATTTCCATTTCTGGTTTTTCCTCAGTAGATTATATAAAGGAGTGGCCACATGGGCTTTTCCTTTTAAAAAAGTTTCAAAAAAAATTCACCAAGCCAAGGAAAGCTTAGTAGTCGCTTCATGTTTGTGGGTCTTGGTGCTTCTGCTACTGATTTAGCCTTTTCGGGGGAAGGGGATGTGCCGCTTCTCGATATAAAGTGGCCCTGGAATTTAATTTCCTTAGTTTTCCAAATGCATTTTTCAGTATTCAGCTTTGCGCCAAACTCATTTAGCCGTTCACATATCTTATCTACTCTGTTTCTAAGTTCTTTGTCTGTGGTCGCTGTTACGAGGATGCCGTCAAAACATGGTATGACGCTATCTAATCCAGTGAGGAGAGTTTCGATTTTCGACTGAAATATGGTAGGGGCCGATGTTATTTTGAATGGTAGTCTTTTACATTTGTATAGCCCAATATGCGTAGTAATTGTCAGTAATCTGGATGCTTCCTCTGTAACTGGTATTTGATGGAATGCAGCGTTAAGGTCTAACTTCGCAAAGAAATTAGATTTTTGCAATGAAGCAATAACTTCTCTAGCTTTTGGTACAGGGTATGCACTCTTGTTTAATGCTTTATTTACAGTTACCCTGTAATCCCCACACAAGTGTATCTGACTGTTAGGTTTAGTTATGATTACTACTGGGGTGGCCCAATCTGACTTTTCCGTGGGTTCCAACAACCCTTTCTTGACAGGTCGTCGATTTCTTTTTCTACTTTTACTTTCTGAGTGAACAGTACCTTTCTAGGTTTGCAAATTATGGGTAGAGCTGATGTGTTCATTTCTAACGATACCGGCTCAGTTTTAATAATTTCTGGCTCCCCATTAAATAAATTTGGAAATTTATTTTCCATTTTTTTCTCCAACTCGACATTTTGTACGAATGTCAATCTAATCCCTAATTTATTAAACCACTCATGGCCGATTAATGGATTTATCGGGGCGTGTACTATATATAACGGTAAATGGACAATTTTACTCTATTTACTGGAGCTTTAACTACGCCCTTTATTTTAATAGTGTTGCCATTTACGTCTAACGCTTTCATGTCAGTTTTTATTATTTCGGGTTTTTGCTTACAATTTTCTGTAACGGTCTGCCAATCGCATAGTGAAATTAGGGTTATACCGCTCCCACTGTCCACTTCCAGGTCTATAGGGCGATCGTATATTTTAACTTTTATAATTATTTTCTCATTAAGACTAGTTGCTGTATTGTTAATCATTATAAACTTTTTCTTTTTCCTGTAATTTACGGTTAGGACTGTTTCTTGTGTGTAATGTTTCGTTTTGTTCTCTCCAACACATGTTTTGCGTATGCCCTTTCTTATTACATAATTTGCATTGTTCGCGTCTAAAATAGCAATCAGTGGCTTTATGCCCTTTTTTCCCACAACAAAAACAGATAATAGGGTTTCTACTATTACTGCCCTTACTTTCATTATTTTCTGTGGATTTCTGTTCCACTGTTTTGAAAGTTTAGTAAACTTTGGTCTGCTTATTTCCTCCGTTATTGAATTCTGCGTATTTTTTGGACTGTTCCAAGACGAGCTTGTAGGCTTTGCTACGTTTGATTGCCTTCGTGTAATCGAGATTCGTTACTGACAGTAGCTGTTGCCGTAAGATGTCTCTGTTTATACCTGTCAGGAACTGTTCAAGGAGAGCTTCATCTAAGTAAGAACCATACATGCAGTCTTTAGCTAACATTTGCAGTGCACAATCAAAATCCTTAATCGTTTCATTTCTAGCTTGCAGACGATGGCGGAACTGTAGTCTAGCAACATGACGTGAAGGAGTGGGGTTAAAATAATTACCCAATTGCTCTTTGAAGTCACTGAATGAGCATTGCTCAGGGGTTAAAGGTGCTACTAGCCGATTTGCGATTTCTATAACCGCTTTACCTGCGAAACATATAATACGGTGGCTATTTTATACTTGATCGTCTTCGACTCTATTAATAAAAAGATACTTTTCTATGTGTTCAACATACAACGGCCAACTGCTCGTCTCGTTTATGTGGAATTCGCCAATGGCCATGTGCAATTTATTCATTATACCCAAATATTGTACTTAAAAAAATTTCTGCCCTGTGTAAATGGCGAATAACAGCAATTTTAATACCCATTAGTCTAGCTTTACTAGGTACGAACTCTTGACTGTGCCAAATGTTAAATCCGCCAGTTATAATAATCACTGGCGAACAATCTATGCAGTAAGCTAACCCTTGCACTGACTATATATGCATACAATAATTTTATCACAAAGATTAACGCCGGTGAAATAAGAAAACAGATTTAATTATAATACACAAATATATACATATTTACAGTAATACATTAAAACAATCATAATCTATTTATATTAACAAACCCGAAGGTATACAAAAATAATAATGAAGATCTATGCGACCTACTTTATAGTCCCTATGCTGACTCTTGGACGTTCGGAGGACATCTGTCCGCTCTGGGGCTACCGTGCTAAATACGTTTAAATATTAAATCCCTATTTACACCATTTACTATTATTATTTTGTGTGTATGTGTATTTTAATTATACACATACATAACAGATTAGCTGAATTGAACTGTTAAATTCTCATTTTCTTACTAGGCAACCCAAATGTCACATACTCTTCCAAGCAGTGTGCTGCAAATCTATTATTATTATTATTATTTTAGAAATAAATTATTAAATCTTCATCTGTGTGTGTGTGTGTGTGTATGTATTGGAAATATAATCAACCTCTCATTGTATTTAGCTTTTGTTTAAAAAAATTAACTCTCATGAATAATTTGTATTAATTTGTCATAACTGCTAACATGCATTGAATTTCCCAGGTTTGAAATAAATTAAATGGAAAGAATCTTTTTTATTTAAAATAAATAGTTAAAACCATTCAAGTGACATGGACTCTGTTTAAAATCATTGTTTTATAAACTTCGTAATTTTAACATTTAATCCATTTTGATATACTCATAATAATTCCCATTTTAATAGGCATATAACAGCACAACCAAGAAGTTTGAGGATGCACCATCCAAAGCCCGAAACATGACAAGAAAAGGAAAGGTAAGAATTTTCCTTACAGTTCATTTTTCTGCATTTCAAATTAATTTTTTAATATACATATACACATAAAGTACTTGTGACCTAGTGATTAGTACATCCAATTATCATGTTCACAAACCAGAATTCAAATCTAAATGGAATTTAGGAAGTTGTTCATGTTATAAGAAAGCTTATCATATCTGTATGAGATTGTCAGCCTACAGCTGTATTTTAACTAGAATATTAAAACAAATGAAATGCTAAGTCTTGCTATCCAGCATTTTTCTTTTGTTGAAGAATGCAGTAATAGTCTTTGCCCTGTAGTAGGTTATTTAAAGATAATAGATTTACTTATTTTACCTTACTTAGATATAATTTTTTTGTAAAAAAAATCTGTTTGATCAATTGAATAAATTCTTTGTGCTTAGCCAATCAGGTGATGTCTGAACATCACATGATCTGACCATACAATTGCTCATTTATTTTTTATACATACAGACACCGTTATGTCTGTACATGTGTATATACAAATTTAGAAAAATTGTTATTGCTAGAATATTCCAGAAAATAATTAATTGATATGCAGAAAAGAAGAATTCAATAACCGCAAGAGCAACCAGCTAATTTTCATGTTAATAAAAGTCTTAGTTTATGTAAATTGACGAAGCTGATAAAAAAACTTTGCAAAAGAAGAATTGGAAAAATAAATAGTGTAAAAGAAATGCGGCAAATGATGTATTAAGTAATGAGTATAAGTTATGTTCTATCGTCAGTTCAGTTGTTTTGCAAATTAGTAAAGAACCTTAGTCAAGAATCTAATTCGACTATTTCAGAAATATATATGAATAATAATGCGTTTACAAAATTACAGAGTTATAAAGGGGCATTTGTATGTATTAAATCACTACAGAGCTATAAATTGTATAGTAATTTAGGTGATCCTATTTTCAATTAGCAAATAGTCAGTTGAATTACTAAATTTTACTAATAGTATTATTATTTATTCAGAATAAAATAAACTCTGCAATTATTATTAACTTTGTTGTTGTTTTCTTTATTTAACACCGAAAATTATCCAGCTGCCAATTGACTGTTTGGCTTTGGATATATTACACATATATCTATAACTTTATTAATAATTAATTAATATATTATTATTACACTGTTGATCTAGTACTATAATCTCCACTTCTCCAAACCAGTTTTTGGTTTTTGTTTTTCATCATTGAGAATTTATTGATTCAAAGCTGCAATTCAAGCACTTGATTGTATCATTCATCTTTTTACTTTATTATACTATCCAAACTATTACTTGAAATTCAAAAAACCTTAAGATTTTGAACCCAAGCCAATTCAAGTGCTTATATATATTAAATACTGTCTAATGCTATGATAGTAATTATAAATAAAACAAAGGTTACATGGCACCCAGCAGCATAGTTGTGTCATCATTCATCATCATCATTATCAACCATTATCAATCCACTGCAGGATGAAGGTCTCTCCAAGTTTAATCCATCTTCTCCGATCTTTAGCTTCTCTTCTCCACATCACCCCTACACATTTTCTTATTTCATCCATCCATCTTACATGTGGTCTCCTTCTGGGTCTTTTACAATCTCTTGGAATCCAGTTTAAAATTTCAATTGTCCATCTATTATCATCTCTCCTAGCAATATGTCTAGCCCAACTCCACTTCAATCTTTTAATTTTTTCAATGAGGTCAGTAACACCTGTTTGTTCTCTTACCCATACATTGCGTTTTCGATCTCTTCTTGTTACTCCCAACATACATCTCTCCATACTTCTTTGAGTGGTCTGAAGTCTCTGTATTGATCTTCTATTAAGTGTCCAAGTCTCAGATCCATAAGTAAGAACTGGTAAAACACATTTGTTAAAAACCTTTCTTTTCAAACACATAGGCATATTTCCTTTTAATATCAAGTTATTTCTACCAAAAGCACTCCAACCAAGTTTAATTCTATGATTAATTTCCTCTATTATGTTTCCATCTGTATTAATAATCTGACCAAGGTATTTGTAACTCTTAACTTCTTCTAATTCATCATAATCAATCTTTATTTTCATATTTTGAGCAAATCGATTAAACATTACTTTAGTCTTTTTAACATTTATCTTTAGTCCTACTTTCCTACTTTCATCTGATAACTCCTGCAACATTTCCTGCAGCTCGGAAGCATTATTTGCAAAAACAACTACATCATCTGCGAAATCTAAATGACTTAAATAATCTCCATTTACTTTCACTCCTTTAGTTTCCCATTTTAATCCACAAAATACTTTTTGCAGCACTGCTGTAAAAAGTTTTGGAGATATGGAGTCACCTTGTCTTACACCTTTCTCAATGTTGACTTTCCCAGTATCATTATGTAATCTAATTGTTGCTGTTGCATTTTTATAAATATTCTTTAAAATATGACAATATCCTGGATCTATACCTTGATGATCCAATGCTTTAATCACTGAAGAAATGTTTATAGAATCAAATGCCTTTTCATAATCTACAAATCCAAAACATAATGATAACTCATATTCATTTGTCCTTTCTATAACTTCTCTCAATACTTGAATATGATCTACTGTACTAAAACCACTTTTAAATCCAGCTTGTTCTCTTGGTTGGTGAAAATCCAAGGTTCTCTGTAGACGAGTTGTAATTATCTTGGTAAAAATTTTATATAAAACTGATAAAAGGCTGATAGGTCTGTAATTTCTAATATCTTCTTTATCACCTTTTTTAAATATTAATATTATTACTGCATTCTTCCAATCATCCGGTACATCTTTATCATTTAGACATTTGGTATATAACTTTGCTAATATTTTTTCTGTTTCTTCACCTGCTTCTTTTAATATATCAATTATAATTCCATCATTACCTGGAGCCTTTCCTTTTTTCATACATTTAATTGCATTTCTCACTTCTTCATTTAAAATTCTGGGCAATTCGGAAGATGTAATAGATATAGGAGGTACTTGTTCTTTATTACTATATAATTCTTGATAAAAATCTTCTACCAATTTCATAATGTCATCCCTCTTTTTAGTAATAATTCCATCTTTTTTCCTTATTGCAGATATAAATTTCCTACCAATACCAAAATGTTGTTTTACATTCTTAAGACTTTTATTTTCTTCTACAGCTTTTCTTGCTAGTTCACAGTTATACTTTCTTATATCATTTTCAACTCTTTTCCGCACCATTTTACAAAATTCGAGATATTTAATTCTTTTTAATGCATCATTCTTGCATATCTTCATATTCCTTCTTTTCTTCATAAGTTCTCTAGTCTCAGTAGAAATTTTATTAGTCAATTGCTGCTTTTTTCTACTAGCTATCTTTGTTGCAGTTTTTAAAAGTGTATCAGTTATTTTCATATTAATTTCATTCAAATCTGAATCATGTTCAAAATCTACTAATACTTGAAACCGATTTGTAAGTTCTAATTTAAATTCATTAGAATGTTTCTGAAGATTAGGAATATCAACTGTAAATATAGTTTTTCTTAATAATTTTTGTCTCTCTAGTTTTACATTAACATGTATCTTACCCCTTACTAATCGATGATCACTTCCTGTGTTAAATTTATTAAGAACATTACAATCTTGAAATATGTATTTCCTGTTAGTCAAAATATAATCCAATTCTGCTGTACCTTCATTTGGATGCTTCCATGTCCATTTCCTTCTAACATTTTTCTCAAAAAACGAATTCATAATATAAAGTTTTTCCTTCTCTGCAAACTCCACAAGTCTATGTCCTCTCTCATTTCTATTACCATAACCAAAATTACCTACAACACTTTCATCTTTCATTTGTTTACCAATTCTAGCATTAAAATCTCCCATAACAATTTTAAAATGTTGTTTACTCTGATCAAAAGCCTTTTGTACATACATATAAAAATCTTCTACTACTTCATCACTGTGAGAACTTGTTGGGGCATAAACCTGGATTATCTGCATTTGATATCTGCTATTAAGTTGTATAACTAATCTTGCCACTCTGTCTGATACACCATCAATCTCCACAATATTGTTCTTCCACTTTTTATTTATAATGAATCCTACTCCACTTGTATTTCCAATATTTGTGCCTTTATAATAGAGCATATGTCCACTTTTTAAATCAATTGTCTCTTCACCTTTTCTTCTAACTTCACAAAGTCCAATAATATCCCATTTAATATAAGAGAGTTCTTCTTCTAATTCTTGCAATCTTCCTTCACTTGAAAGTGATCTGCAGTTGTAAGTACCTAAATAAAAAGTCGTCATCAAATGGCAGCCTGAGTCCGCCTCCAGGATATTCTTAGCACCCTCCGCCTTCGGCCACCAACCGCTGCCTTGGTTGGTGACTTTACATATATATAAAGTAATGGAAAAGTAGAAATAAACACAAATTTTTGTAGATATTTTTCTTCCTGGAATAAAAATAATAAATAAAGGGTTAAATAACTGAATTTAAAATAAAATTTTGTTATAAGTAAACATTTAAAAAAGTCTGATAAATAAATTAATATTGTATTCTGATTTTGAATTTAAAAAACAAGCATGATTTATTTTTGAAATCTTTTAATTAATGCTTGTATACATTTATTTTTAAAAATCTCTGTAGATTATAAAATTGCAAAGGATTAAAGTTAATTGAAATCAACTTTTTCCAATCATACGTTTGATAAAACTTTAAGCTTGTTTTGAAAAGGATTAGACAGATTGAAAACAGTCTGTAATGTGTTTTTATTACCTCAGCAATCTAGCTATAAAAGAGCTGATAAAAAAAAATATTTTAGCTTTTGTTTTTGAGAAGCAGCAGCCAAATTGGCCAGCTGCAAAGTTGGTTATAATATTTTGTTCCAGCTTGTTGAAGTTTGCAAAAGTTGGTTTTAGTTAGCAGTTGTTTCTGTTGAATGACCATGGAATAATGCAAGGAGGGCAAGGGTAGAAGCAGCGATTTACTGGTTTCACTGTCGGAGTTGATTCACAGGAAGTCCGGGTCAACTTCTAATGAGTCTAGCCTGCTTAAATGTGTTCTAAAAGGGAACTAATCTAGGCCAACAAATTACCTGAATTATACTTCTTGATTATGGCAACCCTGGACTGATCCCCATCAAGAGAAATATCTGTTGAAGAAGTAGTTATACATATGCTGCTGTGCCTATATGCAGAGAAGTACCGACAAACTTATATACAAAAGTGAGTTGATTTTAAATAATTCATTTAGAAGACATTTTGAAATTTCTATATTTAATTTAGAAACAATGTCTATAATTAAAAGCAATCTGTGATGGTAATATATAATATAGAACAATATTATTTTATGTCATTTAAACTGTATTTTTTAAAAAAGAGTTACGCATATAAATAACTGCTTGGATTAGAAAATCTAAGAGTTAGAATTAACATTTAAAAGCTATTTTAAAATCTTTTAGAGAAATTTAAAGAATAGACGATTCTAAAAATGTTATAATTAACAATAATTGTTTAAAGGTTGGTTTTATTATTATTTTTTTTTTTAAAAAGGAAGAAATCTAAAAGCGTTATAATCAATCAAATCTTGTTAGACTGGTCTGTCAAAAAATTGACTTTATATTTTTAAAAGAAAAAAAAAGTTTATTGTATTTTTTTTTTTTTTTAAGAAACTATATCAATAAAGAGTGAAACTTAATATGATTTCCAAATGGAATTAATTGCGAAAATAATTTTTAATAACTTTATTTTGACAAAATGAAATAAATGTTATAGATGTCAGAGTGCGCCTGCAATTAAATACGCACACATATATATGTTAAATATGTGTAAAACTTATAAAGTTATGACAATATTTTATATTAAATAATAAATTATACCGCACTGATGTGCGATGAAGTATATAGGTATTTTATGTAAACGTATTGCAACATATATGTAAATCACAGTGTAATAAACCGAACTTTGATTTCATGTTGATCAATACATATATATAAATTTTAATTATTATTTTTATTATTAGTATTTTATCTCTTTTAAAAATGACAACTAAAAATTTTTATTTTATGGCAAGTCAAATATGTTCAGAAATTACATGCGCACACATGTATGTGTGTGTGTATATTGTGACCTTCCAGATTGGCACCATGAAGAAATGTGGGAAGTTCACATTGTGCCAACAGTGATCAGGGGTAGCTAATAAGAAAAAAATGAAATGTTGTATAACTTAATGTTTTAAATTTGGTTGAAAAGTTATCAGGATCTTAGTTATGATGTCCCAATCATTAAAAGTCCTTTTCCTCTATGTATATCTAATAGTGGGAATGAATATTGTTTGTCTATAAGGCCATAATAAATGTTTATTCATTAAGTTTTTAACCTACTGTTTATTGCCATTCCAAGATCTAACTTGTATGTGTGGGTGCATGTCCATTCGCATCATCTCACACTTCACACTTCATTCATATTTCTAGTCATCACTCAAAATATTTATCTTGTAAAAGCATTATTTATTTGCCATGGAAATTGTTAATAACTCAGTCATTAATAGACTTCTGGATTAATGGAAAAGCATACACACACCTACAGTTAGTATGATTTTTTTTTATTATTTATTGTATAAAATCTTGCATTAAGAAAAATATAAAGGTTATTTTATTTATTATTAATTAGTATTTGTAACTTAATATATATTTTTTTTATTTCAAAACTATTCTTAACATTTTCCCAAGCAATAAATTCTTTCATATTGTTAAGCTCATTACAACTAACAAAAAAAAAAGAGTCATTGCTAAGATAGAGAAGACTTCAGAAAAAGTTTTACAGAAGACTTCAGAAAAAACAATTTTAGAGAAGGTGGAATAATTTTGTAAAAGGAAATATAATAAAACAAGTGAAGTTAACAGCTTCATTGGAATCTCTACTATTTCTTTTACTAAGGAAAATTCTCTATACTACTCAAGAATAAATGCCAATATATAAACCTGAAGGACACCAGATAATATTCCTTAACATGGAGGGCTAAATGTTAAGAGGTACACCAGTTTCTAATTTTTATCAACTAACAATTCTAACTTATTTTTTTCATAATGCAACACATTTTTAATATATAGGGTGACATTGGAATTATGTAAAGTATTAATAATAATAAGAATTGGAAAATTTATGCTGGACTATGTAATGGGATATTTGAGTGACTCTTATTTAATAAATTTCCTATTTTATTGTGTGAGAAAAAAGGCTGAAATTATTCATGTTAGTACTCTACATTATCATAATAATTATGTACATTAAATTACCTAACCATTCACACCCATATAGGAGTGAAAGAATGCGTGACAATAATACTTGATAATTAGTTACCAGAAGGATATATAAACGTGGATAATTAAATAATCTTGATCTTGTTCACTCTTAAAAATGTATTAAATGTTGGAAATTTAGACAAAACAGAGTTTATAAAAAGTAAATGGATCCAAATACCTGCAAAAGCTGCTTATACCGTCAATTAACAAATCCTAAGAACATTGGAAGTTTTTTTTTTTTGCCAAATTTATGTTTAACCTGCAGGAATAATATTTGTATGTTTTAATATTTGTTATTCATCTTATCATCTTGAGCTACGCATGTATTTTCATTTACTTAAAGTTTCAAGTATGAACCAAAAAATAAAATAATAAAAAGAAAAGGAACTTTTATTTTAATGGCAGAAGGTTTGATATATGATAAATTTATAGATGTATTTATTTATCTTCTTTTATGTTTAATTTGACATTAATTTAATTTATTATTATTATTATGTACTTATATGCAAATCTCCTCTAGAATGTCTCGGAGATTTTGGTATAAATTGTACCAAATGGGTAATATTTCTTTTGTTATATTATGTAAATATTATATATTCCCGTGCTCGTATTATTAATGCAAAATTAGATGCTTTATCATTATTCATTAATTAGTAATAGTAAACAGGTACATGAAAACATTTAGGCCAGTATTGCTGAATGGTTAAGCTTATTTCATAGAATTTACACTAATTTGAATTTCGATACTCATAATTTTTCAAAGATATTAGACTCATTCATAATCTAGTTAATGCTAATATTGTCTAATGTGATTTAAAAATAATATTTCATACAAGATCATATATTCACATGTGTGTTCGCTATCAGAATATATTGTATGAGTTAAATTCATGCTTATTTGTTTCTTATCGGTTGCGGTTGGTACTTTGACTAAAGATTGTAAAAATTTAAGATTTTGTTATGGATCTGTTCGATATGAAATGCGTTAGATGCCTTTTGAGTGGAGAGATGATTGAGATGATGATCATGATATTCGGATTGAATAAGGTTCATTTTATTTGTTTATCTATTGAGCCGTGGATGGTAGTATTTCTTTATTCAGTAGTATTCGATGTGATAATTATGTTCCCTAAAGGAAAGTGATAGATGCTCCATTTATTTAGGATAAGTCGGCTAAGTTCCGCACCATCTGTGTTAGAAGAGTTGATAGTTGCTATATTGATGAATTAAATCGATGTTTGGAGTTGTAGTTAATCCCCACGCGCATGTATGTAAGTATTTATTTGATATTATTTTTGCTCTCTCTTTCCATTCCATGTATTTATCGTCACGCAATATAAGTTAGTTATTTCAGATAAATATTTTAGTGATTTCTGTAACATACTTGAAGTTGGATTTATAATTTAGTGATTAGCTCATTGTGCCATCCGTATTGTGAAGTTTATTTTTTCCGCAAGTCAAACGATGGAAATATAATCAATAAAATGTGTTGTGATTGTGAATTCATAAATGCGCACACATTCGGAGATATGATAAATCTAGAGATATAGAAAGAGACCATCGCTGGAATTGTAAGTTCTGAGTAATTTGTCGGATTATATCACATATTATCATTATTTCATTCATTATTATTGTTGTTAATTCATCCTCCTGGTATAAATGTAATATTGTATTACAAAAATTTATTTTATTCAAGGCTAGTTTTAATAAAGTTATTATTTAATTTTATATAACAGATATAGATTTGTAGGCATACGGAAATAATCTAAATGGCATTAATTGATTGTTCGACATTGTTTTCTTAGTTTATTAAGAGCACAGAGTGAGAATACATGTTATGAATATTAGTATATGAATATAGAATTATATTTTTTTTTGTTGCTAATAATTTAACTGTTAAAATTATAAGTGTTATTCAAACAGCATATAAGAGTAAGAGCCTCTAAATATTAGGTGTTATTTTATTTTATCCAAGTATTATGTAGTCAAGTTTGTAATCAATGCAAATTACTGTTAAATCATCATCAATGTGTCGTAAAAGAAAGTGTTTTATAATAAATGTTTTGTTGAAGTAAGATTTCCTCTGAATTATTTTATCATGTACGTTTGGTTGACCATTTCCACACACATGTTCAATATAATATAATTTATAATATTTATCAATTTCATAGTATATGCAATCTATCTTGATAGCACTCAGTTAATAGCCAAACATTGTAATGCCAAGAGATAGATTTTACCTTGTTTAGAATAGATAGTGATATGAGATAAAATGTACCCGATCCTTATTGTCTATCTTTTATTTTATTGTAATAGATGTCAATTTCACAATAGTCCTCTTTACTTAAGTCATATTATATTGGGATTGACTTGTTGTTCATATGGCAGAGCCCTGAGATTAGTTCATCATTTAATAAACATTGATATAGCTGTTCAATCTAAATTAAATGCCTGTAGATTGATTATTGTTGCAGTGATCCCCAAACATAGATGAGTGACATGATTGGTCTAGCATGTACTTGGATAATGAGAGAATTGAATATATCATGATTTAAGTTAATCCATAAATTGCTTCCTTTTGATAACTTAATAAATGCTTATAATACAATTAAATAAACACTATTGTTGCTTAGAAATGCTTCTCTCATCCCCATTTGCATTCTAGATGACCATGATACCCTATAACTCCCAACTGAGCTAAGCTGTAAACTAATAGTACAACAATAATCTTATCAATAAGTATAGATGCAATCTAAATTATAAATTTATTCTATCTTATATAGAATTGGTGCCTGGGTATTTATTTGTGCATAAAGTGATATAAGTGAAGAGTGAAGAGGTTACAATATATATATATTGTACCGGACCATACTCCCTGCGGAATTCTTTTCCTAATCTTGCACTGAGCATGAAGTGACCAAGATTCAACAGGTAAAGAAATGGATATCAATTTAGCCGATTGTCTGTACTCATGTATATTGGTACTTCCAGCTAAGTTGATAGAAAGAGTGGATTGATAGGACTCTTCCAGTTAAAAACACCCTTTAGTTGATATCTTACTTGAATGCCCGAATATTTAGAACAATGGCAAGTACACACCTTTGAAAAATCTATTTACAAAATAGACTTTTGTACGCCACTTCTAGAAAAGAATCAAAAAATGAATTTTTTCACCCTCCTAGAAGGATGTGCAATACCATATGTTCAGCGGAGCATAAGAATAAGATTTAACACCCCGGTAGAGCGATATCCCTTGTGTTTAGCTGGGTCACTCTACATCTAGGGTCTTCAAATCGGTAAGTTAAATGATTATTATAGGTACGTGGTTGATAAGGAAATGACACATTTTTATCAATATAAAGAATAATATGAAAACGAAACAAGTTTAATATTATGATTAAATATTTAATTAATCCCAAATACCCACCACCGTTTCATACTAATGATGATATAATAAAAAAAAATACTAAATAATTAATGATTACAAACCTATATATGCATTGAAATAGGTAAAATACAATTTTAAATAAGGAAAACAATAAATCCCTAAAGCTATTTACAATGTTTTATAAGTAATGGAAGTGGTCTGAGCTTTTTACCCTGTAGAAATAAGTTATACTTTGTGTGATTTGATATATAGATATGAGATTTTCGGTCATACAGGCATATGCTTTTACTGATGACTTTAAAACCTTTTTATTGATAGTAAATATAACAATAAAAAGAACTATGCATACGTATATTTGCATTATGAAATATTTCACTAATTTTATATTTTTCAACATGTCAATAAGGTTGTGAAAGTTCAAATACTATATAGTACCCAATATGAGGTACTGTATCTATTTCCTTTTTGCCATAGATAAATTCCTATACATGTATATACTTGCAGCACAATTAAACACTTACTATTTTAAATATAAAGTTATTAAAGGACTTCCCTTTTTACACGCATCATGAGGTGCAGCAGTGACAAAAAAAAAAATAACTTAAAAAAAAAAGATATACGGTTAAATATATTTTTTAGATATTCAACATGAGATATCGTATTTACCGAATATTATAAGCGTATGTACGCATATTTACACATGTATATTTGTATATGAAGAATTTCGGGAGTAAAAAAAGGAAAACGAATAGCAACAACAACAAAAAAAAAATCTCATTGCAACCTTTGTTGAAAATACTAGAATTTGAAATAGAAAAATTGACTCAAAAGATTTACGTAAAAGCTTTAACATTTATGCTTGTAATAACCATAAATTCAATATACATATGCGAGAGATAACTCTCTCTTTTTTAAAAGATTAATAATAATAATAATAAAAAAAAATAATATATTTAATCGGAAATATCAAAGTTAATTATTTCAATATTAATAAAATATCTTAAAATAAACTTATGTCTGCATCTTCATTCTTCTCCTCTGGGCTCTGAGTGAGCTTCAAGTCAACTGGCTGTGTAGTGAGGATTTCATCTATTTAGCAAGGCGGCGTTTGTCATCATCGTGGGCGGCTGGAACTGGCGTGGCACATCTTGGCGGCTTGGGACAGAGAAAGGGCGGTGCGCTGGCTGGTTGTCTACCCCACAGTCATTTTACTGGACTCTCTGGTAGATTGCTTCATATTTTCCTCTGTTTGCATATGAACATAAATTTTATTAAATGTTCATTTGCTATTGTACCGTTTATTTATACGGTACAAATATATTGGCATCCAGTAAGATATTTAAAAGCTAAAAAAAAAAGTAAATTTAGCGATGTTTTAAAAGAAAAACATTTTTAGATTTTTTCTGATTAGTATAATTTATTTTTTAAAAATAACGTACAATGAAAGTTAAAATTGTCGTTCGTATTTTTTTTATGTAATTAAAAATAAAAGTTAAATTGGAAAGGAAAAATGACATACAGATTACTGATCCAGATAAAGTAAAAATTCCAAAAGTAAAAAGATTACAATTAGAAAAATTGATATCAAAATAATCCCGATCAAGACTTCAAATTTTATTCTTCAAGAGACTCTTGTGTACCTAAGAACTATAATCATTGAACTGTTTTTTTACTATTAATTAATTCATATCTAGATTAGTGTGTGTGTCATCTTTCCAATTAATTAAATCATAATGTTTTTGTTTTTTATTATTTATATTTTAATTTGTTAAAATAAAAATCTTTATTTCTAATACCCCTATTCATTGTGCGTTATTAATGATTATTAACAAATTTATTAAAGTTAATTATGGTTTGAAAATATAATTTACCTTGCCAACGCTGTATCGAAACTGAATCCTCCAGAGTTTCTAGATAATTTCGTCGTAGCTAAATAAAAAAAAAAAGGGATTTTTGCCAGTGGGTTCTGATATAGAACTCTGGCGCCTTTCAAATAAATTAAAAGCTGGCTTACTTGATCCCCATTATTTTAGTAGCTACATTAGTTAAAAGAGTGTTGTGTGACCAGGAAAAATAATTGCGTCCATTAAATCTTACTGAATTGTATGACGAAACAAATTTAATAGATAGGATGTAATTTGGTCACCGAGTACGAGTAGTTAACTCGATTAAACACTAAATAACGTAGTGGACGTTATACTATCTTGACTGGTTCATTAAATCTTAAGAAATCATTAGTTCTTTAAAGAACTGTACAATGGATTTCTTCTTAGAAATTATCTGCTGTAGTCTACTCCATAAATTAATCTCCAAGTAGCTAGATGATTTACCAATTCTGGAGCCAAAGTAGTGAATGACTTGCCCAGAACGACTGCCAAAGAAAGAAAGAATGAATCCCACAGCACTATCAATCCCACTCATAAGAAACAATTCAGATTGCCCACCGAGAAGTATGAATCAGCCAATCCTTTTAATTTACCCTATCACTTAGATTATAGCATTTCTTTCTATTTTTCCGATCAAATTTTACATTTAAGGGTTTGATACAATGACTAGTTTCCATCTTGATTACTCAGTCCACTTGATTACAGCTATTCAATTCAAAAGAATTTCTATTTCATAAAAAAAAAGATAACATTTTAATTATAGCATTATCAAACATTTTGCTTTTGGTCAGATTTTTGCAAAAGCAATTAACATTCTTTGTTTATAGAATAAAATTTGTTTTTAGAGAAGTAATTAAGAAAAATGAAAAATATACAAGTATGTTGGAACAATTGCTTTAATTATTTATTTTACTAATATGTTCCAACATTTGATTCATTTGTTTAATAAGTTTGCCTTTCTCTATTTGAATTTTTCAGAGAAAAGCCAAATACATAAAGTGATATATCATAAAAAATATACAAAATAGAAAAATAAAAAAAAATACATGAGTTTATTATACATGTACAATATTTAAATTTGTGTGTGGGTATTCTACTGCTCAGACTCAACCTCCATTATTAATCTAGCACATTTTTATATTTGTTGTGCTTAATACAGACTTGTGCAAGGCCATTTGATAATGCCTGGCACAATATATATATTCTAACAAAATCTATATTTAAATGTATTATTAGTTTTTGAAAGATGAACATTTTCTTAAATATAAATTAACGAAAGATGCATTTCTTAAGTATCAATTAAATATGCAATGCATCAATTATATATATATTCTAGTATAATAAGTATAGATTAAATAATTTCTAAATATAGATTTGATACAATAATTTCTCACGTACAATGTATAGACTAATATATTTCATACATATAAATTAAATATAATCTCCTTTGTGTGACTGCGTTACAAGCCAATTGTAACTAAATAAAATCAATTTAAACAAATGAAGAGTTATGCTTTATTTTGTTGCATTTTGCAATCCCTCGATCAGTCATTTGCATTGTATTTTAAATATAACTAAAACGATTGGGAGAGCTTACAAATATCATATATATTATTGGATAGTTTAAGCTAATTATAACTTTATTCTAACCAATGAGAATTTTATTCAAATGATCGCACATCCACGTTATGGATTGATTATACTATATTCAAATCTATATGGCATGTACACACTTGCAGATAAATTGCATGCCAATTACAACATTTTAAGGATGGATTGATGAATACTTCATCATTCCCAGCTGACACTATTTCTAAGGCCTACTGAAATGATGATGATACAGAACATCTATAAGCTTAATTGCCAAGGCGCCAAATTGCAACTCTAATACAATATACAGTTAAATCTCAATTCAATACTCTTAGTAATAATATTTCATGAATGGGTTAATACACAATCAATTTAGAGAACACTGAGAACGTATTAAAAGTGACAATATTATTATCTTTAAGAATTCCAGGTTATTCTCAGCGCATTCTCCATTCACTATGATTAAAGCTACAATTAAATTTTATTCTAATTAGAGAGTTCTATATTCATCTCCACCTTTCTGATCCACCACTCCATCAACTTCACATCCATATGTCTATTACACTTATTTATTTGACTATTAAAAATTTACATTTTTTTTATTAGCTCATTTCTCTCATCATAATCTTTTCTCAGGGTTTTTTCGAACAATTAGGTGTGGAAATCTAATGAGCTGCGATAGGTTATTGGTGATAGACACTCCTCTCTTAATCACCTCCAAGGTGATCTTGGTTGTCTTTAATGCAGTTTAATATCAATTTACATTAAAGCTCAGAATATTTTAAGCTTATTAAAATCTTTATAAACATATCATAAAACATAGTCGCAATAATAACAAAATTATATAAAAATAAAATGCGTCTAGAGGGGTTTGAATACAACGGATGGGGAAAGGATTTTATGCCTACCCTCTGCACTTGCTATCACTCAATACTATCTCTATTCGCGATTTATACTTCAACAATATTAAATTATTTGGTAATTTTAAGCATTTGAAATTAATCTTTTAAATAGTTTTACTAAATATTGGTTATGTACATGATAATTCAAATAATAATATATCGATGTATGATTGGACTGGAAATATCTAGATAATAAGAACCCACAAAAACACGGAGACACACTCAAATTTTATTTAAAACAAATAACAAATTTTATTTAACAAACTATAATTCAATACAAAAATATATACATTATATTTACGCTTTCATTTTGTCTTAAATCTAGTGAATACCAATTTCTGTTGTGTTCAATGCTTTTCTTTTATTACTGATATATTTTAGAAAATACATAATCGATTTCTCCCCTAATTAAATTTAATAATTTTAGTTAACAAATCTAAAGTTAATATTCCCTCGTAAATTTCTTGATCTTATCCTATCATCCTGATTAAATATTCTTTTGCCCTAATCTTTACAACAGAGGTATCTTAATAATAGTAAGACAGTCATTGCAAATAAATTGGCATTAAGATCAACATCATCATAGTGCACTCTCTGCTCATGTTCTTATGACACAATAATATTTGAACAATGCTACCTTTCCAGCGAAGTTCTCAGCTGGCCATGTAAATATTTATCAAATAAATTTATATACGCATTGCTCACGCTTAGGCTTAAACATTTGTAAGCTTTATTTAACTCTTAACATTTATTAACTTAATTATTTTTGGCTCGAATGCTAAACCCAATCTACAAAAACAATATTCAAATACACTAATCGCACATACATTATCTACATCCATTCTGACATTAAATTGAGTTTGCGACCTGGTATCCAATACTTATAATAATACTTATTATGGCTATCCTCATACGCACGTAAGGATTATCAAATATTAATATGAGGCAAGCAGTGACTCGAATAAGAGAGAACCTTTTCACTAAGGTTGAGATATTCTAGGATTTCCATCGCTAGTCATATAAAAACAGGTATACCAAATACCTCTGGCTATCAAAATAAGAAATCTTACAGTGTAGAGAATACTCAAGTGGGAAAACTTCCACTGGGTTCAAATACTTTATGAATATCGCATAAATCTTAGTGAGCTAGACTTCAGTGAGTTTGTGGAGATCTTTGTCTATCCACACACATACAGGTTGAAACATCAAATTATACAAGTAAAACTTTCATCTCTTTAATATTCTTGCAACTAGTGCACTAGAATATGAGCCCATAAATTTTCCAAGCATAAATCAGCTTGTTTCTGGCCTTAAATCTATGATAATAATAATAAATAATAAGAAATGCATATAAAATTCTCAAAACTATTTCCATGCACTTTTATAGAATAAAATAAAAATGATGATGCAACTCAATAGACATGCAATTCATTTATAAGTCTAAGCATTTGACAATAACTTCTGATGCTAATAATAATATCTCTAAGTGTTTTTTTTTTAAATTGTTTGTAAAGCATTTTAAATAAGGCATATCAAATGACAATAATAGCAACAGCATTTAAATAAACATATAAAATCATCTGAAATCAATCTCTACCCCCAAAATAATACAATGGTAATTATCACATGAATTAATTTTAAAGTAGATGATATACATGATACACTACAAAGAAAGAAATTTTTTTTTTTTTTTATATTAAATGTCCTACACACATAAAGAGCGAATAATAAAAAAAATTATACTTATATAAGTCTTTTAGCAGGTGTCCTTCCAGGTTCCTGATTTCTACCTTTCTTTTTTTTCCATTTCTCCTTGACCGGTTTATAAGAGCATATAAGTCCTTGTAGTAAAAGTTCTTTTGATAGTTTGGTTCCTCTGACATTATATATACGATTTGTATATTGTTGAAAGAGTTTCTCAATTTTAAGTTTATGCATATTCAATTTAACTAGCATTCGTTTAACTTTTTCACAATATAGGTCTGTTGATTTTTGATTGTCCTTTTCCATTTTGAATTCATTTTATATATTTAAATTGACTTAAATATACATCCAACTTTTGAGTTTTAAATTTTACTATTTGCATATATATAAACGATATTAAACTCAAATTTTAACTTCTGTGGTTTAAATTTTTATTATCATCTGTTCACTGGTTGACTTCTGGAGGTTACAGACGTGTGTGCCCACTTAAAATTTATTCACTATACATTGTCTTCTCTTAAGACAATGTTAGATTTAGCCAAGCCAAGTTATTTTGAAGAGACAAAAAGTACAATAAAAATGATTTTAAATTTTATAAGACAGTTTTTTTTTCTCTCACTCAATGCAAGAAAACTGTCGCAGATCAGCCAGTTTAAAAACAAAAAGAGCTTTTTATAGAGAAAATCCATCTGCTCACTTTCTCTTTCTTAATTAATTGACATGTTCCCCCTTCTCAATTAATTTTAACCTTTTTGCTTTTTCAGAAAAACAGGCCTAAATTCCTTATCTGTATCTTAAACAGACACAATTAACCCTACAATTTAACAGATATAATTGCCAATTAATTTTGACATTTTACAAGCTATTCATCGTTAATGGTCCACTTAAATTCCTTGGTGAAAATTGGCATTATTTAAATGTCTCTGATAATTGACTAAGTAAGATAACACTTGAAACTTATACTAAAAAGCAAATAACAGAACAGTACTTTTACTTTTTCCATTTAATAATGAAACAAAATATATATTGCAGCTGTTTCAAACTCAGACTTTGAATTAAATTTGGCTGCTAATCTTAACTTATTAAAATGATTTTAATTTCTTATTTAAAAATTACTTTACAACATCATAAGAAACTATTAGTGATTGTAAATTTTACAATCAAAATCTATAATTAGATTATATAGACACTCACATCGCAGGTTTATAATTTTTTTTAATTAACCTTTAATGCTTTAATCCTTAATTATAATCCTTTATTATTATAACTACACTATTATTATTATTATTATTTACTTTCATGAACTGTTTCTTTATAACTCATTATAAAACAATTTTCACTCATCATCACTATCTAATGTAGTTTTTAATAGTCACACATCTTCTCCCTTTTCTCAGTCAACTCATCAACAAATATATAAATCTTGCTTTTCTAATATTTTCTTAATATTAACTTGACCCATAAATAAAACTAAAATAATCCTCTGGTTATAAACACATTAACAATAAATTTTTAGATTGCTTACTAAGTCAAACATACGCAATCCCTTATCAATATGGGTTCAAACTCGGTCTTTGCTAAAATCTTTTCTTATTAAAGAAAAAAAAAACTACATTATGAGGAAAATTTGGATGGAACCTTCTCTTTCATAGTTAACCTAAAAAGATGGAGCCTTGGACAAATCCAAGGGCTACAATATCATCATCATTATCAACCATTATCAATCCACTGCAGGATGAAGGTCTCCAAGTTTAATCCATCTTCTCCAATCTTTAGCTTCTCTTCTCCACATCACCCCTGCACACCTTACTTCTTCCATCCATCTCACATGTGGTCTCTTTCTGGATCTTTTACAATCTCTTGGAATCCAGTTTAAAAATTCAATTGTCCATCTATTATCATCTCTTCTAGCAATATGTCCAGCCCAACTCCACTTCAATCTTTTAATTTTTTCAATGAGGTCAGTAACACCTGTTTGTTCTCTTACCCATACATTGCGTTTTCGATCTCTTGTTACTCCCAACATACATCGCTCCATACTTCTTTGAGTGGTCTGAAGTCTGTATTGCTCTTCTATTAAGTGTCCAAGTCTCAGATCCATAAGTAAGAACTAGTAAAACACATTTGTTAAAAACCTTCCTTTTCAAACACATAGGCATATTTCCTTTTAGTATCAAGTTATTTCTACGAAAAGCACTCCAATCAAGTTTAATTCTATGATTAATTTCCCCCATTATGTTTCCATCTGTATTAATAATCTGACCAAGGTATTTGTAACTGTTAACTTCTTCTAATTCATCATAATCAATCTTTATTTTCATATTTTGAGCAAATCGATTAAACATTACTTTAGTCTTTTTAACATTTATCTTTAGTCCTACTTTTCTACTTTCATCTGATAATTCCTGCAATATATCCTGCAGCTCTGAAGCATTATTTGCAAAAACGACTACATCATCTGCGAAATCTAAATGATTAAATAATCTCCATTTACTTTCACTCCTTTAGTTTCCCATTTTAATCCACAAAATACTTCTTGTAGCACTGCTGTAAAAAGTTTTGGAGATATGGAGTCACATTGTCTTACACCTTTCTCAATGTTGACTTTCCCAGTATCATTATGTAATCTAATTGTTGCTGTTGCATTTTTATAAATATTCTTTAAAATATGACAATATCCTGGATCTATACCTTGGTGATCCAATGCTTTAATCACTGAAGAAATGTTTATAGAATCAAATGCCTTTTCATAATCCACATATCCAAAACATAATGACAATTCATATTCATTTGTCCTTTCTATAACTTCTCAACACCTGGATATGATCTATTGCACTAAAACCACTTTTAAATCCAGCTTGTTCTCTTGGTTGGTGGAAATCCAATGTTCTCTGTAGACCAGTTGTAATTATCTTGGTAAAATTTTTATATAAAACTGATAAAAGGCTGATAGGTCTGTAATTTCTAATATCTTCTTTATCACCTTTTTAAAATATTAATATTATTACTGATTCTTCCAATCATCCGGTACATTTTTATCATTTAGACATTTGGTATATAACTTTGCTAAAATTTTTTCTATTTCTTCACCTGCTTCTTTTAATATTTCAGTTATAATTCCATCTTTACCTGGAGCCTTTCCTTTCTTCATACATTTAATTGTGTGTCTCACTTCTTCATTTAAAATTCTGGGCAATTCGGAAGATGTAATAGATATAGGAGGTACTTGTTCTTTATTACTATATAATTCTTGATAAAAATCTACCAATTTCATGATGTCATCTCTCTTTTTAGTAATAATTCCATCTTTTTTTCTTATTGCAGATATAAATTTCCTACCAATACCAAAATGTTTTTTATTTTTAAGACTTTTATTTTCTTCTACAGCTTTCCTTGCTAGTTCACAGTTATACTTTCTTATATCATTTTCAACTCTTTTCCGCATCATTTTACAAACTTCGAGATATTCAATTCTTTTTAATGCATCATTTTCGTATATCTTCATATTTCTTCCTTTCTTCATAAATTCTCTAGTCTCAGTAGAAATTTTATTGGTCAATTGCTGCTTTTTTTTACCAGCTATCTTTGTTGCAGTTTCTAAAAGTGTATCAGTTATTTTCATATTAATTTCATTCAAATCTGAATCATGTTCAAAATCTACTAATACTTGAAACCGATTTTTAAATTCTAATTTAAATTCATTAGAAATGTTTATGAAGATTAGGAATATCAACTGTAAATATTGTTTTTCTTAATAATTTTTGTCTCTCTAGTTTTACATTAACACGTATCTTACACCTTACTAATCGATGATCACTTCCTGTGTTAAATTTATTAAGAACATTACAATCTTGAAATATGTATTTTCTGTTAGTCAAAATATAATCCAATTCTGCTGTACCTTCATTTGGATGCTTCCATGTCCATTTCCTTTTAACATTTTTCTCAAAAAAAGAATTCATAATATAAAGTTTTTCTTTTTCTGCAAACTCCACAAGTCTATGTCCTCTCATTTCTTTTACCATAACCAAAATTACCTACTGCACTTTCATCTTTCATTTGTTTATCAATTCTAGCATTAAAGTCTCCCATAATTTTAAAATGTTGTTTACTCTGATCAAAAACCTTTTGTACATCCATATAAAAATCTACTACTTCATCACTATGAGTTGGGGCATAAACCTGAATTATCCGCATTTGGTATCTGCTATTAAGTTGTACAACTAATCTTGCCACTCTGTCCGATATACCATCAATCTCCACACTATTGTTCTTCCACTTTTTATTCATAGTGAATCCTACTCCACTTGTATTTCCAATATTTGTGCCTTTATAATAGAGTATATGTCCACTTTTTAAATCAATTGTCTCTTCACCTTTTCTTCTAACTTCACAAAGTCCAATAATGTCCCATTTAATATAAGAAAGTTCTTTTAATTCTTGTAATCTTCCTTCACTTGAAAGTGATCTGCAGTTGTAAGTATTTAAATAAAAAGTCGTCATCAAATGGCAGCCTGGGTCCGCAATCAGGGGATTCTTAGCACCCTCCGCCTTCGGCCACCAACCGCTGCCTTGGTTGGTGACTTTACAGCCTCCTGGGAATAAGGGCCATGCTTTATTTTTGTCTGTTATAATTTGTATATATGTATTGGAAAAATATTTATCATTTACACAAACATTCATTCTGCCTTATCAGGCACTGAGAAAAAAGACTACGGTGTTTCTTGATCTTAAACTTGGAGGTAAAAAGCCAGTAAACTCACCACGCTGGCTCACGCGTGTTGGTGAGCAGCCCATCCATGTTCGTATACTATATGAATAATCACATAGTAATAACAGCTGCAACGTCAAGAACGTATAGAGTGGACATTAGGAATTTGCCCTGCTCGGTTCCTTTAAGGCCTCCAAGGGGAATCAAAGGGTCTCCTTTCAGTTAATAGCAAACTTTTTTCTGCAGCTCTACAATATATATATCAATTATATTTCAAATATCAATGAGTCTCAAATAAAACATGTAAAATCTGTCATTTTAAAATTTCATTAGATGTCAATTGAAATGTATTCCTTGTATATTATAAAACGTACATCTGTGCAGATATATATGCATTTATGCAAACTCATTAAGAGGCATTGTAAATCAATGGAATAACTTGAATATTGTAAGTCACATATGTAAATCACAATGTGAATTTTTTTATAATAACGTTAATGAAAATCAGAAGGCTTCTAAATTGTAGAGTTATTTTCTAAAGATCTTAATATCATTTTTTTTATTGTTGCTAGTAAACTTATATAATTGTTAAAATTATTCCAGTGACTTAATTCTAGATGGTTTTTAGAATATTGCATTAAATCATCATTTCTTGGTCACCATAACAGTTATAGAGCTTGTGTTCTTCTGAGCTAGATTCGTGTATAACGGATATATTATATGAAGGGAGATGTCAATTAGTGCTTTTGGGCATTCAGTGATTATCTATCATCATCATTCTAGTTGACGCATAAGATTATATTCTTTAAAGCCCATGCACTATGTTTTATTCTAGTTTAGTCTAATTCGAATTTAAGTTTACAGTTAGCCTGTACATTAATGTACTAAGAGGCCAGAGATCTTATTGATCTGCATATTTTAATATCCCAGCATTATTGTTTTTATGATTATGTATTCTAATGGATTAGCATTTAAGTTTGTGCATCCAAATTAATGTTTAAATATTGCCCCAGTCTGGCAAAGACTCAATAGTTAACTTACTCTATAGTAGACCCATTTCAAATCCAGTCACATTATCGACCGTTGATTATTTTTGATTGCTAATCATTCATGATGATGAATGGTTATTTTGAGTATTACTTTTCCTTATTGATAATGCTAGTTGATGTATGGTTAATGATACTTATAGTTTGCTCTAAGGAGTTAACGATCTAGCTGACTGATCTTTCTCAGAGTTTTCAGTATCCCATGCTCTCCTTTAATATGTAACATTTCTCGTATATTTTTATTTAATATCATTATCATACTTTACTTTAATAATTAATTTTGAAATATTTTGTATTTGGTGCTGATGATTTTCCAATACCACCACCCCATTTTAACCCTTATCTCCCCATCCTGTTACAATATATAACATTATAATTCTAACCAAAAAAACTAAACTTTACTAAAATTTCTTCCACAACCACGCTTTTGTGTATTAACTAATCAATAGACCTTTTCATGTGAAATTCAACTAAACATGCCACACATATGCTAAACAAAATAGCTTTTCTATCATTCACTTCAAAAACCAATTTTCTTTCACGTCAAAGGATATCTTCACAAGATTGATGGCCTCAGATTCTAAATTTTTTATCATCAAAATTTTTTTTACTCTTTTAATTAATTTTTTTCATAAAGGATAGCCTCTGCATTGTTAAATACTTTATGAATTGTATTCAATTCATGAATATACAAAGCTGAGTTATATTTAATTTTAACTCTACTCTTGTGAACTTTCTTTGATTAAGGCTTAATTTACTCTGACCTATATAAATTTTATGACAGCTACAAGGAATCTTAAAACTGCACGAGGAATAGATCAATTACCTGTTTTGAACAATTTAGTAATGAATTTCAATTCAGACCTTTCTTTTAAGAACTTTCATACCACCCAATAAAAACTATTCTTATAAATCAATTTATTAATTGATGACTTATATGGCAAAGAAATAAACTCTTTGTTTTCATTAACAGTTAAATCTTTATTATTAACAGATTTATATATATATATTTATTAAATATAATATTCCTAATAAATTCATTATTATATCCTAACTCAATATAGTCAGAAGCAAATTGATCCTCTGAATATAATTTATTTCCAAAATTATTAAGCCTTCTATTCCTATAACAAAAATTTAATAAAGTATCTTATGAGTAAAAGGTTGATAAAACTATCTGGCCATATTATATTTCTTAATATTTTTTTTTTAATGAAATGACTACAAAATAAAACATTATCAACACTTAAATCTAAAAATTTCAACTTAACAAATTCAAATGTATCCCACTCAATAGTAAATTTAATATTAGACTCAAAATCATTTAATCCATCTAAAAAATCAATTTATTTTCCTGTATAACTATCTTAGCTTGTAGATTCATTCTGAGCGCATGCATTGAACATGAAATGAATGTGACGCAACATGGCAAGACATCGATAACATTTAGTTAGATATCATTATTTAATGTTTGAAGTATCCAATATTGGCGTTAGCATATCTTTGAAAGGCTTAATTTAACTTTAATCTTTACACGCCACTCCGTGAAAGAAATTACTCCCTCCCAGGAAGATATGCCTCCACCATTAATTAAAGAATTTATTTATGAATGAGACAAGAAATAAATGGATACGTACAAACAATAAAAACAACCCCGATAAAGTTATATCCCATGGCTAACTCAGTTTACTATTTATCTCAGGTAAGTGACTTGGCTTGAATGGCTTATGGAAATATATATCTGTGTTTAAATATTTCAGAAAAGAAATTATTAAAGAAATACTCTATCAGTTAATTTTCAGATAAGAGAATATACCTTTATTAATCCCAATATTTATCAACCATGTTATATACATGAATAAAATAATACAACAAGTGAGACAAACCAAAATAATATTAAATAAATTAAAGGAAAATAATATGAAGTGGTCCGAGCTTTCCCGCCCACACACTTATGTATTATGTGTAATGTCATCTAATGCAATATATAGAAAAAATTATGTCAGCAATAGTACATGTATATTTATTTAAATAACTCTTCCCTCATTAGCAATAATCTATATATAACCCACATATCTATATTCAAAAGCATATTATAAATCATTTAAAGTCTCCATAATTAATTTGCACTCTATATGACAACATTATGACACATATATAAAAAAGAACATGACTTATGCATATAAGTGTTTAGAGGGAAAGGGAAATTAATATTAGGATATACTGTATGTAGCGGATATAATATAAAATATGGTTACACACATACACTGGCCAACTAAAATGATATCTGTGTTAGTAAGTTCATTTCCCACACGTTCCATACAATTAGTATAGGCGTAATATACACTCAATAAAAAAAAAATATATGTAAATAAATAAATTAAAAATATATATATTGGAAATATAAGAATAAATAATTAAGTCAATATAAAATAAACACAATAACTTATGCTTCCCGACGGCTTCGTCTTCCTTCCGAGGCTGGGGTTTCTGAGTGTTCTATACAAAACCACCGGGTGAATGGTTAGGGCTTTACTTCAATGGCATATTTGCAAGTTGGTCTTCATTATCATAATTTACTGGAGCTTAAGATGTTACATTGATGTAGCTGGAATGGAGCGGGGTGGGTGCACTCATGTAGCTTCTACCCCATAATCATTTTAAAAACGTACGTAGAAGGTAGCATTTTATTTGATTATTTTTCTTTGTTTGCTTGAAACTATCTTTTCTCTGGTGCAGAAACTTTGTTTCGTTTTCAAATTCAGCTTACTCGACAAGTATAATGTAAATTATCACCAACTTCACAAACGACAGCTGGATTATTGCTTTTAGGGAGATGGAATTGTGAAGTCTGTTTATATAGATTGGTTCCAGCTTGGACGGATCTCTGTAGCTGCATTTCTTTGGCATATATCTATAGCTACAGTTGTGGAAGAATTAACTTTGACTTTCCATAAATCAGTAAATAATTCTTCTTCGGACTTCTCTGCTTTTACACACCCGAATCACGGTTTATATATCTCACTCATTACATTTTTTATTCTAGTATCCCTCTGAGAATTATTGCATCAGCTGATTTCCAGCTACTGGCTCATGTGCTTGAATAATACTCATAGCTTCGTTTTTTTTAAAAAATTAATATAATTTAGTTACTGACTATTGTCTCGAAAGAATTTTATCTTTAATTTATCTTGGGCTATTCAGACCACTCATTTGCTAATTGTTAATATAAAACATTTATATATAATAAAACAAATATTTGCTTAGTATGTTTTTTTTTCTTTGCAAAATTCCAATTAAAATATATGTCCACTACAGAATTTAAAATTTTCTCTATTTCTTGGAATTTCTTTTGTTACAAAAACCAAAAGTACCAAGCTGAATGCATTAACACATTTTTCGCCCCTTTTTCTTTTTTTCTTAAGATATAGTAAAACAATGGGTCTTTGATTTGCCCATGGTATTTGCAGAAAAACTGATTAACAAAAGTAAAATAAAATATACAAATGTTGGAACACTGAGAATTATTTTAACTCTCCCATTTAAATGTGTTTTGTGTCATAAACATTTCTCAATAAAATTACACCCCCATCATATTTGCGTGTATATATAAAATATATATATATATATATCGACAAGCAACATAATAAATTACAATGATGAAAAAAAAAAGACAATTTATTGTACGCAGATATATTACCATTAAATGCATAACATCATTTACATTTTTAATATTTAGTTTTGTGTGTGTGTAGGCAGAAAATATATCTACACAGACCAACCTCCATTATTATGTGTTATATATGTAAAAATAGTTATTCTTATATTATATATTTGAACTGTAGCTATATTTACAGCCACCCTATGCCTAGTCGTTTAAGACTGTTTGGCACAATACCCAACAAATAATTTTAAAGAAACAGAAAAATTAGTAATAACATTACTGTCTAAATAATCAATGTAGACTGGGCATACTAAAGGAGAAATAACATAACCAGTAATCCAACTCTCTTTAATTTTATAATACACACAAAATATATAGATTCCTCTAATAACAATAGCTAATCATGAATAACCATAATCTTATTTGCAGCAAAATATTCAAATTTCTTGAAAGAAACAGATTAATGCTTTTTATCTTATCAACTGATTGAAACATGTTTTCAATATCTAAACTACCAAACAAATCCACTTATTTTACACAAAGTTGATGTAAATTTATATAATTTTTAAAAAACAGTATATTCCAAAAATTTATCATAATTTTTATAATTTCAATTAACTTGGAGTTTATTTTCTTGCTGGATCAGAATTTAAAATAGAATACTTTCCATTATTTAATTCTAAAGAAACTATTTTTAAAATATTATTCAACAATGCAAAATGGTCACCCTTGTCTTTTAAGAGATAACAATACTACTGGCCTTTAATCATTTTTAAATAAAATTATTTCCTTTGGGGTGAAAACAATTTTTTCTCACTGAAGTAAGTGCTTTTCCAAAATTACATGTAAAAACTTTATTATTATCTGAAATAATTCAATAGCAGAAATAAAATCAATAACCACAGTTCTATTACTAAAGTAAAGGTCTTTCTGTTATTTGGTTATTCATTTTATTTCTGCTATTGAATGTTGTAGAAATATTTGAGAAAGTAATAAAAAATCTCTACAAGTAATTTTGAATAAGCAATTACTTGAGAGAGAAAAATTTGTTTTGTCCCAAAGGAAATATATTTTGTTAAAAAAGATTAAAAACCAATGATATTACTCTATTAAAAAAAGACAAATATGGTCATTTTGCATTGTTAAATAATAATGATTTTAAAAATAATGTTTCTTTAGTATTAAACAGTAGGAAGTATTCTATTTTAAATTATATTCCTAGTAGGAAAATAAAATTGAAACTTATGTAATATGCTTACCATAAAGCTTGCCACCTGGATTATATTAAATTATCCATTTTCAGGGGCTTCCAACACATGGTGTAAACAATATGCCTGTCTAAGTTATCGTATTCAATATTATAATGGTTGGGGGGAACCTCTCAAACCTATCTGCCACACCTGAACCTAAAAACCTATCTGAACCGAAAAAAATTATAAATGTGGCAGATGCATACGGGTGAGGTTCGACTTTATCTAACCGAAAGCGCCAGTCATTAGCTCATGTTAAAGCTGAGCTTAAAATATCATTCTGAATATTTAAAATTTCTAATTCTTGATTTTAAAAAATATTATTAATAAAGATATATATAAATTACTGCCAAAAATTAATTAAACAAAAAAAACAAAAACATTTTTATTATAATGCACACACACATTAAAAAGGAAAATTTCTGAAAACAGAGTTAACAATTAAATATATTTAATTTATGTACATGCACAGATGGATGCATTTAAGATTTAATCAGATTTGAAGATTTTATTAAGCGTAAATACGCTACATAGAATATGCATATAACTAACTCCAATCCCTTTTAACCTTAGGCTAAAATCTCGCATTTAAACCAATGCTAACTTACTGTTATACCGATGTGACCAATGCAAAATGAGACTTAACATAACAATCATGCTGAAAGGAATTTACATCTGAAGCATGATATTAAAGAAATAACGAATCATGATGGGAAGGAATGAGCATCTTCCCCATGATCATTAATAAATTTCACCAACAGGCAGGAAAATGAAATCATTTGAAATATTTATACGAGATGCTCTGTAAATGGGCATAGCGGTCTTTGCCGGCTTACTGTCCCAATCAGAGTTCAAGAAAATCAATGGCATAGGAAATACATCTATGACCATTGACAATGCAATGGCTATCATTTTGGGCCATGCATTTAAGTGGGTATTATGCCCTGTATGCTATCGCGGCACAAGGGAATGAGTTTCCAAGGCACCTACCCAGATTACATTGACATTAAACATCCGTACGTCTATCGACCAATTCAACTATGAAACAATTAGCTCCAAATTAATCCACTTAAATTAACATAATCTTATGAATTTATGCAGCCATTTACGCCTATTTTTAAATAATTAATTTAAATGAAATTAATGAGAATGGAAATGACAGTAGCAAACATATAAAAAAACAATATAAGTAATTTAAATTTTTACTTTAGTCAGACGAGATTTTTTAAAAGTTAGGTGATGTTTAAAATTAATACTTGAAAAAGTTCATATTATATAATTAAGGTTCGTATTTCATTTAAAGCAAAAGTTCATACTTTCCAGTGCTGTAGGTTTATTGAAGTCTGTCTTTGCAGTCCTTGATGCTGTAACGGTCAGAATCGTCTATCTCGCTAACACACTGCATAATTCAAACCCCAGACACTAAACTGAACATTCTAGGAGGGGTTGCCTTCTAGAGATACTAAGTTCGAATCTAATGTCCAAATTTCACAGTGCCACCTACATGATAACGCGTCTGATGCTACAACTAGTATAACCTTTTACCGGTGCCTGGTGGTCAGGGAGAAACAAAAGACTCTATACTAAGATAAGTTTGGGTGTCTAATTAACGTCTATGGATTTATAAAAGAAATGCAGAAAATATATATATATAGACCGAGACAGTGATAGGAATCAAATAAAATAAGAGATAAAATTTAGTTTTAAATAATTTCACACAATTTATTTATATAAATATATATATAACGCCACTGTCTGCTTATATGAGACAGGGATGCGTATTAAATAATTGTTGGCATTTATATTTCAGTAATGACAAAAGGTTTTAAAACAGAGTGATATATTCTATTCCTCGGGCTAATAGCGTTACGATAATGTGCTTGACAAGATAGGAACATGTGCGAGGTGCTTTGAGTAAATAGACAAGTTTAAGACAATATTTGAAATTAAATGTTCTAAAATATTTATTGATTTCGAGAATAGTACGGACTAAAGCTTACTAAGCAAACGTGGGAATGGGATCAAAGCATTTATTTGAGAATAATAATAATAGATTTGTATTGGGAGGTCAGTATTGCTGATAGTGAATTTATAAAGTTGGAGGGTGTGACTCGTTTAAGTCACGGATGCTTTGTAAAATAAATATAAAATGAAACAATATTGAAGATCCGGAATAATTACGGAGGGCATCTCGCCGCTAACCCGTAGGAAAGTATTTTGATGAACAGCCGAAACTTAGCGACTGTGTGACGATTGCGTTTAATTCCCAGGGGTGTCATTTGTGAAACCCTCTGCCTGGAAACTTGCAATAAGCGAAAAGAACGGACTTTGCCGTGTAAGGAATCCTTGGAAAAATAAAACAAAGCGGTCTCAACAACCAATTCATTTACCAGCAATACGAGACTAGTGTATATAAAAACATACTAAATGGGCTTTACTCGGATTAAGAGAAATGCCCAATCAAATTCCCGAAATTCATTTAAAAGGGTCTGCGCATTCTCGACGTCAATGATGAACTTTGTAATTAAAGTAGAACACGGTAACTAAGATAGGAGAATGCATGCTTGCGGGTTTGAAAAGTAAGTATAGATTGATATACGCAATCATGCATTAAGGGACACATTTAATCATTGACCTCGCACATACTCTTATATTAGATTAAAATCAATAACATGTAGATTTTAAACTATGTGATTATATTATATTAAAGAAAAGAATCGCCCTCGAATGAGTGATTTGCAAGATAATAAAATTGGAAAATTATAAATTTAAAATATGCCTTAATAGCGGCGTCTTACTTTCAATAAAGGGAATAGTTCACTCGGTCAAAGACGATTCTGACATATGATCATAATACAATAAAAGAAAGCTTTATAAATAGAAAATATTAACCCAAGGATAGAGCAAAATGTTGAGTATATTTAAACACATTAAAGAAATACATAATGAAGTTATGTGAAATATAAGGAAAACAATTTTAAATAGCTATAGCATGTTAGTTAGTGATCACAAGAGCTCTTGGGTTAATTTAGGTTACCTCTGGAGAAGCATTTGCAGGTAGATGTTCGGCAGGTTTTATAATTCAGCAGCAAAATCTGGATTGTTCATATTTTGGCAGCGGCAGCAGCAGTTCCGGGGTCCGTATGTGAGAATTTCCGATGGTATACGGCAGCATAAGACCATCTCGGAGAGAAATAGCCTTCTTGCACTCTACTCGGTCATGTCAAGATTTACAAATTACGCATAGAACTCAGAATGATTTCTCTTAGCAACATTAGCATAAAACTAACTAACTAACTGGAGAACAAAAGAAAACCCTTCTTTTTATAGTAGATGTTAACAATAGAACTGCCCTGGAGCATTACAAAAATATATCGGACTTATCAGCTGTAATTAAATCTATCCTAATGTCTAAAGGAATTCAACATTAATTAATTTCTTTTGTTAATTTCCCTGTCGACATTCGGATTACAAACTAGATTTAATTAAAAATTACTTTTATTAATCAAAGAAAACCTTAAGTGGACATCTGCTGTTTTTAGATAAACTTATAGAACATTAACTAATTAAACTATTGTCCCTGATTTATTTAAACAGAAATATTTGGAATAACTTTTATTAAATTAAGAAAATGATTTTGCTTTTTAAATTGCAATATTTGAATCTATTTACTAAACGAATATTTACTAAATGAATTTTATTTTAAATCAAAATATATTACGACTAATATATTTGTAAATAGATTCAAACAAAATAACTTTAACAATTTATAATTTTGATATGTTTTAAAATGCATATCATAGTGTGTGCGCAATTACAACTTATATAACCTACTTTTAAATAAATGTAAATTATGTGAACAAATACATAATTCATAATATTTTATTTTATTTGGGAATAAGTTATATATATAATACGAGCATTATGCTCGTGGTTTAAAATTAGGCGGGATTTTCGGTATATAAGCGTATTACAGACACACTACGATAGATTGGGGTTCAAACTAAGGTATGAGGTAGGAAGTAGGTGAGAAAAGGTGAAACAAAGATCTGCAAAGCAGACCTTACTGTTTCAATACGTCACACAATTCAATGTTCCGTTTCATATTCTAGATGGAGACAAGTCCATCGTTTGCCGCTTTCTGGGAACCATCACACTGGAGGCTGCCTCAGCTAGTGTAAATATGGGAAAAGTAATTTATTGAATTCATATCATCAAATTCCAGGATCAATCTTGCCTGGCTTAATGCTGTTCTTATTAGTGATGATTTTTCTTTGTGAACCTTGTGCTCATTTCCATCGTTATTGGCCAGTTTTCTTTAGAGCGAGAATTTCAAAATGTTATCACTAATTTTTTTTAAAAATTGATCTCTTATCTGACTTTATGCCCAAGAGCCTGTTTGCTATTAAGTCATTATAGAAAATAATTTCCATTCCCAGATTAAAAATAACTTTTAACTCTAACTAATTAACAGCTTTTTTCTAAATTCTTTTATATTAAAATCAATCTTGTTTTTAGATTTTTAATTTTAAATAATTATATAATTAGTTTGCCATCTGTGCATTATATATATATTGTGCCCTTTTCTATAGGTCGGTAATAGTTCATAACAGTCAATTACTAAAAATTTTAAATTTAGGATATGTTCTTTTAATACATTAATTATATTAAGTCAATTATATCTTTAAAGTACAATTTGAAGCTAAAGAGAATACGTAGTGTATAAAATCATTTAAAAAGTAGTTAAGTAAAGTTTAAAATATTGTTGCATATGGTTGTAAAAGCTGGCCATATTAAATAACTCAGCTATAAATATTAAAAGAATATTAAAAAAGTTCGATTTTAATAGTTTAAAACTTGTAGTAATAAATGTTATATTTTAAATTTATAAAGTCATATTTAATAAGCAAAAATTAATATAGTATATTTTTAAAAATAAACTTTATGATGGTGAGAATTGTATTTAATTCTATATTTTCTAAATTGTTCTTCCAAATTTTATAATTATATTATATAATATAATAAGTGTATCAATTTTATAAATCTGAGCAGAGAAATAGATTAAAAATCGTCTGTCAAAGTTATTAATCATGTGATTTGTATACTATATACTTTCACACACACGCTTGTTTGAATTAATAATAAAGTTTAAAATATTTTAAAAGTTATATTATAGAATTGGATAGAATTATTGCCTATCATAAAAGTAAATAGTATTAAACATTAAGTTAACTATCATATGTAATGTTTTAAGTAATGTAATAAAGACGAATACAGATATAATAAAAATTAAATATTTTGTTTAAATAAAAGTAGATAAATGGAATAGGTTATTAAAATTATTTTAAAAGTTATTTTAAATGTTTAAATGGTTTTAATAAAATAATAATTGAAGTAAAAGTGGAATTTTAAATAATATTTTTTAAATTTTATTACGTCATAATTTCTAATTTTGAAATTCAATTCTACTATAAACTAAAAATATGTAAATTTGTTCTCAAGCTAAAGTAAGAATTAACCAATAGGAATAGGTATTCTTACAGACTATAAATATGAATTGCACGGGGGTATCAGGGGAGATTAATAATGTATTGAAACCAGAGAAAGGTAAATTATAACTATCAAAAAGATAATATTTAAAATTTTTTATTTTATTCAATTTTTTTTTAGTACTTTCTTATCGTTTTATTTGCAAAAAACTAATTGATAATTTTTAAAAGTATTTTTGCAAAAGAGGGTGTTAAAAATTATATATTTAGAAACTTCGTGGAGATGATTTTCTAATTTTTTAAAGTTCCTTTATCAGTAGTATTTTATCTGAAGTTTAACCTAGGCTACACAATAGAGATGGATATACTACGAAATAAAATGGATATAAATTGTAATATTGTAAAAATATTTGAAATATTTATTGATACAGCTTTATTAATATTTCACCGGAGAACTGTTTTGGTAGACAAAAAAAACCACAGCTCGGACATTATACGGAGTCTAAAAAGAAAATGTATTGAAATGTATTATTTATAAGCTGATCCAAGATTTATTTTTTTAATAGTAATAAGACAATTATATTTCATGAATTATTTTATAGAATATATTCAAAGGAGTAAAATGTTATATACTTTCTGAAGGTAACATTTTTAAAAAAAATATTTTCAAGAATTAAAGAAAGAACCCAGGAAAATATGTTACAGAAGCGTTTTTGATATTAAAATATCCATTCTTCGAATTATTTAAAATGTATTTAGAAAAGATTTGTTCAAAAGTACTTGAAGTTTTTATTTTATTTTTTAAAGTGATATATAAAAATACCAAACGAAAGTTTAAATGTATCAAGAAGGAAACATAGATAAAAAAGTGAACACATAGATGAATAAAAGATGGATCCATGGAAATACAAATAGTACTTAAAAGTTTATCGAATATTTTTAAAATTAAATTAGATGGATTGATGCATCGGATACACAGAGAATATTGGTAGAGAAGATTAAGAAGCTTCACGGGATTAATTAATATTATGATTTAATAATTATCGTCCTAAATAATAAAACCAAGGATTATTTTCTATAAATTTTACTGAATGGATTAATAATTATTTTTATTTTAAACTTTAACGCGCTTGGAGGAGAACATTTTTAAAAAACTCTAGAGAAAATAAAAAGCATTTTGGACTTATCAGGAACTATCGTCAAGAAAATATGTAATTATAGTTTTGGTTCCTTTTATTTTGTTAACCTAGTTTAAATCTAAATTTTTTTATATAAGATTAGGAAAAACATAAAAACATTAATTTATTAATATTAAAATTTTATAATATAACAATCTAATAATTTAGCTAAAAATATTTTAATATAAAGTGTATGGGTGTGAATTTTTTTTTATATCTGCAATGCTCAAGTGGATAAAGGAAGCCTACTGAACACGATGACCAGATAAAGGTTATTGGTAATAATAATAACTATTGATAATTTATAATGTATATTTTTTTTTGTTTTCTTTAGATCATCCATAAATTGGAAGAATGAAGTGTAAAAGTTTTTTACTTATATGTACCGCATTTCATACAACCTTTTAAAAAACATTATGAGATAGGATTGATTTGAAAATATGCATACGACAATTTTTTTTTTATTAGTGATATAATCCAACATAACAAATAATTATGTGGTTCTTTTAAAATTTTCATGTTAGGATATTCAAATATTGTCTTAAGTAGATTGTATATAATTAGACATATAGAATAATGAAGTAAGCAGACTTTTTTTATGGAACAGCTAGATTGTTTAACTATTAATGAATTTTATTTATTGTTTTGTAAATGCAGATAGTTATTTATCGATGTAAGATGTAGAAAAATCTTGAGAAATAATGTTGAGATAGTGGCTTGGAAGTACTTAGTGAACAGGAAACCAAGATGATGTTTTAAGAAATAGGATGTTATAAGGAATGGAAATAATATTTAGTCTTTATGTGAATATCAGCATAGTTAACAAAGCCCTATGACTGATACACATTTTATTTGGACAGTGTTTATATTTCTTTAAATATTTGATGTTCTAATAAAGCTGAAGAAATAGCTTTAACATCGTCCCTGTACTAGAGGATATTAGGCAGGTAAATGTCATACCTCTTCGCACTGTACCATGATTTTGAGATATGTTAAGAGTAATACTCTAGCTTTCTTCCTTAATCCTATGCATCTGTTTTCGCTATCTTTATTTCATGTAACTGCATCGTTCAGTAAGATATGTTTAAGAGAAATGATA
Source organism: Epiperipatus broadwayi (assembly GCA_028023455.1). Lineage (NCBI taxonomy): Eukaryota > Metazoa > Onychophora > Udeonychophora > Euonychophora > Peripatidae > Epiperipatus > Epiperipatus broadwayi. Next base: position 3,168,643 of record JAQFVV010012500.1, read on the forward strand.
AATAATTTAGAACTTAGGTTATGCTATCGTTTTGTATAAGATTGGTTTATTTGCTTAGAAGGAATAGGACGTTATAACTTAAAATTGAAGATCCAAAGTATCCTAAGGAAAGAAAAGAATCATAGAATATATTTTGAATTTTATTTCGGAAATGAAATATAAAATTTTTTAAAATAAGGTATCTAAACAAAGATATTTTCTTTAAAGTGATAATAATTTTAAAAGCTTTAGTATTATTTTTTTTAAGAGAAAAATAAGTATTGCATATTTTAAAATATAATAGTACAAAGTAAATTATGTAAACAATATGCATAGTATATTTTTTGTTTATTGATTAACAGAAATATATTGATGATTACACTTATATCATACTAAAGTAAGGCTTAAAGAAGAATAGATTATGATTAGTAAACATTGTGTGATAAATACTAAAATCTAGTACTGAATTTTTGGATAATATTTTGTGTAACATCTTTGACTTTGCAAGATGAAATTTTTTTTAATATTTTGAGAGGTCCATACTCATTATAAAATTTTGTTTTCTACAGAATGTTTTCTAAGTATGATTTTTTTAGAAATAAGATAGTTTAATAATATTAGCTAATAAAGTAGATAAATATATTTTGTAATAAGTTAACCATAATGAGAAACCAAATAGTAACATTTTTTTTAAAATTTTGTCCTAAATCTAAATAAAGATATAATTGAAATATAAATTATTTTTTTATAATCTGGTAGATCAAACTGTATAGTAAAAAAGTTAAGGATATCCACTGTAAATAGTGTAAATAAATTGTTTATTTATTTGTTGTTAGTAATAAACTTTGTTAAATTTTGTTATTTCAAAAATTTTGTGTCCGAGTTATTTATTTCTCCACATCGCTGCATGAAATCACGATATATGCATAATAATCGAAACAAATATATAATTTTGCACAAAAGATAAATAGAGAATTATTTTAAGAATTTTAAATATTTTATTGGTATTCATTATAATTAAATAATCATAATCTTACATTATTTTATTGGTCATAAATCAGTTATCACAATATTATATTAAATTATATGCTATCAGTTGCCACACATATTTTGTTTGTCAGATTATTAAAATGCTACCACGTATTTATTATATCATTACATGAAGATATAAGATCATATTATATTATTTCATTATTTTATTATGGTAATAAAAATATAACGAAAAGAAAAAATATCCAGAATTTGTTAAACAATGAAGAATATTATTATTATTATTTATTATTTATTATTAGTTTAAGTGTAGTAGATTATGACATAAAATCCCTTCTCATATTTTACTACCGTATTTTTTATTAACTTAGAATAAACTTTATGAACCTGAGATTATTTTATTGAGCTAGATTATTACAAATAGAAGATTAAGACGTAATTATTAGTTTAATCTTAGTGAGTAGAAGTTATTAAAGTCGTAAGAATACTATGAGTTTGTTATTTGAAATAGTAATAAGGGGGGATAGTGTTCTTTTGCCATTGAGGTAGTATCCTGTGGGATATTGGCTCAATGTAATCTATCTTGTCACCTGTATTTTCACTTCAAGTCTCATGAAAATGTTAAATATTTATTTAATTTATTTTTATAAACTGAACCTTATTCGTATTTTAAATTTGAGCTAGTGAAATATTTTAATTTTAATGCTGAATATTTTAGTTATTAATTATTAACTGAGATAGAACCCGTTTTATTTCATATCATATATTATCTGGAAGTGAAGATGCACGAGAGCAAGGTTAGAATATATATCATCATCATCATCAACCATTATCAATCCACTGCAGGATGAAGGTCTCTCCAAGTTTAATCCATCTTCTCCGATCTTTAGCTTCTCTTCTCCACAACATCCCTGCACATTTTCTTATTTCATCCATCCATCTCATATGTGGACTCTTTCTGGGTCTTTTACAATATCTTGGACTCCAGTTTAAAATTTCCATTGTCCATCTATTATCATCTCTTCTAGCAATATGTCCAGCCCAACTCCATTTCAATCTTTTAATTTTTTCAATAAGGTCAGTAACACCTGTTTGTTGTCTTACCCATACATTGCGTTTTCGATCTCTTCTTGTTACTCCCAACATACATCTCTCCAAACTCCTTTGAGTGGTCTGAAGTCTCTGTATTGCTCTTCTATTAAGTGTCCAAGTCTCAGATCCATAAGTAAGAACTGGTAAAACACATTTGTTAAAAACCATCCTTTTCAAACACATAGGCTATTTCCTTTTAGTATCAAGTTATTTCTACCAAAAGCACTCCAACCAAGTTTAATTCTATGATTAATTTCCTCCATTATGTTTCCATCTGTATTAATAATCTGACCAAGGTATTTGTAACTGTTAACTTCTTCTAATTCTTCATAATCAATCTTTATTTTCATATTTTGAGCAAATTGATTAAACATTACTTTAGTCTTTTTAACATTTATCTTTAGTCCTACTTTTCTACTTTCATCTGCTAACTCCTGCAACATTTCCTGCAGCTCTGAAGCATTATTTGCAAAAACATCTACATCATCTGCGAAATCTAAATGACTTAAATACTCTCCATTTACTTTCACCCCTTTAGTTCCCATTTTAATCCACAAAATACTTCTTGCAGCACTGCTGTAAAGAGTTTTGGAGATATGGAGTCACCTTGTCTTACACCTTTCTCAATGTTGATTTTTTCAGTATCATTATGTAATCTAATTGTTGCTGTTGCATTTTTATAAATATTCTTTAAAATATGACAATATCCTGGATCTATACCTTGATGATCCAATGCTTTAATCACTGAAGAAATGTGTATAGAATCGAATGCCTTTTCATAATCTACAAATCCAAAACATAATGACAACTCATATTTGTTTGTCCTTTCTATGACTTCTCTCAATACCTGGATATGATCTATTGTACTAAAACCACTTTTAAATCCAGCTTGTTCTCTTGGTTGGTGGAAATCCAAAGTTCTCTGTAGACGAGTTGTAATTATCTTGGTAAAAATTTTATATAAAACTGATAAAAGGCTGATAGGTCTGTAATTTTTAATATCTTCTTTATCACCTTTTTAAAATATTAATATTATTACTGCATTCTTCCGATCTTCCGGTACATCTTTATCATTTAGACATTTGGTATATAACTTTGCTAAAATTGTTTCTATTTCTTCACCTGCTTCTTTTAATATATCAATTATAATTCCATCATTTCCTGGAGCCTTTCCTTTCTTCATACACTTAATTGCATGTCTCACTTCTTCATTTAAAATTCTGGGCAATTCGGAAAATGTAATAGATATAGGAGGTACTTGTTCTTTATTACTATATAATATATATATATATATATATTAATTTAAATAAAATTATTAATTTTTATATATTTTTATTTGAGGGTGATTTTATTTATAGATCTTTTTTACTTTTATTAGAAAGTGATGGAACAGCACATATGTATACCATTACAATATTTACATTTTTTTTAACTTAGTAAAATGATAGAGAAACAAAAGTCCAAAGGATTGTAATTAAAAACTTTTTTAATGTAAGTGCTGAAAATAAAATAAAAATAAAACATGATTAAGCATACTATAACAAAGATGTGGACAGACTAGACATAACTTTTACTATCCTGAAATTAGAACATGTTCACACATGACATCACCATTGCTTCTTCATTTGCACATAAAAGTGTCATACTTTTGAGGAGGGCACTATCCTGTAATTTTGAAAATGTTCCACTGCATCTTGTTCTGTTGATGAAAGATTCCAAATTTTAATCTTTCTTCCAAAAATGATAAGGCAAAAAAGAAATGTTTAAAAAAATCATGTGTTAACGAATGTCAAAAAAATATGTTAATTTTCATCACTTTTTATCCGTTCGCTTCATGTTAACATTTGGACGTTATGTTGTGAATGGAATTTATTAAACAATATATTCCAAATTTTTTAAAATTAATATGTATAGCTTGTTAACTTTAAAAAATATTAACAAATATATTCTAAATTGAATGTTAATTTTAAAAAATTCAAGTACATTTTTTAATAAATTCCATTCACAACATAATGTCCAAACGTTGCCATGAGACAGACAGATAATATGTGGTTAAAATTAACATTATTTTCTTATTGACATTCTGTTGTGTTTGGTCTGGATTACAGACCCAACTTACAGAAAAATAATACAAACATCTGAGGTACAATTAATATAATCTTTATTATATCTACAAATATATATAATACACGAAAATATATACAATACTGAATATTATAGATTAACGTAAACTCTGGGCTCTGTTTTATGGTCCTACCGCTTCCAGCTACACCTGATAGCTTGCCTCACAGGTAGGGGGTATGACTTATGGATGTATAAGACAGCTTGCTTTGAGTCAACAGTAGTCTTAGCAGCCTCCGATCCTTCTGTGGACGTATCTAGCTGCATGGACAAATAGCGTATTGCTATCAATGGAATGCTTCCTGCTGTTCAGGTTAGCAGGGCTACTTTGGGAGAACGCATATTGTCTTTGTAGGTTAGACAGACATTCTCCCCGTTCTCACAAAAGGCTGACTATTTATAGCCACATGCCTGACTTTACGGAAAACATTTGGATTCAGCAAGCATCTTTGCTTATTGGCCTGTAGTGATCATTGGCTATGTGTTTATTTGTACATCAGCCTATTGGCCAGCAGCAAACAATCCTTAATCAGATCAGATAAGAAGGAATATCGAATAGTCCATTTCTGAGGGAAGGCAGGATACGAATCTGGGCGGGAAAAATTCTTTGACTGTGCCAAATATCGGTTGACTTGGACAGTATTTAAGTGTGATTTAATAATAACGGATTCATAAAAAACTGTAAATGAGTGTCTATATCAGTGCATTCGTATTTATGCTCCCATTTTTTTTTCAGCCATAGGGAAAAAATTCTTTGTCTGACTGCACCAAAAATCTGTTTTGTTCGGTCTGCATTACAGACCCAACTTACAGAAAAGTAATACAAACACCAAAGTTACAATTAGTATAATCTTTATTATATCTACAAATATATATAATACAAGAGAATATATACAGTACTGAATATTATAGATTAACGTAAACTCTGGGCTTTGCATTTTGTGGTTCTACCGTTTCCAACTACATCTAATAGCTTGCCTCATAGGTAGGGGATATGACTTCCGGCTGTACAAGACAGCTTGCTTCGAATCAACGCATCTGGTCTCTTTTGTGAACTTTCCGAGCTGCGTGGACAAATAGTGTACTTCTATCGTGGGAATGCTTACTGCTGTTCGGGTTAACAGGGCTTCTCTAGGAGAATGCGTACTGTCTTTGTAGGTTAGACGTTCTTCCTGTTCTCACAAAAGGATGACTATTTATAGCCAGATCCGTAACCTTACTGAAAATATTTGGATTCGGCAAGCATCCTTGCTTATTGGCCTGTACTGATCATTGGCTATGTGTTTAGCTGTACATCAGTCTATTGGCCAGCAGCAAACAATGCTTTATCCAATCAGATAAGAAGGAATCTGGAATCGTCCACTTCTGCATAAAGGGAGGTCTATAACATATTCATTATCACATGATGATTTTTTTTAATATTTCTTTTTTGCCTTATCATTTTTGGAAATATTAAAATTTGGAATCTTTCATTGACAGAACAAGATGCAGTGGAATATTTTCAAAATTGCAGGATAGGCCCGCCTGAAAAGTATGTGATAATGGTCGTGATATTACTTTATGTGCGAATGGTATGCTAACATGTTCTAAGTGCTTATTTGTTTGGAAAGGAATGTGTTTAGAAGGCTCCAAAACATTATTTGTAAGTGCATTGAGATTAGTTTACAGCTGGTGTAATGCATTTACATTAAAATTTTTTTTAATTACAACCCTTTGGATTTATGTTTCAGTGGAATATTTTCAAAATTATGGGATAGTAAACTTGATTGTCTGTCCACATCTTTGTTATAGTTTGCTTAATCATCTTTTATTTTTATTTTCTTTATTGCATTTACACTAAAAACGTTTTTAATTATAAACAACTCTTTGGACTTTTGTATTACTTTATCATTTACCTAAATATTGAATATAACTTAGAGTCAGCCATATTGTTTATACCATGTGTTGGAAGTCCCTGAAAATGAATAATTTAAAATAAGATGGGTGGCAAGATTACCAGCAGGCAAACTATGTAACTACCAAAATGGAAGTTAATTGAAATTATGAAAATTATAGTAAGTAAAATTTTTTTGGATAGGTCTATTTATTTAAATTGTTATCTTAGTGATTTTTTTTTTTGGCTCCTAAGGTTTTTTTTAAAATTTGAAATCTCATAAAGATAATTTTTCTTTAAGGTGTGTTTTTGATGGATTGTTGATAAAATTTCTTACAATATTTTTTAAGAATTATATAATTTTAGGTCAATTTTGTGTATCTTCTTTTGAAGCATATGATAAAATTAATTGGATTTGATTTAGAAAAAGATTGTGTTTTTGGTAATTTAGATATTGAAAACATGCATTGAGCTGTACATATATATACAATTATATATATATATGGTGGCTTCACCAGTCACTGGACTAACTAAGACCCTAAGTCCCACCACAGTGAATGTATGTTCTTTTATTAAAATAAATTATCATCTGCACAAATAATTATGTAAGTTAAAGAAGGAAAGTGTTTAAAAAAAGAAATGGAATAAAATATACAAAATTTAAATTTTTATTTGTAACTATTTTTTAAAATATGGCAGAAATAAATCAGATAAATTTTTGTAATTAAACAGAATCCATTAAAGAATGCAATTAATTTATGGATAACAGAAAAATTTTGAACAATAGGCTACTAATAAGTAGTTTAATTAAAAATAGAATTGAAAAAAAGGTATAAATAAATAATTTTTCTTTTGTTCTGGGTATTATGCTTACTGTAGTCTTGCTGAAGAAGAGGTTTTTATTCAGAATTTTCGGAAAGAAGTTGGCTGACAAATTTACAAAGATAATTTACTGAGAAAGTTTGCTGTACTTGTTTCGAATCATCTTTCTGTTCAGCATATATGTCGATAAATCACAAAATGTGTTATTCTACAAAAATGCGAGAGTAATCTTTGTCTTTGCTCTCCCACCCGTTCCTGAGTCCGGAGTCCTAGCCATGTGAGCCAGCCAGAGAACTACAATGCCTGCCCTATGTTTATGACAAATGCCTACCTGTTTTAAATAATTCTTTCAATGGAAAAAGTGAAATAGACATCAAGACTCAAAAGGGACTGCCATGCAACATTAACAGTTTCCATTTTTACACCAGCCTTCTAGTTACTGATAACTATTCCACGAATTGCCCAGAATTTTGAATGAGGAAGTGAGACATGCAATTAAATTTATGAAGAACGAGAAGGCTCCAGGTAATGATGGAATTATAATTGATATATTAAAAAAATCAGGTGAAGAAATAGAATTTTTTTTAGCAAAGTTATATACCAAATGTCTAAATGATAAAGATATACCAGATGATTGGAAGAATGCAGTATTAATATTAATATTTAAAAAAGGTGATAAAGAAGATATTAGAAATTACAAACCTATTAGTTTTATACAAAATTTTTACTAAGATAATTACAAATCGTCTACAGAAAACGCTGGATTTCCACCAACCAAACAACAAGCTGGATTTAAAAGTGGTTTTAGTACAGTAGATCATATCCAGGTGTTGAGAGAAATTATATAAAGGACAAATGAATATGAGTTGCCATTATGCTTAGGATTTGTAGACTATGAAAAGGCATTTGATTCTATAAACATTTCTTCAGTGATTAAAGCATTGGATCATCAAGGTGTAGATCCAAGATATTGTCATATTTTAAAGAATATTTATAAAAATGCAATAGCAACAATTAGATTACATAATGATAGTAGGAAAATCAACATTGAAAAGGATGTAAGACAGGGTGACTCCATATCTCCAAAACTTTTTACAGCAGTGCTGCAAGAAGTATTTTTTGGTTTAAAATAGGAAGCTAAATGAGTGAAAGTAAATGGAGATTATTTAAATCATTTAGATTTTGCAGATGATGTAGTTGTTTTTGCAAATAATGCTTTAGAGCTACAGGAAATGTTGCAGGAGTTATCAGATGAAAGTAGGACTAAAGATAAATGTTAAAAAGACTAAAGTAATGTTTAATAGATTTTTTCAAAATATGAAAATAAAGATTGATTATGATGAGTTAGAAGAAGTTAACAGTTACAAATACCTTGGTCAGATGATTAATACAGATGGAAGTATAATGGATGAAATTAATCATAGAATTAAACTTGGTTGGAGTGCTTTTGGTAGAAATAACTTGTTACTAAAAGGAAATATGCCTATGTGTTGAAAAGGAAAGTTTTTAATAAATGTATTTTGCCAATTCTATCTTATGGATCTGAGACTTGGACACTTAATTGAAGAGCAATAAAGAGACTTCAGACCACTCAAAGAAGTATGGAGAGATGCATATTGGGAGTAATAAGAAGGGATCGAAAATGCAACGTATGAGTAAGAGAACAAACAGGTGTTATTGACCTCATTGAAAAAATTAAAAGACTGAAGTGGAGTTGGACTGGACATATTGTTAGAAGAAATGATAATAGATGGACAATTGAAATTTTAAACTGGATTCCAAGAGATTGTAAAAGACCCAGAAAGAGACCACATGTGAGATGGATGGATGAAATAAGAAAGTGTGCAGGGGTGATGTGGAGAAGAGAAGCTAAAGATAGGAAAAGATGGATTGAACTTGGAGAGACCATCCTGCAGTGGATAGATAATGGTTGATGATGATGATGATTCCATGAGTTGAAATATGTTTTATCTTTCAACAATGTAAATTTAAATATCTACTCTCCTTATTTTATTTATCTATATATTTGAATATATATGTTTGCGTCTTGTAGAATTATATTTCATTATTGCTTTTTTTTTAAAATGTTGTAATGGATGGTGGTTTCTCTCACATAATGGCGGCGATAATTCTTATTAATTTAATTAAAAATGCAGCACTTAACTTACCGCCATTATGCACCTGTAATTAAGAATTTATTTTATGTATATATTTTATTTTAGAGGGAGAAAAGCAACTTGCAGAAAGTGCAGATCCCATTCTTAGAATTAATATTTAATTGCTAAAGATTCTTTCATATAATTATAAAGGATCCTATTATAAAATTTCAAAGATTCTTGATTTAGCCTTTTATATATATATATAAAAGGAAAGATCCCAATCGGCGTCTTTATTTTTTTTTTTAGCCAATGAAGGGTTATGAATTTAAAATTCTATTTTAAAGAGCGTGAAATAAAATAAATGTTCACACTTATTCTTTTGTAATAAGAGTGTACATTTGACAAAATGTATATATTAAATTTTAAAAATACTGTTTGGCTCTGTGGATAGATAGGTTAAACTTCAACTAAATCAGTAAATTATTCGCCCATTTGTGTTAGTGATCTAAATTTTATAAAAGAGAAAATTTCTATTACATATCTGCTGATTTTTCAGTGGTGGTTGAGCTTTCATAATGTTTTATATATATATATGTTTTTGCAAAAAGGTTTCTTTTTACATTTACAGATCGTTTAACTGTATTTATGTTGTATTGTGTATTGGGTGATCTGTGACATCGGGCATGTATTCAGTGTTTCTCTTTTACCAAGTCTGCTTAGGCTGATATACCTGCATATGGATCTTCATGAAAATAAATAAAAATTCTGGATCTCATATGTATTTCAGATATTTCAATATATGTGACTGGACATAAGCAAGAAAATGTATCTGAATCCGGTTCACGCGGTTAGCGAACGGATTTCATTTTTCTCTGATTCGGTTTAGAGACGGAGTGCTATCCGGTCTTGTATTGGTCTCTTGGTTGCTGCTCTGTCCCGAGACTCACAGCCCATAATATACTATTACTTTAGGACACAATATTGTATATTTATTTTGAAATCTTTCTCAAAATATTATTGAAGTGTTTCAATCATAGCTGGAAATTTCTGCTGGGGTCACTTTCATTTTCTTTAGTCATTAGTAGAGGGCTATGATTAAATATGCCCAAAAAGTGTTTAGTTGGGTTTAACCATTTATTTATTACCATGTGCTCTATCCATAGAGTTAATGAATTATGTCTTTCTCTTGAATTTTATGTAATCCTTCCATTGGCTGAAAATATTTTTAAAAAAAAATTTATAATATAAATTTTTGTCTATCATTCTCATTACAAAAAAGGGGATTTTTTGTATATATCTGTATATGGTTGTAGGGTAATAGTCTGCAGCTCAATCATTGCAACTTTGTAGAATCTTGGTAGCATAACTAATAAAAGTTTCTTTTGTCTATCATTCACTATCATTAAAACTGTAGTATTGTTTTTTTTTTTTGTGTGACACACATATATAAATCTGGTCATTATATATATCTACTTGTTAAAATTCATTTTGTGATCTTATCTCTCCCTGACCACTGGGCATACATAAAGAATAAATTTTAGTGAAGTTTGGGGAGTAAGTCGCTTAGTAGCAATCTAGCAGAGTGGGTGAGGTTCGAACATCCTCTACCTGCATCTCTAGGTTAGGTTAAAGCAGCTCTACTTTTCATACCATTACAGTTTCAATCTGTTGATAAAATAAAACATTAATCGGTTTCTTAATATTTTGAAGAAATTTCAATATTTTCTGTAGATAAGATTAAGGTTATTTATGATTTGCTATTGTTATCAGAGGATTATATGTATTTTGTGTGTAATGATGCGTTTTATAAAATTAAAGAGGGTTGGGTTATTGGTTATGTTATTTCTCCTTTAATGTGCTTAGTCTATATTGATTATTTAGAGAATAGTGTTATTAATAATTTTTCTGTTTCTTTAAAATTACTTGTTAGGTATGTTGATGATTGTTTGTTATACAGGAAGATAAATTGAAGGATATTTTTAAGATGGATTGAATGGTTTTGATTCTAATATTAAATTTACTATTGAGTAGGATACATTTGAATTTGTTAAGTTGAGATTTTTAGATTTAAGTGTTGATAAAGTTGATAATGTTTTATTTTGTAGTCATTTCATTAAGGAAAAAAGAATTAAAAAATATGATGTGGCCAGATAGTTATCAACCTTTTACTCATAAAAGACTTTCTTTATTGAATTTTAGAAGGTTTAATAATTTTGATAATAATAATTTGCTTCTGACTATATTGAATTGGATGTAATAATGAATTTATTAGGGATATTATATTTAATAAAAATATATAAATCTGTTAATAATAAAGATTTAACTGTTAATGAAAATAAAGTTTATTTCTTCTACATATAAGTTATCAATTAGTAAATTGATTTATAAGAATAATTTTTTATTGGATGGTATGAAAGTTCTTAAAAGAAAGATCTGAATTGAAATTCTTTACTAAACTGTTCAAAACAGTTAATTGCTGTATTCCTGACGTAGTTTATAAGATTCTTTGCAATTGTCATAAAATTTATATTGTTAAGTGTGACAGTATGAATGTATTCTATTATGCAATGTTTATTTTAATTGGTGGGCAAGAAGACATCATAAGTGATTGACAAGTTGATATCACTTAGGTAATAGTTGTGGATATTGATATTTTATGATGTATTTTTCTTTTGCAGATTATCAATTAATTATATAATGTTGAAGTATGAATGTTGTGTTATGTGTGAACACATTTATACAACACATTAAACTTATAAGATTAGAATTTATTTATTCTAAGGATATGCATACTTTGATTTCATATTATTAATATAATATGAACATGATGATGAATAATTATATGATTCTTTTACAAAGGTAAAAGCGAATTAAACTGCTGAAGAAGAAGCTATAAACAATTAAATCAATTTAGGTCTAATAATCATTTTTGTATTTTGTTCAAGAATATTGATAGGAAAGTAAAGTAACCTTTTTCTTGTTGATTAGTTGAGATCATTATAATTACAACTGAATTTTATTTGTTGTTTTGACTATGTTAGTTAGTACCATTGTCGGTGTAGATTTGATAAATCTATAGGAAAATTTTATAAGATAATGACTTGGTAGTAATTTTAAAAACATGAAACCAATGAGATGTTATTAATGTAGGATTTATTATGGGAACAGGAATAAAATTTTATAATCTTATTAAGTATACAGGTATAGTTAACAAAGCCCTGTAGCTGGTATATTTTATCTGTGGGCAGTGTTTATTTTATATTGAATACCCATGTTCTAGAAAGCTGAAATAATAGCTTTGACATCATTGTTGGTAGTGGAGATCATTAGACAAATAGGTCATGCCTCTACTTTATTGATACACTGTGCCATAACGTTTATCTAATATGTACTATTGAGTGAGACTAGTTTCTTCCCTACACCTACACATCTATTCGCTATCACGATTTTTCCAAAGCATTACATCGCACAGTATTGTATTTTTAAAAAAGGAAATGATAAATAATTTAGAATTTAAGGACTGTTATTTAATGAATAAGATAGGTTTGTTTATTTATGAGGATGAATAGAGTCAATGCAAAATGGAATTAAAAATCAAACGGAGTCAAATAATATAGAATCATAGAATATGTTCTATATTTATTTTGAAAATAAAATAAATTTCATGAATGAATGTAAATGAAGTGAAGTTGCTCTAGAATTTTAAATAACTTCAAATATTTTAAATTTTTATAAGTATTGCATATTTTTCAAAATAGATAATGTAGTAAAATGAAACAGTACAAGATAAGCATAGGTATATTTTGTAGTTATTTTAATAATTAAGAAGTACATCAATAATTGCAACTATTCCATATTAAAATAATATTAAGTAAGAGATATTGGTTATAATAATATGATTAGCAATGATGTCCATGTATTTTTATTAATAAACCAACACTGGATATTTTGTGTATGATAATAATAACATTGCAAAATGAGAAATTATTTAGTGATAAGATCCATATTCAAAATGTTATTTTTTTGTATTTCCGCTTTATGCTTCGATGTATGTTTAAAGAAAGCATATTATAATGATATTTATTAAGAGATAATATTTAGAATTAATGTAAAGTAATTGTATCTTTATTATAAAATTTGACAAAGATGGAAATAGAAAATTGTATTTTTTTTTATGTCGGAGTGAAAACTTTGAATTTATGTTTTATTTTTATTAGTTTACGGAATAATAGATTTATAATGGTGCAAGACTTATTGTGCAAATTGTAAATATTGTAAATAGATCATTGTTTATTTTATTTGTTGTAATAAAATTTTGTTGAACTTGTTGTTTCAAAATTTGTATGTTAAGTTGATTTCTTTCCCACTCTGCAATATTTTAAAACCACAGAAGATTTGAACCAAAACATAACATTTTGCCCAGAAATTAATAAAAGTATTATTTAAGAATTATAATATTTTCTTAAGATTATTTATTTAAGAAATTACATTTTACATTATCTTTATGGTCATAAGTTAATTATTATAATATTATAAAGAATTATAATGCTATCCGTTGCCACACATATATTTTTCGGATTATAAAATACTACCACATATTTATTGCAAGATCATATGAAAGATAAAAGATATCTTTTTCTCCACTATAATTCTTATTCACCATAATAATAATAAAGAAATAATATAACATAATGTAAGATTAAATCATACAATGAAGAATATTATTATTATTTATTATATTTGTTATTAGTTAGGTGTGGTTGAGTATGATATTAAATCCCTCATCATGCTTTACTACAGTGATTTTTGATTAACTTAAAGTAGTTTTAAGAACCTGAGATTTATTTAGCTAAATTATTTTAAATAAAAGCATTAAGATTTATTTATTAGTGTAATCTTAATGATTAGTTATTACTGAAGTCGTAAGAATACTATAGATTTATTATTTGAGATAATAATAGGGGGATAGTGTTCTTATGCCATTGAGGTAGTATCCTGTGGGATATTGGCTCAATGTATTCTTTATTACCACTTGTATCTCATTTCCAAGTCTCATGATTTAATAAATATTTATTTATTTATTTTATAAACTGAACCAATGTTATTGTTTTATTAATTTGAGCTAGTAGAATAATTAATATTAATGTAGAATATTTTTATTTGTCAATTATATGCGTTTTAGCCGAGCATAATCATTAACTGAGCTAGACCCATTTTATTTTAATATCATATTTCCCGGAAGTGAGGGTAGAATATATATATATATATTACACAATATAACAAGTACAAGTACCCATTCATCCTGCTTTTAAGAAAATTGAAATGATCTCTCAAAAACTCAGGCATCTGAAAGTGAAAACCATGATTTTTATTTTTAAACTCAAAGGTAAAAATCAGTATGTTCCTCATGTTGGTGTTAAAACAGGCAAAACTCTCCATACAGTAGGACCTTTTAGTGCAAGCCAAACTAATCAATGAAAGCAAGAAGGTTTGTGTATAAAATCCCTATCTAGTGCATACTCATCCAATATACCCGGACTGGTTTCTAGCTTGTAGCTTTCATCAGTAGTGAACCTTGGATCTGAGAGCACTGCACCTAAATTTTATGCACAAATTTTCTTGCATCCTGGTTTGTACTGAATGGCACTACTGCATGGAGAGTGATGAGCTTTGGATCTGAGAACACTGCACCTAGATTTTATGCACAAACCTTGCATCCATTAATTACTCTGACATGCACTGAGTGGCACTACTGTATGGAGAGTCTTGCCTGTTTTAACAGCTTAAGCAAACATAAGAAATGGTGATCATGTAATGTTGGTGTTAATGCAATTTATCCCCTGTTCATTTATCATTTGAATAAATCCATGGCAATGATAAGAAAATATGGAATGGACATTAGAAATTTGTTGTCATCACTTTTTTTTAAATCACAAAGAAAAATCAGAAGTACTTTTAGTTAATTTATATATTTGTATGTGAAGAGTACATGGCCACCTTTAACATGTTTATTGTATTTTTTTTCATAGGACTAGTATGGTAATACATAAATTGCCTTTTTACAATAAGTGTACATAAATACAGATTGGTTCTTAGATATATATTTTATATATAAATGATGTACATTAAAATTTATTCATTGCAGGGAAAAGGAAAAGGGAAAGGACGATCATCTGAATTCAGAAAAGAAGATGTTGATAATGACCCTCCCAAGTTTTGTTCTATTATGAATAAATTAGCATCAATGGACGTTTTTGCCGGTTGTGGAGGTAACAGATTTATATTTCCTTTAATAATAAAAATCTTATATAAAATGAAAATTATTTTATTTGTTTTTATAGATTTTTTTTTTTTTTTGTAAAATTCTATTAATTTTGAAAATGGGCTACAGAAATCTTGATCACTTCCCTTTTAGTAATGATTATAAAGACTAAAACATCACATGAACACTTTTGAATGGAGAGATTTGCTACTGTAATAATAATTATCATCAAAAATGGAAATTTAATCCATTATGTTGCTTTTTCATAACACTGAAAAGAGCAAAAATAAATATTTGATGAAAAAAGCCTTTCTATATAATTATTTTTATTTTATATTTTAACCTTCCAACACGCATCTCTACTACACCTTTTTATTGTCTCCTTCATTATGAGTCAATATTTGACTTAACTCCTTTATTCTAATATTTATATCTTCATTTGCTCTTTTACAATTACTATCTAAAACATCTCTATGTATCTTTAATTCTTTTTGAGTTAATTCATAGTACTCATGAAATTTTATCATCTATCATTTCAACATTTTTCACACTTAATAACTCCATTTTAAAATTCATATTCTCTCTTAATGCTTTTAAGTCCTATTCATTTTTATCAAATCTACTATCAAAAGTATTTTTCATATTTTCCAAGTTGCTCCTGACATCATCCAGATTATTTTTCATTCCATCAATATTACTCTTGATTTCATCTTTATTATCATCTAATTTTTTTATTTAACTCTGTTCTAAATTTTAAATTATCTTCTCTTATTCCATCTTTATTATTATATAATTTTTTATTTATTTGAGTCATATCTTCTTTGTTCTCATCCTAATTTTTTATTCATATCCTGCATAAACTTCATTAGCATATTCCTGTCAATATTACCCCCACTACTCTTAAAACTTACATAATCTAACTCTCCAGTCCTATTCATTTTTATCAAATCTACTATCAAAAGTATTTTTCATATTTTCCAAGTTGCTCCTGACATCATCCAGATTATTTTTCATTCCATCAATATTACTCTTGATTTCATCTTTATTATCATCTAATTTTTTTATTTAATTCTGTTCTAAATTTTAAATTATCTTCTCTTATTCCATCTTTATTATTATATAATTTTTTATTTATTTGAGTCATATCTTCTTTGTTCTCATCCTAATTTTTTATTCATATCCTGCATAAACTTCATTAGCATATTCCTGTCAATATTACCCCACTACTCTTAAAACTTACATAATCTAACTCTCCTTCTTTAGTATTACTCATTTTGCTACCTACTAAATATTCTTTTTCTATACTTAACCAAAATATTACGATTTTTGTATTAGCATTAGTTACATATTCATGACCATCACTTCATAAGCAAACAATACTAATTCTAGATTTTAATCCACTTATTTCCGAAGTTGCCACTTTAACTCTTCTACTATTATTATTTCTTCTCCATCGAATCATAATCACACTGGTCATAGCACATTAAATATCAGAATTGATTAATCAGAATGCTTTCAACATTATCTATCCACATATTTCAATCACAAGAGAGCATAAGTCACATGTAATTTATTTTTAATTGTGAATTAAATAAATTAAAATTCTTGAATGAATATTATTATTGAATACAATAGTTCAATACCATCTACCATCCTACTACAAAGAATCAATGTCTTATAGGCTAACAATTTTTTATCACCAAAATCTAAATCCTCTTTTCTTATTCTAAATGCTTGGTGTTACAAAACAATATTTGTGTAATCATCGGATATAACAACTGACTATGCAGAAGCGCTGATTAGACAGTAATCAGAACTCACAGTTGGACGGCAAAAATCCTTTAATTATGTAACTTTCCCTTCTGTTGTTTTTCCAACACATCTCTCTACCTTTCCTTACATTCTTTATTGTACTCCCCTTATGCTAGCTCAATAATAAACCATCGAGTATAACAACAATAAAGTACAAGACTCTTTATGGAGCTTGAAACTTGCTAAATATTAAAACATAAGATAGACTTTGGCACAGTTACAAAAGATTGTCTTTAACATTGAGAATATATAAAATACACTCCACAATGGCATTGCTATTGTGAAAATTTTCCTACTACCATCCTGTTGTAATCATTAGGAAAATCCCCAAAACTAACATATTTCATGTAATAATGATTTAAGCGACTCTTCTATGATTTAAGAATTTCAAAATAAAAACATTAACAAAATTCCATTACTTAAAAAAATTGATGCTATCCTATGGCTATCTCAGGGTTCATAAATATTCTATTCTAAATATAATATAACCCTTAAATTGATAATTAAATAATTGAATCGCAAGAGGGATTTTACTGGGATCCAACCATTTAATAAAAACATACTTACTATGACAAACTTAATCTAACTATGATAATAAGATATGGAAATTAACACTCATTATCTATTCATTACCTTTTCTTAGAGAATTTAATCTACTTTTCTTAAAATTTATTCTCATAAGTTAACAATAATTGCTTTAGTATACTTATTTTCTTATAATCAAAGCTTAATCTTATCATTATTATCTACCAAGTCATCTCTTAATTAGTTAGCATTCGCCCACTGTAATTAACTCCTTCAGAATTACAAACCTTAAAATATATTTGGTTAGTAGCTTGTTCTCTGAAATTGTATAATACTTATAAATTATGATATAACATATATTTCAATTTAAATTACCAAATTAGAATGTGACCCTCAAACATATTATATGCTCTCCATTTTGTAATATATAATAGTATTATTTTTTATATGGCTCTTCAAAATTTTTTTGAATCTAATAAAAATATGAAGTACTGTAAGCTTTCTTTATTATAATTATAATTTAAAGCAATTGATAGTGTCTTAATTATAAAAGTGTTAAACATAACTCTTCAAATAATGCATGTAATCAAATGTGACATGTATAATTCACTGTGGATAATGTGCTTTATGGATATGGCCTTGTGATGGAAATAACTCTCAGACATAATGAAATTAATACTACAAAGTTTAAATCAAAATGGTTGTTTATTTACAATAATGAAAAAAAGCATGAAAACCGTTTGTACATTGATAACAAATTATTTACATTCTTTATAAATAAACTTCGTGATTATTATATACAATTAACCCTTCCCTTAGTTTGGCTTTTAGTTCTTTTTTTAAAATTATAAGTTTATTATTTTATTATCATGTATTCTTTCATATTCATTTGATATATTTGTATCACTCGAGTCATTTGGTATCTTTACAATCATTTTCCCATATTACTTGATATCTAATAACTCCCAATATATTGATCATTTTGTAATAGTTAAATTATTACATTTAAAATTTGGTTTAAAATATTACACTTCTTTCTTATTAACAAAGTTATTACTGATGTAGTAAATATATATAAAAAAAAATCAAGACAATATTTACAGTGTAATTAAAATGAATACTAAGCTAAGAAGTCTTTCCATATCATACCATTCATTTATGCCTTTTTTTTCTCTATCACTTATATAGTATAGTGTTCTTTGATCTCAGTTATTTTTACTTATCTAGTAGTTTATTCAAATTACTATTCAAACATAAAATATTTGTTTTGTACATGGTTTTACCTTCAAGTAAATCTATCAAGATTTAGGAAGAAATCATAAAATTGTTTAAATATCTCATCTACTTTTGATGCCTCCTATATTATTATTTACCTAAAACTTTATCAGTGAGAAACTGATTTTATTAAATACTATATTCAATAATATATCCTAATAAAAGGATGGAGATTTCTTTTAAATATGAGGTGTCATATTTTGACAGACAAACATTTTCTTAATGATTCAACCCCACGTTAGCCTGGGTTCTTCCCTGTGAATTTACAGTACATACTATTCTCATTTCTTTATAGGAAATTCTCCCATTTCTTTCCAATAAATATATGGATATTACATCCACTTTACTATTCTTCAGGATGATATTGTATCCTATCCTGGAATTTTAACTCATCTTCCTCGATTGTGTATTTGGCATCTATTACTCTACTAATTCTTGACTTAAATCTTCGCCATGCTATAATTTTCTATTCATGTCTAAAATCATGTTACACAACAAATAATCTATTTGAATTATTATTATCAATAGGATATATATATATTTTTCTTTATAGCAAATAAGATCATTATATTGTCTTGCATTAACATTCACTCTGTCTTGCTCTTATAAATACATTACATTTTATAATAAGTTTATGATTTCTTTCAGATAATCCTATTACACTTAATTTCTTAAAGTATATACGAGTCAAAACATACAGCTAACATTATGTTACACACACACACATTTACATTATAACTCATGATTACTCTCTTCCTATATTTAAGCATACCTTTAACATTGTATGCCAAATTGCAAACAAATTTTTTTTTTTAATTGTCACTGACAAATACCTTCTGTTTATATTTCCTTTTAAACAAGAAAAATATTTGTGATAAATTTAAAATTAAACTCTTATTATTATTATTATTATTATTTTAAAAAAGAAAAATATTAGTGATAAATTTAAAATTAAACTTCTTCTTCTTCTTCTTCTTCTTCTTCTTCTTCTTCTTCTTCTTCTTCTTCTTCTTCTTCTTCTTCTTCTTCTTCTTCTTCTTCTTCTTCTTCTTCTTCTTCTTCTTCTTCTTCTTCTTCTTCTTCTTCTTCTTCTTCTTCTTCTTCTTCTTCTTCTTCTTCTTCTTCTTCTTCTTCTTCTTCTTCTTCTTCTTCTTCTTCTTCTTCTTCTTCTTCTTCTTCTTCTTCTTCTTCTTCTTCTTCTTCTTCTTCTTCTTCTTCTTCTTCTTCTTCTTCTTCTTCTTCTTCTTCTTCTTCTTCTTCTTCTTCTTCTTCTTCTTCTTCTTCTTCTTCTTCTTCTTCTTCTTCTTCTTCTTCTTCTTCTTCTTCTTCTTCTTCTTCTTCTTCTTCTTCTTCTTCTTCTTCTTCTTCTTCTTCTTCTTCTTCTTCTTCTTCTTCTTCTTCTTCTTCTTCTTCTTCTTCTTCTTCTTCTTCTTCTTCTTCTTCTTCTTCTTCTTCTTCTTCTTCTTCTTCTTCTTCTTCTTCTTCTTCTTCTTCTTCTTCTTCTTCTTCTTCTTCTTCTTCTTCTTCTTCTTCTTCTTCTTCTTCTTCTTCTTCTTCTTCTTCTTCTTCTTCTTCTTCTTCTTCTTCTTCTTCTTCTTCTTCTTCTTCTTCTTC
Source organism: Epiperipatus broadwayi (assembly GCA_028023455.1). Taxonomy (NCBI): domain Eukaryota; kingdom Metazoa; phylum Onychophora; class Udeonychophora; order Euonychophora; family Peripatidae; genus Epiperipatus; species Epiperipatus broadwayi. The sequence continues at coordinate 3,189,107 of JAQFVV010012500.1, forward strand.
TTCTTCTTCTTCTTCTTCTTCTTCTTCTTCTTCTTCTTCTTCTTCTTCTTCTTCTTCTTCTTCTTCTTCTTCTTCTTCTTCTTCTTCTTCTTCTTCTTCTTCTTCTTCTTCTTCTTCTTCTTCTTCTTCTTCTTCTTCTTCTTCTTCTTCTTCTTCTTCTTCTTCTTCTTCTTCTTCTTCTTCTTCTTCTTCTTCTTCTTCTTCTTCTTCTTCTTCTTCTTCTTCTTCTTCTTCTTCTTCTTCTTCTTCTTCTTCTTCTTCTTCTTCTTCTTCTTCTTCTTCTTCTTCTTCTTCTTCTTCTTCTTCTTCTTCTTCTTCTTCTTCTTCTTCTTCTTCTTCTTCTTCTTCTTCTTCTTCTTCTTCTTCTTCTTCTTCTTCTTCTTCTTCTTCTTCTTCTTCTTCTTCTTCTTCTTCTTCTTCTTCTTCTTCTTCTTCTTCTTCTTCTTCTTCTTCTTCTTCTTCTTCTTCTTCTTCTTCTTCTTCTTCTTCTTCTTCTTCTTCTTCTTCTTCTTCTTCTTCTTCTTCTTCTTCTTCTTCTTCTTCTTCTTCTTCTTCTTCTTCTTCTTCTTCTTCTTCTTCTTCTTCTTCTTCTTCTTCTTCTTCTTCTTCTTCTTCTTCTTCTTCTTCTTCTTCTTCTTCTTCTTCTTCTTCTTCTTCTTCTTCTTCTTCTTCTTCTTCTTCTTCTTCTTCTTCTTCTTCTTCTTCTTCTTCTTCTTCTTCTTCTTCTTCTTCTTCTTCTTCTTCTTCTTCTTCTTCTTCTTCTTCTTCTTCTTCTTCTTCTTCTTCTTCTTCTTCTTCTTCTTCTTCTTCTTCTTCTTCTTCTTCTTCTTCTTCTTCTTCTTCTTCTTCTTCTTCTTCTTCTTCTTCTTCTTCTTCTTCTTCTTCTTCTTCTTCTTCTTCTTCTTCTTCTTCTTCTTCTTCTTCTTCTTCTTCTTCTTCTTCTTCTTCTTCTTCTTCTTCTTCTTCTTCTTCTTCTTCTTCTTCTTCTTCTTCTTCTTCTTCTTCTTCTTCTTCTTCTTCTTCTTCTTCTTCTTCTTCTTCTTCTTCTTCTTCTTCTTCTTCTTCTTCTTCTTCTTCTTCTTCTTCTTCTTCTTCTTCTTCTTCTTCTTCTTCTTCTTCTTCTTCTTCTTCTTCTTCTTCTTCTTCTTCTTCTTCTGCTTCTTCTTCTTCTTCTTCTTCTTCTTCTTCTTCTTCTTCTTCTTCTTCTTCTTCTTCTTCTTCTTCTTCTTCTTCTTCTTCTTCTTCTTCTTCTTCTTCTTCTTCTTCTTCTTCTTCTTCTTCTTCTTCTTCTTCTTCTTCTTCTTCTTCTTCTTCTTCTTCTTCTTCTTCTTCTTCTCTTCTTCTTCTTCTTCTTCTCTTCTTCTTCTTCTTCTTCTTCTTCTTCTGCTTCTTCTTCTTCTGCTTCTTCTTCTTCTTCTTCTTCTTCTTCTTCTTCTTCTTCTTCTTCTTCTTCTTCTTCTTCTTCTTCTTCTTCTTCTTCTTCTTCTTCTTCTTCTTCTTCTTCTTCTTCTTCTTCTTCTTCTTCTTCTTCTTCTTCTTCTTCTTCTTCTTCTTCTTCTTCTTCTTCTTCTTCTTCTTCTTCTTCTTCTTCTTCTTCTTCTTCTTCTTCTTCTTCTTCTTCTTCTTCTTCTTCTTCTTCTTCTTCTTCTTCTTCTTCTTCTTCTTCTTCTTCTTCTTCTTCTTCTTCTTCTTCTTCTTCTTCTTCTTCTTCTTCTTCTTCTTCTTCTTCTTCTTCTTCTTCTTCTTCTTCTTCTTCTTCTTCTTCTTCTTCTTCTTCTTCTTCTTCTTCTTCTTCTTCTTCTTCTTCTTCTTCTTCTTCTTCTTCTTCTTCTTCTTCTTCTTCTTCTTCTTCTTCTTCTTCTTCTTCTTCTTCTTCTTCTTCTTCTTCTTCTTCTTCTTCTTCTTCTTCTTCTTCTTCTTCTTCTTCTTCTTCTTCTTCTTCTTCTTCTTCTTCTTCTTCTTCTTCTTCTTCTTCTTCTGCTTCTTCTTCTTCTGCTTCTTCTTCTTCTGCTTCTTCTTCTTCTTCTTCTTCTTCTTCTTCTTCTTCTTCTTCTTCTTCTTCTGCTTCTTCTTCTTCTGCTTCTTCTTCTTCTGCTTCTTCTTCTTCTTCTTCTTCTTCTTCTTCTTCTGCTTCTTCTTCTTCTTCTTCTTCTTCTTCTTCTTCTTCTTCTTCTTCTTCTTCTTCTTCTTCTTCTTCTTCTTCTTCTTCTTCTTCTTCTTCTTCTTCTTCTTCTTCTTCTTCTTCTTCTTCTTCTTCTTCTTCTTCTTCTTCTTCTTCTTCTTCTTCTTCTTCTTCTTCTTCTTCTTCTTCTTCTTCTTCTTCTTCTTCTTCTTCTTCTTCTTCTTCTTCTTCTTCTTCTTCTTCTTCTTCTTCTTCTTCTTCTTCTTCTTCTTCTTCTTCTTCTTCTTCTTCTTCTTCTTCTTCTTCTTCTTCTTCTTCTTCTTCTTCTTCTTCTTCTTCTTCTTCTTCTTCTTCTTCTTCTTCTTCTTCTTCTTCTTCTTCTTCTTCTTCTTCTTCTTCTTCTTCTTCTTCTTCTTCTTCTTCTTCTTCTTCTTCTTCTTCTTCTTCTTCTTCTTCTTCTTCTTCTTCTTCTTCTTCTTCTTCTTCTTCTTCTTCTTCTTCTTCTTCTTCTTCTTCTTCTTCTTCTTCTTCTTCTTCTTCTTCTTCTTCTTCTTCTTCTTCTTCTTCTTCTTCTTCTTCTTCTTCTTCTTCTTCTTCTTCTTCTTCTTCTTCTTCTTCTTCTTCTTCTTCTTCTTCTTCTTCTTCTTCTTCTTCTTCTTCTTCTTCTTCTTCTTCTTCTTCTTCTTCTTCTTCTTCTTCTTCTTCTTCTTCTTCTTCTTCTTCTTCTTCTTCTTCTTCTTCTTCTTCTTCTTCTTCTTCTTCTTCTTCTTCTTCTTCTTCTTCTTCTTCTTCTTCTTCTTCTTCTTCTTCTTCTTCTTCTTCTTCTTCTTCTTCTTCTTCTTCTTCTTCTTCTTCTTCTTCTTCTTCTTCTTCTTCTTCTTCTTCTTCTTCTTCTTCTTCTTCTTCTTCTTCTTCTTCTTCTTCTTCTTCTTCTTCTTCTTCTTCTTCTTCTTCTTCTTCTTCTTCTTCTTCTTCTTCTTCTTCTTCTTCTTCTTCTTCTTCTTCTTCTTCTTCTTCTTCTTCTTCTTCTTCTTCTTCTTCTTCTTCTTCTTCTTCTTCTTCTTCTTCTTCTTCTTCTTCTTCTTCTTCTTCTTCTTCTTCTTCTTCTTCTTCTTCTTCTTCTTCTTCTTCTTCTTCTTCTTCTTCTTCTTCTTCTTCTTCTTCTTCTTCTTCTTCTTCTTCTTCTTCTTCTTCTTCTTCTTCTTCTTCTTCTTCTTCTTCTTCTTCTTCTTCTTCTTCTTCTTCTTCTTCTTCTTCTTCTTCTTCTTCTTCTTCTTCTTCTTCTTCTTCTTCTTCTTCTTCTTCTTCTTCTTCTTCTTCTTCTTCTTCTTCTTCTTCTTCTTCTTCTTCTTCTTCTTCTTCTTCTTCTTCTTCTTCTTCTTCTTCTTCTTCTTCTTCTTCTTCTTCTTCTTCTTCTTCTTCTTCTTCTTCTTCTTCTTCTTCTTCTTCTTCTTCTTCTTCTTCTTCTTCTTCTTCTTCTTCTTCTTCTTCTTCTTCTTCTTCTTCTTGTTGTTGTTGTTGTTCTTGTTGTTGTTGTTGTTGTTGTTGTTGTTGTTGTTGTTGTTGTTGTTGTTGTTGTTT